>CAXKWD010000007.1:118282852-120682852 GCA_964059195.1 Ectobius pallidus | reverse complement strand
CGGTAATGTATTATCTAAATTTATGTAATAAACTGTTTAAAATACAGTTATTGTAATTGTAAACATAACATTACTGTTCTTGTAAAGAATTTTACTCAAACAAACAAAATTGAGCAAAGTATTTCTTATAATGTAAGTTCAATTAAGAGGAAAGCTGGAATAAAATCACAATTCTAAAATAAGTTTACACTTTACTGCATTTATTGAAATTTACTTAATTTTTTCTCCCAAACAATGGAAGTTCAATATTACTACAACAACACTTTTGTTAGTTCATACTTTAAACAATTAAGTGCCAGAATGGTACTTTATGAGATTGTGTGGTGGACGAGAAAATGTCTATCTTTCTGCCTGTCCGTGTGTCTTTACACGTGATAACTCAAATACAGATTTTCTTGAAACTTGGTATATGATTTATAATGTCCATGGGAAGAAGCCTATTGATACTGGACCAGATCGGTACACAGGTACCAGAATAATGCCCAATTTAGTGCCTATTTAAGGTAATATATTAGAAAGAATTTATCAAATGCAAATCAATTCTCAATATAACATATTGTGTTACATATGCGGCTTTGGAAGTTGCAATACAGTTAGCTATGGAAAATAACACTACCCACATATTCCTTCACATATGCTTATCAACCATTGTCCTTCCTTAAGCCCTGCTTAATGAATCAATCTGGAACTTAACTCAGAAATTGATAACAAAAATAACTTATTTTCTGCTATTATCACTGATTAAACAAAAGCATTCTGTCACTTCGTTACATCAGTTTACCTGAATTTATTTTATTTTGATACTGGTACACTTAGATGGATCAGAATCAAAATATCTACTCTGTCATAACACTTGCATTAATTAGAAGATGAACTCTAAGTTAACGTAATCAGGTGCATAATCAAACTATTTTGTTCAGGAACGATCAGATACAGAATGGAAATTTGCTCGAAGCCGCTTGTGGATGAGTTACTTTGAAGAAGGTGATACTGTTCCACCTCCATTTAATCTAATTCCTACAACGAAAACATTCACCAAGGGTATGGGATGTAGGAAAGGTGAGAAGAAAAGTGGATCTGTTATGGTAAGTCAAAGAAATAAAACTGTCATACGTATGTGGTTTAACTTCTGTTCATTCTAGTGAAAAACTTCAGCACTTATTAAAATCATAAAAACTCTTAGGCAGTATTTACTTTAGTAATTTGCAAGGCCATTCACAGGTGATGTTTTTGCACTCCGCTGATGATGCCGGAATATCAAAAGTCCACTTGGTACCAAAGTAGATACATTGCACTGCTATAGTATTCTAATTTATAGCAGCACCCTGTTAGTCCTAACCCTACTAGTCTGAAAACCTGGATAATCCGAACCCAAAAAAGTACTGGAAAATTCAAAATTATCAAAGATGAGCAAAGGTAAGCACAGGATTTTTTCTGTAATTTTGTAAGTCAGAGTTTTCTTATAATATGAGGTAGTCTCAGACCCATCCACCTCAAATCACCAAGACTCTACTGTACATCGATCGAAGGCAGCAAGTCATTGCAATCAATGGAAATCTTTTATGTAGTCTGGAACTATGTTTCCTTGTTGGTGTATTTTAAGTGGTGTTGTTAGTGAATTGGAGGGACGTTAAGTATATGAAAAGCAAAGTTTAAGTATAATTTTTCTAATATGAATAAACAAAAACCCGGAATACTGACCGTATTTTTTCTAAACAATTTTCTCTTCATTCTTTAGCGAAAAATAAGCCTATCCATTTCTATGGACATGAGAAAAGATTAAAAATGTTCTAAATCAGATGAATTAAATTCAAGGAGGAAAAATACAATCCCATGAAACAGCTTTCCACTGGTGCTGATTTACAGTGTTGTGGAATTCCTGAAAATGTTTTGAAATACATTGTTTATATGTTTCTTTTCTTTTCTTTTGAGTAAAACTAGATATCTTTAGAGTTGGATTTTTTAACATTTTAAATTTGGCAATATTTATGTCTGCAATAAATTTGGCAATATTTATGTCTGCAATTACTTTACCCTGCTTACTTCAAGTTTATTTTTACTTCTTTTATTAATATGAATAACTTTTGAAGAAGGAAAAATGTTTATTTTCAAGAACTGATTACATGAAAATTATTGAATTTTAATAATGATTCCCTGCATCCACAGTTTGCAGGTTCAAATCCAATTAAGATCAATCAAATTTTTCTGATCTAAACATAATGGACATGAAGTCCTTTAAAGGAAAATGTACATAACTCAAATGTGACTTCAGCAGGAAGCCTCGATTCTCTGGACAAGGGATATGCATTCACTGACTGAATATTCAGGATCAACCATAGAACAAACAAAAAACGTATTCATTGAAATATTTAAATCACAAATAAGTTTTTTACCCTCCTGCAAACTATGAAAACTGACAAAGTTCCTTTCACCACTGAATAAATTAATTTAAGGCTTTATTATAATAACAAAAACTGATTATTGTTAGATTGAGATGAGTACTGAGCAATAAACTACAGTTCTATTGTTATTTCAGAAGAAAAACCATGAGAAAGCAATGGAGAGGCATGAGACTGTGATGCATCTGTTAGTGAGGCGATATGTCACAGCAGAGACAAGAAAGAGAGATGACTTTGGCATCACCGAAGATGATGTCATGGAAATCAGACAAGACATTTCAACTCTTAGATATGAGCTAATCGACATTCTTAAGAACAACGGCATGAGAACGCCAAACCTTGATAAAGAAGATGTTCAAGGTTGGCAACTATTTGGATATTTTACATATTTTTCATTATTACTTCTGTATTACATAAGAATTTCCGCATTTGCCAAAGCTAGTATTATTATTTGTTATGATTACTCTTAATCATCCTTTCCATAATTCAATTTTTGATTAACTTTTTCACTGTTAACATATTACACACTGTGCAAATTGGTGGTGCTGAATTAATTTGCAAATTCTTTTGTAATCACAAATGGGCAAACAGTTACAAATAATTTGTCAATTTCCCCTGAAACAAGAACAGAGCACATACTTTTGAAGTGGATTTAGGGAAGTAAATGAACAAAACAAAAAAATTGTATCATATATTATTAATACTTTAGGCTATTCGGTATTTCTTGTTTCATCCATTTCAAAGCCTTTTAAATGTATAAATACCACAGCCATTTTTTAATGAGCACATGACATGACTAAAAAGAATGACTCATTTTAACTACGCTTAGTTGGATTCGGAGAAGGTCAAGGGCTAGAGCCTTGATGCCTTACGAAATTTAAACAACTTTTGGGGTTTTTTTAATGGGGCTGAGTTGTAGGTGTTAACAGACAATGAGCTTAAAATTCGGGCAACACAGCTGATATTTATAGTAATGACATTGATAGAGAGGAATAATTTAATAATAGAAGTAAACAGTTTTTAATATGCTCTCGAGCTAACACCGACAGTGAAAATATGAACTCCTGCAAAACTTTTGACCTTAATCCACAATGGACTTCAGGATGCATATCCGAATCTGACAACAGAGCTCAGAACTTTTATAACAATGCTGTCTTAGTTGCATCCAATGAAAGGAGTTTTAGTTACCGGTAGTTAAAACAATAAAAACATCTTTAAGAAACAGGACGACACAAGAACGTCTTACAAACCTCAGTATTATTAACATTGAACATTGGTTAGCTTCAAAGATCTCATTTGATGACTTTTGCGGAAAGAAAAGCTTGAAAAATTAAGTTTTAGAAAACAAGTTTGCTCCATTGCTGTTTTGTTATTGACTTATGTCAAGTTTTGATTATCTCATTGATAATAAATTGCCCATGTTTTACTCTAAGGAATGTTAGTAAAATTATACATTACGAAATACTATTGGATTTATTTTCATAACTTTATCATTTCTTTCTTATTATGTAACTCGATTTTTACTATCGTGAGTAACTTACTTATATTTTTCATCGAAATTGAATGTTTATGTAAAGAAAATTACGTCCAGTTAAATATTTTATCTATGTATTCTATTTTAGTCATATCTTTGCAAATATAATTTAATTTTTGTATCAGTTGAAAATATTCTGTGTTTTAAAGTTCATTCTTTAGCAGTTTATATTTTTTAAATAATTTATTGTCTTAATGTAAGTCGTACACTACCTGTTCTTTAATAATAGAATGTAACGGAACCACAATAAATTGTTTATATCATGCTTTATACTTCATAGTTATAATTAGTATCAAATATAAATTTAATCCCCTCATTAATTGGGAGGCGCCAAATTACCCTTTTGCCTTGGGAGCCGGACAGCCTAGATCTGTCATAATGATATTTTTTACATCTAATTCTTTTCACAGTAAAAATCTATGAAACAATCAGTTGACAGTATTTAACTTGTGCATTGCTTATTCAATGGTGAGGGGTATTCAAAAAAATAGTCACTTGAAATAGATTGGAAAGTATAATTTATGAATGATGAAAATACAGTAAATCCATTCCTTGGTATTTTAAAGTTCATAGAATTCATGTAAAACCAAATTCTTTTATCATCAGTAGTTAATCACATAATCCAGACTAGTGTATTCAGTATGTTACAGTAGTGTTTACCATTCAGAAAGATTTTTAAGTAACCCCTTGTACTATAGGATTGACTGAAAGAATATTATAATTATTTTATTATTAACTGTGACTTTTCATTTTCGTCATCATCACCACCAGGAACATCATTATTACCTCCATATATAATAAAATAAAAATACATTGCTCTTTATATTATTTTATGACTTATTATTTTTTCTTTCCAGTTCCAGGAAAGAAGAATAGGATAATGGAACGTAGACTTCAGAAAGGATTCCAAATTGGCCTCGTGGAAGGAATTGTAAATGAGGTTATTTCTGCTAATAAGGAACCTAAAGATGTGTTCAGCAAAATTGCTCGTGCTATAGGTCGCCGTGCATCATCGAAAGGTAAAAAGAAAGACTGGAATGCTATGGTACGTCGTAAGACTACAGTTAGAGATCCAATTGGAAGTACAACCGAAGCTCAGATTCGCCAATCTCGACAAAGTATAAGGCGCCACATACTTGACAATTCAAGCAATGCCATTGTAACTATGGATCCAGAAAAGCTTGTTGAATATAATCCAAGACTCTCGCTAGTAACTCCAGCTACAAGAGTAGCTTATGCCAAATTCAAAGTATCCAAAATAAGACAGGAATATGAACAGAATATGAATCGCCGAGGCAGTAGTGCCAGCGGTGTCGGTAGTCACAATACATCAATGGATGATGAGGTATTTGAACCCAATAAAACTCAGGATAATGCCTCAACAAGTGGAAAGAAATCTCTGACAGATGAAGTTGTTAAGCAAGCTTCTATAGTTAGACCAAGACCTATCAGTTCCCTAAAGAAGTCAGAAACATCTGCTCTAAGCATGGGAGAGGTGCCACTGCAAGAAGCATCAACATCATCTCCAGAAAGAGAACCACTTCCCCAACCAACTATCTCACCGGAACCACTACTTGAAGAACGTTCAAGTTCCCCAGAAAATGAAGAAGCAGAAAGTTGTCATCCATTGCGCACATCTCTCATGAAAAATGATTTCAGATCAAGAACTCCAATTGAAGAAGAGGATGAAGAGGGAAGTACGGGGCATGAAGGAGAAACTTCTTCGCAGAGTACTGAAGGTGAAAAGGTGGTCAAAGACAGTAGTACAAAGAAGGATTCACTAAAAGTAGAACCATCCAAACAGTCTTCATCACCAAAACGTACAGTAACTAAACCTGGAGGAAAATCTAAATTATCAGGAGAGGTCCTAACTGGATGGCTTTAAAAGATCACTGCCCTTATAGAGTAAGTGTAACAGACAATTGTCTCTCTTCACATTCATCAAAATCAGTCTTTGTATGAGAAACAATGAAAAGAAATATAATAATTAGATGTGCTCTTGTTCTTCATTAGATTGTAAAGATAGATAGATTCCTTAAATTAAAGCCCTGAAGTGAAACATTTAATATGCCTGGAAAAGTAATTAAAGACAGAAGTAGTGTTCTTAAAAAATAATAGTATTACATAGGCTAAAGCTGAAATAACTATGTTCATAGATTGTTTCTAAAAATGTAGATGATAATCTTAGATGATTTTTCACAAGTTCAATAGACTCTGTACGAGTTTATTTACCTCAAACCCACTAACTTGACAAAATACCTTCAAACTCCAGAGGTCTTAAGATTTTTCATCTTATTAGTTGTCAGCAAACAGAAAAAAAATTCAATCTTATACCAGAAATAAAGCATCTCACCAGTATTTTTCTGAAATATTTAATTGTTGCAAGTGATATGGGTTCATCTATCCAAAAAGTCAAACAAAAATTGTGATATGATAGATTTCCTACCTCATAGCTATTCAATTTAATAATTATATGCAATCATAAAATGATGTTCCATATATATTTGTTCAGTTCTTTTTCCTTATGTATATAGCCTATAGAATTATATACCACTATGCAGATGTGAACACACACAGGGCCGTAGCAAAGTCCTTCTGTGCCCTTGGCGAGTTTGACAAATCTGTGCCCTCCCTGAACAATTTTTTTTTTAATTTCTGTAAAATTGTTTATTATTTTAACATAAAAACACTGTTATTATCAAAGAAAACCTCAACTTCAATTTGAAAACGAACTAAGTGTTGAACTTTCAAGATACTAAAACCTTATTTTCAGACGATTGAACTACTTAAAAAAATAATTAAATCATAAAATCTAGTATCAAAAGTAAAGTACATAATAGGCCTGACGCTTACTAAAATGTTTAACACATTAATATAGGTAAAAGTATTTTTTTCGAATAGAAACTTTTTAAAACAGCTTCTGCAACATGCAATGAGAAAATTAAAAGTGCATAGTATTTATTTATAAATTGCACCAGTCTAAAAAAGGCGGGATTTTTCATGGTTAATTTTGCGCCCTCTTTGTATCTGCGCCCTTGGCGGGGGCCCATCTTACCACTGCCTAGCTACAGCCCTGAACACACATACTGGTATAATACAAGCAAACAAAAATTTACACCTATTAATTACCATTTAAATTTAATATAAGCAGATGCAATAGGATTTATATCCAATACAATCCAATACAAATGCAACCTTAAATAAGAGATAAGTAATATTATAGAAACGTACCAGTATGAATGAACAGAGGTTATGTTTAGAGGTACATTTTATAGTTTAAAAAAAAAAGCAGAGAAAAGTTTTACAGTATACTGAACCCATGAGGACCCTAAGTATTTTATAGCAGTATTTATATTGAAAAAGAATCTGGAACAATCATCAGTGAACACATTCATTCTTGCAGTTCATAGTAAATGGAATCACCCATCACAAAATTTGCACTAAACTGATATGGGCTACATTTTATGAATTACAGCTGATCAAATTCAAATGTTTAAATATTCAAGTTTATTATAATCTTCAATTTGAAATTTATCATAATGCTTGTAGTTGATATAACTCTCTTTCAGCATGTATTTCTTAAAACTATTCAAGGTATATACTTAAGTTTCTTTTAACTAGAGGACATTTTCCAACTATTACTTTAGATCAACATCAAATTTTAAGGATAAATTGTTCTATCATAATGTACTGATCAAATACGAGAGCTATTTTTTTTTCAGCCTCTGATGGGGCATAAAATGAAAACCACAGTGAAAATGAAAACTCTTTTATTTGGAACATTTAGGTACACCTAGCTACTTCTCTACATAGTCACACTCTGATTGAAACATGTGTTATAGCGTGGTACCAATTTTCCAATACCCTCTTCATAGAAGCTTGCCACCAGCATGTTAAGAAGGGTCTTCATGGCATATTGAAGTGTTTTGAAATTCTTCGTTGGTGTGGAAGCCAGATCTTGGATTTGTTTGGGAAATTTGTGTACATCCATGTTTGGATTGTTCTTTTGATTCTGAATTGTCGTAATGAAATCACGTTTCATCCCCTGTCATGATGGATTTCAAAAACTCGTTCCCGTGCTGAGTGACTTTCATCTCTTTCGGCAGCTGAAGAAAGATCTGGGAGGACAGCGCTTCCACACCAACAAAGAACTTCAAAACACTTCAAAATGCCGTGAAGACCCTTCTCAATACGCTGGTGGCAAGCTTCTATGAAGAGGGTATTGGAAAGTTGGTACCACTCTAGGACAAATGCCTCAATTGGAGCATGACTATGTAGAGAAGTAGCTAGAAGGTATACCTAAATGTTCCAAATAAAACAGTTTTGATTTTCACTGCTGTTTTCATTTTATGCCCCATCGGAGGTTGAAAAAAAAATAGCCCTCATATATCCAGTATGTTACTGAGTATAAAAATGATCAATTTTCAGTCTAAGAATAGACTTATTACTGAAATAAATTCTATTTTTAAATACTAGTATCCATATTTTAAGAAATACATCATATCTTAAATTCTTTCATAACAGTCTGTATAGGGATGATAATGTATAAGATTTTTTAAAACGAGTGAATATAATTTGATAACACTGTTGTATGTAACTTAAGTATTTGTAAATAAATGACATAACTACTAGTAAGGTCTTGAATCTGAATGAATTCTATTGTATCCAGAAAATACACCATTCCTTATTTAACCTATTTACACTTGCTGTTCCCAAATGGGAGCATAGAAAACAATTTTGCCTATTACCTTATCAATACCTACCATCAGCATTTTCTAACTAGTACTCAGCCATTTCATAATTATGGGTGGGACATTCTAACAAATTATAAAAACTATTTTTGTTTATTACATATCATAAATAATAAACTAGAATTGGTTCTTCACATTCTGTAAACTTTACAATGCCTTCTCCTCCACACTACATGCAGAGCATTATTTAAAATTTATTTTAAATATTTTAAATTTGTTTTTCAAACTCTATTATGGGTGGGTGTTATTAATGAAGGTATGAGGGACTAAATACAAATTATAAACTGTTTCCAGGTTGTCAGAACATTTATTTAACTCATCAATAATAATTTAACAAAATTATCACCATTACGGGTGGGACAAGAAGTTACTTGTTTGTTATTTTACATAGTAATTAACCACACATTTTTTAAAGTTAATCAAATTGTACCTTAAGATGTATATCTTCTCAAATGAAAATGGACATAGCTGATTACTCTTGACTACTTGGCATTAAAGTGTGTTAAAATCATGCTAAAAATGGCAAAAAAAAAGTAACTCTATGCAATAAATAAGTAAATCGATAGATTTTACACATGAAAACACTTCAGATACACCTAACGTAAGTCCTTAACATTCAGAGAATTCGAGGTTTTAAACTTATTTTTGACCACCCAATTACAATAATTTTATAACTTCTCTCTTTGAGGGAAAAATTCCCATATTTTATGAAATGGCTGTACTATATTCTAGACTAAACGCAAAATACAAAGGCATATGCAAATGGAGTTATAGAAAATGTCAGCCAGTAATATGGCTCATACTATCTCGAGGTGCTAAATTCTGACTCTGTACTGACTCTGTACTGACTCATTCCTGTAACCTCTATGGTGGGGCAAAGGGACTCCAAGTGGAGGTTTCATTATTCATTACCTATACTAAATTTGTTACGCTTATTTTCCAAGAGAGGGCAGAGGGACAGGTGGTAAGCCCATCGCCCCACAACCCCCCTCCGGAAACTAAGGTATTACTCAGATGTGAAAGGGCCGAGAAATGTTGTCCAGAGGTTCTAATTTAGGCTTGGAGTACTTTTACGTGCCGCAAATCTATGACACAGACCCCCCAGCTTAAAGTCCCTCCCAGAGGACTCCATGACCAGGATTTTTACGTCCTGAAAAATTCATCTACCGCGGCCGGGTATGATCCTGTGACCTTTGGATCTAATGGTGGGCACGCTACCTCTAGACCACTGTGGCCGACTGCTAAATTCTAAGCAATGTAATAGTCCTCCAACTGGATGTTATCCTTATACCTTTAAGTTTTGCATTTAATTCTAAAGCACGTCTATTATTTTTGTGGATCCTCCCCATCCTTTACTACAGACACATAAACATTGTACTGTCCGGAGATTGCAATACCTAGCGGAAAGTAGGCTAAGTGGTGCCCCAGACCTCATGACCAAACCTCAAGGATGATTACTACCCCTCTTGCAGTCTTATGTACTGATGCATATTGCTTAGAACTAATAGATTCAAATGGATCTCATTTTCATGTAAAGTTCTGGGTATTGGTGTGTTAAGTCAAAAGTCTTCAAGAAAACCATTACCTAGTACTGAATATAAGCAAATCAGTAAATTAAAAGCAAAGCACTCCCAGTACAGGTCTTGGTAGTCCCTTAAGACAATGTCCCACGATCCACAAAAAAGTTGTATCAAGTAGCATTTCCATAGAATTATTGCTAGCTGTGAATGCGATAGTGCATTTTGGTCCAATATACTGTCAACTGTTCACCCAACATGAAAATCGATCACTAAGAAATTGACATGGCATATTTTCTGCTATTTTTTCATAATTTCTAGAGCTCCTCAACGTTTATGATAGTTATAATACTGGTTAAAACCTAGGGGTTAAAGTATGAGGGGATTCTTAATGGATAGTGCTAGACTTACAGGTAAGATATCTAAAAGTATGTATAAATAAAATTCTATTCCATTCTATAATACTGGTTAGATTTAGTATTGTTGAAAATTCAAAGTCTGTCTTAGCATTTGTTAATCTTCTTGTCTCTAGTAATCTTCTTGGTTAATGTTCGCTTGGTTGAGTGCTGGTAGTGCAAGGAATCAGAAGAAGCTGCTATGTTTCTATACATCATGCCGGTCACATGTTGAGAGAATGACATTTATTGGTTGATTACATATTTCTGGATAGAAAATTAGAATTGTTTTTACTCCATTGTATGCAATAGATTTGGATGGAAAATATAGGATGAAATTATGTACAATGGCAGTCATCCAGCTCACACAATTCAATTTGATGTTGTGTAGAAATCTGCCCAAAAATTGGATCATGGGACATCAGCTTTAGGTTTCCTTAAGAGTGAAGGTGCCCAACTTTCAATAAATCAACATAATAGATGCCCAAGAAAAAGAGTATAAGTCAAATATTGGTCAAAATTAGATCATTCAAGTCAGATCTTTAATTCATCGCTCCCAATGACTCAACAAAACAGTATAAGACAAATGCTGCTCTGCTATTCTCTCCAAACACAACAGGTTAACTTGGTAAGAACAACTATAAGGTGTGGTGAAAGGAGTATACTTACTCAATGGCAATAGACAATTCCTAAGTAAGGTAAAGAATATTATCTATTTTATGGAACCCGAAGGTTCATTACTGCGCTTACCTGAGCCCACCATTCAACCCTATTCTGTTCTAACTCCATCCAACCATCCCTCGCAAATCCAACTTCTCTTAAATCTATCCTAATATTGTCCTCCCACCTGCGTCTAGGTCTTCCAAGTAGTCTTTTCCCTTTGGGTTTCCCCATCAATATTTTTTAGATATCTTTTCCTCCCCCATGAATGCAACATGTCCAGCCCATTCCATTCTTTGTGATTTAATTACCCTTACTATATCTGGTGATGAGTACAGGTTATAAAGCTCATCGTTATCTAATTTTCTCCAGTCCCCATTTTCATCTCTCTTAGGCCCCAATATTTTCTTAAGCACCCTGTTTTCGAACACACTCAGATTATGTTCTTCCCGAAGAGTAAGCGACCATGTCTCACATCCCTATAATACAACCGACAGGATAATTGTCTTATAAATGTTTATTTTTAGATTTCTGGGGAGAAGGCGAGAACATAAGAGTTTCTGAACTGCATAAAAGCAGGCATTTCCTGATTTGAGTCTACACTTAACTTTGGCCTTAATACTATTTGTATCTGTAATTATTGCTCCCAGATATTTGAAAGGAGTATAACTCAAGCTGTACTGTTACTCTTTTTTTCCCAGGCATCAAAGTATGAAAATACAAAGGTTGTGAGCTTTATGCTTCAATCATGTTTATACTTAGTTCGCAGGCTTCCTCCACGGCCGGTGTTATACTTAAAGTGATAGTAATTGCTATCCGGGTTGGGAAGATGGGTATAAGATCAGTGACATCTGGCGTGAAACAATTAAAACTTTAAAACTGACGTCATGACAACTGCGACTGTTTACTATTCACAGGCACTTATTTTTATTGCGATTCTCAGAAGAAGGACACGATATGATGTCCGAAACATCAGAAGACACCAAAAACACGACGCGGCCCAACCCGGATAGCAATTACTATCACTTTAAGCATGTTTATACTTAGTATAATTTCCAATAATAGTTTCTATTACAGGCTGCAGCATGCCCATAGAATTAAAGTAAACTAAACTCCATGGTATTAGTCCCTCGTAACTAGTGATGGGAGTTCTCGAGTGAAAAAAATAAGAATTATTCGATTCTTGAAAGTACTCGAGACATCAAGAATTGTATAAAAAGTATTTGAATGATCATTTGAATGATTTAATGCTAGATGAAGCAAGAAGTGAGTACATGTTCTCGAGAACACCAGAGCTGCACAGTCATATCACTTCAGTTATCTTTGTTAACTCTGTATAAGTTTTGCAGACAAGAAAGGCATATATATATATGAACAAACAGCTACCATGCACACAGTGTTGCCAAACTACCATTTCTTAACACAGGATCCCAGGGAAGATAAGACAGCATATTAATTTTATGAATCTGTTTATTACACTTGAAACTGTTTTCTTATAGTACTAATTAAAATAAGAAAAAAGTAATTTTAATTATACAGTAGAACCCCGCTGGTCCGAACTAATTGGGACTGGAGCCTGTTCGGATTGACAAAAATTTGGATTAACGGGGTGTGTATATACGGAGTCTACAAGCTAATTCTACTCATTTGTTGTAACGTGCAGTGTTATTTTTGTGATCGAACACTGTTGTTGAATTTGGTGTATGAAGTGATAAGTGATTGGAAGAAAAATTGAATCAAGATAGAACAACTTTGCGGAATATTGATCGAGAAGGTAATCGAGGAGTGCCATACATAAAAAATTTCAGACTTTGACAAAATTTTATGAAGCAACTTTTTGTATGGTTTTCATAAGAAATACGAAGAGGTGTTTCACTGAGGGGTTCTATAATCCAAGAAAAGCACTGCAGCTCAGTAAGATGGTGCATAGTGATTCAAAATTTGGGTTCGGATTACCCAGGTTTTCAGACTAGCAGGGTTCAGAGCAGTGGGGTTCGGACCAGCGGGTTGCTGCTGTATTAAGTTAATTCCAATCAAATACTAAGTAATTAGATAAATAAATATGTACACAGAAATTAGTGAATACAAAAGAAGAAGAAAAAAAGAATTTCAATGGAAACAGAGAGCCAAACATCCGCTCACCCTAACTTGAGAAAGAAAACATTTGGGGGTATCAGGTATAAGGTAGGATTAGTATTGAAAAGTGTATTGAGAGTAGCAATTCTATCACCCTATTAATAATGAATCCTAAGAAGTGTCACAACAAGAGAAACACAAAAGAATTAAGATACAAACAATATTGCACAAATAACATTGGATAACATTATGTTTAGATGGTAGTAAACCCTGAAAAGTGTAATACTCTAGAAAAACAAGGCAATAAACTTAGGTTCAACATTCTTCCGAAACCCTGGTAAAGAGAGGAATCTAAATTATTCTCAAACTAGAGATTAACCAATTAAATATTCTCATAATTTAAGAAATTTTATTAACCAATTAAAGGCTAGAAGCACGAGAACAATTTATCAGTACGAGCATATGATAATAATTACATACACCCCTAAAGAGACTACACATGATGTCATGAAGACAAGACGTAAACACATGACTCACTCAATACAACACAACTGAAAACAGAACCATGTAGAACTCTTTGCATTGACAGTGTCTTGAAAAGTCATTGCAAATAGACCTACGAATCAAAACACTCACAATCTAACAAATAAGTAAATCTAGTTAATGTAAAATTGCCACAATATTTATTTTCAGTAGAAATAAAAATAATGCCAAATAGATGAACTTGAAAAATTAGTATTTGGAAACCTAAAGGTAACAATCTACCTTTTCCGTTCAACGAAATTTGTATGTATAAGCTATTTACCACGGACAAACAATATTAATCGACAGTTGGAAGAAGGCAATAAATGCAAAAAATTTGAAAATTTAGGTTTTTTCTAGTTTCGACATCTTGAAGTGAAGATAGAATGGATAATGCAAATAAAAACCAATCCAGAATGGATAAAGGAAATAAAACCAATCCATAAAGGCTTTAAAAAAAGGTGTGAAATTCCAGAAGAAGGAAACTAATCCAAATCAATTTGTTTGGCGCTGTGCTGCCATCTCATGGCACAGCTCAAAAATAGTTGGAAGAAGGAATTAAATCCGGATTCGTTTACTTAACTGTCAACCACAAATAATGCAGCTGATGATGAAGATGAATGACTCTCATCTCAAGAATGTCTTTTTATTCTGTTATTGTGAATAACATCCATTTGAAAGATTTCATTTCATATTTTCTGTAATATCATCAACATGAAGGACATTGCCATCAATAAATTTCAAGGTATTGTAAAGGTGTTTCTTATTTCAATTGTAAATTGTCTGATCCAAAAGTTCAAATCTGAGATGCCAGAATTTCTCATGAAACACTGACCAGAGTCATCGCAAAGGGAAGTAGTAGAATCGACAATAGAACTTCACAAACTTAATGTCAGGGTAAGTGCATAATTTACTTCGTGCTCAAAAACATTCAACCCTTATAAAAATCAACTAAACCAATGACAGTGAAATTCAAACTCTAGTGGACACATTTCCTAAATTAGCTAGTTAAAATTTAAGTGAAAGAGAAACCGCTATACATTGACTTGACTTCTAGGAACTAGAATAAATGAAATAAGTTTCTCATGTATGAGGGAATGAATAAATTCTATCAAATCAATAAGTGCCAGAATGGTACTTTATGAGATTGTGTGGTGAACAGGAAGATGTGTCTTCGTCTGTCTGTCGGTAACTGCGATAACTCGAATACGCTTTATCGGATTTTCATGAAACTTGGTATATACATTTATAAAGTTTGTGGGAAGAATCCTTTTGATTTTG
Source organism: Ectobius pallidus (assembly GCA_964059195.1). Lineage (NCBI taxonomy): Eukaryota > Metazoa > Arthropoda > Insecta > Blattodea > Ectobiidae > Ectobius > Ectobius pallidus. The sequence goes on along the minus strand of CAXKWD010000007.1, from coordinate 120,667,717 downwards.
GAACAAATAAGTTCACCAGTACTGGAGTAATGACTAATTAAGAGTCACATGATTTTTAAATGGCAAATCATCACTATACCACAAAGCCACTAACCATAACCACGACCACCTCAGTTAAGACATAATATACATATCACCTATAGCAGACAAGGTTTGCTAGCAAAAATGCATGTCAGCCATTAAATGCATTATACTGGATGATATTTTGATACAGAAATATTGAAAATGCCTAATAAAGTTTGTGTTTCTGGCTGTACTATAATAATAATGCCAATGGAGAATATGTCCAAATGTCTAAATTTCCCAAAAAATGAATCCAGACAGCTTAAACGGATATCTGCAATTCACAGAGAAAATGTTATACCTTCAGATAACTCATGATAAGTAAACACATATTAATGATATATATTTGTCAGTATTTTATTATTAAAACCGTACGGTTCTAGTAATCGTGATTATAGGTGGAATTGTTATTACAGTTTGTGAAGGGTAATTATTTACATTACTGCTAATGAACTGCTTACTATACATATTTAAATAGGGTACTCTATTATAATGGGGGTACGCCGTAGCGTAGTGGTTGAGGCGCTGCTCTACAAACCAGAAGGTTGTGGGTTCGATCCCCAATGAGGTCGTTGGAGTTTTTCAATTGGCCTAATCCTTCTGGTGGCACTATGGCCCTGGGGTCGACTCAGCCTCTAACAGAAATGAGTACCAGGAGCAATCCTGGGGGTAAAGGCGGCCGGTGCGTAAGGCTGACAACCTTACCACCTTCATGTGCCGATGTCTAAAAATCTGGGAGCCTCAACCTCCTGGAACCCTCTGGGCCTACATGGCCTGTAATAGGGAACACTTTACTTTACTTTTACTCTATTATAATAAACATTTATGTTTTAGAAAGGCTTATATCACAATATTAATAGTTCAAAGTCTGTGCCATGTATGTCAGAAGCATGTGAAATATGACCTACTAACTCCATCTATAACTTTGTCATATCAGTTTACCTGATTTTATTTGCATACCGGTAAGTACAGCAAATGAACAACATTGTGCCAACCAATCAAAGCTGATGAAAGGTAAGTTGTCCATTCCAATATTGATTGTGCCACTTGCATAAAAATAGCATGCATTGAGTCTAATCCTATTAGGAAAGCTTCCAATACAGAACATGTGACTCCAGAACGTCTGACAGCTACATTCATTTGTCGAGTATTGAGCAGTCCCACTAAAACTTTGAGTAGGTTACTCAAAGAAATAATATCACGAGTTCCTTAACTTCAATAAAGAATCCATTCCACTCACTACAACAGCTATAAATCCTTTGAGATATTATGGATACTTCAAGTTCAATGTTTTAATTCAAATACTAGAACATTTTTACAGTTGGAGGGTTTGGTTATTTCACTTGCCTTGACTTGAAGTTTAAAAGATGAAATAAAAATCACTCATCCAATGTTGTACGTTATCATACAGTCTTAGCATATCAGTAACTCCACACCTGAGTAAATTCACAGCTCATTTCATGTCAGATCTGTTCCTTCTTCGTCTTTTGTAGAAAAATGACTGGTGCCATTACTACAAGTCTTGAAGAAGTGGAAAATATATACCATATAGGCTAACCACTCTAGTTAAAAAATGAAAATGAATGGAAGGAAATAAATAATTTTTTTGGGGGGGGGAGGGGGAATTAAATAACTTTATAACATGTGTCCTATTTATTGGAAACATACACATTTTTCGAAGAAAATTCAGAATGTCATTCTGAACATATCCCAATGTTCCAACAGTTTCAGTATTTTATTTTGGCTCATAAAATTAAAAAAAAATTAAAAAAGCCTATGGATTTGATTTTTTGTACATACTGTCGATCTAAACAAATCTTAAGCGTATTTGAATTTTTTGGTTTTCTGCTTTCTAGGAGGGGGGAATAAAACTAAATAGACCCTAAAATGTAATATGTGTTGTTTATTTAGTCAAGGTTAATTAAGAAAGTTCAAATTTGCACAGAGACCTAGGACATCTTGTATAAAAAGGATTATGGAAGAGGTTGTGAAATAACTGTTGTCAGTATCCATGTTTTTATAACTTCATTAGCCTAATACTTCTTATGCAAGCTCTAGCTGGCAGCAAAAATCTACACAGGTGAAGCCACGAACAGGGAAACTTCCAACTAATGTAATAAAGCAGGGTATAAAAACTTTGACGCCATATTTTCTCAAGCCCCACAAGTCCCTTGTCTTTTGTTAGGGTTCTGTGTGAGTTTCATTGGTGTACTGTATTGTGCCTAGGTTTCCTCGAAGTTCAGACACCCCTGGTAAGTAGTTGTTTATCATAATAATTTTTTAGTAACCTAAAAATTTCTATGAATAATAGACCTCACTTCAAAAAAGATAATCTGATCTGTTCTTCATCTTGAAAGAGAATAAAAAAATAAAAATCCTTACATAATTTTTATGGACTTCCTGATGCATTCATGCAAAATTGGAAGGAAAATGAACAACACATTTGATTGTGATCCTATAATAAATAAACATTTTACATTCAAGAGAAAAGGAAGGTAGTCTTCAAATTTTTATAGGATGAACCATTGGACTAACAACGTTGATAGAAGGTGAAAATTACTTGAAATGGAACCATTAAAATGGTCACTATCTTGAAACGAATCAGAAAATAAAAATCCTTACCCATAAGTCATTTTTAAAGAGTTCAAGGAATATTCATGCAAAATTGGAAGAACCGCGGATTTTGTCGTTAGTACATAACAAAAATTGGGTGCGTGGAACGCCATGCGACAGAAGTGAAACTTCTGAAACTTCTTTGGCAATAAAGGAATATATAAAGTTATATCGAACAGAAGAAGGAAATCATCTGAATAAAAAAATAAAATAAGAAATTCATTTTTTCAGCATTTTAAATCGAATACGTATAAAACAATAACACAGTTGTGATGAACTAATGCCCAAACTGTCACTGATCATAGCCACTGTGTTTGTTTACATGGTATAGATAACAAGCGTAACAGTAAAAATAGCTACTTTAATGCAAACGATACATATAATCACTTCTTTATTTACTTTGGCACAGATTTCTCCAGATTTAAAAATTGTGGAAATTAATGATTTTCTAGTACTGTATATGAAACTGGAAAAATCTCAAAGGGGTATACGTATTCTTGCAAACCCCCAGAAAAAAAGCACTGTTTATATATATATATATATATATATATATTAATATGTATTACCTTACGGTGTTCAAAACAAAACTGCATATATGCATGGCAATATTAATAATTGTATAACAATAATAATAATAGTAAAAACGTATAATATTTATTATTGACAAAGTGAAGCGAGGTCCTGTTTTAACTTGAATAATTGAACTACTTGTAAATTTTTGAAGTGAAACTTCTTTAGGCGCGCTAGGAGTAAATTGAGAGCTAACCCAAAGTTACGTTACGCTCTAGCGCTATCGAAAGAGTTGGGGGCATGGGAGTGCGTGGTGGAAAGGTATCAGGCATTGAGTGCGGGGCTATTACTGCTTCAAGCTAGTGGCATGGTAAGCCCTTCACTATTATAGATGGCTCTACTCGTTGTGTGAGCATCGTTTACACATCAACCTGTTGTGTTTAAGTTTGTTGTTTTAGTTAACATTATGCATTATGCAATTTACCAATATACTGTATGTGCAAACATCTGAGATAAATTTCATGTTCATATATTGGCAATAGTTCATGCTGCTATTTTTTCAATAATGATGCAAAAATTTGTCAAAATTTAAAGCAGCAAAACTTTGTTTATAAGAGATACTTTTAACAAAGGTGTAAAATTTGTTTTATAATATATTTTTTTAGTTACAATTTCCTTCTGAAAACTTGTTTGTTTTTTATTTTCCTGTAGCATCCTATTTTCTGTTTTGATCACGTTTTTCAGGCTCTGGGGTGAATAGGTTCAGCTATGCTACAGAGGTGACTTAAAGTTTCAGTGGAATAACAACACATTACAGTAATTTCTTATTCTATTTGTTTCATTTGTGTAAGTAGTGTCTTCATCTTTGTCAATTAATGCCATCAAAGATGTTAATTTGATGAAAATAAAGCTTTTATATTGTATATTTTTATTACAAAATACCATCACTAATTGCTTCCAAACAAACATAAAACATAAGGTTTATTTTATTTTTTATTTTTTTATTATTTTTTAAAAATAAGCAAGTGATCCTATTTACCTCATAGTGCTTAGGAAGAGATCAAACACGAAGAGCAAATGACTGATCCCATTCACCCCACCCTTGGGGTGAATTAAATTACATATATAACTCTCTTTTATTTCAAAATAAGAAGAGAGACAAAGAAGAGAATGAGAAAAGATTAAGTGGTTCCAAAATTACAACCTTTCAAAGTTCGAAAGTGATCCTATTCACCCTGTTTTGTGCTGCTCTGTGTGCAAGATACAGGGTCTGTCTGGAAAGTAATGTCAGTGAGTCAATTACAAAATATTTATTGATCTGATCGGTACAATACATTAAAGATTTCAAAATTGGTTCCTCCTGTGTTGATATGTCGCTTCCAGCGAGATTTTCAGGCATCAAATGCATCATGGTAGGCCTTTTCCGAAATGTTCTTTGGCGCCTTGGTGTAAGCCTCTTTGACTTTGTCAACTGTCCGCAAATGATGCCCTTTCATGGTGTAACCGTCAATGCCAAACTCTAAGTGGAAGTGCTGAAGCGACTCAAACGAATGCATCCGGACCGACATTGTGGACAAATGGAAACTTCACCACGACAACGCCTTCTTCATGACCCACTTTCAGGACAATTCAAAGGTACCAACGATTCCCCAGCCGCCCTAAAATCCTAACGTGGCTCCCTGACTTCCTTCTTGTTCGCACACTTGAAAACTCCCATGAAAGGACATCATTTCAGGACAGTTGACAAAGTCAAAGATGCTTGCAACAAGGCTTCAAAGGACATTTCGTAAAAGGCCTAAAAAAGGCCTACCGTGACACCTTCGATCCCTGGAAATCTCGCTGGAAGTGATGTATCGACACAGGAGGAACCTATTTTAAAATCTTTTAATGTATTGTACCGATCGGATCAATAAATATGTTCTAATTGACTTACTGACATTACCTTCCGGACAGACCCTGTAGCTGTGTTCATATATATGCCTTTCTTGTCTGAAAACTTATACTGCATTAACAAAGTTAACTGAAGTGAAACACATGATTATTTGAGAACTCTTGCTCACTTCACACTTCTCCTAGAATCAAATTATTTCAATACTTCTTATATGATTCTTGATATCTCGAGAACTTTCAAGAATCGAATAATTCCAATTCTTTTATTTGAGAACTCCCATCACTAATTCATAGCCACTTTAATGACTGGGTCCTGCTTATTTGGGTCTGAAATTCTGGTCACCACAGTTTAATCACAACATGTAGTACAAAAATGGCTAGTTTTTTTGTATTATGACCATCAATTTCCTGAACAGTAAAGAATTTTGTATTAGATTTAATTACATTATTTTTAATTGAGTGTATATTATTAACAATGTCTCTAATATCCAAGGCTGTCAAGGTTTCTCCGTGAAGTAGGCCTACTCTTTCTGCAAAAATAGAACTACACTTGTATAACAGGAGACTTGATTTGTTTAGACTCAGAAGAAACCCTATGAGTGTATTCAACAGAAGCAGCAGAAGCTTCCTTGAAGCTTAACAAGTGAGTCTATTTAATATATGTCATAACTCTTCATGTGCCTAGGGCTCACGGGGCCGGGAGACAACGGGTCATCATCTGACTTCCCATAAAGACTCAGCATAAAAATGGCTGACGAAAAGAAAGACATGGATGGAGTAAGTCCTACTTTTTTCTTATTTTCTAACAAAATGTAGCTTGAAAGCTTTTATGTTCATTTTGTTTTAATTATTTGTTCAGAAACAATTTTAATTTAATAATGTATATAAAAAACTATACTTCTGTATTACAACTAAATTTAGTACACCAGTAATTTCGTCCATTATTGGCAGCTCTCCCACTCAATACTTTAAAAATAAAAATAACTTATTTAATAAATTCACTGCTTACAATTATTTTAAACTTGAGATCACTAATTTGAGAAGAATCCAATGTGCTGATGTAAAAAATACAAAAAAGAATTCCAGCTTCAAATAGGAATTGTAATACACTTTCTGATGATTTTAACAAGAAAAAGGTTACATTTTCAGAAGTGTACACAATTTAGCAGAATTGCGGGAAAAATTGCCTATTAAACAACTCTTTAACTCTCCTTACTGATATGTCGTTATTTGTTGCTATAAAAACAATAGTCAATTTCTCTTTTTTCCTTGATCTCTTGGAATGTAAAGTTAAATCTCCCAGAAGCGTCTCTGCTCAAAATATGAAAAAGGAATCAAGTATTACTGTATTCTGTGTTCTTTTATCTGAATAATTTCATTAATTCTCCTTGAAGAATTTTTGTGTGTATCATCATCTTAATTTCAATAAAATTACGCTTTTCTCAAATATTTCAATAAGTATACAAAAATACAAACTTTCCATTTGATTCTACTATACATATTGGATGTACCATCTTACAACAAAACATCAAACTGTAATTATTAAAGATAAACATGAGATCATCTTCAAACCATCCATGGAATTTGGTAACTCTCAAATTAGCTTGGCATTTTAAGTGTCCAGCATGGACACTACAATTTCATAATAATTATACACGAGTTAAATTTTACAGAAAAACTCCATTTTGGTATAGTTTACCTGTACTAGTTTTGACACCTTCACTACCGTTGTCAACAGCTATACTTCAATTGAAGTAGGATCCGCAATATAATTATTATGTTATATAACTTTGCTGTATTAACTTCCAATACAATTTAATAGTACAATTTCAGTTTAAATAAAGAGATATGACTAAAAAAATCTCATCAGAATCATTTTCCAACAAGTCACTTAAACATTCCATATAGGTATAATGATTAATGATTTCTACATGAGTTATCAGCCAAGTTGTAATGATGTAGGAAAACTTCAAGCTTTCGGACCCTTAGCTCCCAATTTTCCTCAGGATCTGAATGCTTAGTCCAACTACATCTTAGCTGATAACCTGTAAAGTTAATAATAACTGAAAACATCCAATAAGAAAAAGTCAAGTTATTTAAGTATAAGGATTATCTGCAGTCTCTATCGTATAGATAAATTTTATTTTTCAGGTGGGACTTGAGATTGAGGGACCAGGCATTGTATCCCGCACCATTGTAATGCCAAATTTGCCAAAACCTCTTACCTTAGAGGAGAAGAAATTTCTTCTCGCTGTGGAGAGGGGAGATTTGGCAAATGTTAGAAGGTAAGCCCAATCCTGAATAAATACTGTACATAAATAATTCTAATTTTGTAAGAAGTTTATAAATCTATTGTGTATTATTTTCTTTATGTTCAAAGGGTGTTACAACTTGCTCATAGAAAAAAATACATCAACATGAACTGTGTTGATCCTTTGGGAAGGGGAGCGCTCTCTCTTGCAATTGATGGAGAGAATCTGGAGATGGTAGAACTGTTAGTTATCATGGGAGTAGAAACTAAAGATGCTCTTCTACATGCCATTGATGTTGGCTTTGTGGAGGCTACTGAACTTCTTCTAGAGCACGAAGAACTTATACATAAGGATGGAGAACCCTACGTAAGTGACTTAATCACATATAACAAGTCTGATGGGAGAACTTACCAATCAATCCACGTGTAGCTTGTGGTTGACAAAATGTGGTCCTTAAGTTACCAGTAGCCCAGCCATTCTTCAATTGACTATTTTCTCTCTCCTTTGCTGCGGATCCTAGAATTTAATAAAATATATATATTAACTCACATGATAAATACAATAACCACAGTGATAAAATTATGTTTACGTGATTTCTGGAGCTTTTGTGAGCAGCGGCAAATCTCAACAGTGTAACATAGGAAGGGTAAAAAGAACATGTGCATTTTAACTGATAGGTTTTCAGTATTATCTTGCTAAAGACAATTATATTACTCTTGCTTGGTGGCCACTCACAGAATCCCAGGCATCTAGATTAAATGTCAATTTATGGATTGAAGGGTGGGCGAATGCACCTCGAAGCTGCTTTTTTTGCTTTTTTTGTGAGTGATAAGTAAAAAACCGGCAGAAAACATGATTGCAGGTGGCTTTGCCGTTTTTTGTCATGATTTGAAAATAAAAGAATCGCTTCATTTTATAAGCCCACCCTGGTCGATTCATTTGTTTATAATACCAAGGCCCGCAGACATCTGAAATTTTTAACATGGTTGGAAGAGGGATAATGAATATAAGATTAAATGGATAAACATTGATCAATTTGGATGGAACTCACTATGCAGAGGTTTTCTGGACCAGAGAACTCGATGAGGTCGTTTTTCCCCGGTGGCGCTTTTTAATCGTGGAGGTGCACTCTAAAGCCTAATTTTTTGCTGTTTTTTTTATAAATATTAATAGTTTAGTTCATGAATGATTCATAATGAATTTAGGCCTAAATGGACAAACATTGATCAATTTGGACAGAATTCACTATGCAGGGGTTTTCTGGGCCAGAGAACTCGAATATGAGGTTGTTTTTCCCCAGCGGCACTTTTAAATCATGGAATGCACTCTAAAGCTGGAATTTTAGCTGTTTCTTTATAATTATTAATCGTTTAGTTTATCAATGATTCACATGTAATTGTTAATGAATATAATGTTTTAACTATGTTGCTCTTAATTTTTAATTTCTGGATTAATTACAGTGGTGAAGCTGCAGGCACCTGCTAGTCTGAAATATACAAATACACCACACAAAACAACACAAACATTTTAAATAAACAACTACGGTTCAAATCACATGCACTATACAACAAAATCGTAAACAAATATCTTCCTGACCACAACATTGGCAGCATGAAAGTCAGTTAATGAAGATGTCTGCTTATGCAGTTGAAAGTGGTCCAAAAAGTAATTAACATTGTGTATTCATAGTAGTGAGTGTCAACTAACCCTTTTGGTGCCATGTGCCGATATGATCGGCATCATCCTCACCGTCCATTCAGTACCTTTGTACTGATTCTATCTGCCAAGAGTGCCATGGCATAGTCGTTGAATGAAAAATGCTTAGTTGTTGAAAATGTTTATAAAGGATGGAATTTTGCCCCCTGGGGATAATTTTTCTAATTATAATAACGGCGATACACATAATTTAGGTATGATGAAAGGTCCTGTTATATTTATCACTAACCAGGTCTCGTGGAGTAATTCTATATAGGATTGACATGATGTCTTCATCACTTATGCTAACAGATAAATCACTACCTTTATCACAGGGAAAAAAATTGCACTGTTCTAAACACTCCAATGATTATTCACAATCTTTTCTGCAATCTTGAAAACAATCTGCAATGGTGACTACTAAACACAGAAATTGCAACGACACATGAAAATCTGATAATCAGTTTCATGCGTAAAAATGTCCCTACTGAAGGTCAAAGCCCTCATAAAATACATCATTGGAAAGATGTGAGAAACCTATTCCTGTTTATGTATATTGGAAGGTACAAACTTCCTAAAAAATATGTATATTATTTTGAAAAACTGAATCCCACTCTGATCGGTGCTGGCATTCAAGGCTGTAAATATTAAAAAACCGAGCGAATCGGCTGGCGATATTTTAGAAACTGTTCTCTGGTAAACAGCTTGGTGCCGTAAGGGTTAATATAAAGTTAAATAGTTTAGCTAAGCTCACAAATTTTAATGATAATTTATTCTTTCTGCTTTCAGAGTTGGCAGAAAGTTGACTGGAACACAGCAACATTCACTCCAGATATAACACCTCTTACTCTTGCAGCCCATAGAAATAACTATGAGATTCTTAAAATTTTACTGGATAGAGGTGCAACTCTGCCAATGCCCCATGATGTCAAGTAAGTATTGATACACTGAAAAATCTGATATGAAACACATAACTTCTTCTACCCAAATACAAGTTTTGGCTCTTCTAAAATACATTATATAAATACCATTTTAATACATCAAAAAAATATATCATATAATATAACATATTATGCATATATGTCATTGCCTTATTTCAAATTACATCCCCGAAGGATACACAACCCAAATAAAATCTTACATAATACATTCACGTAACTTTCTTTATCCTAAGCCTGGCCAATACACTCTTTTCACTTCACATTCTGCGGGTAATATACCTAGGTAGAATAAGAGGCAGAATCGCAAAGAGCACATATTTAGTTGTTTCAACCTGATGCAAAGCTTTATTGTTCACAACGCAAGACTGAGTTCCTAAAAACAGTACAGGCTTATAACTATCATACAAAGAAATTTCGTGAAAAAGTTTCAAATATAATAAGTTTTAGCTCTTAGCATAAGCACCTCATGAACAAAACTTAAACAAAACCGTTAGAGCCATTTTTGAGAAAATTGCAAAAATTTAAATTTTCTGCCTGTAAAGTTGCATTCAAGGAAAGAGAAAGATATCGCCAATATTTGTGTCACATCTGAAATATAACATTTTATTTTAATACAATTTTTCATTCTCAAGCTTGGCTATTCATAAATACACAGACACATACACAAACATGTTTTTGAAAGTAGCGTTTTTGGATTCAGGGTCCCTCAAAATGTTAAAAACTTCACAATGAATTTCGGGATCAAACACAATACCTGTAGTACCAATGGTACAGCCAAAAGAAGTAAAAATAACCAAAACAATTTTTTTAGACAGTGCAGTATCTTTCTTCCTATTCTGCTACAATAAATTTACTTTAAAAAAAAAAGCATCAAATAATCCTACCAATGTGCTTTCTTACAGATGTGGCTGTGATGAATGTATTCGTGAATCTCAAGAAGATTCCCTCAAATTCTCTGTGTCTCGACTGAATGAATACCGTGCCCTGGCTAGTCCTTCTCTAATAGCCCTCTCATCTAATGATCCCATCTTAACTGCTTTCCAACTCTCCTGGGAACTTCGTAATCTAGCTTTTGCTGAACAAGAGAGTAAAAGTGAATATATGGTAAGTAACAATATCAATGTGAACATGCAACTGGAGTAAAAATTATCATTATAAACCATAAGAGATAAATACAATGGAGGACACTCAGTTTTCGTGTAATAATTTGTTTTACACATGCTTGCTTTAGAAGAACAAGTAGTCCTTAATTAAAATTGTTCCAGCAGTACAGTTGCAACTCTGCAGTACTTCTAATGTGATGTCTAACTCACAATCAAGCACTCTTTGGATCAGCTCTTATTAATTTTATTTTAATTTTATTAAGTGCCAGTATGGTATTTTATGTCGGCTGCGGTGGTCTAGAGGTAGCATGCCCGCCTCTAGATCCAAAGGTCGTGGGATCAAACCCGGCCGCAGTCGATGGGTTTTTCAGGACGTAAAAATCCTGAGCACAGAGTCCTCCAGGAGGGACTTTAAGCTGGGGGGCCCCGTGTCGTAGATTTACAGCACGTAAAGGAACTCCAAGCCTAAATTAGAGCCTCTGGACAAAATTTCTTGGCCCTTTCATGTCCAATTAATACCTTAGTTTCCGGAGGGGGGTTAAGAGGCGATGGGCTTACCACTTGTCCCTCTGACCTCTCTAAGAAAATAATCATAACGAAATTCACATCAGTAAACAGAAACCTCCACTTGGAGGCTCTTCGCCCCAACATGGGGGCACAAAAGAAAGAAAGATGGTATTTTATGAGATTGTTTGGTGGATGGGAAATGTTTAAATTCAAAGAATTATTAAAATGGTATTTCTATCTAAAAATAGGAGTTGAGAAGACAATGTCAGCAGTTTGCAGTAGACCTACTCCACCAGTCACGAAGCTCAACAGAGCTTGCAATCATCCTGAACCATGACCCAGATAGTGATCCTTATGAAGATGGTGAACACATGAAACTGACTCGGCTTGAACTGGCTATTAATTATAAACAGAAGAAAGTAAGTAGAGATTCATTTTAAACTACTTGTGGAACTGAATGTATCATTGCACTTTTAATGTGAATAAAACAGTATCTAAAACTAAAGAGTAAATGGAGGTTCAGTTGAGCAAAGTATTGCACCACAAATAAGAAGTTGATGGTTTAATCTACCGGTATGATGGAGATAGCTGCGAATTTTCAATTGGCCTAATTCTTCTAGGTAGGACAGATTGATAACCCTAATATATTTCATTTTTGATTGTTGGGGATATAGAGTTCTGTAAAAAAGCTCAAATAAAGAAATAAAAAAGACTTCTGAAATAATAAACTCACTTCCTACCAGTACTCAGCGTTCAAGTTAAGGGGGGACAGGGAGATTTCCCCCTCTCAACAAAACATTTCCCTGACTCATCAAATTAAAATTTCTTCCTTGTCAGGGATATATTTTTCTACACTTCGTAAACTTCAGTTTAAATTCTAATGCAATTACCGGAAGCATGCACTTATGTTTCATCATAATGTCGTTTCCAAACTAACAGTATCACCAGCACAATGCGTAGCATTTGACATCCTTGATGTAACAGAAGCGTGACAATGGACATAAGGTTTATATGACTGCTTTGAGTTGGTTTCTTTCTTGCATAATAGGCATGAATGCAATACTGTTAAAGAACGTTTGCTATAACAATGAATGCAATAGTCGTTGGTTTGTTCTGTGGTAGCCAGTCAAGTATGTCTTTTACAGAGAGTGGATGTTCTTAAAGTTGGTAAATAACATGGATTAATTTTTAATAGAAAAGCATAAAGGAATGGAGTATGAAATGTCAGGTAGGGCTAAGTCTTCTACTGAACATGTAAATGTTTCTATAGTGGCAGGGACAAGAGTCAGTGAAATATAATACCGCTAGAGGAAATTGTGATATTAGTGTAGCAGCCTAATTGGAGGATGTATAGGGGAAGTGAGATTTGAGAAATGGAAAACAGATCATCCTTGGCTTTCAGCAAACAGTTCCGAAGGGGTTACAATATGCTTGTGCTTCTCAGAAATATAAAATCACGGTGCTCTTTAAGACAGTAAAATGCACACTGAGACAGCTTTTATCAAAGAGTTGAATGCAAACAACAAGAAGAAGTTAAAAGATAAAATCAGTGATTATGGGAGGAGTAAGTGCCAATCAATTTTGAATGAAATGGAAATTGAAGCAATTAATAAATCTCTCTGAAGGTTACATTTATTTTTATATGAGCTAAGTCATGTACTGTCATGTGCTACAATACCTGCGCACATTATGAGTAGGCTGAAGATGATATTGAGCGCATACGTAGTACAATCTGTGCATGCATCATGGTCAATGACAAGACATGAATTGACTTCGAGAACAAACCTATCATGTTAGTACTTTGAACCATATTTAATTTCTCCCCCTTGTCAAAATGCTTGATTCTAACCCTGCCGATACTTCATTATAATTTATCACTTAGTGGTAACATCTTTTCTACGAGTTTTCCCCTCATTTTCAGCTACGTTTAACTGTCTAAAACATGAACATACATTTTCTTAGTAAGCAATAAATTATAATGAAGTAGTGAGTGTATTTATATGTTATGTGTTAACATTCTAGTTAAATTGTAAACTCAGCAATCCTGCAGGTAGAGATGGCCTAGGCGGAATGGCCTACATACACCAACTGTCTGGAAATGTGAGAGATATCAATATCAGTATTCCATTAATGAGACAGTATGTACACACTTGTCGTTTGCATAGTTGGACAGAAGGGGATGAATGCATGCATAAATGGAAAAACATTGAACAATTTAGACGAAACTTACTGTATGTGGGTTTTCTGGGCTAGGGAACTTGAATTTTAGGTAGTTTTTTTCCCCTGACAGTGCATTTTATTCATGAAATGCGCCTGGAAATGGGTTTTTAGCTTTTTAATCTTCAATCATTTTAATTGTTTATGCATGATTTGGTTAAGGTTCATGAATCTATGGTTTTAATAGTTTCATTTTGAATCTGTATGCCCATATGGCAGCACAAGATTCATTTTGTACATTAGTTATTTATAATTATTATGTAAAACAATATAATTTAGAATAAAATTATGCAATTCCTTCAATTTATGTAAAAACGATGTCATTATTAATAAATATAATGTTTAATTTATTTTTATGGTACGTAAATATTTAAACAAAATATCTAGCAACTTAATAAATAATCGCGGACAAAGCCGCAGGTACCTGCCAATTTATTAGATAATCTTTAAAATATGAATGAATGTGAATGAATGCCTAGTATTTAATCTTGTATGTTTGTTCTTACAGTTTGTGGCTCATCCCAATATCCAACAATTATTGGCAACTATTTGGTATGAAGGTCTTCCTGGATTCCGTCGCAAACCTGTGACGCAGAAATTGATGGAGATTTCTAAAGTGGCTTTGCTTTTCCCTCTCTATTGCATGTTGTACATGATTGCACCAAATACTGCAACTGGAAAACTTATGAGGAAACCATTCATGAAATTCTTGATTCATGCGTCTGCTTATCTATTTTTTCTGTGTAAGTACCTGAAAAATTACTAATTAGCTGCAATTTTTTTTGCACTTCCAGATCCTTAGCATTCATGCCTATTATGCAAGCAAGTGGTAACTTAAATGAGCTCATGGCGAAATTACTAGTTCATGGCTCAGGACTGCCAAGCAGTTCACTGAAAACTTCACGCATTTGTGTCCACCCTTAGTCATAAAAAATATAAAAGTTATTATTATCGAATTCAACTTCGTAACCTGTACTTGACACTGGATATAGTAAGGGTAATTAAATCACGGAGGAAGAGGTGGGCTGGACATGTTGCGTGCATGGTGGGAAAAGACATATCTCAAAAATATTGATTGGGAGACCCAAAGGGAAAAGACCACTTGGAAGACCTAGATGTAGGTGGGAGGACAATATCTGGATAGATTTAAGAGAAGTAGGATTTGCGAGGGATGGTTGGATGGAGTTAGCACAGAATAGGGTTGAATGGTGGGCTCAGGTAAGCACAGCAATGAACCTTCGGGTTCCATAAAATAGATAATATTCCTTTAGCTTGCTGAGGAATTGTCAATTGCCACTGAGTAAGTAAATAAGTAGGTATTATTGAATTCATTTCTTAAATTCAAGATTTCTAAATGACAAAGTTTACTTTGCTTGTTAATAGACAATGAACACTAAAACCCCTTAATATGGAAAATTGAACTTATACTGGAAGACACTGTAGAGACATCTAGGTGGGATAGGTCTGCTAGAGGTTACCATGGCAACTTTAGTGGCCTAGGCTGATAAAACTACTTTAGTGGCCTAGGCTGATAAAACTACTTTAGCGGCCTAGGCTGATAAAGTGCTACTTCACAGCATGATAACAGTCTCAGAAGCAGCCGCTTTAGAGATCATGTACTAAAAAGCATAAATGTAATTTCACATTTTACGATGTTAAATAACTAGGCTAAAACAACTATTGTAGAAGTAAAACATTTGGTTATTTCTCATTTTATTGATATGATTTTCATAAACTTATGGCTGCATTCTCATTAAATTGTGGTTTTAATGCATTTATATCAGAAAATTATATATATATACATATATATATATATATTTTTTAATTTATTATTATTATTATTATTTTTTTTTACAGGACTCTTTTCACTGTACTTAGCATCTCTTTTGTAATTTTTCCTCAAAAAGTTTTACTAATTTAATCGGAATGAATTTTCTTTACAGTAATTCTAATCTTGGTATCACAGAGAGCGGAAGTACAGGTGATATTGTTATTTGGCACTGAGAGTATGAGAAAAGCAATAGAAGAACAGCTTCAGAGACAGCGTGGCAATGGTCCGTCGCCTCTGGAGTGGATAGTTGTTATTTACGTTCTTGGTGAGTAACAAAATATCCTTGGCTATTAAATAAGAATATACAATTTGTATGCATATTTCCATGTCACCAGGCCTCATTTAAAAAATGAATAATATTTATTTATAAACCTGCACAGTCTCATGGTTAACATTGCTGGCTACAGATAGGCAGGCCAGGTTCAATTCCCTGTATATCCTCAAATTTTCTAAGGTAGGGAGGTCTGGAATAGGGTGCACTCAGCCTTTGATTCAAATTGACGAGCCACTTGACTAAGAAGTAGTAGCTCCAGTATGCCTGTGGCAGATGAAGAGCAGTCAGATAGTAGGCCCAGTCCCTCCAGGGATGTAGCTCCATGGAGGAATATATATATATATAATTATTTTACATTTCTATTACATTACATATTGCTACTTATTAGACTATTATAGAATGAAAATATGTTAAAATCTGAAATATGAACCTTGTTCGAAAGCCCCAAATGGCAGAGGTTGTATTTATGGACTGCAATTAACATATGTCAATAAAAGAGAAAAAAAGCTAAACTAAACAGTTGAAATTTTACAAAAGAAATTTAAATACAATACCGGTACTTCAAATTTACAAAAACAGACAAAATTTACAAATAGATTTATATTATTTATATTACGTTAGCCATTTGGAAATGGAAATAGGTGGAAGAAAAGAAGATGATACAATTAATGAGAAATTATGAGATTTGGTTATTAATATTAAATAGCTTTTAATCATTACCTAAAATTGGTTGACATTGTATTTAACAAAATCAGAGTTTTCTGCATTAAGAATATTATAGATTTTCAAACCTTAATTTAGACCATGTAATTGCCTAGGCAGTTATATATATATATATATATATATATATATAGATGAATAATGTAAAATAGCACATAACTTGTGTATTTAGGTTTTATATGGGAAGAAACAATGGAAATATTTGTGGAAGGAATTCGAAGCTACCTCAGGAACATGTGGAATTTCATTGACTTCACCCGAAATTCTCTTTACATGTGTGTGGCTATACTTCGCATTGCTGCTTACATCCAACAGAACAGAGAAATTGCCAGGGATCCAGGAACAGCTTACATTCCTCGGGAACAATGGGATGACTTTGATCCACAACTCATTGCTGAAGGACTTTTTGCTGGAGCCAACATTTTCAGGTTCGTATAGGCTTATTATGACTGTTATAGTGTCCTATATTATTTTTCAGTTGGTTGAGGTAACAGGAATGCCATGGGTTTGATTTTAATTTAACATTTTTTTCGTTTATGGGTAAAGAACATTTTTTATATAATGAAGAGAATAATTGGTCACTGGAAGGTATAAATTCATCTAATCCTATTGGTGGCAATATTGCCAAGGGTTTTCATTTTATAACAGAAAAGAGTAGTACCAGGAGCAATCTTGGGGGTATAAGCTGACAATTGCAATAAATTATTTAAAAATCCAGGACCCTTAGCCAAGAAAAACCCTATGAGACTCAAAGAACTGTAGTCGAGAGCATCTTATTTTTACATGAATGAAAGTATTTGTTCATTACTATGACATCAAATGAAGGTTTGATTCATTTATATAGTACTCAATTTGTTTTAAAATGTTATTTTTCAGTGCTTTGAAACTGATTCATCTGTTTTCAATCAACCCGCATCTTGGACCTCTGCAAATCTCTCTTGGAAGGATGGTTATTGACATCGTCAAGTTTTTCTTCATTTACAGTCTCGTGCTCTTTGCTTTTGCATGTGGTATGTACTATTAATATGAGAGCTTCTAAAATATCCTATGTTTTAGGTGGGGTATTTGTTACAGATAAATGACGCTTAAATGTCTTAAGAAAACTAATTAATTCAGAACTGTCACCTGTATATGAGACCTGAGATTAAAACCAACTAGAATTTACAAAATGGTAAAAATGGGAGCAATGATATTGCAGCTGTATTATCTGGAAAAATCTGCGGTAGCAAAACATGCAGAACCATGGGTCACCATAAGTTTGGTCAAACAGCTTTCCTTGCCAGGTCTTCAAATTTATGGGAGAGAGTGGTAAGAGAAGCTGTGGAGATCCACTTGGAACCCAACAACATGAATAGATACATATATGCATTCATGAATCACAGATTATTGTCTCTACTGGACATTACAACATGAATAGCAGACAGTGGTATCGAACTTAGCCCTGCCTGGTTCCATGTTATCGAATTGCTCAAGACCAACCGAGCCAACTGCACTTTCAATTAATTCCCCACACATTAGTCTACCGTAGAAAAAAAATATATATCTCTGCTACTCCCTTGGACTGTTTTTCTACACCCCATCCCCATATCATCTAGCCCCACTTCATTCAGCTTCACAGTTTGGTTTCTGATTAATTGATTCCCAACAATCCTCCTGTACAATCTGGATGCCCCTAGCTGTCCCATCTTTATAGAAATAATACCATCCAGTCTGGTACTTCATTCTCTTTGAAAATGGAGCCTCAGAACAGCTCCAAAATATCGTAATTTATTCAAGTAACTACCTGGTTAGAAGCCCGGGAAACTACCCTATATTACCAGCACTAGGAAATGCTCAAAGTACAAAATTATTTTATTACTAACCTCTGTCAAGATATTAAACACCAATATAGTAAAAATTATGCTTCACCCCAAATAGGCATAGAGTTTCATGGTATTTTCCTGCCAATGTATAATTAGCCTACTACTATCAATTATATCTAAATCATACTGTACATCAAGTCTGAGAATCAGAAATTGAATTAAAATCAGTCTTCTTAAAAGATAAGTCTTCATGAGAAAGTATGACTAAACAAGTACAATCTATTCAACAATCTATTATTTTTGTGTCAGGTCTGAACCAACTCCTGTGGTACTTCGCAGAGATGGAAAAACGTAAATGTTATCATTTGCCAGGAGGATTACCAGACTGGGATAACAATGGTGATGCCTGTATGAAGTGGAGACGATTTGGCAAGTATGTGGTAATCAGTGGTGTATGGTCTGGTATGCAGTAATGGCTTAATAAAAATTTGCTGTTAGCATATTGTAAAACATTATGAAGTCCAAAAATGAGTATGAAGTCCAAAAATGTATATTTTTAATCTGAAGTTCAACGAAAAGGCACTTCTGTATGCTGCTAATCAATAGTTTTGATTCCTAAATGTTATTAGCCCTTCCTTTCCACTCATTCCCTGATCTTCCCCCTCAGGGATCTTACAGATAATGTATAAAAGCATCTCCCTCCATCTTTCCTCCTGCCGTGACTCTCTGCGACTCTATTACAACTATATTGCAACTAATTCCACATACACTTGTCAAGCAGCCACCGGATATTGAAAGAATGTACACATCAGCAGTGCTGCTTGCACACAGGGCTGAGACGACCCTGGACTTTGCTCACAGGATATCACGCCACAACAGTACAAAATCTATATATGTTTGTTTTGAAAAGTATATGACCATTGAAACAGAGCAGGTATAGTGTGAATTTACAGTTTACAGTCTGCAAAAGCCGCTGGCTACCATTATGTTATACCTATATGAACAAGCAATCCGAACAGTAATATCTGGGGACAAAATTGATCAAACTGCTATTTTTTAACTGCATTTAGTAACTTCCCAAAAATCTATTTTACTGGACTAAAGTTCTGCTTCAGGGATTTTCACATACTTTGAAATGAAATGATGAAATGATTAGCCTAAATGTCCCGTTAAGGGCAATGGCCTCCTCGAAGAGGGTAAGCTCGAATACACCTACATGTGGTGAGCTATTCCACATGAGGGATATTTGTGCTCTTGGGCTTTTATGCAATTCCTGGTCTTTGTCCACTTACATTAGTCTGGGTCATTGTGCACTTCATTGTAGTTTACGTCCTTACACTTGTTACGGTCCTATACACTTGTCTTCGTAAGACTTCGGTCGCATATGCACTGGTTTCAGTCACTGTTCACTTGTCTTCTTAAGACTTTCCAGTCATTCCTATTTCTTGCTCTGGTTGACCACTGTCGTCCTACAAGTTCCTTGAAGAGATCAGCCCATCTCTGTCTTGGTCTTCCGGGGGATCTTCTTCCAGTACGAGGGTCTCACATTGTGGCCTTGTATGTCCATCTGTCATCTTTGAGTCTTGCGACGTGGCCTCCCCACTTCCATTTGGTGTTGGTGGCTTGCAGTGCAGGGTCGGTAACTGCTGACATCTTCTGTAGTGTTTCATTTGTAACTCTGTCCCTCAACGATATGCCTAGGATTTTTCTCACCATATTTCTTTTGCACACTTGGAGACTGTTGAGAAGTTTGGAAGTGAGAGCCCACGTCTGACAACCATACAACAATACCGGCATTAAACAGGTCTCTAGCGTTTCGGTTCTGAGTTTTCTGCTGAGAGTTTTCTCCAGGAGGATGAACTTGAGGGACCAAAAAGCCTTCCATGCGAGAGAAATCCTTCTTTTTACTTCTTTCTCAGTCTTCTGGTGGAATGATACTATTTGACACATATTCCGATACATATTGCAGTACTGTGCCATCTACAGTTATAGGTGTCGCCGGTCCGTTTGACATTACCTGTGTTTTGGTCTTGTTCATCCGGAGGCCTACTAATCTGCTGGAGTTAGATAGATCTTGAAGCATCGACTGAAGTTCACTGGGTGATTTGGCAAACAGTACGATGTCGTCAGCAAACCTTAGATTACTTAACCTGCTACCATTTATACTTATTCCACAGTCCTGGTTCCAGTGTAGTTTACGGAACGTGCTTTCTAGTACGCTTGTAAATAATTTAGGGGATATTGGGTCTCCCTGACGTACTCCTCTATGGAGCTGGAATGTTTCACCTTCGATTTCTGTTTTCACCTTGGCACAGCTCTAGTTATAAATTTTGTTGAGTATGCTGACGTATTTGTTGTTGACTCCCTGTGTGTGTAAAGCTTGTATTACACTCTCATGCTCGACCGAGTCGAAAGCCTTGCTGTAGTCTACGAAGGCAATATACACTGTTTGATGGAATTCTTCAGCTTTTTCCATTACCTGGCTCACAGTTTGGAGGTGGTCTGCAGTACTGTATCCAGAGCAGAAACCCGCTTGTTCGTGTGGTTGATTTTCATCCAGAATTTTTGTTAATCTTCTAGTGATTATTTTTGAAAACAGCTTATACAAACTTGACATGAGACTTATGGGTCGATAATTGTTGAGGTCATCTTTCGTGCCTTTCTTGTGGAGGAGGATTATTGTGCTTGTTTTCCACTGGTCTGGTATTTCTTCTGCATCTATAATTTTGTTAAAGATAATGGTGATCGCTGGTATCAGGTGGTCTGAGGCTTGCTTCAAGAATTCGTTGTATATTCCATCCTCGCCGGGAGTCTTTCCGTTCCTCAATTCATTGATTTCCATCCGAACTTCGCTAGCTAATATAGGGGGAACGACCTGGGAGTTGTTGGTTGTGCGGTCTGATGTGTAGTTCCATACGGGATTTTGAAGAGAGCTTGTATATAGGTCTTTGTAGTACTTAGTGGCAGTTTCAATGATACTGTCCCTTGCAGTCGTGCGTTTTCCTGACGAGTCTTTGGTTCCTAATATCCATTGTTTACCTCCACTTATTTCTCTTTTTGCCTTTCTGATTGATTTGGAAGATTCTAGTATCTGTTGCGTAATCAAACCATTATATTACACTTACTCTTAATAACACAATCACTTCCATAATTTACCTAATAACAGAGTTCATGAACTCTTTGGTATTGACAAATACACAATATTTTAACATTTCTCATAGATAAAACATTCTTCCCAGCAGAATAATAAATCAACTCTAGCTATATCTGTTTCAAACTTCTATATTTCGCTTTCTAGTTGGCTCTTTCTTTAAACATTTCTGTAAAGGATCCTAAAACTATGGAAATTTATTTCTTATACATGAGCAATACCCTTACAAATGTAACACTTGTCTTTCCAGTTTGTTTGAATCATCTCAGTCGCTGTTCTGGGCCAGTTTTGGTGGAGTTGGGATTGACAGTTTTGAGCTAACTGGAATCAAGAGCTACACTCGCTTCTGGGGCCTCCTCATGTTCGGTTCGTACTCAGTGATCAATGTGATTGTTCTACTGAACCTGCTCATCGCTATGATGTCTAATTCATATGCTATGATTGATGTGAGTATTGATCCTTTGGTGAAATAAGTTTTCAAAAAATATAATAATTTGAGTATATTTTTTAAGACCTGATCATGGTATCAGTTGGTTGAAACTCGAATTGTACATACTTAATTCTGTTTCATTAATTGCGTGACAGACAATAACCTCGGTGGATGGGGAAAAAACTGCCCCTAGCTATTCTGCACCATGGTGCATACAGACAGGCAGCACCATCATTTTTCCTTTGGATAGGGTTCTCATACAAGGCTGTTTCTTGTCATATTTAATAACTTATAAGCAGGTCCCGGATTCTGATGACCTAAAATTGTTTGAAAAATGACCTATAAAATTTTAAAGAAAATGACTTAATAATTATAAAAAATGACCTAAAACTGATATTTTATTTATAAAAAATTATTATTGTACACACAAAGTTATAGACTAGTTTGTACATAATTGTAAAAACTGTAAATAACTGTAAGGTTGTGAATGTTCTTTTCTCATGGAAATTTATAGGCCTACTGGCACCGAGGCACTGGCAAGTCAAAATTTGGCATTTCCTTTCGTGGTCTGCCGGATTATATTGTTGTTTATTGAGGGTAAACAGTAGTTCGCACTCTCAAATCCAAGCAGGTGGCAGACTCTGGTGCCAAGTCAATCTAATAACAATAGTAATATAATACAAAATTTTGGCGTTTCTTTGATTCTCACTTCCGACTGAGACATGTCAACACTTTAACGCCGAATGTTTCCTTCTTTCATTATACAAACAACACTTCAAAGACAGCACCGCTAGCGACGAAAAAAGTTAATACAGTACACTAAATGTAAATACATGAAAATTACTAAATAAGGAAGCAAATGACACGAAAATGACAAAAAATGACCTAATAAAAAGGAATTTCTATAATCTAGAGGCCATGATTAGGATTTATCTACAAGTTGGCAATGTCTATGCAGCAACAGTAAAAAGATGACATGTCATTAGAATCCGGGCCCTGCTTATAAGAAATATGGCACATGTTCATTGTAAAGGAAGCTGCATTTCTAGAACAGGAGAAAAATTAAAGAATAAATGAGAATTAAATAAAGACTGCCTAAATTTGTACTAACTTCATAACCAGTTTTATTTTCATTAGATAAGAAAGTCAAGATTTCATCATTCTTCTAACCAGAAAACATTAATTTTAACTTGTATTTTATTAATGCTTCCAGGAGCACTCTGACACTGAGTGGAAGTTTGCAAGAACACGTCTATGGATGAGTTACTTTGAAGAGAGTGCAACTCTTCCACCACCATTCAACATCTTTCCAACACCTAAACTTCTCATTAAATTGCTTGGTATTCGTAAGAAAGATAAACTAAGAAGAATGTCGACAAAGGTAAAATACCGTAACATATATATATCTCTTTTTTTTAACGAAATAAAGTTACGGTAAAGGTATACTCTTTCTGCTGTTCTTTGGTTAGAGTTTTGAAAAACAAGTTTTCAAGTATTTCTAGTGTAAATTTGTTCCTTTATTCAATTATACTGATAAGCTTATTATTTCTTTATCTATTAAACATTCCCTGAATTTCATGGCTATATGCAAGACATTTGTTTGGGAGGGGGAATTCAAGAGTTTGTTTTTTATGGACATGCTGCAATATGAAAAAAAGTAATATTAAATAAAATACTATCAACTAACACTTTTTTCAAT
Organism: Ectobius pallidus; assembly: GCA_964059195.1. NCBI lineage: Eukaryota > Metazoa > Arthropoda > Insecta > Blattodea > Ectobiidae > Ectobius > Ectobius pallidus. The sequence goes on along the minus strand of CAXKWD010000007.1, from coordinate 120,644,019 downwards.
ATCAATCCATAGATAATTAATGTCTGGCGACCACCATTACCAAGAGTGTCCCACATGAATAGTACAGCACTTACATAAAACTAGATCTTCACATAATCCCGATACCATGACAAACTGAGTGATCAAGATTTCTGTATTTTTGATAAATGTTGTCAGTCTCAATACAAGTGTTATTGCATTCAACAAGATCGCAAAATCAAAAGTTAAGAGAAGTTCATAAATATGTTTAATGTTGTTTCTTCGGAATTTGGCTACAATGCTTTGTCTTTATACATTTTTTCATATTCAAGTTTTGTTCACAGACACAAAGTTTTTAATTGTAATTTTGAACACAGGGGAGTTTGGAGCATTTTTGGGTGAAAATTGTCACAATACCCATAAACAATACTTCATCTACCTATGGTACCTACGATCATATTCACTGACTTTAGGGGGGGAGCAAGGTACCTTCTGTCCTCCCTAACTTTTCAGTTTTTTAAAAATCCAATTCTTGCCCCCTCCAACAATAATTTCAAGTCTGCACCTCTGACTATGATACAGGCAAAGAAAGAAAAAAACTTGAATAGAAGAGAACTATTATGCAAGGAAGTTTTCAGAAATAATTATTAATTCAATAATCTACAAAATCTTAACAATTTATATGTGATCAAAATTTCAATTTGAAAAATAGGAAATAAAGAACAGAATTTATGGGGATTGTTGTATTATTGGAATGTTTTTAGTCAAAAAAAGTGAAAAAATTCAGTCATAAGCCCCTTAGTAAATATTAAAAACAATTCTCAAGATATGTAATTTTTGTGTGTTTCCTACCAGCGTAAGGAGCGCCATGAGAAAGAGCGTGATTACCGATACACTGCTGTCATGAGAGCTCTGATATGGCGATACATATCAGCCATGCATCGTCAAGCTGAAGACAGTGCAGTAACAGAAGATGATGTGAATGAAGTGAAAGGAGAGATTTCTGCTGCCAAGTGTGAGATTTTGGAGGTTCTTCGCAGCAATGGAATGGATACATCAAATGCAAACACAAAAGAGAAAAGTAAATAATTGTTTATTGGATTTTAGGCTTTTTCGATGCTGATTATTAATAATGGTTTAGAGGCTTATAAGTCAAGTCAGATTCTCTAGGAGATTTAGAGAAATTGTCTCCATTTATATCCCATGAAACATTATTAAAATATTATTTATTGTCTTAGGCCTACATTACAGATTATTTCTCTTTTATGTAATGGTCACTTGGTAAGACATGGAACAATTTTTTACATGCAAATTTCATTGAAGTGAAGGAATTTCATTGAATATTAAAAGATTTATGTACTCTATCAACAACAAATTCCATTCACAGTGGAATGATAATTCTTTCCCACTGGCCGTTTGTAGGCTAAGATGGAAAGGTGAAATCAAACTGAAAAATTCAATGCAATAGCCAGGATTTGAACAAGGATCTTTGGCTCTCCTAACTGATTGAGTAGTACTGGCACAAACTTTCATCCTTCCCCTTTAAAGCAAGACCAAGATGCCGGCGCTATAACAATTGTTAGCTGAGTCATTAAAGTTTGAAATTACATCTTCAGAAACTATTGTTCATTTAGGCATGATTGCCTTGTCACATTGGCATTGATTCTAAACATGTTTTAAGTCTGACTGCCATTAATTAGTAGGTCTACGTGACCCTCGTGTATCATTTTCAAGTAAAGTCTATATTCCTTATTTTTGTCTTGTCATCAGATTAAATCTTTAAGTCATTAGTTTTTTTTTTTTTTGTTCTTCTAATTTTGAATTGAATTGCAATTAATAACAATAGAATTTATGTTGAACAAAGTAATTATTGATAAGTTTTTACTTATGTCATTTCCTATTAAGTGAGTGGAGAAAGTAACTTAAAAAATGTTAAACAGTTTGTCACTAAACTAAGTGCCCAGGTAAAGCCCTGAAATTCAATAAAAATATTTTCTGTTAACACAATAACACCTTCTATGTTCATGAGGATTTTTTTTATTGAGAACAATCTAAAAAAAACTCATTGACTTCAAAAGACAGGCAGAATGGTTGATATTGCAGCGAATTGCGACTTTGAGTGCTGTCATGATGCCACCACCTCCCCTCCCCAGCAACTCTATAGATCACCCTTCTACTCGTCAGTCAAGTCTTGCTTTATACTATGGGTTACTATATGGGTTACACATCCCTTCTCGTAATCTGTGAAGGCCCATCCCTGAAAGCTAATAAAAAATAAAAAATAAAAACCTGCTCAGAATGAAGCTGGACTTGCTGCAGCAATCACAGTTTCGGTTTCCTCAGGTTTCTTTCTAACTTGTAGGACTACAACATTAGTATGATATTGTTTATGTGTAGTACAACTCAATTATAGAAACAATTTCTTAACTGCATTATTATCTTAAAAGAATATGGAAAATATTTCTATTTGATTCAATACGAATTACGGAAAATTAAGATTTAAATTTTGTTCTTGCATTTTGACATCAAGGATGAGACATAATCTGGTATAAATTAGGTAAGCACAGGCATAAGAATAGGGATAGACAAAGAATATTCTTCTTCCTCTTCTTCTCTTCCTTCTTAACATTTATGGCTTGATCATCTTGTAACCTCTTCCATTCTGGAAAATTATCTGTATTATTTCTTTCTTTGTGGCTTACTGTTCTTCACCCTCTGTGTTCATGAAACTTTCATCATTCTCCTATAATAATAACTAAAATATTAAAGTGTCTTCTATTTTGCTATTCTCAAAGGCTAAGGCCATAAATAGGTTTAGTACTGAAATTCAATATTTCAACAAATTTCATTTTTCAGTTCATATTTTGATAATAATAACTTTAAATTCACTTACAGCTATTCTGGGAAAGAAAATGAAAATATGGGAACGTCGTCTCATGAAAGATTTCCATGTAGCTCCTGTAACAGCAGAAGAAGACATAGACCAACTTCACGAACCGCCACCAGAGAATGAGGATTCATTAGCTCGCTTCAGACGAATCGCAAAACTTGCTGTGTTGAATTCAACATCTCACAAGTGGGGTGAGCTCGTTCAAGGAGTGTGTCAAGCGTAAGTGTACATAGGCCTACATGGAATTTAGCCCTGATGTCCAAAATGTATACATAAAAACTATTATTTACATGGTAGTAAGGGAGATGTATAACATGTTATACTCCATATCTGCATACAAAATTTGCTCTCCAAGTTGACTTGTTACTTTCAAGTGGAAAATATTATTAATTTGCTGCTGTGCTTGCAAACTATCAAAAATCTTCTTGTTCTCATAGAATATTAAGACAACAAACTGCAGAAACTCTTTACTCAATTTATTTATGATACTCCATATCTTACAATGAACTCGGTACATTTATCCTCTCACAAGAAATCACGCTAAACATATTGAAAACAAGATAACATATTCACTGCAATATATTTGCTGTATCACTACTTCTCTCCACGGGGGTGAAAGTAACATTGAAAGAATAGCATCAGCTCAATAGTTCACTGCCCGACCGGTTTGGTGCACTGTGATCGCTGTTGCCATGGCTGCAGGTTTGTTTCGAAACATATGACAGCAATATACGAAAAGGCGTAATATCTGTTTTTTTTCTGCAACGATCTGTATGCATTAGTGTTTGGAAAAGGAGGAGATATAATTAACATATTATAAAGATGTCAAGTAGCGAAGGTAAGTTAAAATACATTAACTGCTTAAAACAATCCTGAATTAATATTAATTCCATGTTCTACGAATTATTAAGATTAATGTTTCGTATTCTTTGTTTCAGAAACGAGTGAAATATTCCTGTAAGTTCCCTGGCTGCGGAAGTAAATACTTCAGTATGAAATCCAACGTGAACTACAAAAACAAACATTTCTACAGGTTTCCGAAAAAAATCAAACGTGAACCAACTGAAACATCAGTACAATTTAGATGATAATGTGAATTGTGCTAATTATTTCATGTGTGAAGACCACTTCCTGGAGAAAGATTTCGTTAACCATACTAGACAAGTTATCCCAAAGCAGCTTGCGACTCGTGATTTACAGAGACCCAATCCCTGTGAATTCCCAATCAAATGTGGGAGGTGATCTCAAGCCTCGCCTAGTTTTTGTGAAAATAGAAAGTAAATTCATACTTCTGTGTATGACTGAGGTAAAAGAAATTCAAGTGACAGGAAGCTACTAATATTTATGGTAATGTAATATTTATAAAATCAGTTTTTATAAATATAATTCATTAATCAAGGGTGTTTGTTTTTTATTTATAAAGTCATCTAAAGTAATACATATTTCAGCAATCGCCGAGACATGTATGTTGTGAGTAGCAGAAATTTAGAAGGTATTCTACACTACGGTTTTTATAAGATCTGACGCATATTGTTTGCAAATTATTATTTTTTCTTATTTAAGGTGTTCATCATTTAGTGCATTTTGTGTTCAATGCTTTTAAAAGATAATTGTTTGTATCACTATAGCCTGATGGTATTAGTGGGCTATGGTCTTTACCGTAGCCCGCTAATACTAGTGGGCTATGGTTTTACAGAATTTGGAATGCATTTTCATACATGTGTTCTGGCACGCAAATTTTTCATTCTTACAGCTTAACTGCCCGACCCGTTGGAGCGCTGTAATCGCTTTTTGTTTCCGAGTTTTGACATGCGCTGTTCACTTCTAATAATAATATTGGTGTTCTGTGCTTCTCTCCATTACATGCTCTTTCTATTGACTTCCAGAGAGAAACAAAAACAAATGAAAAGCAAAGGAACTATCTGGAAATTACTTGGTAATAAAAAGAGGGAAATACAAAATCAAGAAACGCCTATTACATAAACAGTATTTCAACACAAACAATGAAAGCAGCAAAGAGAGACGATGAATATAGATGGCTAATTCTAAGCAAAATCTTTAGCTTTCAGATTTCAAATTTTGTATTCTTTTCATTTCATAGTATACAAATAACTTAATAAAATAATATTAATTATGTACTATATTAAATGTACCCTAAAATGTTTGCATGTATGCTTACACCTCCGGGACCCTTTAACCTAGAGGTCTGACATTTTCATCATATGTTCTCCATGACATGAGGAGTGTCTACCTCCGATTTCATCCTGATAGCACAGTTGTTTCGGTCAACATTTAATTTTTAATTTTGGTTAAGATTATTTGTCCTATACAGTCATCACATGGACAGTATTTTGTCATATTTTCTATGCTTTAAGCAGTCATGTCTCCATGGTAGGGATTGTGTTTTGTAATTTTTTAATTTTCTTCCTGTAGCCTTTACACAGCCTCCTGTCTCTTGCAAGCTCATCTGGCCCATGTTTGACAGAGTTTACCCTGATTCAACCAATCAGAAGGCACCATTACAAAGTTCGAAGCAAACAGCCAATTAGGGATTTTCTTATGGTGACAACCTCAGTCTTTGCCAAGCATGTGTTCCAAGCAGGTTATGTACATAAGTCATGCTGTTCAAAATGTGATTTACATGTTATAGTCGGTTTGGTCAAAATTTAATTTTTAATTTCGATTAAGATTATTTGTTGCTTTATGCAGTCCTTAACAGTCATAGTATAGGTTGCATACAATGTACTTTAGCAATGGTGTTAGTAGGTTGTAGCATTGTGAGTCCATCGATCATTCCAATTTTGGAACCTTAGTGTTGTTTCATTATTTACACTTTGGCTTTTAAAATTCTTCTTTAAATTCACATAATGATAAAAATATTATTTTCCCAGCCCTTGCAACAGACTTAATTATACAGTATAGTATAAAGAAGGGAAAAAAATATCAGATGCTTCCCCATGTCACTTTATACTAAACCTAATACCAAATCTACCTGCTTCAACATAATCAGGGCCCGGAAGTACTTAATATGGAATGCTTTTGTTTAGTCAGTGACAATTGCAATTATGATATGCAGAAAATATGCTATTTTTCTAATCAATTTTTGAGTTAAGCTCCAGAAAAACAAAGGTCTAAAGTTTGATAAGCATATGTGAAGGAATATGTGGGTAGTGTTATTTGTCAAAGTCCAGTATATCATAACTTCCAAAGCCACATATGAACACTGCAAACAATATTGTTGTCATGAGAAATGAATTGCATTTGATGAATATTTTCATAAATTAGTCCCCTAATTGGGCATTACTTCAACACAGGTCAAATGATTTGGTCCAAAACCAATAGGCTTCATCCCATGGACGTTATAAATGCATATGCCAAGTTTCATGAAAATCTGATAAAGCGTATTTGAGTCATTGTGCATACAGACACACAGACAGACATTTCCCATCCACCATATTATAATCTCATAAAGTACCACACTGGCACTTAATAACAGAGATTTGATGGTTTCATTTTGTATATTGTTGCATATTTTGTTGGTTTTGTGAAAATGCATCATATTTGCTTGATACTAAAATATTTATGCATATTTTATTAATTTGTCACATTTTTAACTGCATATTTCTGAAAAAATCCCCATTTACAACATGTTTGATGACATTTCATATTTTCAAACCCGGTGTAAACCTTGCCAGTTATATAGGGATTATTAGTGACAGGGTGAAGACCTTCTCTGGTGATCAGCCAAATAACCATGCAACATACATCCGAGGGTATTTCAGAAGTCATGGCAACTATTATTTATCAGTCAATAAAGCTGCAGGAAAAAAAAATCAGGATATACGATTGAAAGTCGTTGGAATGTTCTTCACAATGCTGGTACTAAATTGGGATCTGGATACAAGGCGCTATGGGTATGGGACAATGAAAGATGCGAAAATAGAGATCATTGTTTTTTGTATTACATATGTACAAAACAGTGCGCGTAATACTCGTACTCTTACGAGCTAACAACCTTCAAAATAATCCCCCAAGGCATCCACACATCTTTGCCAACGATGAGGAAGGCGTTGAATACCATCAGCTGTGTGTGAGGTGTCTATGCGCGCCACCTCTGATCGATGCGGTGTAAGGATGTCCTCCCTGTTTGAAAACCGCTTCCCACACAGCGGCGTCATTTCTGGAATAAGATCAAGGTTGCAAGGACTGAGAAATGCAATATTTACATATGCTCGCTGTTCAACTTTAGTGACATCCATTTCGGAATACAGTCTCTAGGATACTAACGTTTGCATGTGTTGTCTACTGGACACCAATGTACTCAGACGTCATCTGGTGGTCGCATCCCATACTGTGTACACCATGTTTTCAAATGTATATAGTGCAATAACCGCATAGCCTATGCAATTATTTGGAATATATAAAATAGTTGCCATGATTTCTGAAATGACCCTCTTATAAGGAACTTTTATTAGTTTACTGACTCTGTCCTATATCCCCAATGTCGGGGCGAAGGGCCTCCAATTGGAGGTTGCTGATACCTATGTGAATTTTGTTACGCTTATTTTCCGAGAGAGGGCAGAGGGACAGGTGGTCTATATTGTTTAAATAGGTCTTAAATACTTTTGTGCTCCTGCCATTTGTAAAGCAGGGTTTGTTACTCATAAAGTAAATAAAAAACACCATCAAGTGTATAGAAAGATTTAATGCATATCACTTAACATGTTGTGAAGAGACTAGGTATGATTTTTACACTGATAAAACAGTTCCTGTTCCTTCCATAGAAATAACAGTTACCATTCCCCATGATGCAAAATATAATCAAAATGTTATTTTCTCCTAGGTCTCAGATTGGACGTTGCAACAATCGTGAGGCTTATAAAAATCAACAAAACCTTCAGAAAGCAATGGAGAAAGCTCGTAAACTGGTAAATCGTAGTCCAACACCAGGCACTTCAAGAGCAGCTTCCCCCATTCCTCTACCAGAAACAGCTGCATCATCACTAATGGAACTTTTGAAAGAAATTGGCGATGAAGAGGATACCAGTGACTCCAACAAGAAACCAAAAGGAGGTAAGATTAAATACCAGGTACTCTTGCTCCAGATATTTTCTTTTTGTATTACATGTGCTCATTCTTCAAAAAAGTTCTCAGGGACTTTAATTGGTAAAACCGTGCAACAACATTCATTAACTAATATTAGTTAGTTGCATGTCCAACCACAGACAAATTTAACAAGTCGGGATGTCAGGAGTTAACAAGCCAAATTGCAATGAATTCCCCAAATTCTGGAATTCCATACTCGGGTAGTGCATGTCAGTCAGTGTAAGTTGATTAAATGGTTGAATATGAATCGTATGATTAGTTTATAGAAATAAAAAATTAAGATAAAATCATGTTCAAATAATTCATTCATTTACATTCCATCACCCTTTGGACCTCTGAGTGGAGGTTTCATTACCAAAGACTAATTTAGTTATGTGTATTTTCTTGGAAAGGGCAGAGGGACAGGTGGTAAACGTATCGCCTCGACAATCAGACACAGGACACTACAGTATTAATGGGATGTGTAAGAGCCAGGAAATTTAGTCCACAGGCTCAACTTAGGCTTTGAGTTCGTTAACATGTTGTAAATTTTATTTATTTATTATTTTTTTAATACATTAATACTTATTGGCCCCTGTCCTGGATTCCTATCAGAGGCCTCTATATGCACTATACAATTATATATAGGTTATCTAAATTATTTATAAGTTAATCTAAAGAATATATCTATAGAAAGAAAGAGAGAGACAAAGTTTAACTATTTAAGAAGAGAAAAACAATAAACAATAAATCAAATAACAAAAAAATAAATACGTATAACATGTTGTAAATCTACAACATGGGATCTATGATATACCTAGGTATATAGTCTTTCCCGGAGGACTCTGTGCCCAGCAGACAAGCATGCTACCGGCACAACCGTGGCCACATTTAAATAACTACCCTGACTATGAGTATTTATAAACTTTACAACATTCCAAGCAAATGAAGAACCATAATATAGCTCAAAAACCTTCCTTTAGACACGAGATTTAATGAAGTACCTTTGATCACTATGGATCATAATTAGGTTATTTCTATGAGCATTCTCAAGACCATTAACTGTAGACAAAGTTTTGATAGCTGTAGAAACTTCTGCATACAATAACTCTAAGACATAATTAATTCATTCTGGTCTGTAAGCCTCTATGCCTATAATTGTCTCCATTTATCATTCCACTAATATTTTTCTAGCACGAGAAAATAATACAGTAGAAGCTAAGTAAATATTGTTTAAGTGCTAATTTTCAACACAGGTTCATTTGACGTTTGCTTGGAACTTGTATGGCTACTCATTTCCCCCTCTAGTAAGAGTCAGAGATGAAGCATGAAGATAGGCAGGATAGGAAGGAAAAATTGTCAAGACTCTGCAAGAAAAATCCTTTAGATAAAACGAGTTAAACTTGAAACTTACTAACAACAATAGTAACAATACTTCATAATATTTTATGCGAACATACCAGACAAATGCAAAATCTGAAGTCAGCAAGTTATTCAGCCTTGCAAAGCCACTGCTGGTGTAGGGAACTGCAGAGGTACTGTGCATGCATGTACCCCCAGAATTCCCCAAAGCCATTGCCATCTATATTAAAAAAAAGATTTTTGGAGAAAATCTTGTGATGCATTAACCCTATGCATTATTTATTTATCATTTAGGCCTATTGTCAGAAAACATGGTATAATATTATGACATCAGCCAATCAGTTCATTACAGTCACTAACCACTCCGCTTACCCAAATATTATTATCATGCTTTGCTACTGTAAGTAGTAGTAAGTAATGGTAGTGTAAGAAGAATAAACATTATTGCCTTTAAAACTGCGGAAAGAGAGTACATCATTGACCCTATGGATATAAGAACCAACCCAATGATGTTCAAGCTGAGAAAAGGAACATCTATTACTAGCACACTGCACCTTATTACCAGCAAAAGTATGATCTGAAGGATATCAAAGTGATTGGTGTAATGATCGTTGCAAGTGGCATGATCACGTCACTTTGTGAAGTTCTGTAGTGACTTTCTTACTGACCAACGACTGTGCAAAACATTCTCTCTTTTAACTTTGAAATACTCAGTACCATCTATATAAACAATCATAGCGGATCCACATTTACCATTTTTGTTTGTTGGTTAAATGTATTCCTGTTTTGATATACTTTTCCTATGGGGCAGCCTTTATTTGGAGGAAGTTAAATACAGGGACCGGCAGAATAACCTGACGATTTTGAAATGCATATAAAAATAATAAACATCAATGTAATGCAAAGTTTAATGATCACATTTGTTAGAGCAATAATTGCCATTTACAGTTCTTCCATTAGTTTTTGTTTGAATTGAAAATTGTGTCCGATAAATGACGACCACCATTTTGTGGACATTCATGTAGCGTTGCCTTGAAGTTTTCCTTCCGTCCCTCTCATGAGCATGTCGTTCGGTATTGCCGCTATTCGTTGTGAATAGCTAATTTAAAGTCATCCCGTTTATGAGGTCTTCCAATATACACTTTTGACTTGAGATAGCCCCAGAGGAAATAATCACACATCATCAGATCCGGGGAGTGAGCAGGCCAGGGGAGATTACCATTTCTTGACAGAACACGTCCAGAAAACATTTCCCGGACCCCGGACCATGCCCATTGAGTGTTTTGCTGTGCACGCAGTAGCACCATCTTGTTGAAACCAAATGTTTGGAGCATTAATTCCACGTCTAACCAATTCAAAACGAAATAGCGGCAATACTGAACATGTTCATGAGAGCGACGACAACTTCAAGGCAACGCTACATGAATGTCCACAAAATGGTGGTCGTCATTTATCGGAAACAATTTTCAATTCAAACAAAAACTAATGGAGGAACTGTAAATGGCAATTATTGCTCCAACAAATGTGATCATTAAACTTTGCATTACATTGATGTTTATTATTTTTATATGCATTTCAAAATCGTCAGGTTATTCTGCCGGTCCCTGTATATATTCGTAGTTAAAATAACACTAATAACTTATAAGATGGCATTCTTACAAAAGGTGTTGTTTTTTTATTATTTATAATGCTACTTTCAGCAACAAGAGAAAATCAGATGTGAAGTATTTGTACCAGTTTCACTATTACAAATAAATCAGAGAAATTCTATCCCTCAATAGTTTAATGGTATAGTAAAACTTGATCAAAGCAGAATGTGTATAATTAAAAATATCTGTCTAAAGAGTACAAATATATCGGTCCCAAAGCATGCAATACATTTTTACAGAACACAAATTTTAAGATTTAATTAATAGTTCATTGTATAATGCAGAAAAACAGGATTATTTGTACTATTACATTAAAATAGATCTTTGTTATTCATGTCTATATGAGCATGTTCCTTCTTAGCAATGTGCTACCTGCATTATTTTCCATTTCCCTCCAGGCGTCAATTTCAGTTGGCACTTGACTTTATAGCACCTTAAAGCGATAACATCAAGTTATCACTCCAACACTTCGAAAAGATGAAGGTGATGGAGGCAAGTGACAAAGATAAACTTTCTGTGTGTGAAATAAGTTGCATTTCAAATGCAGTAAAACGCAAATTTACCAAACTTTAAAGAAGCGTGAATAAGAGGGATCAGGCAATTGGCAAATGAAAAGAAAGGCAAGAAGACAGGAAATGAAGAAATTAACGAGATAGTGTGAGAATGGTATGTAAGTGCATGGACAAAAATCTTACCCATGTTATAGAGTGAGGCTCTAAAAGTCGCTATAAGGCTAGGAAATATGGAGATTATTGTTTATTGTGTTATTGTGTTAGTGTTATTAGTGTAATAGTGTAATGCTATTGTAAATGTACAAATAAGTGAAGTATGTCAACTGTACAGGTACATAACTATGTATGTGCATAATTACATATTCATATTTATGAAACATAGTAATAGATTGATAATATTTATGTAGCCTAGAGTCCATCTGCTCTATCCTGTCACAAACATTTAAGAAAGAGATGAAAGTACTCACCATCTTTCTCGCACCAGTGCTGCCACAACGTTCATCAAAACTTGTTTATGGTGTTCAAGGAAGGGGCCGGACACCAGGAATTTTTGCAACAGGGTGAGTGTACCGTTAACCTTGATGAGGATTTCGCATTGTGTTACAGTAGAGGTAGTTCTTGACTATCTCCATCTCTTTCATCTTGTTTGTGACAAGATAGAGCAGACAGACTCTAGTGTATTTTGTGTAATCCGGAAAATTGTCCAATTTGAAAAATTATTTTGGTCCCATATGATTCCGCTTTGATCAAGTTTTGCTTCATAATGTCTATGTTACTGACAGTATTACAGTATGGATAAACAATCTGCCATTCATACAGAATCTTATTTCTCAAGATATATTCAGTTTTAAATCTGATGCTAAATTTTCAAGAGATCCAGACTTCCTGAAAAAGGATTCAAGTATTTAGGTCTGTTAAAATTATTTCTTGAAATTAATACAATGTTGTATTTTGGAGATAGGACACTGAACAAGATTGAACTAAAAAGGGGAAAGAATAGTTAAAATGGTGGAAGGAAATAAACTAAAGCTGTTAAATATACTTCCAGGTAATGGAGGTGGTTCAATGTTCTTAGCTGTCCGAAGTAACCAGCCCTCAAGATCTACAACACCAGTATCAACAATAAAACCTTCTAAAAATGGTCAAAAGAGCAGTGATGCCAAACAACAAATACCAGTAGCAACATCCAGTAAACCAACTCCCTCTGGACAAAAGACAGAGGCAAACAAATCTACCAAGGCATCTTCACCAAGGAGTTCACCGCCTCAGTCTAAACACACTGGTACCACTGAATCAGCAAAGACTAGCAGTCAATCATCTAAATCTGCAGATACTCCTACCGATAAGGGTGATATAAAGGGACCTCAAACATCAACAACAATAATCAGTGCTGACCCAAGCCCACTTGTTTCAACAAAGAGGGCTGATGGAGAATCTCCACCTAAAGTAGTAAAGCGTAAAGCACCAGCACCAGAAACAGGATCAAGCAGTGATGCTGGGAAACCAGCAGAAAAACCTGAAAGTACTTCAGTAGCATCATGTCCTGCTATACCACCACCTCAACAACAACAGAAACCTCAGCAGCAACAACAGCCAAAGCCAGAAGCTAAAGTAAAACCTTCAGATAATCAAACAATTATTAATATGCCAGGCCCATCTGGAGTGAGCGATGCTAAGCTAATCGCATCTAAACCAACCCCACCTTCTCCAAGACAACAGTCATCTATAATCCCAAAATTTGAGGTTACATTGAGCAATTCTGAAAACAGTACCAATGTTAATATGAGCCTAGAACCTCAGATGGTTGCAAGTTCTAGTACTGAGAAACTTATTGCTCCTGAGCCCGAAAAATCGCCAGCACCACTGAGACCAATAAGAAAGATTGATGAAGTTAACACTATCAAAAGGCAGCCAAAAGGAGGATGGTTGTAAAGTCATGACACCAGATTACGAATAAATGAATTATACTAGTATATAATTCATTGTACTTTCATAATCAGCAAGATTTTTTAAAATCGTTTGATTTCTTGACCCTCCACAATTTTTAATGGCAAGAAATTCTGTATTTACATTGTTAATATCTTGATACCGGTAATAAATTTGTTGTATAAAATACCAGTAGTTCTTATAATGGGAATATGCAAAACCTAAATATACCAGTATTAAAAATCTCATTAGGGCAGCCATTCTTCATGTCTGGTATCACATACCGGTAGACATTTGCAGTTGCCGTTACAGAATTTAGAAAGGAAACCCAAACATTCACAGAACAACATTCCTTCAATTTCTTCAATGGGTCAAAGGAAGGCAGGGTAAGGTACATAAAGTTAAGTAGGCCTACCAAATGTTATAACAACAAATTACCGGTATGGTATGAAATTCATATTTACATAAGGCCAAAAAAATAAAATCGATGTTGGCTTAGTTACCTAAATTCTTTCAAGTTATCCCACAAAATTCTGGTTTGTTGCTTTTTATGAGTTTTATATTTTTTAACATTTTATTCAGTAGAGGAAGATTCTTAACCTTACTTATCATCTTATATCATCTTAGAAAACAAGAATCACTAACTGAGTTCAATGAAGGAATGGGAAGACAGACAAATATGAAAAGAGTTCATACAGGAAAATGGGACATTAATAAGGAATTATAAAACGTGATTAACCGTAATGGTTATTTACGATGTGAGAATATTACAAAGAACTTAACAGGCAAGCAAAAGAGTAACCAAACGAGTGCTAGCCTGTTAACTTCTTACAATGGTCAAACATTGTATGACTTTTATATTATTCTGAATTGTAAACTCTAAAAGTAAAATAATTTCAGTTTGCTCGTGCTTAGAATAGTAATAAAAAAATTTTTGGTAATTGAATTCAGGCTCTTTTGGTTGGCAACAATTTGTTTGGAAGTACATGACACATGGAAACAAATGAACATCGCTTCTACATTTGCTGGTACTAAATCATGATCTATTCGTACAGAAATTTATTTCTCTCTCTCTTGAAATTATAGAATAGGCAAGTAACAAACTAATCAGGAAAAATCCTTCGCTATGATACAGAATTGCAGACGAATGGGGAGAAATGCAGGTCATAAGTAATGTTTTGAGCGAAACTATGCGTTGACTTACGTTACTGCTTGGTCAAAAACCATCTAGTTTATGGACCAAGCTTTATTGCCAAAATAGTCATGTTATTTTGAATATTCTACATGGACTAATAGGTACATGATAATGGTAGTAGTAGGAATAATAGTTAAAATGAAGGAAATTGGTAATTATTAATTTGAACAAATGGGAAAGGAACGACAGTGACATATGGAGATATCCTCTATAAACTCTATAACGTGCTAGAACTTTATTTTTTACCATAACCAGCTCATCCCATAAAATGAAACTTTGCATAGGAGGAGAGAGTTCTGCTAAACAATGTTTACGATTCAAAATAACATAAAATTATTTAAATGGTAAGCCTACTGTAAAAGATGCTAATTCTTTCAGAAAGCTTTTATTTAATTTATTGTACCGATATGTAATTAATAATGTTGAAACATGGTGTATTTTGTTATCATCTTGCATGTCAAACTTTAGTTTATTAAACCAGTAATAATGAAAAATAGATATAATGCTGTACGGTACAATTCAAAGATGATGTTAGCCCAACTGGCAGGCAATTTTTATTTTTTAACCATACAGTTTCAGACACTCGCATTATTTTGCCAGTTAATGGCTAATCACAAATATCTGAGGTTATAGAAATATAATCAATTTAATAAGAACTAAGATGAAGAGAGTAAAAGAATCTACATATAAAACCATCTCTATGTTGAACATTAATATTCTTCTCGAATATGAACTACGGTATTAACTTTTCGAGCTGGATAAGTTAATAGACATTGTCATTTCTTTATTAGTGACATTTGTTTTTCTATTCATCCAGAGTACCTAGTAAAACTGATAATTCAATGTGGAATTCCTCAAAATGCTCCAACATTATTTAAAACTGAATGAAGATTCACTTTCTTGAAAAGTCAAGAAATGAATGTATCAGAAGAATATTTTAAGGAATATCAGAAAATAGCTAAATATTCTACTGGTATTTTTTTATTTAAAAAATTATTTAACAATTATGTTAATTTCTTGTGATGTCTGAGACCAGACAATATAATTCTTTCTGTATGTATTACTTCTTAACTGTTTTCTGTATATACTACTTACCTGTTTTATTAAACTTTGAAGTTCAATTCTTTGTTCATTAACCCCTGGTTTTAATCATTTACATAATATGGAATTACCTTCTGCATGAATACATTGAGAATTAGTCAGTTATAAAAACAATTTCAGAAACTTTTAAGTTGGAACATTGGATAAATGATAAATCTTATTCTATTGCATATAAATCAGCCATACATTATGTACGGTACAATTTTATTTCTTGTTATGTACAACTATATACTGTATATCAATTTCAGTTTCATAAATAAATCAAATTAATGTAATACTCCTTAGTATAGATTTTCTTATTTACTGTGGTAGTCCGCCTTGCATTAATTAGGGTAAAAGGTTTTTCTTTTTTATATTGTTTGGTATAGTAAGAGTAGTGTAAAACTAAGTTTGTGATCTCGAAAGCCTTAGGGATAGTATCCATAGTATTTGGATCTCATAGAATGCTATGCTATCAACCTATAGATGTGGCCTTCCCATTTGTTTATAATGGAATGTTATTCGGATTAAAATAATATTTTTTTAAAAATTACACATAAAGAAATATATGTGATTCAATAATGTTTAGTAATAGTTAATCCAATGATCAGTATCAGACCTGCACTTCTTAGATTAAATTAAAATGGCATACTATATTTTGTGCAATGTATTCCACTTTTTCTCAATTATCTGATAAACCCTTAAAATAAGGGAATAGAGGGGGCTTACCCCCTCAAATAATATGAAGAAAACGATTAATTTTAGAACAGGAGTCTTGTAATCAGCAATAATTCATGTCAGTGACATTGTGATCTTAGTTACTGCTATAAATATGAACATCATATATTACATTTTGTTGTTCGTTTCTCAGTGAGATCTTAGCTTAATGGGTAGAGCGTTGGACTGGCAATCCGAAGGTTCATGGATAGAATCCTGATCTATGCAAGGTAAGTTTAAACATAATACTTGTAATGGTATAGTTAGTAGATGTAGTGGAAAAATATGTAGTGAAGAAGAAGTCAAAAGTGAAATAAGAAGAGCACTGATGAAATTTTAAGTCAGTGACATCTGTCAGTGATGTAAACACAATCACATTTTATGATATTCCCAAAAAATTTTAGGTCTCAGTTGGTCACGGGGTAACATGATCTTCCGAATGGGGCATATAAAATAAAACTCAAAACATGAGCTAGGGAATTGCCCACAAAGTGAAAATGCGTTCTTGTGCTCGCAAATATATTAAGAGTTGTACAAGGCTAAATAAAGAAATCACTAAACTTAAGAATCCCTTGACCGCCAGACCAGCCAGGTCAACCAATTCACACCAAATGGAATAAATTGTCCTTTTTTCAACAATGTCTGATACCATGTTGACACCAGAAGTCACATTCAAGCTCATTAAGACATTTTATTAACGGTAGTCATCTTATGGTAGGCAATAGGAAATATAGAATTTTTAAATGCATTATAAGGTCAGAAAGAATTAAGACCATACTTCCTGTGATAAAATGTCAATCGTCCAGTTCAATGTGTGATATTTCAAAAAAGCAAGGGGCCCCGAAGCAAGTTTTGAGATATCATAAGTCTAAAGTTTCAAACAGGTGTGATGCTTATCACTGCAGGATCTAACATCTTGTTTTACTAATAACTGTAGCCTAATCTACTGCAGAAACCTTGTGAAAAAAAAAAAAAGTTTTGTTCATTTATTTGTTTGTTTTAAGAACTATATTGATTTTTAGTAGGATGAAAGACAACTTTAGGTCATGCACCAGCCGAGCTCCACCCAGCTGCTTCCCCTCGCTTCCAAGCCTTGTGCGTGCACCTTCCTACTTCCTGGCTATGAAGCTGCTCAATGCCTACACTGAAGCTCACTATTGAATCCTTTATCATATGCACATAAAAATATACGAAATCACAGCGTTACGAAAATGATTCTCGCACCATATCAAAAATACACACACAAAAAAAAAAATTATGAACATGACCCTTCACCATATCAAAATCACACAAAATAAAAAGAAAATGTTACGAAAATGACCCTTGCACCATATCAAAGATAATGCAGCAAAAACAACCCTTGCATCAAAACGGCTCTTTTTAGAGTCAACATGATATGTCACAATTATAAAAAACGACACTTGCACGAAAAAGGCTATTTCTCATGTTTTAGGCCTGGCACACATCGGTGATGACCACTTGTGTCACAAGGCTTCAAGCTAACACGACCACTGGTTGTGGATAGGAACAGGAGGGTTAGACTACTGTTGCAATGACACCCTCAATTAGACTCTGCTTTGAATGTTAGGACTCCGTACTACATAATAGGCTATCTTTCATTATATGTTAACTTGGTTTAGTAAATTACAATTTGCGCCCAAACAGAACATCTGGCAACCCTATTTTTGTGTATGTATTTGCACCAGTTTTTGTAATGTTTCTTTCATTTTTATTTTATTGTTACTTAGTTTACCTTTCATGCTGTTTCTGCTTCTTCAATTATTTCAGATGAAGCAGTATCTAACATACAAGTAAGAATCAGCTTGAAAAATTTTATGTCATAACCGGGATTTGAACACGGATCTTCGGCTTAACGCGCCGATGCTCTACCATTGAGCTACCATGACAACATGCCAGTACGACATCAAATTCCTCAACTGATTCAGAAGACAAGGCAGACCACGGGAGGTTTCTCTGTTGAGAACACACATCCAATGGCATCCTACAGTATCTAACAGTTTGACCCAAAAACTCTGGAAGAATATTGAATGAATATTACATTGTATTGGAAGTTAACACAGTGATGTTATATAACATAATAATTACATATGGGTTTAATTTTACATGAAAACTTCACTTTTGGTATAGTCTACCTGAAATAGTTTCGGCGCCTTCGCTACCACTGTCAACAGCTATGGTTGACAATGGTAGCGAAGGCACCGAAACCAGTAGGGCCTATAGGTAAACTATACCAAAAGTGAAGTTTTTTTTTGTAAAATTCAGCTCTTATATAAGAGCCAATCCATGTGAAAGTGGACAAAGGTGGTTACATCTTTTTTTTACATGACATAGACATGTTATATATCAAAGTAAAGGGAAAAGACTGTAGAATTTGAAAATAGATTCACAATTCTATTAAATTAAAGGTATCTATATAATAACAACTGCTGAAATGTGTATTTTTTTCGTTGACTGAAATTTATAATTCAATGTGTTGGCTAGTACAGCATTATACTCATGGAATCAGTAGATTTGCTGCAATTTTTAATTTCACCCACAAAAGCACAAATAAGTGAAGATTTTGTCATCATAAAACAAATTATTAAGATCAGTTTAAGTGAAGATATTCATCAAATCAATTTTGAAGGTATCCTTGTCACACCCGTCACTAAAAACATGTAATAGTTGGGTAGAAAGCCAAGTAATCATTGTATAAAATGGAAACTTGGTAAAAGTTAAGATATTTCAATACAGAAGACACACCTAAAGTATAATTTTGAAATGCCTACTATTTTGGCTTAATTTTGATGTGACGGGTGTGACACATGTCGTGTGACGGGTGTGACATATGTTGTGTGACGGGTGTGACATTTATGTAAAATGCCTTTTGCAGCTTTTGCATAGTGATTATTTCATGCAGATGTTGAATAAATCATATGTTTGCATTAATACTATCTTTAAAATGGCTCTTGGACTTCTGTGGTAGAGAACAGAACTTCTTTGCAAGACGAAGAAACTACGATCTACCAGCTTTGGCTATGGATGACATAGGTGACCAGTGGAAATGTCACAAATGTTTTAATGTTAGTAAAGAAGTGAGGTAAAGATCTAGTGATCCCCTATAGAGGCCTTGAAGACTTTTAGGGTTCAAACGTTCAACCTTCAACATTTTTAGACTTTTAGCACATGAAGGTGGTAAGGTTGTCAGTCTTATGCACTGGCTGCCTTTACCCCAAAATTGCTTCTGGTACCCATTTCTGTTAGAGGATGAGTTGACCTCAGGGCCATAGTGCCAGCAGAAGGATTAGGCCAATTGAAAAATCTTAAAAACCTCATCAGGAATTGAACCTGTGCCCTTCCGGTTTGTAGCACAGTGCCTCAACCAGCAGCATGACATTGTACCCCAATAAACTAAGTGAGAAGTGATAGCCTAATTAATTCTGTGCCTGATTTCTGTACTGGTAACTGTGTATCTTAGAACTGCTGAGAAATTCAGACAGACAATACCTCTTAACAGCCGATGAAATGAGTAGGCCCACATGGAAACAAATGAAGGAGAACAGATAGAAAAACAATCAGCCAATCTAAATATAGCTACACAATATTATTTTTGTATGAGAGACAACAAAAATGTCCTGGTGACAAGAATAACCAGATTCACATCAATTCAGTAAAAGTTTGTGAAGAGCTCAGGCTTCCAAGTAGTCCAGGATTTTAGAGTAGAGGACAACGAAAACTGCCTAACTAGTACCGGAGGAACATTTCACTTCACAACTTTACACAAGCCTGTTAAAAATATGGACAGAGTGGAAAAAAGACCAACAAGGGAATTCTTTTTTATGCTGGTGTTGGGATTCCCCAGGATTGGTATATTATCACAAAAAATGTTCATGAAATTCATGCAGAATGGTATAGAGGCAGAAGGTGCAAAGTGTGGTTAGCGTTGCAGATTACAGATCCATCGGCCTGGGTTCGATCCCCGGTACCTCCTCAAATTTTTCTGAGGTAGGGAGGTCTGGTAGGGGTGCATTCAGCCTCGTGATTCAAATTGAGGAGCTACTTGATAGAGAAGTAGCGTCTCCGGTCATGAAAACCACCATTAATGGCCGTGGGTGTCGGCATGCTGACCACATGCCCCCCAATCCTACCATTTGCCTACGGTAGATGATGCAGCGGTTGGGTGGTAGGCCAAGTCCCTCCAGGGACAGAGTTTAGTTTAGTTTAAGTCTCGGTTATAAGTTGATGTTGTCACACCCGTCACGTCACACCCGTCACACTGATAAAGTAAATTTTCAATAACTATATTAATATTAGATATATAAGCAATTATGAACCACAGATTATTGTCTCTGTTGGACACTACATGAGAATATTATAGGAGAAAAATTCCTCCGGCACTGGGACTTGAACCCAGGACCTTTGGCTATTCGCGCCAATGCTCTACCAACTGAGCTAAGCCGGAGCTCAATTCACAGCACCAGATAGAACCTCTCTCCTATGACTAACTGCCCTAATGGTCTACCTCACAGACAGACAAGTGATGTCATATGCAGTACTGTGAGGCACACGAAGTAGTGATTTTTGTGACCGGGCTCCCACTGTTATTGTACAGTTAACATTCAAGATAGATATATAAGCAATTATGAACCACAGATTATTGTCTCTGTTGGACACTACATGAGAATATTATAGGAGAAAAATTCCTCCGGCACTGGGACTTGAACCCAGGACCTTTGGCTATTCGCGCCAATGCTCTACCAACTGAGCTAAGCCGGAGCTCAATTCACAGCACCAGATAGATTCTCATGTAGTGTCCAACAGAGACAATAATCTGTGGTTCATAATTGCTTATATATCTATCTTGAATGTTAACTGTACAATAACAGTGGGAGCCCGGTCACAAAAATCACTACTTAGTGTGCCTCACAGTACTGCATATGACATCACTTGTCTGTCTGTGAGGTAGACCATTAGGGCAGTTAGTCATAGGAGAGAGGTTCTATCTGGTGCTGTGAATTGAGCTCCGGCTTAGCTCAGTTGGTAGAGCATTGGCGCGAATAGCCAAAGGTCCTGGGTTCAAGTCCCAGTGCCGGAGGAATTTTTCTCCTATAATATTCTTATATTAATATTTTTGTAAAATCTAATTATGCATTTCAGTATGTTTATCAGTCCTCTTACTTGAAAAAATAAAACAAATATAGTGAAGCTAATCAATTCACAGAAATTTCAATTAAACATACATAAGAAAGAACCTTTGTCCAATTATGGTCACACCCGTCACATGCACAATATATTTTCCAGCTCAAACATACAGCCTTGAAAAAACATTAGATCATATTTTGTACTTCCAATGGGTTGGTATGTTAACACAAAAAACTTTGATGACATTGCAATATGGTTCAGAGGTAGAAAGAAATAAGTGTAATGAAATCTGTCCAAATGTCACACCCGTCACTATGGATTGGCTCATAATTATTAAGCTTTGAATGAACTTCATCAGTTGCTTACCCTCAACATTTTTATTATTAGTAGGGCAAAGAATTTGATAATTTTGCATCTTTTTATACCACTATTGAATGATAGCTTGAATATATATAAATGTGTAGATCATGATCTAAGTGATTAAATAAGTGCAATTTTATGGCAATATCTTGCATTTTTTTGTTCTCAAGAGATATGTCATTTTTGGGGTATTTTAGGTCATTTTTGGCATATTTTATAGTTTTATGAAGTGTTGTTCTCAGTATGCACCACTTGTTTCAGTGGAGTTATAGAGAAACATTTCCATATACAGTACAATACAAATGGTTACTTTCAGGCAATAGAAAATCATTTTCATTTGAGAATCTCTGCCAATACATATTTTCTGTATCCATTTTAAATTTCACAGATCCATGTATCCCAGTAGTAATCTAATTGAAGGGTTCGGCTGTAAAACATGGTAACCCACAAATTTTCAAAAATTGAGATAATCACATAGGAAGTGGCTGTCTGATGTGAAACTACTGAACTGTTCAGTTAGTAGAATATGTTCATCATGGATGGATAATGCAGTAAAATATATTACTGTAACCCACATCCATTTCATGTAAAACCTGGTAATCTTCAAAAGATGGCTGCTCAGTGAGTAAGGAGGGAACTTTTCTCTACGGAAAATAATAGTTTTTCCAGTGGACGTGAAGAAAAGGAAAGCAATGAGAGTGGCACTGAATACCAAGTTTCCCACTCTACATCTTGTAGGGAAGATATAGATGATCCAGATGAAATTAAGTAAAACAAGATTAGTAAAATGTACCTAGGTACAGTGAGGGTTACCATATTTTACGTGAAATGATGATAATAGCTCCTGATGGCTTTTAAAGTTGTTTTTACATGGTATTACGATATGTGGTGGAGAAAAGCAGAGTATTTTTGCATAATACAGCTGGTAAAACACAAGAAAGTGAAAATATTCCTATTGAATGGCCAAACAAGAAGAGAAAGAGGAGAATGTCCAGGCAACCAGTAGTGAAGAAGGAACAAAGACTCTGCTCTGGTGTTTTGTATAAAAAATATAGGGGTAAAGGAGATGAGGTTCCAGGTAGGGAACTTGGACCAATTGTCCAATTGTCCATTAAAATGTTTTGATAAAATAGTGATGAAACACATACAGTAATTTTTGCCAAGTTCTGGAAAGTAAGTTGGAATAACCTACAAAATGCATATTTATTTGTGTATGAAAGGTTGCAAGTAAATAGGCCTATACCAAGAAGGTTAAGAGCAGAAGATTACGAACTGTGATATATTTTGTTCCACATGAAGGGCAGAGTTTGTAAGAAAGCATTTTTGTCAATTTGCAGGCTGCAAAATAGTAGAGGAAAACCAATTGTGAAAAAAAAAAATTGGATGATGTCGTTGCTTGTTTGGAGTGGATACCTTCTTACTATGCATCATTTTACACAAATTTTGTGGTTCAGGACAATGAAGAACAAAGTAATGGAGAATCTGAATAGAGCATTAGTAATTGGTTAAGTACATTGCGGTAATATAACATGTTGACCCTTAGTCACTTCACGTAAAACATGTTAAACCACATAAATTAGATTACACACGTTTACTTTTAATTTTTCTAAGTTCTCTCTTTGCCCAATACATTTCACTTAAATATGCCATTACATTCAGAAAACATTGTATTCTTATGATGTGTGTTCATATTTGGAAGAAAACTTACTAATAAATTAGAATTTTGATTTAAAAACCTATGATATCATTATCTCAGAAGTTGTTTTGTGTGGGTTACCATGTTTTACAGCCGAACCCTTCAATTACTTACTTTATTAGCAACAAAATGAGTGATTTTAATGTACATTAAATATAATGCCCCATCGTCCATTAATTTCCTCTCTAAAATCGACAGATTACTTCCAGAATGCTAATTATCAGTAATAAGGGACGATTTATTAATTTTTAAATATTTTTAGGTCATAAAAGCAATTCTTATTTTTAATATTTTCTACTTTTTGGTCAGTAAATACCTTGCCCTAGTTATTAGCTATTAAGATTTCACAAGGGCATGCACTAGATTAGGGACCCAAGTTCTTCAAAAAGGGAGCTCTATGCCACTGTAGCACGCCAGAAGTGTAGAACGCCAGAAGGGGTTTAGAAGCGGAGCCAACTGCTAGTGGCTATAATGTGCACCTGAACCCGACCACTACCAGCGAGAACAAACTACTCCCTCAGCTCGTGGCTGAAGCACGCTTCTGCAGCAGTCAAGTGTGCAGCTGCCCCATTAAAACTCCATATAAAAGTCTTCCCGCTACTTGTGGTTCCCACCGGTGGCGACCACTAGAAGCCAAGTGTGCGCCTGGCCTTTAACCTCTCTAAACTTACATAGGTGAATGTTTCCTTCACCGGTCAGCAATCGCTCGTGGTGTAGTGGTTAAGGCTGCCGGTTACGAGTTCATATAGGCCTACCGGTCGATCCAAAATTTACGGTTATGAATAGGTCCCAAATAGGTAGGTAGGGCAAGGAGGAGGTGAGGGAAAGGAAGGAAGAGGGTGGAAATGGTAGAGAAGAAAATGAATTATTTAATTTTTCTTAGTTTCACCTTTTGCACAATAGATGGCGTTGATAGTAGTTCAAGTAGACTCTTAGTAGCCGATGTTTTAAGTTACTCCCCACCCTTAACCTCTCGTTCCCAGGCGGGTCCCGTTAGCGAGTTGGTGGGAGGAGCCTAGTGCGCGACCTAATATTGTTTTTCCCCCCAAAATAAGCATTAAAGAAAAGAAAGAAAAAACATTTATAAATTTCATATTAAATTGACAATGAGGTACTAACTTGATTCAAAAGAAACTGTTCAAAACTTCCATTCCATTTAGTCTTTCTTCTGTAATGGACATCACAATAAAGCACGAGAATACACTTTCTAACACAGAACAATAATTATAAAACTTCTAACAGTTCAAATCTAAGTATGTGGAATCAAAACAAAGCGGTCCGCGCCTCTTTTAACTTAAAGTCATTGCTGCCAACAAAACAAGCTGGAAGTTCTCTTAACTTAATACAACTTTTCCCTAAATGTGTAGAATTTTTCCTGTTTAAAGAAACATTTACCGTGAGTACGCACTCATTCTCAGGGGGGAAATTCAAATAATGAATTATATTTCAAAAATATAATTCAAATAATGAATTATATTTCAAAAATATATAAAAATTACTCTTTTGAAAGGAATAATAAAGAAAATCGTAATAATCAATGGGCATTTTAGGCAGTCCCTATACAACTGAACTCCTGATATGGCCACGATGCTCAAAGGAGTATAAATAAAGCTTAAAAAAATTATTTATATAATAATTTTTGTAATCTATGTATTTCTTCCTGGTTGAATGCTAGAGAAGGCCCTGAAACCTTAACTTCGCCAAATTAAAATGAATAAAATTAAGTAAAATAAAATCAGGTAAACTGATATAACAAAGTGCCAGAATGCTATACTTTAAACAGTGATAATAGCAATAATTATGATTTGCAGAAAATTAGATATTTTTGTAATCAATCTCCAAGTTAAGCTCCAGATTGATTCATTAAGCAAGGCTTGCAGAAGAACAAAGGTCTAAAGCTTGATGCTTAACCTTAATTCATACTCGTAAACACTGATGTAAGCAATTCTTAAAATATGTCAACATTTCACAAAATGCACTTGCATGCACTGTAGGAATAATTATTTCACATATAACATACCTTCTGAATATAACAGTATTCTTACATTTGACTTTGTAGTAAAGTCATGATTTTCATTTAAAAAGCATGTGACCTTTAATTAGTCGTTATTTCGGTATCGGTCAACTGATTTCGTTTAAAATAAATAGGCTTCTTGCCACGGATGTTATAAATGTGAATACCAAGTTTCATGAAAATCCAATGAAGCGTATTCGAGATATTGTGCATACAGACACATGGACAGACACACAGAATTTTCCCATCCCCATATAATCTCATAAAGTACCATTCTGGCCCTTAATAATTAAAGTAAAATAAATAAACGAATGAAATTAATGATCACTGGTTCAGATAGCCATGAAATCATTATCAAATGGCCTCTCTATTTTGAAATATTTATTTGCTATAAATTTAATACCATCCTAGAAAAACAATACTTGATATAGGCTCCTAACCTTATTTTTTGCAATTCGTGTATTTAGGAAGCTTGGCTTTGCCTTGCTTTGTAACTCACACTCAACACTCATTCCAAAAGAATATTACACTTTAGAAAGCTGTATCATAAATATTATGAAAAAAGGGTTTTAAGTGATTTGTTTGTTGATTTTGTTTTGAGAATGGTATTTCTGCAAAACAAGGCTCAAGGCCGAGTTAACAAAATACCACAAACAAAATAAAATAAAGTTTTCCTATGTGTCATATGTTATCTTGTTTTAAAATACATAATATGCTTATTTTGAATAGTTTCATGATATATCTTAATTTAGGCAGTCTTTGGTTCCCTCAAGAATATTAATATTTTCATTACTATAGTAATCCATGTTACTAACAGTAGACTGTATGTTTTTAGTGCAATGCAAGTAGAGAATTGTTAGAAAAACCTGAGAATCAATACTATTTCATTTTAACATATTATATGTAATATCAAATTTCTACTATTTTTTATCATCACCATCTTACAAAAGTTTTATCTTATATAATACTATCTAAAAATATAAGTCAAGCCACAGAAAAGGAGAGACAGGTTCATCAACTTCTGCAGCATTATTGATGAAGTACACATTCACTGTTTGTATTCTCAGTAAGTTAACAAGAGCACTTAGAAGTTGATGTAAAATGTCCAGGCCCATTGAGTTGAAAGCTATTGTTTGAGTACCTCCTTGTACCATTCATACCATTTTGTCTCATCATGACATCAACAAGATAGCTGCAACAAATTTTAATGTCAGAAACCAGTAAATGTGATGTGGAAAATGAAAAAGAGATCATTTGTCACAAGAAAATCTTACAAGAGAGGCTAAAATCCCAACAAATGTTAGTGTTGACAATTTTTGTTTTTGGCGTATTATTTTTATTAAAATAAGCTGAATAATTGAAAATGAGTTTTGTTAATTTCTCTCACCTCATTGCATCGTTCACCATAACCCCTTCCTTTGCTGATATTTCTGTCCAACCAATGAAATTATGTTCTTTGTAAAATTCTTCTATTTCCATTCTGTCAATCTGCCTATGTTGCATATCACACTAGAATTTATATAAAAAAATACACACATTTACTCCTAAAGAGTAAGCCTACTCCACTGCTTATGTTACAGATTTAGATTAACAATATTAGGTCTATACTGTATTGTGTCAAAATAAATCCATAAAAGATCACAAATGCAAGACTTTAATACTTCATTATCTACATTATTTTAGTGTTGTCCTATATGATTTGTAAGTTTTATTTATTCAAATTACATGCTACTTACTGTAGTATTCAGAAACTTACTTTATTTGCTAGGAGTAAACATGGAATAGGACTACCATCAGGAAGACTGCATTTTGAATCCACATCTCTCTTCCATTTCAAGACATTTGTGAAAGAATTTCTATTTGATATGTCAAACATAATTACACATCCATGCGAATCCTTGTAGTACACCCTTGTCATCCAAGTGAACCGCTCCTGTCCTTTCAATTGACAAAGAAATATTATCCTTAAGTTCAGGACTTAGCACATAAGTTTAACGACTAGAAATAGATATGCAATTTGTGTTGAAAATGATGGCTCAAACTCTAAGGATGAAAAGAATACAATAGAATAAGCAAAAAAACTCAGTCACACAGGACCCCATGAATTGTATTTTTTTTTTTTTCATCTGCCACAGACTTCTCTGTCTATAACCATGCTTACATTGCTCTTTCTTAATGATATATTATTCGTTCTGTTACTTGTTAGCAAATTTAATATTCCCAAGAAGGGTGTGTTGTATGAAAAAGATGAAGATTTTGTATCATAGCTAGAATTAGTCCATGGTGTAGGCCTATGTTCCTTCTACAGCATGGCTCTGAGGTAACCGAACTGGTAACCCAATAAGTCAGGTTTAGGGCTCTCCACCCTGAGTTCATATTCTACCCACTCTCAAACTACTGTATCTTTTTGGTAATGCTTATAATAAATCCATTTTTCAATTCAGTCCATTTGTTTGCCCATTAGCATTCCGGGTGTAGAAGTTACAAAAGTTGCAAAGAATTTCTTACGTAAGAAAATCATTGAAAAATCTCTTTATTTTGAAGGAACATAAGTTCAGTGACAATAATAGGAATGCCTTTGAGGATTGTTCCTCAAAGATTTATCAAGACTCTCTCAAGAATGGTTAATTTAGTGTATTTAGAATTTGAGAAGAGCATATGAAGAGAAGAGAAGAGAAGAGCAATGAAATTAGTTATCAGTAAGTAACATTCTTAAATTACAACAGCTTCTATACATCTGTGTCCATCTTCACATGACCCTCCTTGCTCTTCGTGTTGGTTTCTAGGTGTCTGCCTTTGAGGAACAGGTTAAAGCCAAAAGCAATGTAGAGAAAGACCGACCAACTTAGTGAACATACCGGTAAGCAAGAGAAGTGCTTGTTGGAGTGCACAATATTAGGTTTATTTTGGGAAAGCCTCATTCACATTTGGGGGTACGCTGTAGCGTAGTGGTTGAGGCGCTGCTCTACAAACTGGAAGGTCGCAGGTTCAATCCCTGATGAGGTCATTGGAGTTTTTCAATTGGCCTAATCCTTCTGGTGGCACTATGGCCCTGGGGTCGACTCAGCCTCTAACAGAAATGAGTACCAGGAGCAATCCTGGGGGTAAAGGCGGCCGGTGCGTAAGGCTGGAAACCTTACCACCTTCATGTTCCTAATATCTAAAAATCTGGGAGCCTCAACCTCCTGGAACTCTAAGGGCCTCGACAGCCTGTATAGGAAACACTTTACTTTTACTTTACTCATTCACATTCATCAGATCTGTACCTACACCTGATCTGCCGCCAAAAGCAGGCATGTCAACATATCTTGCCTCGAACATTAAAGAAACTCAAAGGAGAATACTGTTTGGTACGAAATACCTTGCCGATTTCAAATAGTCACTAAAAGTTGCGTTATCATGGTGACCAAAGGGTTACCTCACATCCCTCACCCTAGTCAAAACATTGTCTTAAATCATTACATCAGGCCAACTGAAACAGGTCCACAGAGCCCACCTAGGAAAAATAACATGCTGACGATCAAATTAGTTATTACAAAATTATAGAACCTTTCTAAACAAAATAATTTTAATACATATAACTTTG
Organism: Ectobius pallidus; assembly: GCA_964059195.1. NCBI lineage: Eukaryota > Metazoa > Arthropoda > Insecta > Blattodea > Ectobiidae > Ectobius > Ectobius pallidus. The sequence goes on along the minus strand of CAXKWD010000007.1, from coordinate 120,614,847 downwards.
AAATTACATAAGCCTGTGAATTAAGGAAATAGGTGATTCAGCATTTTAAATATTCAATGGAGAACTGCCACTGCTTTCTACATTAGAGGTACAGTAACTAATTAATGAAGATGCAAGAGAAGAGCATGGATTTAATCAAATTTGCAGATTTAAATCAGTGACTGATCTTTAAATAAGTAATACTATTTCAACAATGATTCATTCATGAACCTATATTTAATGCGACTATTTTGCTTACATAGTAGTATTTTATAGATTACTTTTTACCATTTAAATGTTTATTTACCAATATTACTTTTCTCATAATTTGTACATTTTGACATGTATGCCTGTATAGCTGAATGCAGAAAGGATGGGCTGTCTAAATGTTTTAAGAATTACTGTGCATGCTCGTCTCGCCAACACCTGCATAAACAAGACAATTAAATCACTCAAACTGATTGAATTTTGTTTAATAGTCTGACATTTCTTATTAAATTGAATGGAGAGTCAATGGAGAGGTTTTCTATGATATTGCTTTTGCTTGTGTCTGTGTTAAGGCAAATGAAACCTGTTTATTTAATTAAGCTTTTTTGTTGAATTAATGGGAAGCAAACTCACAACCTTTGGTACAGAAGGCATAGATATTCTGCCAATGAGCTAGCAGCACTGCAAAGACTGTAGGTTTGTTTGGACTTGTGAACTGCTCTATAGCACTTTATTTTCTAATGAACAAGAGTCGGCCAATCCTTTTTGCATCCAGCTGTACATTCACACACGCACACAGTTGGCTTACATATGACTCCATGGTCACTATACACACAAAAAGAAAACAGATAATAATTAATTATTGGTATTAACTTCTTACCAGCTATATCCCACAGTTGTAACTTCACATTCTGCCCTTCTCCCCATTTAACCATTTTCAATGCAAAGTCAACACCAACTGTTCCTTTATAATCTTTTCTGTAAGAATTTTGGATGTAACGTTGCACAAAAGAAGTCTTTCCTACAGTTGGATCACCTATTATAATTACTTTGAATAATTTCTCTGGGGGCACAGATATGTCAGAGTATGAGAAATCCATACCACATAGGCTGTGATGACTTTCTACTTACAAACTGACGGTGGAAGATAAGCTCCTCAGTGCAGATGTATGCTAATCTCTTCCAGCTGGTAATAATTACATCTATTGGGCCCAGTGCCTACGTGAATAATTAATTCCACCCTCTGCATTTTTATTTCCTCACCTTGCTCAGCCTGTGGGAGATTAAAAGGTGAGACACCGACAAAAGCAATGACATAATTTAAGAAATAAATTCACTAATGTGGGTGATTGGTTAGCACAGGGGTTTATAAAAGTATGTCATAATGTCCCACTGGTCTTTATCAGAGTATCATGACCAAAAGAATCCATCCAGAAAAAGATTTTTAAAATGAGTATTTTTTAGAAGTTTTGGATATTATCCATCAAAATACAGCAATATTCCCTATTCTGTTATTATCAATTTTTAACATTGACTCAGAAGTTGTTAAGCGAAAAGTTAATGATTTAAATTTTTTTTATAATTTAATCCATGCTGGTGAACTGTGTAAGTTAATATCTATTTTTATCATATTAATATCTATCAAATTACATCTGTATGCTCCTCCTATAAACTTTAGACGTAATAGAACATTTTATATAAATTATGCATGAACAAATTATTACAGGAATTCTCCCCTTTTAAGACTATGCATTTTGTACAATAATCTATGTAATAGATTTGAAATAGGTCTATTTCAATCCAGAACAGTCTTTTATAGAAATATTTGCAAAATTTAAAGCATGCAGTCATAAAATCACAAATCAATGTAATTATTGTTCTTTTATTTGTTAATATTTTCATTTGTAATTATTGTAATTTAGTGTGTGTTGTTTTAATTGATTTGTTTTAGTGTTCTTTTGTTGTTGTTCTTAATGTTCACTATGTGGTTCGAATCTGGATTTAGGTGCATATTTTGTAGAAGGCTTTTCTGGCAAACAGGGTGGTTTTTCACTCACATTCAGGATAACTTTTTAAACCTCAAATTCATCATCCAAGTAGCTCCAGTGTGAATGAATTGTTTTTATTGTTATTTATTATTACTGGCCTTATTATAGTAATGTTTCTATAGTAATGTCAAGAGGAAATTTATTTTATACTAACTTTCGAAAAATTATCGTGAATGGCAGGAAAGGCTAAGGGTAAAGGGAAAGACAAAGATGCAAAATCTAAAGATAAAGGGAAGGATAAAAATGATAAGAAAACCAAAAAAGGAGAGAAAGATGATGGATCTAAGGGAGAAGGGCCAGTGCTATCAAATATAAAAGATGGAACAGACTTCTTTCGATTTCCTAATCATGATATTTATGTTGGAGGGTACAGAGCTACCATTGATCGAACTATTCATCGTCAAGGTAAGAAATACAGTATATTAAACTGTGTCTGAGTAATTAACAGGAAAACGTTTTCTTACTGACTCAATGACTAATGACTAATGGTCAGTGACTAATGGATAATGGTTTGATTTAGTAGGTTGTCCATACATCCTGCTTTTATTGGGACAGTCCTGTTTCCTGGCAAAATGTCTCATTGTCCCGAAAATGTTTTTTGGAACACGCAAAATGCCCCACTTCTTTGTGATTCCACTTGGCAGTGTATTTTATGCTATTTTGATGAAAGTTGCAACAGTGCAGGCCTTGTTCATTGTCAAAATGCACTTTAATAGGGCACCATGTGCTGACTTTTATGACAAAGTATCAGAAGAAAATGAACTTCTTGATAAAATGCATAAAAGTGAAAAGTAAAGTGACAATGAGGCATCTACTTCTGTAAATTAGTCTTAAGAAGTAATTTAAGAAGTCATTTGGGATAATCTGTGCGCATGTAACAATGGTAAATTTAAAATTTTCACTAAATTCTGTGGCTTAAATTTTTGTCCCCCTTTTCCTTAATTGTTTCAGGATTTTCCCAAAAATGTTTAAAATGTCCCATTTTTATATAAACATTATATGTACACCCTGCCTCCATGGACCAATGCTGGCAATGATAGTTAAAAATATGGGGGCAAAGGTTCTATCTCCGGTACTCATAGGAGTTGAGTTAGGAATGTTTGGAATAGGGTGCATGGTGCTCTCAACTTTGTGACTGTATGTGGGTGGGAGTGGTTGCTTAAAAAAGTAGTGTCCATTGAGATTACAACAATTAATTTACTGGGCATAAACTCATTAAGCTAGCCACAGATATTCCAATCTTCACATCTGACACTGAAATCTGAAGTTGGAAATGGAAGATGTTGAAGTTTGGGTGGTAAATCATATCATTTCATATAATGACATCGAGGCAATTAATTAAAAATATTACAAATCCTCATACACACATCAGTCATTAGTTCCTAGTGGATCCATTAGGGACCCCTGGCATCTTTTCAATGCCAAATTCCTGCAACAGCATGAAAATTAATTCAGAATCTGTTTGGTTATTCTGTTGGAGGACATCCTTTCAACATTTCCATCTTTTTTAGTAATTTCCATATCTATGTATTTCATTTTTCAGGGGATGTTTACAAATAAGGGTATATTTAGTCCTCATACAATGTCTTTGGTATACCATCAAAATATAATAAAAATTCAATATAATGTATACAAATAATAATTTACGATATTTACAATTGTTAAAGTCATAATTACATCTATGAACATAAGCATAAAGTTATAAATTTTAGCATTATTAATTGAATACATGTGGAAAATATTTGATTCATAGGTCTGGGCCTGTATTTAACAAAGAAGTGTGAGTCATACAAAGGAGAATGGGACAACGATGTCCTGACAGGACAGGCAAAGATCCTATATGAAGATGGAAGTTCTTACTTTGGTAAAGTTAAGGAATTTAAGTACAATGGAGAAGGAGTGTACAAATTCCCAAACCAAACAGAGATGAAATGTGAATTTGTGAATAACAGACCCATAAATGGTGTTGTGGTGATTGATCCGACAGGTAAGTCACACTATGCAATTGCAAGAGGTCTTTAATGTAACTTCTCGTGCTTATCACCTTTCTGTCTCCTATATTATTATGACATTCAATCTTTCGTCTCACTAAAGAGGAATATAATATTACAATTTTTACTTATTTTTCTATTTATAAATTACCGGTACTTATTTCAATATTTATTAGGCAACTTTAAAGGCCTCTCCAAATCGATAAGTCATTGGGGTCTGATTATTTACATATCCATTCTAAAGGTGGCACTAAGACATAGGTAGATCAATTAATTCAACCCGGGATCCGATGAAGAAGGGAAGCCCAAAAACCCATTCAGATTAAAACGTATCTTGAACTTTTCCTGGTGCTGGTAAAATAGAATATTTCCCTGGGCTTCTAACCAGGAGACAATGGACAGATCAGCCCTGAAACACTGAAATTCATCCAAATAACCATGTGGTTAGAAACCCATGAAAATATCCCATTCAGATTGTCCAAATAAGGGATTTGAACCTGTAATTTCCGGTATGCGAATCCATGACACTGTAAAAAGGGGGGTACTGGGGAGCAAGGACTAATTTTGAATGTCAATGCCCTAATACCCACAATGAGCCAAAAAATAAAATAATTCTAATATAATAAACTGGTGATTCTTTTATAGGGTCACTATTAGTCTATCTATTTTCTATTATATAAATGACTTACCGAGGAACATGAACCCTGATATACTAAATTGTTATCTGTATGAAGGTGATGTTTGTATAGCTGTCACATCTAAAGATAACTTTGATATAAATAGTTCTTATTTTAAATGTGAGGTACTAACATATTGGTGTCATTCTAACAGTTTATCTTTAAATATAAATAAAACACAGGAGCCAAATATTTACTATGAATACAATCAGACTTTTGACCAATCAGATTTCTTGGAATTGTTAAAATGCAAAATGATTTAAGTTGGCAGTCTCACATAAATTATATTATACCTAAAGTAAACAGAGGTATTTTATGGTTAGGAAATTAAATTCTACTGTATCCACTGAAATATAATTGTCTTTGTATTTTGGGTATATACAGAGACATTATTTTTGCGATGTGCCTCTGACGACTTGCTTCCAGGCCACCAACCATGCATTCTCAGTATGTTGCAAGAATAATCTCTCTGTACATTCATATCTCACAGGGCAATTACTTGACATATAATCTATATTCAAAGAAAAGATCTTGTTGTAGCTCAAAAGAAAGCTAATTTGTAATGTATCAAATTAATTTTCATAAATTAGATAACTATTTATCAAACTCAGAGTCAAGTTGCTACCATGTATTTATATATTTCAGTGTATTTTATACATTAAAAACAATTTAGTTATGTTTAATTTAAATTGTGTTGTACATATTTATGATACTAGACACGTTAAAGATTTTAAGAAGGGTTCTACATAATATATAATAAAACACTAAAAAGTTTAAAGTGTACATCAATTAAATTATACAAGTTAACAAGTTCAATTAGAACTTTAGGCATTTATAAAACAACTATTAACAAAGAAGTGATTCTACAGTAAAGAAGAAATTTTAAATCATAAATTCTAAATTATTAATCTTTAGCAATTGTATATTCTCAGTACTGAATTTGTAAATTTTTTCTAGGGGGAACCCATAACTTTATATGAAGGTATTTATTCATTTTAAGTTTTATAATACCAAACATTATAGTCAAAATTACCCCACTTAGAAATTGCATTACAATAACAACCAATGCAATCAACTTCGTTACGTACGCATTGAATCTACGGCAATCACTTAGGAATCACTTAACTGTTAAGGCTGTCCACTACAGTTTAGATGATAATATTAGACTATAATATCTCATCCTACTCACACTTGATTAATTATTATATTTGAACATAGTAATTTAACCATATTAATTTTCCAATACTTAGAAGTTTAGAAGAACTGTGTAGACTAGGTTTTCATTGTGGTATGTTATTTTATTTTATTTTATTTGAAATGTCATGTAATTCCACTTTAATCTTTGTTTATATATTGTATTTCAACCTCCATATAATTTATATGTATTATTGTATTTATATATTTATGTATGTATATGTATTTATTGTATTATTGTATTGTATTTATTATTGTATTAAGGTATTATCTCACCTTATAATATGTAATTTGACACTAGTCTAATGCAACTCCAGTTGCCTAAAGACCAATAAATTTGAATTTGAATTTGAATTTGAAAGACAATTGTAGTGACAACAATAGGAGTTCATGACCATAATAATGATTCTATAATTTAAAGAGCGTTGTCAAAATTTATTCCCATTTCATATGTACTTTTTCCCTCCCCACATTTATGCAAGAGCGATGAAGAGTAGATTTTTACTTTGCTGTTCTGAAAGCGTATATATCCAAATTAATTTTAGTTTTGGACTACCGGTACATTAGTGTAAAACTTATCTTTGTATTACTGTATGCTTATACAGACTTCATATTATTGTAAATGTGTTGTCTCTTAGTATGAAAATAAATTTAAAGAATAAAATAATTTAATATATTATTCGTTTATGGGTGAGGAACAATTTTATATAATAAGGCTTCGGTGTCAAATAACTTACAGCAGTGATGGATTAGAACAATCAGAAGTAATTTCTATTACATAGTCTGTCAACCTTATAAACTGTAGGAGTCACATAAAGGGGCCTATGAACAAAAGTTTTACTATGGAAGCAAATTCGAAAAATAATGATAAATGCAAAAAAACATACGGACTCTTTATTTGAAAAAATGTAGGGAGAAGGCCGGTCATAGGTTACATGTCACCCTAGGCTCCAGCTTGCTCGGTGTAGGCGTTAATCTGGGCATAAGCACAATAATTATTTCAAGTTCTGAGAACCTTTTCGTGGCCTGGAGAGCGTGAGAGTGCCATCTATCAGTCATGTTATAAACTTGTTTAGGTGCAAGTAATCTTTCCGTACAACAGATGGAGACAAATACACGATTTCCTGGTCATGGGTCATGTTGGTCATCCAACAATTCATTGAGCTATTTCGTGCTATCATTTTTATAATAACATAATATCCATAATAATGAATCTGTGTTATCGTTGATATTTTACCAATGCAACCAACTTCCGAAATTTCATCTTTGGGTTAACTAGTGTTCCCCAAGGGTGTAGTATGAAACACATCAGTGACAATCTCTTATTTTTACTCTCACTTTATATTTTACAAGAATGGAATTATGTTTTTCCCAGTTTCTCGCAAATGGCTCCAACAACTTGTTTAAATGTTGAATTCTAATAGCATAATTATTATATTAACTATTATTTGTAATTATTTTCATATAACATTTTTGGAAGCTAAGCTAATCATTCTGACACTGGGATTCGAATCCAGGACCTAAGGCTGTTGCACACTAAAATATATAAGGCTACCAAATTTCAAGTTTCTAGCTCATAAGAAAGTTGGTAAACATTAATGTCAGCGAATGGGTGGCTTGGACTATGGAAGATGTGAATGACGTTAGGCTAAATAGTCAGTTTTTCCATCCTGTAAGGCAGCTAGAATCACCAAATTTGACAGCTTATGGCAGTTGGAAGTGCCAATATTCCTGCCATAATTTATTATTCTAGCTGTCATATAAGTCTTAAAAAAATTATATAATGTGTGGGAAATATACGAAACTTATTTAAAATTAAAAAATCCGACTATTTAAGGCATAACCGATGGAGATACGACAAAAAGTCAAAGGGCCAAACTTGAAGATCTCTCAAAATCCGTTACTGGAAGTGAACTCGGTTTTTTTATACGACATACCATTTAGCTGTTATAAGCCTCCAAAGAAAGGTCAGCAGCGATTTCAAAGCTACGCCCGCCATTTTGAAGATTTTTCAGGGGGTAAAAAATAAAAATAAAATGAGCTTTTTGGAATTTTCCGGTCGGTTACAGGCCAAAGTGTGCCAAATTTCAAGTCTCTGGCTCATCCGGAAGTGGGTATTTTCACTATTTATGTCAGTGAATGAGAGAGCCATGCGGCTTTATAGTACAGTTTAGTGGTATTTTAAATGTTCATGTTTATCATTCAGCAAAGCCTAATATTGGTATACAAAAATGTTACAATGAGACGTTGTAGGGTATTCAGTAAACAACATTTGAATTATTTGTGAAATCTGGCATGTGAAAGCAGTGTATGATCCTCCTGTATTTAATATTATTATTTCAAAAATCTCTACACATCCGACGAACTTTGCAGAATTTTCCTTAAATTTACTTTTACCTTATTTATTTTGAACACAGGTCATTTTTGGAAAGGAACTGCGGAAAAGGATGGCGTTAAATTAAGTCATGTGAATCATTTTTTGCTGAACCTTAAACAACGTTTGGAAGCAGTTGAACAAGAGCAACTAGAAGCCGAAAATATGATCAATCTTCCCGAAAGTCCTCCTCATGAGATCGGCGATGGAGATGAAATAAAACAAAACTTGACTTCATCTGAAATCCTGGCATTAGAAGGAAAGTTGTCCAAATCGATGTCAAAATCTGGAGTTTCATCTTCTGGCTTAGTTCAGCCAAACAAAAATTCTACACCGAAACAAAATAGTACTGACAATCAGGTTTCAGATAATAGCAAAGAGAAAGGTGAACAAATCGCAGATAATGAGGACAAATCTAAGAAGGGCAAAAAAGCCAAGAAGAAATAAGACTATTTTATTGTTTTCAGGACTATTTTTAAGAAGTTAGGTGTAGTCTATAAAATTTAATTCTCTATGATACTAAGCCTCCGGTTTTCGACAAATTATAAATAGGAGCTTCAATTTCAATTTAGTCTCATTTTATTATTCCTAGGAAGATTTCGTATTTAAAATCTCATAAAACGTTCTGCACGTTATTCTCGGTGATAGACATATATCTGCTGAACAAATTGTGTTGTGGTAAACAATAGAAACAGATGCACACAAATGAATTATTACAAGAGCTCACCGGTAAACCGAACACGTGATGTGATCTATACGCAGGTAAAGCACGAAAATAAGCTAATAATAATAATAATAAACAATAGTAACGATATTATTAATAAAGAAAATTAAAAAAGTAAAGTGTTCCCTATACAGGCCATGGATGCCCAGAGGGTTCTAGGAAGTTGAGGCTCCCAGATTTTGGACATACGGCACGTGAAGGTGGTAAGGTTCTCAGCCTTACCCACCGGTTGCCTTTACCCCCATGACTGCTCCTGGTACTCATTTCTGTTAGAGGCTGAGTCGACCCCAGGGCCATAGTGCCAGGGCCAGAAGGATTAGGCCAATTGAAAAACTCCGACCTCATCGTGAAACGAACCCGCGACCTTCCGGTTTGTAGCGCAGCGCCTCAACCATTACGCTTATAAAGAAAGGAGTACGCTTAAATATGGAATAAGTTACTATATTTTATAAGTAAAAACATGAAAAAGCATTCAGATATTTCCACTACATACAAGGAACCTACAATAGCCTCTTATCGAAAGTTACCTTCAAATTCCGCTGACAGAACCTGTGGTAGAAAGCTTATGGGCCGAATCATTTCGTTGACTGTTTTCTCTGCAGTCCGGCAAGAATCTATAATAACAGTTTGCATGAGTTATTTATATTCTCGTTATATATATTCATTTGCGTTTGCTCCTTCAAGTCAACCCGAATTAGCTACTCCATCAGAGGTCGTCAAGGCTATAAAAGAGCTCAAGCTTGGTAAGGCTCCGGGTCCTAGCGGTATTCCCAATAGGGCCCTGAGAAACCTCCCAAAACGGGGAATCACCTACGTCACCAAAATTTTTAATTCGGTCCTTAAGAGACAATATTTCCCACCTGCATGGAAACATGCCAGGATTGTCTCTATCTGGAAATCCGGAAAGGATCCGACACTTCCATCGTCTTATAGACCCATAAGTCTTCTTGATTCGGTGGGGAAGCTCTTCGAGAAAATCCTGCTAAGCAGAATCCTAAGGCACGTCAACAGGCACGGCGCTATTCGTGATGAGCAGTTTGGGTTCAGACCCAAACATAGCACGACTCAGCAGATAGCCCGCCTGGTTGAGAGAGTCAAGAGAAACTTTGACGAAAAGCGACTAACCGGCGCGGTATTCCTTGATGTGGCCAAGGCTTTTGACACAGTTTGGGTCAAAGGTCTCCTATACAAACTCCTTCTCCTCAACTTCCCTTATTACCTGGTGAAAGTTATCACCTCCTACCTTACCAATAGGACGTTCGTAGCGTCCTACCAGTCAGCCACATCTTCACGTCGTTTCATGCGAGCTGGAGTTGCTCAGGGGGGACTGGTCTCCCCTGTCCTCTTTAGCCTGTATGTGAATGACATGCCCACACCACACCGCCACGTCGACTTGGCGCTTTATGCTGACGACACTGCGCTTTTGGCAACGTCGAAACGACCTGCACTAATCGTCAAGTATCTCGAGACATATCTCAAAGAGCTAGAGTTCTGGCTGACAAAGTGGCGAATTTCCATCAACGTCACTAAGAGCGCAGCTTTGCTCTTCACTGGAAGACAAAGAACGGCGCCGCCTAGGCCTGTAGAATTTTTCGGAGAGCCAATCGAATGGGTCAAAACAGCCAGATATTTGGGGGTAACCCTGGACAAAAGGCTGACCTGGAAATCCCACGTTACCCAGGTTAGACGAACAGCCATGCAACGGCTTGGAATTTTATCCCCTCTGCTTAACGGCAGAGAGAGAGAGAGAGATTCAGAGTAAATTCCCTGGTAGGGATATCCACCTGTCGAGGCCGCCTCGCGATTCACGCATAGCCCATGTGACACGGAGATTAAGGATGGGCGTTTTGGGTAGGGTAGGAACCGTTCGGTGGCTCCAGCAGCACCACCTAGGCCTCCCCGCCCTCTAGGTCGGGAGCATCGCCGTAGTAACGCCACCGACACCAGTCATGGCAGGGATCGTTGGACTATGCCTCCCCCTACTATGGTACCGGTCACGCACACACGACGACCCCCCTCCTCGTACCCTGAGTACGGGAACCACTACCACGTCGAATCCGACACCAAACACGGTAAGACCTGGGCCCCGGTCGGGCGCCTCCGAAGAGAACGACCCCTAAGGGAACCCAGACCGGCTCAATACCGTCCCGACTACTGTTTCAGCAACAGTCGACTAGGCCAGCGCTCCGTCTGCAAAAACGGGGAGACACCACTTGTAGGTGGAGATGACCCTTTGACGGCTAGAGGCTAAGTGGCGGCGCGCCCTGCCCGCCATAACATCGCTTAGCACGCCCATCCGAATCCTAGATGCCCCAGTACGCATCACCCTCACTGGTACTTCAGTCTACAAAGGGGGTCCCGCCTGTTACCTCGAGAACCGAGGATAGGGCTAAGGTGCATCCCCTCCAACACCATGTCCCTGAAGTACGACACATGGCGCCCCTAACTGTCCGGGAAGGAGTATTCACGTAAACGCTTATTCCTCCTACCCCCACACCATCACAGTGTGGGGCCCGCATTCGCAACTTACGGGACCCGCCCGATAGCCTAAGAGGAGGCGACTCTGTGCCATCCCAGAGCCCTGGTCACCGGTGCACCCAGCCACCGGGTCATCCCAGCACGGGTGCTTAACGGCAGAGGAGGACTTTTACCTGCGAATGGAGCGCTGCTCTATAAGCAATTCATCCGACCTCTGCTCGACTATGCCAGTCCAGCTTGGAGGGCCGCAGCACGCACGCATGTCGCAAGACTACAAGCCGTGCAGTCGAAATGTCTTCGCCTCGCTACGGGCGCACCTTGGTACGTCAGTAACAGGCAGATCCATGAAGACCTAAAGGTTCCACTACTTGCCACACACATCAGAGGCCTTGCACAGAGTTTCGACTCCAAGCTTCATGATGCTGAGAACCCTTTAGTACGGCAACTTGGAAAGCGCCTGCGCTTCCCAGGGGACGATTAAAGTCGTCAGAATTTTTGAGGCCTTCAGCCTAACAAGCCTTCAGCTGACACGTATCCCAACTGGTTGGTTCAACCCCTACCAGGCATTACAGAATGGAGGACCATGAACAAATCCCCTTTGCTAGTTCCGACCAGGGTTTTCCGTGGTTTTCCCTGGTTGTAAGGTGAATACCGGAACTTAAACAAAAACGGCCACGGCCCGAACCCCTAAATTCATTGCAGTTGCCCTGCATAGGTTCAAGTCCTATGCGAAACACCGTTAGCGTAAGCAAATTTAAGTTATAGGATAGGAACCCGTTTTCATTTCCAGCAATGCATTTCGTATGGAATCGGACTCGAGATCATCGCATTGCGGGCTCCGCCCGCAATGCTCTGATCTCAGTTAGCTTATTTGGTCTGGGTCTTTATATTCTCATCAGATCGGAGACTCTTTAGTCTAGACAGTGACTTTGAATGTACATCACTATTGTCGCAGTACGTTAAGATTTATTCTACAGTGCGTTTCACGTACGAGTTGGCCAATCATACGGGTTTCTGCATCACGGCGGCCACAGCTCTAACTCCCGAGCGATCGGGTGAAATATCTACGTAAATAAAGCCGCTAACGGTGTAATGATTCAGGTTCTCACGTTTCAGTTAAAATTACAATGAAAACAACCACGTATGTCATCACAAGAGATGTTTGAATGTCCTCCTCTTGCATCCACACAACATTGGCACCTTTTTAATACATTTTCTTTCACGCACATAAATTCAGCTTCCAAGATAAGAGTACATTTCTCTTGTGATATTGGTTTTTTAAGTTCTTCTTATGTATAGGTATTGACCTAAACACTTTATTTTTCAAGTTCCCTCATAAATAATAGCCACATACTGTCAGAAGAACTTAAAAGACAATGTCTCAAGATAAATTAACTCTATCTCGGAAGCTGAACTTATGCGCGTGGAAGAAAATTTCCTAAAATGGTGCCAGTTGTGACCCAACACTAAATTTCCTGCTATTTATTGAGACATTTCTGATTCACGCATTTCACTAGGAAAGCAAAATAATTATTTAGACGTGGTTGAATCCTACACCTGCAATTTAGATGTGAAGATTACAGATCCCCTCCTCAAGAAACCGCAGTAATTTTTGTGGATGTTCCAGATTTAAAAATACTCGCGAAGACTCCTGCATAGTTGGATGCGGAGGGTCTTGGACGTCCCCTCCAATGTTTCGGTAGTGATGCAGCTCTATTTGGGGAAGTAAATGCACATGGTGAGGCATTTAAAAGTAGAAGCAAGCACGCTTTGTTTGTTATTGTGTTTTTTAGACGTTTTAAATGGCAGCACTGCGTTGGTTGGTTGACTGGGGCGCACGTGGACGCCGCAGGAGACGTTTCAGCCCCTGGCGAGCGCGTCCCCCGCCACGTGATGTGACGTCACTCCAGCTTCCTTACTGGTTGCTATTTGTACGCTTTACTACTTCATATTTCTAAGAAACTTTAATGAGGAACTAACATGAAATTACCTTTCATGTTTGCCGCGTTCTTGTGAAATGGATAAGTAAAAGAGAAATAAATGAACGGTTTTTCAATGCCTCTCATGTTACTGAAGATGGCTCATATCTACGATTTATTATATCGCACGGATTCAAATTATGTGCTAGCAAACTAGTCGAATAATAAGTGTGTAGAGATCAACTCTCACGTGTTTCCCGAGAACTCCAGTATTTCTCATAGTCATTCTTTTTGGTTAATTTCTCCGTTGGCTTATTGTATGCACAGTATTTATAACCGCGAAATTCAATTTTACACTAATATAGTTTTGATAAATTTTAGGCTATATGATTAGAAATCAAGGCTCAAAAACTCACAATGAGATGGTTTTCTAAATGATGAACAACAAATGGACAGATCAAAGATAGCTTATAGTTAGGCCTAATTAAATTAGAAATCCGTAATGATAGTGATCAATTTTGAATATGACTGTAAAATGTTCTTGAAATTTGCACAGCTACAAGAAAATCAAAGTTGCTACAGCATCTGAAGATCAGTAATTATAAGTCAATTTAACCTAAGAAAATGAAAGCTGCCGCAGCATCTATTGATAAATCTAGGTTTTTACTTAGTAGCTTAAGTAATACTTTGGCTCAGGAAAAGTAAGTTTAATTTAATAATAAATATAAAGTGTTCCCTATACATGCCATGGAGATCCAGAGTGATCCAGGAGGTTGAGACTCCCAGATTTTTACATTCGGGACGTAAAGGCGGTAAGGTTGTCAGCCTTACGCACCGGCCGCCTTGACCTCCAGTGCTCATTTCTGTTAGAAGCTGAGTCGACCCCAGGGCTATAGTGCCACCAGGATTAGTAATAAATAGACATTCTAATTATTGTAATAATTGTATTCAGTATTGTCACACAACAAATAAATATGAATATTTCAATTTATATTAAAAGGCTTTAAAAGTTATAATTTAAATTAATTTTGTGACTTTTTAAAAATATGACCAATAATAATTATTGATGTAGGATTTACAACTAAAAAATACAGCAAAAATTTGCCGTGACCCAATCTTCTTTATTGACATGTTCAAAAAATGGTCACCCTAGTATCCAATGCCAATCCCGTTGACCTGACGCATTTAGGGTCCTCACTGAGGCGGCTGGCCCATTTTCGAGTTATTCGCCATTTGGGCGGGCCACATTATATGGTGATGTGAAACTGGAAAAAAGTGTGAGGTGTGAAGAGATGAACTGTTAACTAGTCGAATATAGAACAAGTTATATTTAGGCTATTTAAAGACTTACTACTGATGTTACATCTAGGAATTAAAAAAAAACACATAGGCTTAAATAAATGTAGCACAGGATAATGAATTATCAGTTTTCTTTCTCGCATATATACTCGTGTGTGTGTATATATATATACTGTATATAGGCCTATATGTGATCGTGACAAAAAAATAGGAATCGAGATAACACCGAGAAAACCTGTTTCACGATGCTTATAGAGGCCGAAGAAAATGTTTGTTCTTCTGTGTAGACGCGTTGCGGGTAAACGGTTCATTGTATTTACTTCTTTATTTGGATTACGGACTCGGTTGGACTTTTATCAGTACCTCTAGAATTTGGAATTCTATAACTGAAATATTAAGGGAACTTTTCATGAAAACTTCTTTCGATTAAAAAAATATTTTAAACTTTATTATACAGGAAGTATATTACAGTAAAGGTAAAGATAAAGCGATCCCTATACAGGCCACGGAGGCCCAGAGGGTTCCAGGAGGTTGAGGCTCCCAGATTTTGGACATTCGGCACATGAAAGTGGTAAGGTTGTCAGCCTTACGCACCGGCCGCCTTTACCCCCAGGATTGCTCCTGGTACTCATTTCTGTTAGAGGCTGAGTCGACCCCAGGGCCATAGAGCCACCAGAAGGATTAGGCCAATTGAAAAATCTCAACGACCTCATCGGGAATCGAACCCGCGACCTTCCGGTTTGCAGCGCAGCGCCTCAACCACTACGCTACGGCGTACCCCCAATACAGTAAAGATAAAATTAATAAATGCATATACATCAAATGCATATACTTAAACATGATGCAAGGTCTCAGTCCACTGACTGTTCTTACTAAACTACATAGTCTAATCGTCAAGTAGCCTAAGTCTGTAAGTTATGCCGTTTAAGTTTTAGTCTTCTAAGGTTGAGGTTGTGGTGGCATCTGGTGTGGAATCTGGTTGATTTTCTTTTTTAAATGGCTCTAACGAATTTAATAAAAATGTAAATCTCGAAAATACTATCCGTAACTAATAAAATTTCTATACTGAATTTTCTGTAAAATTTACTTAGGGATGGTTTAGTCGCGTTGATTTTCGATTTTTCTGAACCAAATCTCCGTTGTAGGAACAATTTAAATTGTCAATTTTTGTCGTAAACATTTCTTATAAAGTTAAAAGGTTTCGAGATAGAAACGAAATATTATGTTCCCATTTTTGCTCTAAGAGATTAACTTTAGAAAACGTTATAAATAATAAAGCAATATTAATGTGACTGTAAATGATATTAAACTTGCCTTTAATTGAAGTAAATACGCCATTCTAATGAAGAAATCCTGCTGTATAATTTGTATTCCTAAATTCAATTAGATGTTCCTACCATGGAAACCATTTTATTGATTATTTACCTCATACGTCATTGTTTTGATTTGGGCCTACATCATAAAGTTATCTTCGTATTTATAAATCTTCGTATTTATTTATTTCGTTGTATTTATATATTTATTTAAATATTTTATATCTTCGTATTTTGTATTTTTATACAAATTTCATCATTGAAATAAAAGTGAAAAAGTTATATTTATTAAAACTGACTACACTTAAAACAATTCTCTACTTATATGAATATTATGACTCTCCCTCATCAAGGAAGGGGGGTTTGGAGGTTTTTAATTTCGCCAATGATTGTAGTTAAATTTTGTACAATCTGTGAACTTGTTCAGTGGCCATTAAAACATTATATCTAAAGAGACATTTAAAATAATGTTTTCATTATAACTTACAGAAGTAAATAATCAACGCTTATACGATGTTATTCCCTTGTTAGTACAGGCCTGTAACATAGAATACTGTAGGCAAATTTTTTTATCAACCAAATTTTTAACCTGAACCTGAAGCACAAATTTTATATGTTTGGCGCAAATGTAATGTGGCGCGAAGGCAGTGTAGCAGAAAAACATGCTCTCTTTCGGGTAACTGGCGCATAATAGACCTATTCTCTCTAAATTGTACAATCTCAATCCATAGGTTGTAACTATGTATTCTGGTTTCATGCTATAGCCTATCTTATTTTATTACATACGCTATATGTTGTAATAGACCTCTATACATGTGATTTCTAATTTTAACTTATATCATTTTCACATGATTTATAAATAAACTAGAAATAACTCTCACTCCTAGCAGTCTATTTACTTATACGAGGGGGAGTCAGAAAATAAGTTTCCCCTCTACTTTTCCCCAGGAAATCGAACAGCAATGGGGGAAACAAGAGTCATCGGTTGAACGCGAAAGACACCCATACACCATTGGGTACCGTTCGACCGCTATCCTCACAGTGTTCTGGGACGCCCAAGGGGTTTTGTTGCTGGACTTTTTGCAGGATGGAACCATCACTGCTAGGCGGTATTTCATACCCTGTCGAAATTGAAGGAGGCTATTCGGAAAAAGCGACCTGGCCTTCTCCCACCTGGCATTCTGTTGTTGGATGACAATGAGAGACCACTTGGCGACGGCAACGTAAAACCATATTGTAACTCTTGGTAACTCTTGGTTGGGAGCGCCTAGCCCATCCGCCATACAGTCCCGATCTCGCACCCAGTGACTTCCATCTGTTTCCGGATTTGAAGAAGGCTCTCGGCGGAAGGCACTGCTGACGTCACACAAGCCGTTCGACGCTTCTTCCGTATGCAGTGCCCTGATTTTTCCTGGAGGGCTTTTTGAAGCTTCTAAAACGGTATGACAAATGTCTCAACGTACGTGGTAATTATGTGGAAAAGTAATGGTGCATTATCTTTAATATCTCATTAAATTTTTTGTCTTTCATCCACACCTCTGACGAACCTGGAAGCTGTACAAGGATGTAGCAATCATGACGAATGGTAAAGGCTTGTTGGAAGTAAGGGAGTGGGTTCTATGCATTCGCGCCAGTTTGAAATGTTTTTGCGCTACAGTGGGTTTGCGCTACAATGTGACAGCGCCACATTGTTTGCTATTCACAAACCAATCGAAATTGAAGAAAGGGAAGTTAGGTTGGTAATAGTACTGTCAGCGGGCTAAGTGTCAAATGACAGACGCTTGGCGATACTATTTATATCTAGGTTGCTATGTAGGCTATATTTAGGTACTGCCAGCAGGTTCAAAACAGTTTCGCTAATATAGCTATGGATGTTATGGGGCAAGGATCTAATGTATTTCTTGTGTTTAAGTTCAACTCCCTCTTTTATTCCCCGCATCCAGATATTTTCAAAGTTTCCCATATTTTGAATACACTTTAAAAAACCTCAAGATTAATGGGGTGCAACAGCCCCCACGAAGAGAACGTTAATTCAAAACAATACAATATTCAGAGAATGGAAGTTTTAATTCCTCCAGCCAGCTATCACGAATAGAGTAGTCTTTGTAAAAATATCTGAATACACCTAAGGTTTCAATAATGACGAATTAAACATTTTATGGATAAGTTTTACGACTAATGTTTTTATCAAGAACATAATTTTTAACCTGGAACTGAAACACACGCTTTACATGTTTGGCGCAAATGCATTGTGGCGCGAAGGCACTATAGCCGGAAAACATGCTATCTGTTCAGGTATCTGGCGCAAACGTGTTGCCCCGAAAGGAGTTCCATGGGGGCTCGCGGAAGGGCTATCCTATTCCCACAGGTATAGGCACAATGGGCCACAGGTATGGGCCTATACGGACAACCCGTTTAGTATCGTTCCCAACCCGCCTATCTTCCTCATGTTTTCATTTCTGTTTCTGTTTCGAGTACTGTGTAAAGCACGTACTCAAACTTAACCGATCACTTTTCACTGCAGAGAATGTACATGTCTAACATATTATATTTTATTGCTGTGTTTATGAAAAGTGCAGCAAGAACTTCATCTGCGACACTGATACGCTATACCTCAGCACCTGCGATTTATGACAATGTTATTTTTCTTCTTGATTACCGTGAATCAAATAAATGGTGCAAAAATACGTTGCACAAACTTTCTCGCATATACGTGTTAAAGGCTAGCACAGAAAAAATTACATTAAAGAGACAATTAAATTTTAGGCTACTTATTACATTTTCATAAAACTAAGAAGTATCTAGAACGGAAAGCATCAGGGTCGATCTTTATGTTCAATGCTTTTACCGTGAAATAATAATAACAATAATAACAATAATAATAATAATAATCAATGACAGTAAAACTGCATATTATTAGTACTAGGCCTACTACTACTACGGGAAAATTCAAATATAAGTCGCACCTTGGGATAAATCGGTCCCACCCAACCTATCTTCACCGATGCAGCTTCTTTCATACCACGATCTAACGAATTCTTCTGTCCTAGTATTATGAAGAAACTCGTGATTGGACGTGACGTCTTACCGCTAGACGAGAGGTGGCAGGCTGACAAACCTTGCGGGAGATATAATATGCCACATTTTCGAAACCTACAAACAGTGTATCGTACATTATTCGAAAATGCAAGGGCGCTTCGCTACGGCTGCCGCCTCCGCTTCGCGCACTTAACTATGTGGTTAGTGTTATGCATTATTTAGCTATAAGCAACAGTATACAAGGGCAGTTGGTCACTCTGCTTCGCTCAGAAACAAAATACATCACACAGTCTGTGCAAATGTGAATATCGAATGGTGAAGCTTTAGGGGCGACTTATATTTGAATTTCGCCACTACTACTACTACTACTTAGGTTATATTGCACGCTTTAACTGCATGTAGGTCATACCACGTGTTTAGTATGTTTGCGTGAAACATTAGTCTATATCAGCGTTTCTTAACCTTTTTGAACCCGAGGACCTCTAAAATGAGTAAAAAACTTTACGGACCCCAAATTTTACATCCAATTTTTAAAAGTAGGCTATATGTAGGCCTATATTCTTAATATTTGGGGTATTAAATTATAGGTCGTTATAACGAAATACATTTTTTTAATCCGACGGAAACACAGTTATTGAATTGGAATGAAACTATTGACAGTAAAATTATATTTTGAACAGACTTTAATATATATTACCAATTTGATAATATAATTAGGAATTATGTTATTACTCACTTTTAATGAGACGGTTGAGCTTGACGCCTCTTGCAGAGTTCCTGTTTTTTTTGCTCAATATTAGTCAAATTTAGTCGATATGACCTGTATTTTCGAAGATTTTAAACCTCTAGAATTTTAAACCTTTAAAATGGACATCTAGTGTCCATTTTATGTGAAAAATTTCTACTTCTTTACTTCCCACTTGCTTTATGATATTTTAAAATCAATTATGTCTGCGGACCATCTGCATCGTGTTCGCGAACCACCAGTGGTACGCGGGACCATAGGTTGGGAAACGCTGGTCTATATTAACAACTCATTCGCGTCATGTTTCTATTGTTTAGTGATGTCTTCTTATGTGATATTCAGTTTAAGCGATTATAATATCCAGTGACATAGCGGCAATGAGTTATGGAAAATAAGCAAGTCCTACAAACCCGGCGTTTGCCTTTGAGAACGACGGAACCATGAAAAACCCAAGTCAATTTGGACGGCCACGAGGTTTGATTTGAACTCAGGACCTCTTCCCTGTTAGCCCATAGGCCTACCACCTCGCTGTAATTGGTTTTAGTGTGTTCATTGCGACTGAGCTAAACTGATTGCATTTCACAACAATAAGTACATTAGGCCTATAGTTTCCTTGTTACTAGGGGCAACAAAATGTCATTCATATTTTAATTGACATTTATGTTCTGAAATTCGCATTTAAGCTGTCCTTATTTCGTTTTTATCTTGATATCTATTAAATGTACAAAGAAATGTGTTAAACAAAAAATGTTCATTTTAAATTTATCTACAACTTTACTGTGATAGGTTTTCATGTATCGCCTACTGTAATGGATATAATCTAGAAAAATTGAAAATGGATACGAGTAAAGTGCCCCTTAAGTCATTTTTGCGGAAATACGGATATAGCCATTTTATTAGTCATAGATAAGACTTTACAATTTTAAATTTTTATTAAAATCGTTAGAGCCATTTTTTCAAAAAACAATTTTTTTAAAAAAGTTTTCATGAAAAGTCCCCTTAATATTTCAGTTGTAAAACTAAATTTCTGGGCGGTTCGACAAAATTTCGAAAAAGTCCTTAATTCAAAAAATGAAGTAAATACAATGAACCGTTTACCCGCTGTGCTTGTCCACGGACAGACGGACAGACGGACAGACGGACAGACGGACAGACGGACAGACGGACAGACGGACAGACGGACAGACGTCATTCCAAAAATATTTTTTTCGGTTTCTAGGCTTCATGAAACGTGCTCTCCCGGTGTTATCTCAACTTCGAATTTTTGTCACGATCACAATACTTTCTCTATACTACGTATAAGCGAGAAAGTAAAATGTGCACTAAACAATGGTATATTAATAATAAAACCCAAGCGACGCTGCTTGCAGGATTTATCTCGTAACTGTGGCTGCAAGCTGGGGAAAAGTAGGGTTCATCGGGTCAAATGACTGTGTCCTTCCCGCGTCCTTGTCGCCTCACAACCCTGCCTGCAACCACACCTGCATCCTATAAGTCACCTCGCCTCCTGTCTGTCGAGATAACAGAACAATTAAATCACTTATCTTAAAGGAAAACCCCAGAGTTAACACTTT
Source organism: Ectobius pallidus (assembly GCA_964059195.1). Classification (NCBI taxonomy): domain Eukaryota; kingdom Metazoa; phylum Arthropoda; class Insecta; order Blattodea; family Ectobiidae; genus Ectobius; species Ectobius pallidus. The sequence continues at coordinate 120,593,505 of CAXKWD010000007.1, read as the reverse complement.
GCTTTTAGTACTTCCGTTGTTGCATGTTGCGTGCAGTAAAAACATCCCCCAAACAATCATTCTTTTTCACGCACGTAGTTACCTGTTTATAATATCGTTTACAAATATAATGTAATTTTCATAGGCAGCGTTTCTAAACCTTTTTGAACCCGAGGACCTCTAAAATGCCTAAAATATTTTACGGACCCCTAATTTTACATACCATTTTTAAAAGAAGGCCTATATTCTTAATATTTGGGGTATTAATTATAGGTCATTATAACGAAATATGTGAAAAAATTTTACTTCTTTACTTTCCACTTGATTTATGCTTTTTTAATTATGTCCGCGGACCATAGATTAAGAAACGCTGTTCATAGGTAATCCCACGAGAGTTGACGAGTTTATCGACAGATTCGCGACTGCGCAGTAACACTGATACTCGCGTCTCCAGTAACAAGCAGACGGTTTTATCACGATAAAACACCATCCTCGAGATTCCTACAAGAATATTGCAAGATAAACGGCCGTGATTGGTCTATATCCGAGGATTTGCAAAACGTTTTTGGTCAATATCAAACACGCGGTGTATGAGTTGAATAGTCAACATAATTTTTAAAATTATCTCTCTTTATAATGTTCTCCGTCTTTGCAATAATTTACGTAAAATGGTTATATAGGCTAGAAATATTTAATACAAAAAATAAACGGTTTAAAATGCTTGTAAACAAATTTCAATATTCTGAAAAATGATGAATTAAAAAACTATGTGCTAAAATTATACAAATTTAGTGTGTAAATTTACCCACCACTGTGCGCAGGGGATGCGTTCCTCCTCTCACGCAGCGGGCCCGGGTTCAATTAATATGTATGGACATGAATTAATAGAAAGCTAAATGATCAAAGATGTAATCCACAATATATATATATATATATATATATATATATATATATATATATATATATATATATATAATTATATATAATTATTTGATGTTGCCACAATATAAACGATTTATCGATTTGATGGTACAATAATGTGGCGAATGCTAAATTTTACTTCAGGAAGAAAAACTACTGCAGCATATAATTTCTGCCACAAAGGAATGCCACAAAGGAATGCCACAAAGGAGGTTTTCTATCATCAAATATGTTGTTCACGTTGCTATAATATAAATTTATTTAAAAATCCAGGCCTGCAGCTTACCGTAAACTGCTGATAATCCATAAACCGTTGACAATCATCTAAAAATTTTAATCCCTATTGTAACAGCAATAATTATAGTGATGGAAGTGAAATATGCTCGTTATTTTTAAATAGTTGAAATGGACAGTGTAGGCACAAATTTGTTACATCAACATGGTTGTCATATGCACACTGGAAGCTTCCTTACAAGAAAGTTAATTCTCTAAGTAGAGGCAATTAGTGCTTTCAATTATGCCATATGCATTTAAATATTATTAAGCGCTATAAAAGTCTGTGTTCGTTAATATATTAATTCTGAACCGTATCAGTAGTAAGTCTTAATCATTGGGAAATGAGAGTGATAATTAAAACGAATACAATACGTCGTTAAAGAAAATGGCGCCGTCATCCAACATTTGTTTGCATATGGTGCATGACGCGTGCGCACACGTGACCCCAGCTTGGCGAGACTACAATACATCATAACGTACAAGGAGTTATGACTTTACATACCGAGCAAGGATTCGACCTCCAACCATAATATCAGAACGCAAAGGATACACGTCTCAAAAGAAAATAGACACAGCATGAGAAGCTACGAGCACACAGGAATGGATTAAGACCCTTAGATGCCCCAAGCACGAACTGTTTTTGGTGCCTAGTTACACTTATAATTCAAAATATTAACTTTGAACGCGATTTTCTTAAGTTTAAGGCTTATGCCTTTTCCTCAGCACGGCGAATTTTCCTCATGGAAATGGAAAGTAGGGCTAACCTTATAGGCCTACATATCTAATTTTTTATGCAGTGCGTTTCACGTACGAGTTGGCCAATCATGCGGGTTTCTGCATCGCGGTGGCCCCAGCTCTAACTCCCGAGCGATCGGGTGAAATATCTACGCAAATAAAGCCGCTAACTGTGCAATGATACAGGTTCTCGCAATTACAGTTAAAATTACAATGAAAATAACCACGCACCTCATCACAAGAGATATTGGAAATTTCTCCTCTTGCACCCACACAACACTGCCACCTTTTTAGGAAATTTTCTTTCACGTGCGTAAGTTCAGCTTCCAGATAGAGTTCATTTCTTTTGTGACATTGTTTTTAAGTTCTTCTAATGTAAGAGAAATTTATCTATACATTTTATTTTCAAGTTCCCCATAAATAACAGTCACAAGAACTTAAAGACCATATCACAACATAAATTATCTCTCTCTCTCGGAAGCTGAACTTATGCGCGTGAAAGACAATTTTCTAAAAAAAAGGTGCCAGTGTTGTGTGGATGCAAGAGGAGGACATTTCCAGCATATCTTGTGATGAGGTACGTGGTTATTTTCATTGTAATTTTAACTGTAATTGAGAGAGCCTACATCATTACACTGTTAGCGGCTTTATTTGCGTAGATATTCCAACCGATCGCTCGGGAATTAGAGCTGTGGCCGCCGCGACGCAGAAACCCGCATGATTGGCTAACTTATACGTGAAACGTACTGTAGATTTTTCATGTAAGCATATTCTTGGAGAAAAGTTGCAGCCCTCCGAAGACTTCTTTTAACGCGTTAATTGGTTAGCAGTTGCGCTCATCAATCATAGTATATTTCTCGGTTGTCACGTGGATTTTATTTGGAAGTTTAAATTTCCATCTTTTGTGATCCTATGTCATAGGTTGGAAGTGTTTATAACTTTTGAGGCAGCTGTGATTCTATATCCCTAGTCTGTTTCCCTTTCCATGATCCTATAAATGCTAGGAAACCAATTGCATTAACCGAAAGCACTGCCAACATATTAAACGAAAGTGACATAAAATTTGGGCATAATTTGAAGAAAGATTTTATACACCTTCCGTCAAACCCTGACTATAGATTACAGAATCCGAGTTTCATAGGCAAAGTAATTTTAATTGCAACTTATTACGAACACGAGCACAAAAACCATATATCTTTAATGGTGTTAATGATATTTGAAATAAATGTACTGGTGTAAAATTTCAAAAACTATATAACGTACTATTTTCACGTAATTAATTTGAAAATAATGATTTAATTTTTTTTATTATAGGCTAATATTTGTATGTTTGCCAATGAGCGTCAAAATATTACACATACGCAATTTTAAGAAAATTGTAGTTTAAAAATTGCACGACAACCGAAGATTATAACAACGAAAATAACAATATAACAAGACTTATATTAGCAATAGATATTAGAAAATGTTATATAGCCTATAATATCTCAATCATTATTTTTTGCTGAAAAATTATCGGGATTATTATTCTAAGAATTTTCTCAGATATGTTTTCTTTACTAAAGTAATACTAAGCAAGATGTTCCAATTTTTTATTTCCTCTGCCCATTATGAGCGCCTACCATTTACACCGGCAGTCTACTTACTGCACAAATTAATCATCCCTTAAACTTTCCAGGAAGTATACAATTTAGGATACAAACTCGCATCAATCTACATGCTATTGTTTAGGACCATGACAGACAAACCCCGTTCCACCTATTTTTTCTCTTCCTTGCCTCCTTTCTTTCTTTCCCATTCACCCGTAGACGTTATCACCAAATATCGGATTTCCATGCAAATGAATATTTTTATATAAGTTTGTTACAGTTCCCAACTTGCTAAATATCCATTTCATGACTTACTGGTTCCAAATTAGTGTACTTTTTCCGTGAGCATTTGCATGTTATGGCTTTTTATGCACATTTTCATGCATAATGCATGTTTTGGGGGTTTATATAAATTATATTTTGGCGTTCATCTTGCATATTGTGTTCATTTTTCTAATTTAAATGCATATTTTATATTAAACCGCATAATACTGCATTTATGATTTGCATATGGGGTTAGGGGTATGGTAAGATAAAAGGGGTAGGTAAGATAAACAGGATGAAGTTACCGATGGAAATACTGATTATGGATATATGTGTTCCATAAAAAAAAAGTAATTCGCGGTGAAAATATTGAAGACAAAGAATTTGGCCTCACTTTCTCTCAAATATCACCATTTAAGTTTGCATGTGTCATTTCTTGTGGTGTAGAGAGGTCATTTTCGGCGTACAAAAATATGTTGACACATAAACGCATTAAACTTGGCTATTGAAACTCTGGAAAGGCTGATTGTAGGCCTAGTACATGATAATAAAACGCAAGTTTGAATTTTGAAAGTGCATATTTTTAGTATTTTTCCTTCATTGTGCATATTTGGGCATTTGATAATGCCTGAACGTATGCATATTTTAGATCTGATAATGCATGGAAATCCCGTCTTTAGTTTACACCAATTATACTAAAACTCTTCCTACAATCTTTACAATTTCACCTCAGGATATTATTATACTAATTTTTTTTCCGATACCTATTTAAATTTAGGTGGCAATTTGCTATAATAATAACAACTTAATTTCTCAACTTAAAACATGAACAGGTAACTTCAGTTTGAAAGTAGATTACTTACGTATGCCTAGATCCCATTCGGGCCGCTGTTCTAGCGATCTCTTAATTTTCGTTTTACTTGCCAAATAACAGAATCATCATGGTCAGGAGCACGCACTTGCTAATCAGTATGTAGAATTTCAGGAGTTCCTCTTCCCACGATTGACATCTTAGAAGTTCTTCGTGCAGATTTCAAGTACTTTGTGATGTTGTCGAATGACTGTGGTAGGTCAGTACATGTAATGTTAGTAAACCAAAATATTTGCTCCCTTTTTATGTTATATACTGAGCCATCATGTTTAATTTGCACGGTAATTTTCTTTGGTCATAGAAACTATAGAAACGAAGAATAACACCATGAAACTATAGAAACGAAGAATAACACCATGAAACTATAGAAACTAACAGGAACACAGCGAATCTATGATGAAGGTATCAACCAAGGGTGGATATAACAGAGGGATAACGTAGCTGAAAGGGAAATAATCAGGATTAATGTCCACGGTGAAAGATCCTATATCATATCCATTTGAATTGATATTAGTTGAATTTTACCTATTAAACACACCATTAATATTTACCCACTTCCAGATGAGCTAGAAACCTGAGATTTGACAGATTTACACCTTTTAGCTTGTAACCGGCGGAAAAATTCCAAAAAGCACAAATTTTTATTTTCTTATCCCGAAAAATTCCTGAAATTTTCCCGGAACTTTTAAAAGTTTATTATGGCTAAATGGTAATAGGCTCTAATGCAGCCTAAATACATGGACTCCTATCTCCGATACGGTGTAAGTTCATTAAAATAATAATAATAATAATAATAATAATAATAATAAACTTTCCCGAGAATTAGGCCTACTCTATATCAGCTGCTTTTGGTGCATGTAGTTTTTACACTGGTCTAGTAATAGTAAACAACCAATTAATTTGAAGCATATCAGATCTTAAATATCATTTTTTCATGTATTGTGATTATGTGCAATGTACACATACTCAACTAAGTTTTGCCATCGACCTTGTGATGACGCCGCACAATGCATAGGCTATCTGCATCTCCGATAAACAATACATATTTTGTTTGTGCAAGGTTAGGGCTTGATTGCTATTCCAATAGGCATCACACATAAATAAAAAGAAATTATGCAGACCCACAGGAATGTCAGGGTAAACGAGCGTTGTTGCTTATGAAACTATAGTCTGAGGGCACCACATGTCATTCGAATACGAATTAGCATTTCAATGAATATATACAATAAAGTACAACCATTTGTTGAAGGAATATAAATTATTAACATAGATAGGATATTTGAAACATTACAATTTGAACTTAAGTGTTCACTATAGGAAATTTTCTCGAAATCATAATTTGAATTTGTTAAAAGCATTAGTGCAGAGTAGATATAGGCCTAGGTCATTTATGCTGAGTACATTTTGTAGAATGTAGTATGGGGGGGGGGAGGAAAGTCCTATCTCAAAAATATTGATGGGAGACCGGAAGGGAAAAGGCCACTTGGAAGTCTTAAACCTAGAAGAAGACCTAAAGGAAAATATTAGAATATAGGAAGTAGGATTTGCGAGGGATGGTTGGAGTTAGCACAGAATAGGGTTGAATGGCGAGCTCATATAAGCACGGCAATGAGCCTCCGGGTTCCGTAAAATAGATAATATTCCTTTAACTTGCTTAGAAATTGTCTATTGCCATTGAGTAAGTATTATTACAGTATGTAATACGGTCTATCTTAGTATTTCCGATGTTGATACAAGCGGTAAACGAGAGATCATATTTCGCGTGTAGGTATATTTGCAAAAGGAACCCTTAAGGGCGAATGTAGCAATTCTACAAACAAAACATACACTTTTTTATACATCCGTTAATATTTGTGAAATAATAATAAACATGATATTTATTCTAATGAAATACGTCCGTGGAGCCATACTGCACCTCGAGCTGCCCTGCCATCTAGTGCAATATGCACATGAAATGCACAAAGGTTATTGATTTCCCATTTAAAAAGCATGTGACCTTTAATTAGTCGTTACTCCTGTACCGGTTAATCGATTTGGTCCAAAATAAATAGGCTTCTTCCCATGAACATTGTAAATATGTATACCAAGTTTCATGAAAATTCGACAAGACGTATTTGAGTTATTGCGCGTGCATAAACACGAACGGACAGACAGACAGAAAGATTTTTTATCTCTTTTTATTGTTACAGTCCAATACTAATTGTAAAGTGAAATAATTTTGCCAAGATAAACGTTAAAAGTACTAGACAGTTCAAGGAAAAAAAAAATTAAGTACCTAGGGTCCATTTACATTTATATTACTAAATACTGTAGATACGAAGTCAGGAAACTTTGTAATTTAACTCAGGAGAACGTCAGGCGCACTGGAAAAGATGTATCTTTAGCCTACTTTCTCATGATATTTCTCATGTAAGGCTAAAAATCGCACAAAATACTTTTCCACCAGTAAGAAGGATCGGTAACTAGCTAGGAAGTAAATAAAAATAATGTTGTACTTTATGTACGAATGATAACAGTATGATATAATGTTCCGTTAAAGTATAGGACTAATAAGAACGGTCTAGTTCGTAATAAATTATACTACAAATTGGGTTAATATGTAAAGAATGTTGAGCATAAGACTAACAACATATGTGCATATGTGGTACCGTACATGATGATAAATGAGAACTGTCGTCCCCCCATGACTTCGAAATCACCCTTACCACAGCTGAGAAGGGAAAGCATCCCTCTGGAGCACTCAACTGCCATATACACATGTGCTACAGATGCTCGCGAGGAGGTGACTGACAGCAGATATGCTTCTCTCAAGTCAGGGACGCTAACATGCAATAAGTTTGACCTTATCAAAGAAAATAGGAAAAACCTGAAAACTTACGTGAAATAATAATTCAGTACAAACATCTATTCAGGAATCTAGGCTCCAAGTGTGCCAACCTTAACGCGTTCTATTTTATCCTAGTGCACTGCCTTCATCTCTTGCGTGATCATATAGGCGGTAACAATCTATTACTTTCGCCTGGCTGTTCTCGCAAATTGTTAATGTCATTTGTGCGTGTTCTTATTAAGTGCCAGTATGGTACTTTATGAGATTGTGTGGTGGACGAAAAAATGTCTGTCCGTCTGTCTGTCCGTCTGTCCGTGTGTCTGTACGCACCATAACTCAAATACGCTTTTTCGGATTTTCATGAAACTTGGAAAACACATTTATAATGTCCATGGGAAGAACCCTATTGATATTGAACCAAATCGGTTCACCGGTACCGGAGTAATGCCCAATTTAGTGCCTATTTTAATAGATTATGACTCAATAGATTATTATCACTCAAATACGCTGTATCGGATTTCCATGAAACTTGGTATACCCATTTATGACGTCCATGAGAAGTGCCCTATTGAATTTGAACCTAATCTGTTGACCGGTACCGGAGTAAAACCCAATTTAGTGTCTACTTTAAAGGCGCAATAACTCAAATACGCTTTATCGGATATTTATGAAACTTCGTATACGCATTTATAATGTCCATGGGAAGACGTCTATTCATAATGGATAAAATCGGTTGACCTGTTTCGGAGTAATGCTCAATTTAGTGCCTATTTTATGGTAATATACGTATTCGAAAGAATTTATAAAAAAAATGAAAATCAGTTATCTTGACAACATAGCCTATTGTTTTACTGTGATCTTATAAGGCCTTGGAAATTAAAATACAGGTAGCTATGACAAAAAACATATTGATTTACATGCGCTTATCCAACTAGACCGTTAAAATGACCCAGGTGGCCGAGATGGTAGACCTTTCTTCTTCCGTAAGCCCTGCTTAATGAATAAATCTGGAGCTTAACTTGGAAATCAATTTAAAAATATATATATTCTGCATATCATAATTGCAGTCTTTACTGATTAAACAAAAACATACTGGCACTTTGTTACATCAGTTTACCTGATTTTATTTTTGTTTGTTATCAGCAATTTAGCAGGCGCTGGTTCCTAGACACTGGCCTTGGGTTTGGCACAATGATGTACCTATGCAGTAAGTAGTGTGGTAATGAGTGCGGTAAGTTAGGGTGCCGGCACTGGGTACTGAAAATTCGACTTTCTGAAACGATAGCACGAACGGGAAATGGATGAGAAAGTACTCTCATAGAAAAAAAGAAATTATTGAGCATAGAAAATATTAATATTGAATAGCAGTCTCTACTTACCGGCCTTAAAAAAATAAATGTATAATTTAATTTTTTTAAATAAAAAATCAGATTGACGAAGAGGACAACTGACGTACAGGGATTTCTAAGGAATATGCATGCTGTAGGCTTAGTAAAATTAACTAAAAGAAATTAATGGTGAAGGTCGAAATGGGACATGATACGCCTTTAAGAGAATTTTAGCAATATTATGTAATCTCTCCTTACGATAATGCAGATTTCCTAAAAGCCTTATTGATCAACTGTAGCCTTTACTGAATTTGTGTCCTTTACCCCTGTTTGAAATTTTAAAACACTTTTTAGACTGATAAGTATAGACTATCAATCCAAATCTTATTATTTGTTAAGGCATGAATATTGAAACAGAAAATCTATTTTGCCCGGAGACATGGGTCAGTATCAGGTGAAAGCGGCATAAACGCCCATTGTTTCAGTAAGTATCTTACGTATGTGTTGCCATTATTTAAAATATCAACAACAAAAGTTCTGAGTAAATTAATTTAGGTAGGTTGGGCACGAAGCTACAACGTAAGTAGCAGAAACGCCGTTCAACATATACTTAACATGACTTATCATGACCTTGATTTTCGGGCCCTTTCCGAAAAAAATCGGGCTCCATCATGTCCTGATTTATAAGGCCATGTGCTAATATTTATGTGCTGTGAATTGAAGGAATAGTGCCTAAAGCCACGTTAACCATTATGATAAAAAGTCAGACGTCAGATTGCCATAAATATTTTGAACCGGAAGGTGAATAGGGCAATAAGATTGTTTACTTTGGGTCTTCAACTTGTTTCGTAGGCATTGAACTTGCTTTATAGAAAATATAATTTCGTTCACAACCAAACAGGACGCGTTCCTTAATTTTGACACTTAAGCTTTAACTCCACGTGGAGTGTGAGACAGTCTGTTTCCCGTTCCACTATATTAAGAGTCAGACAGTAACATAATCCTTAAAGGATGCCGATGGTTAAAGTGGCTTTAGAACGCTTTGAACTTGAAAATAATTTTTTCGATCATTTTGAAAATAAAATGATCAGGCTTCGTCTCTACCTGGCTTTAGGCTTATAAGCTCATTCCCTTATGTTTAAAATATGGTGCTAATCGAACGTTAATTGTTGATAACTCGCGTTAGAATCAAACGTTTTTTTGATGCGGATTTTCTTTCGAAAATAAAACATCGGGCTCCGGCTTATAAAGTCATATAGGCTACTTATGTTTCAAATTTGGTGTCTATTGAACGTACTGTCTCTTAGAACTCCCTTTAGTTCCAAACCCATTTCTCATCAGTAAATTCTCGCCTATTCTCTATTCCATTTAAGAATAGGCCTGGCTGTCATAGCCCGCATGTGAGAACGCACGTGTTCACCGTGTTTATGTTAGTTTGTTTATTCTCAGTACAACTGACCCTCAGGGTCGTCGTGAACAATGAATCCTTTATATTGTTTGCTAATTGATATACTATAATGATGACGATGCCAGTGAGAGTTTGTTATTTCACGTGTAAATGTTGATATTATTGTTGCATGAACTTACGAACACTCGTTAGCCACACCCTGCTAATGGCGCATGCTAATGACATTAACCAATCACGTTTTGTCACATGATGCGAATTTTCCGCGAACTCTCTGTGAGTTCTGCTCCCCTTTGTTTTGACTAGGATCAAACTAGAATGGGATCAATTATAGTAGGGCAATTTTTTAGGCGTCCTTTTAGAAAATTAAAAATTGTGCTTCCACATGACTTAGCCAACAAGGCCACGTGCTTATGCTTAAAATTTGGTGTTAATTGAACGTACCATCTCTGAGAAATCGCGTCAGAACTAAACGCGTTTTTGATCAGTAAACACTTAACACTTTAGACTCCGCACCGATTAAGAAATTCAGGATTTTATACAAAGCGGAATTCTTCACTAAATATCTGCTTAACGAAAATGCACACTTCGAAAAAAATTTAAGGAATATTTAATTTTTAACACTTGTAACATAGTCATACAGCTTTACCCTAATAGTCAAGCTAAGGAAAGCTACTAAGACAGCTAACAAAACAAAAGTAATAGAACCCTATCTACAGAAGCTATGTTTTAAATTGTAAAAATGAAACTTCTGAATTCAGGGTTTACGTGAATAGATAAGATTCTTTTGACTTATCTGGAGAATTTTAAAAAGTGGACTTCGAACAAACGTAAAATAAAGGTTTATTTTTATATTTTTAAAAATACGGTGACAGGGTTATGCCCTATAACCAAATTAATCTTAAACACAAATAAACGAGACAGTTTCTTAGACTTCTAATACACATCCCCTACTGTACGTAATACGAGATAACAGTTAATTTCACCCCTGATCCTCCCCAATATGAGATGGCGCACGCCTGGCATGTGGTGCCCGTACTTGACACAAAGGTCGTGTGCCTTCCAGCCTCCAGAACTTAATTTAGACCACCAAGTGTTGTCTGTCAGTGCACCATATGCAACAGATGTCATTTCCATGTCGCAAACATATGTTCGTACTCACCTTAATGCCCACTCTCCTGAGATTCCTCAAGCCCGATAGATGATTCTGAAATGTGAGGAATTAAATAAAATTAACATAGGCTATATTGAAAAAAAAGTATGTACTTACTACTTTAACGCTTGAGTAAAGTTCTCCGTTTCAAAAGTGTTACTTAATAATTAATAGGTTCATAAGAAGATTTCCCCCTCCCCTCGACCATGCTATAATAGTTCGCCGTCAGTTGTGGCGTAGAGGTAGCGAGCCCGCCTCTAGATCCGAAGGTCGCGGGATCAAACCCGGCCGCGTAAAACTCCTGGGCACTGAGGGACTTTAAGCTGGGGGACCCGTGTCGTAGATTTACTACACACCCGTGTCGTAGATTTACTTACGACACGTACAAGAACTCCAAGCCTAAATTAGAGCCTTTGGACAATATTCCTCGGCCATTTCACGTCCGAGTAACACCTTTGTTTCCTGTAGTGCCTGTGAGGCGATGGTCTTACCACCTGCCCCTCTGTCCTCTCTCGGAAAACAAGCGTAACAAAATTCGCATCGGTAGCAGTGACCTCCACTTGGAGGCCCTAATGCCCCGACAGTGAGGATATACAGGACGATAGATAGGCTATAGATACTATAATACGAGTAGGCCCTCCTTATATGTGACGTAACATAGGCCTATTTTAATGACATTAGTAGTTCTTATATGCTAGTCCTTTTTTTTATCGGTACCATAGAAAATATGCCATCTAACCAACATAAAATTTGGTATTTTACTTGATACTTACGAAAATGTTTTATTTGGTATGCATGAAAATGCTTGAAAAATCAAATTTAAAAAAGGATATGTGAAGAATCATTGAACATTATGAATATTAGATCCTATTCTTTATAACTAACAGCCTATCTGACCAATAAAGAGTTTTTAGACATTTAATATGTGACCCAACGGAGTAGCCAGGATTTTAATCTGGGGTAGCTAAAACTGATAAAATACAAGTAAATAAAATAAAAAAATAATTTATTATAAGCTGGTTGCAATTATTTTTTCAGTTTTCTTTACAACTTATTCAATGACGTTATTATTGCGAACACCACTAACATTATTACTATCAATATCATCGTCATCATCATCATCACAAATTTTCATCTGGCCTATTGTTTATAAAAAGTTTGATATTCCATTTTTAATACATCACAGTACAAAACATTTTATTCAACTTTTGAAATTCAGTTATCGTACCAGCAGGCCTAATAAGAACTGGATATGCTCGCCGATGGTATTGAGTTCGGAGTGTTATTAAACCGATCGTGTGAAGTACTGTAGCAAACGAGATTTAAACAATTGACAATTGAATGACGGATTGACGGAGAAAAAAGCATTCGTTGTTTTTTGCAGTAACATACAGAACGAAACATACTAAATTGTTTGGACTTTCGTGATGACTTGAAATTATTGCTATTACAGAAGATTTTATCATATTAATAATCCTGAGGCAAACTTCGTACAGCGGGATTTGGACTCAATTCGGCGAATGTAAAGCGACGCTGAAAACTAATGCATTTGAAATCACTATAAAATTTTTGTTATGTACTGCGAAAACTAATATCCAATTATACATTTCAAATATTGTATGTGAAATATTTAAAACAATCATGCAATCTTTTCAATAATTGAACTTAAGTGAAAATGGTACATTAAAGAAAAATCATTCTTATCTGGGTACTAGGAGGGGGGGAGATAGTCCCTTTAGCCCCCCTCAGTGGCTGTGCAACTGATGTGACCAGAAGTTTGATTACAAGACAGTAATTATTGTGATGAATCATCCAGACAACAATGAATGACCCGGATCCCTATGTCGTGAGAATTTAAGACGCTTCTGTACATCAGAGTTGTCAAGCTCCATGCATCCCCAGATAAGGTGCGCGAGACAAGAAGCTCTGTTCTTAAGTTTTACGACCCATCTTAAAACAGAGGAGGGGATACCGTCTGGTGTCCTGTCAATAAAATTCTGACAACCCCAGCACAGAATTTTATAGCTGCACTGCTGAGATAACCATGCAGAGCGAAGACAGACGGTTTATTCCTCAGTGGCTGTTTTTGCAATAGACTCCAGAAATTTCGAATTTTGTTCGTTAACTGCTTCCAGAACCCTCGAAAATTTGTTGCAGCTGTTAAGAGACAAGATGAAGTTCGAATGAAAGTGTGTGAACAAATGTTGAAACTAATAAAAACTGTGATAACATCTAAGGGTAAAATTTGTGCACTTCTGGATCTTAGAGGGAAAAATATTCCTTTATAGCCTATTAGTTGTCAGGCCCCCATGTGAAGAAAGCCGTAGAAAAAGTTATAATAATTCAAATACATAGGTCTACAGTACAAGATATACCCTGTAATATAGGCCGAAAAAGCACATCTGCTGCACAAAAGTATATAGTACATATAGGCTATAGGCATACAGGGAAAAATATTAATGTATGAAGAGCACAGGAGAATATATGAGGGCACACACACATGTTGAGAAAAACAATCTCTTAAATTTGAAGTCTCAGATATTAAGAACTTTGATTTGTATTTGAAATGCTTACACTAATATTCCATGTAAAATTTCGGCGGTTAAATGGATGACAAAGATGTTAATTTAGCCACTTTGCTCCAAAAATGTGATTTTTGAATGTTAGTGTAAAAACAAAATGAAGCATACCCTAAAGCATAACGTGCAAAATTTTGTGTCTTCTGGGCGCATGGAACAGGTGCTACTGACACCAATTTTAAATTTCTGTGCACTTCAAACTGCCAATACATGCAAACTTTAATTGCCTTTTTTTTCAGTTTCAATTTGCATTTTATTTTGCCACATCCAAAATCAATCTTCTCCCACAAAAATAGATACACCTATGAACTTTTTCACAATGTACTTTACAATGTGTGTAATTAAATTACTAATTAGATTTTCTGTATAGGCCTTACTTACAAAAGAATATTATCTACCCGGAAGTTCATTGCCGAGCTTATCTGAGCCCGCCATTCAGCCCTAGTCTGTGCTAACTCCATCCAGCCATCCCTCGCAAATCCAACTTCCCTTAAATCTATCCTAATATTGTCCTCCTACCTACTTCAAGGTCTTCGAAGTGGTCTCTTCCCTTCGGGTCTCCCAGTCAATATTTTTGAGATACGTTTTTTCCCCATGCGCGCAACAAGGTCCAGCCCATTTCTTCTTTTAAAAATTATATATTCATACGCCAGTCTTTTTTAGGCTTTTCATTTCTCTGGGTAAAATATTTTTTTAAAAACAAAAAGTATAAACAATATTAAAAATCCATCAGCAAATTTGTAAAGCAAAAATAAAAGAATCTCACATAAAGAATTCAGGTTCATATTTTAATATCTGTCGGAGGAGAAAGATTTCAATTTTGATTTTTTTTTAAATGAACTAAATTAATATCTCCAAACCAAACTGAGAAATCTAAATGAAAATTTAAACTTGAATGTTGTTTTAAATTTTAAATAATTGTGCAAAATTTCAAGTTTCTAGAACATATAGCCTAGTTCAGAAAAACACTCTCAACACTTCGGTCATCCCTTAATAGCAATCATTTTCGGTAGAAGATGAAAAAGTCTTCAGTATCTTCAAATAAAAAGCTTAGAAAAACCAATAAACCTGCAACTCAGGGGATGCATGTAAACGGAAATATGTCTAACTCTAAATAGTTCCTACATAAGCTATATTTGAAAAGGAATACAATGGAAATTATCTTTGATCTCATCATAACTCCCGTATTGGAAAATGTTTGTAACAAAACACGAAAACTGTATTAAATCGTATTGTAACAACGAAAGAAAGTATGTATCTTTACAGACTAAATTGCTCTCGTTGAATGTACGAACTCTCGTTTTGAAAATTCACAGTTAAGAATAATTCAAAACAGAACTTTGTTTACACGAGCAAGAGAAGACCTGCTGGATTTATCTTTACCAGGCCAATGTAATAAAATAAATAAGATACCACTTGCTCAACAAATATATATATTTCTGTGATCAGTCCGTTGACACGAGGCGAGAAAGCCATAGAAGATAGTTCCGCGGCAGTGCTTTTATGAGATTTTATAAAATTTATCTTATTTTATAATGGTGACGTAATGTAGTTTTGTTTTAATTAATGGAGCTCCAAGCCAGCAAAAGATGCCCTGAAGATGGTGTAGAGACACCGAAAGGCCTAGGCGACTGATCAAAACACACACACACACACAGACACACACACAGACACACACACAGACACACACACACATATATATTAGGGATGGGTCCTCGATACTTTCGATACCTCGATACTCTCGATACTTGCATGGTATCGGCATCGAGCGAGCGATGCGAAAACTAGCTCGATACTTTTTCAATACTTTGGTAATTCTGCAATTTAAGGAAGTGCGGTATCTCTTTCTGCTTTTAGTAGTCTACTAAATATAGTAAATACTTCTATTTCTCCTTGAAATGGAGAAAACCACTCTGTGACTTTTGTCTAGTCATAAATAAAGACTTTCCTACTTTTAAAGTCCAAACAGAAGAGATTCTTAATTGTTTCGTTTCCTGTCAAACGTTTCAATAACAAGCAAGCTGACTGTCCAAACTGCATTGTAATTTTTTAACAAAAACTTGTAAGTGAACTGTTTCAAAAACTAATTTTAGTTTTAATGTAGAGTTTAAAAGTAATTATAGGCTACTGATGATATTAAATTTTGTCTCATTAAATATGCACACTTAATTAATTTAGTTGGTATTACACAGATCTCTCAACTTTTAATATTTAATGTACCTATTTATTGAAACTGGAAATGTTGACGGTATCGAGTATCGAAGTATCGAATATCGAGGAAAAAATCATGTATCGGTATCGAGTATCGAGTATCGAGAAAATCTGGTATCGACCCATGTTGAGCAACTGGTATTTTTTTTATTTTATTACATTGATCGAGCTCAACGGTGTTGAACATGTATTTTAATTTTCCAGGCCAAATAAGAAAATAAAATTAAATGAAATTAAACTTAACCATTTCTTCTCCTTATTTGCTTGCACATCAAGGTTTATGTTTCAGCAAGGTTATCGTGATATTTATGCATCTTGCAATTTTGGTCAGTGCTGTGAAGCTATGCACTTTTGTAAGCGTAGTAAAACCATACCTAATGTTGTTTTAGGCGGCTATAAAAACTCCCCCGAGCAATAAATTTAGAAGCACTGGAGTCTTCATAAAACTGCAGACGTGCTGCAGAGAATGTTTCTCTTTGAGAACAAGCCACTGCAAGGACTCGTTTGTCTTGACGCAATACAGTATAACATGCTATACACCTGCACAGGTGTTTCGTTTTATTTTCTTCGTTTATGTCAGCTTGGTTGGTGAAGTATTTTCACGTGAAATTCAACTTACGCAGTATTTTTCAATCCATTGCTGCTAAGTAGACTACCATTTATTTCGTCGCTCATGGTAGAATAAACAATATTTTTTTTTGTACCGGTAACAGTCGTTTGCTGTTAGTGTTCATAAAATAATAATAATAATAATAATAATAATAATAATAATAATAATAAATATAAAAATAATAATAATATATTACTATTTCTTTCCTCCCCCTATCATATATACTTTAGGTAGAGGACATATTGTATTTTGCCCTTACATTCAATGTCAAGTTTTCAGCACATATTTATAGCACCCCCCCCCCCCGCTGAAGCCTCAAAATAAAATCAGAAAAATGTCTGTATGTGTATGTTTCTCTGTATACTTGTGAGTCTAAGCAAAGAGAATGTAAAATCGTATAAAAACAAAATTTTATATTTGGATTAAATTTCTTCTGGGGGATGTAATTTGAAGATGTGTGACGGCTTTACTTAATTTTATTTGGTCTTTAAATGAAGAATATTAATTTTCCCAGACTTTTTAAACCGCTTAAACGATTTTGTTCAAATTTTGTAAACAAGATGCTTTACACCAGGGCTGTCCAACTGCAAGTGCCCCAAGGGTCGCTTTAAAAAAGTGCTGTTTGGAAGGCCACATTATAAAATACTTCGTATATGCAACTTTATCAGTGAGTTTTAATAGGTATGGTATACCTGGGTACAAAGAAAAAATGCGTTTGTATTATTATTTTAATTTATTAAAAAATATCAAATTACAAAAAGGGTCTCATTCCTGACAGCCCTGCTTTACACGAAGGACTAAAACTGTGATTTAAAACATTTTTTGCACAAGCACTCTTTGAATGGTACCTCGCAGTTATAACCAGCTACCGATTTACACTCCGCGGCGAGCAAAACTTCATTGCGTGAAGCTGGCACAACTGAATACACACTTCCTGCAATATGGCCTTTTATTCAGAATGTTAAGGGAAAAAGGTTTATTGTCAATCCTTAAGGTACAAATAGTTATGTGAGTGTATCACATCAGATGTAATTTTTATTTAAGCTCATTTAAATAGGCTTCGCTAGAAGTCCATGTGGTCCCACAGCGTGTTTAGGATAAACGAGTATATCAGAAAGCCATGAGATTATCGATGTGCATTTGTTTCTATTCTCGTAGTATTACATCTGCTGTCCATTTTAAATTGTAGTGATTGTGACATTAGGTGATAAATAGCAGAAATGAGAAATATTAAATAAAAATCCAATCCAGTATTCGCCTTTGGGATGGGGAAACCGTGAAAAAAATCTAGTAAAATAGGTTTACCAGTGAGCAATTTCACAAAATATATCCTCAGGCTGATAAAAAAGATAAAAGGCAGTAAAAGTAAGGTGGACGATAGAAAATATTAGGCTAAAAGTAATATCTTAACGCAATTTTAGTGAGCTTACACAACTAATTGGATTGAGTTGAAAATATACTGTATACTAAAAAACAACAACAAATAAATAGTAAGAGGAGAACTTAGAGAAACAGGAAAAACAAGCTAAAATGTAAGCCTAACAATATAAAATATGGTATAAATGCTGCTTTGTAGTTTCAGACATAATTACTAACATAAGTGCATTGTATCCACAACATAATTTGCTCTTAAAAGTTGTATTTATCCCATACTATGAGGTAGTGTTTATGAAGTAAATATTATTGCAGCTAATAAAGCGTTACACTGCTAAAATATTATGGCATAATAACATAGCAGGGTTTCTAAATTGCGAAACCACCATTGTCCAACAACTGAGAAGAAAATAAAATCCTTATTACAGTCAGATAAAACTGGTCTGCCATACGAAATTACGGTCTACAGCTTGCAAGTTGCAAGTTTTTAAACACTATAAATAACTAATTAGCTTTATATTCATAAAACCTTATTTATAAACAAAGACACACAACGCCAGTGTGCTTAACTATGCAGTCTGTAGAAATTTTTAAATTTCCTAGTTTTATGTAAGGTAGACGTACAACACAACCCAATTAAAATTACAAACATTAGACCAAAAGAGAACAGACAGAGGGATTGGGGGAGAGTGAGATAAAATTAGAGGAAAAATGAGAGTATATATATATATAGGCATATATGTGGTGAGGAATAGGTAGAGAGATGGATGTGAGAGATATAGAAGGTGAGTGAGACGAAAAGGGCAAAAAAGAAAAAGAATAAAAATAGAGAAAGCTAGAGCGAGAGAGAAAGAAAGAACGGAGAGTCTCGTTTCCATGGCTTTTCTACATTTTTCTACATTTTCTCCGCTATATCGTAGGTATGTCGAAGAATGAGAAAATTTAGGAGAAAATTCCTTTGACACCAAGACTCGAACCTATGACCTACGGCTTTCCGTGCTGACGTTCGCCCAACAACTAGCCAGATTTCGATTCCTGGCGCTAGAAGGAATCTCTCTCCTATGATTACCCTTAATGGTCGACCTCACTGAAAGAAATTTACATAATATCCAGTATAGTGACTTTGTGACCAGTTTTCCACTGTTATTGTATAGGAACACTTAAGATGTAGATAATTATATTGTTTCTCTTTAGTGTTACATGAACATATTTTAGGAGAAAAATTCCTTTGACATCAAGACTCGAAACTTTGACCTTCAGGTTCTGATGCTCTTCCAAACGAGCTACAAATGGAACTCTGGCTAGCTCAGCTGGGAGAGCGTCATCGTGGAAAGCCAAAGGTCACGGGCTCGTTTCCCAGTAATAGAGACATTTTTCTCCTGAAATATTCTCGTGTAATGTTGAACATATTAGAATAGCCGGTAAATCGTTCAAACAACTGGATAAATTCAAATATCTGGGAGATATAATTACAGATACAAATAATATTAAGGCCGAAGTTAAGTGTAGACTCAAATCAATGCCTGCTTATATGCAGTTCAGAAATTCTTATTTTCTCGCCTTCTGCCCATAAATCTAAAAATAAAAAATTATAAGACAATTATCCTGCCGCTTGTATTATATGGACGTGAGACATGGTCGCTTACTCTTCGGAAAGAACATAATCTGAGGGTGTTCGAAAACAGGGTGCTTAGGAAAATATTTGGGCTTAAGAGAGATGAAAATGGGGACTGGAGAAAACTGCAAAACGACGAGTTTCATAACCTGTACTCATCACCGGATGCAGTAAGGGTAATTAAATCACGGAGGATAAAATGGACTGGACATGTTGCGCGCATGGGGGAGGAAAGACAAATCTCAAAAGCATTGACTGGGAGACCCGAAGGGAAAATACCACTTGGAAGACCTAGACGCAGGTGGGAGGACAATCGCTGCTAATGACGTAAACTTATATAGGCTATGCGTCGCTGAAAACAATTCATAAAAGCAGATACTTCAAATCAAATATAGAGTAATGCTTTATGTTTAAAATGTGAGGAAATTTATCCACGTGTTAGGATTGCCGTTCATGAAAACCAGCTATTCTATGCTAATTTCATCCAACCATTCCTCGCAAATCCTACTTCTCTTAAATCTATCATAATATTGACCTCCCACCTACGTCTATATTTTCCAAATGGTCTTTTCCCTTCGGGTCTCCCAGTAAATACTTTTGAGATATGTCTTTCCTCTCCCATGCGGGGAACATGTCCAGCCCATTTCATCCTCCGTGATTTAATTTCCTTTACCATATTCGGTGAAGAGTACAGGTTATGAATCTCGTCGTTATGCAGTTTTTTGCAGTCCAAATATTTTCATAAGCGCCCTATTTTCGAACACTCTCAGATTATGTTCTTTCCTAAGAGTAAGCGACCATATCTCACATCCAAATAATACAACCGGCGCTTATATATAAATTCAGCTCTGAAAAGGTTAACTACTTGTACTCTGTCACAATCTGTAGGCCTACTGAAAGTTTTATTTAGACCATTCCTCTTTAGAAACGGCCTGAAGAGTAGATAGAAGTTAGGTATACCTTCCACAATCTTAGGTTCTGGAACCTGTCTCAAGAACAACATACTTTTACGTGAGTTACAGCGCACTATCGCAATGCAGTCACTTATGTAGAATACGTTCAATTGTCTGTTAAAGAAGGGAAATTATTTTATTAATGAAAATAAAATACACATTTAAAACCAATAGTCTATTTATATACTTTTTTGTTGGCTTCTGATTTTACTCCCTAGTATTTTATAGAACCTAAAAAGTACTAGGTTTCTTACGTACAGTATTACTGACCTTGGTGCATTTTTAAACATGCAAATACTTAAATATTTGCTGTCTTTAGTTAAGTACTTATTTTAGAACAAAGCATAACTATCTTTCTAACTTAGACCGCTGCCTTTTCGCCACTTAAAAAATCATATAGAAACAATGTAAAATGAGAAGATTTTTATTCTTTCGTTAAGATGGCATTTAAAAAAAACCAGATGTTTTATTAAAATTTTCTTTACGATTTCAAACTTAGTGCCCACTGATGATTTCACTTGGCGATTACTTAAATGGATATCTGAACTCAGACATTCAAATGTTGAGCAGTGAATTTAATTGAATTGAATTTAGTGTCTTGTTTCCAGCAATTGTTATCAAAGTTGGATTTTTAATAGCCAGGAAATATACTCCTAGCTTTATAGACTTCTTCTCCTGCGTATGTATTCAGCTTGAAGGATAAACTCTCTTGTCAGGGGTTTCCCGTTGTTTCGCTTGGTTCACTTCAGCTCTCTATAGCCTTACCATAGGTACTATTGGTCGAGGAGGTATTGTCTTCGGCTCTCAAATTCGAAGTTGAGTTTTTAACATAAATAGACGTTTTGAGGTACCCTGAATAGAAAAAAAAACTATTTTCAGAAACATGTGTCAGTGTCAGTGTGTCGTCTGTGAACAGCCTAGCAAAAAAGTAAAGTGATCCCTATACAGGCCATGGAGGCCCAGAGGGTTCCAGGAGGTTGAGGCTCCCAGATTTTGGACATTCGGCACATGAAAGTGGTAAGGTTGTCAGCCTAACGCACCGGCCGCCTTTACCCCCAGGATTGCTCCTGTTACTCATTTCTGTTAGAGGCTGAGTCGACCCCAGGGCCATAGTGCCACCAGAAGGATTAGGCCAATCGATAAACTCCAACGACCTCATCGGGAGAACAGCCTAGCACCAGAACGGAAAATCGTATGAAAACAAAATTTTGTATTTGGGTTATGTACCCTCTGGGGTGGCAACACGAAGATTGGCGACGACTTTTTCTAATTTTTCTATTTTTTACATGAAGACAATTTAGTTTTTCACGATTTTCTCGAATATACGATTTTGTATAAATTTTGTACAGGGGATGGTTATGTTAGGAACTAAAACTTTTGAAATATTTTTTTAAAAATATTCTGTGAAGGATAGTTATAAACCACCCACTGCTTGTAGAAACTCTGTCTTACCTGGTGAATGATAAATCTTTACAAGCTGAAACAATGGAATATGTACTGTACTCCTTGAAACACGGCCTCTTATTTTATACCAGAATGTGAAGTAAGAAAGGTGTATCGTCTATGCTTAGGGTAAAGAAAGTTACGTGAGTGCATTTCATGAGATTTTATTTGGGTTGTGCATCTTTCGGGGATGCGACACGGAAGCATGTTAACGACGTTCTTTTCATTTTTTTTAGAACCGCTTTATACGAAGATAATTTCATTTTTCTTGGCGTTCTCGAAGACGGCTTTAACTATTTTAGGCTGCTCATTTCATTCACAAACTTGGGTTTTAGGTCTTTCCTCTTGAATAATGCGACTTCGAATGAGGCTTAGACAACTGAATGCGCACGGGGTAGAGGAAATTATTTGTTTCGTGTAAGATTTTTCAAATAATTTGTTTTTGTGATAATTATTATTACATGACGTTCATAACTCGGACTGGCTAACGCAAATGAATTGTTCAACATCACGATTATGTGTATCGCTATTGGCTTATCATGGTAACTGCTACGATAGTGATTTCCAGTTTCATTTTAATAACAATTTACGTGTATGTACATATTTGGTACATTAAACGTTATTTATGAATCCACCATTACAAGGATAAATACCATCCAACATCAATTGACTGACTGACTGACTGACTGACTGACTGACTGACTGACTGACTGACTCACTCACTCACTCACTCACTCACTCACTCACTCACTCACTCATTGACATTAATGTTTGCCCACTTCCAGATGAGCTAGAAACTTGAAATTTGGTACACATATAGCTTTCCAAAAAGTTTATTTTTATTTTTAACCTTAAAAATCCCCGAAAAAGGCTCGGTTTCAATGGCAACGGTATTATCAAACAGTGTTCACGTAGGGCTCTGAAAGTTTAGAAATAATTATTTCCGTAAACCTAACGGGGTGTTCGAGATAGTCAAGTCTTGGACTCGCATTCTGAAGTCTCAGGTTCATAATAATTAAATGCAATTAACATATTTTTGTCCAGAACTAACACAATTTTCTTCTAACACAAATTCATTAAGAGAATTTTTAAAACACGAAAAAAAATTCTTCTATATGTTCAAGATATTTCATAATTTATATTCTTTAATGATAACTCGTAGATGAAATCTCGCATTTTTACTTGTGTCTTATGATTTTCCTGTTCGTAAAGGCAATGCTAAATTGAATATTGAATATATATGAAATCCACGTAAACAAAATATTTAGTCAATAGATCATAGATCTTTTAAAAAACCTTTCCCTGGGGGCGTTGACAGCCTGCAGGTGTTGCATTTGTTAGATGCTGGTGACATGAATTCATTAATAGAATTTTTAAATCACGACCAGTAAAAAAAAGTTAAATGAAATATTACTTGAGAAATTATTGTTTATTGTTTTAGTGTATTTACTATGGGATATTATCCCCAAAGTGAATTTAAATGTTTGATATTTAATCAGGATTGTTCATGAAGATATTATTAGGGAAATCATGTGGTAGTGTAGTAATTTTTTAAAGCTTAGAGGCCTCTAGACAGGAATAGGTTACTGAAGCTTGTTGTAATTATTGTACATGTTCCAGTGTTGTGCCTTATTTTAAAACGATTCTCTTCCTTTTTTTTCTGTGAAAACTAGACTTTAACTCCTAATCCTGGATTGATGTTAAAATATTGAAAATCTGTTCACGAGGGAGAATATTCTTCAATAATATGTAGGCTATAATACAACAAATTTCTAACTCCAAGCAATTTCTTCACGGTTAGCAGAAGTCTTTGTTCTTTAAGCCCACACGCATTTTGTTTTTCAAATGTAACTTATCTAATTCATGTTATTTTTTCTATTAAGCATTCCTTTAATTTCTGTAGGACCTTGAGTACATACGGAACTGCGTATGTTCCTATATGGGCAAAATGGACATCACAGTAATTGAATCGTGATGAGGAGGGATGCTTAATTTGTACCTTCCAAAATTTCATTGTAACAAAGATCTACTCATTTCTTCATAGACAACAACAGTCATTGTATTCTAGACATATTAAAGAATCTTCTTTAAAATATCGCTATGAAGTCAAGGGTACATTAAAGATTCGAAGTTATAGATGGTGGCTCCCAAAAATTGGAGTCCTTAAATTTATAAGAAATAAAATCAGGTAAACTGATGTAACAAAGTGCCAGTATGTTTATGTTTAATCAGTTAAGACTGCAATTATCATATGCAGAATATATATATTTTTTAATTGATTTCCAAGTTAAGCTCCAGATTTATTCATTAAGCAGGGCTTACGGAAGAAGAAAGGTCTACCATCTCGCCACCTGGGTCATTTTAACGGTCTAGTTGGATAAGCGCATGCAAATCAATATGTTTTTGTCATAGCTACCTGTATTTTAATTCACAGTAAAACAATAGGCTATGTTGTCAAGATAACTGATTTTCATTTTTTTTTATAAATTCTTTCGAATACGTATATTACTATAAAATAAGCACTAAATTGAGCATTACTCCGAAACAGGTCAACCGATTTTATCCATTATGAATAGACGTCTTCCCACCGACATTATAAATGTGTATACCAAGTTTCATAAAAATCCGGTATATACCGGTATATATCCGGTATATCCGGTATATACCGCGTCTTTAAAATATACACTAAATTGGGTTTTACTCCGGTACCGGTCTACCGATTTGGTCCAATATCAGTAGACGTCTTTCCACGTACATTATAAATGGGTATACAAAATTTCAGGAAAATCCAATAAAGCATATTTGAGTTATCGCGACTTCTTATATATTAACATAAAAACACTAAATTGGGCATTATTCCGGTACTGGCCAACCGATTTGGTCCAATATCAATAAACGTCTTCCCATGGACATTATAAATGCGTATACGAAGTTTCATAAATATCCGATAAAGCGTATTTGAGTTATTGCGCCTTTAAAGTAGACACTAAATTGGGTTTTACTCCGGTACCGGTGAACAGATTAGGTTCAAATTCAATAGGGCACTTCTCATGGACGTCATAAATGGGTATACCAAGTTTCATGGAAATTCGATACAGCGTATTTGAGTGATGGCGCCTTTCTATTAGAAAGGCGCCAAAATCGATTAAAATAGGCACTAAATTGGGCATTACTCCGGTACCGGTGAACCAATTTGGTTCAATATCAATAGGGTTCTTCCCATGGACATTATAAATGTGTTTTCCAAGTTTCATGAAAATCCGAAAAAGCGTATTTGAGTTATGGTGCGTACAGACACACGGACAGACGGACAGACATTTTTTCGTCCGCCACACAATCTCATAAAGTACCATACTGGCACTTAATAATGATGATGCTGTTCACACGATTAAAGTTACATAATATATATATATTTTTTTGTGTGTGAAACTGATGATGATTTGTGTTCTGCCAAATTTTTCTTTCGGCCAGGCCTCTATGAAGGGCTCTAAATATGTATATATATACAATATATATATTTAGTTTCAAGATAGAAATGTAGGATTGTAAAATAACTTCACTGGGTAGTTAAAGCATGTGAGCAAAAATTGTTGTGTTTCTCGCTCCAGTAATACCTTAGGTCAGTGATGTTTATATTTACTTTGTGTTCGACCATACTAAAATAGGCTGCGATTATTACATGTGACGTAACGGTATCATAATGATATCCATTTCGAAACAGATATTCATTGTAACACAGGTGTGGTATCGATTATTATCGAACATGGAACAATCTTGAAACCTTGAGAGCAGCAAATCAAACTGCGTAATAAACAACCTGTATTTAAATTAAAATAAATTCTGTTCGTGTTAATGTTAATATTATAGTAGATTGAGTTCATTCCGTCTTATAAAAATACGTTCGCTTCAAGAAAACGGTAAAGAACAAGCTTCTACTTGACTGTACGCCATCAGCTGCCATCTATAGCAGAAGTCAAGAACTTATAATAAGAACACAGTTGATTGCCGCGGTCAGCCGATATCTTTTTTTATGAATCTAAAATCTCAAAACTTAAACATTTAATTATGATCGAACAAAAACAGTCGTATGCAACTTGCCTATAGTGGTAAATTATGATAGACTTTGCTCGTTTCATAAACATAGGCCTACTCGTATCTCAATAAATGCCATTATTGGCTTTTTGCATAATGTAGGCAAATTATTTTACGACTGTGTTTACGAGTTAATTTAAAAGATATTAAGTCTTCTTTGCACTGTAAAAAATCATGTCAAAATAAACCATTAGGCCTACTAAAGGCTTTCGGTTATCAAGTAGACTGTCCCTAGATACTTTCTCACATATTAATGGAATTTCTTGACTTACTACAGAACAGCATTGCGGTTTGAATTTTTTATAGCTTCTTTATTGTCATCATTATTGTTTTTTTAAAGTTATTCTTAATCATTCTGTATTACAATGACAAAGCCGATTGTACCAAACTCATGTTTGTATGTATGTATGTATGTATGACTTTAGAATTTCTGTAGTTTTTGTATTTAATTCACTTAATTCACTATTGTTTCACTATCATATTTAAGTTACTCTGTTTTTTCTACATATTTTATTGTTATTATCATTCCTTTCTTTGTTCATTGTTTTGATTGTCATGTTGATTTTACATGTTGATTGTATTTTGGCTATGTCTACCTACACGTTGTATAGCTTATAAACGTAATAAAATAATAATAATAATAATAATAATAATAATAATAATATTTATACATGTATGTATGTATGCATGTGTGTCCCACATAAGAACACAATTATAGCACAGCTTATTACATAAGTAGGTCTTTGCCTATTACTAGAAGTACGTCTAAATTCTCTTTATTTCATGCTATATTATTTTCGGAGCAATAAAAGATCATTCTATACTGTACTACGCACCTGCATAAAATTGCGATATTGTATGTGGGAGGAAGGAAGGGAGGAAGAGTGTAGTGGGAGGGCAGTAAAACTGCACTGGGATATAAAACATGATTTCTATGTAAGTCTAATAAAACCCAAATCGTTCCCTATTGAAAAGTCTGCTCTGTAACGACCGAGGTATATATTATTATTATTGCTAGTCTCTATTTATACAGACCTATTTACGGGAGACCGCTCGTAACTTGCGTTAAATGGGGCTCGAGCAGACGGTCGACTGCCAATGTAAAAAGCTTACCATAAACCATCTTTTTAATAGCTAATGTGGGTGTTGAAGTTAATGCAGAGAAAAATAAATTCTTGAAAGCCCACAAATGCACTCATGAAACAGGTTTGAAAATAAAAAGTTACATTTTACCTATGGATAAGGACATTTTTATGTTAGTGTCTGAGAGATTTGATTCCGAGCTGAAACTTTCTAATCTTAATACAGTTGTACTTACGTTCAAAACTCAGCTCATAAACATAAAATGTAGCCGATGTTACAATGTAACAGGATTTCTTTGTTTGAAAGGTCAAAGAAAATAAAAATAATGCAGACAGAAAAAAAGATGGTGGCTTATCTTAAACTAGTTTCACATAGTGTAATAAATGGTAATCCAATTAAAACTTGGAGCGGGGATTTAAATCGACGGACCACTTGTCCATATTTTCTTTGGTGTGACAAAGATATGTAGGGGCAATGTCTACATGCCCAAAAGTATTTTGCAATTTTGTAGAAAAAACATTACCTAGTGACTAAGGTACATGAAATAAATCTTAGCTTATACAAATACATATATATAATGTACATATATATTACACACACACACACACACATATATATATATATATATATATATATATATATATATATAACGGGGGGCTTGAAGAGAGTTTTTAAAGACCTCCCGCACGTCAGCATAAAAGGCTTTTTGGGCTGCCCCTTTGGTGGAGAAGCTCTTGTATTTAGGATATATATACAGGGTTATTCAGTACTTCTGCTACAAACTTTGTGGAATAATAGGTCTCACAAAGATGATCTTTTTTGTGATACAACCGATGTTGGTAAAAGCATTGTTTAGAAGCATGGCCAGTGCGATCGCCCGACTTAACGCCACTTGATTTTTTTCTTTGGGAACATGTGAAGAGTGTCGTGTATGCCAACCCAGTTGCCACAAGGGAAGAATTATTGATTGTGCTCTGCGTAGTATCCCCGAAGGATGCACAATCTAAATGCTCGTAAAATCTGATGTAGGCCTAATACACTCACTTGTAGGCTGAATTTCTACAAGCGAAGGTGGCTTATTACTACCCATCAGATAATTTTTAAGAAAAATGTTTCAAACAGAAGTTTTAGCTCTTGGTGTAAGCACCCCATATACAAAACTTTAACAAAATCGTTAAAGTCGTTTTCGAGAAATTCGCAAGAAACTAAATTTTCTTTATGTAAAGTAAAGCGGATAAAAATAAGAGGAAGTCGTCGCTAATCTTTGCGTAGAATCCTCATAAAGTACTGGTATATAATCCAATTATAAAATTTTGTTTTTATACGATTTTTAGTTCTCGAGCTAGGTTGTTTAGACACTCAGACATATTTCTGAAAATTGTATTTTTGAATACAGACTACCTCAAAACGTGAATTTATGTTAGAAACTCGACTTCGAATTTCGGGGTCGAACATAATACTTCCTCTAATTATAGTGCCTATGGTACGGGCTGAGGAAGTAAAGAATATAAATGACTAGCCTAAATGACCCGGCATCGCCCGGGTTTTGTATTTTGCTTGTACTTCGAAGCAAGCTTATGGAGTACTGGTACTACCTAGTTTGAAACTCTAGGCCCTTATATAGCCTTCCGTCTTTTGGCTGCAGGGTTTATATGAACAACACTCTTTCTTTTCTTTGTGGCATTTCAGTAATTCTGGAAAAAGAAGAAGCTTTGTGCCCCTACAGAAAGTATATTAAGCTTCTATTTTTTCACTTGTCAAATTTGTATAAGAGTGAAGGTAGGCTATAGCCTACCTCAGGAGCTTCCAAATGTGCACTTAACACATTTAACCCCAAAATTGTACCTTAACACATACATGCACTAAGCCATCGATATACTCAGACATAGAAATATTTTTACCTTAATGCTTAACATAAATTACATACCTGACATTCACAAATATCTAGTGTAAATCGCAATGAAATCAGGACCGGAATAAATTGTAGATTAAACAAATCTTGAAGTTCGGAGAAAAAAGAAAAATAATTTCAGCTGATATTTATTTCACAAACAATCAATGGCGGTGGTTTATGCACTGTCATTTGTCCTCGCATAGAAAAGGCTTAGGGTTCTGGCCTATACATTATGTTATGTTAAGGGCCTTGAATAAGGGCACATTACTTTTTTTCAAAATGAAATGTCGACAATGATTTTTCTTGTGTTTTGAAGGCTAAGTGTGCAAAATTTCATCGAGATCTGAATAAAACTGTAGATTTGTATAAAAAACAAAACCAGACACACAACTCTACGCATACAGGCTTAGCAAATTACCGTAATAAATTATCTTAGCAGGATTACTTAAACGTTATAATGCATTATTGATTATAACTTAGAGATAAAATTAACGATACATAATCAATAACCAACAGAGACATCTTAATAATTTTCATTCACATTTTGGGTATAGGCTACATATTAAGTTCCGGGAAAGACAGCGATTCAGTGCACCTGTCAGAATTGAATTTAGATTAGTCTAATCAAGTTAAGTAGAGTGGCAGGAGTAGAGAAACTCATCTAATTCATTTACAAGCTAATAAATTGATCTAAATATCATGTAGCCTATTCATTTTATCAGCTTACTAACTCAACATGTATTTTAATCATCGGAGCAGCTGTGCTGTTTCAGCATCACCTTGTTTCGTAATTTAAAAAAAGTCAATAATGAAAGACTCCTAAAATACACATTTCCTTACTTCTTGTTAACTTTCTTATCATTACTACTTTTTATTTCCTATAATTACTCTTATTTTTGTTTTTCGTTCATTTGTTTCTTTTACTGATCCGTTTCGAATTCACTTCATACCAGACTAGCCTATTATATTACGCCTTTATCTTATGGATTATGTGGTTATTTTAGGTTTCCTTTGATTGAGAATCATAATTACCATAGTGTTTAATTTTCTTTTCTTCTTTCTTGTACATTGTTCTACTTTCCTTTCAATTGTCTTATCAAACCATTGGGAGAGAGTCAACCGCAAGCAAAAGACAAGGTCAAGCTGATGGATCGGCTGGAAGCAAGGCCTCCTCCTAGGACACTACAAATGTGAAAGAATATCTTTCACGGTATCCGGGAAATGGTCTTTGAAAGAAGCCTGAAAAAACCAAACTCACACTACCGGGCCTGGGAATTGAATACACGTTCTCCCTAGTTTCAGACGTCAAAATGGTCCAAAGGAAATGTGTAAATTTAGTGAACAATTTTTGGTACTTTTATGGTGAAATAACATTTTCGTCACAAAAACGCAATCTGATGCCTCTTGTGAAGACTGCCTACCAACATTATTTTGGTACAACCAGGATAAGGCATGGGCCCCACATATATGTTGCAACTCATGTTCAGTTTTATTACGAGTGTCTGAAAAATAAAAAACGATGAATGCCTTTTGCAGTGCCTATGGTTTGGCGGGAGCCTACAATTATACAGATGACTGCTATTTATGCTTGACTCCGCCTATAAAGGCATAATTGTCAATGAAAAAAAGCAACAGTCCATCTGCTATTTCACCTATTCCACATTCACACAGTTTACCAGCTCCTACTCCACCCCAAAATTATGAGTTGGACGTAGAAAATGAAGGCAAGTGTGGAAGAAGAAGAACTCAACAAGCCTTCAACACCCCACGATCCTGATTTTGAAGTGAAAGATGATCAACCACACAGATTGAGCCAATCGGAGTTGAGTGATCTCATT
Source organism: Ectobius pallidus (assembly GCA_964059195.1). NCBI lineage: Eukaryota > Metazoa > Arthropoda > Insecta > Blattodea > Ectobiidae > Ectobius > Ectobius pallidus. Next base: position 120,562,465 of record CAXKWD010000007.1, on the reverse strand, counting down.
CGAGCTTCTTGTGGATCCAAAAGATTTTTTTCTTCCACCTCTACATATCAAGCTGGGTTTGATAAAGAATTTTGTCAAAGGCATGAACCAAGAAGGCCAGGCTTTTAAATATTTGAGAGAGAAATTTTCTGGACTAAGTGATGCAAAAGTCAAGGAAGGCATCTCTGTTGGGCCACAAATGTGTCTACTTGTAAAGGTTCCTGCATTCGACCTACTTTTGGAAGGGGAAGTAAAAGCAGCTTGGGAAGCTCTCAAGGGAGTTATGCATGGATTTTTAGGGAATGAAAGAGATGATGACTACACTCAGTTGGCGACAGTACTTCTACAAAAAATACCATCAACTCAGATGCAACATGTCCCTAAAAATTAATTTTCTCCACTCCGATCTGAATTTTTTCCCACCTAGTTGTGGAGCTGTCAGTGACGAGCATGGAGAAAGGTTCCATCAGGATATTTCTGTGATAGAACGGAGGTATCAAAGCCGCTAATGCTTGCGGATTACTGCTGGTTTGTGTATAGGGATGCTCCTGAACTCACAAGAGAATAAGCCAAAAGACAGCGATCTCATGAAGCAACCAATTGATTCTCTGTAGATTCAACGGCATGGTAGGTTTTGTTTAATCAATTTAGGATGTTAACTGTCATTAATAAAAGAACGGTCACACTTTTAATGTTGTTAGCACATTATGTAATTAATATTTATAGATGTTAAATTTACCATTTTCTCTTAATCCTTTAAAGTTAAAAACTTTCACCTATTGTTTATCTCAGAAACTAGAGCTAATAAAAGATTTTCTTTGTCATATTCGTTTTTCTGAACCCAAAATTAGTAAGAATTGACTCGTGAAGTGAAGGAAATATTTAAAAAATGTTTTTTTGTTGGGCAGTGTTATTAGTCTATGGCAGCGTTTCTCAACCTATGGTCCGCTGACCACTGGTGGTCCGCGAAGATGGTGCAGATGGTCCGCAGACATAATTAAAAAATATCATAAAGCAAGTAAGGAAGTAAAAGTTTTTCACATAAAATGGACACTAGATGTCAAAGTTTTTAAAATCTTCGAAAATACAGGTCCTATTGCAAGTTTCCTTACTTTTGCAGTTACGAACCAAGGTTTGAAACCCCTGATGCACTGACGTCTATGGTTCCCTCTTTCAGTCAAAACCGTGAAAAATAAGACTTTGTCTTAATTTGTTATTAGAGGAGTCTCTTAACAAGGGTTTTATTGTTGGAGGTGCCCGAGTGTCTGATACCGGTAAACCTGTGTTATAATTCCTACTTACATTATCAAAGTGGTAATAAATATTAAAGTCTGTTCAAAATATAATTTTACTGTCAATAGTTTACTTCCAATTCAATAACTGTGTTTCCGTCAAATTAAAAAAATGTATTTAGAATTATTTCGTTATAATGAACTATTATTAACACCCCAAATATTAAGAATATAGGCCTACATATAGCCTACTTTTAAAAATGGGATGTAAAACTAGGGTCCGTAAAAAATTTTATACATTTTAGAGGTCCTCTGGTTCAAAAAGGTTGAGAAACGCTGGTCTATGGTATTTATTCACCGAGTTATAGCCCATCTATACAGTATATAGCAACGTTTTATATAATTATTAATTGCCAATTATATGTGGAGAACGCACTTCTTAAGATTGGCTATTCCGCTAGGGAGGCAAAGAGCTACAATTTTTGTTGGCTTTATTAACAAGGTGACACTATCGAAATATAAAAAGGAAATTTCAAGTAACAGTGTTATAAATAGGGGGCGGATTTCTATGATATGTAATATTTTTCCCCTTTGCATTATTTCCGGTTTCCGACTTATTTAAACCCGATTCCAAGCATCCTGGTGAAAATGGAACGGCTTTTATTGTGCATATAACTACATATTTAGGAAATTTTCAACTATTGTAGCATATTTAGTATGAATATGCATATTTAGGTCATATTTTTGGCATATTTGTGTGCATATTAAAGAAATTTTGAAGTTTCATATCATATTTTGTAAATTTTCCATTATAATGATACTTTTTGAGAATTTACAGATATTTTAAATAGTTAACACTATATTTTAATAAAATGTATTGTAATAAAACTTAAAAAATATATATATACACAATATGTAAGTGGTAAAGTCATATTTTAAATTTTATTGGTCATTTTTTAATGTCTTTTAGGTCATAAATGCATGCATATATCCTATTTTTAGGTCATAGAAATCCGCCCCGTATTTATAATATTTGAACCTGTACTAACCATGGTTATTTGAATTTTTGAATTTAAATGGACGCAGACTGCAACTTAATGATTACATAATTATTACCACAGAGTAATTGGTATCGTTTAAAATGTGTATAACTTCACAAAATTTAAATGTCGATAATATTGCGATTAATGTCTTATGGCAGAGATAATTATATTGTACCTAGGTAGTTAACAGGTAGGCCTAACACATTCACGAAGTTTGTTTATATGTACAGTTTATAAAATTTATGGGAAATTCTGACAGGGCGTTTGTTCATCCGAAAGGAATCTGCCTGAGCATTGTAATATGTGATTTTCTTTCTAACTTAATTTGTAATTTAAATTTATACCAAATAAATAATCATATTGCTGAGAATTGTTGTAAGTCAGTTTATAATATCCTCAATGGACGTGGTTTGATAACAGCAAAAAGATCATCTTTAGTCTAGACACAGTGAGTAATAAGCACAAAAAGTGCAGTAGGTCTCTTCTCTGAATAATTATACGTAGTCAAGCAGAGTTGAGGACCTGGCTACTGGACTGATCTGGTCTGTGGGGCAGGGCGGGGCACCGTGCAGGAGTGGGGGGGGGGCGATATTTCATAGTCAGTTGCCCCCCATTGACAGGCTACGCGTAATAACTGTCCCTCTGCCAACCAAGCCAGACGTGCTACCGTGTTACCATAGCGTGCCCCAAAATTGAGTATCCGTGTTTTTCATTTTAGGATCCTGGTAGCTAGGGTAGGGTGACCAGGGGCTGAAAATATTATGGAAGACAAAATGAATGAACATGGAGAACATTTCTTTAAAATGGAGGACATACCATTATAATAAACATTTATCGACCTTTAAGTCCTTGTGTATGGAATCTGGTAAAAAATCGGATTATAAGAAAATAAATGTTAATATTTTATTTATTTATTAAACAGGATAGATCTCTACTGTGTGTTCAATGCTTTTACATTAGGTCCAACTGGCATATTTCTAGCCATTTGAAATTTTCCTTTAGACAAGAAAACACGTTGACCAACGATATTATTGTTGGTTTGTAATAATAAAACGTCTTTGATTATGGTGATAATTATAACAAACAATAAAACAGCACTGATCCAAAATTACGGACATTTTGGGAATTTTTTTAATGCCGGTCGCCTGGTCAACCTAAGCTAGGGGTGGCGGAAAATTCTCGAATATAAGATTCTTAAATGTTGGTTAAATATGTTAAAAATTTTCAAAAGAAAACTTTTTAAGGCTTCCATTATTTATTTTTCGTCACAGATTTTAACTCCTCTTTCGAAGGGTTTATACACCACAATACCTCCAGGGGAGGGTTGAAATTCTGGATAAAAACTGGACAGGACATGGAGGGGCCAAATTGCACAGTCTCCACCTAGAAAAGGTGGGTAAAAATTGCGGCCCGCTCAGTTACGAAATGCGACCCCTTAAAGTTTTAGGTAAAATGTTTAAATATGTATGCCAACAAATTTAATGTAAAATTGCCTAAAACCTGATTTTATGTCAATACAGAAGACAAGTCTCTCATAAAATAATAATAAGCATAACTTACATAGTGCAGTGCCTGTGCAACACTAGGAAACAATGTGCTCAAAACAATAAAAATGGACCATATTTTGAAACTCGTACAGGAAACAGTGAATTTTATTTGTTCCAGGTGACTGAATCAACACGAGCTCCTGACTTTGATTAGTGATATAGGTAATAAAATTGAGGACTTGGCAAGTTTGTTTTTATTTCACATTAACGTTTCCATTTTGTTTGTCTCACTAGCAACGAAGGTATTAACTGCTGTGATTTACCAGTAAGAACGGCTTGCCATCTCTTGTAAGTGTGCCTAATTGTAAGTAAGGCTGCCAAATAAAAAGTTACGGTTTGTGTAATTAAGTTATTTTATTTACACAATTATTATCATTTAAGGTAGGTTTTCCTTTCTTTCTTTCTTTCTTTCTTTTTCGTAGTTTTACCTCTCCCTTTTAGGATTTAAGCGACCCAAGCCGCCCGGGCCAGGTAGGTTTTCCTCCGATGTTTAATAACAATATTTTGTTTTTTGAATTTAATTGGAATGATATGCAATGTTCTCAAGTAATTTAATATAACTGTGGGTTGTGGGCTTCCTGAGAGAATAAAAACTGTTGGATAATAACTAGAGGCTGACGTATGCTGCAGACGGAAGATTGAGGTAGAGATAACGTGGAGAAGATACACTGACAAATAGCTGTCGTCACGATAGATAATTATTGCAATAGCATTTTCCAGAGTATCAGAATTGTTTCCTCCCCCGATATAATGACAAGAATATAAAGCAGGACCCTATCAGATAAAACTATCTGCTGTTCTTCTAAGCGTTATTGGACCACGAGATAAACCAGTTCCATACTGTGTTCAATCTCTCACAGGGGTGCACAAAAATCAGACTTTCTACCGAAGTAGTCCCTTTTTGACGAAGGTGTAGAAAGGCTTCAAAGTCCATATTTCTGTGTTATTTGTTTTGTTTTGGTCATGTCTGCGTATTGGTTAGTTTTCGGTACACAGACTCATGGCTGCAAGGTATGGAGATTTTTCGCATTTTTAAAACGGAAATAGCTAATGAAAGTGACTTGGCGACTGGCGATTAAATTTGGCCAGTGAGAAATAAGTAATAAAACAATATATTATTGTTCTTAGACTACTCAAATTAATACGGGATGATTATTAAAATAAGTGCTATGTTTTATAATTCAGTTAAAATTATTATTGCTATTGTTATTTATGCTTAAAAGAGAAAGTTAGGTAATGCCACCTCCTCGAACTGGTCATCCTGTGAGCTGGGAATAGAATTGCTACCTCCAGTACAACTCAATACAGTTGAGTTAGAAACGAAACCCTTAAAAGCGAAATTTTGAATGACTTACAGTACTTGGAAATAAAGCCGCAAAAAGGAAAATGTTATAATATAAACCGGATCTTTGATCACAATAAACAACATTTTTTCAATGTAACATTACCAGATCGATAACATTATCCGCGATTGCATTAAGCGGCGTTCACTGTAGATATTGCCATAAGCAGCTATTGGCAGCATGAACAAGATGGCCGGATATTATATTAATTCCGAGGCTAAGCGTAAGAACTGAAATTGATATAAAAAGAAAACACTATTTTTCAATCTTTAAAAGACAAATCGTAACTGGTAGGCCTACTGAATTCTAATTCTGCCCAAAAACATAGATGCTGGCATAAATACAGAATTTCCATTTATTTAAGAATTTTCCTACCCCTGATATTGTCTGTCTCCTTCAGCGATACCCGGTGTTACACCAGTTGAGGTTAGGTTGCGGTGTGGGTCAGTATTGTAAATGTGCCAACAAGAAAAACCTAGAATATACTGCAGTGCATTCTTTCCACAAAAAAGGAACTAAATAAACAATACAAAAAAGTTTGTTAGAACACGTTTGGTGGATGGATGGTTAAAATAAAGAGGCGATGCCTAATTAGCCATTGTTGAGGCTCTAAAAGGTATAAAACAAATCTCAGTGATTACACAGGAACGCGTATCCTGGTAAACTAGCGGCTCTTAATGCGCATCTTGTTCCAGCAAAGTACAATGCATAGGTTCAAATAATACTTGTAACTTATTTTTCTCGATAACTGGGCAAATTAGTTTACATAGAGTTTTATCAATAAACATATGATAGTCATAGGGTGTCCAAATACTCCTTTAAAACACCCTATCCTGCTGCCCGCAAATAGGCTTGATATCTAATAAATATCCTGCTAATATCTAATATCTATAAATATCTAAATAAATATCTAAGTACATAGGCGTAACCAGGCCGACCATATGGGGGGGTTATAACATCTGGAGAGGGGGTTCCGGGGCCCTCCCCCGGAAAATTTTAAAAATTAAGATGCACAATAACGAGTTTTAAGCTTCCCACGCTTTAAACTCATATTAAGTACTGTAATTTATAAGCAGATTTTAAAAAAGGTGATATATCACAATAATGAAATAAATAGTACAATTTTCCCTTTTTTAATCAATTGGGGGAGGGGGTTTCAAACCCTCAAAACCCCCCTCGTTACGCCTAAGTCTAAGTAAATAATAAATATCTAATAAATATCCTCCTCGCCTTGTTCTGAGTGAGTGTGTGTGTGAATGGTGTGTCTCGTCCTATGTGTTCGTGTTGTCTCGGAGGTGGTCCCAGCATTGGGCTGATCACTCATCCGGGGAGGCCCTCCATGTCCTTGTCTGGTCAAAAAAGTATGTATGTGATCAAAAGATAATCCCTCTCCCGACAGGTCGCGGCCCTGAAAGGCCCGGGAGGCTTGGGTCGCTTAAATCCTAAAAAAGGGACAGGTTAAACTACGATAAAGAAAGAAAGAAAGTGTGTCATAGCTTAAGATTGAAAGGGAAATAAAACTATCTCCATAATGTCAACTGTAGGCTATCTCATTAACTAATTAAGAGGCCTGTAGTCATAACATACTGTGTGTTTAAATGTCTTGTATCAAACAGTGAACATTAATAATACTATGTATAAATATGCCAATAAAAATTAATAAGATTAGCAGTAATAGGGTGTATACATTCAAACAGCCTGTAAAATCTGCATTTTTCTCTCTCGATAAACTTGTAAATAATTTTCTTCTTTCTTTCTAGTAGTTTAACCTCTCCCTTTTTTAGGATTTAAGCGACCCAAGCCGCCCGGGCCTTACAGGGCCGCGACCTGTCGGGAGAGGGATTATCTTTGGATCACATACATACACACTTTTTTGACCAGACAAGGACATGGAGGGCCTCCCCGGATGAGCCCAATGCCGGGGCCACCTCCGAGACAACACGAACACATAGGACGAGACACACCATTCACACACACAAACACACTCACTCCAAACAAGGCGAGGACGGCCAGATGATATCTGGGGACCACAAGGGCCTAAAGTTACCCGACATTTGTCTCAAAGGTGAGGAAAAACCCCTGAAAAAACCCCACCTAGGTAACTTGTCCCGACCAGGAATCGAACCCGGGCCCGCTGCGTGAGAGGATTGAACGCAACCCCTGAGCCACAGCGGTGGACTCGTAAATAATTTTGCTTATTTTATTTTATTTTTTGTAGTTGCGTCAATTTCATAAGTTCCGTATAAGATGTATGAGCATTGACTAAATACATAAAATATAAATAAATAGTTTAATATGCAATGCTTTTTTTGAAAATGCAAATTAGGTAATTTGTTAGTTGCATCCAATAAGAAGAGTATCGGTATATTATCATTAAAGTGGTGCAAAAAAATTTTCGAGGTTCGCCCAGAAAGTAATGCACCACATTTTTTTCTTCAACGATTATTTATTGAACACAATGACACTTACACACAAGAAAGAATGATGTTTCTTCTACACTCCCTATTTTTCAACGTAATCTCCGTCCCGTTCTATGGCCTTCCTCCAGCGAGACACAAGGGCGTGTATGCCCTGTCGGTACCATTCCTTGTTCTGGTCACGAAGTCATTTCTGCACTGTGCGAATCACCTCTTCGTCATTCTCAAAATGTCTTCTGCGAATGGCATCCTTTAATGGCCCAAACAAGTGGAAGTCTTAGGGAGGTAGGTCAGGGCTGTACGGTGGATGGGGTAACACTGTCCAACCCTAGTGATTTGTTCCGAAGACATCAGCACTTTTTGAGTTTGGTTCATGTCTTCACATAACTTAAGCTTCAGAATTAAAGGTGTTATAACAACCCAGGTGAATGTTTGATTCAAAATGATAACGCTCAGTCTCACACAAGTTTGAGGAGCCGTTCTACTTTGAAGCTAGTTTCCAGTAAATTAATTTTTTACTTAAAATGTAAGTATACTCAGCTTCTACTTAACGTACAAACTTGACATTTTCAGGATTTGTTTATTGAGATATCGTACATAAGTTTAAATATCATTTTTTGAATTGGTTAATCTATGAACTATTTAAAGGTTATATGGTACTTTAAAATGTTGATATAAATTGGTTGTAAAGATGTTTTACTAAACACGTTCAGACCTATTTACGAAAAATCATTATTTCAGTGGGCTACTCACACAGGGTATATATCCAGAAACTGTAAAAAGATCAAGTACCTAGATTTACTTTTTTTTATGTATGTATGTATTTATGTATGTATGTATGTATGTATGTATGTATGTATGTATGTATGTATGTATTTGGCCCCTGAAGGGGGAAGGCGGGTTGGGACTACCCTAAGCACTTCAGCCTTGCGGCTCATTGTGCCAACCTCCGGAATGGAATGATTTGCAAGCCCAACGGTCCCTCGACAACAGACCCCACCGCGAGCCCCCACGGAACTCCCCTACATCCAACAGATACCTCTACCATGCCACGTGTGCCGCTGCCTCGGTACCTCTTATAGAGCCCCCAGGTTGGCAGCACACCAGCCAGCATTCTTTTTTTTATATAGAAAAGGTACATTATAGATAATATTATAAAGATAGGCTATTCCGTTCCCTCTTAAACAATTTCTCAGGTGGCTACGAAATGGATATCTGTCAGTGCTAAGAAGTCTGGAAACGTGTTGATATTCCGATACGTGAGATGGTAGAGATTTCAATGCACATGATTATTCAGTTTTGCAAGGAAACATGGCACATGGAACGGGTAATTCAAGTGGACGCTATAATCATAACAGCTGCTGCCTCCTTCTTAATGGTGAGAACCTTCCTTAACAATCTACTATTTTATTTGAACACGATATTTAAACTTAATTTATAGCTACTTAATAATTATTATTCATTACAGCAACAAGACTTGTGTTTCTCGAGAGAACGTGCTAGTCAGTCCTGACAGATAATAACGTAACAAAACAAGTTAAATCCTCTCTGTACGTTTATCAGAGAAAAACGAGATGTGTTTATACGAAGTTACCAGAAACACGCGTATCACGAAATTACGTGAACAAGGGATTTGACTGAAGAAGTAATTTTATTTGTGATCACTGAATTCCTCCATTGCATTTCTCACAAGAAAGAAAGTTCTCTGTAGGGCAGTGCTTTAGTTGGGCCGGTACGCACCGGTACTGCGTACCGGGATAAAATTATTTTCCTTCTACCATACCGGGAAAAAGATGTGCTCCGGTACGTCGTACTGGCAGTACAGGAACGATATTGTCCTAAAATACTTATTAAATGTCCAATTCAATAAGAGAGTGTATTTGTTAATAATGACAAACACTATTAAATTCGCAATAGATATGCGTTCTAATCTTCACCTTCGTGCGCATTTCTACAATAATTACTTTCTCTTTAGATTACATGTTGGCTGTCCTGATAAGGTGCTCGTTTTTTTAAAACTCTTTTGTATGAGGCGATATTGAAAATTTTGAAGTAAGGTGAATACCCCCATAAAATATTTTCCAACTAAAGCACTGCTGTAGGGTCTACTAGAAAAACTTACACGTATAAGCAGAACAATCTAATCATTACTGGATCTGATTTTCAGTCCAAATTAACATTAATTTTTAAAAGTTGTAGCATTGTTTAACAATAATTAATAAATACAAATCTTATGTTAAACAAAAAACTTTCTCTGCTCCAATAAAAATGTTACCTCATAGTACAATGGTTTTCACTAAATTGGTTGTAAATCTGAAGAAAAAGTTGTTACTACATAACATCCACGAAGGATACACAACCCAAATTAAATCTGATCAATGCATTCGTGTAACTTTTTTTTTCAGCTGTGTTTATACTCCTTTTAGCTACGAGGCCATATCATCTGTTCGTAGTACGGGAACTGTGTCTTTACAGTAGGCCATGGAACTATTGGTTGTCAGTTATTTCTATTGTTAGTGTATTTAATGGAGTAAATTTCAATTGATATTAATTTAAATGGATATGATAGAGGATGAAATGGTGAGGATGATTCATGGTGTGCAAATATCCAATTCGGCATTTGCCTTTACGACTGGGGAAACCATGAAGAACCCCATGTAAAATTGGCCGGCCACGCGATTTGAACTTGGGACCTCCCGAATGCGAGTCCAAGACATTACCATCTTGGCCACCTCGCTCGGTTAACGTAACTTTCTTTACCCTAAGTATAGACAATATAACTTTCTCTCTTCACATTCTGATAAGAGGCCGAATTCCAATGACCGCGTGTTCAGTTGTTTCATCCTGATACCTGGTCACCAGGCGACTGAATTCTACAAATAGTGGGTAAGAATTTTTGCGAAAAAAAAATGTTTTGAATAAAATCTTTTGCTCTTAGTATAAGCTCCTTAAGTACAAAATTTAAACAAAATCGTTGGATCAGTTTTCGAGAAAATCGCAAAAAACGAAATTTCCTTCATGTAAAGCGGTAGTAAAAATAAGAGAAAGTCGTCGTCAATCTTCTTGTCAAATTCCCAGAAGACACCTAACCCAAATATGAAAATTTGTTTTCATACGCTTTTTCGTTTTGGAGCTAGGCTATTCACAAACACACACACGCACAGATAACTTACATGTTCCAGAAAATGGTATTTTTTTTCTTCAGGGGACCTCAAAATGTGTATTTATGTTAAAAACTCAACTTCGAATTTCGGGGTTGAACACAATACTTCATCTGCCTATAGTAGGCCTACCTACGTATGGTATGGCTAGAGGAAGTAAAAATTTACATTAGGAAGGACTCAGGTCAAGAAATTACCAAAAATAAAAAATAAAAAATCCTCGTTTTTAATATTGTAGTGGGACCTACTATAGCTCTCCGAAGGCATAAATGCCCGCGCAGATGCACTTTCTCTACTCCGCGCATATTTGCCGCAGCCTGGTCCTGAAGTTTTGAAAGAAAATTTTATCAGCTGAGGATTGACGAACAACTTTCTCGGGACTCTGGGACGATATGCTTAAAATCGGGACTGTCCTAGTAAAATCGGGATATCCGGTCACTCTATTAGAATAGCACATTAGGGAGTCATCTGTTTGTTGTTCATAGGTTATGGGCTACTCATAGATAGTACCTAGCCTGAGAGTATTGAAAATTTGATGCTTAAAATTACTGTAACGCTACAGAAAAGGTTTCTGAAAATCAGTCTGGAAATCAGTGTTTGAGAGATGCCTACTCACTGGGAAATACTTCGAAAACATTCTGTAGGTAGAACTATTTATTGTACAGTATCTGATTGCCTGAGCTTACCTAACATATCATTACTATGATTGGTAGACCAGGATGCATTGTTAAGTACAATTTTGTTACACGGCGGATAGTTTGACAGAAGCCTTTGTTTGATTTCTCATGATTGTGTAGTGATCTGCGGTTTAAAAAGAGAGGCTGGTCCGTACAGCCACACAATAACACGAACAATAACAGAATATTGTCTTGTTCGTTGCGCCTCAACATTGCCCGTCTAGGAACAACAGAAGACTTTGATGGAGGAGGGCATCTGTGCACAAAGCCTGTACTCTGTTGTTATTCAACGTTATGCAGACCCTTGCAAATTTTGTAGGCAAGGTCGTTTTTAAAGGACCGGTCTTGCATGCCGGGATTCGGCAACAGTTTAAGTATTTTATTTAACAATTTGCTTTAATAATTACGTCGGTGAATACTCTAAGACAATATGTAAATAAAAGAATATATATATATTAAATGGGTTTTGGGTTATAATTTAAATGTATGATGTGAGCATGTATTGTCGATAAGTGTGCGAAGGTCAATTTTATGGTTTATGTGTTGGAAATTTTATGAGAAATAAATACACACTAGTACTTATTGGTCACTATTACTTATTTAATAATGGTTTTTATCGATGGTCTGTCCGTCTACTTTTCTCCCCGATTGACCATAGACTGAAAGTAGAGCTAAAATAAATAACTGAAAAACGGTTAACTGCACAGACAACGTATGTAGGCTACTGTTACTTAAACATTCCACCGTTGGTCATTAATTGCAGTTACGTCCCAATATAAAATATCCACAGAAGATAGAAAATAAGTTACCATCATCCCTATTCCAATGACATAGCGTCCACATAGACAATGCATAGGCCTATACACAGGCTCCAGAAACAGCCATATGCTTGCTTATCTACTCTAAACTATGACAAATTATTTTCAACAGACTTCTTGCGTTGGAACCGACGATTCAGGCGGAACTTACCCATTAATTTGTAGCAGTTAAATGAATAATTATAAGTTATTGGATAATTGATAAAAATAATGGTTATATGAGAAATGATTTGTTTAGCTTTATTACTGATTTTTTCAGACATAATAACAATAATAATTAACAATAATAGCGATAATAATCTGGGAGAAGAAGAAGAAGAAGAAAAAGAATAAACAGAAGGATAAGGCTGAAGACCCTATAGCCTAAACAGAAAACAAATTAAGAACCTTCACTATCCTTATAACTCAAGAGTTTTAAAGATAAGTAAACGGGATAATGAATAATGGCATATCGCAAGACATAATTATTATGTCTTACGATTTTGTTTAAATAAAGGTAGATCCAAAAAATTATTACGTGGTCTTTCTTTATGTAAACAAAATCATTTAAGCCGTTTTCGAGGAAATCTTTTTCTTTACGTAAAGTGGTAGCATGAGTAGGAGAAGTCGTCGACTTGCTTCGTATCTCATCTCCAGAAAATTCTTAGATCAAATACCGGTACCATAAAAATAAATTTTTGTTAATATTTTTCGCTTTCGAGCAAGACAGCCATTCAGGCTGACACATAGGCCTATAAAGAAAATTTTCTGAAACCCGTATTTTTATTATTATTATTTATTTATTTATTACATTTTTTGAACTCAGAAGGCCTGAAAACGCTATTAATGCTGAAAAATTTATAGAATTTCAAAGTGAAAACAATACTTCTCTATCTACAGTACAGTAACGAAAGTCAAAATTTGGGAAACCTGATTTGCAACGTAAATAATTGGCCTATGACTAAAAACTTAGGAGAGTGTTACGCCAGTTTCATTCAGAATTTTCTTTATTCCTACAAAATAACTTCATCCATTCTGTTTCCTTGAATAGCACATTAACTGACACATGCACATCTCAGAAACATCACATTCAAGTTGAACGAACTAAATCTCGGTAGCAAAACAAACTGACCATAAAGACATAAAAAGAAGATTCACGCATGAGAGCTAACGCACGCCGGCCAGCAATAATAATTCAGTTATTACGTATAACCATAACAACTCGCAACACATCTGGTTTGTAAAGCGCTTGCGTTCTTGGAAATAAAAATAAGCTCTTCCATCTTGCCTTGCTTTTCTTTTTCCGAAAAAAGAATTATGTTCATAAGTGAACCATCTGTAACAGAAGGAATCTTTCCATGACCAGAAGGCGTTTCTCATGTTGATCACTAAGAGGTCAAACATTGTCCACCTGGTGTTTTGCAAAACCAATACGTAACTTTGCGGCAAGTGGCCCCTCTGTATTTTCGATACAATCGTCTGGAGTTCAAGGAAACTCATCAAAGCAGATTTATCAGCTGCGGTAATCCATCTTCTTATCCATAACCTTTGATTATGAAATTCAATATGGTCAGGATTTTCGAAGAGCATAATACTCTATGGACTTCATATTCACAATACCCTGTCGGATTCAGGGAACATTATTATAATATGACCAAACTAACTTTGTATGATGCGATGACTCAAAATGATTTCATTCTTATTTTCCCCATTATATTCCTTGTTATTAATAAATACATAAGTTTAATATAGGTAATAAATACATAAATCTTTATTTATTTATCGTGATAAAATTAAGGTCATCTCTTCCATCAGATCAGAAAATGATAATGAAATAAATCTTACAAATTAGCACTTAGGAGATGAAGATGTATATTGCCAGTATGAGAAATAGTTTAAATAACTGAAATGATTAAATAAAATGTGCATAAAATGCTTGAGGCTAGAATAATAAAATATTGAAAAAATACAATAAAAGAAAGAAGCGTTATAAAACCCAGATTCCACCCCGAACAAAGCAGAAAATACAGACATACTAAGTCTATAATACAAAATCATAAAGAAACGAGATTAGGCCTACAGTTGGGAGCTGACGAGATGATCCCTGCCATGACTAGGGAGCTCTTATCTGCAGCCAATAGCAACGCTCCCTTACACGTGCAGTTATAGCACAACACCGTCTTCCCCCTGCATGCCACCACCAAATCACGGATCATCTCGTCAGCTCCCAACAATATCTGTTGCAATAAGTTGATACTATTATTGGAATTAACCCTAGAAAAATGTATCGAAATCAATATGATCGCAAAAATGATGTTCGTTAGAATTCGTTAGCCAAATACAAGTTATTTAAAAATGAATAAAGGTATTTTTAAAATTTAAATTTGATATTGTCCGACAGTCTCCGACACAACTGGAGAGAAAATTCCTGAGCCGTGGAAACGTTAGAGTAAAATAAAACCTTCAACTATCCAAGGAGCGAAATTTTGGAGCATTCCGGTAAATAACTAATTGGAATCACATCGGGATTACTGGACAGAAGATAGGCCTACAGGTAATTGTTCCAATGTCTAAGGTAATTAGATTAATTAAATAAATATTTTAAATGAACATAATCTTTATCCCAGAAATGTTGTATGCAGATTATTTAAACAGATAAAGGCTTGATTAAAATTATTGAATACAATTTTAAATACATTTTTGTAATTATATTTTAAGCACTTGAATAAATGAACAATTAAAAATAAATAAAATACATAAACATAATGTACATTTTTCCGTAAAATTTTACCATGCAGATTATTGTACGTACACAAAGGGTTGAATTAAAACTGAACAAAATATTAGATGTGTTCCTAAAGCTAAGTCACGTACCACGACGCATGCGCAGATTTTCGGTTTCGCTTATGCACACAATGTCATTTTCAGGATTCTCAAAATGTGCGCCAGCGTCGTGGTACTTGACAGTGCATGATTTGGCCTAGGAACAGACCTTTGTTTTTGCACCAAATATTTTTAAGCGCTTGATTTAAGGTTTAGGACGATTAACATCCCATAGGTAGCCTACACACATTTTTATGTGAACAAACCTAGTGAAAATGGGTATTTAAAACAATTTTTATAACGTGCCATATGACTCCTTTAAAACATAAGGGGAAACATTATTATAATATGACCAAACTAACTTTGTATGATGCGATGACTCAAAATGATTTCGTTCTTATTTTCCCCATTATATTCCTTGTTATTAATAAATATATAAGTTTCTACCTTTATAATATTAAATTCAATGTACCTTTTCTCAGACATACTAAATACTTGATCTTTTTACAGTTTTTACAAATGGGCCTATACCATGAGGAATGATAATCCTTTCACACTGGCCGTGTGTCAGCACTAAAACAATTTTTTTCCTTAAAAAATATACTTATTTACTGAAATATTGTTTTCTTCTTTATAAGCTTTTTAACAAATTTTTAGGTACCGGTACCTCATGTCCTGTAAATATTTCATAAATTAACAAATTCAAAATATATTTTTTCCACATGACAACTGAATAAATAAATCCTGAAAATTTCAAGATTGTTGGTTAAGTAGAAGCTGAGAAAATGTATCTTTTATATAGAAAAGTAAACTTAAACGAGCTTAGAAGTTAAAATATCCCTGCACCATAGTCTGGATCTTCTCAGACAAATAAAAAATAGCATAGCTAGAATTGTAGTACAAGTATGTATGATACATAATTTCAAAAGAAAAAAGTTCAGAGGATAAAATACAACAAAAGAAAACAAAAGAAAATCACAATTTTCATCCAAAAATAAATTCCATTCCCCCTTAAGAGAAATTAAGACAATATAAGTTTATAACTTTTTTTTTCTTTTACATACAAACAACTAAGAACGGATGTTACTCATACTGACTTGGTGTAAAGCATTAAAATGACGGTTCGATCTTTATTCGACCATAAAATATGTGAAGTTTAACTACCAGAAAACAAGTACCCCGCCCATATTTAAGTACTATAGTGCAACATCCAGTTTTAATGCCTCAAGCTCAAAGACATTGATCTTATTATATGCGATAACGGTCTGTAGCCTACGTGCGAGTAATCGACTGCACACATTTAAGATGTTATCGGGGTGTTAGCCATTGGTTCATAAAAGAAGAAGAATATTCTTGCCAGTGACGTACGCAATTAATACTATCTTTTTCTTTGCAGACGAGGAAGAAATTGCAGATAAGTTAATTTTATGTTTCTTCAGGGAATTCAGACTGTTTCCAAAAAGTATGAAATAAACATTCAAGCAATAAAAATAAAATGTGGCCCTGCGGGGCCATTAGTATCGCCAATAATATAGGATTTTAATTAAAAAGAAAGCCAGAAAAGTTTCTTTTGAGGTAAGTCCTTTTGATACAAATGAACAAGATAGGATGATGATGATGATGATGTAATCAATTTGTTAGGAATCCTTGATTGAATTAATTTGTAGCCCTACCAGTAGGATACTAATAATAATTAGTAGGCATTTTGTCTGTTTTCCTTTTAATGAAGAATTCAAATAGTGAGCTAGGCCTAATACTTTCAAGCGAATATTCTGTTCCAACTAGAATGCATTTGAGGCCTTAAGGGGGTTTAGGGCAAACCTTGGTAACTGTATACCAAACCAAACCAAGCACTTTATTGTAATATGTAACTTTCTCACTTGAGCGAGATAATTATAGGGCCTACTTCATTTTCTCAAAATTAGTTTTGTGGTGTTGAAAACTATTGCTGTAAATACTAATCATTTTGCAATCTGCATTATGAAGTAGATTTATTGTTATTATTATAACAACAACATCTTCATAATCATCATCACTATTAGGGATGGGTCGATACCAGATTTTCTCGATACTCGATACTCGATACCGATACATGACTTTTTCCTCGATACTCGATACTTCGATACTCGATACCTTCAATAAAAGCAGTTTCAATAAATAGGTACATTAAAAATTAAAATTAGAGAGAACTGCTTAATACCAACTAAATTAATTAAGTCTGCATATTTAATGAGACAAAATTTAATATCATCAGTAGCCTATAATTATTTTTAAACTCTACATTAAAACTAAAATTAGTTTTTTAAACAGTCCACTTACAAGTTTTTGTTAAAAAAATACTAGCATTCTCACTTAATTGCAGAAAAGTATCGAAAAAGTATCGAGCGAGTTTTCTGAAGTATCGTTCGATGCCGATACCATGCAAGTATCGAGAGTATCGAGGTATCGAAAGTATCGAGGACCCATCCCTAATCACTATCATCTCTATATAATAACCATCATCATTATAACATTTCTAAGACGCCTACTATTTATAATATTATAATATGTTAGCCTATAATATTATTATAGTTTTATCCACTCCCGAGCATCGGGAATGGTTAGGGAAGCATATTTATCTTCGTGTAACATGAAAGAAAGATCAAGTTTGGTCTGGTGGAGGCTAGGAATCTGGAGGTTGAAAATTTTGAGAGGTTCGATACTTAGAGGAATATGCTCGTTATGTAACGAGGAAGAAGATGCCAGACACATAATTTTAGAGTGTAAGGGAATGGAGATGTGGAGGAAAAATTTAATTGATAGCAAGTTATTAAAAATTAATAAAAGTGTAGCATATAAGAAGCTGTGCATAACAAACTAAAAAACGAAGCTATTAAAAATGGGAAAATTTATATTTAGAGTTAAAAAGAAATGGTTAGCCAAAGTTGTAGTAAATAGCATTATAGGTTCAAAGGAAATAGTTAATAATATATAAACCTGTATGTTTGTTGTATTCAAGTATAATTGTAGAACTGGTTATAGTATGTATATTTTGTTAACTCAAGAGACTGATTGGTGATGCAGAAAATATGCAACCGTAAGTCCCTGCTTGTAATGAAGATGAAATAAACCCACTTACTTCCGAGCACGAGCTCTTGCTCTTTCGGGGTTTCCGGACCATACGTAGTTTATGTAATTTTGAAATAAATTTGAAATTTATACTATTTTATATAGCCCTATAACTTTTTATATTGTAAAAATTGTTTGTAGCATGATCTGTTAAATAGATTGGAATTGAAATTATTTATTACTATTAACTTATTACTTTATTTCAAATATTTGGGAGGATAAGAATATCATTGTTATATATAAAAAAATAAAAGCAAAATAATTTATTCGCATTGGATATAGAATTCTCACCAACATTACTTGACCCCCGTTTCGCCTAGGGCTCGCAAATCTACCAGCCTATCCTTTTAATAGGGTTGAGTCTCCCCTGTCTAATTACAAGAGTAGGCTCAGAAGAAGCTCTTGCGGCTCTTGCGACAATGCATTTAGGCCCTAACCTTTTTAAAGCTGAACTTTTGTAGAATATAAATCTATAAGCAATCGTCAAATGAAACCGTCAGTGGGTTCTAAGCTTAAAATCAATTATAACAATTTCAGAGAAACAGCTGATTTCCATGAATAATAATTCTAATACGTGGTGAAAACCCTCAGATTTTACATGGTATGTTATGGTAAGGTGCAACTTTATTCTTATATACTTATTAAATTCATTTCCAATAGAATCCAGCGCACGGGCCCATATGGCCGTTCGTGCTTTTACTCTGCACAAGATAAAGATAGAAAAATGTAACACAATTAATAAAATACAATATAATACAATACAATATAATAATGCTATACAAAGATGACGAGAAAAAACAACGAAAGGAAAATAAAAATAGCAATAATAATAATAATAATAATAATAATAATAATAATAATAATAATAATAATAATAGATGAGAATGACAATAATAGAAGGGGAATGACATTAATAGGGAGAAGGGAAATGACAATAATAGAAGATAAATAAAGTATTACATTGTATTATCTCTGCTTTAAACAATTATTGTTCGATGTGACACATTTATACGTAGCACCAGTGAAAATGTTAAACACAAGAATAGAAGGGATGGTATAGATATCAAAATTACGTGGTAACCCTATAATTACGTTACAGATTGGTAAGCCCTGGAGTGATGCTTGATCAAGCTCATCTGGTAAATGTGAGATACTAGTCTGAGTAGTCTAAAAGCAAGCCTGCG
Source organism: Ectobius pallidus (assembly GCA_964059195.1). Classification (NCBI taxonomy): domain Eukaryota; kingdom Metazoa; phylum Arthropoda; class Insecta; order Blattodea; family Ectobiidae; genus Ectobius; species Ectobius pallidus. Next base: position 120,543,154 of record CAXKWD010000007.1, on the reverse strand, counting down.
TAACATAGAATGCGGCATTGTTTCTTGGATCCTTGTGTTGTCGTCGGCGAGATCAAAGGAAGGGATACGACGCGAGGTCCTATCGCATCAGACACGCTTGTCATTCCGATCCCGATCCCAGTCATCGTCTCAAAGTGCCTGTCCGCCTCAACGCTACAAAAAAGTATGTCCTGAATAAACAGATCGCACAAATTGGAGAAGAGATGAAATCATACATCTGATTCTGCATGAGAAACAATGATTTCAATTATAGAACACAGGTAGTTACTTATAAGTAGGGGGCGGATTTCTATGACCTAAAAAAATAGGATATATACATGCATTTATGACCTAAAAAACATTAAAATATGACCAATAAAATTTAAAACATGACTTTACCACTTACACATTATGTATATTTTTTTAAAGTTTCATTACAATTCATTTTATTGAAATATAATGTTAATTATTTAAAATATCTGTAAATTCTCAGAAAGTATCAGTATAATGCAAAATTTACCAAATATTATATGAAACTTCCAAATTCATTTAATATGCACACAAATATGCCAAAAATATGACCTAAATATGCTACAATAGTTGAAATTTCCTAAATATGCAGTTATATGCACAATAAAAGTCGTTCCATTTTCACCAGGATGCTTGGAAGCGGGTTTAAGTTAGTCGGAAACCTGAAATAATGCAAAGAGGAAAAATATGACATGTCATTGAAATCCGCCCCTACTTATAAGATAAACAGATAATAAAGTTCTTTATTTGTTTATTAAGTGCCAGGATGGCACTTTATAAGATTGTGAGTGGGGGACGAAAAATGTCTGTCCGTCTGTCCGTCCTTCTGTCTGTCTATCCGTGTGTCTGTACGCGCCATAACTCAAATACGCTTTATCGGATTTTCATGAAACTTGGTACACACATTTATAATGTCTATGGAAAGACGTCTGTTGATATTGGACCAAATCGGTTGGCCGGTACCGGAATAATGCCCAATTTAGTGTATTCTTATGGTATTATATAACAAAAGGCCCCATAACTCAAATATGCTTTATCGGATTTTCATGAAACTTGGTATACGAATTTATATCGTCCATGGCAAGAAGCCATGACCAGTACCAGTTGGACCGGTACCAGAGTAACAACTAATTGAAAGTCACATGTTTTTTTTAAATTTTTGTCTACCTGTATAATATGACAGTTAGGCCTAACATTATTCCTTCACATAGGCTTATCAAACATTACCGTCAAACTGACGGCCAAATGGTAACGTCTTGGACTCGTATTCTGGAGGTCCCCGGATCAAATCCCGTAGCCGGCCAATTTGACATGGATTTATTTTTTATTTTATTTTTTTATTTTTATGTGAGTGCGCGATTGTTAAGATATCACAAATCTGTAGTTCTGTAGACGCTGGTCGATTTTAATCTGATTAAAAAAACTTATTTTCTGCATATCATAATTGCAATTATAATTGATTCAACAAAAACATACTGGCACTTTGTTATATCATATAACCTAATTTTATTTGTAATGTGAAATTTGACGATTTTGATTCAAGTGTTATGTTTGTCATTCACGAAAACCAGGTTATTCCATTAAATTTTTTCTCATTCAAATTTAGAGCTCAGTGAGGTTTTCACTTGATGACTGTCTTATTACAAATGTATAAAATCAGCTCTGAAAGCTTTTTTAATTGTTTCCCTACCGGTACCTCGATATTATATCATAGGGCTATAACTTGAAGCATTTATACTTGTATAATACTACACGTTCGTTTATGCAAACTTTTGGGGAATTTTTCTTGATTTTTAAAACTTTGAAATTCACCTCATAACACAGAGCCAGAACGCGCGGCACTGGAAGTGCGAAATGCTCTACCCCTACATTCGTCCCCGTTTTACTTCTATCTGCCACGCAACTAGTCCCGGAATCAACCGGTCTAGTTGTAACTGTAGAACGAGAGTAGTGGGGACGAGAGGAAGGGTAACTTCGCACTTCCAGTGCCGCGTGTCCGAGACCTGTCTTAACACGAGTTCTGCTGTGTCGGAACTGTGCCTACTAGCACCTACTATATTAGCAGTTATAAAGTGAGATCTTCAAATTTCATTTTAATACCTTTCTTTCAAAGTGTTATTATTTTGGGACTGTAAAACGTGATGTATGCATAAAAAAAACTTTTTGTTGGCAATAAATAAAAAAAACACTGAAATTAAATTTGAAGGCTTGATTAGACTCACAGGGAGCTTGGGTAAATTAGGGAGATGAGAGTCAAGCGATGAACGCTGACTAATCGATTGAGATTGTTCAGACTCATACAATAGCTTGTTGTCGAGAATGAGTGAGTCAATAAATAAAAATGCAGCAGCATATTCAGTTTGAATAAGCAGCATATTCAGTTTGAATATGCTGTTCTAGATGCTCAGCCTCCTGATCCGAAACATCAAAGAATTGAGGACTTTCATCCCTATATCTATCCATAAGCCTTTGAAGTTCGGAACGATGGAACAAAGCCTTACGGTATGAGAGTTTATCTTGAATCTCAAATTCATGTATAGTTTGAAATGTATTGAAGAGCTGAACCCTTAACCGTTCAAAACTAGCAAGAGCCTTAGCTTTAGCCTCGGCGGCAATAGCTTTAGCCTCAGCTTCTTTGCGTTCGGCTATAGCTTTAGCTTCGGCCCTCTCTTGCTCGGCGATAGCTTCTTTGCGCTCCGCGATAGCTCTAGCTTCGGCTCTATCGCGTTCAGCAATAGCTTTAGCCTCAGCTTCTTTGCGTTCGGCTCTAGCCCTCTCATGCTCGGCAATAGCTTTAGCCTCAGCTTCTTTGCGTTCGGCTATAGCTTTAGCTTCGGCTTTTTCGCGGGCAATAGCTTTTTTGAAAGCACTAACTTGTTTAATAAAATAGCGAGTAGTTTGCCTTATAACTTCCTCGACTTCTAACCTATAATCTTGTTCATGCTCAGAGTAATCTATCTCGTCTATTTGAGACTGGATATTGTCATAATCATCCTCAAACTGATCAAGTTTGGTTTTAAAAATCAAGAGTTCTTGGTAAGATCCTTCATCATCAATAACTGAATTAAGGATATCATTAGCTTTACGCGTAATCTTCGCCTTAATGGGAGTACGCTTAGCTTTAAGGGACTTTAAGACAACCTCAGGATTATCCATGATGTGATATTCGCAATTAATTGTCCAAAAAATCACAATACTTCACTTATTGAAGTTGGGAACCTGAGCTAAAGTCTAAGGTAAATTGTTGCCCGCATTCGGGACAAATACAAAGATTAATAGTTGCCCGCGTATCGGACAAAACACATGATAAGTGTAACTGGTTTTACAAAGGTAAGTACAAGCGTGTAACACATGAAAAAGTGTAACTGGTTTTACAAAGGTAAGTACAAGTGTGTAAATACAAATACCCTTGAAAACATTCAGTGAAATCAGCTGTTGAAAATGGCCTCACACGTGTAAAACACGGAGGCGAAGCACTAAAATTAGCTTGAATGATAAAGATGTAGTAATATTTACTACGCTCAAACTGACCTTAATCGTCAGGAGAAGAACAATGTGCTTCAATAGTCAATTATATAGTTAAATATAGTGCTCAAACAGCAATATCTGGAGCACCAACAGCTTTAAAGAATGAACTTATATTGAATAAGTCCGGGCGGAATGAAAAGGTAGTGTCGTTTACAATAAGTCTGTTACAATAGAGGTTCCATCCGGCCCGGAAAGGATCCAAAAATGTAGAACGTGCATCTCAGCGGACTGTATGATAGATAATTAGGGCTGATTAAAATCAAAATGCACGCCATACATTCGAATAGAAAATAAAATAATAGGTTTACAAGAAACAAAGACCATAGGCGATGTAACACGACACTGAATTCTTCTTAAGCACAATCACTCGCTAATTCTTGGTTGATGTCTTGAAGATCTTCTAAAAGCAGAGATGATTGAATCCGCCCAATAAAAAAACCTTGTTGGTTTCAATACAGATTTATTTAAAATTCCAGAGGACCACTCGACTTGATACGTCGAGAACTTGTAATTATTAATTAAGCATATACATATAGCAATTGTATGCTATAAATGTGATTTACAGTTAATCTTGAGATGTCTTTTAATCTCGAATCACAAACGCAATGCTAATGTCAATAAATTAATTTGCGTGTTGTATAGCGTCAAAGCAATATTCAAATATATATGAATATTAAAATCTTTTAAACACTCACTTGTGTAATGACTCCTTCTTGAAACGAATATCACTACAGGAAATAATCCTGAAGTCCAATCAAGCTATATTAAAGCTAGTAGAGAAGCTTAGCAGCGACGTAGAAGAAATTCACCATTTTGCGGCGAATAATAATTAGAACTGCTTCTGTGCAGATAAAATTAATGTTGATAAATCCTTGAATCGTTGTAAACAGATTCCAAGGCGAATAAGTATTAATAGCTGCTGCTAGCTACGTCCAGAGAGAATTGAAAATCCTTTCAGAGGATTACACAATAGACGAAGAAGGAAGAAGAATGAAGAAGTAAAGTTTGAATTGAAAACAATGACTTGTAACAATACTAAAAAAATCAATCCCATTGGACGAAGATAAAAACGATTAGGCAATTTAAAGACAAAAGATTGTATTTTGACAATAAAAATAATAATTACTAGAAGGCCGTGAGAAAAATTAACATTGAATAAAATCTTACCAAGGCCGAAAAAAGACAAGAATAATTATTAAAAGATTATTATAGAAGGCCAAGAAAATAAAAAAACTACGTCAAATCTCAAGTATCAAACATAACTGAACAGTAATAACTAGACTAATTACAAGATATTGAAATTCTGTTTTTTTTTTAAATTTATTTTGAAGGTTAAAGTTAATTTATAGAAATGATCATAATCAGATTTCTAGGTGATTAAATAATATATTAAATTTATTTTTTAAGTTGACGTAAAACTTCTCCTAGGAATTTTCATTACAATTAATTTTTTTATCAGACAATATATCAAAAAGATGGTCACAATTCTGACCGATTCCCTAAGTAATGCACAAAAAATTTCATTAGAATCTGCTCAGTAGTTTCTGAATTATTTGAAATCAAGTTTTGAAAAATCTAGTTTACGGGAAACGAGCTTTAAAAATACATCAAATTTTGTACCTTTCCATCCTTTGTGACTGACTAAAATCAGCGGCTTGGTATTTAAATAATAACTTTTAAACCAATGCAGATGTTAAATTTTTTACCAAAATGAACTTAAATAACTGTAGTATTAAATAAAAAATATTTTGAAAAATATATTTTTTTAAGGTGTTAAACTGTACTGAACTCGTCGCTTCAGTAAGTTCTGTATCCGCCCCCTGTTTCAACACGGCAAGCGTATTCAGATCGATTTGATAGTCATTTATAGTCATTGTTTGAATGATTTCTCATGGAAATGGGGTTGCCATGAGAAGCTTGTTTCCAAAACCTGCTAAAGGACATTTTTTTCGAAATTGAGATATGCACAACATTTTGTTCGTCTTTACCTGTAGATTTTACTTACTTCAAAAACATGCTTTTATCCATGGAAATCCCTTTTAAAATTACAGTTTGTTTCCAAAAACTGTTATTTCCTTCAACGATTTATTTCCAATCCATGCTAAAATTAGTTTACTTACAAAACATTCTAAAACTATATTTTTATGGGAGTATTCTGTTATTGATTTCCAAAATATACTAAAATATGAATATTTTTCAGTGTTGTGATTTACAAATACTTGCTAAAAATCTATGGCAACTAATAGGCCTATAATAGAAATAGTTTTCTTTTTCAATTTGGCAAAACTGAACTAATAAGAATTTGAAATTTATATTTTTACTTTAATATTTACATTGCTGCCTCAGATGCACAAAGCCTAGGCTATGTGTTCTAGCCTCAAAATTACAACCATAGTTTTTTCATACACCTTAGTGTGAATTGATAGTAATTCCCCTTGTTTCCGTGCATTTCTGTTTGTAGGTTATGAGAAAGAAAATAGCAAGTTTCAAATTTAGGAACAAATTTCTATTTTATTCAGTGTTTAATGCACGTGTAAAACTTAACTGAAGGTCTTTGTAATACTTTACTGAGGAGTATGTTACGCCACTGATCTATACGATATACAAGATGATACAGTTCTGAAGTGTGGCTTTTCTTGTGCAGATGACTTCTCTTTGTCTGAGAAAAAAAATGTAAGATAACATTTTATGTCAGACTCTTTCACCTTTCCACTTCGATGTAAATTATCTTCCTATGCTTAGACCTTTATTGCCAATTAAGAAATTCTATCCTTTCTCGAGCCAGTACACTATGTTGTTGTTAATGTCAGAAATATGTGGAGAATAAATTCCTTTTTCTAGACATACACTCCATGAAGCTCCTTTCTTCAACTACATAATCGTATTCGGTGTCAAATTAATATTCTTGTTCATAGGAGATATCGTTACGTAATTTTTACAAAGAGTTAGCTGATCTGGTAGCAATAGCAGTGAAGTAGCTGACTCCATATTTATAACTCACGACTATGATCTTGGTCCTCGAAAAATATAAAATAGTTTGTCGTGACTATAAAAAGCTACTGCTCTTGTACCTGTCTCAAGAACAATGGGAGCTGTACATTTTCCACAAGGAATTAGATCTGATTGGGTTTTCTGGAATCTCATTTCAGAATAATTGTATTTTACCTGCCAATGATATTATTCTTTTCTAATTCTCTCTTTCTATAATCTATCCTTGTCCTTTACTTGTATCTCTCTTCAGGATATATAATCTGATCGGTGTTTGTTGGATATCATTTCAGAGGAATGTGTTCAGTATTTTTATTGTTTTCTTTCTGAAGCTATTTCTTAAGTTTCTTCTTTCTGTTCTCCTTTTGTTAGTTTTTCTTTCCTTCTTTTATTTATTTATTTATTTATTGATTTATTTATTTGACAACTGCTATAATACTGTAATGAACGTTGGTTTTTTTTTATCTGCAAACAAAATTTGTGGAGGAGGGAGGTGTATTATTTACACCTCCTACGGCAATAACCGGGGCGTATAAGTACACAGATTATTAGAATAAACTTAAGTGTGTCTTGGTTCTCTTAACATTCAGGCGCCATAGGAACGGAGACTGAGGACAACAGAAGCATTGTCCACTTAACACTTATGGCCCACGCTTTGAACACTCCCATAAGCCTACCTGAACATTCAAGGAGACGCATGGTAGTTAAGGGTAAGGGAAAGACGTCGATTTGTGTTACATTACATGATCAGAAAATGTCTAATTTTAATACAAAATTTCGCTTGAAAAGAATAAACTCATTCTCGAGCTGTGCTCAACTAAGTGGATATAAAGTGGGTGCCACTTTTTAAAGACTTTTTTTCCAAGAACTTCCCCTAGCTGCTGATACTCGAATCCTCTTTGACCTGTCAATCAGTGAATAGGAAGGTAATTAGGCGTATTTAGCCTACACTTGTCTGCAGTCCAGTACAATGTTGCCAAGTACGTACCACAGCACTTACTTTACTTAAGAAGTAGTGAATGACAGCGACAACACTGGGGAAATCCACGCGACTACAAGAACACCTGTTCTTTGTCGCTGTCGAAGTCGGTGCAGATTTTCGGATTAGGGAACAATGCTATTATATGCTTTGTAGATTGACGATGGTTTGGGATAAGGCCTTCTTAAAATGGCACGAACTGTATCCACATATTTCCCTATAAATTATAGGCCTATATTTAGGTGCCGAGTAAGGAGCTTTTGAACATATAACTGGTGTAACTGGTGAAAACTTGAAGACGATTTTCGGTATCGCACATAATGCACATGCGGTATCTATTATACTAGTTACTGCAAAGGGTAATATTTTGAGGTATTTCTGTTTGATTCTTTGAAGCATTATATCCACGTTTCCTCAAGAGCACTTTTCCATAGTCTGAAACTTTCTCATGTTTACATATTTTAATGGCATGACTCAGTTTTTATGGACACTCTTAGTGCTCTCAACGAGTTGTAAGACACCTTAAGATATTTTCATTATTTTTAGACATCCCAAGTTAAACCCCTCTTTTAAAGATAGTCAACATTAACTGGATACTGGATTCTGCAAACACGGGACCGAAGTGCGTATTCAAATACAATGATGTACGTTCCAGGAAGAGAGTTTCTGCAACTCAGGTTTGGTAATGTTATAATGGCATAACATACAGTAAATGGTATAATATTAATTATGTTCCCCCTTGTACCCCTCAATTAATTAAATATAAATAAAACCAGGGTTGTTGCATAATAGTTTACAATATTTTACAGTGTTAACTAAGTGCACTGTATATAATTCTTGTGATCTACAATCTTAGGAAAAAAAAACTTATTGTAGTGGTAATAGAATAAAAGGGATCACTAAAATGTTCTTTACTCATTATTAAATATTTAAATATTAATTCTTCAACTTAGGTTAAAACTTTAAAATGTTGAAATGCGATCCTACCAAATCTATTTTTAAACAATAGCTTCGCCATAAGAAACATATTAATTCTCAACCACAGTTCGAATTTCATGTTAACTGCAGTTTTTAGCCACAGGTGGATTGCGTTAGGCGCGAAGCTATAATGTAAATAGGAACAAAGCCAATTCCCCATATAGACTACTTAACAAGGGATGAACTGGACCTTGGTTTCTTGCACCCTTTTCAAAAATAAAAATCGGGCTCCATCACGACCCGACCTATGTTTAAAATTTGGTGTGAATCGAACGTACCATCACTTAGAACTCGCATTAGAACCATTTCTTTTTGTTTTGTTCAGTAAACCTTATGCCCTTTAAGCTAATATTTTGGCGTCCTTTTCGAAAAAAACAGGCTGTCTTGAAAGGTCATGGTTATCTTTCAAATTTGGCGTTTATCGAAAGCACCATCACTTAGGCAGGGACGTAGCCAGAGGGCCCGAGGGACCTGCCTCCCCCGAAATATAAAAACACGAAAATACATTACGGTAAATATTTATGTTTTAAGATATGATTGTTACGTTAAAAGTGTTTATTTTGTTAAATTAAATTGTTTTAATTGTATACAAACTTAGTTTAGAACAATTTTTTTTACCATATTGTATAAGACTATTTTAGATAAGTAAATATTTTGAAAGAGTTAAAAGTTAGTTTTATTCACTATGAATACACTATTCCAGTTTTAAATCAAATAAGTTACTAGCGGTACTTGAGCTAAATGTATAATAATGCATAGGCTAATTGTGCGATCCTTTTCATTTCCTTAAAATTTTTAATATACTTCTAATTTGGTATTATTAAATAGTGTTTTATTAGGCCTACCCTTTCTGGCATTTTATATTAAACTAATAACATTTCTAAAAGTTGTAAAATTAAGCCTCAAATTTCATTTTAATGCCTTTTTGGAAAAATATTTTGAAACAGTAAAAAGTGTGATAGGTTATGTGTTTAAAAATTGATTAGGCCTATGTTTTTAACGGAAAATAGACGTTAAAATGTATTTGAAGGCCTAATTTAAAAAATACCTGAGCCCCTCCCGAACCAAAACCCTGTGATCCTGTACTTTGAGCTTGCAGCTTACGTTAGAATCAATATCTTTTTTCATCAGGTAAACACTTCGCCCTATAAAAGCATTCACCTCCAAATTACCCTAGTGTCGTCCTTATGAAACCGTGAATTGCACCGTAAACTGTTTATGATAGGCCTAAGGCGTGATGCAGGAATAAACCTGGTTATTAAACACCAGTTCAAAATTACCAGATTGTAATATCTCTAAGTATTCTCCCACTGGAAAGACATAGCCTATACGGGAACATCTGTTTACCCCAATTTTAAATTTAATAAGTATGTAAAACTTTTTTTTGTAATTTTATTAGCTTTAAGTCATTTATTTTTATTATTATTTATTGTATGTATTTGTGTTTAATATATTTTGTGTCCTTTATATAAATTTGTCTTTTCTTTTTCTAGCTATGTTTAATATTTTTCACCTTTTTTTTTATAAGTGTGTCATTCTTTCTCCCTTTGTTTTTTGTTTCTCCTCTTTCTCCACTCTGATGTTCTGAATCTACACCCGAGGACGAGCAGTTTGCACATTCGGGTGTATTTCTAAATAAATATTTGGTTCTTTTATTTCTTTTTCTTTTCTTAAAAAGTATTGTACTTTAAGTGGAGGGAAAGGAAATAGACATTAAATCCATGTCTGGGATATTAATACAAGTAAGAATCAGTTTGAAAAATTTTTCAAACTGATTCTTACTTGTATTATTGTACTTTAATTTTGAAATTTTTAAATTTTTTTTGTCTATTTGTGTATTTTTGTATTTGTATTTGTATTTTTACATAAGTTTGTAAATGTAATGTAAATAAAAAATAAATAAATAAAATGTATTACTCGAACTCTATCGTGTCACTAAAAATTCAATACGTTACTTAAACAATCTTCTTAAATGTTGCGTGCCTTGAAAAGACTACTTAATTGCAGATTTCCACCAGGCTGTTCTTTGTTACTTTGCAGCTTAAAAGTCATGCAATGAATTGCAAAAAAGAATTCCAATGCATTTGCAATATGTTTGTGAATTTAAAATAACAATGGCAGCAGCTGTAACAAACAGAATAAAATGATCAATATTCTTAGACTAATAGTTATTTTCTCAAAATGAAGGGTTGTGCTTCCCATAATGCATTTTTGTAAGACTGCAATCCTTTCAAATTCCTTGCAATGTCACGAAAATTTAAAGAAGCCAACAACACTTAAGGCCTTAGGCACTAGATTGGCGATACGGCACAAAAAAGGAATCTAAAACACACCCTTCCCTTTCAGGTATTAACAGCACATGGCTCATATTCAAGCTGTAACAGACTTCAATGAAAATTACTAGTAAAATCCGTCAATAGTGCAAAACATTTAAAAAAAACCATACATCAAATAACTGATGCTGTAGCCTAAGTGGATTGCAAACAACAAGATTCTTTCATATCTCGAATTACCCTATCGGGTCAATAAATTAGAGGCTCAGGTTAAATCCCTTTTGGTATTCACGTTTTTTAAGGAGGGTTAGTTTCCAAATATTACTTGGTATATTATTTCTATAAAATTAAAATACAAAATTAATATGTTAGTTATTATCCAAACTAATCCTCGGCTGTGCATTTTGCTCAGAGATCAGATGGAACAAAAATTGCATAAAAATCATTAGACTTTTGCTGGAAAGACGTGAGAATTTCGTACTTTATGAAGGCATTCGTTACTAATTTTTTAATACAAAACTTCACACACACACAAAATCAAACAACAAGATAATTAACCTAACATGCACTAATTAATTAATTAATGACAAAATTCTCTCGTATCTAGTGTTGATTACTCTACCAGACTAATGAACTGGGTTTAACTCTCGTGATTTAATTTTTATTTAATTTTGGTAGGATGTTATTTTGTGTTTGTTTTTCATTCTAAATTTTCTTGAAATATTTTTTCTTATAAAATTACAATAAATTGATATTTGTGCATTCTTCTGATGTATATGGTGTTTTTAGGACTCACAGAAGTTACGTTTTTTTTTACTCAATCATAAAATTTGAGAGATTGAAACCTGTTGTTCAAGAATTTTGTATTTTAACTGAGAACTAAATATTTCATATACGTCTAGAAAATAAAGAATTTAGTTTATCCTAAAATAAAATAAAATGCAATATTAAATAACATACTGTTGTTTAGCATTATAATACTGGTTTTTCCAGGAAATCTTACTTATTATATTCAACACAGGGCTACAAATCGATTGTCAGAATGTAAACAAAAAATATTAATATTTAATTTAAATCAATAAATTATTTTAATTTTTGAAATTTTAAATTAATATTCCAAAAAGGGTCTCGTGGACTGCTAGCCCATCTTCTTACAACCACATAAGCCATTTCATACGAGGCAGAACTCTCATGGTAGACCGATCTTTGACCGTTCCTCGGTAGGTGGAGCATAAGAAGCTCGCGATAAACTGTAGGTCCCTGCTATTGTAATAAACAAATACGCTTCAAAAGTCGTCAAGTGCGAATTTTTAGTGAACCCCCTAAGATGTCTTAAACAATAATGGTCAAGAATTAAGACAGTTTGCTGTTAATAGCCATCTGAAAATTACCAACACCTTTTTTAGAAAGCGTGACATAAATAAATATACATGGAGTGAAAGGGGTCTGAGCAGCAGCGTCGCCAGGAATTTTATTAAGGGGGGGGGGGCAAAATCAATTTCGGACCTCAATTTCAAATGATTAGGCTAAACACATTAATATTCACTTAGTTAACCGGATCGTTATTTTGAACCCAAGCTGAATTCGACGAGGCTACAAAGTTTTTTAAGTTAACAGAATACGCTCTTTTGAGCAATGGCCTTGGTGAGATATTATTATAAATACATATTATAGTTATAATTAGTTAATACTTGCTAAACTCATTATAAAGTAATTCTATTTTTTTATTCTCCATGCTACAACTGTAGGTTGACAAAGAGTACCACAAATAAATGAATCCATAAGGCAATCCAGAGGGGGGCAGTTGCCCCCCTTGCCGACGCCCATGGGTCTGAGGTCTATTGTAGATTATATCCTAATCAATGACAAACTGCGATCACAACTAAAGGATGTAACTTACACGTATACAGAGGAAGTGATATTAGCTCCGACCATTACTTAGTAATGTCAAGATTTACATTATGGGCAAGGTGGAAGAATGGCAGACCGAGACAAAGACTATTAAATGAAGAAGTATTTAAAGTGTATCTCTTAAACCTAGAAAGTATCAGGATTTTATATCAACAAAGGCTACAGCAATATCTTCTTAATGCATCAACTGTTAATTCAGTAGCAGAAGAATGGAAGAATATAAAAAATAGCATAGGGAAAGCTGCATATGAAGTTTTAGGTAAGAAGAAAAAATTAAGAAGTAGGAAAGGATTAAGGAATTGGAATAATAATATAAAGGAAGCAATAAAAGAAAAGCAAGAGGCATATCTGCAATGGATCCAACAAAAAACAGAACTAACAAAAGAAAACTACAGACAAATTCAAAAGACCCTTCATGTAAAATTAATGTAAAGTCACTACATGTGCTAAAATAAATATGCTTACATCTCTTGTGATAGGAAAAGAGTGAACGATTATTTTGAAAATTGCTTTACCTACATATTGGCTTCTGAATCCCAGTAGTTAAATCCTTCTGAAAACCACATAGGCCTGAATTTGTGGTTTACTGTAGCTTCGTTGTTTAGGAGACCAAGTGTTTACAATTGACGTCACGAGATAGGATTATTCCCACGGTCTTGTGTTATGGCTAGGCTGCTATAAGCCAATTGCCGTGAGATAATTGTGACGTCACGCCGGTCCAGCTATCATCCCACGGGCGAGCCCGAATGTGAATACTGCTTTGTAAGAAGCGTGTATATTATGATACCCTTGATTTGTGAAGTTTATATAAAATGAACAAAACAATTACCCTAACGATAACCTAATTCCATGAAATCCTGTGACTAAATAATATTGAACGTACAAAATCATAAAACCTTAAATTTCTTCCCACCAATAATCTTAAGGCCCAGGGGCGTACTTAGCTACTTAAGCGCCCCTAGGCAGAGAAAAATATTTCGCCCTTTATTTCCACATGAATGTACCACAAAGTAACCTACAATAAGCATTATTGTAACTGAAATAGTAGGTTAATAATAATAGTATTAATAATAATAATAATAATAATAATAATAATAATAATAATAAGTATGAATTAGCACTGATGAGTAGCCTATTGAATTACTGATACTCTGGCTAGTCTTATAACAGTGATAGCGGCGTCTCATAACGAAGACCGCCTTGAAATCAGAATGTCAGAGTTTAATCAAAGGCGGTTAAAATTTAATGGAAAGAGAGTTCCAATTTTATTGACAACAACAATGGAACTCCTAATTGCTTTTAGCAAAGGAGCTTCTACTCGTTGGTAGATCGTTGATTAAATTTGAGCATATTGTTGTCAATGTTATTCATTTCTATTTCAATGTGCGTTACATTAGTTTACTATTTTGAAGAGTTATGAATAAAATGTTTAATATATTTAAAAAAACAGTAACAGCTTAAAAGCCGCCCCTTCAAAACTTTCACCCTAAGCAGCTGCCTAAATACGGCTTAAATACGGCACTGTAAAGGCCTACTGTATAAATGCGCCCTAAAATGTGTGTATGTACGCTTACTCCTCCGAGATCCTTTGAAGTAAAAGCAAAGTAAACTGTTCCCTATTACAGGCCATGGAGGCCCAGAGGGTTCCAGGAGGTCGCCAACATTCGGCACATTAAAGTGATAAAGTTGTCAGCCTTAGGCACCGGCCGCCTTTACCTCCAATATTGTTCCTGGTACTCAGTTCTGTTAGAGGCTGAGTCGACCCCAGGGCCATAGTGCCACCAGAAGGATTAGGTCAAATGAAAAATTCCAACGACGTCATCGGGAATCGAACCCGCGAACTTCCGGTTTTTAGCGCAGCACCTCAACCACTACGCTACGGCGTATCCCGGTACTTTGACGTAGAGGTCTGAAATTTTCAAAATACGTTTTCTATGATCTGGGGAGTATCTACCTCAAATTTCCACCTGATAGCACAGTCGGTTCGGTCAAAATTTAGTTTATAATGCTGGTTAAGTTTAATTGTTAGGGTATACAATCATGGCACGGACAGTGTTTTGTTCACTATTTTCACTTATTTTCTTTCCGTAGCCTTTACACATCCCACTGTCACCTGCAACATCATCCGGGCAATGTTCAATAGAACTCACTCCTGATTCAACCAATCAGAAGGCACCGTTACAACGTTACGTGGGATGTTCGAAGCAAACAGCCAATCAGAACCCTTCTTATGAAGGTAACCTCGATCTTTGCCAAGCATTAGTTAAATTTTGCTTAAGGTTATCTGTTGTGCTTTATGCAGTGCTTAACAGTCATGGTATAGGTTGCAAACAACGTACTATATAGATCTAGTGGCGGTATTAATAAGTTGTAGCGTTGTGAGTGCATGGATAGATAGCATAATTCCTGTTTCGGAATCTCAGTGTTGTCATTATTTACACTTCAGCTGCTAAAAGTCTACTGCTATATCGGCAAAATTCACTTAATGATAAAATTATTATTTTCCCAGCCCGCGTAACGGGCATAATTATCTAGTATACTAAATACACGCAACAATCCATATCCCCCAATTCTAATAGGCCTAATACTCCAGTCAACATTTATATCCAATTAATAATTAATTATAATTAATAAGGTACACCAAGCTGAATGTAAAAATACAAATCATATAGAACCCAACATGCTGACATTTGTGGATGGGGTACATAGAATCAAATTTAGAAGATCTTTTGTCGGTTTGTCTCTAGGTAGATTTTCGCAATACATTTAAATTGACGGACTGAGATTTTCTTGCTAATGACTGTGAACATTCCCTGATAGAAGAGGTTTGAAATAGGTTTATATCGGGCTCACACCATGTCAAGGAGTCCCTATAGGTCTATGTCTAGTTCATAAATAGAATTAATAGATTTGTTCTCCCCCAGTTATACCTTCTGTATAGTTCTATGTTACAATGAACTATTGGAAAGAAACTAGCAAACTTTCTAAAGGCAAAGGTAAAGTGTTCCCTATTACAGGCCATGGAGGCCCAGAGGGTTCCAGGAGATTGAAGCTCCCAGATTTTGGAGATTCGGCACACGAAGATGGTAACGTTGTCAGCCTTACGCACCGGCCGCCTTTACCCCCAGGATTGCTCCCGGTACTCATTTCTGTTGGAGGCTGAGTCGACGCAGGGCCATAGTGTCACCAGAAGGAGTAGACCAATTGAAAAACTCCAACGACCTCGTCGGGAATCGAACCCGCGACCTTCCGGTTTGTACCCCTTGAACATACGGTTATATGGTTATAAAATATCCGAATAACTGAAAGATATACCTTACTTTTCTGTGGGAATACGATTATATGATTCTAAATCATTTGAATAACTGAAGAATATATTATAGGCTACTTTTCTCTGGACAGAGTCTTAAAGTACACATACGACACATAGATCACATATAATCATTTGGGACTAAACTATAGTCTGAGAGGCACAAGAGTATAATCACCAAAAATGGACATACGATAGAATGGTTCTGACGTATAGATGGATTATACCCTTCACGTTATAGCCCACCTACTCACTGTCCTACAAGATAAGGTCTGTAAACTTAGGATGAGTGATAGAAACCATTGCAAAACAAGATTAGTATATAAGGGAATGTAACGAGATTAAATTCTGAAGCGTCTCTATCTGCACTTATGTGGGTAATTATGGTAGTGTGATGCCTGACTTAAGGAGCACATAAACCCTGAGTTACGAGCAGACCAGGTGCAGTGCAACCTCGCCAATGGTGCTGTCAGGTGCGCAATTTTTCGCAATACTCAGTTTTCCATAATCATGATCAATTACATGTTTGATTTACATTCGCTAACACCCGACAGCTTATGATTAACAGGACTGTAGTTCCAGACGTCTGGATTCCAGCTCTGCTTTATAATCAGTGTTCAGTCACTGAAAGGTTCTTCGATACGAGGAATGGAAATACAATAGGAATATAATAGAACATTGTACAAGTGTCTATAATAGCATTTATTAAGATACTCGTATCTTGAGTTTATGCAACGAGCAAAGCGAGTTTCATAATTTTCATACGCGTTAATTATAGTTTTCAATAACACAATGTACATCTATATAATATAATCATGTTTCTTTTTATTATTATTATTATTATTATTATTATTATTATTATTATTTATTCTTAATTAGATTATTTGGTAAGGTTTGAATGTATCCACCACTGGTTAGTGGAAGAGAAAGCCTTAAGGCCTTAACTACACCAGAGGGAAATATAAAATAAATAAATAAATAAATAAAAATACCACTATAGGCAAGTTCCATACGACTGTTATTGTTCAACCAAAATTAAATGTTTAAGTTTTGAGATTTTAAATTCATAAAACAATACGAAATGAGCTGCCCGCGCAATCAGCAAGTTCTCGTAGTTGTTTTCTGCGAGAGATGGCAGCTGACTGTGTACGGTCGAATCTTGTTCTTGGCCGTTTTCTTGAAACGAACGGATTTTTTCACAAGACGAAATGAACTCAATTTAGTATTATATTAAAACTAACAGGAATGGAATTTATTTTATTTTAAATACAGGCTGTTTATTACTCAGTTTAATTTGCTCTCAAGGTTTCAAGATCGTTCCATGTTCGATAATAATCGATACCACACCTATGTTATTTTGAAAATGTGCCTAAATGGGTATTATTATGATGATCTCAATTTAATATAATATTAAAACTAACATTTTAAATACAGACTATTTATTGCTCAGTTTGATTTGATCTGTTTAGAAATGGATATTATTACGATAGGCTACCGATATGTCACATGTAATAAGCGTATTATTATTATTGTTATTATTATTATTATTATTATTATGGTCGAACAAAAAGTGCATTATTCTATGTATCCGCTTTCCTGTAAACTCGAGTTTTAAGCAGACAATTAATTTGTTTTCTATCCGCATCACAGTTACTGCAGGTAGAGGAACTGTTGTGTTCGAATCTAATTCCATGTCCAGTTCCCAGTATTAGATCAGTGCTCATTTCAAGAACCCCCTGAGTGCAGACATACAATTAATTACACGCCTGTTTTCATTTAAATCCTATCAAAACGAAAGTTTCTATTTGGGTTCAGTATTTTATAGAATGGGATATGAAGCACAGCGACGGTTTTCTCTTACTCTTACTGCCACTTTACACAAAGTTACATATGTTACCGGCGATGTGTGAAATCCGGTATTCTATAGAATGTCTAGGTAATGTATAGAATGCCTAAAATCGAACGTCAAAGTATGAAATGATTGATATTTTATGCATTGCCTAGGTATTGTATACTTTGCCGGATTTTCTGCCGGCAAAGTATATAATAGCCTATGCCTAATCCCGCCACCACTGTTTAATAATAAAGAGAATGATGATAATTGATAATTGATTGAACTCAGATCGGAAGGACAACATAGACTAAACGCATAAAGAGGAACTAATATGTCGATGGAGTAGAATTGAGGATAAATTTATATAACAGTTTTAAAAAATGCAAACAACCAAATACCCTGAACTGAAATGAACAAAATCAAATTTGCACGAAATAATCTCTACTTTATGTCACAAATATTTAGTGTAGAATTACACATATCTTTAAAATGCATTTAGACTTTTTGAAATAGGAGAATTAAATAGTCTGCTATATTTGCTATGCGAGATTCGTTACCATTATATTCTGATAAAATACGTTTTCGTAAAAAAATAATAAAAAATACATAAAAAATTAAAAAATTCTGAAATGAACACTCTATATTAAAATATGGTGTAAAGAAAAAATGACAATTCTGTCATTATGTAGTAGGACTTCTTTGTATGAATAAGACAGGCTGCTGAGAAAATTAGGTTGCAATTTTATTGGTAAGTGAATACTTACTGTAACAAGTACTTCAATCTCAGTTCTGTTTTCATTGTTTTCCGGTAAGAATATTCTGTGCTTTATTTCGTACTTTTGTTCTTTCAGTTTCAATTGCGTATTAATTAATAAAGGCTTCTCATCTTGTTCCGTTTTAACACTTTGCGTAAACGGTACTGGTCATTCTGTGCAATGCCTAGGAATTGTATAGAATGCCTAGGAAAAGTATGTAACATTTTCACAAAAAACTTATATTTCATAGTTTGCCTAAAACCATCAGGCATTCTATACATTACCTAGGCATTCTATAGAATTCCGGGATTTCACACAATGCCGGTAACATATATAGGCCTATATATATATATATATATATATATATATATAATCTAAAATGGCTCCAACGACTTTGTTTAAATTGAGAATACTAACTGCATATTCGTTGACTTTGGAAGTCGTTGAAATATATAAATTGTGGAACTGTTGAATTTAATCCACAATTTACGCCTCGGCCGCAATACTAGATTCGTCCGCTAAAGCCTTAATTTGCGTACTTGATACATAAATAGCTATTGTCTTACTTAGGCACTTTTAGGTTTTATAAGATTGAACTATGTGACTGCCATGGTAATAAAACGGATAATTATGTTAAAATATCGCAGTTAGCTAGCAAGGAACAAAATAGTTTAAAACCTAAGAATGACCGATAACATTTCTGGAAAGAACGAAGTGTTGGAGTTCATAGTCGTAGCTTTTACGAGCTTTCGATGTAGGTTATGAGACCATAAACCGCGCAAAATACTAGAGATTATACTGGAATGTGGAATATTATCAAAATAACAACAAATAACATAGGAGTACCACCACGTGTATGTATAGTTTATCTGTGGCGTGCGAGAAGCAGGTGTCATTGTATGTAAAGCAGAACAGGAATAAAGAGTCCCACTGTGTTGAATGTGTCGCACCCTCTGTCTACAGATAATCACACAGAGGTATCCTCTGTATGCCAATGTACACATCTACATGTGTAACACATTACACCAAGCCGATATTCCCGCTTAAATCCCTGGAAAATACCATGGTATTGCTGAGAGAAGTAAGGTAGCCTGGCCGAGTGAGTTGAGTCAAGTGGTATCTTCTGGAGGCTCAAATTCGGGGAGATCATCATCGTGATTCATAACACGAAAAATGTAAGAAATAAGCACCAAAACAAGCAAAAACAAATTACAAAATGTCAAATAAATTATTACTTTCGTAGAAAACCTATCACATTCGCGACTGTTGCAGCAGTGAGGAAGGTCATCCGCTAATATTCTAGACTGAAGCTCCTGCGTTTGTTGCTGAAGAACGATTAGTAAAGTGAAAATGTTTTTTAAACGTCGCAGGCGCATGTCAAAAAGTAAGCAATAAAGTTCTTCTTCGACGAATTTTTCTTCACAATCTTTTTCTTGATCGGAAAGATTTTTTAAAAACTGGACAGAGTATTTTATAGTCCGGATTTTTCATAATTCTAAGTCGACCAAAGAAAGGAAACAGGTATAATAATGACAGTGAAGAGGAGTAAAATAATTACTTTTAATGTGACAGATTTTAGTTAAAATATGTTATTTTAATTCAAAAGCACAAAATAGGCAAGCAAAATCAAAATTTCTCAGATTAAGCAAAAATAAACATTATCAAATAAAGTTAAAATTCCGTGTCAAGGAGTGTCTTACAAAACATAACATTTGTGCTAATTGTTTCAGGATTATTTTATTCATAGACTAATCGTCATCAACGTCTCCAATCCACGGTTCCTATTATTCCAGCAATTGCCATTTCCATCTCTCGTGATATTCATTAATATGTGTTATGACTAGTTTGACTTGCAACTCATATTTGGTCTTATTGTGGACATGATCCATCCTTGTACAGCCCTTACTTAACACACCTTAGAAACGCAATTTATACAACCTGAATTCCACTTTCCTCTTTCTTGCATCGCCTATATTTCACTTCATTATTATAATGTGAACAGTGTTATATTTTTTTCTTCTCATTTTATTCTTTAATGTTACACAGCTCCACAAACACTCTGATATATCACGAGTTTTTCATTAATATGTAGATTCCTTTGATATGAAGGTTTAGAGACCAAATAGGTGAAAGTAGAGACTTGTTCTAATATGGTATTATTTATCATAGACCTACTTTTGGATCTAACTGGATATTTGCTTCTTTTTCGTCTTACGAGTATTAACAACTTTTGCAAACTTTAGAACTTATTCTGATGTACATACCTTTGGCACAAGAAATTGCAATAACATTTTACAGGATCAGTGCTTGTTTTCAACAACCAAACATAATTTTAGGTACATGTCAGTGAAAATGTTTAATTCTCTTCCAGTTTCCGCTAGAAATTTAACGTTTAAACACTTTAAAGGCTTAGTACTGATGAAATTAAAACAAATCTGCTTCTACAATAATGATGAATTTTTTGAGGCAGCCAAAAACTTTAAATAATCTTCCAGAACCTACTATTAGGCCTACTTGACATATTGCACTTTACTATAATTTATTGTTTTTGTAGTGTTGTAGTAATGTTTTTCACCCTGAATTTCTTTGTATTCTTTGTATTGTATGTATTTCTGGTATTATTCTTGCACCATTGTACCTTATTACAGTATTTTTCAAATGAGAAGCGTTTTCCATCACTGCCAATCACGTGTACGAGCTAATGAGCACCGCTACCAGGAAGGGTCTTCCTTCCGTCTCGCCGTCTCTGATTGGACCGCGTATCTAAGCAAGGAGAAGAACAAACCGCTTGTCATCTGCAAAACACTTGTAGTTTAAGTTATGAACATGTATATTATTGTACCCAAAAATGATGTTTCCTATAGCACATAATTGTGGTCAACTGTATAAATGAATATAAAAATATAAAAAAATAACAAATAAATTAAGATTATATAGGCCTACTCCAGATATATTATTATTATTATATTATTATTATTATTATTATTATTATTATTATTATTATTATTATTATTATTATTATTATTATTATTATTATTAAGGAGAGAGATAGAGCATTGTAGGCTTACTTCAATCACTAAGTCGTATGGAAATAAAATAATTCAGTTATTTGAGCCTAAACAAAAATGTTAAAGCTATTTTCGAGAGTTTTTAGAAAACAGAAGCGTTTAAGTTAGGTGATAGCAAGGGTAAAAGTGAGGAACGCTTCGTTGTAATCATGATTCATCTAACACGAATATAAAATATTGTTGTGGGTATGATTTTTCACTCTGGGGCTACATATGATCTTCAAAGGTGAAAATTTGATTTTTTTTTCTTTTCTTTGTTTCTCTGCTACATTGAGAGTTTAAAGCAGAAATACGATTTTTCTAGTCTTTTCAGAGTCTTGTGCATACGACATCTTGGTTCTTTTGATGTGGTTCATAAGGTCAATACTTTAAGTAAAATAAGTTAGTATTATCTTTTGCTGCATTCATTTGTGTGTGTGTGTTTAATTAGTACAAATCTACCATGTAGTGGTGCAAGATGATAATCGCTGAACAAGTTACGCGTCTCAAAAAAGAATATTGTCTTTGGCTTTTGTATGGAACATAGGCGTACCGAGGGGGGGGGTTTTGGGGGTTTGACCCCCAATTTTAAATTTTAAAAATTTTCCGGGGGTGGGCCCCCGGAAGCTTAAAACTCGTTATTTTGCATCTTAATTTTTAAAAATTTTCCGGACCCCCCTTTTCCAGACCTCGCGGATGTTATAAACCCTCCCCATATGGTCGGCCTGGTTACGCCTATGGTATGGAATGCCTTTGGTATTAGTGTTAACCTAACTATTCGCTTCTCATAACGAGCGCTTCTGTAGTTTTATCTTCCAAACGGCTCTTAGATAAATTTGGTGCTTCTGCTTATACCGGTAAACAAGTGATAAACACTTCAGCTATGGCAGTTAACTCAGCCGATAGTGCCATCCAATTATATTTAGAAGGAAACGTAATTTTAGAGTCAATTTCTTTTATTCACCTGTCCAGTAACTTCCTCAACACCATATAGAATGACGTTACACTAATTGTGAAACCGAAACATCCTGTTAAAGTTGGTTGTTAGTGTCCGAACGATTGTGTCCGCAATCTATTTTGTAGTTATTGCTCTTTTTTTTGCTTAAATGGAGAGACAAGTATTACTAATACTATTACACTCCGGCTCTCAGCAGGCCGGAAGTTTCAAGTCATATATAATTATGTGCTGACTATTAATGCCTTATAAATCCATGGAACGAAACATAAAAAAATGTAATTTCAAACAAACAAAAGCTTTAAGTCCAGTGACTCCAACTTATATGAGCCCATGGGGCTCTAGCCCACCCTGTAATTTGTCGTATATTATTATTAGAGGGCGGATTTCTATGACATGTCATATTTTTCCCCTTTGCATTATTTCAGGTTTCCGACTAATTTAAACCCGATTCGAAGCATCCTGTGAACTGCTTTTACTGTGCATATAACTGCATATTTAGGAAATTTTCAACTATTGTAGCATATTTAGTATGAATATGCATATGTAGGTCATATTTTTGGCATATTTGTGTGCATATTACATAAATTTTGAAGTTTCATGTCATATTTTCTAAATTTTGGATTATAATGATAGTCTACTCTTTGAGAATTTCTGATATGAAAATGCATTTATTCAAACCATAACGAGCTGAGTTGAAATGTGATAAACTGCAAATATTTTCAGTAGGCCTATAGTCAGATATTTTAAATAATTAACACTATATTTTAATAAAATGTAATGTAATGAAACTTAAAAAAATATAACTTACACAATGTGTAAGTGGTAAAGTCATATTTTAAATTTTATTGGTCATATTTTAATGTTTTTAGGTTATAGGCCTAAATGCATGCATATATCCTATTTTTTAGATCATAGAAATCCGCCCCCTAATTATTATAATTTATTATTTGCTGGGGAGAGTATGTCTAGGAAACATACGAAAATGCCTTTTTTATACTTTCTGTTTTCTGAAGCCAAAAAGAAAAGGAGAGGGAGTGTATGTGACCGTTTTTACTCTTATCACAATAATCCGGACCTATCTGCTGTTGTTTACCTCAAAGGATGACAGAGCGAATGTGAGTTTATGACAACAGGGCTGAGCAAATAATAATGCAGAAGCGATTGAGATTGATCGAAAACGTGACAGGTCGAAATATCTGGTAGAAAGATACGAAAACTGAATGCTGCTTAACAAATTTGGATATTCATCATAAATCGATATTTATTAACAATCATGCCTCATGAAACCTTGCAATTTCATTGATAGCCTGTACATTAAATTACACCAAGTGTTTTCACTACTGAACACAAAATTAATCTAATTAAAAATCTTACCACTAGCTTAGTTTAAATTTATATTAAATTTGGGTTATGTATACATAACATATCCAACGTTGTAGGTGAATCGGTAGCACTCCTGCCTTCCACTCTGGGTTCAATACTGGATGTTTGTCTCTTAGATTTAAGAGTTATGCAGGGGACTGGCGCAACCCGGCAACAAATCCGCTAAGAAAGTCCCATTAAGGGTTCACCAAGGGTCACTCACGACCCGAAGAGCTTAATAAAAATACATAACATATAATATTTACTAATTATGTCTTAATATCGTTAATATAATTTGAGGTCGCCTTACCATCAGATTAATTATTATTCTTTTTGATTTCCTACTACCATCCTAGGAGAGTTTTTTTGTTCAGTTTCAGTTATTATTCCTCTTTCTTTATAAAACAGAAAAATCTGTTAATTTCTATTTCACTGAGAGATATCTATGGATGCTCCAAAACTGTTATTTAACACTTCATTCTTGGATAGTTGAATCTTTCTACTCCCAGTTAAGGCCATCCGATTATCTTCAGCGGGCGTTGGTGCTGAAAGAAGTGTGAACTTTTACACAGTGAATCTGACTTGTTTTTTAAGATTGAAAGGAGCAGGGTTGGCGTTGCGGACTACTAAAAAATCGCTACTAAGGCCTCTGGAGTGTAGCACCTTCGATCTGGTTGTCATCTGTAATGTTGCTTAATCATGTACGTGTTCATGTTGTCAATGACCCAGTCATGGAATGAGTTGGCTGGGCAGAGGTGATTTTAAAACGAGGCTCCGATGCACGGCAATTTCACGGGACATGCCATTAAAATCTGAGTTATGTATTAACACCTCGTAAATATACATTGTCCTTATTTCCACGCTCTATTAGACTTTTACATGATACTTTTTTCCGTGCGATTTCGCATTGGGAGACGTGGTAGATCAGTGGTTCTTTCATCAGTCATGGTCACCGATGGACGTAAACTTCTGGGAATTTTATGGTTCAAAATTATCTTCCCTCTCTCCGTACTCTTCCTCTTTCTCTACGTCCCTCGCACACTCTCCTACCAATCGTAGAGTGATTTCTAAAGACAGGATTTTATAATATAAGCTTCTTACAGTTCTGAAGCTACCTAAATATCTATTTCATGCCTTACTGATTCAAAATAAGTATACTTTTGCCGTACATATTTGTATGTTTAGGCATCTTTTTTTGACGATTTCATAAATAATACGAGTTTTAGGATTTTTAGATTTAATAAGCATAAGCACTGTATAATAGTTTATCAAGGATATTTCGTTATCTAGCATATGAGTGCAAACTTTAAATTAAGTAGCATAATACTGCACTTTATAAGTGTTTCTAAATGTTGGTTCTCCTGATCTTACAAAGATCTAACGGTTTGCAACTTTTCACTCCGTTGGCAAATTATTTAAAATATTATATAAATATTATTCAATTACATTAATTTGTATACTTTCCGATTTTAGGTTGTTTACACTTTTGCAGTTGATAATGCAATTTTCATAAGGTACTGAAGCTTCATTAAGACAAACTTTGCAAAATTGCCTTAGGCAATGCCTAAATTTTAGGAAACTGACCTACCATTGACCGATTCCCTAGGGATAATTGAAAACGTTCTGAATATTTTGAATCTGTATATGGGGATATGGGTATGGCAACTAAAGATAAACTGGACAAATTTTTCAATGGAAAACTTGATTATGGACTTGTATGTTCCATAAAGAAGTAATTTGCGGTGGAAATGTTGAAACAAAGTAAGTAAGTTGCATATATGTTTTTCTTCATACTCCACTTCTTGTAGCACTTGTTCAATATAAATGTATGAATTATTGTGGTCGCTGGTGACCCTGGCAGTTAAAAAGCGACCTGAAATAAATAAATAAATAAAAAAAAATAAAAAGTAAGTAAGTTAAGCAATTGTTTACAAAACATCATTACATCGTACTTCAATAAACAAAGAAATACCTTTTCTTTCTACGTATTTTTAGGTTTTTTAATCCCATATAGCACCTTTTTAGGATGTACAGTGACTACTTCATAAAGTACTAAAGCTAATAAAAAATGGGTATTAACAATCTATTTCATGCTGTGTTCAAAATTTTAGTAAATTTTTGTTGAAAATAAATGCACATATTTCAATTAATTAGGCCTATATAAAGACAAATTTTCCTATTTTTATATCACTGTCATTGTCAATGTGCCCAACTGTAGAGGAATTCAGGACCTCTCGAGTAGTTTATAATTTTGTAAGTATTATATCTGGGCAAGTATTTGCCCAAAGCAAATTTGAAAATTAACATCTAGATAAATTGGTAGTATGATTAATTATTGTAATTTTTACCAATAGCAGTAAATTTGTTAAATTATATTATATTACAGATTGTAAAGGCTACATCAACAACAATTTTATGCAGATTAATCTTTGTATAACGAAAATAATTGACTTTTTAAACAATTAAGTGGACATTTCAAATATGTCTACCTATCTGTAAAAAATTAATATTATCTATAGAAAACTTTTATATAAAGTGAACTTTTGCGTGTGTCATTTTTTTTAATTTGTGGTAAAAGGGGGAATTCTTATTGCAATATTACACCTTATTAATCTACCACAAGCGGAATGAAATTTAGCAACCACTACACAACTTAATATCAGAGTTACCGTAGAAATGTGAGCGAGTTGCAATTACAACTTCGATTTGAGATATCGTGGAATACATAATAATTTACGCTGCTCGTGAATGCTGCAGCCTTCTGACTTCCAAGAAAATGAAGAATTGTCTTGAGGCTACGGCCATAACGTTCGTTCCTGTAAGGATCTTGTGGGTGTAGCAGTAATAGAACCATAGATACTTTGGCTCAGATGGAAACGGACGCGCCCAGTCGCAATCGAGGAAGAATACTTGCATCTCAATGTGTTTTAGCTGTTTAGAGCAGAGGGTCTCTAAAGTTTTACAAATTATATCCCTGTTGGCGCCCCCTAAATTACAATTTCTAATGTCACCTGGTAATTTTAAAGCTAATTTATAAGATATTCATTTATTCAAAGTGATCAAGATATTTTAAATATTTTACGAATACTGTTATTTTGCTGAAGAATTAACTAAAATAATACAGATTTACTATAGGTAGACCTAAGTTACGGTACTCCAAAGTAAAATTTTACATATTTTCTAAAAGAGTTTTCTTTGAAAAAAGTTGTCTTCATGCTTTCATAAAATTCTTTGGATACAATCGCAAACTGAAATTTTAAATTCAAATGTAGGCTATGTATTCTAGTAACCACTAATTGCTGAATTTTCTCAGACTTTTCAAGTTTGTTAAAAACCTTAATTTACGAACGTACTTTTCAGATTCGAATACGTTGTATAGTTATCTCCTGGGGTGGCTGTTAGCTGTTTGAAAAAAACATTTATTTAGAAAATTTAATTTTACTTCATTTCCGTGCAAATTATCGTTTATATTTCGGTATTTACTACAATCCTGAAGACCTATCTAAGCGAAACGTAAAAGATCTTGACTCGAAAATTATGAAAACAAAATTAAGAGCCAGATTTACAAAGTTTGTAATTTATAGGTTTTGGATTTCTTTTTGAGTTTCTTAGAGGCCTCATCATAACTATCCTTTCAAACGCTATGTTCTATATTTTGTCAATATATTTGTTTGTCTACTTTTCTGAATTATAGATTCATTACATGGATTTGTTTTATAATAAAATGAGAACAATATAGCGTACTCTTAAATTTATTCCACAAGAAAAACTGCCCGTTCTTTCATTGAATGCTAATGTTGTGTAAAGTTATCGGACTTTATCATAACTCAATTGAAGGGATCCCTTAGAACCTAATGTAACTAACATCTACACATTATTCATGCATTAGTAGCTTAAAATGCCATAATAGCCTAGATGTTTTTGAGAAACATCCATCCTTCGCGTTAACCAAAATATCAGGTAAAAACAATAGCATAATTTTAAATAGTCAATAGATCTACCTTCTGCATACCTCTTGAAATATTCATTGGACTAAGAATTTGAAAAGAATTAGTGAACGAGATTTTCTAAAAGATGGCTTATTATGTGAATTGTTGCATACGATTCACAACGTTCGCGTCATTATCAACAAATTTCGGACATCTGGATAATCAGAAGAAAGCCTAACTTGTGCCAAAGATGGAAATGGGCTTGTCTTCTGGAGAAACATAAATCTCGAGCGGAGCTAACAGGTGGTCATTATTAAAGGTCACTGCACAAAGCTGTTAAAAAAAGACATGCTCCAACTAGCACAGATGGGTGGAATCATCGAGCCACTTTAATGAATAATGCAGAGCACGGTGTTTTCAACCATTCTTAAAGTCGAGAGACACCGCTGCAATACACAGTAAGTCCCTCCAATTTATTTTTTGTCTTACAGCCAGGGGTAGAATTTATAAGTACTAAAATGGCTGCATGTTGTCCCTTCAGCACTATTCCGAGAGCAGTTTTTTTTTTCAGCATAGGTTTTGCCATTTTCTCAAAAATCGTCGCAAGATGGCATCTAATCTAACCTAACCTAACTTAACCTAAAATGGCAAAACTTATGGTCATCTCGGGAGAGATTATAGCAAATCTCCGCATTATTACACATGTCTGAAAGAGCCTTGAACGAATCGAGATTTTTATCCCTCTGCTTCGTTCCAGATCTGTAATGGATTAGAGCAGGACACCAATCATCATTTAAAAAAATACAAAATACCATGAAAAAGAGGACTTTTTATGTACATAACTAGAGTGTAGCAAAACTTTACTCCTAACAATAATTTTTTATAAATATTAATCTACAACTTGCAGCATACATCAACCAAGCATTAAAGGGGTACCTATAAATATTAACTTGTTTAATTTTTACTGCAGATTACTTTTCCAATAAAATTAATAATAATAATGATAATAATAATGATAGTATTAGTACAATAAATATTGTTAAACTTTATAATTATAATAATAAGCTGAAAGGATTTATAGTAGATATCATCTCATACTTTGAGCTTCTTAGACTGTTATAAAAAAGCCATTTCATAACTAAAATAAGTACATACAGTACTTAGGTCATCAGTATAGACAACAATGCAATATCACCAACATCAATATAATATTAAAATCAAAGAGTTTCTTAAAACCAAATATAAAAATGGTAAAATACAATATAAAACCCATATGTTAACGTAGTAAAATTCAATTTCAAAAACCAGATTATTAAATATTAAAATAAAATCAAGAATTTTTTTAAAACTAAATGTTCAAGTGGCAAGAATTCTAAATGTGAACCATTGAGCTTCTACAAATTCATCAATTGAATAACGTGGATTCATAATCAGTCACTTGTTATGTATTTTCTTAAAAACGTTTAGCTGAAGTTCTGTTATTCCTCCTGGTAATCTGTTATACAATCTGAGACCCATGACCTTGTAGTATTTTAATATTTTGTTTTCTTGTAATCGATGGTATGGAATATCAAATTTATCCCTATTTCTTTTATTGTAATCGTATATTGACAGAGCGGAGTTACCGCATTTTAAATTCCATAAAATAGATAATATTTCTTGAACTTGCTTAAGAATTGTCTATTGCCTTTGGGTAAGTAAGTAATTAAATAAGTAAATAAATAATGGCAATAAAATATATTATAGGTCTAATCTAGAAATTTTTGGGTCAAATTTTCTTCCTTGGCATGCCCGTTTTCGGCTCAAAATATTATGAACAAGGTAGGCAGAAACCAACATTATGTCTAAGTCAAATAGTCAAACATGCTGGAGGGCAAACGACAATTATTGCAATGAAAAAAGCAATGACTATCCCAATTTCGAAGAAACTCACAATCGGGTTTGTGGACCTCATTACGTACCATATAATATCGTAATTTTGTCTTTCCAGTTTGTTTACTACACAAAAAATAAAACGATTGCATAACAGGAGTGAAACTGCAAGACGATAAGTTAAGTTCTTAACTCAAGAGTAGGTGAAGGAGGGGGGGGGGGAGGTAGAATAAGAAAGAGAGAAGAGAGTCAAGGGCATCTACTTATCCTCTATCAGGATTATCTTCACAATGCTTATCACACAATTCGACACAAACGCGTACATACATTATTGAAAACCCTCACGACGATAAGAATGACAATCTATCTATACTGGAATAGAACATAATTTTTCAGCAATACTGTTTTCCATCTGGTTTTATTGTTTGGCAGTGTCTTGTTGTCCTTTTGCTTGTTTCCTGGCCTTGGCATGGTCAGTGAACCAAGTCTCTCCAACTTGAAGCTTAAATAATAATAAAAAATATACCCACCTGCAACTTCTCTGAACTGAAAAAAAAAGAAAACAAGAAAGAAAGAAAATAAAAATAGAACGAGAGGAGAATCTTTTAAACCTGGGTTCACCTACTACAATAAAAAGGCTAACGCATAATAAAAGAAAGAAAAGAGAGAAGTAAAAAGTTAACGTGACGTTTCACCAAATCATGACGCTGAAGGCAGAGAATATTGTAATAGAAAGTTGCTACTACTGAAACAAGAAAGAGAGGAAGTGAAAAAAAGTAACGAGTGGAAAACAAAAGCAAAATCTGGATCAGTAAAAGATGATTGGTTATGAACTCGAATCTCGTATACTAACAATCAGAACCCGTGATTAACGCTTTAGGCTGCAAAATCTACTGCGGCTTCAGTTTTCTGAATACAGAAATCCTGAAGGATGCAAATCGGAGTTACTTTCGTCGCTCAAGACTTGAAGACTGAGTTTGTAGAAACGGCGGATGGATTCGGATAATTTTTATTAAAAAGTTTTTCAAGAGTTTGAAGCATCTTGTGTAAAAATTTTAAACAATTTCTCTAGAGCATTTCACGAGAAAATCGCGAAAAAATGACATTTTCTTCATACAAACTAAACTAAACTCCGTGGCGCGACATCCCCGAAGGGACAAGGCCTACCACCCGACCTCTGCATCATCTACCTATAGGCAGATGGCAGGATTGGCGGGCATGTGGTCAGCTTGCCGACACAGACGGCCGTTAATGGTGGTTTCCATGACCGGAGCCGCCACTTCTCTATCAAGTAGCTCCTCAATTTGAATCACGAGGCTGAGTGCACCCCTACCAGACCTCCCTACTTCAGAAAAATCCCAGGAGGTACCGGGGAACGAACCCGGGCCGACGGATCTGTAGTCAGCGACGCTAACCACAAGACCACGCCGGCGGTCTCTTCATACAAAAGGGTAGTAAAAATAAGAAAAAGTAGTCGCTGATGTTCGTGTCACTTTCCTAGAAGGTAAAAGGTAAAGCGATCCCTGTATGGGCCATGGAGAACAGTCGGGTTTCCAGGAGGTTAAGGCTCCCAGATTTTGACATATTTCCCATGAAGGTGGAAAGGTTGTCAGCCCTACGCACCGGCCGTTATTTTACCCCAAGAATACTCCTGGTACTCACTTCTGTTAGATGCTGAATCGACCCCAGGGTCATAGTGCCACCAGAAGGGTTAGGACAATTGAAAAATCTCAACGACCTCATCGGGAATCGAATCCGCGACCTTCCGGTTTGTAACGCAGTGCCTTAACCACTTCACCACGGTGTACTCCTTTCCTAGAAGGTACCTAACCCAAATATTTTTTTTTTTATATTTCTTTATAGCATTTTGCGAGAAAATAAGGAAAAATTGCATTTACGTTGATATTCATGTTAGGACAATATATTATTTTTATGTAATTGTTTATAGCATTTTGAGAGAAAATCGCGAAAAATGTCATTTCCTTCATGCAACATGATAATAAACATAAGAGAAAGTCGGCACTGACCTTCGTGTCCCTTTCCTAGAAGAAATATGACCCAAATATAATAATATTATATTTCTTTATAGCATTTTGCGAGAAAATGACGAAAAATAACACTTTCTTCATGCAAAACGGCAGTAAAAGTAAGAGAAAAATAAAATGAAATAAGTTTTCACGACAGCATTGCTAAATTTTAAAACTTTAGTGCATATTTTTGCTTACATTTCACAAATTTTTACGTCATGATTTCATGCATATTACAAAAGTTTTCAGTGCATGAACTTCCTAACCCTGTTTATAACAGAATACAGATTTTAAGGCAATTTTCATCGAGTGAATGGCGCTAACCATCATAATCTTGAATTTAAACAGTAATATAATATGCAAATTTATACAGTAATATAATATGCAATCATCAAGTGAAATCATCAGTGGGATATAACTTTGAAATCAATGGAGAGAATTGCAATAGAATAAATAGTTTCTATGGATTACAATCGTATAAAACGGATAAAAATTATTACAATTTTACATATAGCTTTACTCAATAAATATTACATTTCTGCTTTTATACAGTTTTCAAAGTAACGAATTTATACGTCATTAGCAGTGAAAAGGTTAAGGACTGAGAATACATTGCATCAAAGGAAGCACTAAAAATAAAATCAGGTAATCTGATGTACAGTAGCAAAGTGCCAGTATGTTTTTGTTTAATCAGTTATGATTGCAATTATGATATGCAGAATACAAAAAAAAAGTATAATTGGCCGGTTTCGGGATTTGAACCATGGAACTCCAGAATGTGAGGCCAAGACGTTACCATCTCACGCACCTGGGCAAGTTTAATGGTCTAGTTGGATAGGCCTAAGCGCATGTAAAGTAATAGTGTTATTATTTTGTCATAGCTAACTGTATTTTAATTGCCAAAGCCTTATAAAAGATCACAGTAAAACAATTGACTATGTTGTCATGATAACTGTTTTCCATTTCATGAATTCTTTCGAACACGTATATTACCATAAAATAGGCACTAAATTGAGCATTACTCCGAAACAAGTGAACCTATTTTATCCAATATCAATAGGCGTCTTCCCATGGACATTATAAATGTGTATACCAGGTTTTATAAAAATCCAGTAAAGCGTATTTGAGTTACCGCGTCTTTAAAATAGACACTAAATTGGGTTTTACTCCGGTACCGGTCTACCGATTTGGTCCAATATCAGTAGACGTCTTCCCATATATAGTACATTATAAATGGGTATACAAAGTTTCAGGAAAATCCAATAAAGCATATTTGAGTTATCGCGACTTCTTATATATTAACATAAAAGGCATTAAATTGGGAATTTTTCCGGTACTGGCCAACCGATTTAGTCGAATGTCAATAGACGTCTTCCCACGAACATTATAAATGCGTATACGAAGTTCCATAAAAATCCGATAAAGCGTATTTGAGTTATTGCGCCTTTAAAATAAACACTAAATTGGGTTTTACTCCGGTACCGGTCAACATATTAGGTTCAAATTCAACAGGATACTTCTCATGGAGGTCATAAATGCGTATACCAAGTTTCATGGAAATCCGATACAGCGTATTTGAGTTATGGCGCCTTTCTATTAGAAAGGCGCCATCATCTATTAAAATAGGCACTAAATTGGGCATTACTCCGGTACCAGTGAACCGATTTGGTTCAATATCAATAGGGTTCTTCCCATGGACATTATAAATGTGTTTTCCAAGTTTCATGAAAATCCGAAAAAGCGTATTTGAGTTATGGCGCGTACAGACACACGGACGGACGGACGGACGGACTGACGGACGGACGGACTGACGGACGGACGGACAGACAGACATTTTTCGTCCCCCACACAATCTCATAAAGTATCATACTGGCACTTAATAAACCGTACAGTATATTGTCTCACCTTGATATCGTTCTATCTCATTTTTGTATATTAAACAGTCGATTCATTAGTATAATTATATGCGTGATAGTAATGAGGGTGACAAAGTAATTAAGCAGTAACAACATATCAAGGCTTTCAAGTTGATTATGAGATGGATTTAAAAGATGGTGGTGGAAAGATTATGGTGTTCTGTGATCTTTAAGTAACGATGCCCTTAGGTAACGAACTGAGCCCTTGAGCCTGTAAGGATTATTACACTTCAAAGAGTCGTGTCTTTTCTTTTATCATCATTATCGCCATCCTACTTTCCATCGTCACGCGTATTTGCATTGGTTACAGCCATGACTAGTTTTTATATCGCATCATATGATATTTCTTAGTCCAGTCGAGAATAACATCAATAACGACGTAAGAGTCTCAGACTGGAAAGTCCTGCAAATTGAGATGTTGCCTTAAGAACGATGTGTGCTAAAATCAGTCATTTCAGTGATTGCTTTCATCATAGGTAATTCCAAAAGAGTTGAAGATTTTATCGATCGAATTTATCTGATGAATCTCGTCAACTCGAGTTGGATTTATTAAGAATATTCCATGAATAAAAATGTAACGGATTATGTAAATAATAATTACTTTCGTGCTTTGTTGTATAAAAAACAAAACAAAACCAACAGCTGCGAGATCGCGGCCTACTATGAATCAACTATCCATGAATTGATTCGCGTTTCTATGTTGTAACCAGGGTTAGCAATGGTGCATATAAGACAGTTAACTTCATTCAGGTAAGCTAACAGCAGAACAGAATAAAAGCACAGGAACTGGCTTGTACCGAATCGAAATTGTGTTTTTAATCAATGTACAAGTAGGGGGGGGGGAAGTGGACCGACTAAACTATCAAGTTGCCGATATGAGCCACTGCGCATGCCTAGCGCCATTCACAGGATAGCAGGGAATGTATTGAAATTTGTTCTTCAAGCCGATAAATTGCTTGAATTGAGTTAATTAGGGTCTTAGATATTGGAATGAAACCGTGATAGTTATAAGATTAAAGAAAAAATGAAACTCAAAACTCATAGGCTATAAACGATGAAATGCGCTATAGAAATCATTAAAAAAACTGCTGTATAATACAAAACAGGGGGAAAGGGGATTATATCTATGGGAACGGAGGGGGGAAAGGAATAAAAGCCCTAAAAGGGAAAACGGTGCTGGAAAATTGCCTCCAATCTCAACTTAAGACGATTCACTCTGTGGTTTTTTTTTCACAGGCCCACTAATTTGATCTTCGATAAAAGGTGCGTACCTATAAATCCTAACCTTGCAAATGGTACAACTCTTAATTTCACAAGCAGACTGAAAGATGGAATCATCCGTTAGTGTCTCAAATCAAATTTTAAGATGAAAATAATTTATACAGTATGCAACAATGCAATAATAACACAGACCAACAGCCATTTTGGTGCCTTAGAATTTATAACTATTCTTGGGTATATTTAGGTCGCTGATGCCAAATGTGCCATCAGTTTTGCCCTATCAGCTATAGTTTTCTGAGACATGGTATTACCATTATGCATATTATCTCATTTTACGTTTGATATAAATAAAAAACAGTGTCAATTTTTAGAATCTAAATCATGTGAAGAAAAAAGCAACACACTAACATTACAATAACAATATAACATCGGGTCTCTCAAAAAATTGATATTATCACATATTGTACGGTCGTTGTCAATTTGAGGGCCAAAAATAATCCATCTTTTAGTTTTTCTGTACTTCGTACAGTTTTCGTCCTACGTGTCCAAAGTATGGCCAAGAACCTTCACTAGCTATATTATCAAGCAAGATTTTAGAGCTTTTAAGTTAATGGCACTCTATATAAAAGTAGAGCTGGTAGAGAAAAACTGTTTACATATTTGGAATAAGCACACTAAGTATAGCCAAAATCCGGTAAAACATCTGAGACAACATGCAAAAAGTTATTTTTTGTTGGGCTGTGTAATTAATTTCACAATGTTATAGGTATCAATATTAATAAAGTAAATATATGCCGGTTTAGTCATAGAAATAAAAATGGACAGAGACTACCTGGCTCAACGTTATGCAGGTGTCCGTAACCAGTAAAGCGAAGAAATAAATTCATGACATATGAGAGTTTAATTGTGATATCTTTTTACAGTTTCTCTGTGCAAGTTTATTTTTATTGACATACCTTGCAGAAATTCTAAGAGATAATTTTGTACATTTATTATGTCACGTCAGTCTGTACTTTTTTTCTCTTCAGTCAAGTAAATATGCACTGCACACATATCTTCTTCTTTAATATTCAGGCTGCATAATCCATCATCTCACTGCCGTGCCATGCAGTCATGATGTCAGTTCGATATAGGGTATTTCAAAAAGTATTTGTTTCATACAGAGGGTATTAAAAAACTTGATGAACTGTTCCAATTGATTGTACACATTATTGTCACAGATAATAAATAATCGTTTCGTCATCTGCAATAGTCGCGCTTGGTGCGACTATTCATCAGCTGTTTTATTTTTTAGATTAACCTCTTTGGTATAACTAATAATTTAGAGTTATTAATGTGGTATTTATTATTACTCTATTTCTTCTTTTGTACAGGTGTGTTTGTCTTCACGCCGATTCTGAAGGTGAAGAGAAACACCCTTCTATCCATCTTTTTTTGGGTCGACCTCTTTCTCTTTTGCCTCGTGGTATCATAACCCGTGTAGCTTTTATTAATCCTCTTTCTTTTGCTTGGTCTACATGGGCGTTCCACTCTTTTTCTTTTGATTTCTACAAATTTTGTGATTCTGATTAATTTTTTACTCTAATTTTATTTGTTATAATATGGCTCTCAGTAACTCTTATCGTCTCGTCTTCTGTCCAGAAATCTAAAAATAAAGATTTATAACTATCCTGCCGGTTGTATTATATGGATGTGAGACATGGCCGCTTACAGATCGGAAAGAACATAATCTGAGAGTGTTCGAAAACAGGGTGCTTAGGAAAATAATTGGGCTTAAGAGAGATAAAAATGGGGACTGGCGAAAACTGCATAACGAAGAGTTTCACGACCTGTACTCTTCACCGGATATACGAGTAGTAAGGGTAATTAAATCACCGAGGATGAAATGGGCTGGACATGTTGCGCGCATGGGGGAGGAACGACATATCTCAAATGTATTGACTGGGAGACCCGAAGGGAAAAGACCACGTGGAAGACCTAGACGCAGGTGGGAAGACAATATTAGGCCTAGTATAGATTTAAGGGAAGTAGGATTTGCGAGGGATGATTGGATAGAGTTAGCAGAGAATAGGATTGAATGGCGGGCTCAGGTAAGGCGGCAATGAACTTTCGGGTTCCATAAAATAGATAATATTCCTTTAGCCTGCTGAGGAATTGTCTATTGTCATTGAGTAAGTAAGTAAGTAATGGCTCATCTCTGCTGTTTTCAATAATTGAATCGGTCATTACAAAAAGGTCATGAGTCAACATTTTTCGAAAATTAGTTATACATTATTTTGGAACCCTCATATGGGGTAGCTGCGTTAGTCTGTGCAAGAAGCGTCAGGAGTAAACCATCAATTGGCGTCACAATTGGAACTCGAAATATTAACTTCATGCAGAAAGGGTATGAGATTGACTCGTGCCCTTTTTGCAATGACGATGACGAGGTGTGTTCAGTTGAAAGCAGACGATATCGAATGGAAATTTTACTTTTATAATAAGGAATAAATTTCAGAATAGAGATATACACTGATATGTATTCCATGTTACCTCAGAAATAATGTATACTTAAATAAGAACGAATATGCAGCTGGTTTAACTGTGCGAAGTTATTTCCTTCTCCTGTAAAATTTTATATTTGTGACTCATGACCTTTTTAAAATGACCGATTAAACTTTTTTTTCTTTTTTCTGTTCTCTGCTCTAGTTTCTATTCGTTAGGTTAGAGACGAAGTCATGAGAGATACTGTAGAGTGTAGACGATATTTACTTGATGGTAAAAGTTGCTCTTGTTTTCGGAACATGTGGTACGTGCAGAAGGAAGTAATTGGATTCACTAGTGGTTTCTACCATTTCGGAGACTGGGGACTACTTGGGTATTGATGATAACTTGAACTTTTTAATGCATATTCCTAGAAACTCTTTCTGCACATTTTCATTGTCATTTATAAAACAAAATAAATAAATAAATAAATCAATAAAATAAATAAATTCACTCAAGTGCATGGAATCTTTAAGATATGATGCGTTATGGTTTATGTTGATAAGGAAACTCTAAACCAGCTCCGGCTTGCCCACTCACCACCTCTGCTCCTCCCCTTTTTCGCGATGGCAAATACGGTTAAGTGCCTCTATATTGGTTAAGATTTCAGAATTAAATTTAGCCTTGTTCGATAAGGGAAATAACTTTCTGTTTGGTGCCTAGTGTTTTTTTCACTTCAAATTACTAACTTATATGTATAATATAGAGTGCTATTTACAATGCAATTTCATCCAATCTCCACTAATGTGTGTCTTTTTTTTCTAATTTATTTAATTCCTGCATGTCCCATTACATTCGTAATACAGTTAAGTGCCTCTATATTGGTTAAGCTTTCAGAATTAAATTTAGCCTTGTTCGATAAGGGAAATAACTTTCTGTTTGGTGCCTAGTGTTTTTTTCACTTCAAATTACTAACTTGTATGTATAATATAGAGTGATATTTACAATGCAATTTCATCCAATCTCCACTAATGTGTGTCTTTTTTTTTTCTAATTTATTTAATTCCTGCATGTCCCATTACATTCGTAATACGGTTAAGTGCCTCTATATTGGTTAAGATTTCAGAATTAAATTTAGCCTTGTTCGATAAGGGAAATAACTTTCTGTTTGGTGCCTAGTGTTTTTTTCACTTCAAATTACTAACTTATATGTATAATATAGAGTGCTATTTACAATGCAATTTCATCCAATCTCCACTAATGTGTGTCTTTTTTTTCTAATTTATTTAATTCCTGTATGTCCCATTACATTCGTAATACTACATGCAATGTTTAAACATATTTACATTCAATATTATATGAAATCTAGAGTTATAACATCTGAATCACTTAACAAATTAAGGCATTACTGTGGTTTCATGCATATATGTACATTTATACTTATAGTTTGTCAAATGGTATGGAGTTCGTGAATTTTAAGAAGTTCTTAAGGTATTTGTTTATAAGCTCATGTTTCTCTATCGGCCAGTTTTCATTTTTTAACACTGCTGCTATTAATAAGTCTCTTTCCATTTTCAAAATTTCGCACTGAAATAACAGTTTGTTCACCTTTATTGCACACACATTCAGAAACGTCTGAAATTTTAAACCTTTTAAGATATGTTCTGAGTTTTCCGTACCCAGTAACTATCGTAGTAAAATTTGGTGACACATTTATTAAGTGCCAGTATGGTACTTTATGAGATTGTGTGGGGGACGAAAAATGTCTGTCCGTCTGTCTGTCTGTCTGTCTGTCCGTCCGTGTGTCTGTACGCGCTCTAACTCAAATACGCTTTTTCGGATTTTCATGAAACTTGGAAAACACATTTATAATGTCAATGGGAAGAACCCTATTGATATTGAACCAAATCGGTTCAGCGGTACCGGAGTAATGCCCAATTTAGTGCCTATTTTAATAGATTATGGCGCCTTTCTAATAGAAAGGCGCCATAAATCAAACACGCTGTATCGGATTTCCATTAAACTTGGTATACGCATTTATGACGTCCATGAAAAGTACTCTGTTAAATTTGAACCTAATCTGTTGACCGGTACCGGAGTAAAACCCAATTTAGTGTCTATTTTAAAGACGCGGTAACTCAAATACGCTTTACCGGATTTTTATGAAATTTGGTATACACATTTATAGTGTTCATGGGAAGACGTCTATTGATATTGGATGAAATCGGTTCACCTGTTTCGGAGTAATGCTCAATTTGGTGCCTATTTTATGATAATATACGTATTCGAAAGAATTTATATAAAAAAAAGAGAATCAGTTATCATGATAACATAGTCAATTGTTTTACTGTTATATTATACGGCTTTGGAAATTAAAATAGAGATAGCTATGATTAAAAGCACTAATGTTTTACATGCGCTTATCCAACTAGACCGTTAAACTGACCCAGTTGACCGAGATGGTAACGTTTTGGCCTCACATTATGGAGTTCCATGGTTCAAATCCCGAAACGAGCCAATTTCACTTTCTTTTTCGTATTTTTATGTGAGTGTGCGATTGTCAAGATATCACAAATCAGTACAGTTCAGCTGATACTGGAAGATTTTAATCTGATTAAAAAAAACTAGACCTTTGTTCTTCCGTAAGCACTGCTTTTAGGAATAAATCTGGAGATTAACTTGGAAATGAATTTAAAAAAAACATATTCTGCATATCATAATTGCAGTCATAACTGATTAAACAAAAACATACTGGCACTTTTTTACATCAGTTTACCTGATTTTATTTTCACTTTTAGCCGGTCTTGTATATTTGGGAAGAATGTCTTGGTGATTGCACCGTTGTTAGTTTGGTCCCAGTCTATTTGCCACTTCATCAAGCTCTCCTTTATCAACTCTCGTGCTATAGCGCTTTTTGGGATCTTCCTGTAGCTTACACTATCTGTGCTAGCCGCTCCATTCTTAGCAAGTTGGTCTGCTAATTCATTTCCCTGAATTCCGACGTGCGCCTTCACCCAATAAAAGACTATATCGTAATTAGCTTCTCTTGTCATTATCGAAACCATCTTCCTAATTTCGTCGATTAGATGTGCGTGGTTCTTTCTGTTTTTTAAAGCATCCAAAGTTACTCGGCTGTCTGTATGAATTAAAACTTTACTTTTATTGGTTCTTTGTGTTTTTATTTTCTTTAGGGCCATTAATAAAGCAAATTGCTCGGCCTGATTGTTGGAGCACTTATCATTTAGTTTATAACTGAGCTCTTCTATAAGGTTTCCTTCTGTGTATATGGCAATTCCTGATCCTACACCGTGTTCATTCTTGCTACCGTCTGTGTATACTTGTAGTGACTGCATCGGATCCTCGCTTACATCACCTTCACTCACTTTAACAGTTTCTGCTGGGTGAGGCCAGTGCTTGACTTCCATGTCATGATCAAACATTTGTTGGTTTTCTTTGCTTCTTATAGTATGGAAAAGTTTGACTGATTCTTCTATTTTTATGATTATAGGTGTTAGTCCACTAATCACACAAAGGGCTTCATTCGACACTGTTCTGTAAGATTTTGCTATTTTTATGTTAATCAATCTCTGCACTCTGATATGTTTCAGCTGACTGCATCTTTTGTCCAGTGCTCTTATCCAAACTGGTGCTCCATATAGTATGAGAGGTAGTATTCCTCCTTTATATATTGTCTTATTCCCCACAACCCTCCGCTCCCATACCTGAAACCATAGGCGTAACCAGGCCGACCATATGGGGGGCTATAACATCTGGGGGTCTGGGGGTATGGAATACCCCCCAGGGTGAGGGAGGTTGGGGGTCCTCCCACGGAAAATTTAAAAAATTAAGATACACAATAACGATTTTAAGCTTCCCACGCTTTATACTCGTATTAAGTAATTTATAAGCAGACTTAAAAAAATTGAACAATTTTCCTTTTTTTAATCAATGGAGGGGGGTGTTCAAACCCCCAAACACCCCCCCCCCTCGTTACCGCCTCTGCCTGAAACCGACCTGTGTTCATAGGTTAATGTTTGAATGCCAGGCCTTTGACATTAACCAATACGAGTCTTGCTCTTCCAGGGGCTGGTCTACACATTCGTTGTGAGTACGCCGTCCAGCACTTTTCACCGCTCACCTAGGCCCGAGCATTGTTCATAGGCCATAGTGCACAGTGTAGGACTTGAGTTCAAACCAATAAGAAACTGGTTCATCCAAAGCTGGTGTTCAACACAAATGATGTGATTCAATGCCATCTTCAAATAAAGAAAATCACTAGAAGAAACCAGAAGCATTGGGAAGATTCAGTGCATTCGACTGTACATAAAATAAATGCATAAGCAAAAAAGTAAACAACCAATCGATAAGTAAATAAATAAATAAATGAAATATGGAACACCACTTTTTCCGGTTTATTATATTCTTTCATGTTCCTCGTTCCATGGTATATAGGGAAGATATACATTTTCTTTCTGATACAGCATGTTATTGTTACATCTGATGTATCAACCGACTTGCAAATGAGCGATTCAGGGTCATTGCATTATGTGTCACTCGACGTGACATGAATACCTTATGTCATCTCCACACAAGATCAGATCTGGTTTACCTTATCAACACATTGCACATTCTTTAAGGATCGAATTTTTTTTTTTATTTATTGAAACGTACGTTTTTCTGTGAACAGTACAGCCTAACCCGACAATGATAAATCCTAAAAAAAACTAAACTAAACTCCGTGGCGCTACATCCCTGGAGGGACTTGGCCTACCACCCGACCGCTGCGTCATCTCCCGTAGGCAGATGGCAGGGTTGGGGCCATGTGGTCAGCATGCCGACACCCACGGCCGTTAATGGTGGTTTTCTTGACCGGAGCCGCTACTTCTCTATCAAGTAGCTCCTCAATTTTGAATCACGAGGCTGAGTGCACCCCTACCAGACCCCCCTACCTCAGAAAAATCCGAGGAGGTACCGGGAATCGAACCCGGTCCGACGGATCTGTAGTCAGCGACAATGATAAATCCTACCAAAACGAAATCGCATACTAAACTTATTTATCCAGCGAGGATGCGACTTACAGCGACTTTCTCTTGCTTAAACAGGCCATTGACGTTACAAAATATGTTTTACAGTTCAATATTTGTGACCGTGCCAGAGAAAGCCAACCATAAGTCGGTAAACACGTTTCCGCGTAGGCCTAACAGTAGAAAACAACTGTTAGGATGTAGATTCTGACTCCATCTATAGGTTTCATTCTTGCACTACACTTTCTGATCACAACAAACATAAAGACAGCATTGCCAACCATAGTATTTTCAGTTTAAAAAGAGGCATTTTTCGAAACCCATCCATAAGCCGCAATTGAAATTTAACATGGTCCCAAATATCTTCTTTGTTACTTTTCGAGAAAAACATTAAATCCAGGCAACAGAACACACTTCCTACACTGTAGTAATGTAAGTTTGACATTCTGTCAGTGTGTTGCAAACTTTGAGCATGGTATTACAGTATTATCAGCCAAGTTTAACACATGGAAAAGTCACAAATTATACTTTTTGAGCAATAAAGTTTCAAAGTTTCAAAACATCAATTTCAGAGCTATAGAAATGTAATTCATTTTTAGAATGCTAAAAATTGTATGTTGAAGTTGAATCAATTCAAATCATAAAATTTATTTTTCCGACTTATGGTTGAGTTTCCCTGACAGGGTCACATTTAGAAGTTTCCTCAATTTATTTAAATTTTTTTTTATTTTTTTTAATTTTTAATTTGAATGTTGAATAATGACTCCGAACTGTAACCCTTAATAACTATACATGTGGACATGTATATGTATATAATAAGTGTATATAATATATATGTATACATGGAACAGGTCCTGCTAACATATATTTAACCCACAGTGCGCTTCCAACCGCCAGTGCATGCTAACTTTAATTGCTTGGTTTTCAGTTTTAATTTGCATGCTATTTTGCTACATTCAAAATCTATCTTTTCCCACTA
This sequence comes from Ectobius pallidus, assembly GCA_964059195.1. Classification (NCBI taxonomy): domain Eukaryota; kingdom Metazoa; phylum Arthropoda; class Insecta; order Blattodea; family Ectobiidae; genus Ectobius; species Ectobius pallidus. The sequence continues at coordinate 120,499,791 of CAXKWD010000007.1, read as the reverse complement.
AAATAGAGATACAGAAATTAATTTTTTCACAATGCTCTTTACAGTAAAATTACTAACCAGAATTTCTGTATAGGCTTTACTTCTTTAAAAAGAAAAATATTTTGTTTAATCTTATGATTGTTTTTTTAACTCTTCATTTATCTGGGTAAAATATTTTTAAAATAACTTACATAAACACAATAAAATACCAACAAATCTTAAAGCAAGCATCAGAGAATCGCCTTGAAAAAATGCAGGCTCATATTTTAATATTTGTCGGAGGAGATGGATTTCCATTTGGATTTAAAAAATAAATAAATCGAATAAATACCCCAAAAGAAATGGAGATATTAAAATGAAATTTTAAATTTAGGCCTACATTTTAAATTGAGACGGTTTACATTTTCATTAAGTGAGCAAAATATCAAATTTCTATGAAAAATTGTTTAAAAAATAGCTCTCAACACTTCGGCTATCCCTTATAGCCTATGTTGACTATTTAATTTAACCCGAGATTAAGGTCATGTTCTTCCTGATTATTCCTGCTATAATATTCTCTTTTGAGTATTGTGTCACAGCGACTCCTGTTTCGGGGAAAGCGCCGCATATCATAAGTTATAGAGTACAAACTAAACTTTCATAATTGAACCGAGGTTAAGACAGTGTAAATTCGTTCCTTCGCTACTACACGCACTTACAATACACCATCTTAACTGCAATCATACAGAATTCAAGGCTAACAGGCTTGCAAGAAATTGGGAAGGCTCTTAGATTAAGTGCCAGATAGCCTATTATCAAAACTTATTTTTTCTTCAAAATGATGGAGAAATATGTAGGGAGTACAGTGCACGGCTTAAGAAAAACTTGTGATAGATGTGCAAGTTATGCAGTTTTATAGTTAAAATGGGATTTTTTGTTGCTCAAAATTACATATCTGTGTAATGAAAGGAATATGGTCTTGCTCTACATTTCTTGCTATTTTTAAAATATTTATTTTCCAAAGAGATTCATGCCTTTTTCTCTTTTTCTTGTTCTGTTCTGGTATGAGTGTTCATTTTGACTTCCCTCTCAGAACAGAATCAGAGCAAATGAATAATATTGTTGAGTTTCCATGATAGGGTCACATTTAGAAGTTTCCTCAACGTTTTTATATTTCAACTTAGCGGTTGGTAACAACAGCTCTCTCTTGCCATAGTATTTTTTTTCAATGCTTCGTCTGTTTATTTTTTAAAATTTCATTTGATTTAAAACAGCTATATTGCTTTATCTAGACTATAGATAGATAGAAAAACCATATCCCTTATACGTATCATTCCGAGATTGACTATTTCGGCTCCTCTAATAGAAATTGGTTGAAATCTTTATATCTAGTTACTGCATCTGTATTCAGAAGTAGCAGGTTGGGCTGCTAGATGGTGCTCACGATTTTGTCTCTCGATATATTGCAAGGTGTCCTATTGTCCACTATTGTACTAAGTTTAACTCACTGAATGAAAGAAATAATTGACATTTTTAAATCTAAGTTACTAGCTTAAATGACCCGGCATCGCCCGAGTTTTGTATTTTGCTTGTACGGTACAATTGTTGAAGTTCAGAGGAAAAAGTAAACAAATTTCAGCTGATGTTTATTTCTGGTGCTCTGTGAATTATTTAAGAAACAATCAAACATAGCCCACTCTAACATTTATCTTGAAAATGGTGATGGTTTAAGCACTGTCATTTGTACACGATTAGAAAACGCATAGGGTTTTGACCTATGCATTATGTTATGTAATATTAAGGGCCTTGGATAAGGCCATTTTAATTTTTTAATGAAATGTCGACAGTGAATTTTCTCCCGTTTAGAAGGCTAAGTATGCAGACTTCATCGAGATCTGAATAGAACTGCAGATTTGTTTAAAAGAGAAACACACACGCAACTATTTTTTAAATATATAGATATATTATATAAGTAAATGAAGTGAGACTGTATATAAAAATATAAAACGCATTAAGACATACAGAACGGGCTACATACATGTTATGAAAAATAAGAGCTAGATAAAAAGTCGTACTCTAGGATTACACCATGTGTCAAGTTTGTTCGGCTTCCTATACGTATTGCGGTCTCAATTTCTTGTCAATACTTGAATCAACATTTCTTGTTGCATTTTTAACCACATACAAGCCGCAATGATCATACGAGGTAGTCATCGAACTGTTAACATTTCAGCCTGTAATATGAACTATTAAACTGAAGAAAAAATCAACCAATTATGATTGAAATCCAGCCTACCTTGCAGAGTGTTTTATATTCAGTGGAATTTAAAAATCATTTCCAATCATCTTATCTCTTCTAAAACGTAGGAAATAATAAACATTTTGTCTTGCTAGAATCCGGAAGGATTTTTTTTAAATTAAACGTAGAAAGTAATCTTATAACTCCTAGATCTGACATTATGGTAATCAGAGTTTTCCTACTTGAACCCTTGCGAGATTTCATCTCCACTGCTGGTATAAAATTATCCTTGCACATTTTGATATCTTAGCAGCGATTTTGCATGAGTACTTCCTTTCTCACACTAACTAAGACCAACATTGTCTTCTATTCAAGCTAGATTCAGCACTCATAGGCCTACGGAATCTAAGGCATTGTCAAATTAACCAATCTAGATAAATATTTCTTGTGGGAAATGTATTATGAAACACTTAAGGAATTACAAGACTTATTGATATCGTTCTTTTCAAATCGTGAGAATGGGAGCAGCTGCCTTCTTCATGTGGCAGAATATCTTCGACGGAAAAAAGGTTAGAAGGACTGGCAATAGAGATAGGTTTTTTATATTATGTCATATGCTGCATAGAAAGCAATTCTATTCGAAATGTTTCTTAAGAGTTTAACTTCCTAACTCCCCTGATAGCTGCCGGATCACGTACGAAAACAAATCTTTTCCCTTTTAACTTGTGGCTTTGTAAACAATATATCAAAGCAGTAAGATGACATTAATAAATTTCATGCTGATCCTACGAGAGCACACTATAATAATACAATCAGCAAGTACCACCATATTCACTCAAACAATCTAATTTGATAACAAAATATCAGTGCCTCAGGTTTTCATGACTGCAGATTACTTCAATTATAGTGTAATTAAAACCAATACCTTGTCAATATAATAAAGTGGAAAGGTAGAGTCAGACTGAAAAAACCATTGCCATAGTCGGGATTTGAACCAGGATCTTCGGCTTCCTGGGACATGCGAGTCAGGTGGAGAATTGAATGTTATACCGGCATGATGCCATGGCAGCTCAATTGTAGAGCAGCGGCAAGGAGAGCCAAATGGTTCTAATCCCGTTCACACTGCCAGTGTGAAGGAACTGTCGTTCCAATATAATACATTTTTTACAAAAATAGAATAAGTTAAAATATAGGCCTGTTGCTTTATTGACTCTAGATCTTTTGTGTAGGAAATTAAAAAAATTAAAATTGAAAAGCTATATAGATTAAACTACACTTCATATAAGTTGTGTCACATAATAACTTCAGTAATATCAAGTTAATAAAAACCTAACAAATCAGATAGATTAAAGGTTAAAATCTAGACCTATTGCTAATGTTGACTCCACAAATTAAAATTTTAAATAAATAAATAATAAAAGAAACTATATACACTGAGTTCTTCGCTGTAGATTGTTTCTCTAGGCCTATTAAATTTTAAAAAACAATATACGCTGTCATTTCACATTATAAAAACGAGTCTTTATTAGAAATGATTAGAGAACGGACCCAACCGCCACAAATATAGGCTACACAACGCGAAAATAGTTATTCAGTAAAGTTGTTACTCATCAGACTGACTGTTCTTTGAATACATCAAGGTTAGGAAACAAACTAAATATCATGATTACTGTAAAATTAAAGAAGTAAGTAAGATACTAACATTTTAGAAAATATCTTACGCCTGCTGGATGTCAGTATGCATCGGGAAAACAATGTTTTCTTTCTGCTGTAGCTGTTATGAAAATTAATATCTACTTACGTTTAAACAAGTATTTTTTAAGACCAGGAAATAAGAAGGATAATTCACGGTGATGAATGCCGGCTCCTTTGTACAGTCACTTCCTAGACTCTGAGAATATCTTAAATTCTTAACATTTTATTAATTAATCAGCCGGAATAGGCTACTTCTTAATCATGACAAGAGAGGAAGAAAATTGGAATTTGAATTATTCGTTCCACTAATGAGAACTAATTTATTCTCATAACACGTCTTATTAGTAACACACAGTGAACAAGAATATTAAAGACTAAATTAACCGAAGCGTTAAAATATTTAGGCAACATAATACATCCATACCGTTTTGTTCTACTAATCCTTCGGCAAGATCAAAAGGTATGCAACTCCTTGTCTATCATATCAGACTCCCATAAAGATTGAAATTATATTCAAGAGTGCAATACATTTTCAGATTTCATCATAGGTGTAAATAGAACTATTCATTAGGATGTGTCAATATTAAACTTAATGAACAGAGTTGGGGGAAAAAATACTTTACTATGTTACTATGTTACTATGTTAGGTGCCTTTACCTAGATTCACAACAAAATGATCGTAAATTGCAACGTAAATCAATTAAACTTTACTTCACAATACAGAATAGATACCACTTCTTACTTTTACAACAGTCTTGACAATCATGAACGAGTAGCGAATCGTAAACGAGTCGCCCATAATGAACGAATTATTATACTGAACGAACGAATCATGATTCAGTTCAAGAAATGAATCTATTTTCTTTGTTAATCAATTATGGAAACAGTGATTCGGTTTAAGAAATGAATCCAAACCTCTATGAATCGAAAGTCAATTCAATCCTCAAACGTGCTGATTCAGTGATTCGTTTTGGCTTCTCAATGTTCTGAATCACCGTTCACTCCTTTCTGCTATTACAACAAAGGTGCCGGCGGAACGGGTGTAAGACTCGCTGTGATGTTTGGGGCAACTCAATTATTAATTACGGTATGTGAATGTTAATCTTGGGCTATTCTTCGAGTGAGAGAGCCAACCTGTGAACTATGGCGAGCATTGCCAACCGTTCTTTAACTCGACTACTTTGAGGTTTAATTTGAAATTATTTCAATAATTTTTGTTCATAAAAAGAATGATATGGTTGTCTCTGGGCACACCAGGCACACCCCGTAGTTCCGCCTATAGATTTGATAACCAGAGCCGAACTTTGACACAAGATATAGCAATTTAAAAGTCCCTTTAGGCTGGCCTACAGGCTGAGGTAGATTTCGAAGTGCTTTTGGTTTAATTTATTGTTTCTGCGCAGCACTCTTCTTCTTATTTAGCCTTGGCATGACGAACCCGCAATAATAACTGCAAAAAACAGGGAAGAGCACTTTTTAAACATTCAAATCTCGCATTATATGAGAGCTATCGAGAAACTAGTTATTGATTTGTAGAGCACTCATCAAAAGCTTTTCAACGATACCCTACAAGACGTGGTTTCAAAAATTTCGAATTTCCATCCCCCACCCCCACTCGTACCCCAAAACCTCCGAATCGTTGGTGTCAGCGGAGCAGCAGCAAGGGGCGCCGAAGATCCTGGTTCAAATCCCAGCTTCGGCATAGAATTTTTCAGTCTGATTCTACCTTTTCACTGAAGATGACCACAAGTTGATCGAAATATATCTGATTTCCACATTTTAAGGACTTTAATATTGACAAGGCGGAGTTAGTGCATTTTTAAACTGAAATAAGTCAATTTGGCTCTGTTTTATGAACAAAACATAACGGCAAACTATTACGAGATTATAAAAGGACTAGATTTGGATTTTTTTAAAAGAGCTATATCAATTTACAATCCTATAACTGCATGACTGCTGAACATACAAAAGAAAAAACTGCGAGAAATTAGACCAAAAATACATTAAAATTAATTAAAATATTTAAACTGAAGGTTCATTCTCCATGCTAGTGGATCTTAACGCCAGTACCAAATGGACAGTAGTGTCGTTTAGACCTACATAGATTTAGATTACGGTACAATAATAACCATCTTTATATAGGCTAACATATTTTATCAATGGATTGGTTTTCTCTTTTCTGACAGCTGCCTGAAAGCAATTAGACTCTAGCTTAATTTCTTTAAGCAGCCGTGCAGATTTTCATGGAAATGCCTGTATAAACGTTCATCCATGAAAACAATTTCCGACCATTTTTATTGGATATATTGTTTTCTTTTTATCGTGATCTCATCATTGAGATATAATAGAAAATATAGCAATTGAAATATCGACAAGTCAATATCCTAGGTAAACAATTATGTATTAAGGATCTATAGGCTAATTCAAATACAAGCAGTTTAAATTATTATCAAATGCTGATTCCCGTTTCAGTCCTCGTAAAGAGAATTATCCTTCTGGCATCTAATAAAATAGTTTAATTACCTGCTAAATGCACTCTTAGTCATCAAGATTTATTACTGGAAGACTCACCTGAAGAAAATAGAAAACAATAGGTTATATAAGATTTCTAACCAGAAATCGTGCCTCTATACATACAATCTACGTTTATAAGCTACCTACAATTTTATGATGTACCTTAAATAATGCTGTCTCTCAATAGTGTTCTAGTAAGAGCCTCTAGATTAATTTATGTTTTACGTTAATAATAAAACAGGCAATATTGTCAGTAGGAACGAAATTTTCGATGTTTTTAATTTTAAAGGTTGACAATTAACGATCAGTTTCAATCAACTGAATTCTGTTAGATAAGTATGGCCGCTATAATTAAAAAAAAAAGAACCTGGATATACAGTAGAGCCTCGGTAATTCGAGCCCCGGTATTTCGAGGTTCCGTGTAATTCGAGCTGGTCTTAAGAAAATTAAAATTGTCCATAAAACTAGAGTAAAATCCCGTTTTTATACGGTGTCCGCAAGTAAGTTTTATGCACTTACATTTTGAGCTTTCTTTCAATTTTTCCATGTACAAAAATGCAGGTAAAACTGTCCCACTTAGGGTTTTCGTTCATAATACACAGAAATAACCTTGGCTTCAGACTGCTAATGCATTTCTATTACAGATTGACAGAAACCGAGGTTTGATCTTTCTTTGTTGGGACCTCGTGTCAATCAATTGCACAGTGCATATTTCCCCATCCTTTCAGAAAAGAATACTGTATTGTTACAGTAATCCCTACAATGGTAATTAAAAGTGTTTTCCTAGTAGCATCGCTTTCCCGTTCCACTCCATTAAGGGTCAGACAATCCTTAATCCTTAAAGGATGCCGATGTATACATACAGGCGTAACACAGGTATGTAGGCCTACTGTATTGTTTATTTATTTATTATTTAAACCATTATTGTGCTCATTAAACATTTATTTGCGATTTACCCATTGATTTAGTGAAATTTCCGTATAATCCGAGTTTTTTGTAATTCGAGGTAGCCTCAGCCCCAATTAGCTCGAATTATCGGGGTTCTACTGTAAATACATACATAGGGAAGGTTTTTAAAGTGTTATGTAGAAAATTAAACATGAAGGTAATCTAGAAAGTAATCACAGCATACATTATGAATTTGAAACATAGACCTACTTCCATTATACCATGTAATAGTAAAAGCAGTTTCAGGTAATATAATTTGACCACATAAACTGAAAAAAGGGGATGAGTTCGCTCCTCTCACGCAGTGAGCCCGGGTTCGATTCCTGGTCGGGAAGTTACCTAGGTGGGTTTTTTTTCCGGGGTTTTCCCTCACCTGTGAGACAAATGCCTGGTAACTTTAGGCCCTTGGGGTCCCCGGATATCATCTGGCCGTCATTATCATCTTCATCCCCATCCTCGCCTTGTTCTGAGTGAATGTGTGTGTGAATGGTGTGTCTCGTCCTATGTGTTCGTGTTGTCATGGAGGTGGCCCCGGCATTGGGCTGATGACTCATCCGAGGAGGCCCTCCATGTCCTTGTCTGGTCAAAAAAGTATGTATTTGATCCAAAGATAATCCTTCTCCCGACAGGTCGCGGCCCTGTAAGGCCCGGGCGGCTTCGCTTAAATCCTAAAAGGGATAGGTAAAACTACGATAAAGAAAGTAAGAAAGAAAGAAAGAAAGAAACTGAAAAAATATTATGTTTCATCATTTGAAATATTTTTAGTCTATTGTTTTGGTAACAAGGGATAAAATATTTGTGATATTTGTATTTCATATTAAAATAATGAGTAATGAATGAAAAAAAAAAAAAAAAAAGCTAAAAGTAAAAAATTATAACCACTACGGAAACAAAGAAAAATTCAATTAAATTGGAAATTTCCGTATAAGTAAAAAAGGTTTAATAATAATAATTATCGATAAAGCAACAGGACGCCACGACAAGTTTTGTTAGACTCAATCAAATTGCTACAAAATACCGTAGCACTCCGTTGAACCCACAACTTTTATTTTACTCCTGTTTCAAATAATGTTTGCAGAATTACCTACTTTTGAGTTGTCTTCTCAATAATATATAAAATAACAGTGTCATGATTATGCTTTTGTTCGACCACACAATAAAACGCTTATTAGGCCAATATGTATCATAATGATGTCCATTTCGATACAGATTTTCATTATAACAAAGGTGTACTATCGATTATTATCGAGCATGGAACGATCCTGAAACCGAGCAGCAAACGAAACTGCGAAATAAACGCCAGAATCTAAAATAAAATCAATTCTGTTCTTGTTAATTTTATTATTATACTGAATTGAGTTCATTTCGTCTTGCAAAAATCCGTTCACTTCAAGAAAACGGCCAAAAAACAAACTTCAACTTGACTGTGTGCCATCAGCTGCCATCCGTCGCGCAGAAGACAAATACTACGAGGACTTGCCGCCAATTTTTTTATGAATCTAAAGTCTCAAAACTTAAACATTTAATGATGGTCGAACAAAAACAGTTGTATGCAACTTTCCCATAATGGTAATTAAGATAATCGTATGAAGATACTCGTCTCAAATAAATTCATAATAGGCTCGTTGCTTATTGTAATAATTTAACGTTATTTATTAGATTGTAATGTATACAAATATTAGTAGAGGTATTAGTTTGGTAGAACAAAAATGAGACAAGCAAATACCAAACCAAAGAAAGAAAGAAAAATATAATAACTTTAACAAAGATCACACAATCAGTAAAAATATCAAAATAATAAAATGTTCGCTTTTCTCGCTTAAAGTAATTTCACCTGGGGGATTCGATTATCCTCTCCCTTCAGAATCCTAGGGTTAAAAGATCATTCATAAAATTCTGATAATCAATATACAGCATAATAAACCGAACTACGATGTAAATAACATTTCTATAGATCACTAAATTTTAAATAGGACATACAGTCTTCGGTACTGACTTACTGAGATATAGGTGAAATTCATTTTTTCCCCTGAGCAATGAATTGCTCTACAACCTTGTAATCTGACATGCTCTTTATTGACGATGTCTACAATTGCGTACTATTTTTCAGAATTAATAAAACTATTACAGTTAGGGGTTGATGATCGTTACAATGGCAGTCACGTTTCGTGCACTAAAATTGTAATAAAGTACAAACCTAAGTATATAACAATAATTCCCATGCTCCCTATTTTTGTAACAGAATTAACCATTTCAACCTCAGTTTTGGCAAAATTAATTTCAATATTTACAAAAAGTAATAATACTTTATATTTCGGAGAAAGTAATGTCTATTTCAGAAAAATTGATACGAATTTCGGAAAAAGCGTAATTTACTTTCGGAAGAGTAATTGAAATGTCAGAACATTTAGGCCTAACTGGAATTTCATATAAATTTTTAAAAAAAATTGAAATTGCAGTTTCTAATTCAGACAAAAATGCTGTGAGCAAAGATAGCCAAAATAAATTAAATACTGTGAGCAAAGATAGCCAATAAATTAAATTACACAGTGAATTTAACAACTAACACAGTTTTCTCCCTTAAAATAAAAACAGGTTTTTAGTTGTCCATTGCATAACTGCAAGATAGAGTTTCTGCACATGGCTGTCACAGTGAATGAAAAATGAATTAAATTAAATAAACATTGGCTGACTGTGACATCAAAAATATTTCTAAGATGGCTATTTTAAAAACACACCAAAAACAAAAAGCACAGAATTTTGTTTTCTCGAAATTTCGGGATTAGGTTTGATTATGCTTCATAGATTTATCATCTACCTCACTTATCATTATAAACCTGGATCATACAAATTATTTCCAGAACGTTCCAGCTGGGATTTGAGGCGGTAAATTTTTGAATGATGGACGGTTGGACGCCTAGCTGAAGGCGATCGGAAGCAGTGTAGCGTAAGAACTACAAGGAGGATAATATGAAAACATGACAGCCGTTCATCAGAGTTTACGCTTCATCCGTGATGTGTAACTGGAAACCGCCACACAAGGGCAATGCTATCACCAGACAGTATTATAATCCTTTCTGCCACAAACCGGTCGCCTAGACGTCTTGTACCTTAGAACTACAAGAACGATTCATTCGGAAAGCAACGTAAATACTTAAAGCTACAGACTATACTATACAGTGCTTTATGGCCACGTCTAATATAGGCCTAAAGCGAATAAATAATCAGGTGTACGGTTACAGAGAAATATGAGAGTTTTTATGGCAGCCGCACAAGAAATATGTTCGTAGGATTGATGGAAATAAATAAAGTTTATTGTGAAAAGCCTAAATGATTCAGTTCTCATGTCATCATTCTATTATTGGTGCTGCGTTTTCAAATTATTTACATATTGAGTTGGAGATATGCGCATGCTCCAAGCGCATGCGCAGACAGAGGTTAGGCCTATTGATTTTCTGGTGCACAGATGTCAACATAAGAAATGGAGGAATGATAATTCTTTCACACTGGCCGTGTGTAGGCTAAGATGGAAAGGTAAAGTCAGACTGAAAATTTTAATGTCATAGCCGGAATTTGAACCAGGATCTTCGGATCTTACCAACTGAGCTACCATGGCAACATGCCGGTACAACAATTCTCCAACTGACTCACATATCCCAGAATACCACCAGGCATTCTCAATATGAGATATCAACCCAGCGACTTACAACCTGTATGTACTTTAAGTCTGACTTCACCTTTCCATAAGGAATGGAGTCGACAAAGCTTTTCAACAACTACGTATGACGATTTTTCGACCCCCGAGAGAAATTGAACATTTAAAAAGGCGTAAAGAATTTTGACACTTATTTCAATTTTTATTAAACTGGGTATATCTGATAACCATATGCAATTATTCATAACCAGGCTTTAAAACTTAGTGCCCGATCGAATATGTTAACAGCAACTGTACTGTACAGACTTTGCTCGGCGTATGCGCTAGCTACCATATGCTAGTTCACGTGATAGTAAACAAAGCGGATTACAGGTATAGGAAGACCACAAAATAACTTCTCATTCTCTAAACTCACATTACAAGCATGCAAAACGATACGTTCTCCTGTTTGTGTGTAATAGTCCCTCCCAAATGTTTCAATATACGTATGTTTGCGTTTTAGAATACTTTACTTTCGGTATTCCGAACACGTATTATAAATTTATAAACACGCATAATGACAAGGTACACTGTTGACCAATTTGAGAGGCATCGTACTACGAGCGCATTGACTTCTCAGTACTACTATGAATGACTGTCTTATCAGCCTACGCAATCGCCCCCACCCCCTATACTCAGGTTGTTGGTAACTGGAATCATCTCCCTCTGTGGGTTCGGGCACTAAGTTTTAAAGCCTGTTCATAACTAAAAGAGCATTTTCCTTGCGACTGAAGTGCCTTAGAGATTTTATAGCACTAGTGCGATAATGTGAAACGTTTACTTCGTACATACCTAGGTATTGTGTAAGAAGTTCTCATTTTAATTCAAGCTACCATATATATGGGATTATATACCATTTTTGTGTCAAGTGAGTACCAATAGGGCTGTTCATTGAATGCTTTCTGTTAAGACAATCTAATCTGGCCATTAGCAAACAAAAATTAAGGTGCAGCACCTAAATTTCCTAGCTCTATTAGGTAAGTTATATTTTAAAAACTCTAACATAGGGTCTATATAAATATCTTTGTCATCCTCGTGTGTTAAACGGAGAGAAGAGCTTGCAGGATTAGGTCAACAAATTTGTCTAAATTGGAATCCATTTTCTGGGCAAAAAGGAATCACCTCTTAATCAGCAGCAGACCTTTAAAACTCTTGTTTATTTTTATAGTTGCACGTAATCCCCTAAAGAAAAGCCTGGGTTTAATATTACCTCCTTTCACTCTTCCTCGTTAAATTGTTGTGTGTGTTCTTGTAAGGGCGAAGGGGTTGATTTCTTATGTCTCTTTTGTGAAGTTCAAAGTGCCGCATCTTACTGTTTACAAAAGAATAAGGGAGGAGAAGTTTAGAATGAAGTCTGTGATATTATCTCTTCTCAGAGTTTCATCTTGAATGCACATATTGTTCCCCTTATTGAAATCGTTTCGCAATTACTTGTGATGACCTGTTGAAAAGAAAGGTTGTACAAGATTTGATTACATAAAATGGACAAGTTATTCTAGTAGATTTGAAATAATTTTTTTTTTTAAATCTTTACCCTTTATAGTAACGTTTTTCAACAGGTGTGCCGCGGCACATTTATTTAATATATACCGGTATATAGGCCTACGCTACACATACACACAACGCCAAAGCGCAAAGCTCATGTGATTCAAAGAAAGAAAATAAAAATAAAAATATTTTGGTGGGCCGTATGTGAGCCGCTGGTGTGCCCGAGATAATTGAAATAAATTTATTAATCCTTAATATCGGTCCTAAATTAATGACGCAAATCCTCAATAAAATACCCCTCTTATCGTCTTCCAGAGTTAGGCCTAACTGTGTTTCTAAACTCTTCGGTCACAAATCAAGAAGATTTCGAAAGCACATCAAGCTTAAAGTTTTAATCTTGGTTCTTGCGCCAACTTATTTTATAGTTATTATTGCAAATTTGTGACCTTAATATTGATTAATATAATATTATTGTTGACAAATAATTGTAACATATGTTACCCATATAAACAAATTCCAAAATGTGAATCATGTTGCTTATATTACATTGAAATGGTTTTCTCACTCAATTACATTTACATTAATATTAACTATTAGGCCTAATAAATGTACAAACAAAAAAATGTTCTTTTCACTTGAGAATAATGCATTATTTCCATGAGCATGACGCATGAATTCAAGTTATATAGGCCTACACCTATTGTGTGCCGCAAGAGTTGGGAAACGCTGCTTTATAGTTTCTGCCAGCGGTTGTGATGGAGCATAAAGCTAAGGGGTTCCACTATGATGACATGGATTTAATTTTCGGACAATCCAACATTTTATTTATTTTTATTTCAAATACCATTACACAAATAACACACATGTTGGTCCTACAACCCCGAAAGAGTAGGAGCTCGTGCTCGGGGGCAGTTTCATTATTACATTTATACAGGCCTTATGTGTTACAATAGAAGTCTAATGTTAACCTAAAAATTATCCTAAAACTATAAGAAAGACAAAATATGACGTAAAGGCACTAGGGGAGAAAGGAAAAAGCTGAGAGCAATCGTATGACCCTAGTGATATAAAAGGTAAAGTGATCCCTATACAGGCCATGGAGGCCCAGAGGGTTCCAGAAGGTTGAGGCTCCCAGATTTTGGACATTCGGCACATGTAGGTGGTAAGGTTGTCAGCCTTACGCACCGGCCGCCTTTACCCCCAGGATTGCTCCTGGTACTCATTTCTGTTAGAGGCTGAGTCGACCCCAGGGCCATAATGCCACCAGAAGGATTAGGCCAATTGAGAAATCTCAAGGACCTCATCGGGAATCGAACCCGCGACCTTCCGGTTTGTAGCGCAGCGCCTCAACCACCACGCTACGGCGTACCCCCTAGTGATATAAGTAACAATAATTATAATAAATGAGAAATACTTCTGAAAGTAATATCAGAAAGACAACATTTTAAAATGAATTTAAAGACCATAACTACATTTGACTAAACCGGGATGTAATTTGATTTTAGAATTATGCAGACGAGGACCAAAACTAGAGCTACAGTATGTGACAGACTAGCAGGGGTGAAACATTCGTGGTCTACTGAAGTACTAGTTTCATTTCGTCTTGTGCTATGTTCATGTGGAACAGCTAGGAATTTTGTGTTATTTTTATGGTAGAATTTTAATAAAGATTATCTATAAATTTGGTCAATGTTAAATAGATTGAATGAATTTTATGTTAGGGAATGCAAACATTTTCTTCGTCGATCTACCATTTGCCCTGCTGCCACTCTACTTTCTGTTCCATCATTATCATAATCATCTTTGTTTTTCATAATCATAAGGTCTCATAATCTTGAAATCCATTGATCGTCATACTATCGTATAAATGTGCAAGCCCAAGGTATATAAAGGTGCAAGCCTATTTCTTTTAGCAAAATACTTTACTGGTTGAACCAAGGTATATAAAGCTACAACTTGAACAACTTCGTTTAATCCTTTCTGAGCTGGATTTGTATTTTTATGTAAGCAGTCATCAAATCAAACCATCAGTGGGCTCTAAGTTTTAAATCCATGAGACTAATTTCAGTGGTAAAGCTAGTTTCCATAAATTATAATAATCATATGCGGACAAAAAATCCTCACAATTTACATAAAGTATTACTGTACACAGTACAAAGATTTGTGTGTGACCACCCTGAAAGAATCCCTCATTCAATAATCCTGAACCGCGGCATAACAATAATGTTATTTATTTAGCTTAAAAGACCCGGCATCGCCCTGGTTTTGTATAGGAAATCATCAACATCCGGGCCCTATACATTAGGCCTATTTATTTTCAACTGGCCGTGAAATGGAGTTATTAAACACAACTCAAGTTCCATAGAAAAATTCCGTTCTACTAAGTACTAGTTTTACTTCGTCTTGTGCTATGTCCATATGGAAGAGCTAGGAATTTTCTCTTATTTAATTTTCATAAATTTTAATAAAGAGTATCTATAAATTTGATCAATATTAAATAGACTGAATGAGATTCATGTTAGGGAAACGCCTATTGAATGCAAACATGTTAATTTATCGAGCTATCGTTTGCCCTGCTGCCATTCTACCTTCTGTTCCATCGGTTCTTTTGCAGACTGATTATATTTAGCCTATCGGTAAAATAATCAACTCTTGTGAACATATTCCACAAGTGTCGTTTCGAATAACTCCGGCACTATTGCAGCCCCCGATCATATTACTAGTTTTTATTAAAAAAAAGAGATGGAACCATGATGATCCTCTCTTCATTTGACACCTGTACCATTCAGTCCCTGCGACGCCACGGATGGCTGGTATCTGTGTCAGTTCTAATAATCTCCTGTCCCCCAGAACCCTCTCAAGTCTATGGTATCACACATAACACCCCTGACCCTCTTCAGAATTGAACCCCTCGTCATCGTTCCTTTCGACAAGTCATTCTAGCTTGTAAGGTCTGGTCCCACAATCCATAAATTTAAGCTGC
Organism: Ectobius pallidus; assembly: GCA_964059195.1. NCBI lineage: Eukaryota > Metazoa > Arthropoda > Insecta > Blattodea > Ectobiidae > Ectobius > Ectobius pallidus. The sequence continues at coordinate 120,484,272 of CAXKWD010000007.1, read as the reverse complement.
CTGTCAAAATGAACATTCATTCGGGGAAACAAGTGATTTTAAACACAGATGTATTTATCAGAGACGTTGAACACAACAACTACCCAATAATTAAATTTCTAAGAAAGCATAGTAAAAGCAATTAATGTGTGCAATCAATACCTGCCAGAGCTTAATTGACTTTATCAAAGTTCTGAGTACTGGAGTAGGACTTACTTTCATTAACTTCTGCGAAATCACTTTTTGCCAAAGAAAGAAATTTTAATAATTTATTGATTATTAGTGAATCGAACTCATTTTAGGCTACTATAATCTGAAATCTGAAATGAAGATTAATTTTATACTACCGACCATAAACATCTGAAACTATTGAACATCCTCTTAACTAGATCTGGAATTTTAGGCTCTAAAAAATTAGTTTTAGGCACCTAAAATAGGCTTTTAAAACAAGTAAATAGGCTTTTAAAAGAGAAAATAGGCACTTAAAATATCCTTTAAAAATGTGTAAATAGATATAAAATAGACTTTAAAATATTACAATCTACACCTAAATTGTAACATGGACTTTTTTTATGCAAGATACGTGGTGTACATATTCTTAACAGAATTAACTGCAAAATTAGGCATCACTTAAACAGATGTTCTTTCACTGGTGACTTGACACAGTAGTCCTTCCCCCTTAATCCTCCCCCTCCTCTGTCAGTCAGCATTGCTTTAGCGAGAATTGTTTGGAATAATCAAGTTTCTGTGAAAAACCCACATCTGCTGTTCTGCTCTTCATTGAAGGATGTCCATTATAAGATTGTAAAAATTACAGAAGTTGAACTTTATTTTAATTGTACAAAATAGGCATTTTAGGCACTAAAATAGTAAAATAGGCTCTAAAGGTCCAAATGGACATTTTAGGGCACTATAAAACTCTATAAGTTTAAACATTTTCATGTTATTTCATAAGGAACAAAATAGGCATCTGCCTTAAAATCCCAGGTCTACTCATAACAGATCAGTGACATCATAGTTTATTTTGGAGGGGAAAAACAAAAATTGAATGGAAGTTTACCAAATTTCAAGTTTCTAGCTCATCTGGAAGTGAGTAAACATCAATGTTAATAAGTGGATGATAAGACTGACGTAGCACTTCCTGTGATTGTAGTTTTATATTTAAAATTTCTAACTAAACAACTAATAAAGTCTCACTTATTAGGCTAACACTGACGTTTACTCACTTCCAGATGAGCTAGAAACTTGAAATTTAGTAAACTTATAGCTCTTAGCCTATAACCGATACAAAATTCCAAAGTTTCAATTTTTTGTTTTTCCCCTCCAAAATAAACTATGATTTTTGAAAAAAAAAATTTGACTGCGTATTTGTATGGCTTCAGATGTTTCGACATAAATAAATAAATAAATATGCCTACTGTTGACGTGAGGAATTTGTTGTGAATTCGTTCTGTTAATATTCTATCTATCCCGCTTTTTCCTTCACATAGGCCTATGCTTATCAAACTTTCTCAAGAAACCGTGGTCTAAAAGTCAATAGTTTCTTAAATATGGCCTATTAACTCCGTATGGCACTTTTTTATTTCATTTTTACTGATTTTATTACATTAACGAAGGTGTATGTAGGCCGTGCTGCTGCCCTACAGAAAAGCATACAAAAAAAGAAAATTACAAACAACAATCCTGACTTAACCTCCAATTCAATCACTGACTAATGACCCAATTATATTAGTGAACAGCTTTGATGAGTAGTGTACATATCTCTAGATTTTATTAACTAATAAATAATAATACAAGTTTTAATCATATTAATAGTAGGGATGGGTCGATACCAGATTTTCTCGATACTCAATACCCGATACCAATATATGATTCTTTTCCTCGATACTCGATACCGTCAACATTTCCAGTTTCAATAAAAAGGTACATTAAAAATTAAAAGTTGAGAGAACTGTGTAATACCAACTAAATTAATTAAGTGTGCATATTTAATGAGACAAAATTTAATATCATCAGTAGCCTATAATTATTTTTAAACTCTACATTAAAAGTAAAATTAGTTTTTGAAACAGTCCACGTACAAGTTTTTGTTCAAAAATTACAATGGGGTTTGGACAGTCAGCATGCTTGTTTCTTGTTATTGAAACGTTTGACAGGAAACGAAACAATTAAGAATCTCTTCTGTTTGGATTTTGAAAATAGGAAAGTCTTTATTTATGACTAGATAAAAGTCACAGAGTGGTTTTCTCCATTTCAAGGAGAAATAGAAGTATTTACTATATTTAGTAGACTACTAAAAGCAGAAAGAGATACTGCATTGCCTTAAATTGCAGAATTTCCAAAGTATCGAAAAAGTACCGAGCTAGTTTCCTGAAGTATCGCTCGATGCCGATACCATGCAAATATCGAGAGTATCGAGGTATCGAAATTTATTAACGAGTACTATGAAACAGGGTCCTGATCTAGGAATACCTTACACAATGCAAGTCTCTAGAACTCAACCGAACAAATGTTATGCCAGTTTACACATGCTTCTAAAGCAGCCACTGTACGTAATAATAAATGATGCTTAACTGAAGAACAATGACGTGTCTTGGTATCTGTGTTGGTTGTAATTATCCGTCCCGTGTGTATGAGTCCGTATCTCTCATCAGTCTGTCAGTCATCTCAGCCTCTACTAATTTCTTTCGCAGAAGCAAACAAAACCAAGTGTTGTGTTGGTCTACAACTCTTCAGACATGAGGAATCTTCATCAGATACTTCGTCTCCAGCCATACTCTCGCTTAACTTTTTTCTCTCTTCTTTGTGCTGTTACGATTTGTCGTTTGGATTTGTCATTTGGTAGCACTTGAGCGTGTAACAGCTCATAGGAAGTGTTGCAACCGTTATCCAACAGAAGTGTATAGAAGATGTTTTATTATTATTATTAACTTATTATTATTTAAATTAGGGTTTTAACCCTTTATTTTGCAGTGTTGAGAATTTTGGAGAGTATTTAATAAGGCGCAAACTTTCAAAAATTATACTTTGAATACACAATCCATGTTTGGCAGTACATATGTGAATTATTTCACAAATATTAACGGCTGTCTAAAAATAGTGTATGATACATGTGGTAACTTATTTTTATTTTGTTCTTAGGATTGCTACATTCGCCCTTACTCATTTCGCAAACATACTTAGTCGCAAAATAAAATCCTGTGTATTTACCACTGGATCTTAGGCTAAATAACTTTCTTCTTTCCCCTGAAAATTTTCGACTTTCCAGAAAGCGTTTTTGAAACAAAAAAAAACAGTCCTCAATACTCACCAGTATGTTGTGGAAACATAAACTCAATGCAATAAATATGAAGCTTGGTGTAAACAGACAAATTCAATGATGTCTTGTATCGTTTTATACGTGTATACATACGAGGAAATTTGGCATTGAAGTAAGTGGCCCAAACTGGCTATTATAATGATTATTATGTACATAATTATATTAAATAATAGGGGACAGCATGAACAGAGCACTGCTTAGCGAACATTCAGCAATTAGTGTCCACTTTTCGCCTCGTGTAAACAACGCACGGCGAATCGGTAATAACTACAGCAAACATCCCACCAGTGTCTACACGTTTCAGTTCTTCCAGGCCCAGGGGGAAAATTGTTTTACACTTGGGACTTTTCTATGCCATGACTAAAAAGTCAGAATTTATGTTGTGATCGACAATGTAATAACTAGGTAGATTGCACAACTACAATAACTATGGGAAAGATTTATGTGCAATGAACATATACAAAATATGCAAATATATGTAACTACTTTTAACTAGGCCTATATAATATATAATATACGTTATATATAGGGAGGGTCCTCGATACTCTCGATACTTGCATGGTATCGGCATCGAACGATACTTCAGAAAACTAGCTCGATACTTGTTCGATACTTTTGTAATTCTGCAATTCTGCAATTAAGTGAGAATGCTAGTATTTTTTAATAAAAACTTGTAAGTGGACTGTTTAAAAAACTAATTTTAGTTTTAATGTAAGTTTAAATATAATTATAGGCTACTGATGATATTAAATTTTGTCTCATTAAATATGCAGACTTAATTAATTTAGTTGGTATAACACAGTTCTCTCAAATTTTAATTTTTAATGTACCTATTTATTGAAACTGGAAATGTTGAAGGTATCGAGTATCGAGGAAAAAAATCATGTATCGTTATCGAGTATCGAGAAAATCTGGTATCGACCCATCCCTAGTTATATATAATTCTTTACAGCAACAACTATTTGCTACTGGAACTCATTGTCTAGCTATCCCATTAGCTGCCAAACGAAATCACTGTAGCGCATTTTAATCAAGTTGGTTGGTTGGTATGTGGTTATTTAACTACAGGGATGTACTGCAACTTAGGCCTGTGACCGTCGCAGGTGTGCCGGAATTTTGTCCCGCAAGAGTTCTTTTACAAGCCAGTAAATCTACTGACGTGGGCCTGTCACATTTATGCACACATAAATGCCATCGACCTGGGCCGGGATCGAACCCGCATACAAAGCCAGCGTGATAGCCTACTAACTACGCCACTAGTCAAGTTAGTATAAAGGAACATTTAGCAGGTTTTAGAGAGATATTAATAAGTGAACATTTAAGAATTCGGCACTTTTAGTCTATATTGTATTCAATTTTTAAATTCCATGTATTAATAGTTTCCCTTTTTCTTTTGTATTTTAGGTCAATTATATTCTCTATTATAATTAAGTCGTATAATTCTTGTATTTCATGCAGGTATTAGTTAAGTGTTTCAAAGTTCACGTTTAAAGCACAAATAGTTTAGAAAATCACTCTCAATACTTCAGTTATCTCTTAAAATGAAAATGATCACAACATGTAAGCCTACCGGTAATAAACTCTAAAATATGGGTGAATATGGGGAATAAAAATGGTATTTTTGAATTCTACAGACATTGAATATCAATAATAATAATAATAATAATAATAATATAAAATAAAGTTCATTTAGCTTCATAAATGTATATGTTCTTATTAAATCAAACAGGAGTGAATTAGCATATTAAAAATCATATGAATCTCATTTGATTTTTTTCTCGAACCACGTATCTTATTATTTTCTTTCGAAAATGTTTTATTGACACATTATATAGCCTAATAGAACAACAGAGGGATAAAGTGTCGTTTAGTTCAAGAGATACAAAGGGTAATTATTTCTACTCATTATTCCCAAAACCCATTATTTTCATTCTGAAGTTGATTAAACTTTGTCGTATATAGAATTTGTCTTTTACGCTGTGTAGGGTCCACGTTAAACGATGTCCCATCCGAAATAGAGTCTGAGTCAATTTAAATTCCAACTGAAAGAAAATTATTCAGTTAAATTATTCAGGAATGAATGTTAATGTTATGTTTACTTAATTTCTTCTTGTCTTTGAAATTGTAGAGTACATGATATGACCATGACAACATTTACAATTTAAGTCCTCCTACAACAGACTTTAGTGAAGTCTGTATGAAACATTATTTCATTCGCTTCAGTACACGAACTCTTCTACATTCTTTAAATCAAATTACCAGAGAGATTACTTTAATGTGCATAGGAAAGTCTCAGAAAAGGAATGATGTAAGTTTATGATATTTTGGCATTCACCAAAAAACCACTCAGGTGCACATAATTCCCTTTATACATAAGTCCACTGAGTTAGACTTTGTTCAGCGAGATTTTCTTATCGTAATAAACCCAAATAGCACTGGACGAGATGGAACCGAACGAGATGGTTTGTCTTGGACTCGTATTCGGGAAGTCCCAGGTTCAAATCACGTGTCCGGCCAATCTGACAGGGGTTTCTTTTCATGGTTTCCCCAGTCGTAAAGGCAAATGCCGAACTGGATATTTACATACATTTCATACTGTATCATATTCATTAAATTAATATAAGTTGAAAATTACTCCATAAAATTCAACAATAATAATAAAATTAATTGATAATCAATAGTTCTATGGTCTACCCTACTGTATAGACATAGATTCCGAACTCCTGACATGGCCTAGTAGCTAAAAGGAGTATAAACACAGCTGAATTTAAAAAAAACCGCTGGAAACGGCTGCATTTTGACAACCACGACTTTCCGAAACCTAATTATAATTTAATTTTGTATTACAATGAATTTTGCATGCTACGATTGTAGAGATTTGCATGCATTTTTCTAATAGATTTAGAATTATGTTTATTACCACTTCATGCAATTACTGACTTTTGACTGATTTCGTTGTTTTAACTCTTGTATTTATTATAACATTTTCGCCTAACTTTTGAGTGAAATCTATATCAAAGCAAACGAACAAAATGAGTTGTTTTTATTCGTTTTCATTTAGTTATTTGCACGGGAAGGGGTTTGCTCCCGCCAGAATGTCCTCTCTGGTATAAAAGAAGTGTAACTAAACTCACATGAATGCTATGCCCTGTATAATCATGTTGGAAAAACCTTGTTTATATCATAGATAACTAAACAGTATTGTTATACTGTAATCACGTAAATTGATAAACTATAATTGTATTAAATAAAAATTAAGACTGCTTTCCAGTTTTTTAAGTTTTTATAATTTTCTCTAGTCATTGCAGCATAGTTAGGCTATGCATCTATAGCCAATGTTCTTCTTAACTTATCCGTTAATCTCATAGATTATTAACGACGCCTAAAAATTATATTTTACGCCATTAAGACAATTATGTTCCTGCCATAGTGTCCTTTCTGGAATAAGAGAAGTGTAACTAAATTCACATGAGTGAATAGTGTTGTAAAATCCTGTTGGAAAATACTTCGACTGCAGAAAAGTAAGCATAGGCCTACTTGTCAGACTGTGTTCACATAATTTAATAAAATAAAATTGTATTATATATTTGAGACGACTAGCTTCTTAGTTTTCAAGTTTTTCTAAATTTGCTTTTCAGTTATTGAAGCATATCTAGATATCCATTTATAGCCGATGCTCTCCTTAATTTACAGGTTATTCTCATAGATGATTAATTGTCACCATCATCAGGATCTAAAGGCAATGCCTTGTTGTAGTAGCCATGTCTTCCTCTTCATCGCTGTTCTCTTTAAATTTTCATATGACAGCACGTCCATATCATTTATCATGTTTTTAATAAATGAATTTCTAGGACGTCCTCTTGATTTCTTCCCCAGTATTTTCCCTTCAAAAATGTTAATGAGTAGATCATTGTGCCGAAATGTATGACCCACTAACTTTGCTCTTCTACTCTTAATTGAATTCAGAAGGGATCTCTCTTCCATCACTTCATTAAGCACTTCTTCATTTGTTTTCCTATCCACCCAACTCGTCTTTGTTAGTCTTCTCCATATCCACATTTCTGCTGCTTCTAGTTTCTTCTTGATTAATTGGGACAAGAATAATAATTTTATTCCACCGTAATAAGAATAATTTAAGCATTTTTCTACATAATTATTTAACAATCCCATAACATGAATTTTAAAATATTTAAGCTTTACTAGACTTAAATGCAGAAAGGAAGATATCACCGTACTTAATATCCTTTCGCATAAAGTCTCTCTCACTTGAAACGGATCTCCATAAAGGTCTGCCTATTCTCTTTTTGTGTGATAAGTCAATGTCCTTCAGGTCTATTACACAGAGCCTTCACAGCCTATAAAGTTAATCGAAACACCTGTGTCATGTAATCTTGTTAGTGATCGAAAAAGAAAAATAGTGTTCAGTTTGGAGTTCACAGTTAATTGTTGTTGTAGCCATTTCCTAAAATGGGTCAGGTGATTAATCAAGTCGATTTGCTTCCTTAGGCAACACCTAGTAAAAGACTATTAGTAATTTTAATTGTTAAAGGGATAATTGGGTGAAAATTGGAGTTTATTATTTAAAAAATCAAAACCTTTTATTCCAGATTAACTTTTTCTCTGCTTTATATATGCGTCACCCAAAAAAAATCAAAGGAGCAGAGATATAAAATTAGTAAAGTGATGTTTTATGTTATAATGTGTAACGCAGACGATTGTAATGCTTACTTTTAAATTAAACATTAGAAGTAGAATTGCAAGGTTTAAACCATAGGAGTTTTAACGTGCTGATTACAAAGGTTTATATATATATATATATATTGAAGGGGCTAGTTCCGTAAGGGTCTAAGGCACATCTTTAATTTTGAGCTTTTAACATTTATGCCTTCTCCTCATATATGTTAAATACTCAGTGAATAATTTATACTTGTGCCTTAAACCTCTGCTCAGTCATAAGAAAAGACCTGTGCTTGTGAGTGGCAACACTGTTTAAAAACATCAAGATTTCTCGAAACTATGTCCTTGTGCTTTACGCCCTTATGGAACTAGTCCCTTCATCTATATATATATATATATATATATATATCTATATATGGGTGATTCTTCAAATACGGGAAAATTTGTGTTCCGGAGTGATATTTCCCTTCAAATTCAACTAAAAAAAAAAAAAAAAAAAAAAAAAAAAAAAAAAGTCTGTTTCTACTACTTCCATACTACAACTATCACTTTGAAGTGTCACTAACTTTAAATTCTGATATTCCAACATCAAATTTAATTCAATGAAATGTCATCCACATGCCCTGTCCCAAACCTCGGTTTTGTATATTCTAATGCATTTTTCCACAAAACAAAATGTTATTTCCTTTTCAACTTTTTTCCTGTCAATGAGTATGAATGTGTGAAGAATATTAACCCCTAAAAAATAAAATGAAATAAAATTGTCACCCCACTTAATGAACATAAAGAATGTCCCAAGGGTTTTTGGTCATCCACATGGCTGAAAAGAATGGAATTTTTTCTGCAGAAATGAGAAATTTGTATAACTGACAACAGTGTTAGAAAGCCAACAGGGCAGCTTGTGGTTGAATTATAAGGTTGAATTTTGCTTGCTTACAAACAGTTTGGGATTAACAAAGGACTTTGCATCATTTTCATTAACATGGCTTCTAGAAAGTAGGCAGAAAGTGAATGTTAATTAATTTTGATTATGCACTATGATAAACCTTCCAATTCAAAGTACTTGACTGAAGTTGAGCTTACAGAGGTTTAGGAATGGCTTGCTGAGACCACTTAAACTCCTTTTTTGTCATCCACATGCCTGATTTTTGTGTCATTCACATGTCTCATGAAGGGGTATGTGGATGACTCTCAAGTCATGTAGATGATAAATGTAGGATACTATTGTGTTTGCGGTGTCTGTGACCTGTACTTATGATCTTAAAACTGATTAAATGAATTTCTGCTTGATTCCCCCCTCCCCCAAAACCATAAAAACACAGTCTCGTTAAAATTACATTAATTCCGGAGTATGCACACAAATTTGCAAATTTGTTGCAAATTGTAGTATGAAGTATGCTGAGAAAAATATGAAATAACATAAAGAAAGCAGATTGTTGCCAAAGTTAGTCATTAATGTGGCCTTCTGCCATCCACATGTACACGGATGTCATTCACATGGCTTTAAAAAAATAAAGAAATTAAAATAAATAAGAATATAAACATTTAAGCTCTGCTGGTGTCATATTATAATCAAGTAACCCCTGAAGTATTTTAGTAATTTTTTTGAGATTTTTTAAACAAAGTAAAAAATTTGGATTTTCCACACTCCAAATTTTCCCGTATTTGAAGAATCACCCATATATATATATATAGTTACAACCAAACAAGCTCATATTATCTATGTTAACAGAGAATTTTACCAACTAGTATACTTGTGGCAAAAATACACTGATTGGTAAGGAATTTGGAAAATAGGCCTCCGGGGCCCTCCCCCGGAAATTTTTAAAAATTAAGATGCACAATAACGAGTTTTAAGCTTCCCACGCTTTATACTCGTATTAAGTAATTTATAAGCAGACTTAAAAAAAAAATTATATAATTTTCCTTTTTTTAATCAATGGGGGGGGGGGTTTCAAACCCCCAACCCCCCCCCCCTTGGTTACGCCTCTGGTTTGTTTGTAAATCTACTTGTTAAGCAGTCACGATCAACCAAGATGTTCGGTTTTCTTCTCATTTGGCATGAATGTTCATTGAAATCATAAAAAGAGGTATGTGTAAGGATTTTTATTTTCTAATTCAATTTCAAGATGGTGATCATTTAACTGATGAAGAGCAGAATTTATTTTTTGGACGCGAGGTCTATTGTTCACAAATCTACTAGTAGAAAACGTCCACATATTCGTGAATATTTTTTACATAGATAATTCCTTAAAAGATGAACCAGCCCTGAAAGATCTTTAACGAAGAAGATAATAGGCCCAATGAAACTTAGACAAGAATTTTTTCAAGAGTTTCTTATAATGGGCTAAGGATGAAACAGAAGATAACGTCCTCCTCGTTCCATCATACATTCTTGTTTAGAAGTAATTTTGTTGACTTTATCTAAGATCTTGATGACTGATGATCCTCGACTTTAGGGACTGACTCCGGAGTGATACCTGAGAAGGCGGCTGAAGTGTTGAGCAACCCTCAACTTGGCATCAGTAATACACAATTTACAGTGTCATGTTAATGTTTAATATCCTCTTCTCTCTTAAATTTAATAACATAGGATATAATTAATTAGGCTATCCAAATTATGTAATGATTATACTGAGTTTGTAAACTACAACATGCATTTGTGGCGATACAAGGTTCCTATCCTTCTATATTAAAATAATAATAATAATAATAATAATAATAATAATAATAATAATAATAATAATAATAACAATAATAATATTGCGCTGGCTGAAGAAGTTCAACACTTGTGGAAAGTTAAGAAGGTGCAGTCATCCCTCTCATCATATCACCAACAGGAGTTGTTCCTCATGAGCTACTCAAGACCCTAGAACAACTTGATTTGTTGAAGAGCATCTTCATCCAGATGCAAAAATCAGTGATTGTCTGTACATGCAAAACAGTTCGTCAGTTTCTCAGACTTGAGGAATAATGTGGTCCATCAGTCTTCATTTGAACAATTTTTCCCGTGGAGGCTGTTTTTTCCAGAATGTAATTGGATCTTTTTAAAAGGACATCAGTCACTGATTTTGTCTTTTTCAGTTTATCAACGTTACGAAAACAAGAGACCTAGACCTATATTTTGATTAAAAAGAGCATCATATTTCGATATTCTGCATGAAGTTATTCAAGGTTGAATTGGGAAAAGATAATCTGAGCCACTTCTACCTTTTCCCCCAACCCACACGATGTAAACTGCGTCACCGACATATGTAAACTTAAACTGCGCCACCGACACATGTAAACTGCGCCACCAACATTTAAATGGCGTCACCGTCACACGAACGCGCTAGACTTAGGACTGGCTGTGAAATTGCATAGGTGTGGTTAAAAATGTTAGGCTTAGTAGCTTTGTCATTTTAAAAAAATGTTAAAAACAATACCCTAATTTCTTTTGCATGAACGCTTCGTCACTTAAAAAATTGTTAAAAACACTACCCAGATTTTTTTTTGCATGAGCACTTTGTTCTCATATGACGCCTTCTTAATAAAATCAAAACGGGATATTTCATTGTTTATACCTATATTGTTCTCACCACTTGAGTAGACGAGAATACTTGTCATTTATTTAAGCTGTTCTTCTTACAGATATCCCTTGTTCAATACTGTTTTATGTAGGCCCTTGTTTGGAACTGGAGAAGTTTACATATCTCCGTGGCGCAGTTTACATATCTGTGTGCCGCAGTTTACATATCTCATTTTTATTCAATTTCAAATTCGGTGTCAACCGTGGCGCAGATTACATTCACCCGTTGAATTTCATGTCTGTTTTAAAGAGGCATCAGTCATATAATCATGTCTTTTTAAAACTGATCAGATGGCAACACTACTAGCTAAGAAAAGAGACTAAGTAGAATATCTGTCTCCCAAAAATACCAGTAGGCCTACTGGAACTATTTTACATGCGCCAGCAAACGTTAATATTTTCTGCGTACACAATATAAAAAGTAGGACTAGCACCTTTTTCCTATATCATAAAGAATAGCGAAGAAGGGCCCTGATGAAGTTCACTCTTTTCTACATTGTTATCTAAGAGAAAATGTACTAAAAAATATTACAGAACTTAGATTGTTTTGTGACAACTATCCGGCACAAAATAAAAAAATCCCTTTAGGCAGGCCTACAGGCTGAGGTAGATTTCAAAGTGCTTTTGGTTTAATTTATTATCGCTGCGCAGCACTCTTCTTTTTTAGCCTTGGCATGGCAAACCCGCAGTAATAAGAACTGAATTCGGTAAAGAGGAAGAGCCTACAATCATTTGTTTTGACAACAAGAATAGGATATAATATTCTGGGAGGCCGTGCGCAAGATCAGCAATGAATAAAATTAGCAATGCCGCTAAACAAGACAAAATTATGATATTATAATAATTATTTTAAGTGTTATTATTTTCAAACATTAAAATCTCGCGTCATATGAGAGCTATCAAGAAACTAGTTATTGATTTGTAGAGTACTCATCAAGAGCTTTTCAACGATACCCCACAAGACGTGGTTTCAAAAATTTCGAATTTCCATCCCCTCACCCCCACCCCCACTCGTACCCCCAAAAACCCTCCGAATTGTTGGTGTCACTGTGAACTCCATAGGGAGTACTCTAATTTATTCAAACAAAGTTTCCCTCTATACTTCATAGGGGCCGAGATATAAATGTTTTAAAATTTCAACCCCCTCCCCCGACCACCCCCTTGGGCCAATTTTGCCCATTAACGAACTTGTCCGAACTATTGGGCCTAGAAATAAAATAATAAAATTTGGTTCAAATATCTTCAAAATTACGGCCGCTATCGTGTAAAGATATAATTATATATATATATATATATATATAAATATCACAAACTTTTTTTTTGAACGGGCGGTGGTTTCGTACTTAGGGGAGCATGAAACGTAAAGATATGAAAGAATTTTTCGAAAATCATGAAGTGGTATCCATTGCAATAGGTAGATTTTTCTTCGAAATCTACCTAATAGGCAATTTGTAGGTTTCTCTTGGCATTGACAGAAACTGTTAAGATTGAATAGGTACAACAGTATTTTTCTGTCAGGGCAGAGTTTCCTGCCATGTGAATGGGATTTTGGATTAATAAAAAGAGAACTAGTAAGAGTCGACAGAACTCAAGGGATGCAAAGAAATTTCTGCCCCCCCCCAACATTTACGTTTTTCTCATATGAACCCTATGTACAACTAGGCTACCAAAAATCTAATTCTTGCCTTGCTCTGTTCAACGTACCTGTAATCAATGTGCTTGTTTTCTCTGAACAATAACTTACACGATCGTAGACCGAGATAAAACCCAATTATTAATATACAGTACATCCATTTATTCCAATAGGCCTACTGTTTGCTCGTGTAAAACATAAGTACATTATTGTTATGGGTTCATATCAATGCATACTGGTAAATACTGTTTCTTGAAAGATATTATGCACGTAGGAACAGATGTGTTTCATGCAAGCTGTTGAGGCTATGTCTTTTTAGGGTTTAAAGGAGATGATTACAATTAAATGCTAACGTTTCTGAACTATGGAATACAATTCTCATAAACTATTATAATGTTAATTCCTGAACAGATATAAGGTTCATTTATCTTTATTTCAAAATAAACCTTATCGTACCGCGACCAATGGTGACGTATGCAGAAGTCACAACCTAGAGATTCTCGACATTATTAGAATCTAAAGAAAGGAGGAGGTGTCTATCGTTTTTGTAGGTGGTGATAAAACAAAATTCCATAAAGAATGAGTGAATGAGATCGATCTGTGATTGACTGATTTTAGACTCGAGTTATTGGTCCAAATCGAAAAAAAAAGAAAGAAAAAAAAAAGGCGTATGGGCTAAATAGTCTTTGTAAGCCTACCGCTTTGGAAAAACTTTCGAAGTAGTTTATATGGAGGAAATGCACAGATAATGCAGAAGCACCTCAAATTCGGATGATTTAGCTCAAATTCATCCTTGTTACCATAGCCCCACCGTCTTGAAAATACATTGAACTCTTCAATAATTGATAAAAAAAAGAATAAAGTATAACACTGACTTCTTTACAGACTGTACCAAACAACTTTTTTTTAAGGAACGCCCTTTAAAGATGACAGAGAAGGAAAATACTGATAAAAAATACATATGCTACTGGAGTTGAGCGTTTCTTTTGTTATTTTGTCCCTCAACTGTTATCCATCTCTCCTCCTTCGTGGCCTCAGAATTTAATTCTTCACCTGAGGGCCTACTGTATATGTCCGTACGCTGAGTCCCTCCTCCCACCTAAAATCTCTCTTCCTCTCTTGTAGCTGCCAGCATCTCTGTCTGTACCATGGCTAATGTTCCTTCAGACAGTCTCTCTCTGAAACAATAATAAAAAAAAATACGATACCTCCAGCTACCGAAGCCTACTGGAGAGTGTTACGCACTCCGGGCGCGTCAGTTCATGGAAGTTACCAAGGAGTGGCAGTTCCTTTTTTTTTCACACACGAACTGCGTCACTCGAGTTTACAGCAAAATTAGAACGTGATAGGCCTACCTAGCTCGATTCGAACACTTTGTCTTTATTTAATCAGTCACTGAACGGACGGAAATATAAGCACAGTACTAGGATTTGTACATTGAATCGCATCAGACTTAGCACTTAGCACCTATTGATCTGGATCTTAATCCATTAATCTGAAAATGATCGTAATGGATCTTTATTTGAAAATTTAAGCGACGACATGAAGAGATCTGTACTAACCATATTGCTGCTAAGAATTTTAAGCCTTCTATGAGTTTAAAGTAAACAACAGCCGTAATCAACCAGGGCCGCAAATAATACGTTGACTAAACATGGATGGCCGCAACTAACCTGTCTCAGCCGGGTATATTATTAGTTCGGCCGCAACTCGTATGCATTCATGGAGATAGAACCAGACATATCAAGCTTTTTAACATCTTAGCAATAAATATACGGGGTTTCTTTTAAGTATTTTGAATGTGTTAGGCTGTATCCTTAAGACATTTCTGTACTGTACTATTTACTATTTTAATTGCAATTACACTCTATGAAAATAAAACTGGCTGTTCCCTCAGAAAGTCCATTAAAGGAGCTCCTTGGAGGGCAGAAGTTCAAGTCTGATGAAGACATCCAATCGGCGGTGCATGAGAGCCTACAGTGCCAAGCAGAATAACTTTTCTCATGCGGTATCGAAGCACTTCCTATTTGATGGCATAAGTGCATCGAACTGGATTGAACTGGAGCGGGTCTGTGTAGAAAAATAATGTACAAGCAAACATTCTTCCTGCAGATAAATAGTGGAAAAAAATTAATTGCGATTTTCATTTGATTCTCCCTCGTATATTTTTGTGGGTTAAATAACGTATTTTTCTTCTACAGTGAAGATGCTTAGTGGTTCATGTACAAAGATATATTAATTTTTTCTTGTTAACTCATGGGACCTTGCAACATTTCAAGTTACTTGTAACAGTAATATCTGAGAAAAATATATTTGAGGATATAAGCGGAATCCAGTAATATTGTACGTAGAATATAATCCTACATCCTAGTAGCTGACATCTAAGATTAATGCCTGAAAGATCACAATCCAGATTATTCTAGGACATTGCAACCTGTTTCACCCCCAAGGGCCTATAAATTTCTCCCACGTTCAGGAAGGGGTTGCTACCGTGCAGGTTAAAGGTAAAATGTTAATCACATTCCTTCTGAACCCCTGTATTTTTCGTTCGCATTCAACAGTAAAAAGGATTGTATCAGTCATCTTCACAGTGGTTTGTTTGGAAATGTCCCCTGAGGTTATAACTGACTGACAGTATACTTCATGGTCAGGTGGAGATATTCATGAAGCTGCACCCAATGTTACTCCTCATTGTGATGGAACTGGTTGTAGTAATATATTCTCATTTCATTATTGTCCATAGAATAATTTTATTTCTCCATCTTACATAGCATATTAGCCCTTTATATTATACAGTTTCAACAATATGTAGATGTTATCCTGTCTCTGATTCTCTTCTGTTACTGTTATGTTTTGTTCTTATTCCTAGCAATCTTAGATTGATTCCATTCAAGCTACATCTTCTCCATCTCTCTCTCTCTCTTTCTCTCTCTCTCTCTCTCTCTCTCTCTCTCTCTCTCTCTCTCGCTCTCTCTCTCACTCTTCGTTTCATGCTGACTCCATTTAGTTTTGTAGTTAATTTCGTTCGTTTTTGTTTTCCTGTCTTTCCATCGATCTCTTCAATTGTAAACACTTCTCTCTTCATGATTATTAAGTGCCAGTATGGTACTTTATGAGATTGTGTGGGGGACGAAAAAATGTCTGTCTGTCCGTCTGTCTGTCTGTATGTCCGTCCGTCTGTCCGTGCGTCTGTACGCACCATAACTCAAGTACGCTTTTTCGGATTTTCATGAAACTTGGTATAAACATTCATAATGTCGATGGGAAGAACCCTATTGATATTGAACCAAATCGGTTCACCGGTACCGGAGTAATGCCCAATTTAGTGCCTATTTTAATAGATTATGGCGCCTTTCTCATAGAAAGGCGCCATCACTCAAATACGCTGTAACGGATTTTCATGAAACTTGGTATACCCATTTATGACGTCCATGAGAAGTGCCCTATTGAATTTGAACCTAATCTGTTGACCGGTACCGGAGTAAAACCCAACTTAGTGTATATTTTAAAGACGCGGTAACTCAAATATGCTTTACCGGATTTTTATGAAACTTGGTATACACATTTACAATGTCCATGGGAAGACGTCTATTCATAATGGATAAATTCGGTTGATCTGTTTCGGAGTAATGCTCAATTTAGTGCCTATTTTATGGCAATATACGTATTCGAAAGAATTTATAAAAAAAATGAAAATCAGTTATCTTGACAACATAGCCTATTGTTTTACTGTGATCTTATAAGGCCTTGGAAATTAAAATACAGGTAGCTATGACAAAAAACACTATTGTTTTACATGCGCTTATCCAACTAGACCGTTAAAATGACCCAGGTGGCCGAGATGGTAGACCTTTCTTCTTCCGTAAGCCCTGCTTAATGAATAAATCTGGAGCTTAACTTGGAAATCAATTAAAAAAAAAAAAACATATTCTGCATATCATAATTGCAGTCATAACTGATTAAAGAAAAACATACTGGCACGTTTTTTACATCAGTTTACCTGATTTTATTTCTTTCACATTTATACAATTTCTTAGTCATCACCGCGTTTCTTAATTTAATTATTTTCGTTTATTACTTACTATTTTTCTTTTACATTCTTTTTTAATTTCTCTCTCTCTCTTTCACAGACACACACTTACATAATTTGTGTATTATACAACAATTTAATTATCTTCAAAGTGACTTACTGTAGAATTCCATGCATAAATAAAAGAGGGCCTCATATTCTACCCTCTATTTCTCCGCCTCTCTATGACCCTACTCAAGCCAGCGAAGTAGCTACTGCAGTTTAAATGCTAATCCGAGACCATAGCTTAAAAAATTAGCTCTTGGTAGTCTATCATCTCCGTATGTTTTTAAATTATGGGTTCTTAAATGAATTTTGTCGGCCCTTGTCCTAAGAATCCAGGCCAGTTAGCTACTAACAGCTAATTTAGTACACAGTAGCACCCAAGGAACGTCAACTTGATTGCCTTTTATAATCACAAGTTTACATAAAAATCTGGCAATGTGGAGGTTCTTTTTTAATTCTTGGGGAATATTATACCAGTACCTAGCCTATATGTTGAATGCACGCACTTGTCTAGTTATCAGGAATTTCAATTCAGTGAAGAAGATAATTGGTCATTAATGTGATTTGAGGGTAATTTACTGAATCTGAAATACTAACACAAGCTATCACATACCTTCGTAGCTATTATAGCTAATAGGTTTTCTGTATACGAATCAGTGCTGAAGTTGGGCCGGAACGACGGTCCTGGAAATTAAAATCTACTCTTCATCGTTCCGGCATAAACGTAGGGAGGAAAAAGTACATATGAAATCGGCGTATATTTTGAAAACTCTTCTAACAAAGAACCATTATTAGGGTCATGATCTCCTGTTCTTATCTAGACAGTTGCCTTTCCTGCGCCGGTTGCCGTAGATTTAATATGTAGGCCTACATAAATGACTAAGTTGGTTGCGTTGGTTATTGTAATATAATTTCTAGGGGATTCATGTAAAAAGGTAATTTGACTATAATGTTTGGTATCATAAAATAGAAAATAAACAAATACCTGAATATAACTTTAAGGGTTCTCCCTAGAAAAAATGTCCGACTTCAGCACAGATACGAATATAGTAGAGGGAACAATTTTTATTTGTATGCTAAAGGTTGTGTTTTATGATTTCTCATAAACTAACGTAAACCTAGCTATTTGCTATCCAAAAATGTATTACAAAAGCCATTTGGGATTAAAAAAACTAAGCGAGCACCTTGGAGGGCAGAAGTTCAAGTCTGATGAAGACGTACAAAAGGCGGTGCACGAATGGCTATAGCGTCAACCAAAATAATTTTTCTCACGCGGTATCAAAGCCCTTCCTATCCGATGGCGCAAGTGCATTGAACTGGGAGGGGATTATGTGGAAAAATAATGTACAAGCAAGCATTCTTCCTGCAGTAAAATAATGGGAAAAAAATTAATTGCGGTTTTCATTTGATTCCCCCTCGTAGGCTATTTAGGGTATATTTTCCGATCGTTCGTATCTTCTTGACGTGCCAAACCATGAAGACCTGGTTTATTACTTTAATTTTGTTTTGTTTCTCTCTTCTTTAACTATTTTCTTTCTCTTTTCTCTAATTCATTATTTCATCTTTTCCTTTCTTATTCATTTTAATTTTTTTTCTTTTTCTTTACTTCCTTTTGGAGTTGGGGTTATCGTCTAAATACTGCTTAAAATTAACATAAAAGGATGCAACTTCTTTAGTGAAACCAGTTTTAAACAATGGGTCTGCACGTAGTGGCGCCTTACTACTTAGTCTCCAGTATTGGGTGCATGAAGCCAGAGGGCTAACAATGCGAGCTTTGTTTCTACACACGCGGCCATTACTCACGAGGCACGTGGTTCCAGTTTGTTATTAACATACAATCCTGGCGTGTGCTTATAAAAGCTACTCACTAATCTAATGATCACTTACTTGCTATTTACACAATGTCACGATATATGATATATTCCTTTTTATTGATTATATAACGTATAAATAGGCCTATTTTTGAAGTATTTGAAGTACTTCACTACATGTGAAAAATATATTATTTCTTTCTTTCTAAACGTTTTTACTCTGTATCCCCTGGATGCAAGCTTGGCTTTGAAATCCAGGCAGGAATTCTTCTAAACTGGTAAGACTGTTAAACGTAGGGCCCGGATTTTCAGCTTTTTATAAACCCAGTAGGCCTATTCGTTTTTTAGACATAAAAATATTTTTATTTTAGGTTTTTATCATAGGTAATCCCACGAGAGTTGACGAGTTTATCTGATGAAACGCGCCAACTCGAGTTAGATGTATTAAGACTATTCCATGAATAAAAGTGTAACGGATTATACAAATAATAATTACTTTCGTGCTTTGTTGTATAAAAACAAAACTAACAGCTACGAGATCACGGTATACTATGAATCAACCATCCATGAATCGATTCAAGATACCATGTTGTGACTGTGCTACTAATGGTGCTTATAAGATATAGTTAACTTCATTCGGGTAAGCTAACAGCAGAACAGAATAAAAGCACACCAACTAGCTTGCACCGAATCGAAATTGTGTTTTAATCAAGAAGAATTCCATTCAATAAGTTAAACCATAAGGCCTTTAAAGGTCTTTTTAAAAAATATACAAAGTTGTCAGTGCCTGATGAGAAAGTTTTAAGAAAACACTATGCTAAACCTATTTAGCTGTAGCATCAACCAATACATCTTGTCTTCTAATATAAACAAACGTACTATTCAAAATTTAAAGATGCTTAACGTTTTGAGAATCACTAGGCCTATAACAGTTTTATGTTTCTTCCCTCCTCTGATGAATGATACTATTAAGCAATCTATTAATCCAAAGGAGTAATTAAGATATTTTATGGGTAATTGTCTTTAGTGACTAAATAGGAGAAACAGAACTTAATGAAATACTTGAACTAAACAGCACTTTTTTTTATCCCCGTTTGCACCATATTTTAGCACTTTTTCCACATGGAAATCACACCTAAAAATCCTAACCCTGGTAATAAGCGTATTATAATATGGTCGAACAAATATAATATTGTTCTGTCTGCTTTAAGTTCCGCCACCTGACTTGATATTCATTGCTGGTAAGAACGAGTAGATTAGTTCGGAGACTAGAAAAAAAGTATCGAGAATTCAGAAATGGAATGTAATCCAATAACTCCAAAAAAATTAATAAAACTAAAAAAAGACACACAAAGCAGTGCAATAAAGTAACACACTATTCGCAGGTATTAGCGAAACGCTTTGCTCTAAAAACTTTGTGCCCATTCTGTGACAGAGTTAGTTATGAAAGATCGAATGAAATGAAACCAAAGGCTTATTCTATTCATGCAGTTCCAATTTTATGTTCTCAAATTTACGTTTAGACCTCTGTCTCTTTGGTCGTTTCAGCTTAAACAAGTCTTTTTATGGATTATAAATCCCGCCTCCAGAGGATGTAGTAGAAGTCGTAAAAAAAGCTTCCTGTAACAATGGCGTACGGCATTGAAAAAGGTTGTTCTATTGTCCCTAAATAATGAACTTCATCTTATCTGGAGCAAATTTGAAATTTGAAAGAGGTTTACAGTGTTGATATGTAAATACCGTTATTTATGATCTAAGTGGTAAAAACGGGATTTCTACAAATATAGTGTAGATGATACATAGGCTATGGTAAAATGATTTAAAAAAAATTATTTTACCACGATGTGAGTGAAGTATTCGCGGGGTTTCCCTCACTCTATAAGTTGAATACCAGATCGGGGACACGTCCCCCGCGACAACAGACAGATGAACAAGAGTAAAATTAACTGAATAAAATGCCAAAGTCAATTCATCAAACATTTTCCCTATATCCCATGATCAAGAGGAGTCGCGACGATCTTAGAACAAATACGAAATCAATTGTTCGACCGGATATGTAGCATGGCTCAGGTAATCCGGGGGCGGAAGGCGGGGCAAAATAAATCGGGTGCGTGAAAAGCCACGCGACAGAAGTGAAACTTGGATTTTTTTAAATTTTTCGATTTTTTCAATTTTGGATCATTGGATTTTTTAATTTTGGGTTAATGGACTTATTTAATTTTGGATTTTTTAATTTTTTAAAAATTGGGATCTTTGAAATTTGGATTTTTTATTTTTAAAAATTTCATTGAGTTGATTGTTTTCTGTGCAGTCCGTCACAGCCCTGCTATTTTCGTGACGATTTTCTTCGTAACGCAACTTTGGGTTAGCTCTCGATTTACTCACTTTAAAAAGAACTTCTGTTGTAAAACTGCTACAAGAAAGTCTCCCTCTGTAGTCAATGCTAGGGGAGTTATGAAGGGCACTGATACAATGGTAATGCCATTGGGTATCGAAGTACGTCATATCACTTTAACGTGGAAGTTGCTATTATTCGCAACAGGCTAGGGTATGACCGCCTGCGAAGTCTTGGTTAGAGCACACGCAATACACCTGTGCTGGAGTAGTTGCCGCTCTGTGTAGCAGACAGGAGTCTCAGCCGCCGTACAAGCGATAGTAGAATAAGGAAGGGGAAACGGAATATCATATCTTTATAATGTTAAATACAATGTAGGCCTACATTTTCTCGTCGGCCTGGGTTGCGTATTTAGTATCGCTGGGTTTGATCCTGGCCCAGATCCATGTCGTTTATGTATATGCATAAATGTGACAGTAGATTTACTGGTATGTAAAATAACTCCTGCGGGACAAAATTCCGGCACATCGGTGACGGTCAAAGGCCTAAGTTTCAGTACATGACTGTCGTTAAATAACCATACGCAACCACCTACCGTTTCTCAAAATCTACTATTAAGCTAGAGACTAGATCAAGATACCCATCCTGTATTAGTAGGCCTACTGAAAAAAGGATTTTTCCTAATTCTTTTTCACTGAAATGTGATTTTTTATTTAAAAAAATAATAACTATATTTTGAAGTACATTATGACCTGAAAATATTTTATAATAGATATTAAACGATTAAATTTTTTTTCTTTCAGTGTATGTAAAACATCTAAATAAACAAATGATAAAAATTTTAAGATTGTAGGTGAGAAAATGTATCTCTTACATACAAAAAGTAAACTTTAATGCAAGTTTAACCTCTGCTGAGGTCATGACGGCCCGCATAGAGCTTGACGGAGCAAATCACAGTAAATAAAAGAAGCGTTTTAGGCTACTGATATTATTAGTTTTCTGTTTTCTTGAATAAATTTGCAAAGAAGTATCTCGTGTGGGTATTTTATGAAAAAGCGCTCAATGAGCACTATTCAGAATATAAGGGTGTTCCATTTAAAATAAAAGTTCATAACAGAGGCAAAAGTTTTGCGTCTCATAATTATTTTTTATTTTTTGGATTTTTAAGCGCGGTAATGAACCTCCGGGTTCCATAAAATAGATAATATTCCTTTAGCTTGCTTAGGAATTGTCTATTGCCATTGAGCAAGTAAGTTTTAGTATTGTTATTGTTATTGTTATTATTATTATTATTATTATTATTATTATTATTATTATTATTATTACTATTCCCATTTGCAGGTCCTCGTATTAGGTCTAAAATTTTCCTTTCCATCACCTTCTATCGTTAGTTTCCCATTTGAGTATTTTATTTTGTCCTTTAAATCGTATAGCAGTTGATTACTCCTAATCATTGAGTTGATTGTTTTCTGTGCAGTCCGTTCCGTCACATCTCACTAATTTCGTGACGATTTTGAGTGTGACACCAATTTCGTGACGATTTTTGAGCGTGACACAAGCTCTTGATTTACCCCTACCGCGGCTAAAGAAGTTTCACTTCAAAAACATCCTTCTATTTAGTGGGGTTTTCGCGAGATAAAATATTTTAAACAGTTATACAGTTTTCCTTATGGGATGCAACGACACACTGCAAAATGTGTTCTTTTTTTAAAACCACGAAAAATGGAAAGTAGTGACAATGCATATTTACATAATCACAATATTTTTAATATTTTAAAGATTTTAATTTAGTCAATTGTAAATATTTTACAGTGGTTATTGTAATAGAAGTGAACGTTACATGTTCATAGTTGCTTTCTTTCTCATCCAAACCTATTAGGCTAATATTAACTTACTAATTTATTTTTGGTTTAAGATTTTCACTTGGTCATTCAACTATTTTTTTAAGGTTTAAGGTGGAACTTTCGATTGTATTAAATCACTTTTAGCTCTTTTTACAGGAATTAATTTCTTTTTGGCGTGTGATACCTCGCTAAAGTAGTGTTATCACAATTCTAGGCATGAAGACAAAAAGTAAGGTATTTTCGCTCAATAATGAACGGACTTTCAGCTTTCACTGTAAGCCTATCTCATTATAAATATATAATGCCTACTGTAACTTTTCATTTATAAGAAGTTGGAGTAAAGGGATTTCGAGTGACGCAATTCTATGCACTCATCTGAAGGGAGGAAAAATAAAACAGAAGACATAACTGTTCATTGCCAGAAATTTGTGTTGCCGCCAACAATAAAACTTAACTCCCCCAATGCACGGAGAAAGAGCTTTTATTTAAATGTCACCCATAAAGCATTTTTAATGCTCCCCTTCTGGAACAAGAAAAAGACTTAGCATTCTTCATATTTCCCATAACACCACACCTCAGAGACCCCTTTAATCCAACTTTTCTGACCATATCTGTCACTTACTAAAGTCCTAACCGTACTTTTTATGTCTTTGCCTCCCTCTCCCCGAACCCCACCCCCATATTCCATACCCATCATGTCTTTATCTCATCTGAAAGCACCCAGCATCTTTTCTCTACAAAGGCTGACCTTTGTTACTTTTTATGGTTCTTTTATGTGTTTTTAAAATACGTGGTGGTTTTTATAGCTTTAGCTTACTCTTATTCTTTTTATTTCTGGACGAGTCCCTTCATATGGAGCATCTTAGGGACAAGCACGTTTTATTATAAACATGGCGTCTTTGAAGAAAACATTAGACGTGTTTACGGTACCTCATGTGCTAAAGTTGTAGGTTAGGACGCTTATAGTCCGTAAAGAGGATGATGCATGAAGCTTTCTTTGTTTTAGCAGTCGTAACTTTGTTAGGCTTATTTGGCCTCTTGTTAAGTTAACTGATGATATCTACAACCGTAAAGAATGTAAATCCAGCGGCTATTGGTCTGAAATGCCTTACCAGAATGCAGTACCAGAACGTAAAATATTAGTTGTCATATTTTTTATTACCGACTGACATTACTGTTTCCAAATTCAGCCCAGTCTCTCTATGTGATAAATTTATGTGTGTTCATAAAATATTCATTTTCGAGTAAAAAAAAAAACAAAATTGATTAATTACACAGCCCAACAAAAAAGAACTATTTGTTAGGTGTCTCAGATGTTTTACCGGATTTTGGCTATACTTCGTATGCTTATTCCAAATATGTAAACAGTTTTTCTCTACCAGCTCTACTCTTATATAGAGTCCCATTAACTTATAACCTCTTTCGCGAAAAAAAAAATCTTGCTTGATAATATAGCTAGTGAAGGTTCCTGATCATACTTTGGACACGTAGGACGAAAACTGTAGGAAGTACAGAAAAACTAAAAGCTGGATTATTTTTTGGCCCTCAAATTGACAGCTTATAAGTCATAAACGACCGTACAATATGTGGTAATATCAATTTTTTGAAAGACCCCATGTTGATGTAATGTTAGTGTGTTGCTTTTTTCCTCACATGATTTAGAAGCTAAAAATAGGCACTGTTTTTTATTTATATCAAACTTAAAATGGGATAATATGCATAATGGTAATACCATATCTCACAAAACTAAAGCTGATAGGGCAAAACTAATGGCACATTTGGCATCAACGACCTAAACATACCAAAAAATGAGTATAAATTCTAAGGCACCAAAATGGCTGTTGGTCTGTGTTATAGATAAATGCAATGAGTGATTGTGAGTTCCGTACTAATTTTTCAATCATCAAGGTTAATATAAGTGAGATAAAATTAATTCTTAAAGACGACGCATTGATGCATGGCGAATTCAATTTCACCGTGGGCACTGCGTAACAAACGGGCCTCAAAATAAAGAAAACTTAGGGCCACATCAAATAATGTTTGGAGGAAATTCGGTTGCTGAACAGTATTAAACAAAATGTTGGCTGTTATTCACTGCATCTTCGACAATACCCCACGGCATCTCGATGCGGCCGATGCCATTTTCAGTTCTTCCTTGCGTAAAGAATTTAATTTGCTATACATTCCGTTATAACGCTAATTTATTTTAACTACATGAGCTACCTCAATCGGGGTAGACCTTGGTACAGACGGTTAGTTATTGCGAAACAAACAAAGGGTTCGATCCTCGATGAGGGCACTCAAATATTATGTGTTTAACTGCTTGGCTCTGGTGCAGACAAAAGCATGAAGAATCGATTTTAAAGCGTTGGAAGAACGATGAATTTTCCATGTCCTGTCATCAATTGCGTCATTATGAAAGATGGTTCGTAATGCTTGAAGTTTAGTCTTTCTGTGGTTGTTAAATAAAACCACTGTCTTTGTCTATTGTTCGTTGGTACTGTTTGGTCACCATAAGTCCCACTTATTTAGAATGTCCTTTCAGTTTTTTTCTTGACTTTCAGTTTTTTTTCTTGACTTTCAGTATGAGATAAAGAATTTCGTTTACCGGTACTGACAACCCCCGGATGAATATGCAGCTGTCAATCTCGTCTACACTTTCATTGCCTTCGTTCCCCACAAGAACACTCAACCAATCTAAACATATAATATGTTTTCATACCAGTATATCGCTTTTCTAATACCAACTGCAATTGGATATATAATATTACTTTTATTAATTTCCTCGTGTATTTTGAAGTTTGTCTGTATTAATTTGAACGATTATACCTTATTTAAGGTTTTCACTATTACTAAACTCCATGGCGCGACATCCCCGAAGGGACAAGGCCTACCACTATTACTGACGTATAAATGCGTCACTTCGAACAGTTGTTTAAAGCAGAGATGTAAGACTACGAGGGAATGCTATAGGCCATGTATAATATGTCGATTTTTATTAAAACATTACTTACTTACTTAATTACTTACTCAATGGCAATAGAGAATTCCTCAGCAAGCTAAAGGAATATTATCTATTTTATGGAACCCGAAGGTTCATTGCGGCGTTTACTTGAGCCCGCCATTCAATCCTATTCTGTGCTAACGCCATCCAATCATCCCTCGCAAATCCTTAAATATATCCTAATATTGTCCTCCCACCTACGTCTAGGTCTTCCAGGTGGTCTTTTCACTTCGGGTCTCCCAGTCAATGTTTTGAGATATGTCTTTCCTCCCCCATGCGCGCAACTTGTCCAGCCCATTTCATCCTCCGTGATTTAATTACCCTTACTATATCCGGTGAAGAGTACAGGTCATGAATCTCGTCGTTATGCAGTTTTCTCCAGTCCCCATTTTCATCTTTCTTAGGCGCAATTATTTTCCTAAGCACCCTGTTTTCGAACACTCTCAGATTATGTTCTTCCCGAAGAGTAACCGGCCACGTCTCACATCCATAACACAACCGGCAGGATAATAATCAATTATTAAGTTTATTATTTGTGGAGGCCAACTATTCCAATTAAATTGTTTTCATTGATTTCAAGCTTAGAGCTCACTGACGGTTTAAGTTGATGATTGCTAATATATCCGTACAAATGGAGGTCTGAAAGGATTCAATTTTCCTGTCAAGGTTATTTATCATGTTTTTTTGTGTAGCATCTATCTTCTACTCTTATACTCGTACAATTCAACGGCCCTAAATAGCATGCTCACTCGCTCGCCCACTTCGTGAATATCGGGTATACTCGGCGATGTTCGTCTCTCGCAGTCTAAACTTTCACGAAGAGTACAAAATTAGGAAAACCGTTTCTTTATTATATAAGGCCTATGTGAAATGAACACAATGAACAAATATTCTAATTTTATTTTTACTTACAATTTTTATTGTCCTGAACCACAAATATTTTTAATAATCTGCCAGTGTGAATTACTTAAAAATCCTGGAGTCAATTAATGATGGCGGGCGAAGCCGCGGGCTGTATCGCGCACAATAAAAATCCAAACAAAATAACTTCTTCCCTTGAAAAATTATATAATTTCGGAAAATTACACTGAATTTATCAAATTAAATTCACATCATAGTCATCTGTCAACAAACAGTTGAGAAACAATACGTATTATCAGTGTTAATAGGTCGCTTTGAAACTGCATAATCGAATCTGAGATCGTTTTCCCACTCGGCTCTTTCATGTCGTGGAATGTAGCCTACTCTAAAGCAGGAATTTTAGCTGTTTCATTAATTATTAATGGCTTGGTTTATGAATGATTCCCATGCAAGTGTCAATAAATATAATGCTTTAATAATTATTATACTCTTAATTTTTAATTTTTCTATTAATTATCGTGGGCGAAGCCGCAGGCACCTGCTAGTATTATACAACCCAAGTCCAGCGCAGCACGGTCCGTGGTTGAACTCGTTTGGCTAGTGTAGGCCTATCTAAAGGAACAAGTTGAGCATTCAAGTAGGTCGAGTACTTTTTGTCAACTATATATTTCAGGTGCAGCGTTACCTGTCCTAAGCTTAATGCTGGTGATGACTTAGAGAATAGGTTAGGGTGAGATTAGGGAAGAATTGTAGGAAAAGTAGGCTGAAGTAAGAGATGAGAGATCTTCCAACCAGAAACTCTCGTATCAAAGGGATGAAAGGAACGCCAGAATTTGAAGGCAAGTTGTTTGAGGACAAGCTTTATTCTCCTTTCAATAGAGTAGATATTTTTTCTTCTTCTCCCAATCCAACTAGAAAGATCTAACACATTGGTCCATAATATGAGCTTTCTCAATAGATTTTTACGTAACAAAAGCTGCGCTATAAGAGGGAGGCAAGAAATACTTTTCTACTGAAAGGAAAGAACGCGACCAATGATAAAGACCAGAAACCTGTTACCTTGATTTGTATGGAAGCGTCAGAATGAAAAGTGCGCGCATTTTTGTTGAACAAGTATGTTCCATTGTGCTATTTAACAATAAGTACTTGAATATTTAAGTTAAACTTGTTTGCTGAATGTGATGGTGGTAGTGATCTAAGAATTTAAATAGTATCTTTATAGACGTATGAGGCAACTGAGGGGGTAACCATTATATCACATTCATTTGTAGGTGCAATTTTCACCTCCAGCATAATAGATTGGAGGTTTTCGAATAGGGCCATAATGATGACTTTGCCGTCTTCGACATTATACTATAGTCCACATCTCAGGCAAGGACATTACAGCCCAAACAAGAAAATAAATTTCCTCACGTCAGAGATTCTTATTGCCATCCCACACTATCTTACAGAAGTCTTACTTCCTTTCTCTTCTTTTCCTCTTCGGTTCCAGATCCACCTCCTGCTCTTTTTCTTCTTTTTTCTCATTTTATTTTATTTTCAATTACTCTGGTTATCAAATTTATTTTATTCTTTATTCTCTCGTTCTCCACTTTCGATCTTCTTTATTTTCTGTTATTCTTTTTTAAATCATATTTCCTGCACTCCTATTCTTTATCTTGATATCTCTTCACTCTGTACCCTTCATCCTTCCTTAACATTCCTTCCAAAATTTATTTATTTTGTTCAACCACAACTAAATGTCTAAGTTTTGGGTTTTTATAATACCTCCTAATTGATAAAGCACTCTAAGCAGAAGGAGATCCAGCTGCCTTTCTTGCAGTATAATTTTATCTGCGATGGAAATAGGCACCTTATTTTTTTTAATATGGCATTTTTATGGCACATCGATTATAGTATTTGAAAGTAGGTTTAGTCAAGAATGCTTTGAGTCTTTACTTACAAGACCCAAATGAATATCCAGATATGAACGCAAAATGATTTTCTCAGTGCTCCAGAGGCTTGATGTTATAAATCCGGTCGATTCACGGGCTTTACGTTTATTCTACAGTAAAACTGTCTAAGATACAGAATATGAACTGCGTGGGTTTTCAGAGTTACTGCAATCCTGATAACAGGGTAATTATAATAATGTTGTTGGCGTAAATGTCGTAAGTTATTTCAATTATTATCCTTGTAGGAAAAAGGACGCCATGCGTCCAGACGATTATTTTCTCGTCCATGATCAGTATCACAAAAGGAAAGGAAGGGCAATATTCCTCACTATAAAACGGCAGCAACCTTACGATTTTATGCAGAATTAGTTAGAAGATCTTCCAAGATACAGCTCCCAACAATGGTAAGTTGAGTTTTTAGGCGTCATTCCCGGTGCTACTCAGATATAAGCTCTTAAATGTTAGTATCGTAATAAGTAAAAACATAGTTCCAATTTGATATTAATACAGTAGTATATAGGAACTATTTTCTGTCATGATTATTTATTTAAAGATGTTTGTGTACTACTACTTAGACCGGTAACAGTTACCGGTGGGCCGAAATTATTTTCGCATTTCTTTACATTCCTGTAATTCTACAAACGTGGGACTGTCACATACATTCCCATGTAAGTGTCATCGACTGGGTCCGGGATCGAGCCCGCGAAGTTAGGAACAGAACATAGAAACAATTCCATCCAGGCAGGCAATAGGCCTATATAACCTAGTAAATAATAATAATAATAATAATAATAATAAATAGACTAAAAATAATAGTTTACTTAACCTGGCGAAAGTTAAGACTATAAGGTCTTGTCTTCCACTTCACCAGGTACAATGAACGATACAAATACATTAAACGATATAGCTTAAGAATATATTGGTACAATAAGATATTCTGTTAATACTCGTAATTACTAATAAATTTAAAGTTATTGAAATAAGTAAATATAAACATTTTCTCAAATATACTATCAGGACTTAAATATATTTTTCTTTATTATAAAATGAATACTTCTTCTTGTTAACATATGCGATATAGGCATGTTGCTTATGCGATATTTTTGTGTCAAATATAATTTGATAAAGCATAGGCCTACCTTTTTTTTTGTAATTTTATATCCAACAAATATTTATGTTGTAAGGTGTGCACTATCAGGTTACAAAGTTGTTTTCTTTAATCAGATGGAAAGTCAATTTAAAAACATTTATTTAATTGAGAGAGTGTTTATGTAGTTTTATTTTTAAGTTTTTTTTTCGTGGAAAAATTAATTTTCAAGCATTCGAGATATTTTTAGTAGTAATGTATTGACCAAGCTTTTTTAACGCATCCAGTATTATTTGCACCAATTTAGTTACTTTTGGGGCAAAATGAAATACATAAGCCTTCAATATGCGATACATAATAATTCTCCACAAATACCAGAAAAATAGCGAATGTTTAAAAACCTGAGATTCTATCCTTCTGGAACCCCAAGGGCCTTCATGCCCTTTACATTATATCCACTTGGATGGGTAAAACAAAAGATTTTATAATCGATTATTGTTTTTGGTAAAAAAAATCTCAGATTTTGTTTCTTGGTTATTTTGTATTGTAAAACCTATAAAATAAAATTTAAAAAACATAAATAGCTTTTGATAACGTACATTATCAAATACTTCACATTCCAGTACGAACATTCTGGGTATAATCTAAATACAATTACAATTTGTGCAATGCTCTATTTTTTCTTACAGAGAATACGAACTCTAGGACTGCACATTATGCTCATTGGATTTTTGTGCGCACGTGGGTTGCCGGAAGAATCGTCCAACGCTTTTCAGTCTGTGTCGAAGAGAACAACTCACAGATACTGTGGACGCCATCTTGTAACTGCTCTAAGACTACTCTGCAACGGCACTTATTACTACCCCGACGATGATTTGGAATATGAGAAAAAGAGGAGTTCCGACGAGATAGGATACAAAGGTAAGAAAATGATTTTTCAACACTTACGCCTACTATTGATCAAAAAATATACTTTTGTAGTAAAGAAATAGATTGCACCTCCCCTCATGAATCAAGCTTAGTAAATGGGCAACAGTTATAAAGCCTACTTACTGGCCCTGTTTCGCCAAACCCAGATAAAAGTTCTATTACAGATCCCGCAAGAAATCTGTGCCGATTGCCTACGTCATTGCATTATGTTTTCGTGGGGACTGTAGCGTCGACTGGCCTGCTACCTATCTCTCTCGCACAACAGTACCTCCCTTTCTATTTGTGAAGGCCAAGCTACCTCTCTCTCGCGCAATAGCATGCCTCTCTCTAGCGAGTAACGGCCGTCATCGGCACAGATTTCGTGCGAGATCTTTAACTATATTTTCTTGGGCCTTTTTCGTCTTCTTCTTCTTCTTTTCCTTCTTCTTCTTTTCCTTCTTCTTCTTCTTCTTCGTCTTCTTCTTCAAGCGCTACAACTTTTTAAATTTAAAGTTTTGGCCTTCTCTAGAAGTTTCTTCCATTACTTCCCGTCTTGAATTAATGCTGGCCAATTTCCAACATTTAACTCGTTTACATCTTTAATTATATAGTTAGTCCATCTTAGTTTGGGCCTTCCATGAGCTCTTATTTACAAAGGATTCCAATTGTAGGTATAATTATGTTCTTTACTAATCTGTCGCTTTCCAATTTTCTTGGGCCTTCACTGAACTTAAAGTTTTAGATATTTCCACGTATCCGAACATTATGCTTAAGAAGAATTAGAGATCTGTCGTTTCCACACATAGATTGCACAACACAACAACTTGCAGGTTTCGTACCTGTCGTGAACAAGACACGTCTAAAAAGTAGAAGGCATATTAGGCTATATGCCTTCACTGCAGACGTCTCACTAGGTACCTGGATTCTTTGGTTGGAATCAACAGAAACTCTTGCCATCTAATAAATTCAGCAATAGCGATTGCTTTCTTCATTAAATAAACTGCACTGAAAAACATGGTGTTGATTCCTTTCATATCCATAATTGATTCTCAGTTTCAGTAGCACTTTAGTTATGATGTTAATATGCTTGAGGAGATCTTCTTCTTGTGTAGACCCATAGACATCTTAATCATGAATTTTTAATGGTGACCTGCTTTGTTACATGCTTTTTCCAGATTCAGAGGACAGCAATGACTTATGGGTAAAACTTCAAGAGCAAGAAGAGTACCAGCCAAACTTCCCGTTTGCACCCCGCTGGAGAGCACATTCCCTCAAGAACAAATCTTTCCGGCGTCAGAGAAGAAACAGCATTTACATTACTGATGAATGCTGCGTTTATAAAGGATGTACAGTACAAGAGTTAATGGAATACTGTGCTGAACGGTAATCCATCCTTGCATTAACTTCAAAAGATACTGTGATTCCGATATTTGCATTAATTTTGTATGTCGACTAAGTTGACCGATTTCCGGTTAGAATCTTAACCAATGCCAATTGAGGATTCAATGGTCCCAATCGTTATATTATAATGATAATACTTTTTTTGTAAAAACTGACTGTTAAACCATACGAGACCAATAAATTATAATAAATTGTGTAGAATACATTTCGTTTTTCCTACTGCCTACCTATTAGCTTATAGACAGATTCCACTGCAAAATATTGAGTCTAGTGTGTTTTAACGTTTCAAGAATGTTAGAGGCGGAAAAGAACCCAAAAAAAAGTGACAAAAATGTAACTTATCTTAGAGTCTTTCCACTTTTGTTGTGACTAACTTGTAGTTTTGGTACGAGATTCAGGGTCGACTTAAGTACTATGGTACTATGTTACTAGGTTCCATGAAATTTCAGATCCAAATTATACAAACAGAATATAAAAACCTTTACTCAAGAGCACAACAATAGAGAAAAGTTTTTTTTTTTTTAGTTAACTTCCCTGGAGGGCTGCCACAGCCACATGAATGAAGAGATATAAACAATGATAATACAATGACATAAAATATCAGATATAATGATCTAAAAAAATCCCTCAGTAAGATGCACAGTAATTAGTTATGTTTAATTTTTCATCGCTAAAACTAAAATGTGTTTTCTTAGGTCAATAATGTATACAATAAATTTAATTGTATATTTCTCTGTTGTTTTTAGTATAAATGTAAAAAAAGAAGTAAGCCTAAACTTCGTCATTGTCAAATATAGTATAAAATAACTTATTTCGCGAAATATTCACCGAAATAGATTGAAATTAACATCGAAATCGACCGTTTTATCTCAACAAAAAATCTGGCTCCTTGATATGGAGTTTTTTCTGCTGAATCTCTGCACATGCGTGTGTAACTCGAATAACACGTGGGCTAGAACATTCTACTTGCAGAGAAGTTTGGCTTACACATTAATTTGTAGAACCAAGCTCACTGCCTCCAGCCCTTCATAGCCCATCAGACACACCTCAGTAATTCCATAATGCGTTAACACACTTCCTTGCATCCAGTACACTTATTTTTTGAGACATGCCCCAGCCCACCCTTAGATGGATAACGATATGCATTGATTTTTCATGGAGACAATAAGGAAGACTTCCAAGAAAGCACGGGAATTAATTATACATGAGTGTTTCTATAGCCGCAGGTGAACTGAAGGAGGGGAAGAAACATTAAGGCATCCCTTGAAGCGTGATTGAGGTCACAACTTTAACATATGGTTTGAAAAATTGACCTCATTCTTACCGAAAATATTTATATTCTTATTTAGAAACACTTTTTCTTTTCATTTTCCTAGTTGAAAATTTGAAAAGTCTAAGCTATTGAGCCCGCAGTTTTCATTTTAGGATGCAAATTGCATTTCCTATATATCCATTCATTCATTCATTCATAATGTTCTGCCCAGGGGCAGGTCTTTCACTGCAAACTCAGCATTTTCCACTCTTCTCTTCTCTCAGCCTTCCTTCTTATGTCTATATATAGTCCATTTATTTTAATGTTGTCTATCATCGGGTATCGTCTTCTGCCTCGAATCTTCTTTCCATTTATCATCCCTTCTATGGCATCTTTCAGCAGACAATTCCTTCTTAGCCAATGCATCATCCAATTTCTTTTCCTCTTTCTGATGATTTCCAATAAAACTCTTCTTCTCCCACTCTTTATTTATTTTTAACTTTTTCAGTCCATGGTATTCGCTCCAATTCTTCTCCATATCCACATCTCAAATGCTTCCAGTCTTTTTCCCTCATTCTTTCGTAATGTCAAAGTCTCTGCACCATACAACGCTACACTCCACATAAAGCACTTCACTAGCCTTTTCCTTAGTTCCTTTTCCAAAGGCCCACAGAAGATTTTCCTCTTCCTGTTAAAAACTTCTTTTGCTATTGCTATGCTCTGTTTTACTTCTTGACAACAGCCCATATTGCTACTGATATTACAACCCAAGTATTTGAACCTGTCCACTTGATCCTATAATATAAAACTCATATTAATGACATAGAAAAAATTCAGAAGAGTTTTCTTCGATATATGTATTTTAAAAAATATGATAGATCTGCTTCAATTGATAGAATTTCTTATAATACTTTATTAAATGAATTTAAATTTGTTACTTTAATTGGTAGAAGGTTGGTAGCGCAACAGTTATTCTTATATAAAATTATCAATGGTAAAATTGATAGTAATGAACTTTTAAAACGTATTAAATTTAATGTAGTGCAATTAAATTTAAGGAATAGGGAATTGTTATATATTCCTGTCATTAAATCAAAAATATTAGAATGTTCATCTTTCATCCAAATGTGTAAACGATATAATTCTCTATCACTTCAAAATGCTCTTCTGGATTTTGACTTGTCAGTGAATCAGTACATAGGACTTCTTCATAAACTGTTATATGTTCCATATGATTTGGCTTAATTTTTAGATTGTCTTGTTAAATTAATTGTAGTTATTGTAAATCATTTATGTATTTTTTCTTTATCCTCGCACATTCGTTCATTTATTGTATTGTATTTTTTTATAGTGTAAAACATGTATTGGCGAAACTACGCCAACTGTAATTGGGATTTATTCCTGTAGTTGGCAGAATAAAATAAATAAATAATATGAATAAAAATTTCCAACTAGAATGAAATAAATTTTTATACAACTTGTACTAAAAATATAATTTCTAACACAAACCACATGAAGTAAATGTTGCAAATTACAGCACTAGAATTAAAAAAATATATAACCTACTTTGATTTCAAACACATGGGAAATAATCTTTTAGTTAAGAGTATTTGTATATGCTTTCTGAATAGATTAAGTTTGATAAAAATTGAAAATATTAAAATCCCCTAAGCCTTTTTAAATGTTAACTTTCCCACGGTGGTCGAAAAAATCGTCGTACTTTGTTGTTGAAAAAAATTGCCGACTCTATTCCTTATGTTGGCAGCTGTGCATAAAAAATCAATAACTCCTATATGGGCATTTTGAATACAAGTAAACTTGTTACATCTTATAATTGAGAAAGTGTTCAATGCACTTTTTCTTTAGATCAGCCTGTTTTTAAAGATGATTGCGAAATCAGGTATTGTAAGGGAAGCAAAGCCCTAATTGTTACGAGAAACACACAATGTAATGAACATGCTTCTTTTAAGAGCAAAAACATAAAATCTATTGACACGTTTGCTCTTCTGCCTACCTTAACAATTTCATTTATTTTTCTCGCGTTTTAGTTTCGTTTTTCTTAGTTTTTTGGTTTGTTTGTTTGTGAATGAATTGACATTCATGTAAGTATGTAGGCCTATTCACAATACCGTAGAACACTGTTTCTGTTTAATATCACATGATAATATTTCTTCTACAATATTCTCATTAACATTGGCGCTTTCAACATAGATTGAGAAATGTCAGACTAGGCTAAATCAAATCACTTCAATATAGAATAATGAAAAATATTTTTCATACTACTACCACCGAAAATAAGATTCTTGATAATGAAAATTTGTTGAAGAGTATTGTTCTTAAAAAAGCTCAGTTTACTAAAAATTTCTAGGGAATTTTTTTAATTATAATATATAGCCTACATATATATAATACAATTAATGTACTTGTATACAATACTTGTATAATACAATAATGTACTTGTATATATATATATGTACAAGTACATTTCAACAAAGTCCTATTCAATTTTTATTTTTTTTTATTTGAAGAAACTAAGTAGTCGTTTTCTTATTTAAAAATTCAACAAAATTTCATTATTTCTGGTAGTAATAATAATAATATATAATTATGATTCCTAATAAGCCAGACTCTCTGGACAAACAAAAAGATGCAGATGCAAGTTAATATCACTAGCATGCTTCGTTTTGAGTTGGATTTCACAGTATGAGGGCGTATAAACGAGGTTAATATTGTTATTTCTACAGCGGTAGTAGCCTTGAATACTGTCTTATCCGATTGAGTTACGAGCTATGTGTTGTAAGGTAGAAATAAACATTCTTCAGTAGATGAACAAGTAACAGATATAATATATAACTCTGCAGGAGTCAATTTCATTACCGGTACTTCATTCTCTTCAAGCTACTTCGGGGCCTGGGTACTAAGTATAATAATTCTTTAAAAGTTACCACCTAAATTGAAGCTTAACTTTCATAATTTAAATGAAGCCAAGATGGATTCTGTAACAACTAGTCTGCATTATTTTCAAAAGTCTCCCTGAAGCCACAAAAATGGAAACTAATTTGCAACAAAATGTTTAAGACGTCTGAAACAGACATTGCGTGCGGAGCCCCATGTCTCGGGGCCTGTCTGGACCCGCGAAGAGGCCCAGGGTTAATAGTATAGCCTCGCAGACGAAATCCGGTCCACATAAATCTCTTGAGTGACCACTCGTTGCACGGGAGCTGGTCCAGTATGGAACCAGAGTAATAGGCTGAAGCTGCCTTCATACTAGCCACTACATTTCACAATATCATGTTACCACCTGGATAATATATATATTATTTATTTATTTTACCATTTATTTTATACAACATACAACATAAGACCACCCGAATGAGCAGAGTTCAGTTCTTCACAATACCTAGTACACAATTAAATAAACTATTGAATACAAATAAATAAAAGAAAATATAATTAATTTGAAATCAAAACCTAGAGAAAAAATAAAAAAGAAAGAAGAGAAAAAAAATAAAATAAAATAGGAAAATGGGAAGAACAATATTGAAATCCTGTGAAATAACAAATGAAGTGGTTTCTTAAATTTCTACAAAATTACAGATTGAAGTCAATTTTAAACTAAAAATAAGATTTTTTATAAACTTATTGAATTTTTTGTTGTTCATATGTACTATTTCCGGATGTGACCTAATTATGGAGTTACAGAGTCTTGGATCATAATAATTGCTATGTTTGGCGCCAGAAGTGGTGTAGTATTTTGGTTCTATTAAGGGCAATGTTTTATTTCTTCTAGTATTGTAGTTATGAGGATCAGATACATGTACGTTACGGTGTTTGTGAAAGTAAAATAGGATTGTCAGAAAAAAAGTTAATTGGTTAACTGAGCAAACAATTGCTAAAATAACCATCTTTTAATCAATTAACAGGATAACAGTTAAGTATAATTGAGTCAGTAAAACCTATAAGCCAATATTTTTTGTAATTATTCAATTAAGTGTTAAAATGGAGTTTATTTGGTACTAAGTACAGCATGAACCATCTGTTCCAGTGCAATGCATTAGAGTGGATGAATAAGCTTGAGGCTGCTTTTGCACCTGAGCCTATGTAGTATTGTCCGCAAGTCACATAATCAGAATTAGCCATAATTAAATGACAATCTGAGGTTAATCAAAATAAAAATCCAGATAACTGCAAATCATATCGAATTTACTATGTGTCAAAAACAGTTAACTGTAGTACTTCCTCTACTATTAATTTCTGTGCAGTTAACAGTTATTTTCAGTTATTTTTCCAGCTCTACTGGATATCGGTCCCTAGAATTACAATTGTATTACCTAATGAAAATTCGCACTGACCCGGAAATGAGCTCTGTTACGTTTCGCTTAACTATGAATGCCTACTTCTTTCTAGTGCGTCAATTGCAATTAAATCCTGACAGGACATTTTTTGTTTGTAAATAACTAATGAATCCTGAAAATTAAAACCAAGAAAATAAGTAGTTCATTAATAATAATAACAACAATATAATAATGAAAATATTATTTGTATTATTATAAGTGTTATTACTAAGTATTAGTGTTAGACTATAATAATATCATTATATATAATAGTAATGATAATATGAGTTGAATAAATTATTATTATTTATTATTATTATTTGCAGTGATATTCTCAAAACTAACTTCTACTACTGAAACTTCCATTTTGTTTTAAATTTGAATGCTTTAGTAAATTCACAAGACATTTTAACAGTTCTCTGCGCCCATTTGGTGAAGTAATGCATTTTCTTAGTAAATCGACTAATTTTTTAAAAATTAGCAATTAATCAAATACAGAAACTTCGTCTCCCACAGTAATAATGTACATAAATACTTAGATACTTCATGTATTTTACTTTAAAAATTGAGATCTGTTCATATTTTTCATAAAATGTTGAAAAGTGTCAAAAATAAGATAACGGAAAATAGAATTTTAACTGCGGTCTAAGTTGTCCATACAATAAAATATTAGACAATTCTTAACTATAACTAAGTCCTTTTGGAATCTGACAATACATATTCTAAAGACTTGTACCGGTAATAGTCATTCAATTTTATTGATTGAAACATATTTTATAATAAAAATAGAGGAGTTTCGCACTATGCTGATGAATTTTCAGCGCCAAGCTGTAGACAGTGACAAGATATTCTGCCCACTAAAAATGATCGAACATTTAACAAAAAATTAGAGCTAAAAACAAGTATCCCATGATGGCTAAATATTATTGTTCGTGTCACTAGAACCCACTATTGCAAGGTTTATTTATAGTTATACATGAATACAATGTCAGTCATCCATTTCAGTGAAGTGGTGTGACTCGTATAAAAGCTGCTTGGTGCGTGTCTGCAAACCCAACATTATTTCAGACCTCGTCTCATTTGAACATCAGTAACGTGCAGAAATTACACGTTATTACTATAATGTATGCAATTTCGTGCAATCGGAGAGTGTATTTTGGTTTCCCATCAAATCTAAGCTTTGGGTTATTGGGATTTTCGTAATTACGATGCAATATGTGATAGCTAGATCTAATGGAGGGATTCTTTCAGTAGAGGAAGATTGGGATATTTTCTAGTCTGTAAGTTGTTATAAAACTTCTGGTCGTTTTTTTTTCAGTAGTATGTATGGATTATATTTAATCCGAACACAGAATCTCAAAGGAGGCAAAGCTGAAATGGCGAAAATCTTGCCTTCTGGTCTCCTCTTCAGTCCACTAATAGTTTTAGAGGTGATTTAATGTTTTGTATTAACTTCTATAGTATCGAATGAAAATTGGACAAACTGTATCACAACCCCCTTGATAAACATTTAAAAAAAAAACTTAAACTAATGAAAGTAGGTACTTTCAAATCCATGTGATAAATGGTGTCACGGAATCCTTTAAAGGTCCAAGTCACTTTCTTTTCTGTTTCTGGCATTTAGCGGATTCAGAATTTTCCCTGTACAGTTAGTTGACATTACTATTTTCCATATATTTTTTTGGCAAAGAAAAAGGAAGTAAAATTCGACAGAGCCATAAATTACTTAAAGGAAATATTAATTAAGCTCGACTAATATGTAAACATGTTACAACAATTTGGGAAAAGGAGGATAGGCTGTTCCACAGGTGGAATTACACTTGCCGATTTTGCTGGGCATTCGGCCGGAAAAGAAGACACCATTTATTGCAAAAAGAACAATGGAGCTGCTTGTAAATTTAAAATGTAAGTGTATTAACCGTTTTCTTTGAGGTCTGGCAAGGAATTATAAAATGGGTGAGAAACTGAGATACGCGTACTTAAGTAATAATAATCTATGGTAAATGTGAATGCATAGGCGTGAAGAACATATTTTATATAATATTCTATACAAATAAAAATAACTGCAGAATTTTGCCTATACAATTTTGCTGTGATTCCTGGCATTTGACATTGAGTTTAAGCTACTAACAGCCCTTAAGATGTGGCATCTTCCTCCGAATCACTTTAATTGTTAACAGCGACGACAGTGGTTGTGAAGAATATAACAATATCGACCATTATTATTAGAGCGGAACATTCGACGATTTTGCAATTATATGAAGACTGATTATATGAATTACTTGATTAAATAAGGGCTTTTGTTAAGGCATTATTGTGCATTTTTCGTTATTTTCAAGAGATACCTCATTTATTTGGCATTTTCGGTCATTCTCGGCATTTGTCGGTTTCTAAAGGAGATATTGCTTGTTTTTAATATGCTGTTTCAGTGGAGATAGGGAGCTTTTTCATACACAGTACAAATCATTACTTTCCTACAGTAAAAAATTACTTTCGTTTGAGAATCTTCGCAATCTTCTTAGTTC
The DNA here is from genome assembly GCA_964059195.1 of Ectobius pallidus. Lineage (NCBI taxonomy): Eukaryota > Metazoa > Arthropoda > Insecta > Blattodea > Ectobiidae > Ectobius > Ectobius pallidus. Next base: position 120,443,724 of record CAXKWD010000007.1, on the reverse strand, counting down.
ATTTTAATTCAATTTTATTGTATTCATATTAAATGGCACATATCCACGTATCCAAGTAGCATTTACTTTCTTCGTTAATGTCTTGAAAGTAATGGAGATAATTTTTTGGCCATTTTTAAAAGTTTTGGTAATTTTTTTAAAATAATTTAGGTCATATATACATTTTTATTTTGCATATTTTCTCTATTTGTGTCATTAAGTGCCTTGCCCTAATTTATTATAATAATAAGAATATTTCATTGCAATTATCTTTCCATCAGATCTGAATCTCCTTGATCAAGAACTTGAGTTAAACTGAATTCAAATGAAGAGAAAGTTCGGAAGCATGCATTAAATATTTTTAGGTGGGTTCCTGCGAATATTAAAATGGGCCTCCGGGAATGGATTTCGAGGCACGCCAACACCTTTTGTCTTAAGATATTCAGTGGAAATGCCTCAGAGTGGTGTCTGGGACTGGTAGCAAACCAGTAGCAGTGCACGGTAGCCGGTAGCTAGTCTCAGCAGTAGGCCCCCACAACAGATCCGGCGACCTGATATTTCTAGAATTATTACCTATCATCCAATCCACAAGACTGAACTCTTGTGTTCTTGGCTTGAATATATTAATACCGATTCCCAAGGCTAGGCCGCCCTGGGAAAAGTTTCGAATTCTTATTAGAACAAATACAGCGCGGGGCCCTCCGGCGAAGGACCTAACATCATAAAAAGATCGAGGTCAGAGAATATGGCTTTATGAAAATGACTGCTGTCTGAAAGACATAAAAAATCTATAAAAATTATGAGAAATCAAGTTTCTTCTTTTCCCATAACTTATTTTCTTCATTCTGTTTGATAAAGTTTATTTTATTTTTTAATCCTTCTACTTGTTCCAATTTACCTTATTTTTCTTCCATAGTGTTCACGTTTGACCGCCGGTGTGGTCTTGTGATTAGCGTCGCTGACTACACATCCCTCGGCCGGGGTTCGATCCCCGGTATCTCCTCGGATTTTTATCAGGTAGGGAGGTCTGGCAGGGGTGCACTCAGCATTGTGATTCAAATTGAGGAGCTACTTGATAGAGAAGCAGCGACTCCGGTCATGAAACCACCATTAACGGTCGTGGGTGTCGGCATGCTGACCACATGCCCCCAATCCTACCATCTGCCTGTGGTAGATAACGCAGCGGTCGGGTAGTAGGCCAAATCCCTCCAGGGATGTAGCGCCACGGAGTTTAGTTGTTTTAGTGTTCATGTTGCCTTTTCTGTTGCTCGATGTTCTCCATTTCAGTTTGTTTCTTTGATTACATATTTTTATATGAAATTTTCTATCGCTTTCCTTCACTCTTTCTGTAAATACTGTTTAACTAGCAATCCTAGATCTGTGAACAGCAGATATGCTCTTCACCAGTTAAAAGGGCCTCAGTCTTCAAAGGGAATCATCGGCATCATCATCAATCATTCAAGAATTAGGCATTATTGCCTGTTCCGGCCCCTTACGTCATTTGGTCTATCCATCTTGCATTTGGTCTTCCTATGCATCTTCTGCCTTAATCTTTATAGCGCAGTGATTGTTTTCCTATATTATCTTCAGAATGTCGGTTCAAGTGGTCCATCCATTTTTATCTGTATTCAGTTATTTTGTCATTTAGATTAAACACATTCAGTTCATTTCTAATTATCGTCAAATCTCCTTTGATCTGATAGTTTGTAGCCAAAAAACTGCACGCAAAAACTTCATTTCAGCTGCCTGGATGCTTAGGCGATGCTTCTTTCTTAAAACCCATGTCTCTAAATCATCCTACAATACAGCAGGTACGGTACTTTATAAAATTTCTGTTGTGAATCCCTACGTTTCTTATTTTTTAGGGTTCTTATAATAGTGCCACACATATTTCGAAATGTCGATATTTTCTTCTCGTAAGTCACGTTTGCCTAAATAGCTTATCTGATATCCAAGGTAATTATAAACGTTTACTTGCTCTATCGCTTTGCTCTCATATATTATTTTATCTTTTAAAGCATATTTACCACATATTGGTTTCTTTCTTATTGAAATAGTCACATTATAGGCCTACTCTTTCATAATAGGCCTAATATTTAGATTACAAAACACCTTTTGTAAAATGTTTTCCGATCCAGATATTAGGACTTGGTCATCAGCATATAAAAGAATAGGCCTATTAATTCTGTCGTTTTGAAATCTAAAACTGAAGTTGTTATCTGCTTTCCTCATCAGAATAGCATCGTCCAAATAGGCCTATAGATTAAATATAACTGGGGATAAAGAACATCCTTGACCAGTGGCGCCAACTTTTGAAAAACATTGGGTGGGCTCAAAGATTTAAAATTTGTCGTACTCCCGTCCATTGTTTCATGATATATATAGGATATATATATATATCCTGACTGACTGACTGAATGAATGAATGACTGACTGGCTGACTGACTGACTGACTGACAGAGAATCAACGTAGAGCCTAAACTATAATAGTTAGAAACTTGGAATTTTGCTAGTACCTTCGTTTCATAGTATAGGACTAAGTGAAAACTAAGAAAGGATTTTGCAAAATTTTGATTTTAAGTGCCAAAAATCATGTGTTTTCGAGGAGACGAAATACCTTATTATAAAATTTAGTCAAATATAAGTCACATTGAACATACACTTCTCATGATAACAGTGTATTGTTGGCAGTGTTCACAGGTAGCTTCGGAAGTGCGTGATACGGGACTTTGACAAAGATTAATTTATTGATACAAATAAATATTGAAATCCACGAAAATAATGCACAATGTGATCCAATCACATAACTTTCTCTACCCTGGACATAGAGAATACCATTTTCTCATTTCATATTTTGATGTACTGTACAATAAGAGTTCTTATTGCAGGGACATCATTTTCAGTTGTCTCAGCCCGGGTGTGCCAATGAGTATGCCATATCGGAAGTCGGTAAAAAATTATATCCACTGATACGTTATTCATACCTGTAGGCATGGTATTTTTAGTTGAGAAATATGAATGTTTATCATAGGCCCTAAGCATGTAAAAGGATAGAAAATAACGTGTTGCATTTTTAGTCCTATGCGCACAGTATATTATTATGTCCTAGGTTTTGGGGGAGGGAAGTATGAAAGTGATATTGAATTTCTTTTTGATTTCAGCCCCGGACAGGTTGTATGGTAACATGAGAGTGAGAAATAAAATATTCCGTCAAATTTTTTGTTACCGGAATTTCTTATTCTTATTTCAAACCCTAAAAGGCATGGAGTGTAGAAACAATGGCGTGCAAAATTCTACATCCTCTATGACCCATAAAAGCTACATCTAGCGTTTTCTGAGGGAATGGTTTTAGTGTGATAAGTCGTTCTTCCTCATTTCAAATTCTAGTTACCTATATAAGGACCTAGAGTTTGAAAATCGAAAGTCCTTCGTAAGTTAATTTCGATTTACAAAATACAAAACCCGAGCAAAGCTGGGCATTTTAAGTTAGTGAAATATAAGACACATAAAATGCAGAATAGGAAGCGCATGGGAAAGCTCACGAATTCATCCAGTTCTAAACGTCTCAATTCACAACAGCATACTCACTGGTATTCCGTGTTAATTACAGGCCTATTGATACGGTTCCAGATATTTAAATATTATCTTATGTAGTGGGAATTGTTACATTATGTTTGGTAAGGTAGAACTTTCTTTGCTTAAACAATAAATTACCTACAGAAAAATAATACTAAAAAACTGCTAACGAAATTCTCCGAAATAATGTATAAATCAACCAATCGTAATACTATTGCCAAAGCAATACTAAATTGTTTCTGCACTGGAACGTTTTCTGAAATACGTAAAACAGAGGAAGACTGCCCATAAATTCCTACAATGTTTCATATGCCTAGAAGTAAAATATATACATATATATATATATATATATATATATTATTTTTTTATTTTTAATCGTCTTTGTATAAGTTATCTGTTCACGACCCTAGCCTGTTTAAACAACCCATTGCAGATAAACCGTGTACTGCATTCTAATTACTTTATTCGAATATATGACACACAAAATACAGAATTTAAGTTTAACACCAAAATGACCTTTGCCCTTGTGTGGGTGCCGTTCAGTATTAATTGTAAATAAATACCATTAACAGCCAATAATATGGTAAGTAATTATTAAGAAAAAATTATGTTTAGTTTACAAAACAACTTGAGAAATTTACAAATTCACCTAGAACTAGAACAAAAGAACCGTGAATAATACAATTAAATCTAAAACTCAAATTAAAATTAATAGAGATCGTGTAAATACTACAGGAAAGAGGACTGGAACTTTATATGGATGTGAGACATGGTCCCTTACTGTTCGGGAAGAATATAATCTGAGAATGTTCGAAAACAGGGCGTTCAGGAAAATATTCAGACCTAAGAGAGATGAAAACGGGGACTGGAGAAAAGTGCATAGCCTATTGACGATCTTTATACCTTGTACTCTTCACGGAATATAGTAAAGGTAATTAAATTACTGAATATGAAATGGGCTGGACATGGGGAAGGAAAGACATATCCCAAAACTATTTTGAATTGAGACCCGAAGGGAAAAGGCCACTTGGAAAACCTAGACGTAGGTGGGAGGACAATAGTAGAATAGATTTAAGATTTAAGGGAAGTAGGAGTTGCGAGGGATGGTTGGATGAAGTTAGCACAGAATAGGGTTGAATAGCGAGTTGTAACCGCTCCAATGAACCTCCGAGTATCGTAAAACAGACTGGCAGATGCCCGCGATTATTTACTTACCAGATGTTTTATTTAAATCATTTATTTATCGTGGAATGCACTCCAAAGCCGGATTTTTAGCTGTTTTATTATAATTATTAATCGTTTAGTTTATGAATGATTCGTTTGCAAGTGTTAATAAACGTGTTTTAATTGATTTGCTCTAAATTTTTTTAATTTTTGGATTAATTATCGCGGGCACTTGCTAGTAGACTTATAAAATATTGATATGACTATGGTATAAATATAGTACCGTAGGCCTACATGAAATGATTTCATTGTTTCTAAAGACAAATTTTGTAATAATTGTCTTGTACTCCACACTCTTGTCTTGCATCACAATTTCTTGCTCTGCCCATTAAATTAATATATTTCCTGTGATTTTTATTAACCACAAGCATAATCTAACTTCTGAATTTAACTTTTCCGCACTCTCCTTAGCCTACACACATATATATATATATATATATATATATATATATATATTTTTTTTGAAAAGCAATGGGATTAAGTTTTTTATGAATGCATAAAATGCATAAAAATATGGCGGTGGATGTGGAAACTGCGTTAACAGATTGACAGACAGACAGACAGACTGACTGACTGACTGACTGACTGACTCGTTCCTGTAACCCCTATGGTGGTGCATAGGGCCTACAAGTGGAGGTTTCATTACCTATACTAATTTTATTACGCTTATTTTCCGAGAGAAAGCAGAGGGGCAAGTGGTAAGCCATCGCCTCTCATGCGTTAACAGATTAAGACGTAAAAATTTAATGAACTGAGAAACGACTCAGACAATCGTGAGTGAATTGGAACAAGAGGAGATAGTATTATTATGTCAACAATAGCCTGATTTTAGCTTTCCAGCGATTTAACAAGAAAACATATTTTAGTAATAGCAATAAACTATTTAACAAAATAGGCCTACGGTAAATTATTGGGTGGGCTTCAGCCCCACGGGCCCATATAAGTTGGCGCCTCTGTCCTTGACGTATTCCTTAGAATCAACGGAATAAAACGGGATAACAAATTTAAATCCTTACATACACGTCGTTTTCAATGAATTCAAGGAACATTCATAACGAATTAGAGGAAAATCGAACAAAGTTTTTGGTCGTGACTGCGTAAATAACAAATTTACAAACATATGAAAAACTGGTAAACCATTAGTTACATAAAAAATGAACTGAACAAAGCTGTAGAAAGTTTTACATTCGAGAGTAGAAGTAGTCTTCAGATTGATATAGCATGAACGAAACGGAATCACTAAAACGGCACCATCTTGAAACTGAATAGAAAAATCCTTACACATAGACCTAATCCTTTTTACTGACTTCAGTAAACATTCTTGCGAAAGTGGACAAAAATCGAATATCGCGTCTGTTCGTGATTGCATAAGATACAAATTTACAAACATACGAAATGCCAAACGGTTGAGTTAAATAGAATTTCATTTCGCTCGGTCAATAATGTGTACCATAGTAAAGTATATATATATATATACATATTGGTTTTCTCCTACTGAAATAGTCACATTGTACTCTTTCATAATAATATTTAGATTATAAAAGACCTTTTGTAAAATGTTCTCCGAACCAGATATTAGCACTTGGTCATCAGCATATAAAAGATTATTAATTCTGTTATATATATATATATATATATATATATATATATATATGATTTTTATGACCGGAATTCTTCAATACCATTAGAAATAAAATTAAACTCATCAATTATTTATATTTTTTGTATAATAATATATTGAAATAAGTTTAAAGAATATCATGTTTCTGTTTGTTTATACATTTTTCTATGTCTTATTACACTTACATACGTAGGCTTAGGCCCTACATACATACATTCATACATAAGCCTTAAAACTGTTCAAAATACTACTTTACCCAATCGCTGTGTTCAATGATAAATTGTTTTTGATCAAAGTGGTTACAGGTATGATGAGATTTCAGTGTTCAGTACTTCAATTTACATTAAAAACAAAAAACAAAAAAAAAAACAAGCGCACGTGGGTGCGACAAAATGAAACTGATAAAAGTAAAACGATACAATTATGACGATAGACATTTAAGATTGGCTGAAATTCCACATATTCTTTTACCGGATTGGTTACAGATTCATTGTTATCTATTCATTTGAGGGGGTTAAAGCCAAAGTGGTGTAAGTCATGTTTTATGCATTCTGAGAAACAGAAGGTTTTGTTAGATTCATTATAATAAATTACACAAGAAATTGTTGACACTTTTTTCGTGTTGTACATTGCCAGAAGGTGTCGTTATTTCATTATGATTATCACTGAAAATAATTCAAATAGTTTTTGGTATTTTTTATTGACATTGATTCGTTCGTGAAAGTTTTTTCTCTCTTTGTAATGACTTGTTCAAGATTCTTTGTAGACTTGAAGTCTTGAACTGACATTCTGCTACAGAAAAAAGCTTTCTTCTTTTTGACTTGGCGATTATTGACCGCCAGTCAGCTGGAACAACAACGGTCTTACCTCTTGCATAGGATTCTATGGATCCAAAATTGAAATCATTAGGGAGGTATTAATGCCCACTTACCATAAATTTATGGTCAATAATGTCGATGTTATCACTGCTTTGAAGCAGTTTCATAAGACACAGTGCAAAGTTTACAAAACTGCGGATGTAGCAATTCACACTTCACAAACACTTACAGGAATAGTGGTGTAAATCAATGACTTACACTACTATGGCTGTTAACAAAGCAGCTGTTTCATTCACCAGTGAAACTTCTGCTGCAAATTGTAAGTATATGAACACAACTAGGACTTACTCCGATCTTTCTTTTAACAGATCTATATCTCAACATTGCACTGCAATACTTAGGTTAAAAATTTTAAAAACATGACTTACACCAATTTGGCTTTAACCCCCTCACATGTTTCTATGCATCGAAGTAAAAGTTGTACGATTAAAGTATAACTACAATCAAAGCACTTAGTTAATTTCAATGTTGTTTACGACTTCTGTTCCGAAGGTTAATTAACAAGAGATAGCAGGGGAAACCGGCTCTACCTTTGTTTAAATTAAGATAAGTAATTAAATGGATGGCTTAATGAGGCATCATTAGCATGCTTAACCGGTCTGTTACATCCCGAACTGAGCTACCAACCTAGAAAGCATGTAAAATCCTATCCTTTCTGTTCACAGTTTATTGACTAAGCATTCATGTATTCTAGCACTATTGAGAAGACCAGTACATATTGCGAGAGTATTTACCAATAATTATATTCCAGGTTTCGAAGCAAAAGAACTTCTTCCTTTATTTAAAATGATGTGAGTCTACTATCAAGCTTAGCTCTTTCTTTTCTAATAAGGCTAAGCCTGAATTGTTCAACTTCTATACTTTCAATTAAATTTTAAGCAGCGGGTCCGGGTTCGAATCCTGGTATGTAGGCCTATGTGATCCATAGATAATCTACTAAATAAGCTACTCTCCCGAAAAGTCGCGGCGTAGGGGATGCGTTTGCTTCTCTCACGCAGCGGGCCCGGGTTCGAATCCTGATATGTATGTGATCCATAGATAATCTACTAGATAAGCTACTCTCCCGACAGGTCGCGGCCCTGTAAGGCCCGGGCGGCTTGGGTCGCTTAAATTCTAAAAGGGAGATGTAAAACAAGACAAAGAAAGAAAGAAAGTTACCAAGGATCTTTTTTCCGGACGAAAAGAGCGACGTGAAAAAGCGCCACAACTACGGAAAGAAGTAAATAAGTGTCGTGTTTTTCATACTGCATTGACTATATTCTTCTTCTTTAGTCTTAAATCTTTGGATTGGTTTGCAGCTATTCTCCATTCTGATCTTTCTGCCTTCCTTTTTAATTCTTCATACTTTTACAGTTCAAGTCATCCTTAATTTGTTCCTTAATGTCTTGCTCTTTTTTTTGCTATTCTTGTCAATTGTGGCGTCCATAATGATTTTTAAAAGACTTTGGTGCCTTAGTAAATGCCCTATGAGTTTTATTCTTCTTTTTCTTATTTGGTTCCAAATTTCATTTTCTGCTTTTGCTCTCTCATAGTCTAAACTTTCTCATTGATAATTTTATCGATCCAGCTGATTTTCAGCATTTTTCTGTAGCACCATTCTTCTTCTTTCTTGTTTCTAATTCTACTGTATTGTGTTATGTTATGGAAATAACGGTAGGCCTACGGTTCCCAGCTCACATGATGACATGGTCGAAGGGTGTTCCCTAACTTTCTATTTTAAGCAATAAAACGTATTTCATCCCTCAGTGAAGCTGTTGCTTTTGATTTGTAAAGATCACAGTGTTTACATGCAGTGATGGTTAGTGTAAAATGAAAAGGCTTGAACAGGCTTGTTATGTGGTATTCACCACAGGTAAGTAAACTTCCAAAAATATGAAATATTAGTTAATGGACTCCAGAGAGAAAACAGAAACAATTAAAAACGTTTTTATTGATTGCAAAATATAGTTGCTTGCAATCTAATATTGTGCTATGAGTGATTCAATGGTTCACAGTTATGAATTATCTTGTATGAATGAATAAATAATAGCTTATAATTCTGTTTTTGTAGTGTTTTATCTTATGTATGAATAAATAACCTTAAATTAATTATTTCGGTTACTGTTATCAATCGGTTAATATTATCTGCATCACGAAGTGATCACAATAAGCGGCATACAATGTAATTCTAACCATATTTTATACAGTAAGACTTGATACATTATTACAAGTTAGTTCAATGCTACATAGTGCAAGACATTGCTAAAACTGTTTCTAAGTTGGAAAAAGAATGTCGCGATAGAGCAACTTAACATTCAAAAATTATGGTGACCAAACATCGTTAAATTCCAGTAGTCTAGACGCTGGACGATTGAAAAATCCAATTCCTTCCACAGGGGCAATAACATGTTTTCTCACTGTTTAATTGATTCAATAATGTTTAAAACTGAGAAGTTAAGTGGAGAACAAGTATAGGCTTCAAACCGGTTTCTACACAAGAAGCAAAATAGCATGCTACTGTACTGGTATAGTTCCATAAGAGCATCACTCTCTTTATTTCTAGGACTTTTTACATTAAAATGAAGAGAAACAAGTTCTAGAGTTAGAACTCCTGGGAATTTTGCGATGTTTTTAATAATATGAAAAATTCTTTGAAATTATAAAAACAGAAGAAAAAGCATTAGAATGGAGACTTGAGAGATGATTTCAGATTTCAATAATTATTAGCGTATTATTAGGACCCGGAACTTTATGAATAATCACATTTTTAATAATGCACTCTATTTACATGCTAGTGTGAAAATGAGTACAAGACATAAATGAAGCAACAGACTAGTTATTTATGAACCAAGTGGTAAAAAGGAGATTTTATTTTGCGAGTAAGCTTGTTTGCGAAACGAGCTCTTAAGGGCGTTAATATCTGTGAAATAATAAATTTTGCTGCAGCCATTTTGGGAGCTTAGAGCTGTCCTGCCATCTGCTATGCACTTGCACGGACAGATGATGTTGTCTCCTACATGGCTGCCAATGTAAGGGATGGAATTGACATTTTTCAGCTAAGAAGTATGACATTTTTGTGACTACCGTGAGAAATTTAATATTTAAAAAGGCGAAATGAAGTGTAAATTTCAATTTATATCAGACTGAGTCTATTTAATAATTAGGGAGCGGATTTCTATGACCTAAAAAATAGGATATATGCATGCATTTATGACCTAAAAAAACATTAAAATATGACTTTACCACTTACACATTATCTATATTTTTTAAGTTTCATTACAATTCATTTCATTAAAATATAATGTTAATTATTTAAAATATCTGTAAATTCTCAAAAAGTATCAGCATAATGCAAAATTTACAAAATATGATATGAAACTTCAAAATTTCTTTAATATGCACATGCAAAAATATGACCTAAATATGCATATTCATACAAAATATGCTACAATAGTTGAAAATGTCTTAAATATGCAGTTATATGCACAATAAAAGCCATTCCATTTTCACTAGGATGCTTGGAATCGGGTTTAAATTAGTCGAAAACCTGAAATAATGCAAAGGGGAAAAATATGACATGTCATAGAAATCCGCCCCTAGTCATAATTCTATAACACTCAGTGGCATAAATTATTTATTTTAATTAATATCTTCTACCGTTAATAGTGCTTCTTTTACCTTCAACTGTCTAAAAAAACACATGGTTTCGTTTTGCATATTGTTGCATATTTTGTTAGTCTTGCGATAATTCATCATATCTGCTTTAGAATACTTTACAGTTGAGTCCGGACTAGGTGGGATGGGACCCTGTTCGGATAACCGAAAGTCCGGATTGAACGGAATTTGCAATAACGTGCACGTAGGTCTACTGTATTGTTATAAAAGTTTTAGAGTCGTAAAATTATAAAAATCGATAAATATAACTTTTACTACTTATTTTTAATATTACTGTATATTTAGCTCTAAGTTTTAAACCTTAAACTGATGTAGGATTATCAAAATATTTTTTTTTTCTAAAATCCCTTCCGAAATAACCGGATGCCCGGACGAGTGGGGTATTGACTTGCAGGACTAATGTAGAATATTTGTGCACGTTTTATTAAATTGTCACATTTATAAGGACATATTTCTGACATATTTTGAATATTGGGCATATATTTGTTAATTCCATCATTTACAACAATTTTGGCTAAGTAAATGTTTTGAGAACCGACTATACAATAATTGACAGTACATAGCGTAATGTTTTCAGAATTGATTGTTTAATATTAAAGCGACGTTTCATTTCATTAATAAAACTTCCTAAAATTTTTACAATGACCTTGTCTTTTAAAAAGTTTTGTAATGTAATGTATGCAATTTCTACTATTTTTGTAATTTATCATGTAATACCCAAGCTAACAACAGAACGTCAAGTATTTAAATTACTTAAATGAAAGAACATACTTCATTGGTTCCGGAGCATATTTAACAAATTTTAGAGCATATTTGCATGCATATTTCGTCTTCTGATCGCGTATTAACTTCCGGGCCTTAATTATTGTAGTAGTATCTTATGTTTCATTTAATAACGGCACATTAGTGTTTAGGCAAAGATATTGTGAGGGTCAAATAATAAAGATAAGGAGTGATTCACTGAGCACAATACATTATTATTCCACATTAACACTTGTGTGTGTTGCTAGGGGGATTGCATCTTACAACTTTTGTAACCAAAATTATTCAATGAGATCTGTCGCTTATGAAAGAACCAGGGAGGACAATGGCGGCGCCAATTTTGTCTGCAGGAGGGGCCAGAAACATAGGCTATTAAGGTGGACTATGAGTGTAGGTGTTTATAATTAACTTTATGTCTCTAAATTGATGAATGATTTCGAATTAAATTTGTGTCTTCTTAACGCATGCTAAATATTTTGCATTGTAATAAGGTTGGACAAACTAAACTCCGTGGCGCTACCACCCTGGAAGGACGATGCCTACCATCCGACCACTGCGTCATCTACCCAGGTCGATGGCAAGATGGGGCATATAGACAGCATGCCCACAATGATGGCTTCCGTGACCGCAGCCATTATTTCTTTTTTTTAAGTAACTCCTCAGTTTGTAGCAAAAAGCTGAGTGCACCCTGTTCCCGACCTCCCTACCTCAGAAAAATCAGAGGAGTTACCGGGGATCAAAATAGGTCTGAGGATCCGTAGCCAGTGACGTTAACCACGAGACCACTCAGGTATATGGCTGAATAGGTCTAAGCAATTGAAAAATCTTTGCAAAAACTTTGGTTTTTGGGATTGCTTGGATTCAATTTTTTCCCCATCCTCTCAAATTTTTAAATATGAAGCGTCACTGAAACGGGAACTGGACGCCAGCACTAATTTTTTTCGTTTTTTGTTTGTTCCGAAATATCAGCTAGTTCTATTGCGGTAACTTTTGAAAAGTACACAGAACACACATGTTTTGAAGCAATATATTCATGACTTCAATTAAGTTCATCTTAGATTTTTTTAAATTATCCTCTTATCCTCCTAACACCAAATTTTATAAAACTAGGGTGGGTCAAAGGGTGGGACAGTATCATTTTGGGGTAGGCCTGAGCCCACCCAGGCTTCCCTTCGCGCCGCCCCTGAAGAAGAGGATGAAACTGGTATATTCAGCTGGATTTTTGCATAATTGCAATTTCGATGGTTTCGCAAAAATAGTACCAGATTTTAAAATTTAAATCTGATTTAATTTAAAAACTATGACAATAATATTAATGAAGAATGAAAAACTCATGTATGAGTAAAATAGGGAAAATTTGCTATGGCTACATTGGATTCCTTATTCAAACCTGGTGTACAACTTTCAAACTGGTCCCTTGTGTTAGTGATTTCAGTTTTAGGCCTATAGCTAAAGTGCATGACATTCAATTTAACACTATAATTTTAGGTTTACTTTACCCTTTAAATTCTCACGTAGGCTATGTCCACGAGTATTTTCCTTCTTTGATATGTTATTTTACCGAACGTCGTACGGATTAATTATTACTGCACCATCTGAAATCCACATAGATATTCACAGAGGGGTACGCGTACCACAATTTAAGAACTACTGCGTTAATATTTATAGATTTATATGGAAAAAATACTTTCTCATGATGCAGAAACTTTGTTGACACCAACTTATAACAATTAATTGCACTGGCATCTTGTTTTGCACAGATATCCACAGGGGGTACGCGTACCACAATTTAACAACTTCTGCGTTAATCTTTATACTTTTATATGAAGAAAATAGTTTCGTATGATGCAGAAACTTTGTAGACACCAACTAATAATAATTAATTGCACTGGCATCTTGATTCGCAGGAGATAAATTACGCAGTCTACGCTTCGGTGATTGAAGAAGATTGTGATTTATCTTAGACGTTGTTCTGTATTTATTGCTTTTATCGACAAGATTTTCAGCATATGGTCTTGTTTTAACTACTATGTGCGGCGTAATTATAATTCCTAAGAACACGCTGTAATTTCTAGACTTGTTGAACATTCCTTGCTAAGTGCACACGGGTTATTGTGTCCATTGGAATATTGTTTGATTCTTCGGGTAACTGGCAAATGCGGCAATAGGCCTATAGTGCTGCTTGACGCTGTGACAATTCAAGGTTGGCGCCATTTTGACTGCTTCACATTTAATTTATAATAGGAATTGTGTTTACCTACTACCATTATCAGTAGGGCTACAACACAGATTATTAAATTAAATGAATTATCCACATGTCTTTTCAGCTGAAATATGGGTTCCATCAATATATATGTGGATTCCAATCCACATGCATAAAAACAGTCACGGTCTTTTTTGTTTCTAAGTGCTCATACGATATTCTTACTGTAAGGGGCATCTCTAAAACGTCTATTTAATAACGTATGTTGTATGACCACGATAAATTTGGAAATCAATACAAATAATTTTACGAAAGTTGGTAAAGTACGTCGAATTCCATTGTTATGGCTTCTCTCACGCAGATGTCCCGGGTTCGATTCCTGGTCGGGACAAGTCGGGCTGGTTCCCGGGTTTTCACCCCATCTGTGAGACGAATGTCAGGTAACTTTAGGCACTTGTTGTCCCCGGCCGTCATTATCTTCTTCAACCTGTCCGCAGAGTGTGTGTGCTAGTGGTGTGTCTCATCCTATGTGTTCGTATTGTCTTGGAGTAGGCCCCCGCAATGGGGTGATCACTCGGAGAGACCCTCCAAGTCCTTGTCTGTGTGTGGTTCAAAAGTAATCCCTCTCCTGACAGGGCGTGGTCCTATAATTTCCGGGTGGCGTGGACCGTATAAACGCCCCTATGAGAGATACCGGTGGGTTAAACTGAGAAAAATAAAGAATATGGCTATTATAAGTCGAAAACCAGAAAAATAAACTTCGCGACAAACGATGGTTGACGTATGTTCAAATCAGATCGTCTCCCAACATCCACATCATTTTCTTTACAATATGGTAGCGACGCTGGCTCATGTCGCCACAGCCACCTAAGCATTGAAAAGTCATCATTCCTTTCGTAACTTTTAGACTTAAGGCTGTGTTCACCAATGCCGATAATCTGTCTGATCCTGGTTTTTAGACTGAAAAGCTGCGATATTGTCCATTTGCGTTTCACCAGCTACAGTAACTTGGTTTTTCAATAACATCCAAGCTAATGCTTTACCGGTGAAATATCGGCCAGCAAAACAGGATAAACGAAGATAATTGCGACATCAAGATGGCGCGTAGGCGACTGGAGCATCTGATCAACATGAGAAATGATCACAGTGACGAGGAATATGAAGCAGAACACAGAATAAGCACCCTAATAGATAAAGGAATGTATGCCGTACTTGGACATTTATGACGACATTAATCTCTGCACAAGTTTCAAGGGGAAAACGAAATTATCTGCTATACGCCACGCCCCCAAAACAGTGAGACATCTAGTGACCATTTGTAGAACTACTAGCTAGAGACAGCGTAAGGGGAAACTTTCCGTTGCTATGGCAACGTTTACCTTTCACGTCCGGACGTAGCCAATAGACAGTCTTCCCTCCGCTGTTTCACACAACCGCCGCTAGATGTAGTTGGTTCTCTGATGAAAAATTTAAGGATTAGGCAAGTAGTAGACAAAAACCAAGGTGACAAACTATGTGGTGAAACCCAAAAGGTTTATTATTTGAGATAATTGATTAATCGTAGTTTTTATTATCCACGATACCGAGAAATTTTATCCGTGTTGGTGTACACAGCCCTTAGGGGCTGTATTATAACCTCAGGATAAATATCTGGTTAACATTATTGACAGTAAGCACATTTATCCAGGCATTAGGTTCGAAATTTGCACTACGACCTCCCTTTAATTGCGATATAAGATTATTCTCCAATTTGGCTATGTAGAAGCTGGGCTAGCGGATAAACCACCAATTGCCAGAGAAGCGGATTTGGTGGAGACAAAACGGATCTCTGGACGTCCGCAGCCACCTGAATTTCAGAGTTGAAGCAGGACGGAGAAACTTATAAGTTATAATAGTGCTGTTTTAGACGCATAACTGAATTAAAGAATTGTGCTGAATAACGGGCTTGACATTAATGTAATTTAACTGTACAAAGTGCAAAACATATTTCGATCGAGTAATGACATCTAGCGGAGGCCTCGCAAACTAGAGGCCAGACGAAAAATCATAACTCGCGGACCTCGATTCTACTACCAATGTTACAAAATTTATCTGGATTCTTCCCGATACCAATTCCGCAGTTCTGAACCATAAGAAAATAAGCCCCTCCCCCCCCCCCCCCAAAAAAAAACTGTGATTTTTTTACTTCTCTGGGAATCAGATTGGTACAGCAAGAGTTCCAGAGTTATTTGGCATTTGAAAGCATAATTGCAGAAGAGAAAGGAAAAAATTGTACTGTAACTTTTAAATTAAAACATTTAAGCAGTTTTACATACCCTGTATAGTCCAACCCAAAGTGTTAATAGCACCCAGAAGTACCTGAAAAAAAATTACATAAATAAGAACATAAGGAAGGAAAGAAGAAAACTTTTACATGCCATATTAGAATGTAAGAAAGAAAAAAAAAGTGACGGATTGTGAGCCTGTTGGATAAATTTCCATTTTGGTTAAACTTCTAGGTGCAATGGGAATTTCATTCCATTTTTTTTGTTTTTTGTTTTATAGTGAACGGTGTAAGTCGGCGAAGAGATGTTTCAGACAATCGAATGTATTGTCCACTCTAGAATCAAACAAGTGATATGGACTCACTTGTTTACTTTAAAACCTACTCTAGAGCGGACAATACATATCATCCACTGTCTAAAACATTTCCGCGCAACTATATTTTAAGATTGGTACTAGCAAACATTTGCGTGATGTGCAAGTGTTACTTACAGTACAATTAGACCATTAGTAAAATGCCTTAAAGATCATTTCGAATTAGTTAAGAGAAAAAGATATTTCAAAGAATGGGTTCCGTTGGAAGAGAGTTATAAGAGCACTTAGGTTTTTTTTTAAGTTGATCCCCTGTAACAAATTATTATTTACCACTCAGATTATTTATTATATTCAGACGGTACATTAGCCTGTATTCTATATATTACCAGCTCTAAAAATATACAGCCCAAATACCATTGTGGTAAAAATAAATTAATGGTTTTAATATTAATAACTATGGTTATGAATCTGACTACTAAAGTAAGATGAAACTCCTGTTGTCTTTTTTTAACTGCTCCTATAAACCATATCTGCCACTTGTACCTTATTTAAGATTTTTATTTTCTCTACCCGTACCACAGCTTCTATAGGAAGAGGAAGTATTGTGTTTTACTCTGAATTTCGGTGTATATTTTTTAGGTTTAATACAAGTTTTCAGTTATCCTGAATTCAAATAATGTAACATTTTATAGTAAACTGTTTGTCTGTGTGTCTCTGAACAGTAAAGCTCGAGAACGACAATTGGATAAGGAGGCTGTGGGTTCGAGTCCCACCTCGGGCCATAGGCGTACCGAGGGGGGGGGGGGGTTTTGGGGGTTTGAACCCCCCCCCCCCATTGATTAAAAAAAGGAAAATTGTAGAATTTTTTAAGTCTGCCCATAAATTACTTAATACAAGTATAAAGCGTGGGAAGCTTAAAACTCGTTATTTTGCGTCTTAATTTTTAAAAATTTCCGGGGGAGGAACCCCGGAAGCTTAAAACTCGTTATTTTGCATCTTAATTTTTAAAATTTTCCGGGGGAGGACCCCGGACCCCCTCTCCCTGGGGGGTATTCCATACCCCCCAGACCCTGCGGATGTTATAACCCCCCCCCCATATGGTCGGCCTGGTTACGCCTATGCCTCGGGCAAGGGTGTTTGTGTGTAATAAGGGGAAAAAAGGAAAAGGAACAGGAAGGAAAAAATGAAAACAAGGAAAAACAGTAAAAAAATCGTATAGGCATGTAAACAAAAATTTCGTATTTGGAATAAGGGATGAGACATGAACATTCCCGACGACTTTCTTCTACTTTAAATGGCAAATTTAATTTATATCTTTTAAAAAACGCTCAAATGGTTTGTTAAAATTATATTCACACAATAGAGCAAGATAGGGCTATACATTGTAGCTTTTTTATAAAAGTATTGGTTACACCACTCTTAAAAATTTTTAGCAAGGATTGTTGTTGTAGAGAATTTCACTATTTCATATGTTTTATATTTAAGAGTTTACGATCATTTTATTTAAACTTTAGCAAAACAGGCTACTCTAGTATACAAGATAACAGGTATATTATAAATTGTAATTGACATAAAACTGTAGCCCTAATGTACCTTATGGTGAAATAGGGCTAAATGAAATTGTATATTAAATAAATAAATAAATATTGGTTACAATGATGATATTCCAGCGAGATTCACGCGACAAAAAACAGGGAATGTTCGAATTTCACACACTCACGCACGTTGAAAAAAGAGTTATCAATATGATATGTTGAATACCTATTTCCACAAAATATGGTATGTAGGTAGGCTTGCACTCAGGTAGGCCGTATTTATGAATTGAGCCCCGGAAAAAATTACCATAAAATTACTGCATTAACTTGAGTTTTTAATATGTTTTCTTTCTTCATACGTTATCATAACTGTATATCATATAAGTCCTTAATCCTTATTATATTAACATATAATAATTAACGTATGTTACCATTATTGATTCATGCAGATCATAAGGCCCGGTTCGATTCCTGGTAACTTTGAATTTCTTGAGAAACCCATCAATAATGGCTATGTGAGTCAGTATGCCAATTATATGCCTCAATCCTGCCATCAGCCAATGATGCTGTAAGATGGAGTTGGATGTTAGATGATGCAGCGGTCAAATAGAAGACCCTGGCTACCATCCGATGCAGCGCTGTTTAGTCTATCTTGTTATTTTTGACCCAGAAAGTTCCAGCAGTATAGAACTTTCTTTAAATCAACTTCTTCAAAATTGCAATATCACCGCCACATTACCTCTTATTGTTAGAGAGTGTGTTTATTTTCTATTATTTTTTTGCTTTGCCAATAAGTAGCTACCAAACCAGCTCCTTTTGTGGGTGTGGATTCTATTAAGGAAAAAAGGACTTCGGATATGTTTAAAAATTACGATCTACCTCCTCCTTATGCTCGCTAGCCACGTTCCAGAGTTAAAATGAATGCAATATCACATATAGTACCTTCCTCGCATGCACTATACAATTCATGAAATATATAGTTTATTATTCTCGCCGGTCAAGAAACTACTTAAGAAAATGCTAATATGCTCTCATAGTTGCAGCAGAGATTCCAGACTTCTTACGGATTTGTGGTCGAGGAAATTAAAATTAAACTACTGGTCTTATCAGCATAAAGACAGAATTTACTAATTTTGAAATTGCATATGGAAAGTTTATTTACGTTTTTTCTCCACACAGTCATATAACGTTTTAGCCTACTGTCCGCACGGGCCCATTAATTAGCAATTATGCTGCGCATGAAACATTATGCAACATGAAAATATAGCTATGAGAAAACGGTCAACTCTATTCTGGCACTAAAAATCGTCTGCTGAGGGAAGGGGTGTTATGGGAAGAATGTATTATTATTCCAATTTTCATATTTTTCTTGCAGTTAAAAGGTTTTCCTCAGTTTAAAATTAAATTTTCCGAAATTAAAGTTTCCTCTCTTAAATTATAATGATTCTTTCTGAAGTATTTTTTTCCCGAAATGTAAGTTAATAAGGTGCCTATACCATTCTCTTCTTAAGTATGGCTAAGATTTCCTATGCCTATTGATTGAAATGCCTGCAATCAACAATTTATGAGCCTATCATCCCATACTACAAAAAAATTTGGCCTTAAAGGGATCTCGGCCTTTGGCTTAATGGTAGAAGCGAGAGACACAGTTCCTAAAAAATTGCATCAGGCTTGGATTTCTTACGGACTGGTCATCACCAAGTTTGGGTTTTTTTTTACGAACTGGACAGAGTGCTATTTTACGTCATCCCAACCGCTGCAACTATAGGATGGGAGTCTATTAAAACATTATTTGGTAGGCCTACTTAAGACCTCATTATATTCATATACGCATCTCATATTTTTATATCTTACTAAAATATGTTTGTGCCCTAACTGTAACTGTCATTTACCATGTCGTTGGGCAGCTCTTGACGGAGAGAAGTTGAAGATAAAAATTAACAACTCTTCCATCCTTGAAAATGATAATACCAGAGATCTCAATTTTTACGAATATAAATTGTGATTATCTAATGCGTAACTTGCTCAAAATACTTATTTCATCGCAGATCTGATCTATGTGCAAACTGTGAATTCCAGCTTACATAACTTAGTATTGGATCAAGACTGAATAAGTAACTGATCGTTTCATTATTTTAAAAAAATGAAGTTTATATTGCAAAATGACAGTAGGCAGACTGCGTGACCTATTTTCTTCTCTCCAGTTGGCAAATATTTATACTTTAATAAAATGGAAGATTGCATCCTTTCGAGCATCTTAAAACATTCGGCCAAATGCACAAAAATATTTCCATTTGAGTGCACACGTCAGAGTGTTGGGCGTATACAAGAAGCAGGACGAAAGACTATACAGGTTAAAATCTCATTAATCGTGAGCTGTCAAGCCGAGGCGAGCGATTCTTCATGCAAAGTCACGGGAGACGTTTGCTTTATTAACTTTGAAATGCATAAAACCTCTGTTCGTGTCGTTAGACATAGGGTGCCCATTTCGTCTACTCGCTTACTTAACGTATCTTTAATAAGCGTTTAACCTTAAGACCTACTTGAAAATATTACTCCATCCAGTAGAGCGCAATTAACGCAAGAACACAGAATAAAGGAAGAGGAAAGTGAACAAAAAGTTAATCGTATAAAAAGGAACAAAAAAATAAGAAGTGAGTAGTTACCATTAAATTTACAGTCTGAAACATGTAATGAAGTTAATGCGTTGTTGATAGGTAGGCCTACGTACTAAAATGAAGGGGGATATCAATTTGATATATATTTATTCAATTATTATTGTATTTTAATTATTTATTTGTCCATTTATTATGTTCAAAAGTTCCTACCATTACAGAATGCCAATAGTACCAAAATATTCACAAATATCAATTCATACTGAAGAGCAAAGACAAAGTTTAACGTCATAATGTGTGTATCGAAGTAATAAAATAAATAAGATACCAGTTGCTCAACAAATATATACTTTTTGTGATCAGTCGCCTAGAGCTCCAATAATTAAAATAAAATTACATTTCGTAGTTTAATTATTGAAGCTCCAAGCCAACAAAAGATGCCCTGAAGATGGTATAGAGACACAGAAAGGCCTAGGCGACTGACCACAAAAAATATATATTTGTTGAGCAACTGGTATCTTATTTATTTTATCACATCAATCGAGCTCAACGGGGTTGAACATGTATTTTAATAAATGTGCATCGAAATCAATCAATACTACTTACAAGATAAAAAAACATTATTTGAAAGAGTCACATAATTTTCTGTCCCCTTCATATTGTGACATAAATTAAGCAGCTGCATTTTTGAGTGCGCATTCCGTTGTCAGAGGCATATTATTCGCTAAATAAGAGACTGTTATTTTTCTCGCAGTAGAAAAGCTGTCAGGTCAATTATTGATGGCAATAAACCCATTTGCAAAGATAGTAAAAATGAAATCATTGATAATTTTAAGGAGAGATTGTTTTTTGAAACACATGTCTCCGTATTCAGTATTATGGTAGCCGTGACACTATTAACGAAATTTTTCATAGACTTCTGAAAATCATTTTCACTGAGCAGACACGTAGGCTTAGTATTATATCATGAAGTGGGTCTTCTTGCTTTGAGCCCTGCTTTGAGGAACTCATCCAAATCATTCAAATAACGTTATGAACTGTTTATTTTTTGAGTATGTCGATTTGGTTTTGAGTTTATGTATAATTTCTTTCATTTAATTAATTGAATTCTTACTTCCTTATTGGCTTAATGTTTTCACGCTTCATTGAATGCAGATTTTATTTTGTTTGCTTGTTTTTAATGTATATTTTTATTCTTTATTTCGTTGATTTTGACCTTTTTACAGCTACTGACATAAACATGCGTTATCACAAAATTTTATGAGAAATGAGCATGACAGATTAATGCTTTATCTTATATTATGAAGATTTTTTACCCACGTAGGCTATTAAAATTAACATCGAAAGAACCTGCTATTCCAATACAATTTTCCTACTTTATTTAAAACGTATAACCCACTAATGTCTTCACTTATTGATTGCATGAGAACATAAATTCAGCTCTGAAATGGTTAATTTGCATTTCATTTATGTTCTGGCTTTCTTCTTTTATTAGCTGATACGGCATTCTTTGTTTATTGCAATCTATAATGACAGAATGATTAAATAAATACATAAATAAATAAGGCGTCACTTTATTTCTTCAGACATTTCTTCAGATATAAATTTCAGACCCGTGCAAAGCTTCACTTTTATCACATAATACAATACTACAAACTCAGAATACAACAGAATACAAACTAATGTTCGATTTCCAGATGAGGACACTGTACTTCGGCAAAGCTGTTGGGCACATAGGCCTAAGGCTGCCTCTTGAAGGTAATAATTATTATCATTATTATTCAAGAGGTAGAAGAAGCTCCTTGTTAATGCTTTTTCATTTTACTACTTTACTAGTAACGGAATTAAATATCATTTACCATCTATCATACGTCGCTTGAAGGTTTAAACCGTTTTACACTCGTTAGAAGTCTCGGTATATCTCCCTACCCGCTGGGATTTTACTGCGTCTAAATAGACGGTTTTCTAGCAGTATAAAACTGTACGTGAGGAACATATCTTTAGTCTCTCATTTTATAGTCCTCGTTTCTAATCAATTGTCTGCAATGTGAGCCTTCCTTACTGTCTGGATCATAACATGAGGGGGAAGATATACTGCAAAACTCTTACATTTTTACTTCCTTGAATACAGGTGATAGAAAAACATTTTTTTGCTGATGAGGTATCTGTATCTGTATCTGGTACCCTATGATCCCCAGGTGGGGCGAAGGGGCCTCCAATGGAGGTTTCATTACCTATACTAATTTTGATATGCTTATTTTCCGAGAGAGGGTAGAGGGACAGGTGGTGAGCCCATCGCCTCGCAACCCCCATCTGGAAACTAAGTATTTCTTGGACGTGAAAGGGCCAAGAAATTTTGCCCAGAGGCTCTAATTTAAGCTTGGAGTTCTTTTACGTGCCGTAAATCTACGACACGGGACCCCCGGCTTAAAGTCCCTCCCGGAGGACTCCGTGCCCAGGATTTTTACGTCCTGAAAAATCCATCGACCGCGACCGGGTTTGATCCCGCGCCCTGCGGATCTAGAGGCGGGCACGCTATCTCTAGACCACTGCGGCCGACCTGATGAGGTATAGGCTATATTAATTATTTTATTGTTTGTTTATTTATTTATTACTTCCATCACTGTAGTTAAGGTTTTAGAGGGCATTCTCTTACACTAAGCAAAAGTGGATACAGGCCTAAATGAAAAAAAAAATCAATAAGTCTAACCTAAACATTGAGAAACTTCGTTTAATGCAGGTGGTGTTAATATTGTATCAAAACAAGACTACAGACACTGCTTAAAACTTAGCTCTGCAACTTTTCTTTCCAGTGACAGCTACCTAGACCAATTTTCTGTCCATTTAATGGAAATCGCCTGTTCAATATTTTGTATTTTGTTTCTCTGTATTTGGTGTTGTCAAAGTCCGGAAGCAAAACAAAAACTAGACTAGTCCGTTTGGTAGAAAACGCATTTTATGACTGGGTGTTTCTTCCTATAATTATCTAAATCAGCGTTTCTCAACCTATGGTCCGCGGACCACTGGTGGTCCGCGAAGATGGTGCAGATGGTCCGCAGACATAATTAATTAAAAAATATCAAAAAGCAAGTGGGAAGTAAAGAAGTAACAATTTTTCACATAAAAATGATGTCAAAGTTTTAAAAATGTTCGAAAATACAGGTCATATTGCAAGTTTCCTTACTTCTGCAGCTACGAACCCCTGATGCACTGACGTCTATGGTTCCCTCTTTCATTCAAAACCCTAAAGAATAAGACTTTGTCATAATTTGTTATTAGAGGCGTCATGCAGTTTTCAACAACCTATCTTTGTGAGAAGGGATTTTCATCGCTCGTTTAACTGAAAACAAAATACAGAAACCGACTTAATGTATCTGCTGATCTTCGACCAATTTTGACTAATATTGAGCCAAATATCCGGGAACTCTGCAAGAGGCGACAAACTCAACCGTCTCATTAAAAGTGAGTAATAACATAATTCCTAATTATATTATCAAATTGGTAATACATATTAAAGTCTGTTCAAAATATAATTTTACTGTCAATAGTTTAATTCCAATTCAATAACTGTGTTTCCGTCGAACTAAAAAATGTAGGCCTATTTTGTTATAACGACTTATAATTAGTACCCCAAATGTTAAAAATATAGGCCTACATATAGCCTACTTTTAAAATGGGATGTAAAATTAGGGGGTCCGTAAATTCTTTTAGACATTTTAGAGGTCCTCGGGTTCAAAAAGGTTGAGAAACGCTGATCTAAATGATCTTGATAGTTTACTAATTTATTTAGTTCCTTTGCCTCCTAAAGCCTACGTATTGTGTACTGGAAGTGTATACATTTAAGACTTAAGTTAAACTTAAAATTTAACTATACTTAAATGTTGCATTGTTAGTTCTTTATTCAATATATCAGATGCAAATAATACTGCAGCTCAGAAGTTTCAACTATCGGAAATAAAAGAAGACGCATTGCGGTGATGGCAAGAGGGTGATTACCTCCGCATTTTTTAAGAAACTGAAGATGGCACAACTGGCGCCGAAATGCATCTCTTTATCAATTTGAATTTCCGGGCTCCAGTGCCATTTATAACTAGTTAATGGATGAAATAAAACTACAACAATATCCAACTAAAGTTACTTCTTAAAACTGAATTGCTTTTAATGTACAAAGTTTGCTGTGAATGGAATGAACCCAGTCTAAAAGTATTTTAAGGACTGTACACATCTTAGTGTAAGGAAGGCTTTTAAACTTCAGGTGTTTTGAACCCTTTATCCTATTCCACTGGAATACAGTCCCATTGTCAACATTACACTATGAAAATTATAGAGTAATAATATCATTCGTTCCGGAACTTGAGATAAAGTAATTATTCCTCTTAGATGAAAGCAATGTTTTATTCAGCTTATCTTTATAGCTCGGAGTGAACTTGATTTTGACAGGTAGGAGAAACCTCTATCGTCCTTGGAGTAAAAGCAGTAGTTGCGTAAAACTAGTAAAGTGGCGACAATATTACTTTTATATTTCGTGGTCCGATAAAGATAAGGCCATCCTCTCTCCCTCGTTTAAATTTATGGGCCCATCCCAATCTTGAAAGGAAGTAATTTGGGCAGCCACTTTCCTAACAGAATAGTAGGCTACTCCTTCCACGTGGAAAAAAAAAAGTCTACACAAATAACACATTAAGGACCATAAGCGTCTTTGAAAAATTATTAAATAGGCATAACCGTTTTCTCAGCCATCTTTTTATACTTTTAAATTGTATTTTTCTTTTAGTTTTAATAAATGTTCAATTATATCTCACTGAAGAAGTTTACATTATATTCTACTAGCAGATCCAAGGCATCGCTTGCGATTATTCACTCTACCGCTATGTATTTATGTGTGTATATATATGTATATATATATTATTTAAATCGTTTATTTAACATAAAAATAATTAGAACATATTTATTAACTGACATCGTTTGCTTACACAAATTGCATGAATTACAGCGTTCTATTTTTTAATATAACATTGTTAGACGAAGTAAATAAATAATTAAAACGACTGAAACGAATCTTGTGCTGACATAAGACGAATACAATTAAGACGAATTAGACGAATAAGACGAATAACAGATTCATGAACCCTACCCTTACCCGCAAATCATAGTTAAAAAGTTAAAAATCCGTCTTCGAGGATGATTTCACAATTAAAGGGCGTCGCCCGAAAAAAACTCAGATTCGAGTTTCCTAGCCCAAAAAACCCCGCAAAGTGATTTTCGTTCAAATCGCTTAATGTTTTCCCATTAAGGCCTTCATTTGTGATCCTACTTCTGTCCTCCTAGGTAAAAAAAATCTATCTCTGTATGTCGTAATATTATAAATAAATTAATCAAGCAGAGCGGGCTAAGAAAATCGATGTGCAATGTTGCAAAAGAAGAAGAAGGAGAAAGATTGGGCAACGCTCTTTCTTTCCCGGTTGCTATGGCAGCAGAAGAAGGCCACCTGCAATTAGTTTTATAATTTGAAATATCTAGACTGTTAAGACAATAAGTCAAAACATATTATTTTTCAGGAGTGACTTTTATTTACTCATTATCTCATCCGAAAATGTTTTGACTTGTACTCTTATACCTTGAAAATCTTCTTCTGGACTGTTAAGGCAAAAGAGTATAAGTAAAAAAATATATTTTTCGGAAGATACTTTTTTTACACAGTGCAATTACTTATCTCATTTTCACAATTTTTTACTTATACTCTTTTGCCGTAACAGTCTAGAGATAAGTCGAAATGGTGCTCCGATACCGCAAAAAACAAACAAACAAAGAAAAACAAAAAACAAAAAACACTTTTTTGCCATTTTTTCGCTCATAACTCCCGAATGAAAGCGAAAATAAAGAGCTCCAATTCGAGGTGCATTCGGAAACCCTTCACTTCAAATATGTTAAAAATTTAATAACCATGACACATCATACAGCTGTAATGTATATTATGCCCGGTTTAGAGAACAAGAGTACTTAAAAAAAAAAAAAAAAGAAAGAAAGAAAGCACTAACCATAAATGTCTTGGAGGCAGTTCAAGTCTTTTAACACTATACAGATTTTTTTTTTAAATTATCTGAACGTCAACATACCTTTTGTATATATTTTGGGGCAACAAAAAATAAAAGACTATGCAATAGTAGAGGTCTTTCAACTCTGAAAGCTGGCACCGTATGGCTCCAGAGGAACTGATATCCCCTCTGTCTTTTACGACGATATAACCTTAAGTGTATACTGGTACTCAATCTGCCTTCTCCATCCTTAATGCGTGCACGGCCTCTAAAACAAAGATCGTCACAAAGAAAACAAAATTTTCCCATTTGACAGACGTTGCTTGTTCGTTAAGACATGTATTATACGTTGTAAAAATGGACGTTAAATGTTGCAACAAATGGTTCACCTTAGTTGAAGGTACCTTACATTCTAATCGATGAATTTACTTCCATAAAACCTGGAGTTAAGTAGGCCTATAATATAATAGATAACAGCTGCCCATAAAAGAAGAGTGTTTACGATTTCCATTTGAAAGATATCATAAGACCGGTACACTGTTAAGATTAAACCTAGCAATATTAAATTATTTGCGTGCAAATAAAATACTTCGCGAGTGGATATTTTATACCTAGGTAGTGATGGAATCGGGGTAAATCGAGGTAAGCTAGGCATGGTGGGCAAATCATTGTATAATTATTTCACTTTTTTAGATAGGCCTATACTTCCCACCACCAAGTTATTGTTTTAGTGTTAAATATGGGTTTTACCCAAATATCAATCAATAATATTAAGATAGTATTTTAAAATTGGGAGTAATCCAATCACTACCTCGGCTGAACAACAAAATTGTAATATTTCAATCAAAAAAATGTCTAAAAAGTCTAAAAACATTTGTAATATGTAATGTAACTAATCTTTGACAATTTAATGTATGTGCTACATTTAAAACATATGCTAAATTATATTTAGTTATGTTCACAAACTATATTACCTATTAGCCTACTAGTATATAAAAATCAATATTTTTAGGAAGAAAAAACATATTTTACAATGAGAATAAAAAACTCAAGCTAACGTTTTTTTCGATTGAAGTTTCTTTTAAATTCATTTGGCATAACTACTTCTCGTCTTACTGTTGGTAAAACTGGTTAGTCTCTATGCCGTGTTCTGACAGTTGACACAATGGTAATTTGATTTTAAACAAGGTAAATTCACATTCGCTTCGCTTTTGCTAATATAACGATAAGCTCGGAATCTTTCGTGGGATTACCTACGACAAAATGCATTTAGAGAGATGAACATAAAAATAGAAGATATTAATATTCTCAAAGAAATATATTTTTATGTTCCACGTTATAGATCTTATAAATTGCGTAAACTTTTTCCATCCCAAAAACAAACACTGACTCCCATAATAACTCTCCTCTTTATAATATGCTCCGTCTATACAATCAATTGCACAAAATGGACAATAAACTGTAGATATATTTAATACTAACAATAAATGGTTTAAAAGTATCTGTGATCAAAATTTGAAAACTTTAAAATTGTAATTATATTATATATATATATATATATATATATATATATATATATAGGCCCTATATATATTCCTCCAAAACTATTATAGGTCTATGATTTACGTTTTTCATTTGTTCCCATTATTGTGTAATTTTCACATTGTAGGTGTTTCTTGTTTCTTTGTTGTCGTTGTTGTAGTTGTAAGTATTAGTTTAAATATTTTTAGTATTACATTCAATATCTAATAATAGTGTTGCAATGCCATTTTATAAAACTGGTGTAATTAGTGTAAGAGAATTGGATAATGAGCCTCTTATATTCCCAATATAATAATAAACAGAACAATGGAAACAGTAGCCTATTTGAGATAATATGCTGGAAACTGCTTTAAAATATGAATGTAGTTGCTATAAATTTCGAACTCACAGTAATTCCAGTAGAACATTACACAGCAATTTAGTCCGCACAAGATATAAAATTTAATTGAAGTCTGTTGCCTAGCCTGAGTGACCCGTGAAATACATGTAACCCGAGCGCCCCATTGTGAATGTAAAAATAAAAGACATCAATATTAAAAACAATACAAGCTCTAAAATCCATTACAGCTTATGTCCATGAGTTGTATAATATTTTACGTCCATGACTCAAGGAGAAAATCTTCCCTATAGAAGTCGTTAATTATCCGTCTTGTGGACCAACTACGAACGTTCTGTGCAATACTGACGTAAGCAGCATATACTGCTGGGATAGAAGATGTAGGGCTGGAAAAGGAAACAAGCTGCACCTGGTCCTATACATTTTTGTATGTGATTTTTCTTTTTGCTGATCACAGATCTGTAGTAGTAGTATTAGTAGTAGTAGTAATAATAATAATAATAATAATAATAATAATAATAATAATAATAACAACAATAACAATAACAATAATAATAAAAATTATAATTATAATTATAATTGTAATACAGCAATAATAATATGGACCTTCACCGCTGCTATTTAATTGCGCCGTAGAAAAAGTAGTCAGAGAGTGGAGCAAGACGACTCAAAGTGGAATCAAGCTTGGAACCAAAAACAAAGGCATCAAAATCAAATGCCTAGCCTTCGCAGATGATATGGCACTACTAGCTGAGACCTGGGAAGGAGCCCAAGAACAAGTCTTCGAACTACAAAAATAAGCAAGAAAAATAGGTCTCAACATTTCTTTCGAAAAGACCAAAATAATTACAAACATGAATAATTCTCCGAAACATGTCAAAGTGGGACATCAGAACATAGAAATTGTCAAAGAATTCAAATATCTTGGAGAATGGATCAGCTGGAATGCCCTCGAGAAAAAGGCAATAGTACGTGATTGATTCACGTACTCCAAAGTTGGGTGAAACGGAGAATAATAATAATAATAATAATAATAATAATAATAATAATAATAATAATAATAATAATAATCTGTTTGAGAGACTTATCACGATTATCTAAGATTAAATATTAATTTTATTATACACAGCCCACATTTACTTCATTGATGCTGTATGGACACAACTGAATTCAAATGCTTTAGTACGTCTATTGAAAACGTCCAGATCACTAGTGACTCTGAGGCCAACAGGTAGATCATTGTACATCTTCAAACCATACGCCATGATGGATTTGTTGAAACTGTTTAAATTATGATGAAGAATGCTAAACTTATTTCTATTTCGAGTATCTGTATACCACGGATCTTCAACCCGCGTCTCGTCGGCCCTCGGAAATAAACTCAAATTCAGAGGAAAGAAACAGCACATTTTCCCTTTATACAGACTGTACCTCCCAGAATATGTTTGCGAGGTTAGGGAACTGTGTTCAGTAATATGTTTTTAGATTTTAGAACAGTTGAAAATCAATGTTTTTTGTACGACCTTACTATAATACGCTTACTATATGTGTCGTAACAATATCATACTGAAACTCATTAAAGTATTGTATTTCATTGTTATACTGTTGTACAAGTCTGCCGCCCTTATGGCTGAGTTATTAGACCTCTCGTCTTCCACCGCTGGGACCCAGGGTCGAATCTCGGTGGATCCATGTGGAATTTATGGTGTAAAAAAAGGGGTCGTGGCGTGTTTTCTCGTGGTGCTCCTGTCACATATAAGTGCACCAGAGCTCCATTCATCATACTATGACCATTTGTTGCAATAAAGGAATTATTGTTATACAACTATCTATCAATATCGAACATGGAACAATATTCAAACCTTGAAAGCTAACTTACTTTCTAACTTACTAACTAACATTGTAAGCTAACTTACAATGGCATAGGACAATTCCGAAGTAAGCTAAAGGAATATTATATATTTTATGGAACCCGAAGGTTCATTGCCGTGCTTACCTGAGCCCGCCATTCAACCCTATTCTGTGCTAACTCCATCCAACCATCCCTCGCAAATCGGACTTCCCTTAAAACTATCCTAATATTGTCCTCTCTCCTGAATCTAGGTCTTCCAAGTGGTCTTTTCCCTTCGGGTCTCCCCGTCAATATTTTTGAGATATGTATTTCCTGCGTTCAACATGTCCAGCCCATTTCATCCTCCGAGATTTAAATACCCTTACTATATGACGAGTACACAAACCTTGAAAGCAACAATCCAAATTGTATTATTTAAAATCAAATTTGTTCACGTTATTTTTAATATTAGGCCTACAACTTACTATTTTTTTTATAGATTGAGCTCATTTTGTGTACTTAAATGTGCGATGTTTGAGATCCTAAGAAAATTACTGGCAGTGGAGTGGCCCCTGTCTGTTTTATGATTATTTAAAGACGGGGTGGACTGCTACTTAGCCCTCTTAGCCCTTAGCCCAGTTTGCAGGAATTTTA
Source organism: Ectobius pallidus (assembly GCA_964059195.1). Lineage (NCBI taxonomy): Eukaryota > Metazoa > Arthropoda > Insecta > Blattodea > Ectobiidae > Ectobius > Ectobius pallidus. The sequence continues at coordinate 120,412,701 of CAXKWD010000007.1, read as the reverse complement.
CCCTGCAGGATTTCATTTATCTGCCTGTAAATATACAAATATTCTTCTTCTTTCCCTGAGTTTTACTTCCTCTTGTAGGTACATTTACATGGTCCAAGTCTTAGAAAACCGCGACCCGTCGAAGGAGGGAGTTTATATTTATCATATAGGCCTACATACTTTTTTGAACAGACAAGGACATAGAGGGCCTCCCCGGATGAGTAATCAGCCCATTGCCGAGGCCACCTCCGAGACAACACGAACACATAGGACGAGCATTTCAGTCACACACACTCATTCCGAAAAAGGCGAGGATAGATGAAGCTGATAATGAAGGCCACATGGTATCTGGGGACCAGGAGAGCCTAAAGTTTCCCGACATTCGTCTCACAGGTGACTAAAAAACACTGGAAAAAAAACTCACCTAGGAAACTAATTCCGACCAGGAATAGAACCCTGGCCCTCTGCGTGAGGAGAGCGGAAGCACCCCCTACGCAACAGCGGATGGCAAATTTTAAAACCAATAACCATAAGTTTAACGTTTGTGACAAGGTTTTTTTTATTTTTTATTTATTTATTTATTTATTGCTAAGTGAAATTGTATTCTGCTGCATCTTCCCAATTTACTAGGTTATTAAATGAAGCCTAAGTAATGTAGGTTCTTCAAGTGTTGTAGAGGTAAAAATATAGATTCAGTCGTCCGTCCGTCTATAGTATTTCACGGTCAAATATAATTTATTGCAGGATACTTCCATCCTTTTCAGACACGTGGATTTAGTTAAATTTACAACTATTTTATAATACTAATGACAGCATAAAAGGAGAGAAGCCTGTCGTCACGTGAGCCCGAGAAAAACGACAAGTTTGTTCAGACGGGCTAATTTCGAGCTGAAACCACAGTTTCGGGATCCACGATAAAAAGTTCCTTCCGCGATGAAGGTAAAGAAATATTTTTTGAACAATCTTTACACAAGCTATAATTTATTAAAAACATTCAAGTAACCTTATATCATTCTTGTGTACTCCCAATGGCGTACGAGAAAATATGAATATTGTAGTAGCTACTGTGCTCTTGGGTTTCGATGGTTGGGCCACTGTAGCACTTAAAACTTTCATATTAGGCTACGCCTCCAAGTTTCGGGTTGCGTGGAAGGGGAAAAAATAAAGATTTTGACCTTAAGGTGAAGTGGGAAGGTGGGGGAGACGGTAAACGAAACAAGCAGAAGCAAGCAGTTAATCAAATTCATTGAAGGGCTACAAAGTGAGTTTCAGTAGCTAACTATAATTCATATTTTTGACCAATAAGAGTCTAGAACCGTGGTGAATAATATATTTTTACTTATATGGTGATATATGGAATCCGATAAAATTCATGGGACATTTTCAGCCTGCGCTGAGAGAAATCTAAGATACAATATCCCAATGAATTTAGGTATATGCGAGGGAGAATCGAATGAAAACCACAATTAATTTTTTCCACTAATTTTCTACAGGAGGAATGTTTGCTTGTACATTATTTTTCTACATAGTCCCCTCCCAGTTCAATGCACTTATGCTATCAGATAGGAAGTGCTTCAATACCGCATGATAAAAATTATTCTGGTTGACACTGTAGGCCACTCATGCACCGCCGATTGGATGTCTTCATCAGACTTGAACTTCTGCCCTCCAAGGAGCTCCTTTAATGGACTAAAGATGTGGAAATCTCATGGTGCCAAACCTGGCAAGTATGGCAGATGTGGGAGGCACTTGCAGCATGAGGACGGGCGTTATCATGTTGAAACAAAACACCTGCTTTCAGTAACCCCCTTCGCTTTGTCACCATCAGATTTCAACATCTTTGGTCCGTTAAAGGATTTCCTTGGAGGGCAGAAGTTCAAATCTGATGAAGACGTCCAATCGATGGTGCAGGAGTGGCTACAGCGTCAACCAAAATATTTTTTCTCATGTGGTATCGAAGCTCTTCCTATCCAATTGCCCCTGGTATGCTAGGTTTTGTCTGTTTGTTTGTTTGTTTGTTTTCACGGGGGGCTTGAAGAGAGTTTGTAGACCTCCCGCACGTCAGCCTAGAAGGCTTATTGTGCTGCCCCTGTGGTGGAGAAGCTCTTGACTTCCTTTCCCAAAGTCTTCCGAGAGATGTTATCCAGAGGCTCTAATAGGCCCTCCAGCTTAAATCCCTCCCGGAGAAATCCGTGTCCAGGACTTTTACGTCCATCGACCGCGGCCGGGTTTGATCCCGCGACCTACGGATCCAGAGGCGGGCACGCTAAAATAATTTAAGTTTGATTTATGTCCTGCTGCTGGAAGTCCTAAAACTTATAAATTTGAAATTAAATTTACATGTACAAACAATTTTCAAGAAAATTCATTAATGTTCACGAAAGAAGGATGACGATATTGATGATGATGATGATGATGATGATGATTATTATAAGGTTACTTCTTATAATCCTTTATAAAATAGAATGACTTAGAATAAAATCTTTTAAGATTAATCCAGCTCCCTCATGTCATGAAATATAATATGATGCTATGAGTCCATAATGACATTCATTTATGAAACAAACATAGCATGTTTCATCAGTTTCGTAAGAGCGTCTTAATTACCATAATAATAGTAGTAATAAATCTTTATTTAATCTGGCAGAGTTAAGGTCTTGAGTAGGGATGGGTCCTCGATACTTTCGATACCTCGATACTCTCGATACTTGCATGGTATCGGTATCGAACGATACTAAAGAAAACCCACTCGATACTTTTTTGATACTTTTGTAATTCTGCAATTAAGTGAGAATGCTAGTATTTTTTAACAAAAACTTCTAAGTGGACTGTCTAAAAAACTAATTTTAGTTTTATTATAGAGTTTAAAAATAATTATAGGCTACTGATGATATTAAATTTTGTCTCATTAAATATGCAGACTTAATTAATTTAGTTGGTATTACACAGTTCTCTCAAATTTTAATTTTAATGTACCTATTTATTGAAACTGGAAATGTTGAAGGTATCGAGTATCGAAGTATCGAGTATCGAGGAAAAAATCATGTATCGGTATCGAGTATCGAGTATCGAGAAAATCTGGTATCGACCCATCCCTAGTCTTGAGGCCTTCTCTTACAAGTTGAAAACGACTGTTTTTGTTCGACCATCTTTACATGTCTACGTTTTGAGTTTTTAGAACATCTTGTAATTGATACAACAAACGACTCTCTCTCTCTCTCTCTCTCTCGGCGATTAGCTGTTATTAAGTTCCAGTTTTGCGACGGATGGCAGGCGTCAAAGCAATGCACATTGAAACACACGAAACGAACTCAATTTATTATAATGGTAAAATTAAATTATCATGAGCAGAAATTATTTTATTTTAAATACAGGTTGCTTGTGCAATATGAATTACTGCTTTCAACACTTGAAGATTGTTCCGTGTACGGTATTAAACGATAGTTGGAATAAAAACAACAGTGCTATAATGAAATCCTGTACTTTATTGCATGTCATTAAGATACTGTTACGCCAGATGTAGTAAGTGTATTATAGTATAGTCGAATGAAATAGGACATTATTTAACGAGCCTATATTAGCATTTATTACGACAGGAATATGTTTATGAGCTGATAACGTGAGGGTAAATCGAAGCTTCTCTTAGCATTTTTAACCTGAAACCAACGGACTTCAAAACACGAAATCAACTCAATTTAGTGTAATATTAAAATTAACACGAACAGAATTTATTTATTACAGGTTGGTTATTACAAGGGCCCGGATTCTGTTGACATGTCATCTTTTTATTGATGCTTCAAATCTAGATAAATCCTAATCATGGTCTCTAGATTATAGAAATGCATTTTGATTAGGTTATTGTTTTGTCTTTTTATGCCATTTTATACTTTTAGGGCATTTATTTAAATTTTACGTCTTTTTTTCTCATTTTCGTGACATTTGCTTCCTTATTTGGCCATTTTCATGCATTTAAATACGTAAATATATTGATAGGTTACTATAATGAACATTTTTGTGGGATCTACTTTAAAATCAATTTTCTTACATTTCTTCTCAGATGCTCCAATCAAGAACAAAGAAAGTTTTTAGACCTACAACATTCTTTCAGCATTTACAGTTTTTACAATTATGTACAAATTAGGCTATAACTTTGTGTGTACAATAATAATTTATTTATAAATTAAATATATATTTTAGGTCATTTTTTATAATTATTAAGTCTTTTTCTTTAAAATTTAGGGCCATTTTATAGGTCATTTTAAAAATACTTTTTGGTCATCAGAATCCGGGCCCTCGTTATTACGCAGGTTCATTTACTGCTCTCAAGAATCCAAGAATGTTCCGTTTTCGATATTAATCAATAGCAGTGTTAATGAGAAAATGTTTACTTTAACGGATGTCGTTAAGATACAGTTATGTTACATATAGGCCTAATAGCCTAAACGTATTATTATACGGTTGAACAAAAAGCTAGCTATGAGTTTTTCACGGAAAACATTATAAGTATTTTTTGCTGATACAACTGATTTCCGTTTTTATAGACTTTTGTCCCGCTCACCATTCATATCCGTTAATTAATTCCACTTATTCCTGGCTGGACCGACATAGAATACTGCTAGTTGTAAATCCGTAATTACATGATAATAGCAAATTTGCTTCTAAATTGAATTAGAGGAAACTAGTAGGCGTTTGTTGCCTTGTTTATGACTACATCCTTGTGTTAGCACACGCTCGAGAAGGTCCATGCAGCATCAAAGCACAAAAAAGAAGCCGCCCGAGAAGAGACTATCAGAGCGGCGGCTACCTGTCTTACGTAGAAGAGCACCTGTGAATCACGCAATCCCTTGTACTGTCATCAACATAAAAAGTGTGGCAATACTACAGGCGAGGACAGAAACTCTGCAACATCTGTATATTAATAAAAAAAAATTCACTTACATTACTTTCTGTATTCTAAGAATAGGCCTACTCTTTTCTTGCTGAAACATAATAGACATTAAGGTCTGCTTATTTTAAAATGGGATTGCTTTCTTTGAATATATTCTTCAGATAATTTTTAATAATAAAAAAAAAAAAGTGCTAAATATTCACACAGCTGTCCCTACCTTTCACACTGTGAGATCGAGCAAGCGATCGCATTGCGGGAGGGCGCATTCAGAGTTATATTAATCGTTAATCGAAACTTAAAAAATCTGAGTTGGTTGACGAAGTGGGTGTAACTACAGTACCTTTAAATTTTCTTCCAGTTAAATGGTGGTGAACGTGACAGAAATTCGTCATGATTCTTGTCAACGACCCGAAAGCTACCTAACCCAAATAACAAATTAAACGCGCAGGTATAAGATATCCAACCTAAATTTTCAATTTTTCTAAATGTTATGTTTTGAAACTTTTTTTTTTTCTTATGTGCCTGAAGTTTCTAGTTTTCAAGATTGTTTCATTTATATTCTCGACGATTTAGTTAATTGATTGAGATTTTTTGGACCTGGAGCACATAGTATTTCAACGGGAGGCATAATATTTAAATTAACTTTCCTCCACCTACTCTTTTTTCCATATTTTACCGTACTAATGTTAATAGAAAATACAGAGATAACTGCACAATTATTACGCCAAAATGTAGCTAATAAGTGTGGTTGAATGCAGAACTGAAACAATGATAAGTTGCTTTAGCAACATAAATTTTGATCTAAAGAAATAAAAATAATGAAATTAAATAATTTCAAATTGCTGGTATAAGCAGGACAAACAGTGTTCTTATATCGTTTGAATTGTAAACATATATTCAGCTTAAAAACTGGGGCAGAAGACTAAAACAATAATACGCTACATCTTCTATCTTGAAAATGTTGCCCCTGAATGTGCAAAAATATTTTATGCTTTCTTTATGCATAAATCTGAAATTCAAGCCAAATTATCAGGAGAAAATAAAAATAAAAAACATTGAGAAAACTTGTAGATTTTTCACTTTAGGATAGGCCAATATGAGGAGGCTACCTAAGGCCGCCGACGTATCACGATTCTCGATGCGATTGGTAAAATTGAAATATAATTCTGATTAAATTATTTTTGTTGCGATATTTGTATCGAACATAACTTCTGGCAATATTTTATTTTCCTCCCACATAGCCCCATTCCCTTATGAAGTACTTCCATTCTTGCAGGGTCATTTTGACTAGCATGTAAACAACAAAAATACTTCAGATAGCATAGCTATCATAGCAGCCGACCTGAACCGACCTCAAGATTTTAATCACGTTTCAAAATACCATAAAGAGCAGGTTTTTCTTTAACAGACTTGTCCAGCAACGTTAATGACGATCTCGTTGGCGCCGTACAGAGCTATCTTGCAGACCAAGGGTTCCGGTAACTCTTACCAATTGGTCGCCTGACGACGACGCAGTCGTCCATCTTCCAGCTAATCCATTCAAGACTGATGAGTTCTTGGAATTTCTGTTCTAATGACGCACAAGAACTTATATGTATAGGTGGTTACAACAAAATTATCTACCAATGATAAAATAACATTCTTAGCTACGTGCTTATATAATGCTTTAAGAGTTTGTGGAAAAAAATCCCGGATACCTTACTTGCAACGTGCTATGGACAGAACCGAAGCCAGCGGGAACCTGGGTGGGCATTACCCATCATGAGGTTATATACCCCCCTCCACTGACTTTAATGAAGCTCAACCTAGCCTAAATACATTATTAGATCAAAATAGTTGCAAAGGCCTAGTAAAATACTGTCTTTTTTATCCGAATATGTGAAGTCTACTTTTGTAGGAAAATTTTAAATTCCTTTACCCGTACGATTGGTACAAAGTTTTAAGTGGGAGAACTGAGAAGTGCCACTGTATGCGATCCTGAAATTCGATATCGCTTACAACAGAACCATTTTCAGAAGAAGAAATTATATGTATAGGCTATATATATATATATATAACATATATATATATATATATATATATATAACATATGTGTGTGTTTGTTGTAGTAGTAGTGATTTATCTGCAGAAAACACAGTACAGCGTGTTGCAAAATAACGAAGACATTAACATAATTTATATTAGTACAGTGTGTTGGTAAATAACAGAATTACAAGAATAACGGTGTAAATAATAAGCAGATATTAACAAAATTAATAAACAAACTAATAAATTAGTAAAATACTAACAGTAATTTATAACATTCTCACGATTTGTTTCAAGTTTGCATAAAAAGCAATAAATAATTATTTAAAATTAATACGCTATTAAGATAATAACATAATGGTAGATGGTATGAATAAGCTGTAATTTTAAAAATAAATAATTAGTCTTATAAATAAAAGATTCTCAACACACAGAATTTGAAATAGTAACGCAAATATATAAGTGAGTTGAGTAAAATAGTACAATACCAAAACTGTGTGTCTTTGTACTTTATATTACATATTATATAATTATTATATTCGAGTTAGACAATTATCAAGCATGGAGACGTCCAATTGGCTGGGAAATTTGTTCCGTAAACACTAATTAATCTAATACTGCACTTACATGCACCCATCCTTTGAGTGACCGTCATAGAATGACGATTAACCACATAGGTGGCACCGCTAGACACAGCAACGTTCATAATCGTTACTCATTATTATACCAAATGGGCAAGTTCTTTCCACCAGTTACATCCTTATTCGAGGAAGACAGACTATCAATTGCCAAAGATAACTATTTATTATTATTGCCTTGTACTATACTATTGCGTTTATTGGGGTCGACATGGTGGTTTTATTTTTTCTTATTATTATTGCCGGTTTGTTTTGCTACGAGCTGTTATAATATTATATGCCAGTCACATCCTGAGCTATGTGATGGCCAGGTTACGTGAAGATCCTGTGAGAAGCGCAGAGAACAGGATTTCTAATGCACACTACGAGGAATACCAATGACATGTGTAATCTGATGGATGCCGGTATAAAGTGCACCGCAAAATCGCTACACGTGAAATGAATTAACTCATCAATACGTAATTGATGTTTCACCGCATTTCAAACGAAAATGCGAAAGTTTATTATGAGCAATGATGTAATAACGGCTGTTAAGAAGCTTGTTCCAGCAAAATGTTCAAGTCCTTGAAAGCATATTGATTCCTCGGGTGTATAATACACAAAAATGGCTAGACATGCCATGGTAAGTCAAAAATGATTTTTTCTAAAGGTAATTTATTTAAGTATTCAGTAGTTCCTGCATTTCAGGAAATAAGTGAATGTAAAATCTACCATTCTAGTCGTGTGTTATTCATATATTACTTGCTTAAATCTTGGCATATAGACAATATAATGGAATATCTTAGAGCCTTTTCACACTTGGTCACTTATGACAGTCACCGGCGAAGAAGCATTGGTTTAAATGGGAGCATTCACACTGTGTCACTTGTGACGGTCAGCGCACAGTCACTTTTATTATGATTGCCAACAATGCACGTTGTATAATATACATCATTCAGTTGTATAATCGAGCTCAGCGAAACTAGTTATCCACCCATGAGTTTAGATTTGATTAATTAATACTGAAATGGAATGAAGTACAGTTATAAGTGAAGTGGAATGTCGACCTGCCCTTTGGGATGTCAAAAGCGATAAATTGTTTTATCATGTAGCTACTGTTGGCAATACTAGCAGTGACCGTCACAAGTGACCCAGGTGTGTTCACTACAAAAACCTGTGATCCAGTGTGAAAAGGTTCTTAAACTTTATATAAGGCTGAATGAAGGCTCTTTTCACACCTGGGTCACTTGTGACGGTCACCGCTAGTATTGCCAATAGTTACTACATGATAAAACAATTTGTAATCGCTTTTGACATCCCAAATGGCAGGTTGACATTCCACCTCACTTATAAAATCTTCAGTATTAATCAAATATAAACACATGGCTGGATAACTAGTTTCGCTGAACTCGATTATACAACTGAATAACCGGTGACCGTCACAAGTGTTCGGAGTAGACACTGCAGCGTCACTTGTGTTTGGGTAGGTCACCGCGGTGACCCAGTGTGAATACTCCCATTTAAACCAATGCTTCTTCGCCGGTGACCGTCACAAGTGACCCAGTGTGAAAAGAGCCTTATATACCGCTATAAGCAATCATCAAATGAAATCATCAGTGGGCTCTAGGCTTAAAAAAATTCATTAGGATAACTGGTTTCCGCGAATGATAGTCCTACCACGATAATAAAAATCCTCACACTTTACATATAACATTACTCTATTAACCTTTATAGCTCTGCTTTTATACAGTTTTTTGAAGTGGCGAATTTATACGTAAGTGGCAGCGAAAAAGGTTAAATAATAATAATTAGGATTGAGCTGTCACGATGAGATGGAAGATGAACGTCCTAGTAATGCACCATAATCGTCGCTATCGCCATTGGTGGTATGAAAATAAAGTAACTAAATTTACATGGCTGAATAGGGTCATGAAATCTTGATTGTATAAGCCTTTTGTCCACATAATGTCCTTTCAGTTCTGAAAGAAATAATATGTGAGGTAATAATGCTGTGTTCATAGGCAATATTTCAGTAGTGCAGCTTGTTTGTTAGTGAAGATAGACTAAAAGAAGTGCAGTTTTGTTTAATTAGTGAATTCCGTAGGAAAATTATATGAAAAGTTATTGCTATAAATACATACTGCTTATATAACTCTTGATGTGATGGGAACTGAAAAGAGGTGTATGATGAGATGGTCCCTTTTATTTTTATTATGTGCCAGAATGGTACTTTATGAGATCATGTGGGGGACGGGAAAATGTCTGTCCGTCTGTCTGTCCGTATGTCTGTAAGCGCGATAACTCAAATACGCTTTATCGGGTTTTCTTGAAACTTGGTATACGAATTTGTATAACGTACATGGGAAGAAGCCTATTGATATTTAGTATGATAAACCATTAGGCCTAAAGTCTATGATACCTGAAAAATACACTGACCATAAATAGTCATCGTAATAGTCCCAAATATTAGCGATTATGAGATGTCACCGGACAGTTAAATCCGGAATTACAGTAGGAATGAGGTTAAGTACGTCACACCTGAAAGGAGATCTTTCGTGGGAAAAGTCACTCGTCATAGAAATTGTACAGAAATTTATTAATTTACTTGCAAATATAAAAATTATGTGTCACCCAGTACAAATGTACACAAAAAGAATCTAGTCCTCAGCTGACAAAATAATATTGTTACGATTTTATTTTGTATATCAACATAATAAAATCATAGAAAACAATGCACTTTGTGGCTTGTGGCAAGTGTATCATATTTTGCAAAAATTACAAATGAAAATCACACAATGCTGAAGACCTAAGAGAAATTACACAAAAGAAATTGCTGGTAAAAATACTGACATCATTTTTACATAAATTGCATGACTTGCATGCTTTTATTTTGACTTATAGGCCTATAGTTACTTTAAATGTTTAGCAAAACGGGTTTGTGGTGGTAGAAATTGTAATAAAATAATATAAAATGCCCAGTATTATAACTTGTAATTAAAAACTATATCTTACAATAAGACATTTAAAATAAAAATATAACTAGCATTAAGGAAATAGAGGGAATAAATTGTAACGGACGTTTAAAGTTATGTGAGGAATCTTTCAGAATATTGTGTTCATTTTTAAAACAAGGATGTAAAGATATAGCCCTACTTATTGACAGCAATTCTAGAAAGTAAAGTAAAAGTAAATAAATTAATAAAGCTAAGCATTTTAATGGCTATGCAAATAAATTAGTAATTTAGATTTGAACGACGTAACGGTTCTACAGGCTCTGATGTTGTGTGGGAGAGGTGGTGATGGTCAAGCATAACGACTGCAGGGTTGTTCTGTGTTGAGGTGTTAGAAGTGTACTAAGATGTGAACGCGTGTCGAATAGGTGATGATCTGATAACACTACCCAGAATTACGACATTTCTTATTTTTATGTGAACAAATGCTTGTTTCGTAAATTTTATCTTTGCAGAAGACAAACGGTCAAGAAACATGCATATTACTGTGAAGGTCTCAAGTAAAATACCTTCACTATCTGTGTTTCGACATAGCATGGTATGCCTAGTGAAAAATATGAAATATGAAAAAAGCTGGATGCAAAAGCGAACTATCTTTTCTTCTGCTGTTTTCCATAAATTGTTGAAGCAGAAAGTACCATGTGAAACGCATAACTTTATCTACCCTTAGGCTGGGAGGTGTTTAAACATCCACCTTAAAGCCCGGACTTCGCTCCCAGTGGTTTCCATCTTTTCCTACACGTCACGAAATGACAAAGAATGACGGAGAGGCGAAGGTGGTTGTCACACTGCGGTTCAAATCCCAGGCGGCAGACTTCTACGACACAGTGTTCAAAACTTGGTCCCACGGTATGAAAAACGTTTCAATTCCGGTGGAGAATGTGTTGAAAAATAGCTGAACACTGGCTGTGTCTGATGCAATAAATATTTCCTTGAATTTTCTTCTTCTTGTGAAAAGGGCCTCAGGGAAACTTACTTTTTGGACTTTATGTTCTATGCTTAGATATCAATTCTCATGTTGTGTGTTATTGTATTATGTTATTTACCTTAGCTGCTCTAACCATCTTTATGTAAATTTTACTTATGTATTGTCCCTACTACAAGCCACCCGGCTCTTTGGGATCTTTTTGTCTGAAATAAAATTTAAAAAAATAAATATAAAACATACGCACATCAATAGTAAAATTACTACTAGTCTGAAATGATAAGGAGAAATACCAACCTTTGCCTGGTTGGCGCATATATCCAGAGATTCGGAAAGACTTATTGGTGGCACTCGTATGACCTTTGAAACTTCATGTTCGAAAAGTATAGTGGCTACTGACCTCCAAAATTTCTCCATATTTTAAATATCAGTTTCACAATACTGAATTCCATCATCAAAGTATGTCATACAATAACGATTATATTATTTATGTTTCTGTTTTTTATTTTTTAGTTGTAGTGTTAGTTTAAATATTTTTAGTATTACACTAAATATCTAATGTTAGTGTTGTAAAAACAGGTGTAATTAGTTTAAGAGAATATTGTAATTTTGAAATGAGCCTGTTTTATTCTCAACATATTAAATAAATAAATAATCATACGCTAGCGATGCTAACCGAATTCCGTTTCTTAGCTGATTCTAGCCTGTACAAGTGCTACGGAGCGACTTCTTGATGGCACTGTAAATTACTACAGCATAGCAAGTGTTTCAGTTGTTGGTATTGAATTTCCCCCCCCCAAAAAAAAAAAGTTACAAGGAAAACGTTAGGGACCATGTTAATTTTCCATTGCAAATTATGGAAGAGTTTCTAAAAGTGCATATCTCTTTCCAAACTGATAATGGCGATGTTGTCTTTATGTTTGTTGTGGTCAGAGCATGTGGTACAAGAATGAAACCAATAGATGGTGTCAAAATCTAAAAATCTATTTTTTTACATCCAGACAGATTTTTTTATTGTTGCGCGGAAATCGCGGTTTATAGACCTATGGTTGATCACGGTCTCATTTAGTCTTTTAATAGATCACTAACTTCCGGGCCTTGGTTACGACATCTTCTCAGAAAACAGACTTTACTAGATTTTCAGAGATCCTAACTTAGCCACAAGGGATTTAGTTGATTCTTCTCCTAAAGTGCATACAGTTGCACATACCGTATGATTGCATGCATGCAAGCGCAATTTTAAGATAACACATTGGCTATACCGTATAAAAGTAGCACACGGATATATAGCTGTTATTCCAACTACAGCAATTCAACATGAAAGTCTTGGTCACCGCTACACTACTGCACTTCTCATTGCACAGCTGATGGTTAGTAACAAGCGTAGATTTGTAACAAATCTACGATTCTTACTTACCATCAGCTGTGCAAGGAAACGTGCACCAAGAGAAGCAATGACCAAGACTTTCACGTTGAGTTGCCGTGATTCGATAACAGCGATATATCCGTGTGGTACTTTTATACGGTATAGTCAAGTACTTCAGACTTGTGGACCCCTTTTCATTTTAGGTAAATTTCTAAGAAAAATTTTGTGGCTGTTTTGTAATAGTATATTACTGTAGACTGCAAGTCAGTTCTCATGACAACATATTGTTTTACAGTGTTCATATACGGCTTTGGAAGTTGCAGAACAGCTAGCTTTGACAAATATCTTTGTGATTTGAACCACAGCACACATCATGCAAAAAGGCAATATAATCCCAAACCAGATCTGTTTTTTGTAACAGTAAAAGCTAATAGTATGGACGAAAATTATTAAGATAACAATATCAATTTATTACAAATGTTTCAGTGTATGGCAAAACGTGGCATTCGTAATAACTCTTTAGACTGCGAGAGGCATTGTTATGTGTGATTACTAATATAATATTACAGATTTTTCAGTGTACGGTGAAACGTAGCATTTATAATTATTCATAACCCAGTCTGCAGGAAGCATTATTGTGAATCATTACAAACATAATGATTGATATTCAACCTGGTCCGAATGGCATAATTAAAAAAGGAGGTAATTTTTTGGGAAGTGAACAAAAGGAAACTAACATCAGAATTCACCGGTTTATCTGCCAGAAGTAAGCCTATCTGAAAAGGGTTTTTTTGTTTGTTTTGTGAGTACAGAGATTCTAGTGCAATAACAACTCCGTGTTTTAGATAACAATGATGACTTTGTGAAAAGTGCTATTCGAGCTAAGTTCATCAATATGGCTAAAGGAAATTAAGCATACCTAGGTATAGTGACAGAGGAAAATAATTTGTGGAATTTTGATTGCGTGTGTGACACTGTAGTCAACAGATTAATAACTAATTTATGTGAAAGTTCGGATGCTGGTTCCGATACGGAAGACAAGCCAGTATCAGATGAATTGGATTTGGAAGTTACACTATTGACAGAGAGCTCCGCTTAGCCTAATGTACGCAGGCGTAATTATTTCACAGTAATATACCTTCTGTATATAACAAGTATTCATTTAGTACTCAATTCAACTTCAACAATGAAATAAACAAATAAACAAGATTTTATGTTTTAACCACCGCCGTCTCAGAAGGCAGTGGTTTTAACGCATATGACATCTGAAAGTAGCCCGCAGAGATAGGTTATTACAAGAAGAAGATTGACATAACACATGACCGCTATATTGTTAATATGTAAGTATAGAAATTAAACAAACTGTAAATGAATGTAAATTGTATTAATTAGTACTGTAACTAAAACCCTGGCATAGCGATAGTTTGTAGATTAAGAAAAAAAAATAACGTTACGACTTACGGGCGAAATTATACAAATGCACTTGCAGTATCAAAATGAATAGATAATACATATTCCCTTAGAGATGCTTATCAATCTTTAGACCTCTGTTCTTCCGTAAGCCCTGTTTAATGAATCGATTTGGAGCTTAACTCGGAGATCTATTAAAAAAATAATTTATTTTCAGCCTAGGCCTATCGTAATTGCAATTATCACTGACTAAGAAATACATTCTGGCACTTTGTTATATCAGTTTACCTGATTTTATTTTATTTATGATTATTAATATAATTTTTATTATCGAACGTGAAGAGCAATAAGACTAATATGATTTTTTGGCAGCCAGACACACTTCTACCAATTATGTGTATTTGTATTTTGAGATGTCTACGGGGAAAATGATCAAGCATCAGAAAACCGTTAGGCTTCTCCGTAACCTTTTCTTAGTAAGTTAGAATAAATACCACGATACCATGATATGTCCTAGGACATAGACAAACAGAGAAATCTCTGTTTGATTTTATAATAGGGTTTTTCTGATGACAGAAATTGATCTGACGGCGACGATTGATGATGTTTATTATAATATTGGTGGTGATGTTTAGATTTATAAATAAATAAATTCCTTTATTGCAACCAATGGTCATAGTATGATGAACGGAGTTCTGGTGGAATGACATATGACAGGGGAAACAGGAGCCCGAGAAAACCTGCCCCGACCTCATTTTGTCCACCACAAATTCCACATGGACCCACCGAGATTCGATCCCGGGTGGAAGGCGATCGGTCTAACCACCCAGGATGTTTAGATTTATAGCATATATTAAGAAAGAATAATTATCTTCTTTAGTGTGTATTTCATAGCCTCACTGATTATGAATATTCGCGTTTTGTGGATTTAAATTCAGTATAAGTTTTGTGAGGGAACAAATCCGGGTTCAGGTTACCTCATGGGATGAGCTCAGCGAGTGTCGCACCCAGGTAAATAATGACGTGCTGTAGTATAGGTCCCTTAATTACCTGTAGTTCCTGCTTAAAAACACGTTGTTTTGTTTTGTCCTCCGGTAAACACGTGGTTGTTCCCAACATCTAGGTACAAAATTACTAACATTAAATCTCCGTTCGCTGGCTTGGCTTGGGTTCAAACGATCTTCAGTTTACACTTTCTCTATAATATTTCTTCTTTCTTTCGTCCTGAAGAAAGAACAACATATCTGTTTCTGAAAAAAATCCAAGCAAATGCACTTCGGTCAACGACTTACCAAGAGTTCAGCACCTTTCATGATGATATACGATGACCAATACTACAGAAATGCCGTTATTATGCAATTCTATTTTTTATGAACCTTCAAGATAGTGATAGTGTGTAAATGTTTAATGAATAACTGTAAAATGTGGATTAAAAGAATAGTAAAAAAATGATGCCAGCGGAATGTAGGCTATTGTCAAACGCTTAAGCAGTATTACCAATGTTACTGAAATGTGAAATAATTCTAATGAGATGTAATTTGATTTACATAAATACTCTCTCTCTCTTTACTTTAGTTTTACCCCTCCCTTTCAGGGACATTTTAAGCGACCCACGCCGCCCGGGCCTTACAGGGCCGCGACCTGTCGGGAGAGGAATTATCTATGGATCACATACATACTTTTTTGACCAGACAAGGACATGGAGGGCCTCCCCGGATGAGTGATCAGCCCAATGCCGGGGCCAGCTCCGAGACAACACGAACACATGATACGAGACACAACATGCACACACACACACACACACACACACACACACTCACTCACTTCCGAACAAGGCGAGGATGGGATGAAGATGAAGATGATAATGACGGCCAGATGATATCCGGGGACCACTAGGGCCTAAAGTTACCCGAAATTTGTCTCACAGGTGAGAAAAAACCCCGGAAAAACCCTCACCGAGGTAACTTGTCCCGACCAGGATTCGAACCCGGGCAGCGAACGCATCCCCTAAGCCACAGCGGTGGACTTTCATAAATACATGAGATAAAAAAAAAGGGCAAGCCTAGATTGTCTTCGGTTCTTTTTTCAGACTCTTCCTCGATTCTCCAATTATGCACTTGTCACATTAGTATCATAATTCACTACAACACTTTGTAGTAATTTTTTCTATTCAGCGTTATTTATACTCCTTTGAACATCGAGGTCATATAGGTACACCAGAGTGGGCCATGTAACTAACGATGTGCATCTTTTTGTTATTGTTGATGTGTTATGGCTTGTTGATTTTAGTGGATATGATACAAAATGAAACAAAGGCGTTGAGTCATGGTAAGCAGATTTCCTATTCAGCATTTGCCTTTAAGACTAGGGAAGCCATGAAAAAACTCAAGTAAAATTAGCCGGCCACGAGGTTTGAGCCCGGAACCTCCGGAATACGAGCCCAAGGCGCCATTATCTCTGCCACCTTGCTCGGTATTATGTTTCCTTATGCTAATCCATAATAATGAAAAAAGACTAATGTTGAAGTTTTTCCGTCCTCTTGAATAAAAAGAAATCATTCCTATAACTTTCTCGGAATACTTTTGTGTAATTTATTGTACGAAATATAATTTTGAACTATTTAACATATAGCCTACAAGAAATGTTTTTCCCCCTACAATTTCTAAAGATAGTTTTAGATGCAAAATTGCTTCAGTGGTACAGTTTTAAGTTAGAAAACGAGAACAAATTATTATTATTATTATTATTATTATTATTATTATTATTATTATTATTATTATTATTATTATTATTATTATTATTGTTATTGTTAAGTTATTATTATTGTTATTATTATTATTATTATTATTATTATTATTACTACTATTATTATATATTTACAAAATGTTGGTGGTCCTACATGGAAATATTTTGTATTTCTGAAAAAAAGTTAGAACAGAACTCCTTGATTCATACATGCTTGTTACTCCTTTATAAATATTCGCGCAAAAAATACAAAAAGAATTGTCAAATTTTCAATTTTTTGGCCAAATTTCGGGGTAGAAATCTACGTTGTTTAAATAACTAGGAATACCCAAATTCCAGTTTGATCCGTGCTTTAGTATTCTCATGCCTTCCCTATTTAATAAACAAGAAAATAAAATCATCAACAAGACTGCGGGCTGCTGTATAATGAAGACCAAGTAACTAGATAAATATCCAAAGCTTCAAGATCTGTAACGGGACATTTTCCTTTTCCTCTTACTTACATCAGAGTAATGAACATTGTACGGTAAAAATAATCGTCACTGAACCTCTACCCATAGAACAGATTGAAATACTACCTTACAAGTTTTTATAATCCATTTTTACATGAGGTCCTTTTGAAAGGTAGAACATGAATACATTGTGAAGCTTGTCAAGCTGACCACTTCTGTTCTTCAAGATGATGAAGGGTTACCACCTCAGGGCAAGATCTTTTCATATCCTCAACGTGTTGGGGGTGGGTGTACAAGTAGTAGTTGTGGATTTGCATATAGAGTGTAGTGATTTACATAATGTAGTTGTGGATAATGGAAACAACGACCGTAGTGGACTATCAAGAAGCACTAGTAATGTTCTTCCCCTCTACCACTATGAGATGCAGAAATATATCATGTGCAGTGTTGTTAACGATGGTGGAGCGTTAATTTAAATGATATGGTGGCTAGTTTAAGTTTTTTCTTCTTATTATTTGTATGTAGACGTGTCCTCGAAGAAGTAAATAAAAAACTTTTACTCGTTGTTCATAACAAGCTTCCGAACATATTCAGGTGTTGAATGCATTTATTCAACAAGCTACATTCACTGCACTACTCAAATGGTATTCAGCATTATTACTTCATATTTTCTTTGTTTATTCTGCCTTCGTGATCATTAGATATCACTGACTAGCCATTAGATTTATGAAAAAATATGAATAATACACTCAAATAACGGCACAGCACAAGAAAAATATTCAGTCAGCAGAGATGAGATTCTTAAGGTCTGTTGCAGGAGTATCATTAAGGGATCAGAAGAGGAATGAGGACATAAGGAATGAATTGAAGATATTTGATATAAACCATAAAATAGAGGAAAATAGGAAGAAATGGATGGAACACTTAAACAGAATGGATAAAGACAGAATACCATACAGAATGCTAAAATCTAGACCAACGGGAATAAGAAGTGAAGGCAGACCAAAAAAAGAGATGGACTGATCAATGACAGTATTCTTTTACCTTTGGGAACGGAACGGGTCAACAGGCCCAAACCTTGAGGATGATGATGATACACTCAAGTACCGGTAACTTCCTTTACCTAAGCATTGGAAATACATCTTTCTCACTTCAAACTCTGTTGAATACGTTGCCGTATTGCGAAGAGCGCCAAGTCAGTTGTTTGAACCTGGTGCAAATCTTTATGAATTGCTCCTCATTTCTGTTGGAGGCTGAGTCGACCCCAGGGCTACAGTACAACCATAACGATTAGCCCAACTGGAAAATCCCAACGACCTCATCAGGATCGAACCCGCGAACTTCTTCTTTATAGCGCAGTGCCTCAACCACTACGCTACGGCGTAACCCCAATGATAAAAAGGTATGTAAAGGATTATTAACATCTAATTAGGCTTTGTAAGAAGGTGTCTCAGACTGAGTAAACGTAAGAATGGCACTGCCTACTTTATCGCACTGCCGGAAAGTTTGACTATTAAAGTTGAAGACAAATGCAGACTATTTTCCCCAAAGGAAATATTTATCAGAAAGAAAGCTAGTTATAGAAATAGTTCAACTTAAAATCCGAAGGTAAATACAACAGATGCAGATGTATTGCAGATGCTTCATAGTGTGTATAAGATAAAAAATTATAAAGCAAACATGACTATCCATGGAAATAGCATATCTATATCAAGATGTGTAAAAGTAAAAAGTGATTTTATTATATTAAGTGTTTTTACATAACCAACTTCAAACATTCACACGGATCTGCATGGACCGTACGTGGTTATTCAAAACACAAGAAAAGGAAACAGAAAAAATTATATGCAATAAAATACAAAATAAACACAAATCAAAGCCCATCCCTCAACCGCACTCCCCAGTTTGCCGCTTTCTCTAACCTGAGCTGTCTCGCCTTCAATAAAAATTTTAAATCAGATAATAATAGAAGCCACACCGATATTATAATGAGAATCAGTTTAGAAATGAGTATCATTACGATACCGTTACGTCACACGTAATAAACGTATTGTAGTTTGGCCGAAAAAATATATTTTACCCTTTCGAAGGACTGGTAACCAGATAGCATTCAATAAATAATAAATATGAACTGCTAATTGCAGAAAGGCAACTAGTCCTCAAAATTCAATTTCAATTTTCAGCACTAATCAGTTCTAAATGGGTAGACACACCGTTTACTGCTGAAATGGAGCGTCTGTCATCACATTTTTAGGTATGGCAACAGTTTGAATTTTGCTTTACAAACCTGAGTTTGAAAATAACATGTCAACACAGTTTCTTTTTTCATTCCTGTAAAATCAGGATTTGTGGACTTCTTGCCTTTCTGCAGTTAGCAGTTCATATATATTATTAAGTTATATATAAACGTACATTAATTACGATACATAGTAGCCCATGTGAAAGGAGGACAAAGGATGTTGACTTAAAATTCTCAGGACCGGACAAAACATCGAAATCTAACGAGTTTTCTCCAGGGTATCTCATTACTTCTTTCTATGACGGAATGACACACATTTCCAGCTTCAATCAAGAGAAGTACTATAAAACAACACGATAAGGCAACTGGCTGAATACCGGGTTCATTAAGGAACATAAAAAGTGTTAGAAGCTAATAATTTTATGATTCTAGTTAATGGAAAAGTGCTTCTTTGTTTTCTTTAACTAGTAAAACATTAACGGAATGGTGCCCAAGTTGAAGAACAAGATACTATACTCAGAGTCATAAAACTCCTTATTTCAAGATTTCTAAATGCTAGTAGCGTTTGAATTTTAAAGCCGTAAAAACGTTTAGTATGGCATTCGGATTCTTGAAATTGTTATACCAGCTCTACACAGCTGCAGGACAAAGTTTCTTCGTTTTATAGTTAATACGTGACAAATGGAAAAGATTTTTTTTCTGGAACATTTAATTTGTTTAGATTCTGCATCATACTTTTAAAGTAGGATGAAAAGCCTATCAGGTGCACATATCTGAGAGAGTGAGAGAGAATGAGAGAGAGAGAGAGAGAGAGAGAGAGAGAGAGAGAGAGAATGTATTAAAATAGGTTTTCTACCTATGCTGAATTATAAAATATTACATAGGCCCAGTGGTGGACGCAGGGGGATAGGGGGGATATATCCCCCCCCGAAATTTAAAAAATGGCTATATATGCACTCTAAGTGGACAGTTTTATAAACTAATTATATACGTAAGTTAATTAATTTTGTTTAGTATTCTTATACCTATTCATATCCCCCCCCCCCGAAAAAATTCTGCGTCCGCCACTGCATAGGCTTAATCTAAAGCATACCTTATTATAATATTGCAGACAGTAGCAAAAGTTAATTTAGTCAAAATATAAAACATAATACAAATAATAAGTTAGTCTAAAATTTCTTAAAATTTAAAGGTGAACTTAAAAAGCCATAAAAGTGTAGACTATGTCTACGTAACATACATTATAATATTACATTAAAAAGGAACAATAGTTACTAGTCAGAAATATACACTAAGTTATGTACAAACAAGAAATTAGCCTAAGTTACTATTGATATTGTTTACAATTCTTAAAAGCTATCTCAAATCCATAAGAATGTAGTCTATGGCATATGCTAAAATGTAGTCTTCTTATGCTATGACGTATTTCGGCAATAACGCCATCTTCAGGTCTAAAGTCAATAATATAACCATTAATATTGTGGTATTATCGTATTTAGACCAAATAAGACACTGAGGACGAGGCGATTACCTCGACTCCGTTCCATACCTGCATACGAAATGCGTTGCTGGAAATGAAAATAGGTTCCCATCCTATAACTTAAAGGTGTTTATGCTAACGGTTGTTTTCATAGGGTTCGAACCTATGCAGGCCAAATATAATCCCTTTCTGGGAAGAATTTAAATGAATGCATCAGTGGGCTTTAAGTATCAAATCAATGAGGAGAATTTTAGTGGAACAACTGGTCTGCATGAATGATAATCTTAACACGTGATAAAAATCCTTATGAGAATTTTATAGGAGAAAAATTCCTCCGACACTGGGACTTGAACCCAGGACCTTTGGCTATTCGCGCCAATGCTCTACCAACTGAGCTAAGCCGGAGTTCAATTCACAGCGCCGGAAGGAACCTCTCTCCTATGCCTGATTGCCCTAATGGTCTACCTCACAGACAGACAAGTTATGTCATATGCAGTACTGTGAGGCACACTAATTAGTGATTTTTGTGACCGGGCTCCCACTGTTATTGTACAGTTGACATTCAAGATAGATATATAAGCTTTCATGAACCACAGATTATTGTCTCTGTTGGACACTACATGAGAATATTATAGGAGAAAAATTCCTCCGACACTGGGACTTGAACCCAGGACCTTTGGCTATTCGCGCCAATGCTCTACCAACTGAGCTAAGCCGGAGTTCAATTCACAGCGCCGGAAGGAACCTCTCTCCTATGCCTGATTGCCCTAATGGTCTACCTCACAGACAGACAAGTTATGTCATATGCAGTACTGTGAGGCACACTAATTAGTGATTTTTGTGACCGGGCTCCCACTGTTAGGCATAGGAGAGAGGTTCCTTCCGGCGCTGTGAATTGAACTCCGGCTTAGCTCAGTTGGTAGAGCATTGGCGCGAATAGCCAAAGGTCCTGGGTTCAAGTCCCAGTGTCGGAGGAATTTTTTTCCTATAATATTCTCATGTAGTGTCCAACAGAGACAATAATCTGTGGTTCATGAAAGCTTATATATCTATCTTGAATGTCAACTGTACAATAACAGTGGGAGCCCGGTCACAAAAATCACTAATTAGTGTGCCTCACAGTACTGCATATGACATAACTTGTCTGTCTGTGAGGTAGACCATTAGGGCAATCAGGCATAGGAGAGAGGTTCCTTCCGGCGCTGTGAATTGAACTCCGGCTTAGCTCAGTTGGTAGAGCATTGGCGCGAATAGCCAAAGGTCCTGGGTTCAAGTCCCAGTGTCGGAGGAATTTTTCTCCTATAATATTCTCATGTAGTGTCCAACAGAGACAATAATCTGTGGTTCATGAAAGCTTATATATCTATCTTAAAAATCCTTATGTTTTATATAAACCATTCCTGACAACAATACGCTGCAGGTAGGCAAGAAATGGTCTCGCAGATCGCTAGTTATAAACTCCTTATATTATAATATTTTGATTCTATCGTATAATTTTTTTAATTATATATCTTTTATATTTTTTTATTTTTCGTTTTTATTCACAAAGCCTAGTTTTATGCCAATTTTTTTAAATTAATATTTTCCTAATATAAAATAAAATAATATTAAGTAAAATAAATGTATAATTAAAACCATCAGTTCAACAGTCTTTATTATACCTGTATGCAACCTAGGCCTTTTGACACTTATGTCATCCTGAGGGCATCTTGCCGTGCTGGTGTTGATTCATTAACGATAAAAATGATCTATGAAAGATTTTATTTTAATTAAAATTTAATTATTTTGTCAATATGACAAGACTATAAGCGACTTTAATTTTTAATCATTAATAAATCAACATCAGCATGATAAGATGCCCTGAGGATGACATAAATGTCCAAAGGCTTAGGCTGCATATAATAAAGGTTGTTGAGCTGACAGTTTTAATTATACATTTTATTTTATTTTATTGATCGAGTTTGACGGTACTACATCATGTATCTGAACACTTTAATATTTTCCTCATTTAAAAGTAAGCCTAGAAAGTTTTTTATATCAAATTTATAAGCATATTTTATTAGCCTAATTTACATTCATAGAAATACAGGCCTTAGTTCATATCCACATCCCCATGCATTAGATACAAGATGAAACCAAACAAATTCTTTCATTGGGCCTAAACGTTTCACATCTGCAGGTTTAAAACACAGCTTTAGTTTAGGTCCCAAATTATACAATTCCATTGTTAAAAAATAACCACGAATTAATTAATCTGAAGAATAATTGCAAATTTAAGAAATTAGTTAAGTTTATTATATAAATATTTGTTTTTCATGTTTCTTTTTCACGAATTTATCATTTTTCTGTAAATTCGTAATTGATTGTGTTTTATTTAATGTGCCGGTATTTACAGTACCCTATATCCATTTCTGAACTGCCCCGACCACAAGCATGTATTCATTCTGGTGGTATTTCAATAAAATTAAAATAATAATAATAATATTCATAATAATAATAATAATAATTTACTAATAATGTGGAAGATTTGTAAATTGCAATAACTGAATACAACCAGGAAACTCGATAATATTTGCTATAAACAAGTTAAGATAATTTTTAAAGTCCCTGTATATGAGCTACAGGCTTTTGATAGATATCAAGCACAATAACCGAAATAAAAAATCTTAAATAAATAACACCAGGTTCGTTAAAGAATCTCAAGCCCAAATTACAGCATGTAAATCAGATTTGTCGTGTTCTTAGCCTAGGAATAACCAGGCAGGTACTGTTACAAGACATTTCGAGAGTTGAATGAGAAAGTTGGTATAGTAATTAGGCAGACAGAAAATTTATAACGAAACGATGATGTTACTTGTGCACTTTTTGCAGAGGATGTCGTGCTGAGCAATGGCTCGCTACCTGCTACGCACATCCACATACAAGGACTGGCTCCTGGTCACCAATGCTTCAACTGAGTTCAGCCCGCTGCTATAAATTACATCACGATTTTATTCATATCTTTATATATTGCATTTTTAAAAATACTGCATCATGATTTCCCCATTACTAAAGTCGTGCATAGACAAAATTATTATACCCTAACAAAAATTAATTGTAATTTATCATGCTGTATCCGATATCCTGTCATCCATTGTGAGGTGTGTTACAGCGTCTACTAGCTGCATAGGGAAAAGCAGTTAAGTAAATAAACAAGGTAATATATTATTATTATTTATATAGCAACATTTCATATTTTATAAAAAGTCACATTTCTTTTTTGGTTTCTTTCGCATTGTAAAATATAAGTGCCTCTTTCAGATCGAAATATTTCGTACTGGTATCTTAACCACGTAACAGAAAGACATTTATTGTGCAGCACATTCAAAGGTAAACAAGAAAAAATATAAATTAGCATTCAAAATCAGCTTTCCCCAAATATGAAATTTTTAAAGCAATAATTAGAGGGAAAAAGTTTTGTGTCACTCAGGAAGGGAAGATTTAACGACTGTAACAAACAAGATTCAAAAAGAAACTGCATCCCCTGTTACTATAGGAGTTATAACAACGATTGGTAAAACACAGGGAACCGAAAACAATAAAATATTGTTGAAAATTCAAATTCCATCGATAACTTCCGGATATTTCCTGATGTTTCAGAGTAAATACGAATATTCAGTCAACTTATTCATGTCAAAAGTGACTGTCTATGACAATATCTATACATTTAATTTAATTTCTTTTGTTGCGGAAACTAATATAGGCTACTAAACACAAATAAAATGACAGTTTTTCAAAATTGAATCTTTGTCTTCAGCTTCAGAATTCTGCTCACCAATGGCGATCTGGCTACCGGAAATGTCGCGCCCTGACATACTGGTCCATTTCGCAAAAATGCAAGTATATCAAGGGGATTTTTTTTCTGGCCCCGCCTTCCACTCCCGGATTACCTGAGCCATAGCCTATATCTCCGGTCCAACAACCGATTGCGCATTTTTTCTTATCGTCGCGTCACCTTCTCTTGATCATGGAATACATGAAAAATGTTTGATGAATTGACTTTGGCATTTTCTTAAGTCAATTATCGCGGTGGACGTGTCCCCGATCTGGTATTCACCTTATAGAGTGAGGGAAACCCCGCGAAAACCTCTCTCAGATCGGTTGCTGCGAGGCTATCCCTCAGCTTCCGAGGCAAGTCTTGGGCAATCTGCCATATCCGTATTGCTCGGTAGGGCCCCGGGGGATCTGAGCATTCCCCCAAGGCGGATTAGTCTCAAATTCGGCGTGTCTTAGGCATCATATTGTTCTTGTTCTTTCCTGCTTTCTATCATGTGGGGTGTGAATGTTCTGAAAGCATATGAAGGGGATATAAAAATAGACAGAAATAGGTTTGTTCCCAAAGTTAATTCACGTACTGCCAAGTACCACGAGACATGCGCACATTGTCAGTTTCGCTGCGCGACGCATGCGCACTATGTCACTTTTCAGCGGACTGACAATGCGCGCATGCGTCGTGACACTTGATAGTACATGGCTTCGGGAACAGACTAGTAAAACACGATTTTCAAGCTTCTGTCGAACACGATACTTTCCTTGGTATCTATAGCCTATATGATAATAAAAGCAACATGCATTCAGGATGATGCTAAGTAATAATTCTGTTATTTATTCTGAGAATAGATGTTCAATTATCATAAAGCGGCATTTATTATGCCGTATTAAACGCAGGGCATTAAAATTTTAACATTACATAGATTTCTGTTTTGATACTGGTTGAAGTGCCATTAACAGTAAAATTATCTTAAGAGGATAAAATTTCTCGACATTAATTGAGACATATATGGAGGCGGAAAGATAATCTTAAAAATATTAAACTGAATAATGGCGTATGTCCCTTGTATATGTCACCAATTATCATTATTAATAACCAGGCTGGTTGGAAGTTGAGAGGGATGTAAGAGAAGGATATAAATAAAAAAGATTAGACCTGCTCGCGCTTCGGAATAATACAAGAAGCCATATAATATTCTGTTATTCTTTAGATTAGCCTATGTTTAGCTCATAAAACTGTGACCAATCCAGCGTAAGGATAAATGGAATGTTAACCAATCTCAAGGGTCTATCGCAATAATATTATTGTTTTTGTATTAGGCCTACTTTCACTTTATCACATCTAAGTGCACTTTTTTTATGTAAGTTCACAAGAACTGAACACTGAAAGATCTTCATGTCTGTAGTTTCTTTGATAAAAATGATTAATTACTGAACACAGCGATTGGGTATGTAATAAGCAGCATATGAGCAAAAGAAGATATTAAAATAATATGTGTGAAACACTTAAAATCTTGTACAGTAATAAATACAATATTCACTTTTCACTGCTCCTTACGTATAAATTAGTTCCCCTTGAAATTGTAGGCCTATACAGACAGAGATATAGGATTAATAGAATACTGCTTTATGAAAAATGTGAGGTTACGATTACCATTAAATAAAAACCAGTAAATTATATTGATATTTAATTTAATTTCTAAATTGATTATCGCGGGCGAAGCCGCGGGCGGGCACCTGCTAGTGATTTTATAATTTTGAGCATCCCCAGATTAAACTCCTGACTGCGCCACTGTCATTATTGGCTCCAGAAGTTAGCGTAAAATCCATTAAGTTCTCTCAAATTAAACACCTCGGAGCACATATCAGACCCAATTTGACGCGCCTTTGTTAAGGCTAGACGAATTCTACATAGCCTACGCTAATGTAAGCATCTGAGGTACTGGTTCCAAATATGGAGAGTGATCATTTTATAATTTGGTAATGTGCTAACTCGAGCGAAAACTCTACGTCATCTGAATTCTAATGAAAGACTTTTTATCCTTGAGCCCGGAGGACATTTTATCAAGCTTGAATTTATTCCAAGAATCTTCATAAAATTTGCCACAGTCGCAATGAATCAGAAGTGGAATGGAGATACATCATATTTTTAATGATTCTTTATTAGACTATGAAAATTAGTCTTAAAGCTACACTACGTCAGGGATGTACGTAGCCAGAGACGAAATGAAAAGAAAAGCTTACTGAAAAACAACAATTGAATGTGGTAAATAGGCTACGTAAGTTTTGAATAGGATTGTTAATTTAAAGAACAACCAACAACAATAGGCCTACAATTTAACACTGTATAGTGTGCAGCTATGGAACGGGAGATTAGTCGGCCTTAAAGCTTTGACGTTAAAATGTGTCATGTAGTTAAGTCCATTGCGCAAATGATTTTTTTATGTATTTATTTGTATATGTTTTTATTTTAAAATATGTTTATATATGTAACGGGAGCCTAGTCGGCCTTAAAGCTTTGACGTTAAAATGTGTCATGTAGGTAAGTCCATTGCCGAAATTATTTTTAAAAAATATGTTTATTTTGCTCAATTAAAATTGAGATTTAATTGTATAAACTTATATTAAAACAATTTGGTTACTATTTTGTGTACCACTATTTCAGATAAGTACATATTTCGAAAGAGTTAGTCTTATTTAGTCACCATGAATACACTGTTTCACTTTCAAATTAAGTATTACTTAAGTTAGATGTATAATAATAATGTATAATTGTGTAGGCAATTCATTTCACTAAATTTAAATCCACTTCTCATTTAGTAGGCCTATTCTTAAATAAAGTGCATTATTACCCTCATGGCATTTTAAATTAGACTAACAGTTCTTATTAAGATTTTAAAATTAAACTTTAAAATTTCATTTTAATACCTTTCTTCAAAGCGTTATTTTTTGTAACAGTAAAAAGTATGGTATTTGTTTAAAAAAGCAATTTTGTTTTAAATGAAAAAGATGCTGAAAATGAAATTGAAGGCTTAATTTTACAACAATATATATATATATAATTATATATAATAGGGGAAGTACCACCCAGACCCCCGGAGAGCCCCTCCCGAGCCAAAATCCTGGCTACGTCCCTGCACTACGTATTGTTTGATTTCTACGGTCATTCCAACAGCAGACGCAACAACTATTTTAGTCGGCAGTAAACCTATACTACTGAAGAGCGCATATCTTAAAATTTTCTTTAGGGGAATTTTTGGAAGATATTGCTAGACCCTATATCACACTCCAGATGCTAATAAAAACATGTTTACGTCATCTTTAAACTATTCAGCACGTCATCTCCATAATGGCATTTCCTTTGCCAGGAAATGCAAGTGTGTTTTGTGCAATCAGCTACTGGATAAAAACCACCCGAGCGATGAACAGCGCAAAAGGCCACAATATGCATCGTCTGCACTTATAGATAATCAAGTCAGGCGTTGTTGTGATGACTAATTGACTGGAAGTTGATTGCAGGACGACATGAGGATTGACTCCCAGCGAATCTTAATGGCAACTCTCCAGGGACTTCCTGTATGGCTTTGCAGGTTAACGAACTTCACTGACCATCAACTTGTCTTCGCAATAGTTACTGATGCAATCTGAGGTTACACCGTGCAAGAAGAATTCACTATTCAACAGCAATAGTAGGCTATATTTTGTTCTCCGTGAAAACAGCAATGAAATCTATCGTTCACATTTTACACTAATTTTATAGGCGATCAAATATTATATTTTATAGAATATTTTACTGTTTCCGTGTAAACCGTATTCAATTGTAAAATTAACTGATGGGGGCCTTGTTCGGTTGTACCAAACTAGGAAAGAAAAGCATCGCAAATGTGGGTGATGTTAGTAAAAGTGGAAATATGGAAAATCCAAATCCAAAAGAGCAACGAACACTCCTGATGCAAATTCATCAAGAGGGATGAGAGAAAAACAATGCTGTAGTCAAGATATAGTAATGCAAGATGAAAATGAGAAGCGGCGTGTAGCAAAGCAATCAAGGAGAAAAGAAAACAGAATGAATGAGCCTGTAGTTGCTTTTCAAATATGCCCATGAGCAGTTAAAATATTTGCTCTGAATTGTAATAGAAGACTTAGGCCAGGCATGTCAAACGCTTCTCTTACTAAGGGCCAACTCGATTTGATAAATTCCGGGGTGCACGGAAAAAGAGAGTTAAGTCCACCATCCTAAAAAATTTCTCTACATTTGTGTTAAGTCCAGTAAGTCATATTCAAAATTGTACGGTAGTTATGAATGTGTGCCTCATAGGTTTATCCATCTCTAAAGCTATGTTGGGCTGGTATAGTGTGTTAAGTCACTCTAATTCTCAGTAACAAGAAAGTGGACTTAACTCTCTTTGCCCGCGCACCCCGGAATTGAAGTCGAAGGGCCGCATGCCAAAATGAAAATATAAACCTTTGTTGTTATACATGTTAAGCATCATTTACATTTTAAAAAAGCAACCATCCAATTTTTAAATTTTAACACACCACAGAATAAAACACTATTCATTATTCTTTCCATTTGATGCCATGTATAAGCTTACTACAATCAATACATTTTAAGTTAATGCAGTATATAGAAAATGTATGGATCACCAGATTAACAGAACTTACAGGCAAAATTACTTACAAGTTTTAGACTTTTATTATTCTCTTATAAACCGTGTTATGATGGAAGTAGCCTATTATGACTGGAGTTAGAAACGATGTGGGAACCTTGAAAATCCTGATAGGTAGAAAATGAAGCTTACCAGTTGTCCTTCCCAAGGCATGATAGGCCTATATAATTAATCATTTAATATATTATATTACAGCGAAATTACAAAAAGATCTTTTCCTTGTAATGTTGAATTTAAATCATTTAAATGTACTGCAATATCTACCATGAATGTAAAATCTTCAAGTCAGTAACTGTTTCATCTTTCATTTCTGAAAATACTTTAATTTCTTCTAAAGAAAACTTCAATTTCTTCTCGAAGGGACTAAAAGCGTTTTCCAAACTTCATGTTAAGAAAGACAGCGATCTTCTTAATAGCATGGCAAGCCCTCAAATTCACTACCCACATCACTAACCAAATAGGAAACCGATGTTGATTCAGTTCCCTGGAACGAATAATATTTACTCTTTTTCTTTTCGAATTTCAAAATGTGGTGCATTTTTATTGTTATGATCTTAGTGCTTCCTGATGAACAATGCATTGCACAGGCATTGCACCATGTGGGCCTACCATTATGTTATGAACCTATGAAACACTTGTTTTCTGTGCTGGTAAAAACTCATAATTTAGAAAGTTTTATTTTACATAAAAAAATTTTGGCGTAATTTTTTATAAGTTACATTTTGTCTAAAAATTCATTACTGAGGGGCCGCATGTTTGACCCACCTGGCTTAGGCCTACATCTTGCTAATTGCTAAGTGTGATAACTTTTTTTATCAGCGCTCTTCGGGTGACAGTTCATAGAATAAGAAATAACCATACTATTTATCGTCTTGTGGCTGTTAAGGTAGTTGTAGCCCCGGAAATCTTAAAAATAATTAAAAATGGCTTCTTTTAAAAAAATAGCTTAGATGGATAGACAATTCTTGTCTCTTTAATTTCATGTATCAATTTTTAATTTCTGATTGTTAGTTCCTGAGATACAGCCTTTTTTCTAAAGATATGATACAGGAGGTTTTAGCAATCCGCAACTTTCAACTTCAATTTCCCATAAGTAGTAAATCGCAAGGTATTCAATTTTTCAAACATTATAATTCTTCTACAAATTAACATATCAAGATGATTTTGGTGTCATTTTGAAGCTTGAAATCTTCTCTAGTGCTTGACATTGAGTAATTTCTGATGTACGAATATTCTGTTGTGTTATAGAATTTTGTTTATAATGATGTGATAAAAAAATAATTACAATTTACATCAATCAATATATTTGAACTCTTAAGTAATAAAAAAAAACAAAATGTCAGGCACTAAAGAATTCTTTTGTCTAAAAAACAGTGAAATTCCAATTGGTGTTTGTATCTTAAATAGTTTTGGAGGAAACATGTTTTGAATTTTTAGTCAAAATTTACAACAATATATCTTTTATAAACAAATACAAAACTTTTTATTGCACAATGTTTTAACATGTAGCTGTATAACATATACAAAAAATTGAGACTCCTAATATTAAAAAATAAAACTTTCATATCTAAAGGTGTACCTTAACATCGCTTGTAAAATAATGTACAGCACATTTGTCACAATGATAGGATTTGATTGCTGAAGGAGAAGAAATTAATCTTCTTTGGAACGTTTTCGGGATTTTCACGTGTTCTAATCTAATAAATAAAAAATAAAAAATACAATTTCAATGTTTCATATATAAGTACACCTGAAAACAAGTGGAAAGCATGGAATATCATAAACTCGACTAGAAATGTTATACCTATAGGGCAAAATTTAACATCTGACGATTTCAAACATCTTTTGTAAACTCGGTAAAAGACATAGTAAGTAATATCAACGATTGTAACCATACTACAATAAATCTGTTAAATAACTTTATAATAAAATAATTTTCAATAATCTAATAAAAAAAAGCAAACTACAATTTCAACGTTTCTTAAATAAGTAAACTTGAAAATAAGTGGAGAGCAGGGAATATAATAAACTCGACTAGAACTACAATTCCTATAGCAAAAGGACAAATTTTAACAACTGATGATTTCAATTTTTTTTTGTAAATTCAGTAAAAGACAATGAAATAACATCAACGATAGTAACCATATATCAAACAACCTGTTAAATAACGTTAGGCCGACATCAAATAGTTTTAAATGGAAACTCATAGAGATAGATGTATACAAAATACTTACAAGTTTGAAGTCCTAATTGCAAAGATTATTATTATTATTATTATTATTATTATTATTATTATTATTATTATTATTATTTCATTTGTTGTATTTTTTGAAGGTGTACAAATGAAGTATTTTGTATTCAACCTGGTTGAGTGGAAGAAAAGGCCGTATGGTCTTCTTAACTCTACCAGACTAAATGAAACATTATTATTATTATTATTATTATTATTATTATTATATTACAGATTAATAAAATGTTGTTTCCTTACTTAAAAGTCACTTCACCGAATTGGTTTAGAGGACCTTCGGAGTCCGTGAGATTGAAAACATTCTTGGAGTCCTATAGTGTCAACTGAATTTCTGCTACAACCACATTATCTGCAATTAGCACATAGGCACAGCTATTTGTTATTTCACATAAATCCTAGCCTTGTTGATGGAATACTAAATGACAAGAAAATTATAGCTAAGGGTGGGTGGTGACTGAAAAAGGATATATGAAAAAGGTGTAAAAGTGTGGAGGAGTAGGCGGAGTAGGAAGAATAAAACTGTATGAAGGAAAAAGACCAACGCCTAGTGTTTGGGCTAAACCACTTTCACACTAAAACCGAAAGGAAGAGCATGAAGTGTTATTTATGTAGGGTGGGCTCAATTACATCGATTTAAATGGCACACAGACAGTACAGAGGAGCGGAAATCATGTCTCTCTGCGGAAGAAGAGTCATTGCCTTTGTTGGACGCCAGACTTGGTCAGGTCATGGTCCTCAGCCACCTCGACTGGTAACAGATGGACAGAGATGGAACCGATAATGTTGTGGACTATAAATCCACGGGCAAATGACTCCCATTCTTCTGTACAACATGGACTGTTACATGTAAATGCTGATTTTTCTCATCCCTATCTGATGGAGATATGCTTTATTTGCATTGTACGAAAACACCGAGTAAGTCGTATGCTGTCCGCTTTTCATGTTCTGCTTTTTAAATAAAGATTAGATATGACGATTTCGTCACATTTTAAATTTACAGCAGTGATACTGTTTTGAATGTAAAATGCAGAACACTGTTGAATATATTTCTTCTACAATGATGAAGCTAATAGTGATTCATCTATGAGGAATAATTTTTATCACAACTAATGAATTCTACGATTAGATGGAATCCTTTCAATACTTTACAAAATTTGCGCTTGTGTCTTAGTGCGAATTGCAGATAATCTGGTTGTAGCAGATATTTAGTTGACACTAGGACTTCAAGAATGTTTTCTACCTCACGGACTCCGAAGGTCCTCTAACAAATTAGATGAAGCGACTTTCAAGTAAGGAAACAACATTTTATTAATTTGTAATACAGTAATAATAATAACAATAATAATGTTTTATTTATCCTGGCAGAGTTAAGACCATACGGTCTTTCCTTCCACTCAACCAGGCTGAATACAAAATACATCATTTGTACAACTTAAAAAAATACAATAAATGCAATAATACTATTACAGAATACTAGGAATAAAATAATAATACAGTAGTATACAGTCATCGGGTTAAAATTAGGAGTAAAGCAAAGTGAATTAAAAATTAGAGGTATATGTAAGTGTGTATGTATGTATGTATGTATGTATGTGTATGACAGGGAGTGTGCAGAATGTCTATTTTGTGCATTGGATAGTATAACTACAATTAAGGGAAAAACTATTAACAAGAAACATGGCAAATGCTTAGAATGTTACAGTCAAGTAAATAA
Source organism: Ectobius pallidus (assembly GCA_964059195.1). Classification (NCBI taxonomy): domain Eukaryota; kingdom Metazoa; phylum Arthropoda; class Insecta; order Blattodea; family Ectobiidae; genus Ectobius; species Ectobius pallidus. The sequence continues at coordinate 120,379,122 of CAXKWD010000007.1, read as the reverse complement.
TTGTTAGGAATGAAAATGAAATCCATGCAGATTATAGATACACACATTATAATATACACTAAAACTGAGAGCTAAAATTTTACAAAAATTAACAAATTCAAGTAATGTAGGTGACAAAAATATTATAGGCCTACAATATAAAGAAACCTGGGCTGGATAAACAAAGACCGCTTCTAATTAGGGCGAAATGCGTGAGTAACTTTGACCTAAAAATATGTAGGCTCCGACTTCCTCAGACAATCGGGGGTAAGGAGTTCCAGGTGCGGGCAGTAGCTACAGTGAATGGGGTAGAGTACAGAGATGACCGATGGCGAGAAATTGACAATAGATTAATTATTATTCTCAGGGTGGTGTGCACCAACCAGGAGTAAACTAAACTAAAGTAGGAAATCTAAGACCAGTTGTCTTTCTCACTCTTAAGTTATAGGAGTAATATGCTAGAGTGAGACAGATGTACTGGTTTTTTTTTTACTTCAGATTTCCTTCTTAGATTTACTACTTTAGATTGGTTTACCCTAAGATCTTGTTTCGCGGTTATGTTGGGAAGACAACAGTGAGAAATAGGAGGCTAAGCAATTGGGTGCATAGTTACAGTAAGGGAGTGTAGTAGGCGTCTGTCCTTTTGTCAGAGCCAGGATATTCGCTCAAAATAATCCGAGGATATGTTGAAAATATGGCGGACTCAAGAATTCTGAACACGCTGTGGTTTACAGGACAATTTATTTAGCTGTATGTTGTAATGAGGTGGGATGGATTAATTTTACTTCCTCTGTCCACGCCATAGGTAGTGGAAGTATTGTGTTCGACCGCGAATTCGAAGTAGGGATTTTAACATAATTACACTTTTTGACATTTGACACTTGAATCCAAAATTCAATTTCCAGTAACGTGTCTATATGTGTCTGTGAACAGCCTAGCTCCAAGACGAAAGACAGTAAGAAAACAAAATGTTGAATGTCTGTTAGGTACCTTCCAGGGATGTGACACGAAGATTGGCGACGACTTTCTTTTACTTTTTTAATTACCTGGAGGGTAGTTTTAAGCCACCCAGTTTATAGAAACCCAGTTTTGCCTGGTGAACAATGAAGTTTTGCATCAGGTTGAAACATCTGAACAACCTACGCGGTCTTTGCAATTCTGCCGTTCGTTCTATATCAGAATGTGAAGTGAGAAAGATGTATTGTCTATACTTAGGATAAAGAAACTTACATGAGTGCATTAATCAGATTTTATTTGGGTTGTGTATCCTTCGGGGAAGCGATGCGATGTGTTAACGACCTTTTCTCAATATTTATAACCGATTTACTCGAAGAGAAAGTTACTTATAATATATTATGCTGAAAAGTAAAACTTTTTGGGGGGCAGAGGAAGTTATGTGTTTTTACATCATATTATTTTGCAATGTAGCATTAATATTTTAGAGGAATCACTGAGTCAGGATCCTCGTGGGTGAAATTATGGAAGTTACAAAGATTGGTGATATAAAATTCTCCGTAACTAAAAGAGGTAAAACAAGCTGGACCAGGAGTATTAACTTACATTATTTGTAAGTTTTAATGAAAATCATTTCACGTTGAAAGATGTCCACAGTCTTCCTTGGTTATAAAAGTAGCAGGTAGGCCTATATTAATGCTAATTGTAAGGCAAGATCACGACCTGCTGTATTCCTCTGTGAAGATAGGTTATGAGACACTTCCACGAACAGATTTACGAATGATGCAGATTAAACTGGACATGTCGCATGAATAACTGGTATCATTACCCACACTTCATGGCCATCTGCTACTTGTTCATGCGAATTGATTCGCTAAGGGTGTAGCATAAACCAGTAGTGCTGTAAAATTTATATTTCTACTTACGTAGCTCATTTGGCTATATGTTGACCTCTGAACCCAATGGTCACAGTTCACAGCCGTGTAGTGGTGAGTAATGGTCTTCTGTAAGAAGGGTGTTTTAAACCTAGAATTTAGGTTCGTTCAAGAGTCTGAATCCTGAAATACTCGTGTTCGAGTTAAACTAAGCAGATATCGTCCAAATTTATACAAATCATCAAAATGGATGGTGTGACATGGAATACTGCCATTTCACACAATTTCATTCTATGATCGTCCGTCTAATTGTATTGCCTGCAACGGAATAGGCACGTTTTTAATTTTCTGCCCAAAAATACAAAATTAACCAATGTGTTTCAATCTCTCCCCGTGTGACCCGCATGACGTAGAAACATGACAGCTTCTTCCACACAGCTGATTCTCTCTGCTGCCAGGCTCAATCAGCAGACATTAACCAAGAAGATAAAATGAAATATTATAATGAAGAAGAATAACAGACGCTAAGACAAACTTTGAATTTATAAAAATACTAACTATAGCCTATCCATTAATACAACGGGTATCAATGTTGAGGTGCTCTAGAAATGTAACAAATATTTGGGAGAAAATGTAAGTGTACGTATATCGACCGCCATGTCGATTGTAGTAGCTATCGATTTTCGTTTCGGGTGATCAGCTGACAAATAGGCCAAACTCACTCTCGTGTGCACAGTCAGATGTAGGCATGAATTGTACAGAAATGCTACTTGATTCAACTTTTTGAAGCAAAGAATTGGATCATGAAACACTGATTTTTATTCTCTTATCTTATTTCAAGTCCCTTAGCTGTGTATGCAATAGAAGAAGGATTATATCTGATCCTAAAATCCGATATCACTTTTAACCAGATATCAATGTTTGGGTTACATAAGTTTATTTAATGCAAATGGCCTATTTTTGTTTCTATCTGTGAATCCATGTCTGTCAGGTTCTCTCTCTCTCTCTCTCTCTCTCTCTCTCTCTCTCTCTCTCTCTCTCTTTCACGCACTTAAGTTCAGCTTTCAAGATAGAGTTATTTCTCTTGTTATACTGTCTTTAAGTTCTTCTTACAATAGGCCTATATGATTATTATTTATGGGGGAAATTGAAAAATTAAGTGTCAAGTTCAAACACCCATACATTAAAAGAACTGAAAGACAATACCACAAGAAAAATTGATTCTATCTCGGAAGCTGAACTTATGCCGGTGAAACAAAATTTCCTAAAACGGTGCCAGTGTTGTGTGGATGCAAGAGGAGGACATTTCCAACATCTCTTGCGATGAGGTGCGTGGTTATTTTCATTGTAATTCCATCCGTAAATGTAAGAACCTGAACCATTACACCGTTCGCGGCATTATTTGCGGAGATATTTCACCCTGTCACTCGGGAGTTGGAGCTGTGCTAACCGCGACGCAGAAATCCGCATGATTGGCCAACTCTTGCGTGGGACTCACTGTATAAGTTACAACAGCGTAACTTAGAGAAGTTTAAATAAATAAATTATAGAAACTTTCACTAGTGATTTTTTTGAAAGGTGTAAGTAGTTTTATATAGTTTATAAAATAATAAACCGACCATACTAAAACGTCTGTGTTATCATGCTTCTCTAGCAAGAAAATTTATATTTAGGCCTACGTACTTTACTTCTTACACTTTTTATTTCCATGTAACCACGACTGGAAAAGCACTTCCAAAGATTCTGATATTTAAATCCATATTATCAAGTCATTATTAAAATTTTGAGTGAACATACATGAATGTTACTTTTTTATTCGCCTTAAAGAACTACTGCAGTTTCTTCACTCCAGGAGCATGTTCAAATTTTCGTACATAGCCTATAGCTGAGTCTTTACCAAGGACACCCACTCTTCTGTTGTAGTATGCACGTCGAAACAAAATCGAACAAACCAAGAAGAAAAAGAAGGAAATTTTGCTCATGCGTCTCTTGTACTCTTATCTTCTCCTTTTTTTATTAGAGAAAATAAAATAAAAAGATAATGATGGAGTGAGAAAGAGAAAACTTCATCCAATGCTACCAATAGGACCAATAGAACTGAATAGAATCGCCAACTGAATACTTGATTATTAGCTACTGATTCATTCATTTCATTTCATTTTGTTCTTTTCCTTTCTTTTGTACTATATCTTCGTCTTCTTCTCCCTCTTCGGGACTGGTTTTGTTATTGTTATTGTATTCAGCCACTATTTTAGAATGGGGCTTCCCAATTAAGTCGCACAATGGGCCATACATCTCGAGGATATTTAATTTTTCAAGTCACCGATGGGTATGAAATCAGACAAGGGATTTTTCTTTACATCTGTAATTCAAAACGATTAAGTTTAATTTAGTAATTTGATAAGTCTTGAAGCTTTAACGGCACTGATTATTTAGGATGGCTTCTCGGGCTATCACCCGTGTAAATATTATTAAATTCAAGATTTCGGCCGAAAGCTCGAATGTCCTGAAGAAGGTCACGGAGCGATGATGGGTTAATTAAATAATAGTGACACTGCCGACATCCCGAGAAGCCATTCTAAACATTTGATAATTACTGGATTTTATTCGATATTTTCTATCCTAGGCTCCTGTTGGCTCCTGTTCTGAGGGAACGACATTCAAATCCTAGTCAGAGCGTCACAATAGTAGCTTACTTATAAATTAAATATTACAATTTAATAGGCATTTATGGTAGGATGTTAACGTAGTTCGGACTACATGCTAAACTCTACTGTGCAATATTTACAGAAAAACCATAGGCGTAACCAGGCCGATCATATGGGGGGGGGGGCGTTATAACATCTGGAGAGGGGGGTTCCGGGGTCCTCCCCCGGAAAATTTTAAAAATTAAGATGCACAATAACAAGTTTTAAGCTTCCCATGCTTTAATCTCATATTAAGTAATTTATAAGCAGATTTTTAAAGAAAGGTGACATATCACAATAATGAAATAAATAGTACAATTTTCCCTTTTTTAATCAATGGGGGGGGGATTCAAACCCCCAAAACCCCCCCCTCGGTACGCCTATGATATATATATATATATATATATATATATATATATATCCGGTCATGGAAACCATGGCCGTGGGTGTCGGCATGCTGACCACATGCCCCCCAATCCTGCCATCTGCCTATAGGTAAAATGACGCAGCGGTCGGGTGGTAGGCCTTGTCCCTCCGGGGATGTCGCGCCATTACGTTTTAAGTAATAGTATATGTTTCATTCATTGACAGAGAGAAGCTGTTTTAACTCAACCGTTCAGCATTTCGAGTGTTTAAAATTTGTTTGTAATATAGTTACGACCAAACATGTTCGATTTTTTCAATTTTGTACTAATGTTCCTTGAAGATATTCAGAACGACGTATGTGTAATGTTTCTTATTTTTTGTTTCCGTTTCAAGATTGTGGTCTTTTTAATTGTTCCATTTCATATAATGTTCAGCATCTTTAAACGATTCTAGTCAAACAGTTTAAGCTAAAAAAAAAAAGCTTGAATACCTCCACTCTCGAGTGTAAACTTTTCTAGTACTGTGTCCCAATAAATTGTTAACGTAACTCTAATAATTTATCGGCATTTCGTCTGTAAATTTATTTATTTCTCAGTCAAGACCACACGTGTTGTTCGACAGATTCTTTTCGACCGGTTCCCCTGGAAACAATGTAGCCTAGTCTTCACAATGAATGACCCTTTGACGTAACTTTAGCTTACCAGCATTTAGTCTGTTTTAAAATTCATTTGTTATGCAGTCACAACCGAATGCATAGTTTGATTTTCAATTTTACAATAATGATCCTTGAAGTCGTTTAAAGAGACATATGTCTAAGGATTTTATCTTTTATTCCACCTCAAGATGGTGGCCATTTTAACTGATAAAGAACCAATCTTAGAATGTTGGACGGGAGGTCTACTGTTCAGTGTTCACAGAACTACTAGTTTGTATGGGGAAGTTTGGTCCAGGAGGGGCCCACCGGATTATTTGTGGGGGTACTCTCCCCATTTTTTCTATTATTATATATTTTTTAAAAATTTTTTGTTGTAAAATTGAGCCTTAAAATTTAATTTTAACGTGTTTTACGTGTTTTTTCAGGTACCAATAAAATATCTTTTTAAACATAGGCCTATATCACACTTCTAATCTTCCAAAATAATAACATTTTGAAGTTAGATGTTTTAATTTTACACTTTTAATAAGTATTGTTAGCCTAATATAACATATAAAGGGCTTTGGTTAAGCATGTTAAATGAGAAGTAAATTCTAATTTAGTGGAACTTTTTTTATTTCGGAAGGGGCTTTGGGCCTTTGCTCCTTAGCCAGAATAAATTTTGGCTACATATATATATATATATATATATATATATATATATATATATATTATTAGATATATGTACTTTCTTAGCATAACAATGTATTTTTCAAAACGATTTGGCCCACGGAACTGCAATTGTGAAGCCCTCGTGGTACGAAAAACAGTATTGAAAAGAAAGATCATGACTGGTGAATTAAAATCATTTCTTCTTTTTATTTTATTTTCAACAACATATTCCGTGAACAATTACTGAATTGGACATTGGAAGATGTGCGCATCACAATGTCTATAATTTGCCATGGAAGCAAATTTCCTATTCACTTACACTGAGAAGATTGGCTGTACTTTATAACCAGGTGTTCTCCAAGGCATTGTAGCAGGTGATTATGACTTTCTAGTAGGTTTCCTAGTTAATTATATTAATATTAGGTTCTTTATTGACTTTTCAGTGTAAAGTAGTTGTGAAACCACAAGGTTATAACAAGTATTAAAGGTTTATGCTCTTCTCGCCTGAATGTCGAGTAACTTCTAACGAGTAACTTTAGGCCCTTGTAATCTCCGGATGGCCGTCATCTTCATCCCATCCTCACCTTGTTCAGAGTGAATGTGTGTGTGAATGGTGTATCTCGTCCTATGTGTTAGTGTTGTCTCTGAAGTAGCCCCGGCATTGGGCTGATCACTCATCCGGGGAGGCCCTCCATTTCCTTAACTGGTCAAAAAAGTATGTGATCCTATAGATAATCCCTCTCCCGCAGGTCCGGCCCTATAAGGACTGGGCGGCGTGGGTCCTAAAAGGTGAGAGGTAAAAGGAAAAGGAAGAAGAAGAATTATTTCTTCTTCTTCTTCTTCTTCTTCTTCTTTGATTATTATGTATTTCATAATTCAATATGCAGCCTCCAGTGCTCTGAAGACAAGTAAATACAAGCATATAACTTTTGCTTCTCTTTCGAATGGTCGATATATATGGGACTGCTCCAAGTGAAAAAGAAGTCAAGACTTCATGTAATGCTAAAAGTTTTCTTTTTTCCATTGCATTCTAGAGGAAAGAAAGAGAATGCTGATGCACTGAAAGCAAAATCTTGTTCAATGTAGAACATATTCATGTTGTAATTGCATCTTATTCGTCTCATGGGCTGCAACTCTTTAAGACATAGCTGTATATTCAAGTAAAAACTGTCTCTTTTGATATTCAGCATGAGTACCACGGAACTGGACAGCATCCAGGTCATTTGCATACTTATTTGATTGGCTCCTGCTATAGCGGTATTTTAAATACAGCCAAGAAGATTACGTGATGCGACGACGCAGAAAATAAAAAAGACCTAACCGTCAGTAGCGGAATCATTCCTATGTTATGTCTCAAAATGTTTGTCGCCCGAATGAGCACCACAAAATATTCCACATAATAATATTAATAGTTATCTTTCTTTCATTCCTGAACTGATCTTACGTATCCATGAGTTTCGAGGCCTGCCTCTGGTTCTTCTTCCAGGTGACACCATTCCCATACCCTTCTTGGTAACCTTTCTTCTTCCATTCTTGTTACATGTCCATGCCAATTTAATTGTTTATATCTTACAAAATAAAAAATTGAATTCTTGGTGTTCATTTATTCTAGTATAACTGTATTTCTTATTTTTTATAATTTTGAAAGTCATGCAACCGCCGTAAAAAAAAAATTCCATTGATAACAATTTTGACTCTAAATTTTTATTCAATTTTCATATTTCAGTTCCATATGTAACATTACTTTTCACTACTGAGTTTAATATTTGTAAGAAGAAGAAACAGAAGAAGAAGAAGGAAAAAAGAAGAACAACACTGCCACCACCATACAGATCTAAAGAATACTGCTATGATTGTTAAATATGATTGATTTAAGGACGAGAATTCCATATAAGTAACATATAGTTACAACTATGGATGAAATGATGGTAGGATTGCCATCTCTTGAAAGTGGAAATAAGGGATGAAAATAAGGGATAAATGCCAAAAATAAGGGGCCGGAAGTTTACTACTGGTACAACATAACGAATGGTACTTTTAGTACCTATATATAGTCCCTCTCTCTCTCTCTCTCTATATATATATATATATATAGATATATATATATATATAGATATATATATATAGATATATATATATATATAGATATATATATATATAATACATACATCACTCTACATTAACAATACAAACATTCCTACCCATACAAAAATACAATAATTAAATAAAAACATCAGGACGCGGACATCAAACGTTAGTCACATTGATGAGAAGAGAGGAAAACGAAGTGACAAAGAACATCCAATCAATTAGGCCTACTACTAATAATCATATTTCATAATTATATGACCATCATGAAAATACATACCAAAAAAAAGTAAAAGAGTGAATGATGGGAAATCTGGACATACGGGATATATATCTTGAAACATACGACACCCGGGATTTTCGACCAAATTAAGTGAAAATACGGGATTTCCCGGGAAATACGGGATAGTTGGCAACCCTAAGGGATGGTGTTAAACGTAGTAAACGTTACAAGTTTTGCCATTGCCCTAACATTCTATAGGCTAGTTTCTGTTCAAACTATGATCCAAACCTGTCACATAAAGGCGATATTATATAAAATTCTGCAGCACACTTAATATTTTCTAATTAAAATGCACATTATACTCAAATTAAACTGATTTTAAAAAATGTGTTGAAACTGTTGACAAAATAGACTTGATATATAAATAACTATTAACGTACCGCGACATATGGTTCGTAGCATATGCATATAAGTAACTGCCTAGAGGTTTCCCGACCTGATTAGAATTTAAAGAAAAGAGGTGTCCTTATCATTTTTGTAGGAGTTGTGAATCATATTTTTGATTGGCTGATTTCATATTCATTCATTTGCTACATGTCATTGGTCAAAATAGAAAGAAAAACTTATGAGATAAATAATCATATAGATCAATAGTGAATATTGTTAGATATTTTATTTCAAAATAATTTACACTTCAGTTTTATGACACACACACAATAAAAATACTGTGGGGGGGGAATTGATAGTGCCGCCACTGTTAGCAATGTTAAACACTACGCAAATATTGTCACATTGTGAGCAACTCGAGAAAACAAAAAAGATACAAGATAGGTTCGCAACTTCGTACTTTCTGCTACCGAGGACGTTGTAAAGCAACCAAGAACATTTCTCAGTCTGTGAAAGCTACATGAAACTGGATAGCACATTCAAATATATTCACCTGACACCGTCATACAGTACGTACCCAACAAGCAAGAATAAACCTCTCTCAAGTACTGAACAATCGTCTTAAGAGGATGCCAGTTATTTATAGCATCGTTAAAATTTACAACACTATTTTTCTAGACGCACAAGAGAAGATGAAGTTCTTGTCGCTTGGGACTTGTTATATCGTCTCCAACTTGACATGTCGCCTTGTCGTGTTTTATGTTTCACATAATTCTATGTTTTCACTTACTTCTAGGAATTGTATGTCAAATAATTCACTATGAAGTTTAGCATTTTCAATATTTATCCGATGTTTTACAAGCTTGTATGACACTTTTCGTTGCCGTGTACCAACCGACAATAATTACTGTGGATTAACTGATGTTCCATCTTAACATTTTTCTACGCTTTGAATTTGATATTGCATCTCTTCTTTATTATGTACTAGGCTACTACCGGTAATTATTCTTTGAACCATTCTTAAACACAAAGTCCTGCGTTTATGACAACTGACGAGATTTACTATAGATAGCTGAGTAAGATAATCATACAACAGGCTTAGTTATAATTCAGTGAAACGTTTGAACATCTAATTCGGGGTATTTTTGGGCTTATTGTTGTTAAGAAATGGTTCCTAATTATGAAGGTGTATCCTAAATATATTGAACAGGAAATGTATCTAAAAAGTGCCAGTAAAGTTATGGTGAGGTTTCAAAACTTTCTAATATACTCGTAAATTTGAATATTAATATTTAAAAATTCATATAAGAAATAAATTCCTAAGCTTTCTGATTGCCTGCTGCAATTCGATGTGGTTTCCAATTGTTGCCGTCGACTTGGGTGGCGCAGGTTGTATGGCACTGACATTCCGTGCCCAAGTTACTGGGTTTGTACATAAATGTGAAAGACCCGTGTCTATAGAATTACAGGCATGTAAAAGAAGTCGACAATATTCCGACATACCGGCGACGTCACAAACCAAAGGTCAATATTTATTCAACCTGGTAGATGTAAGACCATCAGGTCTTCTCTTCGTCTTTACCAAGATTCCAAAAATTACAATTAAAATACAAAAGTTACAAGAAAAAATATAATAATGAAAAGATAATAGCATTACAACATTCATAAACACAGCGATGGAAAAGTCATGTACATCTGGTACACCCTATGAAATTCTGAAAGTAAGTCCCAGTTTAATTCCTACAAGCCATGATATGTGGAACTGTGACACGCCTGTCAAATACCCAAGTGTCAGAGGCCATAGAAAGCTCTTTCAAGCTCACAGGTTTCTGCTGTTAGTGGGTTCTGTTTCGTAATTGGTTCGAACAAAAGTGCAGGAGATAAAAAGTTAAGCATGGGGAATAAAAATGGAACCAGATACACATTTAAATACTCTGGAGTACACTTGAACTTAAATGTTGTGACTCATGAAACTGTAGAAGGAGAATTTATCTCTTCCTTTACCTAAATTCAAATCCTTCTTAAGAGTATCAGTCAAATATACCGTTCATAGTCCATAACGCATTAAGGTCATTGAATAATTTCAAATATTGACCGTCAATGAACATCATGGCTGATATTGTGCAAAATATTATACTATAGGTCCCAAGATATTTTCAGGCAAAAATTTAGAAGAAAGAAAACTAAAATTATATTTTAACCATACCCTTTTAACTTTGAGGTATCCTAAGTTTGAAAAATATCCAATCACGTTCCTGACTTTTAACCAAAGGGTCTCGGGTTCGATCCACAAGTCTGTTGTAGGATTTGTCCTTGGTCAAGGATTTTCCCGTGGTAAGTATTGAGTTGGTGTTTGTGCTGTACTTAAATATAAGTTAGGTACATAAATTATAGATAGGAGACTGGTGCACCACGGCAACAACTCCGTTAAGAATATCTCCTCAAGTCCACTACCAGGGTCCGCTAGTGACCCTATGGATATACCACAGCATTAAGAGAAAAAAATGTTATCTATGCATGTGTCTGTGTGTGTTTGTACGAGTATATATGCGACCTCTGAACAGTATAATTAAAAATATTGTATATTATCGAAAAACCATACGGAATTACGCTTTCTACTGGTGGAATGTATAACTTGTTGGCGACTTCCTGTCACTACTGAACTTACCACTTCAACTTAAAAATAAACTTTTTTGAGTTTTATGACTGTTCTTCTTCGATGAATTCCTCTTCAATCTGTTTCTTCACCGGAAAGCTTTTTAGAAATCTGAGAGTGTTTTATAACCTGGATTTTTCAGTAATTCTATTAGTCGAGAACAGAAAGGAAACCGGTGATAATGACGTCTAGGAGTGAAATGAGCACTTCTAATGTGACAGTTTTGAGCAAAATATGCTATTGTAATTCAGAATAATAAAATAAGCAAGCAAAATCGTTTTTCTCTCAGAACGAGCAAAATAAACACTATCAATTAAAACTAAAATTGTCTTAAGAAATACAGTATAAAATTTCTGCTTGCATTTAGGTCTCTGAAAATAAATATGCATTTTGCTTACAAATACGGACTCTAATTATCGCCGATTCCTTAGATAAACGGCAGTTTATGTTTTAGCATCTCGTTCAAGTGGCATTTACGTTTTCTTGAAGTCATTATGCACGATACAAACATAGGCAGTTCTGGGCTGTTCACATATCCTATATCCCTTATGTTGGGACGAAGGGCCAAGTGGAGGTTTCTGTTAGCTACGTGAATTTTGTTACGGTTATTTTCCGAGAGAGGGCGGAAACTAAAATATTACTTGGACGTGAAAGGCCGTAAATCTACGGGCCCCCCAGCTTAAAGTCCCTCCTGGAGGACTCCGTGCCCAGGATTTTTACGTCCTGAAAAATTCATCGACAGGGGCCGGTTTTGATCCCGCGACTTTCGGATCTCGAGATGGGCTACCTCTAGACCACCGCGGCCGACGGGCGATTCACATGGTCCATTCTAAACAACTATGGCCTATCTTACTGAACTACACTATATCAATTGCAAGAATCTTCTTTCTAACAATCCAGATACCTGGACTTCTATCACGTATCACTTTGGAGTAAACTACTGAAAATTGTACATGGGAGCATAGACGAAAGTTACAAAGATATAAGTTCATAGGCTATCCGTTGCGACCGGCGGATTTAGTATTTACCGATCCTACGATGACATGCTCGCAACGCGCAGATTTAGTATTATCGACAAGGACAGACTTTTCCACTAGCGTACATCAAGGATGTTCTTCAAAATCTGCTTGCGCGATCTATAGAAGATTCCTGCTATACATGTTGGAATAAGTCAGCTGTTGATACTTTAAAAAAAATAATAATTTCGTGAGCAAATTTTGTTTGATGAAACACAAAACTCACTAATTTCAATGACGATAATTTAGGGACAAAAATAATCCACGACATAAGATCTAATTGTACGATAGTCCCCAAAAATCGGAGACGAATGGTCATTTTACTGAAAACCTTGATTATTCCTAAGCCAGAACGTCTCCTTTAAAAGCATAAAGCACTCACCATGTTTGGCTGTATAAGCTATACTGGATTCTGGCACACCGAGTCTTGCATAAATAGAATTAGTAATGTGATATACAATAAGAGTCGATAATACCGTTACGATGGATACATAGAGCCATCGCCACAAAACCACAAGCAACAGAAACCTGAACCTAAAGGTTAACTGCCATATTAATTACACTCATTTTATAGCGCATTCAATAAACAACTCCAAACACCTGGCAATCCAAAGCAAACCAATCCTGCTTCAGTTTACATTTTGATACTCTGTTTTTTGTTTTCTTCTCTAATTCTGTTTATTTAGTCTCCTTCTTAATCTGCTGTAAATGTTATTTATTCTTATCCTCTATTCAGTATTTTAGCAAAAGTACCAATAATCAGATTAATCTAATGAACCAATCCCTTTTGTAGTATAGGCCTACTTAATGCCAGACTTAACTTAATCATGACTATGTGATTTTTAAAAATATTTTCATACTGTGTAAACTGATTTTAATTTTATCTCTATCTTCCTTTCATACATTGTTTATTTATTCGTACTAATTTTTTTCATAATAGTTTTTACGTTGTGTGTAATGGTAAAACAAATCTTAAACGATGTACAGTAAATACTAAACTTAAACCAGATTAATTCATAACAACGAAAAGAAATAGCAAACGTACCATAGAGAATTTTGGAAAGTAGGCATAGGCTACATAAAACAAAGAACATTAATGAAAAGATTAAAGTACGGTACACATACAAAAAGTTAATGCTAAAACAATTAACGCGAAATTTGGTTATACAGAAAGATATTTATATATGATGCGCGTGTGAGCTCAATTACCTCACGAATGGATTTAATAATTTCTGCTAAACCCACATAACTTAACCTATAACCCTTAACACAATTGTAAAACCGAAATAAATCTCACTTGGTAATTTCAATCACTTTATAAAAAGTAAAGAATTCACTAAACCAGAAATTTTAGCAGATTAACCAAATGCCTGCTCTGAGATATATATATATATTGGTCGTAAATGTGAATTATATTTTGAAATTTACGTAAAATCATGATAAATGTTAAGCCTTATTTCCGGCCAATAATAGCAAAGACAACAATTTTGTCAAAAATTATCACAGTTAATGAAACGAGATGTCCGGATTTTATCAATAAATTCACGATAATTTATCTTGAGTATCAGGATGTCGAGCTACATTTTTATTGTTAGGCCTACTATTTAGCGAATACTTACAGGATTAAGCTGAAATGCACATTATTATAACAATGAAAATAGCTATTTGTGTCATTGTAATCGAGATAGCCACACAGATTAAATAATTAAAAATTTCCAATTGGCTGTCAATAATTACAATAATTAAGCAGGGGAAGTTTATCCCACGTACACCTAATATTGGTTGGATATCCAGATTATCTCAGGGGAAAAATTAACAATATTTTAATAGGCATGAATATTTCTTAGACGCCTATATATGCAAACTATCCTCTTGGCAAGTTTGAAATTTGAACCAAAAGTCTAACATTCATTCAAAAATTTTAAACACCAATCGTTCATCCAATTCTTATTAGCAATTCTTATTACGTTCGGATGATTATGACATGTCATATTTTTATCCTGACCTCCGTTCTCGCAGCAAAAACAAATTAAACACAAATTGCACCGTTGTTATCCTAATCGGACCGTTTTTATTTTGCATATAAAGTCACATTATGGTCATTTTTGTGGTCTTGTTTTGGCCATATTTGTAATTTAACGTCATTTTTCAGTTATAAATTCGGTAAAGGAGCACAATTATAAAGTACATGCACTAAATGGACGAGTTAAATTTAAAATTCATGTTATTAAATCAATATTTATGTCCAATTAATAGGTAACTTAATTTTTAAAATTAATAACTTAAATTGTTCATATTTTATAGGGGCGCGCTTGATCTGCAAAATATTTGGAGCAGATGAGACGAGCAAACAGGAGAAAATTCTTTAAAAATAGAAGTTCATTACAAGTAACACTGTAAATCACCAACATTGTTAAAAAGTCATTACTTAAGTGAATTAATATGATCTAAGACATTAGTGTACTTAAACATTTTAAATCGGTTTTGAAAGTACGTTATTTTATTAGGTCATATTTATGGTTTTTGGGTCATATTTAGTCATTTTTAACGGCATATTTGCAGTCATTTTCCACATTTTTAGGTCATAAACATCCGAACCCTACTTATTACTGTTGAAGCATTTGTGATAAGAGAAAATCTATTTTTCCATGAGATATGCTGAATATCTAACCAATATCAGGTGAAAGTGAAATCTGATGACATTCTACAGATATGTTGCCACTATGAAAATTCAGCTTTCATATCTGTGCCATATGGGATCTGGCACTTACTTGCTTCGGTTACTGTCACCAATATAGCGTCTGAGACCTCCAAGAAAAAGAAAGATTGAAGGCTATAAGAACTAAAAAAGGAACAATAAAAATATATACAAGAGTAGCTTTAGAAAATGTCATAGGTTCTCTGCCACACCATGACGTCCAGTGAAAAGAGAATCTAACTGGGGTCGACTGTTATAAATTCTCTCACACAAGCACAGTTCACACTATCGTAGCATGGAAGATACTTCCAACCGTTATGAAGGTTATGACATGCCCAGTCTTGGATATAAACTTAATTTATTGCCCAGTTATGAACGGATTTGATGTTTTCAAGCATTAGATTCTACAGTAAATTTCTTACTAACAAGGAACTAAAACTTTTAACTCGTTTGGAGCTTATTTTTATAAGTACGTGTCCCCATAAAATTGCACAGGATAGTTATAATGGTTCTTTATAGTGGATTTTACAGGAAATCATATAAAAACTTGATTCTGTATCCGGAATACAATAAAGTTAATAGGAGTATTAAAAAATCTTGAAACTAATTTTAACTCTGTGTTTTCTTCCTCTTCTTCTTAAGGAAATTATACTTACTTACTTACCCAATGGCAATAGACATCTCCTAAGCAAGCTAAAGAAATATATATGTTTTGGAACGCGGAAGATTATTGCTACGTTTACATGAGCCCGCCATTCAACCCTATTCTGTGCTAACTCCATCCAACCATCCCTCGAAAATCCTACTTCCCTTAAATCTATTTAATATTATCCTCCCACCTACGACTAGGTCATACAAGTGGTCTTTTACCTTCGGGTCTCCCAGTCAGCAATTTTAGATATGTCTTTCCTCCTCCATAAGCGCAACATATCCAGCCCAGTTACCAGCCCTTTGTGATTTAATTACCCTTATTATATCCATCGACGAGTATAGGTTATGAAGCTCGTTATTATGCAGTTTTCTTCAGTCCCCGTTTTCATCTCTCTTAGGTCCGAATATTTTCATAAGTACCCTGCTTTCGAATAAACTCAGTTTATGTTCTTCTCAAAGAATAAGGGACCTTGTTTCACATTCATATAATACAACTGGCAGAATAACTGTCTTAGAAATTTTCATTTTTAGATTTCTGGACAGAAGACGAGAAGATAAAAGTTTCTGAATAGCATAAAAACAGACATTTACTGATTTTAGTCGATGGAATTTATGTGTGCATCAGGGTGGCCAGACGTCCGGCTTTTGGCCGGACTGTAAGGCTTTTTGCTAAGCAGTCCTCCATCCGGCGCGGCTTTATGCCGGACGTTGATATATCCCCCTTTTCGAGACTCTGATGGATCGGTAAAGCGTATTAATAAAATTTGTATTTTCCCGTATGTTCCTGCCAATCCCCTTTTGCAGTGTATAATCACTTATTTTATATAAATGCAGTGATTAAGTAAAATTAGTCAGAGTTATACCATGTAATATCTTCTGCCCTGCCGCCATGCCCAAAGTTTTATACTATGCTAGATTACCGAAGAAGTGTGTCCTCCTTTCTGACGTTTTAGAAATGGCCATCCTGGTGTGCATAAATGTGACAGGCCCATGTCTGCAGATTTACAGGCACGTAAAATAACTCTTGTGGGACAAAATACCGGCTCAATGGCGACGGTCACAGGCCTAAGTTGCGTACATCCCCGTCGTTAAATAACCATAGAACCTAAACGTATACTGTATTGAGAAAATCATTTAAACATAGCATGTATAGATTTAACAGTCACGTGAGATGGATATCTATCATGAAAGTCATATAATAGTCACAGAAGATAGTTTATTATTCTAGCTGTTACAACATGGCCATATTTCAATCCATGAAGTCTGTTCTCTGTCCTTAGCTGAAGAAACGTATTAAGTTATTGTGCAGTGTAGTTCATATTTAAAATGTCCAACTTTTTTGTTTCCTAACGTAATAAACTAAACGTTCAGACGTAGAAAATATAAATCAAACTTTATGGCTGTTCAGTAGCGTCTTAGGTTTTTTCTGACCCAATTCCTGTTTTATGGTTCTGCAAAGCAAACAACGCATCCTGGAACTGCACTCCATGAAGCATTGGGAGTTGAAGTAAATACTGTGATTTTATGCATCTGGTCAAGTAATATCCTTGAGTGTTATAGCTTGAAAGTTCCTTACCGCATAATTATGCACAATCACTGTTGTACACTCAATGCAAATCCTAGATCCTTTAGAATGTTGACCAAGGTCATTGGCAAGAGTGTTATACCAAATTCTGATTAGGCTGATGGACGTTCTGTCGTGTTAATTAAGATAAAGGCAATTGCTTTAATACTATCGTAATACACTTCAGCTCAAAATCTAAACTCACAGATTTTTTTTATCAGACGGGTTAAAGGAGTGAGGCAAGGAAAGTTTTCAAGAATCTTGACCAGAACATAGTTTAATGTAATTTATTAATACATCAGCCTATACCTTAAAATTTAATTATAAATTTTAAAAGTTTAAGACCGTCTAAAAGCTATCATTTTTAATCCTTGCGCGTTAAATGCTGAATCTGTAGCTGAAATGAGGCGTAAATAGGCCTACTGCAGATGCTCAGTATGTATGTATTTTTGGCTAAAGGAATGCAGTTTAAAATAAATTTTAAAAAATTGTGTGGAACTCTAAAGTTAAAATTCAAAATGGGTTACATTCGAAAAACGTAGAATATTTACCTTCTGTTTATACGATTCTTTTATGAGTTATGACCTTCTAATTAAAGTTAAATCAATGATTTTTCAAATACCGTACATACGAGTATTTATAAACTCTCTCTTCTTGGCGTACCTTTCCCTTACTGTAGTAACTTACAAAATAGTGTCACACCTACTACACTAGTAGTTTTGTGAACAGTAGACCTAAAAAATCTAAGATTTGCTCTTGATCTTGAAACAGAATAAAAAAATAAAAATCCTTACACATACAACGTTTTTCATGACTTCACGAGACAAGCTGGTTGCCAAGTTGGAAGGAAATTGAACAACATGTTAGGTCGTAAATGCGTAACAAACAAATTTACAAACATGAAATGCCGGTATGCCATTAGAGTTATGTAAATGTTAAACCGGAGAGTGGAAGTAGTTTTCAAATCCTTATTGCATTACCAGTTTGGCTAGAATCGTTGAAAGAATCTGATCATTATATGAAACTGAATCATTGAAACGGTAAACATTTTGTAGAGGAATAAAAAAATTTAAATGTTTACACAAAACCTACGTCTTTTTTTTGGAGAAGAACAAATAGATCTTCTAGGAAGGAAAGAATTAGAAATGAAGAAATTCGGGAACAAATGTAAGAAGTAATATTAAATATTTTTAGAAAGTTCCGCCTCTAACCCTTAACACTTAACACACAACTTATCTTGATTCACTCAAAAACAGCATATAAAGATGTAGATGAAAGCTGGAATCTGAACCAAAATGTGTCATTATTTAAATAGAAAATGCATTTCGGCGTATATGCTGCGCCATCTTCAGTTCTGATGAGTTGTATTGAACACCACAATTCGTCTGAAATAATGTTGTTTATGTTTGTTATTTGGTAAATATTTGACCTAACTACAACTGTGACCTAGGTTACTAAATAACAAACATATAAACAACATTATATCAGAGGAATTGTGTTCAATACAACTCATCAGAACTGAAGATGGCGCATCAAATACGCCGAAATGAATTTTCTATTTAAATAATGACGCATCTTGGTTCCACACAGAAGATTCCAGCTTTCATCTACATCTTTATATGCTGTTTTTGAGAGAATCAAGATAAGTTGTGTGTTCAGTGTTAAGGGTTTAAGGCGGACCTTTGTAAAAATATTTAATATTTTAACCCTTATCTGTTGGAAATTAATTATTTTAATTAAAATGTAAGTAGGCCTACAACACACTATAATAGATGAAATTAAAGAAAACCAACTCTTCTGGTATGGTCATGTGAGAAGGATGTGGGAGGAGAGATTACCAAAGAAGATGTTCAGACGGAATCCTCCGGGTAGAAAGAAGGGAGGCAGACCAAAGAAGACATGGTTTAATGGAATACAAGAAGACATGAAGGAGAAAAACATTCCTGACAATCTATGGGAGGATAGAGAGGCTTGGAGATTGAGAATATGGAAGATGTAGACATACATAAAAAAACCGTGATAGTGATGATGATGATGAGGAACATACATGCCAAATTAGAAGGAAATCAAACAACCTCTTTGGTCGTAATTGCATAACACGTAAACTTACAAACACAAAATACCGAACGGTCGAGTGAAATCAGGACCTCGCTATGCTCGGTCAATTAATAAATAATGTTAATAACAATAATAACAATGACAATCACTATGGCATCAAAAAACGCTTATACTCAACAAAACTTAGTGTAAGTCAAAATGGCAGGTTTACTACATCAAGTCAAAGACATCATCACGAAGAAATAAATCCATCCAACTTTATGGAGCCACGTCAAGAAATAGGAGAATGTTCAGAATTTCAAGTGGGAATACTTAACCGTATTTAATATAATGGCTCGGACACACAAGTAAATCTCATTAGGGATCCAACTGACGAGGCAAGAAAAATTGGCGTCTTTGTCATTCCCTGACCGTAATTCAAAGGAATTCAGTACAACTGTTCCCGTCTAACTCGACTACCAGCTTGTTCTTGCATTGATAAATAACCAAATGCCTTAGAGCAGGCGGGTCCTAACACATTGCGTCGATCATTTGGACAGTTTGATCGTCGTCGTCTCAGGAAAGAATGAAACGGAATGATGCTGAACACTTTGTAACATATGTTGTATCACGCCCAGACGTTTTCTCATGGCACCAAATGTATTCCATAGGGTGATCCACAAAACCTGTGCTCGGTCTAGGATAAACTTTAATAATTATGAAATTCGTGTAATTTTTATTTTCTCGCATGTTTCGATCAATTGGAGGGGGACCGTGTTTTGCTCTTGTTAGCAACAAAATTAGTGCTTCAATATGTTTGCTATTTTGTGAGGATAAAGACAGATGTGTTAGTTTATATGTAAAACATTTTCTGCTTTCTTATTCAGTGACCTATTTTATGTATTGTTGTCTATAAATTGCATTACAATGCCATCAAAGAAGAGGAATAATGGAATGATAATTCTATCACACTGGCCTTGTGACTGTGAAGTCAGACTGAAAAAACCAATGCCATAGCCGGAATCGAACTTGACTTTTAATATAAGCTTTAATTCCATCAGCCGGAATATAGAGGCCAGTCAATATTAGAGATATCAATGAAACAACTAAATCATAATTATTTCTATGACATGTCATATTTTTCCCCTTTGCATTATTTCAGGTTTCCGACTAATTTAAACCCGATTCCAAGCATCCTGGTGAAAATGGAACGTCTTTTATTGTGCATATAACTGCATATTTAGGAAATTTTCAACTATTGTACCATATTTAGTAAGAATATGCATATTTAGGTCATATTTTCGGCATATTTGTGTGCATATTAAAGAAATTCTGAAGTTTCATATCATATTTGGTAAATTTTGCATTATACTGATACTTTTTGAGAATTTGCAGACATTTAAAATAATCAACATCATATTTTAATAAAATGAATTGTAATGAAACTTTTAAAAAATATACATAATGTGTAAGTGGTAAAGTCATATTTTAAATGATATTGGTCATATTTTAGTGTTTTTTTAGGTCATAAATGCATGCTTTAACAAAATTGAGCATTATTGGTTTGCTATAAAAAACAGAGCTAGGAAAAACATTCCTCTATTTACATCTTTTCGTCATGAATTTTATGATTGATTTATTTTTTATGATTGGTAAAATTTGATTGTAGCTGATTTTCATTTTCTAAACTTTTCTCTCTTTTATCATCGTTATTTTCTTCTTTCCTATTTTTTAGGTCATAGAAATGCGTCCCCTAATCATAATATATTAGTAACAGTGCTTTGTATAATGTAATACTCGTATCGTTGACCTCGTAAGTCGCCAGGGAGATAAAATGACACATCTGGAGATTGAGACGTTAAATTGCTCTGCACCGAGCATCACATAAACGAAGATTATTCTCAGTAGAAGTGTTACTCGTTTTCCAGAACTAATCGGAAATGATTAAACATATAATATGCTATTAGCAAAAGCGTATACACTACCTCTCCGTATGGCAATTATTAGTTCATTGGACTTAAGTATATATCTCTTTTATTTAGCACAGTAATTCAAAAGAACAGACAGCGAGAGGAAGAAGTAACTTACCAAAAATAGCATGTATTACAATTATTTTTAGAACTGATAGGCACTAGAAGTTAAAAAATATAGGCTGCCGAAAAAAAGCTAAAATAGGTATTCAAATTGAACAAATGAACCAGGCATGAGAAGGCAAACAAGGAACAAAAATTATATAATTTTATTTAATTTAATTTAATTTGCAGGCTTTATGCTCGTACATTAAATGATAAGAATTTCTTAGAACACATATAATAATTAAGGAATCGCGCACAATGTGCATTATCTTAACCTACCCAGTCCTGAACCCGGGGAGGGGATCTTTCACTACTGA
The DNA here is from genome assembly GCA_964059195.1 of Ectobius pallidus. Taxonomy (NCBI): domain Eukaryota; kingdom Metazoa; phylum Arthropoda; class Insecta; order Blattodea; family Ectobiidae; genus Ectobius; species Ectobius pallidus. The sequence goes on along the minus strand of CAXKWD010000007.1, from coordinate 120,357,243 downwards.
AAAATCCCCCACCCGGCCGGGAATCGAACCCGGGCCGCCGGAGTGGAAGGCAGGCGTGCTACCGACTCACCCACGGTGACGGACTTAGAACACATATTAGAATGTTAATTTTTTCCAGGGCTAGATGGTAATTATGATGATGATGATGACTATGGTGATTAACACAAATGGTCATTAATGATGACTAGATAAAATCCCAAATTTATTGAAAATATTTTTTCTACGATAGTCCTTTTTAATCTACTTCCCATTTACGCTATCATGGTATATATTCGAATTTAGGCGTATGTTGCTAACGTACTATCTACACCCAAATGCGTCATTATACCAAAGCCTCTAACTTTTAATATAAGCTTATTTATTATTGCAAGCTTGGAATATAATCGTATTTACGAAATGAATTTTACAATTTAAATCTTACTTTTGACTTTACTTCCTCTTTATTCCTTAATACTGACCCAGCAATTTAATGCCCAGCAGCTAAGTGCGATGAGACTGCTTGCACCTTTGCATAAATAATCATCGCCACCAAGATTAAAATAGTACTGCATTATAAGGTTGGTACCTATTGCAACTTCATAATAGCTGTTGTTAGCGATTAATTATTTTCACTTTTATTATTCACTAAATCGCTATCTTAGAAAAGATAGAATGTCATGAGTATCAAGTGTAGAACTAAATTTTGAGGTTTTCACTCGATTCTGTTAAATCATACTTCCCACCCCCTTAAATCGCAGCATACTATTACCAGCTAATTGGTGGGACAAGCAATGATTGCTGCCATGGTTTGTTCAGAGCAGCAGTACCCTTAGATATAGGCTACCTTGAGTACGTTTCACAATATCGCATTCAAATAATTCAAATTCATTAAACTTGCTAGTGAAATGGATTTTATCATTTCTTATATTTTATTCGTGAATTAGTCTCATGAGATTATTTCACGAATATAATAACTAGAGCGCGAAAAAGTGCCTGAAAAATGACCTATGACGTGACCTTAAATTTATTAAAATATGACATGAAATATTGAAAATTGAGTTGGTATTTATAAATATGTATTTAGAAAAGGAAATATACAGCAGTATAATAATAAATAGTAATAAACAAAGGACAAGATGCAATAATTTTAAATTATTACTTTTATGATTTCTATTATTATATTTATTGTATTATTATTAATGAATGCCTCATGCTAAGTGATTATGAGATAGCTTTGGAAAAGTCCATTCTGAAGTAAAAACAGAGAAAAATTCAAAGAAAGAATTAACATTTAAAAAAACCAGTAGAATATAAAATGCAAAAAATTAAAAAATACAAAATAAAAATAGGCTATCTGTAATGTGTCAGAAAAAAGATGACATTTCATCAACTTCCGAGCCCTGATGATGATGATGATGATGATGATGATGATGATGATGGTTATGAACACCAGTTAATAGAGAAAACTACAAATGAATTTAAAATATTATTCCCAACACCTTCAGTTGCCAAAGCCATATAGAAAGATCAGATGAAGATTGAAGCCGAGACCAACATCTTTGCAGTTTTAGTTGAAGCAAGCTTCTTTATAGGCTTCATTGTAGAAGGCAAATCAAAGGATTAGAAAGAGACAAAGAATTGCTACATGATGGAATTAATAACACACCCATGACTTCGCTTTCGGCATTGTCTTATAAACATCATAAGCAGAAACCCAACTGTGCCGATGGAATGCCTGCGAATTTTTTATAAGAAAGAGATAGAGATAGCGAAAACTGAATGAGGTTCTTGCCATAAGGCGCTCGTCAATTGGTTAGTCCTTATAAGTACGCAGTACTGTGACCAATAACATCCTTTGAATGAAAAGGCTGTAGCAAATTTGGGAGAAGCTTTGGTCCATGACAAGTGGGGATGGATAGGGGGTATCGCAGGGGGAGGGGGGAGAGGTGATGACCCCGGGAAGGTCCAGGACGATAACCTCAGTAGCATATTATCTCTTCTCTTTGGCGTTCCCAAGCCCGTAAGATGCTCGGGCTTGGAATACTAGTGTTTTCAATGAGTTCTCAGGGTATTCCACTTCACGGTACAGTAATTTTCTCCTCAGGTTTAAACATTTCACAAGCTCGTAAGTAAACTTAAAAAGAAATAAAAACAAATACATGAAAATAACATAATTTTAAAACCTATTTGTGAAAAGAACACTCTCACACATAAAACAACCGTGTGAAAAACAACTATCTCACAGTTATAAAAAAAAAGGCAAATAACTGGCATTTTCTCAAGCGATAAAGGATAATATATTTCCGTACATTTCTCTTCACTTCATCATTATTTACTTCTCTCTAATCCTGTGCCCCCTTGTTGGGGCGTAGGGCCTCCAAGCGGTGGTTTCTGTACCTATGTGAATTTTGTTACGCTTATTTTCCTAGAGAGGGCAGAGGGACAGGTGGTAAGCCCTTCGCCCCTGAACCCCCCTCCGGAAACTAAGGTATTACTTGGACGTGAAAGGGCCGATAAATTTTGCATTATTTACTTAGACCTACTTAAATTTGTCGAATTGATACTATTTATCTGTCAAATTCATACCAACATATCAAGATTAACAATGTGTTAAGCAGCGATCTAGGAGTAAAGATTGTCATTCCGCAAGGAACTGTATTAGGTCTTCTACTATTTAGCATAGCCTAAAAATGATTTATTACTATTAAACACTGCCAATATAAAATGAACCGATAATATAATATATTGACATGCTGATAGCACTGCTGTTAAATTCTTTGGAAATGATTGGATGGAAGTTTACAAACAGCCAATACAGGAATAAATACTTTAAAAAATTGTTGGACAGCAATCTTCTTGTTAAAAATACCAATAAAACCACATTCATACCCCTATTCTTTAAATAAATCTTAAATGCAATCAACAAAATATACTCATAAAATATTTATCCACAATAATAATTGTTCAATCTATGTAGGCTAAATGTCCAAATATAAAATAATAATTCCAAGTAAAATATTTAGGTATTGTTACAGATGAAAATATGCGTTGGATAGTCATATTAATTTCTTGGTTTCAAAATCTCAAAAAACTATATACAATTTTCCTTTAATTGAGGCATTTTAAGTCAAAAAGTAATTAAGATTAATACATTTAGAAATAATAATATTAGAATAATAAATATATATTTACAGAAGAAAATCATTATCGAAATCGTAAACAAGGAATTCAACGTACTGAAAAGAAAATGCATAACTTTTTGCCCATTTTTTGAACGTAAATGTGATACAGAAACTAGTTTAAGCATATCTCTAATTCTGACGTGAGATTCTATAATAGCTTCCTTAAACAAAACCCCAAATTATCATTACTAAATAACAAATTATTTAAAAGAAAACAAAATAAAATTATTACAGATTCAATTAACTTGTCAAACGAAATGTTAAAAAATATAATATTCTGTACAATTTAAAAGAATTTAAACAACAGTTTCATTTACAACAAATGTTTAAATAATTATGTTGTTGTCAACTACACACCCGGCGACAAGGAGTTGAATAGACTATTAATATCAATTTATTTTCTACATGTTGCAGTGATAAAAAATATTAATTCCAGAGGTAGGTTACTGGGAATGAAATCATATTCTACAATTCGGCCGTGGACCTAAGAGGGCACCGATAATATAATCCGATAAATGTGACACCTTCATCCATCTGAATATAGCACAAACGAATTTGTAAAGGCCATATACGATTATGAATTAGGTACACTATTTTCTAAATTTGGAACAGCGCATCTGTCTTACGGATAAATTATTACCATATGATAGATAATAGACGTATAAGCTACAATGTAGATTTCGTTTTGTTTAATTTCTCAACCTTTTATGCTGTGTAATCGCTTGGTGTGCTAACAACTTATTGGTATTACAAACTTAATTGGTTCAACAACTTGCACAAATGTAATTATTTTAAAACATTATTCCATTGCGATGAAAATTTAGGCTCATGGGAGATGCCTATTTAATCTCATCATTATTCATAGAAAGCAAAATTATCTTAGTTTGAAAGACCAAAATATGAAAGTAATAATTACATAATATCAGATAAGCCTATAACTCATTCCTATAAATGACAACTATGGCTTATATTCAATATGGTAATTACCTGTACTTCTCCTTTCATCGTATTCAGCTGGAATTGATAAGGTTCCTGTTATTATTAATGGTATTTAGGCGGGAATTTATTTCGTAAAATAAACTTCATTAATAGTAAAGAAAATATACAAAAAGTTACCTCACTTGATGAAACGGAAAAACGCATTCAGAATACCGACTTCTGGCTCTTACGCTATGCATCCACTTATCTCGAGATTGTGTTCTGGACTTCTTTTGTAATATTCTAAGTTATTTGCTCTCTTGTGTTAATATTGTTTAGAACATTCTGTATAATACAGTTCCGTACTATTTTAAATTAAAATAAACTTTCAAGCACTATACTACCAGGAAAAACCAACAGTAGAACGAAGAAGATTATGAGCCCCTGTAATTACGAATGAAAAAGGATGTAATAAAATTATCTTAATAACAAACGACGTCCTTGCTCCCTTCTTGATAGGCTATCCTAGGGTGAAGTATGCAATGTCAAGCCATGTAAAGGTTTAATGATAAATGGTATTGTTATGGCTCATAAAAGGATCACCTATAAAGAATAATTATAATAACCAAACAATATGACTTCTATGAATTTGACCCCTGCTTAGCACAGCAAATCTCATGGTTCAAAGAGGGTTACTGCATTTATAGAGTTCGTATGCTGGCTAATCATTTGAACCTTCACTATTCATTAAAACCATTCCATATATTTTATTTTATGTGTGGTCGTAAATGTCAAACGTATTTCTAGAGGACTTTTTTATGTGCCAGTACATGAATCTAGGCGAGTGTTACAAATTAAATTTTTCTTCACAGTTGTCAGCCAAAGAATGATAATTAATTGTTTTTATAATACAGTAGGATCCATTGTTTGATTCATAATAATACTTCTATTTAGTAATAGTAATTTCATATAACCAATCCATTGAATATTAGTAATGTTCTTAAAAAGTAAAGTACTGATCAATACAATCCTATGTACAATACATTGTTCAAAAGTAACTAATTTACAAGCGATAGGCATGAGTCATAAAATAACATAAAATAACAAAATAACAAATTTACCAAATTTACCATTTACCAGCTATAATATGATAACACTGATAACCATTAATCATTAAAGAAATCTTAGACAATCTAAACTTACTAGACCTATATTATGTTAGGAGTACAATTAAACAACTATAAGACTTACACCCCTTAAGATTAATTACGTAACTTATATTTCCCCTTCAATCGTATTCAGCTCCTTTTATTACACTGTGCAACAGACATTTTGTTACGAGATAGACCTACAAATAACCAACTTTGGTTATTTTGATATAATTTATTTCGAAACTGGCCATGAAAATGTTCGATTGGTTGCGGTTTTTATGTACATGTGGATAATAGTTTTCATACATTTTAAAATTATAATTGAATAACGGAATAATACGTATAAATGATTTGATAAAACTTTGCTTGAACATGTAATATATGTTTTCCATATAAGTCAATCCTCCTGTACATGAATATGACAACAACAAAATTTTGTTCCATTCCGATTTCGAGAAAATTCCATTTTTAATTAACGTAAAATAATTTTCTGAACAACAGTAACCAAATAAAAAATACAAATTATATGGCAATAAAAGTTTGGTTGGACATGGGATACATGTTTTCCATTTTAAACAACTCTCTTGAACTCGAATACGACAAAATAAAAATAAAATCGTTGCTGATTTCGAGAAAATTCCAATTATAAATTAATATTCCAGATTTTGAGAAAATTCCAATTTTGCATTAATGTAAAATTGGTAATCTGGAACCAATAATTTTTTGTAGTCATATTCATGTACAGGACAGTCAAATCATATAAAAACATGTATCTTATGGCCAACCAAGTTTTATTGGCATTTAATTTATATTTCTTACATTATAACTACATACTATTACGCAGTAAATTGTTTTATATTAATGTGAAATTATAATTTTATTGAAATCTGGAACGAACGAAATTTGTTTATTGTCATATTCGCGTTCAGGAGGGTCGAATTATATGGAAAACGTGTATCTTATGCCCAACCAAATTTTTATTGCCATATAATTTATATTTATGATTTGGTCATAACTATTGCGCAAAAAATTAAGTTAGATTAATTTAAAATTGGAATTTTCTCGAAATCCGGAACGAATAATTTTTCTAACTGTCATATTCGTATTCAGTGATGTCAAATTCATAAGAAAGTCCTATTTTCGTCTCTGTAACACAGAAAAAGTAAAAAATTGTTGAGTGTTATTAGTGGTAGGCCTATTTCGGTGGGAATTTATTTCTTCCAGTTCAGTCTATATTTTATTTACTAATTAGATAGACCAATTTAACAAACCACGTCACTAATCTGGAATATATTCCAAGTTCTGCTATATGAATGTTATGGGAATTTTATCTTCAACGAAATAATAACTAGGCCTACACCTTCATCACAATACCCCTACCTCATCAGGACAGGATAGTTAATTCGTCTGTATTATTCACTACTAGGTTTAGATAACCTAAAATTTATCTGAAAATCCGAACTACTGTAGGATACTAGTAAGGATTACTTGATATTAAGAGTGTGAAAAAATCCACTGTAAAATAGAGCAATATCTGATCTCTGGACATATTGGCCTAACATGACACACATACATATTTGATCCACATATCCGCTAGGTCCCTGACTTTTAGTTCAAAGATAAAATGTATTCCACTTTTAGTTCTTTTTTATTTTACACAAAATTTTACTGCTCCTTGTAGTAAATTCACTCACTTCAAAAATTTTAATGTTATCATTTCTCATAACAGTCTTCAGATAACTCATTGACAGTGATGTATGCATTTAGTAATAAATTCGTGGAGCAAGGGGACACAATCTTTGTTGATCCGTTCATTTTGTTATCAAAATCATTGATTAAGAAGCTAGTTTTGACCTTTCAATTTTTCTTGAAATGCATCTTGCTGTATTAGGCATAGCGTTTAGGGTCAAAGCTCCACTTGGAGCTTTTTCATTCAATAACTCGTTGACAACGTTTTTGTAAAGATGTATAAACTGTCTACACAACGATAAAGACAGCGTCCTGGAATTTATTAAATGTTATCCTTGGGTCAGTAAGAATGGGTTTAATACATCACAATGAAATTATGTAATAATAACAAGAGAGTTCCGATGTCATTGTCCTCACAATCGCTTCACGGTCTGAAATAAATGTTGAAATGTCTTCCAAGTCATCATAAGCATATTAAGATACGGAAATGAGTTGTTTTACAACTTTATATTGACTATCTTAAACGATGCATTCAAGACCCTAGCAATCCAGACAGGACAGCATTAACTGGTTGAATGATGGATAGGTTCATTCCTATTCTGTTAATAAGCAAGCAGACACTATACTGAAAATGATATTTTAATTTTAGCAAGTCTTCAGAACATGTACTAAAGTTGAAAATTTGACATTAAATAAAGTATATTCATATATTTATATATATATATATATATATATATATATAAATACGAAACCTTTTTTCCTCAATAATATATTACATGAAGTCTAACCTAAGCTTAAATTTATCTGGGCAGTAATAAGGGTCCTTGCTTTTCATACCGACAAAAGTTAAAAATCAGTAGGCTTATATGTACTAAATTATATTTATATTGTTTGCAAATTGTCAATAAAACCTACTTATGTAAATGAACATATGTGTCAAAATGTAAATCAAAGTGGGTAAAAAATTTAAAATATTTACAAACAATTGAAGGATCTAAGTACGCACCTGAGTATAACCCATACGGATACACACACATACACACATACATATTGTCCTCTTTTAAGTTCAGGTGTGATGTAGTAATAAAAAAACACTAGTTAAAATAATAAAATCTTGTTGAGCTAGGTTAGATCATTTTCCCATTTTCTTGAAAAGCATTTCTGAATTTAAAATGCCATCTTCAGTTTGCTGGTTTGAAGACGGGTAACATAATGTTGGTATGAGCACAGATATTGAAATTAATTACAGTTCCTCTACCTACAGCTCTTCCTATGGAGAGTGACCAGATCTACCTATACGAAAAAGAGGGTAGTAGTGTGGAAAAATTAGGGCAAACCTAATGGAAGCCATGAAGAAATGGATATAAGCAAATAAGCAAACACAATTATGGGGTTTATAAACATCAAAGTATATTAATAATGTTAACAAACATGAAATAAAACTTTTAAAAAATTCTTAAATTGCAGATGTTAAAACCCAGCGTGCAAAGTTCACAGATATTTCCCTCAGGATGACTTTCCTTGCAGGAGTTTAGCTTTTCTCAATATTTACATATAAAAATCCTGACAGCAGTAGGGTCTATATAGATGCATATGCATTCATTAAGGTTATTCCTTAAGGTTATATTGCACCAGCAGTGGATCGTTTACAGATTCAACTGTCAACCTGTTCCGTTCATCTATCCACTGAGATGCAATTAATGAACACACTCTCTCAAAATTAGCCTTGTGGTCTGGGAAACAAACAAAAGTCAGCAATTTTTAACAATTCGGAATGCCACGTTTTACGGGAAAAGGTAATCTGCGCCACTTCTACCTTTTCCCCCAACCTACACGATGTAAACTGCGCCACCGACATATGTAAACTGCGCTACCGACATATACAAACTGCGCCACCTACATATGTAAACTGCGCCACCGACATTTAAATGGCGTCACCGTCATACTAACGCACTAACATTTTCCTTTCCACTTCTCCAGACTTAGGACTGGCTATTGCATAGATGTGGTTAAAAATGTTAGGCATAGTAGCTTTGTCATTTTTTAAATGTTAAAAACAATACCCTAATTTCTTTTGCATGAACGCTTCGTCACTTATAAAATTGTTAAAATCACTAACCTAATTTTTTTACATGAGCACTTTGTTCTCATATGACGCCTTCTTAATAAAATCAAAACGGGATATTTCATTGTTTATATATCGTTCTCTCCACTTGAGTAGACGAGAATACTTGTCATTTATTTTAGCTGTTTTTCTTACAGGTATCCCTTATTCAATATTTTTCAGTTTGATGTACGCACTTGTTTGGAACTGGAGAAGTGCATCTAACACAAGGAAGATGTTGGGAGAAGCATGGTAGAACATCGAATTATATTTTGCGTGAAATGACCTACACATTTCCGTGGCGCAGTTTACATATATGTGTGCCGCAGTTTACAAATCTCATTTTTATTCTATTTCAAATTAGGTGTCAACCGTGGCGCAGATTACATACACCCTGTTTTACAACCTACATGACAAAAATAACGATTACTGAATGCGTATACCCAAAAGAACCTAGGCTGAGATAGTGTTATTGCACCCATTACAAATAACGAAGTCATTAACTATTACAAAAAATACTTTTTGGAAGACTAAAAAATTGTCCATGGAGAGAGGACCGAGACATACAAATGAGGGCATATCCTCGAAAAAGAGGACGTCTGGTAACCCTACCTACCTATGGTAAGGGTAGATAAAATAAAAATACGAATCAAACTAGACGGTAGCACACCAATTGCTTCCTTGAGGTAAAATGGCTACCGAACACGAGGTAAACGTGACAAGATATGGTTTACTGGCCACCTCACGTACACTATAGCTTCTGAGAAACTATTATAAAAGCAACCAGTTCCTCTACACGGGAGCCATGGCTTCTCAAACACAAAATAATTATAAGCTATCCAAACAAATTAAGCGATCGAAAATTGTAAATTATGCTGCAGCGTTTTTATTACAGGATCACGCAACTTGAGAATTAAGCATAAAATCAACATTTTGTTGGAATTTTTCCACAGTCGAATGATGTCATTGGCTGTTATTTCTTCTTCAACACATCCTGGTGTACTTTTATTGCGTGACTGCCAAAACATTTATGAAAATCGTGTCCACCTGGAATGTTTTATTGCGATTACAAGTTTTGGTATGCGGGTTTGATTGTTTAAAATTCTAACCAAAACACTCTAACCTTAAATAATAATTACCCCTTCTTTTGGTGTTAGGAAATTATAGCCGTCTTTAAAGTGAGATTTTATTACACTAAAGCACGATTTAAAAAAAAAACAGTGATAAATTTATCGCCTACGTCTTTCTCGGAGGCCGCTTCAAGAGTTAAAATAGATTTTCGGCTATTTGATAATATTGCTCAGATAACTTTCTCTGTCCTTTATATTGCCACTTAATACATTAAGCGGACGCACTTGGAGCAGTGCACGCAATCAGTTGTCTACGCTTCAATCAGAATCGCTAGACAAAACTAAAACTAAAAATAATAATAAAAAAAGAGTTTGAGGACAAGATGGATAATTTATAATATGAATTTTTAGCTCTTAATAAATTCAGAGTGATAGTTTCTTTTAACAATGTTATTAGAGCCGTTTTCGAAAAAATAGCGAAAAATAAAATCTTCATGTCAAGTGGTAGAGAACGTCGCCACCGTGCGTCATATCACATTCCTGCAAGATACTTAACTCAAATATATATCTTCGTGTTTATATGATCTTTCGTTTTTTGCTATGCTGTTCATGTACAAAAACCCACATATAGACTTGTTTCCGTTTCTTATTTTTTTATTTTCTTATTTTTTTAGGTGTCTTCAAAACGTGTAGGCTTACTAACTTGATATCGAATTTCAGGGTCGAACACATTATACAGCAAGCGTAAATGAATGGAACTAGTTCGCAAATTATTTGCAAAGAAACCATTTTGCAAAGTTTGCCTCAAAAAGTGTGAGGCAAGAACGGTTAGAAAAACTCTCGAAGTCAAGGCGATAGTCTTGCAATTCACGGGCTAGGATGGTCACATTTATGGATTCGATGGAAGTATAATACGCAGTATCTTTCACATTCCTCCACAGAAAACACAGTGGGAAAGGTCAGGTGACCTGGGTGGCCAATTGCGAAATCATAGGTCATTAGCAGTAGCAGTATATACAGCGTTGAGGCAGATGTCGAATCTCTGCGAACTACTTCGTAGAAATAACCACGTTGACGGTCCACTCACAATATGGAGACCCAGGGGGAAATTCGAAGATTCGTCCCTTCTACTGCAATAGGCTAATTTCTAAATTCATCAGACTGATTAGCGATGGATTCCACCGACTGAAGGCTGGATTTCACAAATGTTTCCCAATGGATCCATGATGACTGATGAATTAAAAAACCATTATTTGGCCAAAGAATGTTTTTTGGGAGTGCCAACATAGTAACTACATATAAAATCTATAACATTGGCGATGGAATTGTTGGTAACTCCAGTTTATTAATCTCTCATTATGTTAATGTTCATCAAATGGTTATGATACGTTCAAAGAATTGCATGCCGCATCATTTTTGCTAACACCTGAGCTACAGCTGAAAAGACATGAAATCATAGAAAAAGGTAAATTCGGTATAAATATTTCTGTCCGACGTATTAAGGGAGGAGTGAATTAGATAGTCTATAGCCTACTTCCCCTACCTGGGTAGATGGATTGGGTCTGAAGAACCGAACGAATTAAATAAGCAAAGAAGCGAGGACGAGCGATAGTAAAAATCGAGGAAACTTCAAGATAAAGAGAGAGAAAAGGAAATCAGCGCTAAGAGCAAGCTCACGCCCGCGAGTTTTGTGTATTGACGTTTCAAGTTTACATAACCGTAAAAAAAACATGAGTTCCTCATCTCTTTCTTTTCTGACCTAGCAAATGATTATTCTATTGCTTCCTCCTTCAAATTGTACGATGTCATTGTACAAGGAGGGTCATATATCTCTGTCAAAACATCTTCAGGCTAGTTCATAAAACACGACTATCATAGAAGGATAATTCACACGTTAAAACGGTGGTCACTTTTAAGAAGGTTCATAATTATTAATGATTCTGAAATACAATTTTCTCTATCCATTATCCAGTTTTCTTAATTACACAAGACTAGATGTATTGTACACAAGACTAGATGTAAATGCCTGTACAGAAAGCGAAATGGATAGTCAAAAAACGTAAACAATAGCCTACTCACGCCATTGCCTATACCCTCAATTCAAGGTATAGACATGCTTCTTCTACCAGACTTCCAAAAACCAAAGAAACAAACAGTGCAGGGATGGACTGGCCATTTAACGAAATACCGTATACTGAAAGAATCCTGCGGATTTTTACTATGACTTATTCGAGTCGATCTACAGAGTGTTAATGGATAACACCGAAATATTTACCTGTATATAGAGGAGACATAGACAAGCAACTTTTATTAGGAGATTTTTCCTCTATGGATTCAATTTTTCCTGTTATAGCATAAAATATCCTAATGCATACCCACCACTGACTTCTAATATTTGAAATGATGCGAAACAAAGGAACTTCGTTCAAACACTGGAGTTATGAGAAAAAAAAACCAATGCAGTGGCGGCCAGTAATGTGATTAGTTTTAAATTTAGCAAAACATGAAAACTCTAAGTTATGATATAGCTGTTGATGAATGATTAAGAATCAGATTTTTATCTATCACTAGAAGGGCGTGGAGTCAACTTAATGCAAATTTTAACCCTACTTCACTTCATTATTGACTTGTGAGCACCAAATTGTAATGACTTTAATGCCTGTAGCATAATATTTTTCGCCATAGAGCTAACATCTCCAAATACAAGTTGCTTGATTGTGTCCCCTCTATACACAGGTAAAATATTTCGGTGTTTTCATTAACACCCTGTATAGTACAATCTAACCTGCACCCTAGCATCATGCAATGACCACTTCAAATGTGATTAATGACAGAGACGTGTAGGCAATGTCATGAGACCTCCTATCTAAATCCAGGAAAACATGGTAGCAATAAAAATAAAGCAAAATTAAGTTTTCTACGAACTGAGATCTTTAACTCTTTGCCTTGGTCTCTAGGAAACTTTCTGCGCTTCGCTTCATAACTCAAACGGAGGCGGGTCGCGGGATTTATATCGTTATTTATGTACTAGGGACACACTACCAGCGATTTTCGGATATTTAAATCCGGTTTCCTACCAGGAGTTCTTGAAAGAGGTTCACAAACATGCGCTGGGAATTCTTCTTGGAACGTGAAGACTGATCCGCTGATAATATCCACAAACGTTTTAAGTGGAATTAAATAACTTCAATGGTTAAAATGAAGACACCGGGAACATATTGACCATTCATGTTTTATTTAATCTGTTCGACCATAGAAGTATAACACAATCATAACAACATAGGCTTGAGTACTACACCAACACTTTCATTTGAAACGCAAAATGTATGGTTTTCTAAAGAAAATTTAAACTGAATTACAAATCCGTTGGTGCAATGCTGTTTCGATACAGTGTATGTTAGTACCGAAGATAGTGAGGAGTACAACATATATTACTTTAGTCCTTTAACATAATAAAGAAAACTAAATGTTCTTTGTTGATATCCTAGAGTTAAAGATTGAATTATATTTTAGGCAGCTTGTGTAATTGTATCTTGTTAACTTTATTAATGAGGAAGTTGATAAATGTTTGAAGACAAGGTAAATCTGTGTTCAACTAATAATTTTATTTATTATTCTTTTAAAAGTTATTTTCCTTTTAGTTGGGTTACTTGTATTAAAATACGTTAAATCTCTCATCAACTGAATTTCAGTGCAAATGTCCGCGTATGTAAATATTAGTACGTTTACATGCAGGATTCAGATCGATCAGAGTCCGATCCACGCATTGAGATCGCCATGTAAACGCGGACTCAGTCCGGAATGAATTTTCGATCCAATCCTTTGCAAATGGAGGAACGGATCGGATTCAAGTCGAGTTCAATTCCGGGGTGCGCGGGCAAAGAGAGTTAAGTCCACTTTCTTGTTACTGAGAATTAGAGTGACTTAACACACTATACCAGCAAAACATAGCTTTAGAGATGGATAAATCCATGAGGCACACATCCATAACTACCGTACAATTTTGAATATGACTTGTTGGACTTAACACAAATGTAGAGAACATTTTTATCTATAACTCTATGGACATATCTCAGTTTTTTAGAATGGTGGACTTAGCTCTCTTTGCCCGCGCACCCCGGAATTCCATGTAAACGCTAGCGAACTCAATTCCGCATGTAAACATGGTAAATGTGTATCTCCCCATGTGTGTCAGAGAAGGAGAGAGGTGGAAGATACAGCTCAGCTCATTCCAAGAATAATTTGTGTAAAGATGAAAAATTAAGTTCATTAATAAACTATTGTTGTAATAAACGAGGTAATATAAATTTAAATTGAAAATAATAGGCTATGACTCACAAATTCAAGTGAAATTCACCTGCTATTTTATGTTCCAGCTAAGTAATAGGCAATGTGCAATTCGAGATGGCAGCAATAAGAGAAATTAGTATGCAATATATTAACAGAGCTCCTGCGTACTTTAAATTGTAAGCATATAAAGTGGAACAAAAGATAGCAGTTGCTTGGCAATTGCTGTATTTATCTCATCGCGAAAGTGAACATTCCAGTTGTGCGAACAATAAACATATCTATATTCAGTGGCGGCCGAGTCTTACGTGCTATTGTGCTGCAGTTATTATCAAATTTGTGTTAGCTATTATAATTTAGTTTACTTTTTTTAAGGTTCCGGGCTGGCCCTTCGGGAAAATCGGATATTTTCCCGGTGGGTAGGTGTTGAAAAGAGCCTAGTTAAAAAACACAATCTTTTGTACTATCGTAATTATTAGGTCCCGGATGTTGATGACATTTCTTCTATGCTTTAATTCAGTCATAGAATTTATTTCAACAAGAATTGAAAGTTATTGGCTACTTTTAGACACATTTTATGCCGGTTTGACACATAGGCCTATTGGCGTATTCATGTCACTTTTGCAGTTTTGTTCATATTGTGCATGTTTTCGCGATTTAAGGTCTTATTTCAATTACATTTGTGGATTTGATCTCATATTCAAAAGAGTTAAAAGGCCTATATTTTTTTATATTTGTGTCTATATTCTGAAAATTACTAATTCCTAGAAAGAGTTACTGATATTTTGGTCTCACTGCCAATGGAATGCGGCCTAGTTACCTATTACCACTAAAACTACGAAGTCTTCCAAATTGTCCGAATTTTCGAAAGACCTCTAATATTATCTGCTAACTTTTTTCTAAATAAAGTGAACAATGTTAATTTTTAAAACTTCATGAATCACGATGAACCAGATTCCATCTGCATCAACATTGAGGAGAATTATTTATTTTCTTGTTATCAAATTGCATTGGGACAAATCAAATTACTTTAAGGAGCAATAAAATTTGAGTGTCTATTGATGTAACGTCAGATGCTTATAAGAGAGCCGTTGCTAATGTAGCCTATTGGCACGCTCTTTGCTGAGCGTCGTAGTAATATATTTTTACTGGATTCGCAAGTCCTTGGTACAGTTAGTCATTCAAGAATTATTCCCATACTATTCGACAATGCATGAAACGGTTAGAATAATGTCGATATTTTGTACGATTCATTAGATGTGTTTGTTTGTCATGATGGTCTTTTTGGCTCATATTTAGCTATTTTTAAGGCCATATTTTCATGCATAATTCTGAAATTTTTAGGTTATAAACATTCGGATCCTAACAATTATAATTTATACTATGTGACAACACAATACCCATCGGCCAAGGGTGTGTCCATGGGCTCCATAAAGCTCATAGTGCCCGAGCATTCTTATAATATCCACTATGTATTTTAATTTAAATGGTTAACGTTCTTTTTTTTTCAAGTTTCATCCACTATTTAGATACTGGAACAGTACACCCTACAACTACAACAGCTTTAGGTATAAGGAAATCATCAAATGACAGTGATATTTTTGTAGAATACATCATTCCCAATATATGACACATTGCACACACATTGCATTGATACAGCTCTAACGAATTAGGTAGCGTTTTGTTCGGGATTTCTGCGCTTTTTCAATAAAATCAACACTGTGAATCCCTTATTCCCTTATGCTACCTAGAAAAACGTAAGCAGACAATACACCTACTATCTAACTAAGAAAACTGCATGTAAATCGGACCAACGATCCTAGAATCGTAAGAGCAGAGGCAGACAGACAAACAAAGGAACATATAGACACAAATTTTAAGGAGGACTTTTAAATTTTACACCTAATAAGAAAAATGAATACTACTAGTATATTAAAAGGACGCTAGTAAATATCCACGCTGTCATTTCAATTGTTGTTATTCATAGTAGCCTATTATTATTGTTATTATAGCCTAGTTATTGTGTAGTTGAGGGCCGCTTTTTTAAAATAATTCCCAGGTCGACTTATATCCTCAATCTGTTCCTGGTACCGTAGATACACTACTAAGGAATCCTGTGACTCTTGCTCAGTTGTCCGTCCGTCTGTGGACAAATATTAATGCGCTAGCATTGAAACTTTAAACACTACACGTCTTATTTTTTGCATTAAATATCCACAGTCAATTTTACATCATGCAATTACTATCTTAAAATTCGGATTGATATGAATAATTCCAATTTTGAAATACTAGCAATTAAATAGTTATATACGATGCATATTTAGTTCTCATAACGGTCGAATATCTTACGACTTTTATGGTGTTTTGAATGGTGAATTTTAAAAAGAAAATTATTTCCGTTCGCTTGTGCTTAGAGTAGTAATCAGAAAGCATTTGGTAATACCGTATGTAGCGGAATCAGCTATTTTTGTTGGCAAGCATGTTGTTAGAAACAAATCACTATTTCAAATAGTTGAACATAGCAAAAATATTTGCTGAAAATACTAAATCATGATCTATCGTCAATAAATTTATCTCTCTCTTGAAGTTATAGAAAAGGCTAATAAAGAACTAAATTTTAAAAATACTTAGCTATGAAAAGGAATTGCACGCTTTGAATGAATGGGGAGAAATAAAGGTCACAAGTAATGTTTTGAGCGAAACTAAATATTGTCATGGCTTACGTTTCTGTTTTGTCAAAAACATTTAGGCTGCCGGTATCTAGCTTAAGTACCCCAACCAAGCAGAATTTTATAAAAGTTATTTTCAAGAAAATCTAAAATCTTCAGTAGCACTAACAACCTTGAATATTCAAATACGAGAATTACCTTATTAAAGGAATATTCATAACTAAATTTATAACATAGTACGTTTCAAAATCTGAATTCAATTAAATGAAAGACATATTTTCCAATTTAATCTCTTAACCACGAACCGCCACTGTTCATGTAGTGTAAGTTATTTGTGGATGTTTTGACATAGAGCTAAGCTGCGTAATCTCACGTACATATTAAATTTAAGAAAGGTGAAAGTGCAAACCATATTACTATACTTGGTTGTCAGACTTACCCCTCTAATGTGTGGTGTAATAATATTTCATTTTTGTCTGCATGGCGAATTTCATAGAGACTGACCTGTTGAAAAAAAGGAAAAAATACATATAAGTTATAGATAATTTTATAGAAGTTATTCACTGGACATACATACATTTACATAGGCTATACTTAAATAGATAACTCATGCAAGAAGTTTTATTTAACAAATGATGACAATGTGACCATAGTTCTGTGTAGTTATGACTTGTAAATAGAGCTGACATTCATAATTAATTACATATTTTACGCTTTCTCTTTAGACTATGGGAAACATAAATGTCCATGGTAGACCATACTTTATGACAGTTATTACAGTGAAGTTTCATTATAAACATTTTTACATATTTTTACATATTTCTAGTCATTTTAAATATTCTTGTGGGATTACATAAAGTTATGTATTTAACTATTTCGTGTTATTTTATTTTATAGCTTTGTTAAAATTCATAACTGAAGCCCAGCCTATTGACACTTGAAACAATAGGCAGGCTTAATTATTAGGGTATTAAGAATATGGCAGCTCTTTAAGAGGATGGCCACAACAAGAAACCTCTTAATTGGGATTTAACAATGATTCAATTTATTGTACTGTTGTATAAGTCTTTGATAAACTTGATAGTATTTTCTCACGCCACTCCATAGGGTAAGGTGGTACATTTTCGAACATGGTACAGTTCTGAACGGACTAAGATTTTTATCCATTTTTGGGTTTCAAATGTTAGCCATCCTTTTTTAATTATATAGCGTCCATACTGATTGTTTTGTTGATCTGTATCCGCGAGAATGATGTTTTAAGTTGACTTATTCGGCCATAAAATATTACCTAGGTATTTTCCAATCGAAGGTAAAAACTCCATGGTGAAAAAATGGCACGTTATAAAATTGCTTATAATCCCACGTTGTGTTACTGGAATACATTGTTGAGGACCAATTTTTAACTTATACCAATAAATAGCGTAGTCTTTAATACGTAAGTCATTGGCACAACAATGGTCATTCGTGAGCGGAATTTGCAACTATGTATAATTTACAGAAACTGGCTCGAAGTACAAATACGAACAGATTTTAGGTACAATTTCGAACCGTACTTTAACCCGCGATCGCTTGCATGGAAAAGCTGTTTTGCCATCACAGCATTCTGCATGTTTATTATTATTAACTGTGCCAGTCAAATATTTAAAGGATGGCATTCACACAGCTTTCAACAGAGGTATTATTTTAACGAAGATTTATGAATTACACTTCCTCTGGATTGTTATTACATCTCAGCAGTTATGCAATACAGAATAGCAAACAGAAATCGTTCTGGAGTTGTTAAGTATTTTTTATTATTGCTCTTGATGTTATTGCAGACCCGCCTGCATGGTCTAGTGGTTGCTGACTACGGACCCGCAAGTCTGGGTTCGATCCCCGGTACCCCCTCGAAATTTTCTGAGGTAGGGCGATTTGGAACGGGGTGCATTCACCCTCCTGACACCAACCGAAGAGCTAATTCATAAAGAAGTAGCGGCTCCGGTTCAGTAAGCCATCAATAACTGACGTAGGAGTCGGCATGCTGACCACATGCCCCAAACCTGTCATCTGCCTATTCAAAACGTGACACTTCATTATTACGCTCATATTATTGATAAATAATAATAATAATAAAATATAATATTTGGAAGAAAGTAATTCGTTCGTTGAAAATGCCACTGTTCGAAATAGTACCCACTGGTGTTTAGAATTGTACCTACTGTGGTACATTTTCGAACGATATTCTGGAAATGAAAGATTGATTGCCATGACCAATTTTACAGCTGTTTGACTTTCATATTTTTGTGAAGGGTCAACTATATTGCCAACTTTGTGATTACGATACAGTTGAACTTGTCTTATGTTTACTGTGTTCATAAAATAAGAATATTTGTTAAGTGTTCGAAAATGTACCACCTTACCCTAAGTAAGTTTAGGACAGGTTTTTACGAAATCTACTTAAAGGTATGTTGTTTGCGTTTTTAGACCAATGCTTACAAGTGGGTGAAAGGTGATGGAGATTTTGTCAAGAAATCATAGGCCTTTATATTCAATATTTCGCAGTGTGTCAAATTCTTAAATAAAGAACACATTATTGGTCTCATGAGGGGAATGTATTAAATCTATTTTATAAAATTTTCCCAAATTATATTTTGTGACGTCGATACGTAACTTTTCGCTTATAATGTTCTTATTGACAGGCATCAATCAATGACCCCAGAGAACGTAGAAAAAAAAGGTAATTGTTCACTGTACTGAAAATTGTAACGCATGATTGTCTCTTGCGTGGTCCTTCATTCGGACATACTTCTTAAGTAAAATTTCTTGAGAATCTATAATAATAATAATATGCTAACAAAAATTTCGACCGCTTACAATCCAGTACGTCTATTACTTTATATGGAAGTGAAATTATAACAATGAATATGGCAGACGTTCTTAGAAAGCAAGGAGTCTTTTCAATTCCAGTCAAGATAATAAGGTAGCTCACGATCTTAATTTTCAATAGCGATCCAGTAAGCCTTGGAAAGATACACCTTTGCAATTTCCTTCGGCTACGCCACAGTTCACGGTACAAATGTTTTTGTATCGAATCAGATTAACAATAGGGATAGTCCAGATATTTCATTTTGGAAAGATGATCCAGATTGGACACAGTAATGGTACCACACCTATTGTATAAAGAATGTAATTCCATAATTGCTGCACGGCTGGTAGCTCTCAAGAAGCCTTTGGGTGCCTGCGAAAGATAATACGGTTGCTCACGACGTTCATTTTGAAAAGAAGAAGAATAGGTACTCGTGTTTCCTCTGGGGCATAGATCTCGTATGACTGACCCCTCTTCGGACAATAACATGTAATCAGAACCGCATAATGTTCAGAATTTCCATGCCTTGTGTCCAATATAATCACTCAAATTCAAGGTCGGAAGGAGTAAGGCACGAAATATCTAGAGATTAATGGTTTAATGTTGAAGAATAGTAATACAATTTCCATACCTTCAATCCATTACATCTTCAGTGATGTGATTGGTGCATGGCTGGACATTCCATACATCCAGGTCTAAATAAACCATGGACACTATGCAGATACCACTCTACATAAGTAAATGTGTGAAGTTCATTTGGACGTTCTATTGTAAGAAATCAAAATTTGAGAATAAAAGGTTGAGTAATATCACTGATAACTTGATTTATAACGTTCTTCTGTTACATCTGATCACATGAGACATGACCTACGCGAGCCACTCCACTAACTCATATAGCTACCTAAGCGTCTTTTCTCGTCTTCCCAGTTGTACTGTAACATCTGTGATTCTTGCACTGCAACGAATAATCCTTCATCGCCTTTAATATCTTTTTATTGTAATAGGCGTATCACATTTTATTTCTGGCTGCTACTTATCATGTAAATATTAGCGTTTATGAAATACCTGCATAATAATATAGGGCTAGTAGGCCTACCTAAAGTAAAAAAGTAAATTGAAAAAATGTATAACATGTACTCTTCTTTTTTAACAGGCTAGAAATTATCACTGTTGTGCACTTAGGGAAGATAACCCAAAGAAGTCATCTAACTTCTTCAGAATTCTTCTAATAAGGATTTTAAAGAATATAAATTTCAAATGAAAATGTGTAGAGTATTTATGTTTGTAGCATAGTTGAAGAATACGTAAAGTTTTCAAGAAAATGATAAAAAATAAATTGTTCTTCAAAAGTTAAATAGTTCTTGAAGAAGACAACGACAAGTACGTGTCACTTCTTCAATTTTCAATTTCAATTTCAATTTTATTGCTATAAATTACAATAGGTTTGTTCGCAAAGCAGTCAGAAACCAGGAACAAATCGTTCGCGCATGCGCTCTTTCTCCACACGCGTTCGCAAAGCGAGAATCCGTGATTCTGATTTCAATCTTCTGTTCGCAAAGCTCTCACGGACAGTTTCTGTACTATAAGAAAAGTTTGCAGGCTCTAGCATGAATTGTTATCAGAGACATGCGCAGTAACCTATTTTCACGCGCCTGACTCCTCCCTCCTATAACATTGCGCCAGATTTATAAACATAGGCTACTTATATGTATGAATAATGGAAGATAATTAAATGTTCCCCAAAATATAGATTATATTGTCGATGTATATTGCATTTATAACATGTCAAAGGGAAATATATATTTTATTTGCATATCATATCGATTAAACGCAGAAACTATCGATTCCAAATTCTTGTAACCGTTCGCAAAGTGCAAATCACGGGTAAGTTACAGACTGGACATGCGCAGTACAACAAATTCTCAAGCGGTCACGGATTTGCTTTGCGAACAAACCTAATATAAAATATATACTAATGTAATTTCGAACGCCAACCGAAGAAGCAAAGCTTGTGCTCGGGGGCGGTAAAGTTCAATGTCTTTCTTAGCCAAAACAAACACACCTAAACACAAAACTCACTGATCTTAAAAATTTATCCTTTGGTTGCATCTTGGTATGAGCTAACGTATAATAACGATGTCCAGAGTCAAATTGAAACAAAAATTATTTAGCCTATAATCCGATATAAACTGACATTAAGAAATACCTTCGAAAACCCTTTCAAAGCAATAATCAAGTCAAATGAAATAAAATAAAATCAGTGCTTAAGTTGGGCCGGACGGGAACGGCGCTCCGGTAAAGTAAAAATTTTCATCGCTCCAGCACAAACGAGGGAGGAAAAAATTGCGTATGAAAACGGGGTATATTTTGGTAACACTTTAAAAATAAAAAATAAAGAACCATTATTACGGTCATGTTCTCCTGATCTTACGCGACAGTTGCCTTGTCTTCTACCCGGTTGTCGTAGATTCAATGCGTACGGACGAAGTTGGTAGCATTGGTTGTTATTGAAATGAAATATTTGTGTGATTCATTAAAAAAAGTAATTTGACTATAATGTTTGGTATCATAAAATGAAAATGAAATTCTGTAATTAAATACCTGCATATAAATTTGTGGGTTCCTCCTAGAAAACATTTCCAACTTCAGCACCGAATATAACAAATATTTTTGTTCGACCATATTATAATATGCCTACGCTTATTGTGTATTACGTAACGGTATCATAATGGCACTCATTTCAAAACTTTTTTTCTACAACTGGTACCACGTTACAATAAATGTCTTGACAGCAATGGCAATTAGCCTACGTTGAGAAATAGAGTAAGGTACTGTAAGTACTGTATCTTTGTAAGTAAAGTTTTGTGTTGATATCTTTCGTTATTTTTTAGTTATGCCAAATCGTTCTTTACTTTGTGGACGACTATCGTATATAATCACTTAAAGCATTGAGCATACTTTCCTATTTCACGCCATTGCATGCCCAGTAAGCAACTTCTTTCAGCTCCAGTAAGGAGACCTCCAAAGTTTCATAAAGGAGACCTCCAAAGTTTCAAAAAGTAGCTTGTAAATTTCATTGTGAGTACAACAAACTTTGTCAGAAATGCTGGAATAAGTTTGATAATCGCTATTCTCCTCGTCCATGCTATATTAATTTATGTTGCAGTTACCTTTTCAGAGGCTTTTAAACTTCCAGTTTAACAGAACTGAAAATGAAATCCTGACGTGGAGATTGGGTACACGATTTCAGTAATTTATCCCGGTAAACAACAGAGGTCTGAGTGGCCTTGAACGGACTTACTTCCCGGGTAATGGGCCCACGCGTCCTCCTCATAAGATGTAATCTATCAAATGAACTTATATCCATGCTCCACTGGTCCGCGAGATTGACATCTTACCAGATGGCTTGGCCAGTAGATTGGATTCTTAATTCAATGATCTCTGCCTGATTCTATACATCAGTGACTGTCAAATTGCAGGGCTGAGGCACTTCTCGAGGCTGTGTGTAGTATGTGGCCTTCATTCACTGGAACTACTCCTGCAGGCGATTTGAAATATTCGGTATTTGAAAGCATAAGCTTGCTATCAAATATAACTTAATTGATTTCAACAAACATAAAGAATCAAATTTAGGATATCTACATACTCTATAGGCTACCGAACTTAACTTTAATTGTAAGTGCTTTCTTCGGAAACAGTCATCTGAATATTGAATGTTATCGATTATGGTCCTTTCGATAGTTCTTAAGCTCTCATTTCAAGCCATTTATAATTAAAAAAAACAATTATATCTTAAGGTCCAAACCTTAATAATTTACCAGATTTCGATTTTGATCGACTTTTTTACAGAATAAATAAAAGAATTTTGTGCAGTTCAATTCTGAGGTGAAATAGAATCAGAATTCATATGGAATCAAAACGTCCAAATAAGTTTGCATATGATTTTTTTTATTTCAGCGAGCTTCTATTTGTCTCTGTCTCTCGTTCACTCTCCCCCTGTCTTATATTAGCTTACATCTTGTACCGATATTAGCGTACATTTTGTGCTAGATGGGTACCTAAACTCGCTGAAAATCAGCGTCGTACGTTGGCTTCAGTCGCAGGCGGCCGAATTCTACGACTGCAGAATTTCAAAAGTGGCTGGAAACTATGTGGAAATAGCTATTTATGTATCAAGTACGCAAAATAACGCTTTAGCGGACGAATCTAGTATAGCGGCCGAGGCGAAAGCCGAGGCTGAAATACTGGATGAGTCCGCTAAAGTTTTTGCGTACGTGGTGCATACAATATTTTTTAGTAAAAGTTCTATAAATTATATGAAATAAAACAAAAATACCGTATAATTAATTATAATGAAAGGCAGTTTAAGTTATCTGGTCATGGCCATCTAGATCATAAAACAGCAATGACCGTACGTAGCAATAACAAATGCATCTATGAGTTCCTTGTTTGTAAACAATTTTGCATACCAACTAGTATTTATGAAAAGCTTGTGAAAATATAAATGATAATACCGAGGAAATTTCAATCCAAGCCAGAAAAATTGAATTGGAGCTGCTACCAGCAACTTCACGGCAGAAATAGGCTATGAGAAGGGATATATTACGGCATTTAAATGCTGTTCGTCCATGGTAAGGAATGTTTTTCAAGTGAACCAAAATGTGAAAAGTTGTTGGCTTATATTTGTTGTCATGTGATGAAGTGGGCTACCGTGTTTTGCGAAAAATCCTGGTAAAGTTTCTGTTTGTCATAAAGAAACGTGTTGGCTTAAATTTGTTGTTTTATGACCAATTATATGCGTAAATCCATGTTAAAGTTGGTGTGACTGGTCAATGCCATCTGGGTTTTGTTTATAGATTGCCATGACGACTTTAAAGGACAAGGCCGCTAAAATTGCATTTTGAATGCAGTTTGAATGCACTTTTATGCAATTTTAGCGGACTTGTCCTTTAAAGTGCAGCTTTTCGGCGTGTTACCAGTCCGATAAGCAGCTGTTTTAGAGAGCGTGTACTAAAATAGCTATTTATTGTACCAATAAAACAATAAAGCTTTAGCGGATGAATCTAGTATTGCGGCCGAGGCGTAACCGAGGCCGAAATGTTGGATGAGCCCGCTAAAGCTTTTGCGTACGAGGTGCATACAATATTTTTAGTAAAAGCTGTGTAAGCTATATGAAATGAAATAAAAAGCCGTATAATTAATTATAAAAGGCATAGTCAGTCATTTTTTGACGCCATATTCTCACAGCCGCCTGAATCCTATGCTATGAACGAATACAAAATGCAGATGTAGAAGGCAGTGCGGGTTTATTTTGAATAATATAGCTATGTTGACTTAGGCCTTTATTTGTTTGTTATATTATTAAGTATTTTGTAAAAGAAAACCTGGTAAAGTTTCTAATTAACGTAAAGAAACAATGTTGCCTTATATTTGTTGCTTTATGGTCAAGTATATGGTTTCAAACCCTGTTACGGTTGGTATGACTGATCAATGCCATCTGGATTTTTCAGTAGCAATGACGACTTTACCGGCCTGGGCTGGTAAAGAGCGACTTTTCGGTGTGTTAACAGTCGGACAAGCCGCTGTTGTACAGAGCATGTACTAAAAAATAACTGAAGTTATCCTAATCCTCTTCGAACTGTCAATGAGTGAATAGAAAGGTAATTAGGCGTATTTACACTTCTCTGCAGTCCAGTACAATGTTGCCAAATACGTACCACAGTACGGTTACTTCACTTGAGAAGTGGTGAATGTCAGTGGCAACACTGGGGAAAATCCACGCGACTACAGGAGTACCTGTTTTTTGTTGGTATCGGTGGTGGTCCAGATTTTCGGATTACGGAACAATGCTATTATATTCTTTTGTAGATAGACAATGGTTTGGGACGAGGTCTTCTTACAATAGCAATATCTTCGCTTTATCGTGGAAAAGAATTGCTGCCCTCGTATTTGCTGCAACCCTTGTCTGTAACAAATCGACGGTCTTACTAATAATCCTGTTGTATCATTTATACCAGGAATATACACAGCTGAGGAGAAAAATGTACTAATAATCCTTGCATAAGGCTGAATGTGTGCAACGTTTTTCACATCCTAACCCCCTTGTATAAACTTGACGTAAATAATCAAGATGGCCGATATCCGTAACAGCCGGTCGTTTCGTAGATGTCTGAGATTGAATTTTGAGGCTATGCATATTCTGAGCTGCTTTTGCGGAATTATAAACATTGTTTCTTGTTTGCGGGACATATTTCCATACTTGTACCCATGATTGCAGCTTTCTGAAAACAATATAATGAAATACCGAAACTAAATTTTCTTTCAGCAGACGACACGCTACTGTTTGTTCACTGCTCCGACAGATGGCGTTCTGCAGTCCTTCATAGCCAGGGGCTAGTAACGTCATCACCAGCGTGACGGGTTTGATGACGTTTCACGTACAAACCCGGAGTAACCCTTGGCAATTATACTGCGTTTATTGGTAATACGGCTTATGTAGAACTTGCGCGGAGAACAACCAAACAACCGTTCAACGCAAATATAAGCAACTTTTATTACCTGCGATTGTATTTGGAACAAACCTACTCAGCATCACACATATTTACAGCGTCTAGGTCGATGGAAATATTAGCAATTTCTGATATCTGACCGTTGAGGAGAAGATAAATCTCGTTATAATACACAAGATGCTTTAAAAGGCTGAAGAAGCGTGTGTATGGAGAAGACATGGCAACACGGGTTGTTGTGATAGTAGAGTGAGTACACGCTAAGCTTGGAGTAACCTTGACAGCTTGGCTTGGCAATCACCCAACACAACACAACACAGATCTGGGTCCAGCCTGTCTCCTCGTGCAGCTTCTCTCTCTCCTTCCCAACCTCTCCTCACAACAGGATTTATCGCTCAACAGTGTACGGTTTGGTCAGGCGTCAGAATTGAAGCTTTACTTCTTGTATCATACTATGTAATATTACCTATATTAAATTCATACATTAAGGAAGGTTTCAACAAATAATGAAGTCATGATCCAAGTGTTAAAAATGAGATCTTATTTTGCGAGTAGGTTATGTTTGTGAAACGAGCCCGTAAATGCGACTGTAGAAATCCTACCAGTGAAATAAAATCATTTTACCGTGTTTCGTACACTATTTTTAGACAGTCCTTAAAATTTGTGAAATAATAATAAATGTTTGATTTTCCGGCACACGACTGCCAACTTAAGGACAACAGCGCTTTTCACCCGCCAATTTTGATTGTTGCAATATTCTGATAAATTTAATACATAAATAGATGTAGGGAATTTTAAAATTCTTATTATTATTATTTTTTTTTTTACTAAATCTATTTAATAATCATATGCAAATATTTTTAACTAAAAGAGTATTTTCGATGTTAAGAAATCAAAATTGGTTAACTGGATGTTATAATTTTATACCACTCAGTTGCACAATTTTCTCCTTTTAATTAATATCATCTAGCATCATAAGTGCTTATTTTACCTTCGACTGTCTAACAAGTTTCTTCATTCCTATTAACATATTCGGTAAAAGGCAACAGAATATTGGTTCCTAAATTAATATGGATGACGTAACTGCTTAATACATTCGTCTAAGTATTCATTGAAGGCATGAGAATGCTATGTGGATAAAGGACATTACATTACTTAGATGATAAAGGAAAAGTATTTTTTATATATTCGAAGGTAAAAAAAAACTTTTTATTTATGATATTTATTATAGCCTATATGATATTAACTAGCCAAAAAGAATAATATTATGCCACTGAATGACATAAAATTATAACACTCCAGGTTAACCGACTTTGATGCCGGTCGCATGGAAAGTAGTTTTAGTTGAAAATAGTGTAAGTTTAACAAAAAATAAATATGCTAAAATCCATTACGTCTTTCTAAGTATTAAATTTCTCACATTGATCGCAAAAATAGTCATTCTTGGTGGTTAGACTAAAAAATCAATAACCCCTGTTTGCGCACATGGCAACACCGTGAGCACAGTTAGAGGCTTATACGTGATAGCCTATTTATTAAATTAAATGTAATTATTATAACTACTTCACAAATAATAACCGCTACCTTAAAAATAGTGTATGATACATGCGGTAAAATTATTTTATTTTACTCGTTTTCACGCGCTCGTTTTGCAAACATAAACTACACGCGAAAAAAATCTAGTTTTAAACACTTGTATCATAAATAACTATTTAAAAATTTGCAATTTATGAATATCTTTTAACATTTAGGCCGCTGAGATGACAGTGAAAACCCAGTCATAAATCACTAAATTAGTGTGACTCTCAGTACTATTATGACGTAAATGTCTTTGCGTGAGGTAGATCATTAAGGGTATAGTCATAGGAGAGAGATTCCATCTGGCGTTGTGAACTGAACTCTGGCTAGCTCAGTAGATACAGAATCGGTAGAGTAGGATTACCTCCACAAAGTCTCTGGGTTTTTACGTATATACCTTAGGAGCGAGTCTCACCGTTCATAGAGTTCCTGCGTAGGAGAGGTAGCTGCACCCTGATTGGCTATCCCACTCCACGTGTTGTCTGTCTCTGTGTCTGCGGCATTATCCCTCCACTCAACTATTACAGTCTTTTCTACCACTGCCAACATTCAGCATGATCTTTACTCTCTGCCCAGCGGTAGGTTACTGATCTTACGGGCAGCGAATTCGCGCATCTTGGTAATGAGACGTAACGAGAAGCTCGCTGGCTGGGTTAGTCTTCAAGGCCAGAGACTTTGTGGGAGTAATCCAACTCTACGTAAAGCCGGAAGTTGTGGGTTCGAAGACCAGTGTCAACCGAATTTTTCTCGTAAGGATATTCTCTTGTAATATTCTCATAAACAATATTCTGTGGTTCCATTAAAATATAATATATCTAAAGTAAGGTGTCCTAAGGAGGTTTAAGGCCCACAACTCTCTTCAAAAAGTGTTTTCAAAAAGGGCACAGAGCATATATCTCTTTCGTACAGTACTCGTATGCTCTTAAAGAAAAGAGTTCCAATCGACATTAAAGAAAATGAATACACAGGTTTTGAGATTATTATTTCAATTTGTAATACGTCCCACATGAATAAAAAAATAAAAAAACTCTTGAATGCTCTATTTTAGCACTAATTGTAAACTAATTCTCCTGAAACCGCACGCTCCTATTGAAACTGGCAATTAATAATTACAACCTCTCCTTTTGGAGAGACTACTCAAAATTAAGCGTGTCGTTTCGGCTCACTCCCTTTGAACTTTAAGTGAATAACCAAATGAAGTGAATTATCTTGAAATCGTGCCGGGCGTGCGCGCAGAGTCATTATATGGGTGCAGCTCTGATTTACTTCTATCCCCTTCATACAAAAAGAAATAATAATGACCAAGCAATTTGTAGTGTCCATCTCCCGACTTGAAGGTAATTCCAGCAGCAACAGGATGAGTAAGCTTGCAGCCATGCAGTGGTCCTCTTTCCCGTTATACTCTCCCCCTTTTCATTAATTTAATAAAAAAAAATAAATAAAAAAAAAAATAATAATAATAATAATAATAATAATAATGTTTAGTGACTGTACTAAGCCCGAAATTCGATATCAAGTTCTTGAAGGAAAGAAAAAATATATGATGTGAAACACATAGCTCCCACTCATAGGCGTACCGAGGGGGGGTTTTTGGGGGTTGATTAAAAAAAGGGAAAATTGTATAATTTTTTTAAATCTGCCCATAAATTACTTAATACATGTATAAAGCGTGGGAAGCTTAAAACTCGTTATTTTGCGTCTTAATTTTTAAAATTTTCCGGGGGATCCCCGGAAGCTTAAAACTCGTTATTTTGCATCTTAATTTTTTTAATTTTCCAGGAGAGGACCCCCGGACCCCCCAGACCCCGCGGATGTTATAACCCCCCCATATGGTCGGCCTGGTTACGCCTATGCTTCCACTACCCACATAGCCCTACAGTAGAAGGTACAGTTAATTGATTAAAAAAATTAGAGAATGTCGTTACCTCATCGTATCGCATCCCCGAAGAGTACATAACCTCATCCACGTAACTTCATTTACCTTAAGTATGGGCAAAACCCTTTCTTACTTCACATTCTGATATATAATAGGGTAATTCCGGGAGAGACGGCCACGCGGGGGAGACGACCAATCGCTCTGATTTCAAGGCCGATAAACATATTTGAACGTAACTTGGTAGGCGGCAAGCTTTTTGTACTAAGAGTCGATTGTTGAACACCTGCGCTGTTTATATTTAGAAATCCGCGATTAATTTAACATTATTGTTTTCGAACTGGCTGTTTATTTTATGTATGTTGAATGAAATGAGCAGAAGTCCGACATTATTACTAACCAGTTAAACGATACTTACTGTGTGAGGTGAGCGAACCTTATATATTTCACTTGCATTGCGTGTTCTGTTCTAAACATTTCCATTTTTAACTACTGACTATGGTCATCTCACCTTTACAAATAGGAGAGATGGCCCACTGTTTTTCCGGGAGAGTTGGCCAACAACTTAAGAGCCATATTTTCAAGATCTTCTGATTTTTTCTAACATGAAATGTAAAAATGTTCACTTAAGACTAATTTCCATCGATTCTCAATTACTTATTTATTTGTATTGCTAGGGAAATGACATAAACGAACATATTAATACGTACACCTTAATGAAACAATTTTGAAAATCCAATCCAGAAAGATGTCTGTAAATAGATACGACTTTGACAGTATACCCCTAATTAAATAAATTCTTCAATTCATTTTCAAAATTATTTATTTATTTATTTACTTAAAAGCTGTCATGGAAGTCGGTATGCTGACCAGGTGCTCTCGATCCTGCCATCAACTAACGAAGTCGAAAGATGCAGATAAATGATGTAGAGGTTAGATGGTGTGCCCTTCCCCTCCATCGGATGTAATAGCATGCAGTAGAGATTAGTTATCTTTTCAGAAATGTATCAGAACTTTTCAGTTACTCATAATTGATTCTGTTTTCCAAAATATGTTTATTTTTACGTTTTTTTACTTATGTTATCACTTTAGTTTATTTTGTTTGTATATATTTATAGAAGTACAGCTACCTAGTCTTTCTACTTTGTTACTCTTCGAAAATGATGTGACCGACTGTCCCTATGTCCTATGGCAATCTCCCCCTGACACCTCGGGTGAGATGGCCAACGTACCGTTTTTTAAAATGTTGTTATTTCTCACCCTAAATTACTTTTTTTCTCCATAAAACATTATGTTATGAAAATGTGACATCCAGGGACCTGACTGAACATTTTGCACACAAATTATCTTGAAAATCCTTCAAGTTATTGAGCATTTAAAAAAGCGTGGCCATCTCACCCGGATTTACCCTAAGTCAGATATACTGACATAATAAAGTGCCAAAATGCTTTTGTGTAATCAGTGATAATTACAATTACGATATGCAGAAAATAAGTTTTTTTTAATCAATTTCCTAGTTAAGCTCAGGATCGATATATTAAGCAGGGCTTATGGAAGAACAAAGGTCTTAAGTTTGATAAGCATATGTGAAGGATTATGTGGGTAGTGTTATTTGTCATAGCTAACTCTATTGCAACTTCCAAAGCCGTATATGGACACTGTAAAACAATGTGTTGTCATGAGAACTGATTTGCATTTTTGATAAATTCTGTCTAATATATTTCCACAAAATAGGCAGTAAAATGGGCATTACTCCGGTACCAGCAAAAATAATAGGCTTCGTCCCATGGACATTATAAATGCTTAAGTTATACCAAGTTTTATGAAAATCCGATAAAGCGTATTAGAGTTATCACGCGTGCAGACACACGGAAGGACGGACGGACATCTCCCGTCCAGCACATAATCTTATGAATAGAGTTCGGATGTTTATATATTTTTATTTCCACCTACATTCTCGTCACAAACACAAATTACGCCTTACTCCTATCAGAATAGGACCGTTTTTATTTTGCATATAAAGTCATATTTTGGTCATTTTCATGGTACTGGTCATATTTTTAATTTAACGTCATATTTCAGTTATAAATTCGGTAAAAAAAGCACAATTATGCAGCACAATTACCTCTTCCCCCTTGTTGTTTTAAACTATTTTCAGTTTACATTTGCAATGGTATCTGGAAACATTAACAGAAGTTCTTTACAAGTAAAACTGTAAATCACCTGTAAAATTGCTAAAAAGTGATTATCTGAATCAATTAATGTGACTTGCACAATTAAATTTTGTGTATTACTTCCCCTAAATATTATACAAGAAATGCTGTAGACCTGCTTGTATGTATGGTGTGAACCAATATGCTCTGAATTCCCAATAGTTTACACTTTAATAATTTTAATCATTTTTACATTACACAATACAAGTTGTAATTGTTATTATAGAATAGACTATTCATCAACTAGTTAACGGAGCCATAACTAGTCGAGAGAAATAACGTTTGTAGTAGCAACACTGTCATCAATATCCAATGGATTTTCATGTCTTTCTTCAGCACTGTCTACAGGAAGATGATTTATTCTTTCCCGAATTATCAACTTCTGAATTTCTTCTTGAAGAAGTAGATAACTACGAACTGGCAGCTGTCTCAGCTGAGCAGCGATATGTTTTCCAAAACAAGTATACTCATCATCACCTTCGTCTTCGGTCTTCTCCATCACTTCCTTCAAATAATAGATTGCCTTTTCAATGTTCCCAAAATCTGAATCAAATCTTTTCCGTTTAATCGGCCTTGTTGGAGCAGCCATTTGTGTTGTTGGCGGCACTGGACTCGATGCGTACTGCTGTGTTGAGGGGCTGGGGGCGTACTGTTGTGCTGAATGACTGGGGGAATAATGTGAAGGACCAGGAGCATATTGTTGTGGTGAAGGGATTGGTACAAACTGGTGGGATGAGAAACTACGAGATTCACTGATATCGTCATGATGTGTCGAATCTTCAGCCTCACTTTCAATGTTTCCTTCCGGATTCTGAAAATTGAGATGGTATGATGATTAGATTATGAAAAATGATATTGTCTCATTAGACCAGAGGCTTCAAAAATGTTCTAAATTAAGACAGGAACATTTCGTATGTAATTTTAAACACTAACTTATAAGTTACAGTACTGTAGACGGACAATGGAGTAAAGCTTTAAGTACCGTAATAGTGATAAGAGTGTAATATTAATGATTGTAAGATGAATTTATAATGACAGGGAGAGAGAGGGATATATGAGTTTATATATATATATACACACACACACACAATCACACACGAGGGAAGGAACATAAGTCGTGGCAACTTTTTTATTTTTATTTTTTGAAAGTGGGATATTTTGAAATGTTGAAATGTACAAATGAAAATGCAGGGCATGGAATATAGGCCTACGTATGATACAGATTAGTCTATTGTACTAGATGTAGAATAGAGTAAGGGAGAGGACACTCGTAAACATGCGTACATGACGGCATAGGCATGTACTGTATGTATGAAACATTTAAAATGTTATACTTACAAAAATAAAAGCTTTACAATTAAGTCGGTGTATCAGAATATTATAGCAAGTAATGGTTTTTTAACCAATCAATAGAAAGTTAACAACTATTACAATTATCAATAGTTTTAATTCTACTCAAGAATTTGAATGATTTTTTATCTTACTCCCAAATTAGCAACTTTGCTTCGTTTTCTAAATTTAGTCTTTTAAGAATTGTATGTAAATCACTGTCTTTATATCTCCAGGAATTAGCGTCTATTCTACTATTTATCTCATCTCAATATTACCACGTACTCACATTATTTAATTATTTATTTATTTTGTGCTACAACAGAGCAATGCTCCAATTATAGTAGCTATATATACACTAAGCTATATATGCGAATTAACAGTAGCCATAATTAAATTAAAACTAACTTGAAGATGAACAAAACAAAGACTAAACTAAAATTATACCCTTAGCAAATAGGGATGGCGGTTGAGGCCAGGTAGGTTCCTTCACCCGCAAGCACTCTCACATATACAAGCGCAGGAGATTAGAACCAACCGTAATTTCCGTCCCATGAGTCGCCTAGTCTACTTTAACCAGTCAATCTCAGATTTTTTTAATATGTCATTTTATCTTAAAATGTTTGTTATATTTTTATTCTAAACATAATTACAAGAAAAATGACACCAAACAATGTACAATTTACTTTAAT
Source organism: Ectobius pallidus (assembly GCA_964059195.1). NCBI lineage: Eukaryota > Metazoa > Arthropoda > Insecta > Blattodea > Ectobiidae > Ectobius > Ectobius pallidus. The sequence continues at coordinate 120,323,158 of CAXKWD010000007.1, read as the reverse complement.
AGGAACATTTCTAACAAATGACGAAGTTTTATAGTGACTTACTTCATCATGGGGTGGAAATTACGGTTGGTTCTAATTTCCTGCGCTTGTAAATGTGAGGGTGCTTGCGGGTGAAGGAACCTACCTGGCCTCAACCGCCATCACTGTTTGCTAAGGGTATAAAACTAAGACTAAAACTGAAAACAATCGAACAAAAAATTTATGGAAAACATGCAAAATATAATCATAAATAATATAAGAAAACATCACAAGCAATTAACGCCTACATTTAACTCTTTATAAATTGTTTATAAATGAAGCTATGATCCAGATCTATTGAATATGAGAGTTCATTGTATTTGAAGCATATCCTCAGAACAGGGGAATTTTTATGCGTATATATTTTAGGTGCCCAAAATTGAGATAATTCTAAAATTTGTTTCACTGACATTAAAATGTACTTGATCAAGTAATTCTTCGTTGTATAATAAATATATACAGGAATAATTATTCAGCAACTATTATGCTGTTGTATGTCATTTGGAAGGCCAGTTATTTGTAGTAAAATATTTCAAACATTGCACTGTATCTTACCTGCGTGAGCGTGTATGTCGTTCCCCTTAGTCTATTCCTATCTTTGAGAAACAGCATACTGTTATAGCAGAACCATTTACTCTTGTAAGCCTTATCAGTTCCCGCACTAGATTTCGTACTTTTTCTTTCTTTTTTTAATTCTCGCGAAAAATGAGAAACCAAGTTCTTAATTTTTCTTTCAATTTCCTCTCTTTTTACCCCCAAACTAGCCGCGATTTCCAATAGAGCGTCCATTCTTTTATCCCTGTCTTTATATTCTTTCAAACGACAGTCCCACAAAACAGGATGATCCCGGTATAAATCAATTACATTTAAAGCTTTATCGTTTGTCCACTCCATCGTCACAAATAAGCAACTCAAAGGAGTCTGAAACACAACTGAAGCCGCGTGAGGCCAGCTGGCACGTCCCTACTCTTCGGCATGAAGGTGTGTCCGCTGGCAAGGCCGCTTGGCAAAGCCGGAACTGAAGTAGACGTCACCGTTGGCACGCTACCTGGAATCGCTCGCGAGACGGTATACTTCAAAGAAATTCGATAAGAAATATGAACGTGGACGTACCCCGGACTTCAGTTGTGCTTCAGTCTCCTGTAGTTTGCTTATTTCTTCCAACTAACTTAGTAATTAAATCCGAAAATAATCTGAGCCCATATTATTATCATGACTCAGTTGGAGTGAACAATAGAAAAAGTTATAAATTTAATTGATATATACCGTACCGGAATTGTGTTGCATTGTGGGGCAGTCGTTTGAAAGAATATAAGGACTGGAGAAAAAATGGACGCATTATTGTAAATCGCAGTTAGTTTTGGAGTAGAAATGGAGGAAATTGAAAAAAGAAATTACAGTATTTGCATAGCGGCATAGTTTGACGGTAATTTTAACTGTAATCGTGAGAACCTGAATCATTACACCGTTAGCGGCTTTATTTGCGTAGATATTTCACCCGATCGCTCGGGAGTTAGAGCTGTGGTCTCCGCGACGAAGAAACCCACACGATTGGCCAACTCTTACGTGAAACGCGCTGTATATTTCCATAACATGTGTGATTAAATTTCTATAATCTTCTAAATTTGTAAAGTCCTTTTTATGCACACTGGATCGGTATTGACTATTGGAACATTTTCAACGTTAGTGTTTTTACTGTTTGAAATATTTCAGGCCCGCAAACTACAGTAAGCGAATAATGTTCCTATACAATAGCATTTTAAAATCATGGGAACAGATGTGGAGTCAGTGAAATCGCCATGCTGAAGAAGGTTACAGGTTATCCAAATATAAAAGTTTCATGTGAAACTTATTATTAAAAAATATTGAAAGAATTCAGACTTACCATGAAATCATCGGCAACTCTGATGTTAGTCACATTTCGAAGGAAGGAATCCGCTTTCGCAAACCAAACTAGTTTGGGTCTGTATAAGTTCTGACCTCCCTTATTCAACCTTGTTACTTTCAGAAGTTCTTGGCGATACACGTTTTTAATCATTTTTATTTTAGTCTTCAATGTCAATGAGTCAGTGTTAACGAAACTGGGGCTTTGGGATACCTCTCTTAACAAATCTCTAAAAACAATTTGTCTCGCAAATTTGTTACTGTAATTAATGTTATTAACATCCCACAAAATGTTGTACTTCTCAAAAATGTCTAGAAACTCAAGAATTTGGTTACTATTCCATTTGTATGACATCTTAGTGATGAACAAACACAAGAATTGCACTTTTTAACAGACAACACGTATGCTTCACTTAAGTTCTGTCTCCACACTGGCAGCAGGAAGCAGCAGTGAGAAGGTTAGTTTACTAACCGCACGCTTGCTTACTGGGAGACGCTAGCTAGAGCGAGTGTATTGATTTCTAGTACAGGCCGGCAAGTATGTTGTAGACAGGAGCTTCGTGCACCAACTGTGAGCCACGACCCACCCGAAAAGCATACAGTTAGTTTCCTTTAAGAAATAACAGTACAAAACATCTGCCGAGTACAAGCATTAGATATTACCACATTAAAAAGATTAGGTTGAGTCAGTTGGAGTTATTTAATGATGTACCGGCATATTGCCATGGTAGCATGGCCGTCCGGAAGGGGGGAAGGATAGGGCTGTGGCCCCCTTTGGAATTTTTTTTTACACATACCTTGATAAACTAAATGGCTATAAGCAACTAGTATGAACTGACGCTTCAGTTTCCACATACTATAGTTGGAATTGTTTGGACAAAAATGAATTGTAACAGCTGACTACCTTAGATATGAGTATGTAGGAATAATTACGTACTTCCACAAGTTTTTCCAGCCAAACATCTTATTGTAATGAAGTTAAGGCAATGGAAGTAGGCCTATCATATTTTATACAAAGGAGAACCTCTCACAATGTTAAAAAATATGAACAAGTTTAAAGCTATTCAAATACAGGCGTGCTGGTTCTAAAGTTCTTATTCCAAATTAAAAATGTAGAAACATACGCATAGAAATCTTAGGCTGTACTAATATAGCCTATCTTATTTGTACTAATATAACTTGAAACTACTGTAATATTATTTTTACTTGTATTGTAAGCCTAAAAGGAACTCTTTAACTTTATGCTTAAGCTACAACCCTTAAAATACAATAAATTCAATTCAGTTCAATTCTCCCCGTCTGTCTGTCTATCTGTCTGCCTGTCTCTTTCTCTCTCTCTCTCTCTCTCTCTCTCTCTCTCTCTCTCTCTCTCTCTCTCTCTCTCGTAATTTGCTATTTGTATTTTTTTGTCATTGTATGCCTAAAAGGAACTTTTAAGTTATACGCTTACAATCCTTAAAATAAAATAAAACCAATAAAAATATAAATTTTTTTAAGCATATATTTGTGTGTATGTGTGTGACAGAGAGCAAAGGGTTTACAGCTTATGTCGTTTACGAAAAGCCTGTTTTGAGACTCTTAAAACTAGGCCGAATTTTCCTTTAAGCCCCACAGTGACGAGGGGTAGCTTATCAGCCATCATCTACAAAGGACAAAGAAATAGGAGAAAAGAGCAGGTTGTAAAGCAGAAAATCTAAATAATTTCACTCTGAAGAGTAATCAGTATCATTTTTTCCCAAGTGAAGCGTATAAAATTTAAAATGCTGCATTATTTTCAAATGTAGGCCAAATATACTAAGGCTGCTAGCATTCTTGCTTTAAAATTCCATAGATATTCCACTACCATAATTCATTTTCGAATGAAAAAAAAAATATAAATAAATTTTGAGACCTTAGGTAAAGGCAAAAATTAGTGATCACATTGATACAGCAAGATTTAAGTAGACTAAACGCATAAAAATGGCTCTAACGTAGTGAAGGTATAGCACATCTGAAATTAAAGACAGCAAAAGTACCCATTAAGAACCACATCCTGAAAGAGAGAACATCTCTGAGCAAAATTAAGGCCACTTGTGCTCTCCTCTTTTCTCTCCTTCTTGGTCCTTCCATTAGGCATGATAGACTTACCGTTTCTACAAAATTTTGGAAATGAAGGGAATGTAAAATTATTCTAGTTATACTTACAAAATATTTAGAGAGACAAGATGTAAAGAATTTCCGTTTACAAGGAAACCAGAAATGGAGACAACTTACCTCGTTTTCCTTTCCATTGGAGTTTGATCCTGAAGCCTCGGGAGTCTCTTGGTCTCGCAAAAATTCGAAGCTATTGAAATACCATAGTTTTGGGATATATACTTCTCCCGATTTTGAATATCTATTCACCTTTTTCAGTTCTTTCCTGTAGGAACTCCGCAAGTTATTAATCTTTTTCACTATCGTATCACGTGTGGCTTTAGGATCTATGACCTTGTATATCTCCCTTAGTTTCTCGTATGCTGCGTCTTTCTTTCTTCGATCGTGGTAACACTGGGATTTTACACGCCACAAACATGGTTCACTACGGTAAACCTCTATAAACTCTTCTAAACAAGCACGATGACCGCCTCGTTTCTCGAATTCGTGTTCACTTCCCATTTTGCCACTCATATAACTCTTATCGTCAAGGCTAAACCAGGACTGAGCAGTCGAGCACAAGATGGAGGCCAGCAGGCCGCCCGCTCAGTTAAATCGTAGCAAACGCCTTCTGCGCAGGCTGCAGTTGCCAGTCACGGAAATCTATAGCTCGCCCTTGACATACGTATTACATGATGATAAAACAGAGCGAGCGCTTTCTCATCACCAGGGCAAGGCATTTAATGACCATAAAATAGTGAAAAAATGCAAAATAAAAAATGCATTTATGACACTAAAAGTAGTGAAAAAATTACACACAATTTAAAAAAAAATTACCAATAAATTTACTATTATTACAAGGGCAAGTCATAATGACCATAAAATAGTGAAAAAATGCAAAATAAAAAAATTCATTTATAACCTAAAAATAGTGGAACAAATTACACAACATTTTAAAAAATGACCAATATATTTATCAATATAACTTGGGCAAGGCATTTAATGACCATAAAATAGTGAAAAAACAATGTTTTTATGACCTACAAGTAGTGAAAAAATGACACACAATTTTTAAAAAATGGCCAATAAATTTATTATTATTACTAGGGCAAGGCATTTAATGGCCATAAAATAGTGAAAAATGCAAAAATAAAAGATGCTTTTTTGACCTAAAAGAAGTGAAAAAATGACCCCCAATTAAAAAAATGACCAATAAATTTACTATTATTACTAGGGCAAGGCATTTAATGGCCATAAAATAGTGAAAAATGCAAAAATAAAAGATGCTTTTTTGACCTAAAAGAAATGAAAAAATGACCCCCAATTTAAAAAATGACCAATAAATTTACTATTATTACTAGGGCAGGGCATTTAATGATCATAAAATAGTGAAAAAATGCATTTATAACCTCAAAATAGTGAAAAAATGCTATTACATATTATTCGTTAAAATAATCATCATAAATACAACTCGTGAATTGAAACTCCCCTGGACTTCGTCGCTCGGGAATTTATCGGCGATTTCAAGTCACTCGTGACATAACGTATGACCGACCATTTATTAAGCATCGAAATAGTTATCTCATTACATGAATCATGAGTTTAACATAATAAACTTGAGATAAAATTGATGAATTGCGTTTCACATAATAGGCTAAAACAATGATGATATGCAGGCTCCGACGAGACGGGGGGGGGGGGCAGCCGGGGCCCGGACCTCAAAGGGGCCCCGGTCCGGCCGACCAGGTTTTATTTTTTACCTTCTAAATTTACGCTAACATAAAATGGATTACAAGTCAATAAACAGATTAAGTTAGGTTTTATGTGCTTAATTTTATTTGCATTGTCATGTCGTAAGTGACACGGAATTAATAAGTTAATCTGAAACGAATTATTCTTGAAGAAAAATGGCTATTTTTGAAAAGTAGAAGAAGAAATCCTTTTGGACTGAACAGTAGGCATCATTGACGTTCGGCATTTAAAATAATAATTTTCAAAAGATTATTTTGGTACATACAGAAAAATTAGTTAATTAGTACATACCTGTGCAAAGTTATCCCCGGGATTCCTTTTGTTTTGCTATTTTTACATAGTTGGATCTATAATTTAAATGTTTTTATTCTCAGTATCTTATTCAAGTTGTACAGTGATTAGTTTTTATGATTATTGATAGCATTTTCCAAAACACATATTATTATTATTACCTCTTATGAGCACAATTGAAAAGTTTTTAAACTTATAAGGTTTTATTTTTGTACAATACTAGGATGTGCCCGCGGCTTCGCCCACGATAATTAATTGAAAAATTAGAAATTAATAGTATAATAATGATTAAAGCATTATATTTATTAACACTTGCACGCGAATCATTCTTAAACTAAACCATTAATAATTAATGAAACAGCTAAAATTCCGACTTTAGAGTACATTCCACGATTAGAAATTGCCACCTGGGAAAACGATCTCAGATTCGATTATGTAGTTCCAAAGATAACTGTGATCCACTGCCTTCTAAACTGTATAGGCTAATTCTCGTGCGTAATTCTCGAGACGGCGGTGGATAATGGCGTTTTTCAACTGTTTGTTGACAGATGAATGAGATGTGAATTTTATTTGATAAATTCAGTGTAATTTTAAGAAATTCTATAATTTTTCAAGAGAAGGAGTGATTGATTTGGATTATTATTATCAGCGATATTTCAAGAGTTAAATCATCAATATTTTACTGCTGTTGCCCCCGGCTTCGCCCGCCACTATTCATTGACTCCAGGATTTTTAAGAAATTTACACTGGTAGATTATTAAAAATGTTTGTGGTTCAGAGCTATGAAAATTGTAAGTAAAAATAAAATTAGAATATTTGTTCATTGAGTTCATTTCACTTAGGCCTTATATAATAAAGAAACGGTTTTCCTAATCTTGTAGTCGTCATGAAAGTTTAGACTGAGAGATACGAACATCGCCGAGTATACCCGATGTCTCACGAAGCGGGCGAGCAAGCACGCTATTTAGGGCCGTTGAATTGTATAAGAGTAGATTACTATCTTTTTTAATGACTAATAAAAAAATGTCTTCAAGTAATAGGTTACTTACATAACATTACATATATAATAATTACGGGGAACATTTGTCTCATGGGGCCCTTGCTCTCTCTCCACGGCCCTGATGATATGTTGACTTACTCGAAATGTGGGAAGTATATTGAAATTAAGTTTAAAATGCAAAAGAAAAATTATACTGCATTATAGTTAAACGGAGTCTGTCTTTCTTGGGTGTTTTTTCCACAAGAGCTTGTTACTTGTGTCGAATACACGCTCTAGTAGTTGCAATGTTTTCGCTATGCAAAGCACGCATTTGCTGCATTATTTATTCTTCACACCTCACAAGTAATGCCTTGTGACTTGGTGAACAGATCTGTTTTTATACATTCATGTTCCCCATCACTTTATAAAACAAGCTACAATAGACTAACACGCTATAGGCCAATAGCAATATAAATAATAATAATAACAACAATGATAACAATAACAAGAATAAAGTGTTCCCTATACAGGCCACGGAGGTCCAGAGGGTTCCAGAAGGTTGAGGCTCCCAGATTTCAGCCATTCGGCACATGAAGGTGGTAAGGTTGTCAGCCTTACGCACCGACCGCCTCTACCCCCAGGGTTGATCCTGGTACTCATTTCTGTTGGAGGCTGAGTCGACCCCAGGGCCATAGTACCACCAAAAGGATTAGACCAATTGAAAAATCTCAACAACCTCATCGGGTATCGAACCCGCGACCTTCCAGTTTGTGGCGCACTGCCTTAACCACTACACCCCAGGTCGCCACTCATTAGTATTATGAATCACCCTTGCTTTTGTTCCTTAGGTACTGTCTGGCTGCGAGCTGAAGGCCGAGCTAGCGTTCCCCCACTACCTTACCATGCGCTTGCATTTACTGTCTATGTCTTTCCCCCACTATGCCACCAGCTCGGCCTTCAGCTCACAGTCAAACAGTATGTGTAACTGGCCACTGTAGTTTGGAGGGTTTAAATGGTAATAATTAAAATATCTTCAGTATTTAGATTAAGCCTAATGTTGCATAATTGCATTGATGTAGCCTGTTTTCTCTAATTTTTTCTGTTATTTCATGTTCGATAAATTCAGCAGTCCAACTTTATTAGTGAGGAAATTTAACTATTTACCTAGGATGCTGCTGTACAGTTTTTTTCAATAAATAGGACTAAAGAATAATAAGGTAAGGTAAAGTGATCCCTATACAGGCCATGGAGGCCCAGAGGGTTCCAGGAGGTTGAGGCTCCCAGATTTTGGACATTCGGCACATGAAGGTGGTAAGGTTGTCAGCCTTACGCACCGGCCGTCTTCACCCACAGGATTGCTCCTGGTACTCATTTCTGTTAGAGGTTGAGTCGACCCCAGGGCCATAGTGCCACCAGAAGGATTAGGCCAATTGAAAAATCTCAACGACCTCATCGGGAATCGAACCCGCGACCTTCCACTAAAGAATAATACTTCAGTAAAATTGCAATAATTTAGAAGACTTGCAAGAAGTTATATAACACTAGAGGAAAATAACTAGAGGGCGTAGAATCTGTGGTAATCCTCTCAAATTCCTATGTGTTGCCAGTCAATCTCAGCACAAGTTGAAGATACAAATTGAATCGGTAAAATCAGAACCCCCTCCCATGTCCGAAACTATAAATTATCCAGAAGAAGTAAAAATTGATATCATGGAATTTGTTGAGAAAAACTAAACATTTGTACAATAGATTGTTATTCTAGATGAAAAATGTCGTGAATACCTACTACAGGAACCGATATATTAATATACATACCTTTTGGACATGAGGGGTTTCTGCTTCAATTGCAATTTTTTTTACTTTGGCTCTTTTTATAAAATCACATTTACATTTTACTCCGAACGCCTTTCCTTCTCTTTATCACTCACATTACACGTTATTAAGTAATCCATAAGTAAAATTTAGACAGTGTAATGATGCACAGAATAGGGTTGAATGGCGGGCTCAGGTAGGCGCGGCTTTGAACCTCTGGTTCCATCAAATAGACGGTTTAAAAATTACATGAAAAAATTATAAAAATGGTATGAGAATGTTAAGAATTACAATTACAATTACAATTTATTGTTCTAAATTACACGAAAAATATACATAAAAAAGTTGATACACCACCCGAAGAAGCAGAGCTTGTGTTCGGGGGTGGTTCAGTTCAATATATTAGAAAAAACTTATACTAAATAATTACTTAAAACAATACATAATTTGGAGAAGTATGACAGAATATTATGTATAAAAGGTTAGAACATGTTCTATTTACAATACAAAGGTACGAGGTAATACAATAATAATACATAATTTATCTGTTCAAATTTTAGTAAAAAAAACAAAGAAATTAAGTTCTATCCCAATTTTAAAGTTTAATATGAAAAATGTTATAACAGCAATAGTAGAAAACAGAAGTAATAATTATATAAATTTTCTAATTTTAGGCCTAAATTGTTTGTTGTTTAAGCTATTTAGATCAGGATGGTTGGTAATAAATGAATTGAATAGTCTTGGGCCAAAACTTGAACAGTGCTTAGCTCCAGCTGTTGTAACATTTTTCGGTTCAAGTAATAAATTAAATTGATTCCTTCGCGTGTTATATACGTGAGATTCTGACTTGTAATTGTCACGATGTTTATGAAAATAATTCACTATGACGCACTTGTAAATTTGGTCTATGGTGAAAACGTTAAATTCAGAAAATAATAATTTGGAAGAATAGTCGGGAGGCTTAGAATGTTTTGATGGATCCATACACCATCGAGTCACATGCGGATTATGAATTTAGCCAACCGCTTGAAATCAGATGACGTTCCATAAACGTAATCCATAGAGGGCATTTTGACCTGGGCGAGAATCGAATCCGGGGTTTCAGCCTGGACAACTGGGCTCTAACAGTTCGTTAGATCACCCAACCCACTATGTACAGAGCTCGCCTGGAATCTGAAATCTTCGCGGCCGTTATAATTTGAACATGTCGTTGACAGTACGCATGCGTGGAGTGCTCAAGTCCACCATGAAAATATAGTCCACGGCTCCACGGCTTTAGTTAACCACGTGATACCGTCAATGTTTTCATCTCAGCACACTCGAATTCCCACCGCATCTGTTTGTGACGTCATCCAAGCTTTCAGTTTGAGGGCAAGTACTGTACTACCAGATGATACTACAAATTGAACCTCTGCTCTATAGAAAGTTTTGAAGGAGCCTGGATGGTTCATGGATTTATACATAATGACAAGAGCCTGCGTGTGAGGGAAAAGGTCACCTTCAGTGAGATGATTCTGAAAACTTGTAACGCGTATACTGTAGTTTATACTCCATATAAACAGCCTAACGGTACATGAAGCAATGAGGCATAAACTGTAAAACAAAACAATTGTCTAGTATCAGGTAATTCAAGAAAATAATGGTTTTTACTAGTACGATTCCTTTTATTACTATTCCTAAGCAGCGACTCTCAGAAGTATCCTAAGATTGAAATTCAATATCCCTGGTATATTGAAGGAGAAGATAAGCTGGGAAAGAATGGAGTTTATAGCCTTGAACTGAGGATTTAAAGTCACTGACATTCGCAGCGTGGTCACACACTGGCTTACGCATCTTTACTCACACAATACACGCGCTTCTAACAACAGACACAGCAGTTCCAACTAATCCAACTAGAATCTGAAAGAGTTTAAAATCATAAAATCAGCCTTACAATTTTTTTTTTTCCAATGGTACGCTAAGAGAACAATGGTCACATTTTGGTTTGCAAATTTATAATGGTGATGCACCACAGAAAATTAAAATGTTAAGTTATTGGTTATTACATTGTTATTTTCTTCAAAATAAACAGGCCCACATTTTTGAAGATCAGCGTCACTATCAACAATACTTCGGGTCAACATCGAGTTTTTAAGGTTTTTTTTTTTAAATTCAACCATCGATGCAGAGCAGACAGAGATAGAAAAAATATGAGCATGCAGTACAGAATGTTTCAAATATAATAGCACCGGCCGTCATCACTTTGATTCGTGAACAGAGCGAGAAAAAATTTTGAAACCCGAGGTATCGTATATGATACATGGGGACCGAGGAGGGTATGAGGAAATGGAAATCTTCAATGTAAAACTGAAACAGAATACAGAATAGGATCTATCCACACGAATGGAGAGATGAAACAAAAGTAAATCAAACTGTAATTAAAACATAAAGTTTATTTTATTGTTTGATAGCTAGATTCTCTTGAACCATCTTGTCAGACTCTAGATTCTGGTCACAATAACTCCACTACTCGCTTGTTGTGAACACAGGCTCAACGACCTCATGAGGTCAATCCACCGGGCTACACTGACTGCTTGGAGAAGAAAGGAATACAACAATACAATACCAATGGACTAAATGATGAGCCTTTTTGTATGAACAGCATGTACAACGGAGACAAATCATGTCAACCTATTGGCATTTTATAATAACTTACGTTCTATGTGAGATATGAAGGAGCAAGAACAGGCTTTTTCAAGTGGGTTCCCTTTGTTGGATGAATCATCAGAATTACAAACAATATCAACACAGAATGAAAGAAAACGTATGCTGTTTCCATTCTGATTTCATGAGAAACTCTTAGCTGCAAACGTTCGATCAGAATTTCTAGTCCTCAGACGCTTTATGAAATCAGACAGGTTATGATTTGATGTTTTGTCTGTACATTGAATACCTTGGCGAGGCTGCTGTTTAAAACAAAAAATAAGGGTAAAAGGGCACATGATTCTCCCTACAGACTAATGGAAGAGCAAATACGGAAACAAAACCATGTCCTCTAGAACCGCTTGTTTTTGTCTTTATTTAGATCCAACATGATTAATGCCCGGTTTCTATAAACTCGCGAAATACCTATGGGTAAATTATCCAATGGACAACTTAGTTCCAGAATCACCCACCAGAGCACTAATGGTATAATGAGGAAATAAAAAATAATATATACTACCATGCCGGGGATCGAACAGTGGACCTCTTGAACCGTAATCCAGCACGCTGACAATGAGCTACGGTGAACACTGAGAACACATCTTGAATAACGGAGATGTAATTCTTTCAGCCTATGATTCCACTACTGCAAGTCAAGACATGGTTTTGCAATATATATCATACTAATTAGTTCGGAAAAACATTATCTTCATATAAATACTACTACTGTCGAGATTTAATGCGTAAGAGGAAGGAAAAATGAGAAGTACGACTCTAGTTTGCAATGTTTGCACACTCAGTGCTACCAAATACCGGCAAATACATTCATTAGCGACAATGTACGGTACATGAAAATTTCAATAAGAAATATGTATATAAATTCTGATAAGCCCATCCTATTACGGAGAAACAAAGTCAACATTACAGATCATCTCAGCACTTCTAAAACTGTATTTTACAGGTACTGCAATCCGTGCACGTCCGCCATATTTATCCTATGAGAGGTTAAATTTTATCCAGCCATCCATGAAAGGATAAATTAACCCAAAGATTTACCCTTGGAAAGATCTAGCCCTAGTTTATAGAAACATTTTTTTCTCTCATTTTCATATTTACCCTGTGGACTTTTATCTAGAAACTCGCCAAAACTGTGTGTGATCGTTATCTTTAAATTATTTCTGTTCGTAAGAGTTTTCCTTGTGTAAATTCTGTTCATGGTATACCTAATTTACCCATAGGTAATTCGCGAGTTTATAGAAACCGGCCATAAGAGGTATTTTACTCCCTTTAAACCTGTAGCCCTACTAATTTCGTTGGTGGGTGTTTCACTGAAACTCTTTACCAATATGGGGGAAGGTAACCAACTATTTAACAACCATTCGTGGCTTCATTTACAAACATGAGAGTAAAATTTATTTCGACCTTCCACTTAATTATTACCTAGAAATCATTAGTGTGTAAAAAGATGAGCACCATTATTATCTGAACAAGTATTACATGTAGGTACTACTGTACCAGATCATTAGTAGCATTACAAAACACAAAACTTAAACTGTTCCAAGACTTAAATACTGTAGGCTTAGCTGACATGCAAGCATGCTACAAAATAACATTCTCATAAATGAATTTCCAACAACAAAATAAAATATTAATCTATTAGTAATATTAAACATACTAAATGATAGGGCTCAGAAAATTATGACCGAGTGAGCTGGCCAAGGTCGTGGGTTCTGAATGTGTTTTGGGGTTTTCCTCACTTTAAAATGAGAGACTAGAACATATACCCCGAAAGTTCTCTTCCTGTTGTCTTTTCATGTCTTTATTCTCGTAGAGGAGGATTTGAATCGTGCTGATCCCACATCAGGTAGTCCCCACGTTCTGTCTTAAAATTGTGTGATCCAAAGATTTGTCTCTTCCCCTGCGGGCACTGTAGTGTAATGGGCAATTCGCATAGAAAATTAACCGTAAACGTAACGTAAACTTAAAAGTTGTATCGATGTAAAAACGATGTATCGCGTCAAATTCAAACATGACGTAAAATTAAACGTTAACTTAGAACCTTCCAAACTCAAAGCTTTCACGTTAAGTTTATGCGAAAATTAACTATACAACCAATTAGAGCTCTCAACTCAACAGGAGATGGAATTGGAAGTAGCTAATTGAACAAGCTAATAAATATATTGATGAGAAACCCGTAAAGTTGTATCTTATCCCTGTCTGTATGATAAAAGCAATCCATTATATAAAGAGGCTGCATCGAAAGAAAATATATGGACATTAATTTCCCATGAAATGAACTACAGTAGTAAATACAACCCATATAATATACTGTTAATTTGTACATGTCTACATACACTCGTCTGATTTCAATTTTTAAAGGCCTATTCGTGTTTAATAGACACATGAAAGTATTTACCAGCTTTTCACGTTCTCATTTGTGATTGGTTGTTTCCTACGTTACCAAGTTTTCGTTGTGAATGCTCAATGACATGCTAAGTTTGCGTTACGTTTTATGTTCTTGAGTTTACGGTTAATTTTCTATGTGAAAGCGGCATAAGTCTCTTGCAAGAGGAGGTAAGCAGTTAAAGAAAGATTGATATACAAACTGCTTTACCTTGGATATTAATTAATCTCTACATAAGAAAAGAACAATTACTTTGAAAGGACTGGTAGTATAGAAGATGAAATTAGATAATTATTAATTATGCAATTGTAAGTTCTCCCATTCTCCAAAACAAAATGTAAAGATATCATCAATCTCTGACTCTTCTGTGACTGGATATTATCAAATAGATGTGGTTACTAATAACAAGAAGAAGAAGAAGAAGAAGGATTGCAAAGATTTTCACTTATAACCTGGTATGGTGTGTTACACTACAGACCAAGGAAGATGCAGGTAAACTGATAAAATTAGTTTTTGGGCTTCCAAAAAGGGTATCTGTTTTTTGGAGATGCAAATCATCTATTGAATTTTGAGATCTTATGTGTTATACAGGTAGATTATTACAATGATCAAATCTGTATTAAAATTCGGGGTCAAGTTCACCGGAAAGTGTCGGATTTATTACCACTTACTGGTGAAAAGCTTTCGTATGGTCAGTTATACTTTATTGATTCTTTGCAAGGTACTGGGCGAATTCTATTAGTTTGGTTATTACCAGGGCCCGGATTTTAATGACATGTCATCTTTTTATTGATGCTGCATAGACACTGCCAACTTGTAGATAAATCCTAATCAGGGCCTCTAGATTATAGAAATGCATTTTCATTAGGTCGTTTTTGTCATTTTATGCAATTTTATATTTTTAGGGCATTTATTTCAATTTTGCGTCATAATTTTGTCATTTTCGTGTCATTTGCTTCCTTATATAGTCATTTTCATGCATTTACATTGAGTATATTAACTTTTATACCTTCAATAATCTCCATATGCTAACAGTAATTTACTGCAATCCTAAATAAGGTCGGATTTGCAAGCTTTTCTTCATAGGGTAATATTTAAATAAATTAATAGGTTACCATAATGCAACATTTTTGTAGGATCTACTTTAAAACAATTTTTTTACTTCTCCTCTCAAATGCTCGAGTCAAGAACAAAGAACAGAGTTTTTATACTTACAACATCCTTTCAGTATTTACAGTTTCTTCAATTACGTACAAATTACTCTACAACTTTGTGTGTACAATAATATTTTTTTTATAAATAAAATATCAGTTTTTAGGTAATTCTTTATAATTATTAAGTCATTTTCTTTAAAATTTAAGGCCATTTTATAAGTCGTTTTTAAAACAATATTAGGTCATCAGAATACGGGCCCTGGTTATTAGTGTGCGTGCGTGTCTGTATCCTCCATCCGGTGAAGTAACTTTTCTGAAATATTGTGAATTGTATGGACATTCAAGACACTGAATTATTTAGGCCACATTTAAAAGTTGGAGTTAGGATAAATCAATCATACCAGTCGTTCTTAATATGGTTGAGTACTGAAGTGGTAGGCTATCTTCGAACCTTCTCAACATGCAGCAAGCGTCTTCATAATGAGCTATAGACCTTAGAATCACATGCGGCATGTGATGCAGACAAAAGGATGCTGTATATTCCAAGATATCTATCTTCTTTTTCACACTGTACTGCAGTGTATAAAAGTAAGGAAAGGTGTTGGGAATGTGTAATTTCTAAGACTGAGGTGTTTATTATTGTTATTGTCGGAGTACCATTATCTCACGCTGGATTTATTGTGTAGAGCTGAAAAAGATTTAACACGAACATGCACGTGCGTTGGAAAAGAATAATGCTTTCTGTCATATTGTTTTGTTTCCCGACAGTTGATGATGTTTTTAGAGTTTTGTCTTCTTTGTTTCCTCTTCTGATAATATGATAAAATATTTATTTCGAAAAATGCAAGTAAATTCCGGAATTCGTCAGAATTATTGTCGCTGGAAAAGTCACTTGTCGCTATTACGATATTTTCGTCGTAAAAGGCAATTTGAACTCTCTTGGAATCGAAACTTTTTCAGTGTTAAATTTGTACACTGGTAATAAGGCAGTCATCAAGAGAAAACATCAATGAGCTCTAAGTTTTGAAATCGATAAGGAAATTTTTACAGGAATAACCTGTACTCATCACCGGATATAGTAAGGGTAATTAAATCACGGAGGATGAAATGGGCTGGATATGTTACGCGCATGGGGGAAGAAAGACATATCTCAAAAATACCCCAAATTTCCCTTCGGCAGACCCGAAAGGAAAAGACCACTTGGAAGACCTGGACGCAGGCGGGAGGACAATGTTAGGATAGATTTAAGGGAAGTAGGATTTGGGAAGGATGGTTGGATGGAATTAGCACAGATTAGGGTTGAATGGCGGGCTCAGGTAAGCGCAGCAATGACTCTTTGGGGTCCATAAAATAGATAATAGTCCTTTAGCTTGCTTAGGGATTGTCTGTTGCCATTGAGTAAGAAAGTAAGTAGGCTAAGCTGGTCTCCACGAATGATAAATCCGGGGTGCGCGGGCAAAGAGAGTTAAGTCCACCATCCTAAAAAAATTGAGATATGTCCATAGAGTTGTAGATAAAAATGTTCTTTACATTTGTGTTAAGTCCAGTAAGTCATAATCAAAATTGTACGGTAGTTATGGATGTGTTCCTCAAGGGTTTATCCATCTCTAAAGCTATGTTCGGCTGGTATAGTGTGTTAAGTCACTCAAATTCTCAGTAACAAGAAAGTGGACTTAACTCTCTTTGCCCGCGCGCCCCGGAAATGTAATATATCAACAAAAATCCTCGCATTTTATGTAAAGGATTACTCTATTATTTTTATATTCTTCCTTTTATACAAATTTTTTAACAACGCATTTATAAGCCAGTAGCAGTGAAAATGTTCATAAAACTACTAAGAAAAACGTATCCGAAATTTCGAGACGCATTAACTTAGTACCGTGTCTAGCCCGGCTGAAATTTCCTGGTTCATATACCTGTGTGTGAATGTCTTAGTGAGATCACTACAGATCTTAGGTGAGACAACCCAGCATCTTCTCAAGTTGTAGTGCAGATAAGATTATTTACTGCTGATCATGTGGCTACAGGAAATTGCTGACCAGAGCAGTAACTAACACACGCGGCGTCCTTGCTGATATGAATGTTTCACATCTACGTGTCCGTACTTGATATCTCGAGTTTGCAAACAAAGACCCTAGTGGTCAAATGCAACTGCATTGAGTATCATGAATGAAGACAGCACAGAATTCATCTACAGTCACATCTTACATCGAGGGTTTCCATCGAATTTAAGTACGACCTCTCGCATCCTGGAACAAAGTCCCTCGAGTTACAGATTGTCTAAAACTTGCGTTTGTTGTATAGGCGTCTTGATAATGAGTAGAGACCGGATTTTAAAGGGAAAAATTTCACCCAAAAAAGGACGAAAAAAGGGAAAATATTTGCCAAAAAAAGGTGGGAAGAAAGGGAAAATTATTGCCAAAAAAGGGATATAAAAGTAAGAGAGTGTAAAAATTCAACAGAGAGATACATGTTTGTTTTATGTAAAGCCTTTGCTTGCTCTACAGCTGCTGATTCTGTAACATCTAATGACTGAAGACATTTTTTTATCTTGTTGAAATTCTCACAGAGGAAAATAGCACACGAAACCCATGTTCCCCACCTTGTAATAATGGGAAACTTAGGCAATGGCAGGCCTGTGATTTCCCTGTAACGCTCTATTATGCTGGGAGGAATTATTTTTCAATGATGAATCAGTGAAAACAATTTTTAACGTTTTCATATTACCAAATACTGGGTAATTTACGAACTTTTCAAAATAAATTAGCAAAAAAGGTACTGGAAAGGGAAAGTTCCTAAAAAAAAAGGGAAATGAGCTTAAAAAAGGGACGTTAAAACCAGGTCATTTGCAGTTGAAACTTACTCAGTAATGTCCTGTCCAATTTTATCACGTTTTGTGATGAAATATTAAAAAAATGAATTCACTTTAAAATCCGGTCTCTAATAATGAGCTATAGACCTTAGAATCGCATGCGGCATGTGATGCAGACAAAAGGATGATGTATATTCGAAGATATCTGTCTTCTTTTCCACACTGTTCTCCAGTGTATAGAAGGAAGGAAAGGTGTCAGGAATGGACTTTTCGCAGTGGTAAAAAAAAGGAAGTATAGTGTTCCTTACACTGACCATGGAGACTCTAAGGGTTCCAGGAGGTTGAGGTTTCCATATTTTTAGACATTCGGGCCCTGAAGGTGGTAAGGTCGCTTAACAATAGTAAAAAGCCAAGAAAGAAACCTGAAGTAAACAAAAACCAGTATGTCTGTCTCACTCTTACAGTGTTTTGCAGATGACAAGCAGTTTGTCCATCTCCTGCTTAGATCTGCGGTCCAATCAGAGACGGCGAGACGGAGGGAAGACTCTTACTGCTAGCGGCTCTTCATTAGCTCGTACACGTGATTGGCGGTGAAGGAAATCGCTTCTCATTTGAAAAATACTGTAAGCCATACGAGTAATGTGTTACAACGAGACAGATGTACTGGTTTTTGTTTACTTCAGGTTTTCTTCTTAGAACGATCAGACCTTAGTATTATTCTGATACAATGCATTACACATCAACTACTAATATGCTGTACCATGGACAATTGGGGACAAAATACTGAACAAGTAAAAAGTAAAAGAAAAAACCTCTGTGGCACTCCATCGCTGGAGGAACAGGATTGGGTCATGTAGTCATATGCGACTACGACGGTCGTTAACTCTGTATTACATGAGCCTTCGATCGGTTTAAAGCACATGCTTGTATATCTAAACGTTGGGGCTAAAGTACTAGGCATTTATTTTAGTAATCACTTAACTATAGTGTTTATATGAACAATAAAATCAGACGTTCGAAATTGTGTGATTAGTATTAATTTTATGTCACTACATTTAAAATAAATTTAGTTAAATTGATATAATGGATTATTAATTTTAAAAAAACATAATGTCAGTTTGCATCAATAAAATTACCTATTATTATTATTATTATTATTATTATTATTATTATTATTATTATTATTATTATTATTATTATTATCATCATCATTATCATCATCATCATTATTATTATCATCATTCTTATTAAGTGCCAGTATGGTACTTTATGAGATTGTGTGGGGGACGAAAAATGTCTGTCCGTCTGTCCGTCCGTCCGTGTGCCTGTACGCGCTCTAACTCAAATACGCTTTATCGAATTTTGATGAAACTTGGTATACGCGTTTATAATGTCAATGGGAATAACCCTATTGAAATTGGAACAAATCGGTTCTCCGGTACCGGAGTAAAACCCAATTTAGTGTCTATTTTAAAGGTGCCATAACTCGCAAATGCTTTATCGGATTTTCATAAAACTTGGAATACCTATTTATAATGTCCATGGGAAGACGTCTGTTGATATTGGACCAAATCGGATGGCCGGTACCGGAATAATACCCAATTTAGTGCCTTTTTATGGTATCACATAAGAAAAGGCGCGGTAACTCAAATACGCTTTATGGGATTTTCATGAAACTTCGTATACTCATTTATAACGATAATAGCAATAAGCCTATTGAATTTGGACCTAATCGGTTGAGCAGTACCGAAATAAAGAGTAATTAACAGTCACATTTAGAATAATATTTTGTTCAATTCGAAGCATTTTGATTGACTCGCGGCCAACCAATCAGCGCGCTCGTATAAAGCCTCTTTCAGTTGCCATGGACAGTTGACATCTACATGAAAAACAAATGTTCCTATATGTTCGATTATAAATGAAATGCTGTTGTATAATGACTAATTATTTTGCTAAAATTGATTGCAATTAAATTAAAGCATTGAATTTTACTTCAGCCTATGTCAGATTAATAATTCCTGACCTCTTAATAAATAAAAACATTAAGCTCTGAGAATATGCATACGTTGGTATTACGTTTGCTTCAGCTAGAGACATATCAGCACTTATCACACGGATATCTAGAATATTATTTTACCTATGAATGAAATAATACAATAATGTAACATAAGGAAACTAGCAGGCTTGAAACATAGCCTAATTTCGAAATACGGTGATTTTTCTTTTCTGTGAGCTACGACGAGGTAGTATTCTCTGGTATTGGACACTGAACGTTCGCAGTGTGGTTTGGTCTTGGGGTAAGATGCTTGTCAAGAGATATCACGTTCGTGTCCACCCTAAAGCAATTTTTTTTTTTTTTTTTTTTTTTTTTTTTTTTTTTTTTTAGTATTATCAATTGTGTTAAATTGAGCCTATTCCATTCTTGTGTTCTATTTTGTCAATGTGCTTAAATAAGTATTACATTTTACTTACTACTGTACTACTGTACTATTTCATTGTCAATGCATTTTGTAAAATGTTTACATATTTTAAGAATTAGTATATCAGCGTATACCAATATGAATTGAGGTTAAGAATCAAACTTTAGACCTTTGTTATTCCGTAAGCCCTGCTTAATGAATCGATCTGGAGCTTAACTCGGAGATCTATTGAAAAAATATATTTTTTTTCTGTATATCATAACTGCAATTATAACTGATTAAAAAAGCATACTGGCACTTTGTTATATCAGTTTACCTGATTTTATTATTATTATTATTATTACATAATTTACTAACATAAAAGGTAACAAATTACTAACCCAAAAGAACAGCAGTGGAGCGAATCGAATCCGCACTCAAGAACTCACTCATTATAAGCACCTGCGTTACCCCTAGGCTTGATTTAAACTAAACTAAACTCCATGTCGTTACATTCCTTTGAGGTTCTAGGCCTGCCATCAGAAGGAATGGGGAGCATGTGGTCAGCATGTCGACTCCCACGGGCCTTAAAATGTCTTACTGAACCGGAGCCGAAAATTAGCCTATTTATCAAGTAGCTCCTCGGTTTATAGCACGAGGCTTAGTGCACCCTGTTCCAGACTTCGAACCCAGATCCGTAGTCAGCAATGCTAATCACTAGGTACCGGATTCTTAGGTTTTTACCTTTATTTCCCTTACTTCCAAAACAAAAAGCGCTCATACACTTTTTCGAATCATGTCCATAGGATTCACCCACATTAATTCTGTGGCACCTAAAAAATACCTAGGCTATATGGGGTATAAAAACCTAAATATACCTAAACGGGATATAAAACCCAGTGGCGGACGCAGAATTTTTTTTCGGGGGGGGATTTGAATAGGTACAGAAGGAATACTAAAAAAAATAATTAATAATTAGTTTATAAAACGGGCCACTTAGAGTGCATATATAGCCTTTTTTAAAATTTCGGGGGGGGATCTATCCCCCCAATCCCCCCCTCTGCGTCCGCCACTGAATTAAAACCTAAAATATCTAATTTAGGCTATTTTTTTTTGTCTTTTTTGTTTCTCAGTTTCTCTCGATATTTTGCGGAGAGAGAATAATTTTTGTCGGATTGAAATTAATACCACCAGCGTTTCGTTCAACCCATTGTCGTCTAGGATGGACAGTATCAAGAGAGGAAGTGTAAGAGTACCGGCGTATTCCTTTTAAAATATTCGTATGAACAACCATTGTTGCCGTGTATGAACAAGGATATAGATTTCTGTGTTTTAAAGCGCTTGTTTGCCTTTAGTACTTCCCTGTTATTCATACTGAGTGGTGACACTGTGAGTTTTAAGAAGACGTGTTAATTATGTATTGAATCCTATGTAGCGCATTCAAATTCATTAAACCAATTATTCTACCCGAAAACGATATTTTGGAAAAAAAACCTAAAAAAAACTATTTCACCTAATGGAAAACCTAAAACCGTGTTTTTAAAAAACTAAAAATCCGGTCCCTACTAATCACTATGACAGGCAGGCGGTCCTAGGCTTGCTTTAATCTAGCCAAAATTACGGCAACCGAACTCCTAATATCTTATATAACATACGTTTAACGATAGTTTAATTTAGACGGTCTAATAAGAATTCCGCCAAAATATTGAATGCAGGGAGTGGTCATAAGTGGAGTGTGATGTTGATTAATTTTTTTGTATCTCACTGTTTGTTTTAATCTATTTCTGCAGTAATCATGAACCTGTAACGGAACAGCTAAGTATTCGTTTATCCATTAATTCCTTTAGTTGTATAAACCATTCCCCCATCACCATTATAGAGGCAGAATTTATAGCTGCGTAAGGGCAGTGGCCTAAAATTTAATTACAAGTTGTCAGTGTTTTCGTATACGACTCTAAAGTACGCGTAGCAAACCGGCAATTAAATGTCTAGGTGTCTGGAAGCTTTGGAAGTATATAATTACTATTTTGAAGTATTATAAAAGCTGTTTTTGTATTGTCAACGATTAATATAATTACTAGTTCATTCGTCAGTAACTGGTAATTAGAGAGATGCACCATACAACGAACAGTAGCAATGATCTCAGTTTCGTGATCAGTGATCTTAGAGATGTGTAAGCTATATAGTCTATATACAGGCATCTTCGTGAGAAAAGTTTTTCAATTGTCTCTTTACATACCTTAGCTAGTTTTCATATTCCCTTCATTTGATTTTTTCTATTGAACCACTGAATATAATCAACAGCTTAAGCCATTCGCTTGAGAAATGTATATCTTTTGAATTTACCGGTAATCGAAGAGAATGTTCAGCATTAGGTAATGTGAAAATAGTTTAACGGTTTTCAACATACAATTTCCAGGATCATACCTAATTGTAAGAATCATTAGAACATGATCATGAAAATAAATAAATTATTGTAATTTTATAGGGTAATGCATTATATTATTGTAAATTTATAGGGTAATACGTTCGATTGTTTTGAACATTTCGAAACGCTGTAACGCTCTATCGATTTCTGGCTAGGCATATCCGAAATCGATTAACAGCTTACGCGGAATAATCTTCAAGCTTTGAAAGAAGCAATTCAAATTTAAAATTAAATCAATTCTCCGTATTCGTGTTAATTTAATATCTGTATAATATTATAGGTTTAATGTATAGTCCACAATATTATGAACCGAGTTCATTTCGTGTGCTTCAATGCGCGTTGATTTTAAATTAAAATGTCCAGCTTCCTGCTTGCCTTTGTTGACTGCCATCTATCGCAAAAGTCGAAATCCACTAACAGCTGAATGGTCACCGAGATAAAGAAAATCGTTTGTTTTATTGTTTATTTATTTTATTTCTTCCTGCAACACCTGCAGGCTGCCATTGACAAAGAGTACCAACAACAAATATATATGTACACAGTAAAAGAAAACAGATTAAATCAATATTGAAGCTATAACAATTAGTATATAGATAACAACTTAAAATTAGAAGTCATGGTCCACAGGTATGATTGCGAAATATGGCAATAGATCCTTTCAATGTCACCAATGATATTTCTACAAGGATGGCTTTGTGCAGGCCGAACTTTTTGGAGAAGTCAAACAGTAGTTTTGGGATGGTACCACGTGCTCCAATCAAAAAATTCAAAATTTAACTTACACATTAAATTATGGTAAAAAAACAGTCATATGCAACTTGCCTATAATAGTAACTTAGATGATCGTATTTAGAATTATGAAACGAGCGTCTTAAATAATGCCACTGTAGGCTCATTGCATAATATACTATTTCAGTTATGCTCAGTATGACTAATAATACATTGCGCTTGAGCAGCAGAACAAATCCTTAAACAATTGCAGTTTGTTTGCTGGAACATATCTCAATATCATTATTCTTTTCTAAGTTTTGGAACCACAATGCGATGGAATAACGTATGTTATTGCGTGTAATGTGTGAGATGAGGACGTTAACCTAACTGAATAGTGTAACTGCAGCTCACGCAATACCACAACATATCACGCAGACTATCTTGTCTCATATGAATAGCTACCCTTACACACAAGCTTTATCGCTCGAGTTTAGGCAGGTGCGCACTCAAATGCTCGTGAAAACATGTGCATGTAAAGGCAATAGACAACAAAAGAAACCGCGCGGTACGTCATTCGTGCAACGCTGCACTCTTTCGTCTGGAAGTGTATGTGTATGTAAAGGCAGAAGACAAACAAACAAAACTTTCCAAGAGCACATCAACTCCTCTGTTCTGAACTTTAAACAATACCGCACGCTCTTAGCTGGCGTGTCGAAAATTTCGACACTCCACGCGCCGTTCTTTTGAGAGAGAATTCGCGCGTGTTTGGCAATTACACACACAATCTTACGCGCGTACTCTTTTGTTGACACTCTATCATGCGAGGAAGAACGTGCATTCATTTTGGGCTTATTTTTTCACCGCGCGTGATTGCCTGCTAGCTCTTTCCTCCGATAATGCCCGTACGCTCCCAGGAGTGTGGTAAAGAACTTGTGTGTGGGGCTTGCAATTGTCCGACAGAACCGACACGCCGACTTAATGAATCGGCATCTCACACCGACTTGTGGACGCCACCAAATCACATACTTTTCGGAAACCGACTCCTATACACCTACTTTGGAATTCTTTCAGAGAAAAAAATGACGACATATGCAGAGATTTAAACTTGATATATTCTACCCAGCACTTGCAATAACTCTTGCAAGGTTGCAATAAATTAACTTCTTTTCAGTTTATTTATTTTTTCTCTCATTTAGTTTTATCCTAACGTCAGCGCGATTACATTTAATTGTCGGACTAGCATCCTCACTTCAATGCAAAAATGAAAATGCAAAAGCATTTCTGCTCACAATCAGCCAATAATATCCCTGCCAGCAAATCCTAGGCTATATTTTATTTTATAATAATGCATAAAAATCAGGAACATATAGGCCTATAACAATAGCACGAAACATGATCTGAATTTGAATAATTATTATAATTATTATTACTTACTGGAGTATTAACATTATCTTTATAATTATTATGTATGTGACTGATCACTGAAATAAAGTGCAAAAACAAGAGACTAAAACGAGCAGTAGAAACGAGTCTACAATTTTCTACCATAAGAAAAATATGTTAAAGTGATTTTTAGATTTGGCTACTGGAGATCCACGTTGAACTGAGTACCTTAAGACAACATACAGCTATAGACATTCAACGAAGAAACATGGTAAGCATCATGGGAATCTTACCGGAAAATTGTTCCCTTTGTAGTGTTTATTCTCTGTAATGTATTTAATATTATGAACTGTACTAAGATTCTTATTACTGTATATTGTTAACATTTATTAATTTTGTGTAATGCGTTGTTTAATGATGTTAAGATGATTTGTTATAACCAATAAATTTGTGATTTCTGCATTTATTTCTAACCTTTTCCTTGGAGTTACTAGGTATAAGCCATTTAAATAATTCATGTTTATTTTGTGAAAAGAAAGTTAAGAGGTGCAATGAAATCTGTAGTTTTGAGAAACAAACCAGTCTATCCAATTAACAGAAATACGATATTAAGATACTGGCTTCTACATGTTTGTTAATTATCTTAATAAAAATTAACCAAAATATGACAGTGTATCGAATTCTTTACTAAGTTTTTTTAGATGTTCACAAAATTTCAATGTACAGATTCTGTACGCAACGTAATGTTAAGTATAAGGCATGATATTCCAGCGATTATTTTCTTATAGTATATCTGAATTCGATTTTTTTGTTTTATTAACTAACCTAATCTTCCAAATACCCAGCCACTCTGCAAAATCTGGCAGAGCTCGGATAAGCGGTTCAAATGTATTTTAACGTTTCAAATAGTTTGCAATTTGGGGTAAAAATGGAGCATCGCTTTGGGCACCATAGCTCCACTGACATTTTTTTTTCTTCAATTAATACAATCGTTAAGAGAAAACTGCACTACATCTTGCTGAAAGAAGGCATGAACACCAGACAGCCTACACAAAGATGCTCTCATAAACAATAGAAAACCTAATCCCACTTTTTCCATTTTCGATTACCATCAAAATGATGCACGCAATGATCCAAAAACTGATATCGGCTAATGTTCAAAGTCTGCGATTTCTTAAGATAGGAATCGAAACATGTAAAAGATCTTGTGAGAGACAGGTTTTAATGTGAAGCGAGAAAAACAGAAAGTTTTAGGTTGTTAGATTGTTATACCTTGTAAAGCAGGATTGTTTTATATAGGACCACAAATCTGTCACAGACTCTTCTCACGATAGCTTGGGTGCTTTGGTTCTTGGTTTACGTCTCTCATCGTTTCCATCAATCTTAAAGAAACCAACTGGGAACGACCTGGAAGAAGCAGAGGAGAAGGGGGAAAAAACGCATAAATAAAAGCAGCCTCTTATAAAAGGAGCATCATTGTATGATCATGTCAAAACAAAGATATCCTTTATAGTTCTCTTCAAGTCTCTTTCTGAAGACGCGTGATGGCCATCTTGTTATTATTATTATTTTTTTAGCATCATATTTTATTTTGAAAAAGAGTCTCATAGCTACTAAATGATCCTCTCTCTTCTCTCTGCAGCTTGCAGTTTAAAACCGTTTCCCCTGTTGAGAATGTTAAACAGTTCCCTACTTAAAGCACATTGCTCCATGGTGACTCAAATGTGACTAACTGTAGGTGAGAATTCGGTCTTCTGGAAAATATTTAAATTTAAAGAGAAACTCTTTCCTTTTATTTTCTCTAGCTTTAATATACGAGGGGCGTTCCATATTGATTTACACTTTATTATTATTTTTTTGCATTAACTAAGAACCTCTAGGCCTATGCCTTGGCAGATATAACCACTTTCTCAGCAAAGTCTTCATTAAGCTGTACATACTTGTGCCACCCAAGTGGGACTTATATAAGATGAATATAATCAGTATTTAGACTGAGTATAGAGGCGTTTTGGGTACGAAATCCCGTAACATGTCTATCTGCGTAAGGGTAGTAAACCTATGGCCCTATGACATGAACCCACTCCCTATAAGAAATGGCCCTTTAACAAAATTACTAACTGTTTCATTATTTTTCCTATTCTCCCTAAAAATCTTCATTAGGCTAGATGTGACCTGCCATCATCAGAGACTCAATATCGAATAAGTTACTGAGAAACAACAATAATTTTAAAAAGAAACCCAAGAACTGAACAGAACACCGGTATCTCGTATAATTTTTTGATGTAAGAACTTTTGGAACGGGATGCACTTAGCCTCGTGAGGACAATTGAGTCATTACGCGGTAAAGAAGTAGCTTCTCCGATCAAGAAACCTATTACATGGTACAGAAGTAACTACTGTACTTCGATTACGAATAACGACTGTGTGAGTCAGCATGATGACCAGATGTTCCCCAATTCTACCATCTTCCTATGAAGCCGAAAGTTCTAGGAAGATGGCCTAGCAGTTGAATGCTAGATCCTGTCCCTCTGCTGGATGAAGTGCCATGGAGTTGTGCTATCAATGTCAAAACTAAAATGTGAAATGAGACTCCAACGGGATGCTTCTCTATCCCCGATTGGACACCACAGACTGCTACAGATCAATGCACTGTCTCGTAGTTGGAAATTTGTGCGACGGTTTTCAAGCATATAAAAACAAGTATTAATGGTTTGTCTTACCATCTAACGCTTTTTCCATGTACCATGCATGCAGGGTATGCGTAGAGTTTTTAAACCTAAGCTATAGCATACATTATTATATGAAATCTCTTTGTGACGTAAGAACAGTTGCCTATACTCCAGGGTATGTCAGGGGAGTGGCAGTATTTATCTCCTTAAAGCGGCACATAAATATATCATAGTATAAAATAATGCCAACAACTTCATAATCTATAGTGCATTTAGTTCTATGTTATAAATGGAGCAGTTTTTAACACGTATTATAATTACTTTGATGAATGTTTCATACAACCAGATTGCCTTGAATGATTGTAAGAGAATACTTCTGTAATTAAGTGATGCTCGCCTTATACAGCAAGTTTAAGTAGCTTGATCTCTAAAAAATTAAACTAATCTCGGTGGCGCTACATCCCTGAAGGGACTAGGCCTTCCACCCAACCTCTGCGTCATCTAAAATAGGCAGACGCCAGGAGGGGGGAATGTGGTCAGCACGGCCGTTAATGGTGGTTTCCGTGACCGGAGCCACTACTTTTCTATCAAGTAGCTCCTCAGTTTGTATCACGAGGCTGAGTACACCCCGTTCCAGACACCCCTACCTCAGAAAAATCCTAGAGGTACCAGGGATAGAACCCGGACCTACGAATCCATAGTTAGCGACGCTAATCACGAGACCACGTAGGCGGTTAGTTTGGTCTCTTCTATTATACAATGTTGTGATCATATTACATATATCTTATTAAGTACGGTATATTATAATATTATTTAACGGCCGTGGGTGTCGGCATGCTGACCACATGCCCCCCAATCCTGCCATCTGCCTACGGGAGATGACGCAGCGGTCGGGTGGTAGGCCAAGTCCCTCCAGGGATGTAGCGCCACGGAGTTTAGTTTTTATTATAATATTATGGCCCGACATATGATCACATTTGCTGAAGTTAATAAATAAACACCGTTTATTAGCTTAAATAATCTCACTTGAAATATAAATTACTTGATACAACAATAGAAAGAAGAAACTATTTTTACAACAACAATTATTATTATTATTATTATTATTATTATTATTATTATTATTATTATTAGCCTACTATTGTTACATTATTGTTATTAAACTATTCTTATTCGACGGAATAAAACTACAGGAATTCATATAACACGCCGAGGACCTTCACCTAGAGTTACAATTAGTGGTCATAGGGCCCCGTTAGAGCCTCAACCGGCCATTTTCAGGAGGTTTAACGTGTAACGTGTGACATTCTCTGGATTTTCGTATATTTAGGGCTCTTCGAGCATTTTTCACCATCTTCGGGGGTTTGGAATTCTTAATATAAAGTTCCATTTCAGGAATGTTCGTTAGAACTTTTAATTGACGATGCTTTCAGTAATTCTTAAATAATGACTACTACTGCATTGTATTATCTAATACTTACTTACATACTCAATGGTAATAGACGATTCCTCTGCAAGCTAAAGGAATAACAATTTTATGGAACCCGAAGGTACATTGCCGCGCTTACCTAAGCCCACCATTCAATCCTATTCTGTGCTAAGTCTATCCAATCATCCCTTGCAAATCCTACTTCCCTTAAATCTATCCTAATATTGCCCTCCCACCTAGGTCTTCCACGTGATCTTTTCTCTTCGGGTCTCTCAGTCAATACTTTTGAGATTTGTCTTTCCTCCCTCATGCGCGCAACATGTCCAGCCCATTCCATCCTCCGTGATTTAATTACCCTTACTATATTCGGTGAAGAGTACAGGTCATGAAGCTCGTTGTTATGCAGTTTTCTCCAGTCCCCATTTTCATCTCTCTTAGGTCCGAATATTTTCCTAAACACCCTGTTTTCGAACCCTCTCAGATTATGTTCTTTCTGATCAATAAGCGGCCATGTCTCGCATTCATATAATACAACCGGCAGGATAATAGTCGTATAAATCTTTATTTTTAGATTTCTGGACAGAAGACGAGAAGATAAGAGTTTCTGAACTACTGAACAATATCCTTGATAGCAACTCTTGGCACTTTTTAACAAAGGAGGCTAGCACTGTTAGAGTTGGATTATTCCCACAAAGTCTCTGGCCTTGAAGAGTAACCCAGCCAGCGAGCTTCTCGTTACGTCTCGTTACCAAGATGCGCGAATTCGGTGCGCGTAAGATCAGTAAGCTACCGCTGGGCAGAGAGTGAACATCGTGCAGAATATACTATAATAGTTGAGTGGAGGGATAATGCGCAGCGAGAGAGACAGACAACACGTGGAGTGGGATAGGAGAGGTGAGCCAATCAGGGTGCAGCTACCTCCCCTAGCCAGGAACTCTACGAGCGGTGAGACTCGCTCCTAAGGTATATACGTAAAACCCCAGAGACGTTGTGGAGGTAATCCTACTCTAATGCCCTCTGTAATGCATGCACATGTAATCTTCTACACCACAAGGAACCGCACAGCACGTACTGATGCAGAACAATGGCGACTCCTCTAATTGAGCCAGCACATGTGCAATCAAGCCAAAGCGATGCTGCTAATGCAACTAGCCAAACAGCTACATACATCGAAGAGTAAGCGAAGGGAAAAAATTCTTGCCTAATATTAATTTCATCTTGTGCAATTTTTGTTATTCAATCATTTTTAATGTGAATTTACAAGACGCCAGGATGATCGTCCCATGTATAGGCAAAATATGGTAAAATAAGTTAAAGTTATGGTACAGTTATTACTAGACTTTGGACTTTTAGGTCGCTAAAAATGCTGTTTTAGGTACCTAAAATAGGCTCTAAAATTGGAAAATAGGTTCTAAAAATCGTAAAATAGTCTCTTATAAAATCAGTAAGTTGCCAATTTTCTGAAATATCTCAATTGCAATGCAGAATTTTATATTTATTGAAGTCACCATTAATCAATAATCATGACAAAACACAGATATAGGCCTATGGCACACAGAATTATATAGACCTATTACTAGGGCCTGTATTACTACCATAACAGTGAAAACCTAATCCCTGCGTCCAGAAGCTACGCATATTCAAACCCATGTATCCCTCAGTGATTCAGATAATTGTTACTGGCTGTGGGAGTCGGGAGAAAAACTACATTTTCTTGGGAACTCCAAGGATTTTTTCTACTGAAGAAGAAACATTCCTTACTATTTAACCACGTCACAAACGTGTCATGTACTGCACATTCCGAGCAAAAAATTTAGTACGAACTGAAAATAAATGATAGAATTTATAACAAAAAATAACTTATTTTGAACATTAGAGGGAATAAAGCAAAATGGCAATATTAGGCTCTAACGTAAAAATAGGCTGTTTTAGGTCCTATAAAAGTATCAGTTTTAGTCATAGTCACTTATGAAACATGCATATACAAGTTTTCGTCCATATATCACTTTAAGGATTAAAATAGGTTTTTACCTAAAATCCGAAGTCTAGTTATTACATATTTATTTTATTTTCTAGACATTTAAAGAGGAGATCACGGATGCATTTTTATTATTGCTTGTGTAACGAAATATCTGCTTCGAATTACAAAATCGAATGACGCTCCCGACTCTCACGTGGCGTGAATTTTCAGCTTTATTTGCAAATAATGAGTTTTACAATGTGGCACACGCAGTATAAGCAAGTTATGCATTAGTCAGCCTGACACGTTCCTAATTAATCTTACATATGTCAATACACCTTATAAACATTTACACTGCATTTTTTATATTGCTTGCTGGCACAGACAAGTAGAATTAATGTTGGTTTAGCAATGCTTCAAGAATTCCTGCACAAGCAAAATAATTATTGTGATTTTCCGTATCTTAGAATCATCCTTGTGAGTATTTAAATACTGGACTTTAACTTCAAGTTTTACAAGAAAATTGTAACGAAAGTAATAGGGGTTTTTTATCGGTATCTTCATATTATAACTTACAGTATTTTCAAGCAAAATTTAGTTACAAATCTTAACAAAATCATTAATTATGACTTATTAGCTTTTGAAAATCAAGTGCATGGGACAACATGACTTCTTCTATGGTTCATACATTTGAATGCCTTATCAAGGTTATATTCCAATAATATACCTTCCCTGTTACCTCTTCTCTTGTCATATATTCCTGTTTTACTGTTCACTTTCGGTTGAAGACTATCATTAATTTTACGGACCTTACTTCTTCATTTTCTTAGTTTAACCTCCCCCGTTGTAGAACAGTAGGACAGTTTATGCGGCTCACGCTACCCGGACCTTACAGGACCCTTAGGGGAGTTTCTATGGATCACATACATATTTTTTTGACCAGACAAAGACATGGAGGGCCTTCCCGTATGAGTGATCAGCCCAATGCCGGGATCACCTCCGAGACAACACGAACACATAGAATGATTCACACCAGTCACGCACAATTTTTATTGCCACATATAGTTTATACTTCTTAATTGATTACTAAATTACTATTACGCAAAAAATTGTTTTACATTAATGTAAAATCAACATTTTCTCGAAATCGGGAAGGAACAAAATACTCTTATTGTAATATTCGTGTTCAAGAGGGTTGACTTATTTGGAAAACATGTATCACATGTCCAAATTGTCATATTGTTTTATGTATTAATTAGTTATTACAAATACAAAATTTATGAAAACTATTATCCACATGTACATGCATAAAAACAGCAACCAATCTAATATTTTCATGGACAGTTTCGAAAGAAGTGAAAAAAAAAATATCAGAAGTTGGTTATTAGTAGGGCAAGGCATTTAATGACCATGAAATAGTAAAAAAAAAAGGCAAAATAAAAAATACATTTACGATCTAAAAATAGTGAAAAAATGCATGATTTTTTTTTTAAATGACCAATAAATTTTCCATTATTACTTACATCTAGTTTTTTAAAGTATTGAATTACTAAAAGCAATTTAATGAATGACAGTGCGTTATATGAATTTACTATATAAAAAACACTCATTTTAATACTAAAAAAGTAAGTGAATTTATACTACTTGGACACCCTTAGCGAAAAAAAAATCATTCTGAACTCGCATACCCATCAAATTGCCCTTATCAAATCTACTCTTATACAATTCAACGGCCCTAAATAGCGTGCTTGCTCGCCCGCTTCGTGAGGCATCGGGTATACTCGGCGATGTTCGTCTCTCGCAGTCTAAACTTTCATGACGACTACAAAATTAGGAAGGAAAACCGTTTCTTTATTATATAAGGCCTAAGTGAAATGAACACAATGAACAAATATTCTAATTTTATTTTTACTTACAATTTTCATAGCTCTGATCCACAAACATTTTTAATGATCTACCAGTGTAATTTTCTTAAAAATCCTGGAGCACGGCCTCCTTTGAGTCATTGAATAATGGCGGGCGATGCCGGGGGCAACAGCTGTAAAATATTGATGCTTTTATCTCTTGAAATATCGCTGATAATAATAATCCAAACAAACCATTCCTTCCCTTGAGACATTATATAATTTCTGAAAATTACATTGAATTGATAAAATAAAATTCACATCATATTCATGACAATAAACAGTTGAGAAACAATAGTTATTATGTGTTCACAGGTTCTCTGGAACTGCATAATCGATTCTGATATAGTTTTCCCAGGGGGCGCTTTCTAATCGTAGAATGTATTCTGAAGCCGGAATTTTAGCTGTTTCATTAATATTATTAATGGCTTAGTTTATGAATGATTCGCGTGCAAGTGTTAATAAATATAATGTTTTAATAATTATTATACTCTTAATTTTTAATTTTTAAAAGAATTATCGTGGGCGAAGCCACGGGCACTTCCTAGTATGTTACATTTAAAAAGAAAGGAATGTCTGTTGTCTGAAAGTAACGATTTGTACACGGAAAAGCTCCTCTCTACCTCAACTGAAACATGGCATAAAATGCCAGAAAACCTAAATGTGCCAAAAATAACCTAAAATTGCAGAAAATGACCTTAAAATTGCCAAAAATTACCTCTCTCTTGAAAATGACGAAAAATGTAAAATAAAGCGAAAATGCAAAAACAAATTGCCCTTATTAAATCAATTATTTAATGATACACATTTATATATATTCGAGCTATCTTTTAACTTCATATAAAAAAGATGCAAAATCATCAAATGTCTTGCTCTAGTTGTTAGCATCTCTGTAACAAAATCACTGTTGCACATGTTATTCAGTGGCGATAATACAGTAGCCATTGAGTACCTTATATTACGAGTGTATAGCAACTTAATGCGTTAAGGAAAGCACATAATACAGAATAAGACTTCATTACATCGGTTTTATAAGCTGACACTAACACAGCGACGTATTAGTGTTACAGATTACTTTATTTATTTCCATGGGAACGGCTTTGGTATTAATTAGAGGCTTTCATAACTCGATCCTGTGAAACTTTTTTATTGGTAATCTTTTGCACGACCTGTTTTTAAAACGGTTGCTATGTTCTGCAGAGCTCAGCAACGTTGATGGATATCTTCCTGTTTCCTGTGCAATCTTACAGAGGTTATAGAACTTGCTTCGCTAAGCTTACTCTATATTTTATCATATATTAGATTACAAAACACGATAGCGCCAGAAGGCAATTTTTTCAATCCTCGATTTGCTTAAAGCGTGCTCTGTGTGTATCACAAGAGTGTTTACAAAGGTCATTGTAACTTCCGAAGGTTTTTGCTTGCAAGAGAAGTAATGATGTTGTAGATTGAAGGTTTGGAGACTGTAGAGGAGTTGGGAGTCCACAGGAGCGTGGGGCTAGAAAGAGGTTCCTTTAGGGAGTTATAACTTGTAGAAAATGTGGCTTTTTTCAAACGGATATTTTACATTTAAAACATTCGTGTGTTGATTTAAAACTACATCATTTTACATTAATATCATGAAAATACTTGTATTCATCAATGAGACGATTGCTATTTTGCAATTGAATTACTCCACCCATATAATTATAATGAACAAAATAAGTTTATTATATAAACTTATTAATTAGAATAATAACATAAATATTAATCAATTATAGCTTTGCATTTCTAATAACATTATAGGAATAAGTTAAATTCACTAAAATTATCTGAACAAGTTACAGCAGAAATGGAATAAGAACATAATATTTGCAATATCATGTTCCGGCTGGACTTGTGTGAATATTGAAACGAGACAGATTTCCCGGAACGTAAGAATAGGCTTAAGAACTATACTAAAGGATCTCAGTGGGGTGTAGGAGACAGTCATTCATCACGAAACTCACTGCTATTGAACTAAAAACGTAGAGAAAGAAGAGCTTACTGGCTCTATTGAAATTTAAAGACTTAGTAAGTGGGAAAGTTCTTACTCTATGGCGCTTCGGGGAATCTAGCTTCATTTCTGGTTACTGACAGCGTGGGCAAGTACTGCCATCCACGTGTATTAGCGTCTATGCTGGGTAAGGAGCATAGCCAATGAAATAAGGGTTTGTATCTGAAGATTCTGATACACAATGTAATTTGCTGTAAACATAGCTATTAGAGGCTAAAAGAAATACAAGGCGTATTGGACTTTGAACGATGAGAAGTGGGGACACGCAGAAATTGGTATCGGACTCTCTCGTCTACGCTCTAAGTGAGTGGAGGCGATCTTCTCAGCATCTAGCTTCCGACTTAATAGAAGTCGGGAAGCTATTAATATTCTTCGGTCAGTAAATGATTTAAGTATCATTTACTGCAGTATTATTTAAATCTACGAATATATTCAGGTTTGAGGTACGGCTTAATTACAGCTGAGTACCAACTTAAATTCAGTGTGTATCAAACTGTAAGTACCAGTGAATCAACGACTTTACAAGGCATTCTTGTGAATACGCGAGGTTAGGGAGAAAGACACCTTAATAGCGAAATCCACTCATCTGAAGTCGAAGTTCACATACGACGAATATTCTGCAAAAAGCCTATTAACTGTTCTGTAATTATATTAAAATAAACAACACTCTTACCAGTTAACCAGGGAGTTTTAATTGCATAAGAATATAAAGTAGACTGTTTCTAAGAGCTATAAATACCCAGATTGTGCCCCCGATGATACTGAAGATAACCTCTGCTCTGACTGTAGCGACACCGTGGCTGTAATTGGTTTTGCAACCCGCGAACCGTTACATACGTGGCGCCCAACGTGGGGCTTGAAAAGACTCGAAGCTAAATTGTGTTGACTCAGAATATTTTAAATTAAAACAATAACTGTTACACGCATCATTAAGTAGAGACTACAGACATTGCAACGATTAACGGGATAGATAAATTCAAGATCCGAGTAAGAAGAATCAGGAGTGGGCAGACCGAAGATAGAATACCGGAGCAGCAGTAAAAAGCCTTGTAAAAATATAGTTTATAAGAGGGTATTATTGCTAGCTATAAGAGGGTATTATATGTATTTGTGTTTTGTGAAGGGTATGATTTATATGTATGCAAAGGTGAGTGAGCATGATTTTTATACATTGAGTGATCCCAGTGCAATAAATAAAGCTAGGGTTGTGTAGAAATGATGACGTTAAGGAACGGAAAAGCCGTAATTTCATATATGGAAACTGAGGAAATGAATAACGGTCAAGATGTGCTAACTAATAGTGAGATAGATCAAATCCAAGGGAACGAAATTGTAGTAGGTAACCAGGAAATTAATAGTGATGAATCTGAAATGCTAGTAGATAACGAAAGCCTTGTAATTAATCAGGAGACTAGTGAGGAGAGGGAACCAGAGATTTCATTAGTTCAGGAAGATAGCCCTTGCGAAAATACTATGTCAAACCAAGTAGATGAGGGACCGCCTTCATGGATGAAGCACTTCATAATTGATATGCAAAAACAGAATCAAAGAATCGCAGAGGAAAATAATAGGACATTAGCTAAACAGTTAAGAGATGAAAGTAGCAAAAATTTAGAGGAAACTAGAAAGATAGGGGAAAAATTGGATAGGAGTACCAGTGAGCTGAGATTAGTTATTGACCAATTATCTGAAAAATCAAAGAAAACTGAGGATAGGGTAAATAAACTCTCAGACGAATGTAAAGTAACAACTGTAAAATTAACTAAAAGGATCGACCATGTGCAAAACAAAGTCGAAGAAAATAAGAAACAGTTGGAACAGAAAATAGAGCAGGATATAAGAACTCAGAATAAAAACTTGGAGGATAAATTAGTTCAAGCTTTGTCAGTGGATATGGGGGTAATAAGTACTAATATTCAAGGGCAGGTTAATGATCATGCTGATAAAATAAGTAGGATGAGGAATGACATTGAAACTAAACTAAACAAAATAGTTGCAATACAGAATAATGTGACTAAAGAGGTTAATGACCACACTGATAAACTAAGTAGGATGAGTAATGACATTTCTTGTACCGGAATTCAGGCTAATGGTAGAGGGGTCTGTTCACAATTAATTCATTGTTCGAATGGGGAAAATACTAACCCACACGGGAGTCAAGATAGTGAACTGAGGACTCCGAGCATAAGCCTAGAATCAGAAAATTCGCGAGGTGACCTAGGCCTACACGACAATGTTGTTATCCCAGTAACTGGTTATAATAATACCCATGTAAATAAAATCGCGGATTTAGATTGGCCTTTGCCTTATTATAATGATGAGAAAAATGCTAATCCTCATGAATTTATAAGAGAGCTAGAGACATACTTTAAAGTTAAAGGCATTCGTGAAGAATTTAAGATATTGGTTGTTCAGAGGTCGCTTGGAGGTAGTTGTAAAGACTGGATGCCAGTTGTGATGAGAGAGGGAACTGGGTACCAAGAATTCAAAAAGTTATTTATGGATAAATATTGGAGCGATTCACGTCAGAGTGAAGCTAGGACTGAACTCTATTCAGGGCATTATAATGAACAAGGGAAAATGTCGTGTACTGAACATTTCGTAAGACTTATAAAATTAGCCAAGTCGCTAAATATAGTTTCCGAAAAAGAGGTCATCCAAATTGCAATGAAACACTTCGGTCCAGATATTCATAAATTGTTAACTGTGGCAAGACCACAAACTTACGCGCAGATGCTTAGCTTGTTAACGGAGTTTGAGGAGGGCAAGAGAGCCATAAAGAAATTCCATAGTTATCAGCGATACCATAACCCTCAAAATCGTGGAGGAAATCAAGCACAGTACGCAGGTGCCAGCCGAAATAATGAGAATTATAATGATGGTAATGGTAGGCCTACACAAGGTTATCAGGATGCCAGGGGAAATAAGCCGTGGACTAATAACGGAAGAAATCAGAATAATTCTAATTACGGAAATGGAAGGAATGAGAGGGTAAATAATAATAGTTACAGAGAAAACCAAAATACTAATAATGGTTTACGTAACACCAACAATAATCACACTGATGACAGAAATAGGTCACGACCTCAAAGCGTGGGAATAAATCACATAGCTTTCCAGGAACAAGAGAGAGGAAATGTAGATCAAGTTTACCGATATGGACAGTTACAAGACGGTCGGTACATTCCTCATCAAAATAACGGGACGGATAATTGTAACCACGTGCCAGATTCACAACATAGATTAGATCCTAATGTGAATGCATTTCATCACTCTCAAGCCGACACAACAGGTGTAGGAAGTGACAGATGTCAGCCCGAGGCTTTAAACTCAGCATAGATGCGATAGCAGGTCATATCTCATCTAACTCGTGCCCAGTGACCTCAGGGGACTCCCCACAAGTAAATAGAAATGATGTAAATACCGTAGAAGTGTCTTATGACTTGAATAAAAAGTTACACCAACACATTTTATGTCCACCACAGGTTAAAGCATATATAGGAGATTTAAAGGTACCAGTTCTCGTAGATGAAAGTAAAAGTACTGAAATTCCGGTTCCCACGACTCATGCAACAAATCATCATACATGCTCCGAACGGGAATTAGCTTTCCAAGACGAATGTTCTATTATTGAAAGTTTATCAACTGTGCAATTAGATAATAAAGGGGAAGAATTTTCAATTATGCAGAATGTAGGCCTATCGAGCCCAAGCAATAATATTGAGAATCAGAATGGCGGAATGCCAGATCAGTATCAGAAACGCACGGAAATTGATGAATTTAATAATATATTTGTAGAGAAAGTATACGAAGTAGGAGCGAGTTATGAGGTAAACATGTGTGAGACAAATGTCCGTGATCAGGGAAATTATAGTGGGGAAAATGGAAAAGGGGGTACTGAAAAATTGCGAGAATCTGATATCTTGGGAATTTTAAGGAGTAAATTGGGCCGCACCACGCCTATTAGGGAACCACAAAAGAAACCTAAACATCACTACCACAAACATAAAAAGAAAAAGAAAAAGAAAAAGAGGGAAAAGAATCTGTCAGATGCAGTAGATAAAAGAATGTCTCGTCTCTAGTTATGGTAATAGAGGACCGTTTATAGTGATTAACATTTCTAATGGTATTTGCTATGAAGTGACTGATCCTAAAACTAATAAAGTAGTGGGACGGTACAATCTTTCATTTGTGAGGCCATACAAAGAGTAATCATTTAAAGAGGTGAAACAACAGTGGAGTAGGCTCGGGTCATTTCACTAGAATTAAGGCACTGAAACTGAGGGTATTATTATTGTAAGTATACATGTCCGCGGAGCAAATATGTAGCGAAATGTAGGCTTTCAATATAACCTCTAAAAGTGTGAAATTCTTTGGACGTGCATAAAATATATCCTATGCCGATTATATTGTTGTTATTTAATTGTAATACGGACCTCGACACTTATATCCGTCGATCTTTTATTGTTGTTATCTCTTTTTAAATCTGGACGTTGTACCAAATATATCCGGTCACGCTTTTATCTAGGTTAGAATATATTTAATAAGTGTTTTCAAGTGTTTATATTCATAGGGTAAATTAGGTTTTGTATTAATGTTTCATTATTACCTGATGAGGTGAGGTATCTGTGGTCACGATCTAAGATAGCCTACCGTGTGCGAAGGGTGTAGTGTGTGAGAGAGTAAGGAAATATTGTAGTATGAGTAGTATGAATGAAACAGTTGTGCCAGGTATAGGAAATGTCATTCACTCATCAAAACAAATAGTAGTAATGTGAGAAGGGTGGAAAGTATTCCATGTTATAGAATACGAGTTAGCACAAAGGTCATCGTACTGGGATCCATAACAAACTCTGCTCACTTACGTCACACTAAGCACTTCATGTCAGGAGTAAAACAGAATTACTCCGTAAATTTGAAATTTTGAATACAAAACATAAATTTCCGTAGAATTCTCTTGGGCATGTGAGACGATTGCTATTTTGCAATTGAATTACTCCACCCATATAATTATAATGAACAAAATAAGTTTATTATATAAACTTATTAATTAGAATAATAACATAAATATTAATCAATTATAGCTTTGCATTTCTAATAACATTATAGGAATAAGTTAAATTCACTAAAATTATCTGAACAAGTTACAGCAGAAATGGAATAAGAACATAATATTTGCAATATCATGTTCCGGCTGGACTTGTGTGAATATTGAAACGAGACAGATTTCCCGGAACGTAAGAATAGGCTTAAGAACTATACTAAAGGATCTCAGTGGGGTGTAGGAGACAGTCATTCATCACGAAACTCACTGCTATTGAACTAAAAACGTAGAGAAAGAAGAGCTTACTGGCTCTATTGAAATTTAAAGACTTAGTAAGTGGGAAAGTTCTTACTCTATGGCGCTTCGGGGAATCTAGCTTCATTTCTGGTTACTGACAGCGTGGGCAAGTACTGCCATCCACGTGTATTAGCGTCTATGCTGGGTAAGGAGCATAGCCAATGAAATAAGGGTTTGTATCTGAAGATTCTGATACACAATGTAATTTGCTGTAAACATAGCTATTAGAGGCTAAAAGAAATACAAGGCGTATTGGACTTTGAACGATGAGAAGTGGGGACACGCAGAAATTGGTATCGGACTCTCTCGTCTACGCTCTAAGTGAGTGGAGGCGATCTTCTCAGCATCTAGCTTCCGACTTAATAGAAGTCGGGAAGCTATTAATATTCTTCGGTCAGTAAATGATTTAAGTATCATTTACTGCAGTATTATTTAAATCTACGAATATATTCAGGTTTGAGGTACGGCTTAATTACAGCTGAGTACCAACTTAAATTCAGTGTGTATCAAACTGTAAGTACCAGTGAATCAACGACTTTACAAGGCATTCTTGTGAATACGCGAGGTTAGGGAGAAAGACACCTTAATAGCGAAATCCACTCATCTGAAGTCGAAGTTCACATACGACGAATATTCTGCAAAAAGCCTATTAACTGTTCTGTAATTATATTAAAATAAACAACACTCTTACCAGTTAACCAGGGAGTTTTAATTGCATAAGAATATAAAGTAGACTGTTTCTAAGAGCTATAAATACCCAGATTGTGCCCCCGATGATACTGAAGATAACCTCTGCTCTGACTGTAGCGACACCGTGGCTGTAATTGGTTTTGCAACCCGCGAACCGTTACATCAATAAATACCTCAAAGAGCAATAATGCTCAAAACTAGGGGCAGTGCAGTATAATATACAGAGAACAACAATATATTTACTAAGGATTAAGAAAAGTGTGATATTGTAAATAATTAATCTAACGAAATATAGCCTGTTACGTAATTAAGATTATCACAGAAGTCATAAATGTTATAGTAAAAATAGAAACATAGGAATCATGAAAGTAGATGTGAACGGAAATAAAATTTGGCCCTTGAAGCAAAAGTCTTTATATTTATAATTCGCTTCGTTCATTCCCCCGCTTCAACCCCCGCTCGGGTTCTCGGGAAAATTATTTTTAAAAGATCTATGGGAGATAGAGTGCGTGTATTTAGTCTGCTGTAGGCCTATTGGCAAAGCCCTATGTGAACTCTGTTTGATAATACCGTTGCCATGGAAACCAAACCCTTTCTTGGGGGTTTTTAGGGTTAAAAATTAAAACAATAAACTTTTTGGCATTTTCATGTGGTTTACAGCCTAAAAGCTATAAGTGTACAAAATTTCAAGTTTCTAACTCATCTGGAAGTGGGCAAACATTAATGTCAGTGAGCCAAGCCGAGCCCTTTTTCGGAGGTTTTTGGGACTAAAAATTGAAAAAATAAACTTTTTTGAATTTTCCTGTGGTTTACAGCCTAAAAGCTATAAGTGTACAAAATTTCAAGTTTCTAGCTCATCTGGAAGTGGGCAAACATTAATGTCAGTGAGCCGAGCCGAGCCCTTTTTCGGGGGGTTTTAGAGCTAAACATTAAACAAATTAACTTTTTGGAATTTTCCTGTGGTTTACAGCCTAAAAGCTACATGTGTGCCAAATTTCAAGTTTCTAGCTCATCTGGAAGTGGGCAAACATTAATGTCATTGAGTGAGTGAGTGAGTGAGTGAGGAGTGAGTGAGTGAGTGAGTAAGTGAGTGAGTGAGTGAGTCAGTCAGTCAGTCAGCCATGTGGCTTTATATTATAGGGATGTCCTTAATCTCTTGTAATAATTCGTTACAATTCTTGCAAAAGGAATAATGA
Source organism: Ectobius pallidus (assembly GCA_964059195.1). Lineage (NCBI taxonomy): Eukaryota > Metazoa > Arthropoda > Insecta > Blattodea > Ectobiidae > Ectobius > Ectobius pallidus. Next base: position 120,281,113 of record CAXKWD010000007.1, on the reverse strand, counting down.
ATTATTTTAGTAGGCCTACCATATTTAATTGAGGTATTTTGTGGTAAGTGTAAAAAACTAAAATTTCTAGTGATATAGTTGTGAATATCGCCATTAAAGGTAAAATAAATATTATGATGTGTGTTATTTTTTAAAACACTTCTCCACAACAACACATAACTGGGATTTGATAAGCTCTCTAATTGGAAGCATGTCCGAATATCGAGATAATTCTGATGATGGTGTAAGGGGATGAAAGTTATATAAGTTATAACAGAACTGAAGATGGTACATCATAGTTATGAGCCGAAATGCATGTTCATGAATGAACAAAACGTCTGAGTTCCATCTTAGAAGAGCGGAACTTACTTCCAGCTTCATAAACAAATTATTCATTTTATAAACTGTGACTGGAATAGCGTTTTAATATATTTACTCATGTGTTTTATTTTATTTATGAATGCTGATGTGTGAACTACATCGGACAAAATAAAGTTAAAGGTATACCGATTTATTTTTTAATCGAGCTTTTATAGATCTATCATTTCAGGTTAGTTTTGAGCTATCTGGAATTTAAATTTGAGAAATAAGAACGGTTAGTTTAATGTTACTGTTTTGTTTTTATTTTCAGCACACAGTAATGCATGATCATTAACAAAATATGACAAAACATTGCAGTGACATAACAACAAGGTAAAATGTTATTTAAAACATACATAATTGAGGACCGTTTTGACAAAACTCAACATGTGCCAAAACACAAACTGTTCAGGAGAAGGTTTCTTTAGCTTTTATCAACATATAGAAGGTAGTAACCTTGCATTTTGAGACTTCAGCATGAATTGGTTATGTTGACTTTTCTTATGTTCTTTTTTCACCAGCTTAAAGATCTAATTTCAAAGCACCTACAAACATTAAAAAACGAATATGGCAAAAAATGGAGATGTCCAATTTTGTCAAAACGGTCCTCAATTAAGGGTAAAGTAAATGATCTCACAATTTGATTAAATAGGTCCGTTAATTGTAAACAGAATCATGTTTTATCTATCTATATTAATAAAAGGAAGTGTCTGTCTTCCTCCGTCTGTCTGTCTGTCCGCGATGCCCAGCGAAATCTACTCAACGCAAAGATCTGAAATTTTAAACATAGGTGGACTGAAGGGTCGGAAAATGCACCTCGAAGCCGGAATTTTAATTTTCGCTTTCGTTCGTGAGTTATGAGTGAAAAACGGGCAGAAAACGTGTATTTTTTGCTATTTCGAAGCATCAGTTTCAGTAATATATTTCAATGTTAAATCAATTACAGATGGCTTTGGCTATTTTTGTCATCATACCTCATAGCCTACCTTAGAAATAAAAGCATCGCGATCGCTTGATTTTGTAAGTCCATCGTGGACGATTCATTTGTTTAGAGTGTCAAGGCCCGCAGATATATGAAATTTTCAACCTACACGTAAGAAGGATATCAACATAGGCCTAAATATGGTCAAACATTGTTCGATTTGAACGAAACTCACTATACAGTGGTTTTCTGGGTCAAGGAACTGGAACCTGAGGTCCCTTTTTCTACCAGGGAACGCTACCTAATCGTGGAATACACTCCACGTGATTTAGGTGTTAATAAATATAATGATTTAACTATTATGCACTTAAGTTTTGAAATAATTATCGCGGGGGAAGCCGCGGGCACATGTTATCTTATAATAATAAAAGGACGTGTTTGTCTGTCTGTCCGCGATGCCCAGCGAAATCTACTGAACGCAGAGATCTGAAATTTTAAACATAGGTGGACTGAAAGGTGGGCGAATGCACCTCGAAGCCGGATTTTTAATTTTAGCTTTCGTTCGCGAGTTATGAGTGAAAAACTGGCAGAAAACGTGATTTTAGCGCTGTCGAAGCATCAGATTTCAGTAATACATTTCAATGTCAAATCAATTGCAATTGGCTTTGGCTATTTTTGTCATACCGTGGAAATAAAAGCATCGCGATCGCTTGAATGTTGTAAGCCCACGCTGGTTCATTTGTTTAGAATGTCAAGGCCCGTAGACATACGAAATCTTCAACCTACACGGAAGAGGGATAGACTAATCAACATAGACCTAAATATGATTAAACATTGTTCGATTTGGACAAAACTCACTATACAGGGATTTTCTGGGCCAAGGAACTCGAATCTGAGATCGCTTTTACCAGGCGACGCTATCTAATCGTGACATGTAGTCCACGTGATTTAGGTGTTAATAAATATAATAATTTAACTATTATGCTCTAACTTTATGCTCTTTTTTTATCGCGGGCGAAGCCGCGGGCACATGCTAGTATAGTATAATTTCATTATTTTCAAAGTAACTTTGTTGACAATGTAGTTTTATACTGTTGCCACAAGTAGGGGCCACTGTAATAATATTTTCATTTCATTCATAGTGTTCTGCCCAAGGGCAGGTCTTTCACTGCAAACTAAGCATTCTCCACTCTTTCCTGCTCTCAGCCTTCCTTTTTGTATCGGCATACAATCCATTTATTTTAATGTTATCTATCATCTGATATCTTCTTCTGCCTCGAACCTTCTTTCCATATATAATATTATTAGCTGAAATTATAAGTACTTCAAATTGTTACATGATTCCATAGGAAATACATGCAATTATCAAATTTTGTTTGTAAATGAGGTTGAAGCAAGTGTACTACTACTGAATGGTATGGACCTTTTAAATAATTTAACCAAAAATGTCGTGAACCTCCGTCTATGGGAATTTTTTTATTTCTATGCTTTCTAAACGCGAAAAAATTGTGTAGGCTTATTTCTGTAGGTAGGCTATACCTCTAGTCTACCTGAGAATAGAACGGCTCAAATACGAAATATTGTATATAAACTAAATTTTAGATTCAAGTGAGGTACCATCTGGTGACTTTCTCTTACTCTTTAAACAATTTTTTACGAAGAATATTTAGTTTCTCGCGATTTCCTCGAAAGCGTTCTAATTATACAACTGTTTGCACTAATATTTAGAACTTTTAGTTAAAGTTAAGCGAGAAAATCATAACATTCATGTTTAAGCTCTAGGAAGATACACAGTCTTTTCGAAACTTACTTTTATTAACTTAACATTAGTTGGAGAAGGTATAATTAGTCTTATAACCTATTTGTCTGCAGAATTGTTCTGAGGACAACTAATCTTCGTCAAAATGTCAGAAGTGCTTTATCAATTACTTAATTTCAAGGAATACATCAGGATATCCATGCTGAAGTTTCTATCCGATGCCTGAAGAAATCTTTGTTATGGGAAATGAAATGAGGCCAACCTATTGCAATTTCTACTTTCCCAAGTTTATTTTCACCCCCAGACCAAAACAATAAAAAGTTCTTCTTTGAAATAACATGATAAATTTGCATGACTTCGGGACCTGTGCAAAGTTTGCATACCTTCATTTATGACTACACCTAGAGCTATACATAGTAAAGTATAATTTCGAAGCTGGGAGGCAAGAACGAACTCTTTTCGCGTTAAGTCGCCCATAGTAGACTATTTATTTCTCTGAAAAATGCAGCTCAAGAATGTTCTGCATTCTCTGTCTGTAGAAAAAATAAGCAGTGGCGTTTCCAAACGGATCCACTGTTTTTTGGTATTGGAACACCTTACTGAAAAAAATGAACGCCGCTGGATCGAACTTGATTACTGATTAAAATCTTGATAAAACTCACAACCTTATGGCCTTAATTATCTTATCTAAACAAAACAAAAATACAACACATAATATAAAAAAAACATACATTAAACCTATGTTTGCTTGCCTTTAAAAGAGCAGTTGATTATAAAATTGGTACGAATTCCGTGAATAAGTTACTGGTGTCGGTAAGAGGTTATTTCAACTCCTCTGTAACCGAACTGAAGATGGCATAATTATCGAATACCGAAAAGCATCTGAAGCTCGACACATCTGAACTCCACTTTAGAGAAAAATGGAATTCACACCAACTTGAATCAAGTGCTCTTTTAAAGATTGACAAACATTGTTTTAATGCCTATGTTATATTATAGCCTATTATGTGATATATTTTAGTGTGATGTGAATGCAGATAAGACAATAAAGAGTATAAGGTTGAGTTTTTATCAAAGATTTATACAGGTATTACACCCTTACTGGAAAAATAAAATTCGTTGACAATGATTTCTGGTAATTTTCATAAAGTAGGGGTAATTGAAGATTGCGTTTTCCACTCATCCCTTAGGTCTTGGCAATTTTTGGGTATGGATCCCAGACAGGTTCGTGACGGGTAGAAGCTTTCTTGACCAGCATGAATCGTGGGTTGAAACATGCGGTGCACTTTGAATGTGGTTATATACATATATATGTTGTAGTCAATGGAAGTCAGTTAATACTTTAAAATTGGGTTATTTATTCTGAACTCCGTGACTCTCCATGTCTACGAACTTCGTCTACTACCAAGGGCAGATTGACAGGATTGGAGCAACTCCCATGACCGTTATTGATGGTTTTCATGACCTGGGCCCTGTTTCATAGAACTTTTACACTCATATTATTAGCAACTACATAAGTAATAATATTAGTTATTATTATGTCTTCTGTTACAAAATAATATGTTCTAATAATATTAGTTATGAGTTCAAGACTCTTAACTTATTAGTAAATATTCCTAATAATATTAGATTGCAAAACTAATAAAATTTACTGATAATATTAGGTATTTTTCTATAAGTGTATTTGGGCTAATAAGTTATTCTCAAACCCATGTAATTCAGATTGTGTGATCTTAAAATTGTGGAAAATGAATCACTCTGGTTTAATTATCGATTTAGAAAACTTTTACATACTTTATGCTATCAAAGGCATAACTAGTTTTTAGGATGTGAGGTTAGATTTTAGTAAATAATATTGTAATATTGTAAAGTTCAGTTGTATTAATCCTGGTTGAATGGAAGAGAAGGCCTAATAGCCTTAATTCCACCAGGTAAAATAAAACAATTCTAATTCAAATTCTACATAAGCCTACTGCTATCTTGATAAGTGCCTGGCAAATGTATTAATTTCATAGAGCTAGTTATTATTTGTTACATTTATGAAGATTATGAAATAGGTAGGCATTGCTGATTTGAAGTAGTACAAAAAAAGAAGAAACAAAACCCAAACAACAATCCAGACTTAACCTTCAAATCAATAAGTTGACTAATGAACTAATAATATTAGAGAAATAACTTTTTGAGTAGTGTACACATCTCAATGAAGCAAGATTTTGTTAACTAATATTATTAGCAAATTGTATGAAACAGGGCCCTAAGCCACTACTACTTTATCAAGTACCTCCTCAGCTGTCCTCTTGAGGGTGAGTGCATCCCGTTCCAGATTTCCCTACATCAGAAAAATAAGAGGAGGTACAGAAGATCGAACCTAGGGATCCGTAATCAGCAACGTTGACCACCAGACCACCAGGCGCAGGTTTCTGGGTAATAATGGCAACATAAATGATAAGAATCAAACAATATACGATATGACGTGCCGGTAATGGGGATAATAACAAGTAAGATAGTGTGTGAACGAAAGATCTTTAAAAATATTCAATATGGCCTACGCCACTGAGATCAAAACAAAAAAACTGCAAAATTGCCTCGTGTGTACTAGAAATACAAAATGCTAGTGCAAGAGAAAACAATTTGAAAATACAAATTATCGTGCGAAAGATGAGGAGGTTGTACTAAGAGATGATGTTGGGGGGGGGGGGGAAGCTGAAGAGGGTACATTACTACAATTCAGCTTGTATATTGCTTACGTGTGTGTTGTACACAGGCATCATCATTAGAAGCTAGAAAGAGAGAGCAGAATCAAGCTGGCTCGGTCAGTGTACGGCCAACGAACTCTACTCTTCTATCCACTCCAGTATTACTATCTACCAGCGTGTTTAGCTCTCTACTCACACATATTTCTCTGAGAGCCAACCTGTTTTATTTGCGTGGGGCTATTTAAAAATTTATTGCTATAGCTGAAATCTCCAAAACTTCACATATTTAACTTTGCACGGCCTGTTTTCTCACGGCTTGTCAAGTCTAGTTTACTTGCCGAATATTCCAGTGTATAATTTTCACCTGAAATTCTTTCCTGTAGAGTCTAAACTATATTTTATTGAGAATATTTTACGTTATAGCATTAAAATGCTAGTTTTTCTACACAACGAATTGAACAACACAGGCCTTTTAAAAAGTACGGATTTCCAACTTAACTAAGTTATGAACTTCGTTAAAATAATTCAACTTATATTGGTTTAAACATATTGTCTATATTTCTTTAAGTCTCTGTGGGGACTTAGTTCATGCATTAAATTGAATTGAAAATGCAGATACTTTCTAGATTCCTTGAGAGAACATAAATGTTTTCAGAATTAATCTTTAACCTTGTTTGTTGTTTCTTCTGTTTGTTGTCCATGTCCTTTGTTCACTTCAAATAACTGTATTTATAATAATGTAGAAGATACTATTTACAGGGGAATTTCATCCAACCCTTTATTTAATGTGTGTCTCGTTCCCCCACAATCCTTCGCTCTACCTGAAACAGACCTATGTTTATAGGTTAATGTTTGAGTACCAGACTATTGACATCAAACCAATAGGAGTCGGGCTCATCCAGGGACTAGTCTAGACATTCTTCGTGAACACGTCTTCCAGCCACTCAAATGAAATGTTTCCAAATTCTACCTCCTTTCACTGCTCACTTAGGTCTGTGCGGACTTAAAGTCAATCCAATAAGAGATTGGCTCACCCTGCCTGGTGTGGAACAAAAACGGTAACGAGAATCAATGTCAACTTTAAATAAGGAAAAAAAACGCTAAAAGAAAGCAGAGGCATCGGAAAGTTTCCATGCACTCGAGTGTGCAAAAACAAAACAAAAAAGAAACAGAGAAAAGACAATTTAGGCTAAATATAAGTTACAACAAAAAGAAAATGAAAAGGAAAGACGCAAATTTAACAAATGAAAAATGAAGTTAAGCCTATAACTACGCATTCGCAGCGTCTATTGTTATAAGTGGACTGACAGCCCACAGAGGTGCATGTCAGCAGTTCCTGCAAAGCATTGAATCTTTGAGGAGGTTATTGCATTTTGTCAGGAAAACTGTGGAAGAACACTTTTTCCTGTTTTTCAGAGTCTGTTTCTTCTTTACACACATAAACACAGCGGTGTGGCATTATTATCAGTCACAGTTATGATCTACTAATTGTGATAATAGTCAGAAAATGGTCAACAAACTATTTTAATCACTGCACACAACTAAATAACGCATAAACGTCGCTGAGAAAAAAGAGTGAAACGCTATTGCCAAGTTGGCACAATCTCCTTACAGTGCGGGACATCATTCAACTGTGCCTCGACATTCATTTTTATAATAATAATAATAATAATAATAATAATAATAATAATAATAATAATAATAATACAAAAAAGAAAACACCATTCTTGACAGATTACATAGTTGATCAAAACAAAATGAACTTAATTTTAGGGTTGACTATTCCTTTAAGGTTTCATGGCGCAAATATAGGGCCTCCTTAAATCGTTTACGAAATTCAGTAAACACTTGTTTTGCTAAGCATGATCTTCCGGCTATCGGTTCTAATAAAAAAAAAAAAGAATTATGGGAAATACAAGACTGCAAATGAAGAAATAAGAATAGTGTGAATGTCTGGAACAGGTATTCTAATAATATTTTTGTTCGACCATACGTGTGACGTAACGGTATCATAAAGATATCCATAACTACATAGCTTTCCATCATGATATCAGTGTGATATCGATTATTATCGAACACGAAACGATCTTGAGACCTTGGGAGTTGCAGCTGAAAATCCGTAATAAATAGTTTGTATTTAAAATAAAATCTATGTTCTGATATTAAAATTATATCATACTAAAATGAATTCGTTTCGTGTTGTCAAAATCCGTTGATTTCAAGAAAACGAGCAAAAGGAATCTTCGATTTGACCAACGCCGTAGGCTGCCATCAGTCGTAGAAGACAAGTACTACGTCAACCAGTCGATACGAATTTCAGCGCGGCGTTTGTATGAGTGAATCTAAAATCTCAGTATTTAAATAATTAGACTAATTGCGGTCGAACACCAACAATCGTATTCATCTTGCCTATAATGGTAATTAAGACACTCGTATGAAAATTATGAAACGAGCAAAGCGAGTCTCACAAACATACTAGTATCTGCATAATGCACTATTATAAGATATGCCAACAAACTAAAGGAGAGATCGCGGAAGAAAGGACACCACATTGAGGGTTTAATGGTAAAGAACCTAGACTATCTACAAAATGCTACTTTGTCAGGAGAATCAAAAGAAAGGCCATTTGACATTAAGAACGGATAGGAAATATGTAGATTATTATATTCTACCAAAGACAAAGACGTCAGTTTTTTAATTTAAATTTAAAGATTTCCTACTTAAATTTCCCCGGCACTAACGTTTCGTTACCAAACAAACATGCGCTACTTGATTTATATTTTCTTTTCATAATATTGTTTTTTGTGAGTTCTTGTTTCCAAGGTAGCCTATATTCTTCCAATTTTTTTAGAAAAGTTATTTTATAAATAATTTTTAATAATACAGTCATGAATATAATATATGCTCTTATTGGGGGCTAAACTAAAGACTAAATTTAATTTAGCGTGCCAGTAATTCTGCACGGTTTAGAACAATTACAGTCTAAGCATAGCTACATTCAGCATTTTTATCTGAACATTTTTCCAAAGACATTTTAATTGCTAACAATATGTTAGATATGATTACTATGAACATGTGATATGCTCGTCCAGTAATATGTAAAACATTCGTGACTGAATTCGAAGGGAAAACAAAATAACCCATAAATACATCTAACGTTTATTAGTTCCGGGTTTGTTTGTTTTTTTTTTTATTATGAGTAACAACAATCTAGTTTTGTAACTGTAAACGTACATAAATTTTATGCATATTCTACGTAACAGCTGTTATGATGACTGGTCTGGATGAAAAACTGCTTGCCGTTAACATTTCCGAAGAACTTTCCAAGAAGTGAGTGGTGTAAACCGAGATTAATTTATGCGGAACACATTTTGTGATTATTTTCCATTCATCCTATGATGCATGGAAAGCAAGAAGACGACGACGACGAAGCGGGAGTTTTGTGTTGTCATGGGAACCGGTTCTATTCCTGAACATGGCAGCTTTCTCGAGTGAACTGAACCCGGAATTCAAAGCGGATTATACTTCTCCAGACATTCAGATCAAAGTGGACAAGGATTTATTATTACTAAGCTCTTTCTTGTCGGGTTAAGCTGAATAGACTAATTATTATTAAGTTATAGGATTGAAGTACAAAGGAAATGCGTCCTTCAAATGAAGATACTACTACTGAAGAAGCCTACTTACGAGCTCTCTCTCTCTCCATATGGAACAATTTATCCTAAGATAAGTGTAAAATATGTAATGAAATAAATCCATACATCTAAGAAAGATATTAGCCTATCACGCATTTTTATACCGATCGAAAATAATTTAAAAAAATAATAACTTGAGTTAAATTTAGCATTTCTGTACAGTTATTTCTGGCTGTGCGCACGAGAGTGCATTTTGATTCAATATACTGTCAGCTGTTTAGCCGAAATTAAAATAGATCGCTACTACAACAGCCATGACACTATCCACATTTTATGCCGGATTTTAATTTTATTTATTTATTTATTTATTTATTTATTATTATTATTATTATTATTATTTTTTTTTTTTGTTATTTATTTTTTTTTTTCAAAATTTCTGCAGCACCTCAGCATATATGCTGGTTGTAACAATAGTTGTAGGTAGTTTTGTTGTAAATTCAAAGTTTGGCTTAGCATCTTGTCTTTAGTATTTCATTTCATCTTCTTGGTTAATGTTCACTTGATCGAGCGCGGAATGAGCTGTTTGGAAGAAGCTGCCATGAATGAAGCTCATTGGTTGATTTTATTTTTTAGACATAAAATTATAAAAAATTCTATTCCGTTGCATGAAATATAAATCGTGGGATAAAATTATATGCAATAGCAGTAGTTCAAGTCAAATTTTCCAGTTTGAAGATTTGTAGAAATTGAACAATGAATTTTATCGTGGGACATCGGCATAAAATATGTTAGCCAATTCTCCTTTATGATCGTAAATTCTTTACTGATAGCTGATACATAGGCCTACTATAAATAATGAACCACAAACTGGTATTTTCTTTCATGACAAAATAACAGCAATAGGATTACTAAAACGAAGGCTTGAGACTTGGGGTAAAACGAGAGGTAACATAAGGAAATGACAAATAATTTCTAAAGTGATAAAAGAAATTATCTACAAGTAGCGTACTTTCTATTTGTTATCGAAAAGCTACACCACATGTGAAGTATTCATTCTTTTTTTATCATGAAACTTTCGTGACCTGCCAACTTCCTGCTGTGAACTGACAGAATAGTGCACAAAACGAAACTCTGAAGAATGAACACTTGGCATACCAATTAATTAACTGAACTGAATAATGATTTTTTACATTATGTCCAATTTATCTGATTGGAAAGAGCTATTGTGGCCTACACTCTTATTATTCGTGCTAGCTTCGTGGTTTATATTATGTCGTATGCTTTCCCAGAAAAAGGCTATAAGTTCTTATCCTTTCTATTCATAAGGAGTCAGGTTTATGCTGTTCTGGTAATGTGCCTGTTGTTAGTATGGATGACAGAGGTGTATTGCATTTAAAAACAGAAGTGAAGGGGATGACAGAGGAAAACGATGTGAAGATACACGAAATAGAAGGGATAAGTCGGTCTGGGTGGCGCAGTTAGTATCGCGCTGGCTTTCTGTGCTCAAGGTTGCTGGTTCCATCCCGGCCCAAGTCGATGGCATTCATGTGTGCGTAAATGTGACAGACCTATGTCAGTAGATTTATTGGCATGTAAAAGAACTCCAGCGGAACAAAATTACGGCACACCGGCGACGGTCACAAGACTGGGTTTCATAAGCATATACCAACCAAGAAGGGATAAGTGAAAGAAGGATACATAGATAAGAAGATAGAGAACGAGAAGAAGAAGTAGAAAAAAATATTAAAAAGTGGCTGATCGGTTCGTGGTAAGATGACGAACTACCATGACTACACAGTAGCACAGGGAACGCCAAAGTCCCCAACTTATGGAGCTATTTGGTAAACCCAACGTATGCTAATATGTTGATGTTAATAAAGAATCTACAACCACCATTACAAAATAGTCAGTGTAGCCAATCTCACGAAGCCAATTCGACAATAAATGTAGGGAACTTTCCGCAGGTCACTCAAAACACCCCTGTGAGCTACCGGTAGCTCACGATCGACAGTCTGGCGACCCCTGAGCTAGCCTACACCGGTTCGATACACTACAGAAATATTCAGTCCAGTTTATTACTGATTATTTTATATTGATATATTTCTACGCCAAACATAAAAATATTTCAAAAACAAAAGTATCCCTTTATTTTATAATATTTTAAGCGCCATACTGCATAAATAAGCAAATTACAGGAATCTGTTTAATATTATTTAATTGCAAAGTTCGTGCAATATACAGTAATATGATTTGTTATAAGACTACTAAGTATGCGCACTAAATAGACGTAACATCAACAGTATATAGACTATAAGCCAATAAAATGGTTAGAATATGAATAAATAACTTCATTTTATGACGGAGAACTATAAAAGTCCTCATAGATAAATGTTTTGCTTCGTCTCAACCTGTTAAAAATATAGCTGAGTCACTACAGAAATTGTATACATTAATATTTTATAAATGAAATAGCTTTTGTACTCATGGTTACACGAAGGGGTGCCTTAGTCTTTCCTCCTGTGGACTGAGACCCCTGTTGATTCCAGCTTATCTCTTTCATCAGACCTTTTTAAAATAAATAATCTGACAGTCTTTTTAAGAAATCGCAGCCATTCCCATAGCTCAGGAAAATTATTGTTTATGCAGCTTGAAGGGTTATAAGTACTTCAGTGTGCATTAGCTTTATAAGGCCCATAAAACGTTTCATTTAACAAGCATGCGTGCTATTAAGAATGTAAACGGTGATCCTCTACGACTAAAGTGCAGAAATTACAGCGATTTAATTGTGTGGTTTAAACATACATACATATGCAGTATATGCGGTCATGAACACACACACACACACACACACACACATACAGAGTCGTATGCGAACATAATAATGCAAGCCCATCCATACAATAATCCGCAAACCTGCATACGGCTTGAGCCTAAAGAAAAGCATTCCAGGGAGGCCAAAATTTGGCCTAATCTACTTCGCATTTTCTCATGCGATATGACTTTCAAACCAGTGCCGTATTTAAGCCTAGGCAGACTAGGCAGCTGCCTAGGGAGGCAGATTTGAAGGGGCGACTTTTAAGCTGTTACTTTTTTTAAAATATATTAAACATTTTTTTATTCATAACTCTTCAAAATAGTACTTATGTAAAGAACAATGAAATAGAAATGAATAACATTGACAACAGTACGCACCTGTTTATTTATTTACTTATTTATTTAATGTTATTGTTATTATTAGCCTACTACTTCAGTTACAATAATGCTTATTGTAGGTTACTTTGTACATTCATGTGGAAATAAGGGGGCGAAAATATTTTTCTCTGCCTAGGGGAGCTTAAGTAGCTAAATACGCCCCTGCTTCAAACAATGTACTGTACTTCCACCAGAAGATTTAAACTTTATTCGTAAATTGTTGTTGCATTTGGAAGTTCTGTTTCCAAGTGCTTATATTCATTCATTTACACACAAAAAGAACTATGACACTCGAAACCTGCAATGTAAAATACAGCAGCAGGCCGGCCCCATGATTGAGTTAGACCAATCGCCTTCTCGTTGGAACTATGTGGAATTTGTGGAGAACAAAAGGGGTCGGGGCAGGTTTTCTCGCGATGTTCCCGTTTCTCCTGCCATTTATCACTCCACCGTTGCTCTGTTCATTATAATACGACCATTTGGTCGCAATAAGGGAATTAATATTAAAATACAACAGCAGTTCAGCCAGACACAAAACATTCTAATCCCGTAAAATTTAATTAATATTTTAACCTTTAGTAAAGGAAGATCAGAAAAAAATTACAGTCAATGGAAATCATGGTTTGGATATAATCACTATATATATAAAAAATGCAACTATCACAGTTGAAATTTAAAAAAAAAGGAAAAAAAATAATAAACTACGCATCGTTTGACTTACTTTCAGTTTAATAGCGACATAGTGTGTGCAGAATAAAATACTTTATTTAAACAATTGAATAAATAAACTATCAAATATGAAACTTGCTGCAAATATTCCCTCACCCGAAAATTCCGCATATTCGTATGGATATTTTAGATTTTATTGTTGATCAGGGATCACCAAATTCTACAACTTATGGAGCTACTTCATAAATCAAATATATGTGGCGAGCTACCATGGTCAAAGACTAAAAACATACACGTAACAAGTGGAGATTGATTTATTTCAATACACTGAAAAAAAAAAAAAATTAGGCTATTGGAATTATTGTAATTTTCAGCAACGCTTTATTATTTTGCCTGTACTGACACAAATGAGAGAGAATTCTTAATTAGTTAATTAAACATAGCCTATGACACTCACTCTCAGCTACAATTTATTTAATAATTTTGTGGCACCAAACATTATAGTCAAATTACTCCCTATAGCCTACAAAATTTCCAACTTCAGCACTGAATGTTATCTAGCTCTACAAGTTATGCTACTTCCACAATAATAATTACAGCCTTTCCTCTTAATTCTCCATGTCTGCTGTGAATCTGACAAAAACTGAAATGTTCTGCAAAAGTTTTTTTTTCCTCGTGAGTTAGGCCTATAGCGAACCACCAGAAGTCTGCGGACAACAGGTTAGGATACACTGATGTATAGTTTTTATGCACACATCATAAAATGTGAATAAGCTTTTAAACTTATCTCACAGATTACGTTGCATCTAATTGACCAGGGCAAGCCTGAAGTTTTGAAGTGTATCATTTGTCATGCCTTCATTCTGTTTAGGGTACGTATACATCTGCGCTCCTCTTGCGCGCCGTGCGGCACGCGTGCCGCACGGCACGCAGATGTGTACGGCATTTTGAGGTGCACGCGAACCGCTCGCGTGCTGCTCGCCACGATCCGTCTCCTGTCGGTTTTTTCGACGAACACAAAGGATTTCTGATTTCATATTGGGACGTGTTTTTGGTAGTTGCGTGCTGCACGCGTGCATCTCGCTGAAATTATTTTCACAGCGCTCCGCTCCTCAAGCTTTACTGTACAATTGGCAAATGAAAAAAATATATGAGAGGTTGATGCGAGTCACTTACTCACCTTTTGCGGAATGATAGTATACAGAAGCAGGAGCTGAGTCAGATGTTGTGTACGTTACTTTGCACTTTCTGAATTTCTTTAAAATACGCTGGAGAAAATCGATCTTTATGTTTGGCTTCTTCCTTCATGCAGGCCTACTCATAAACATTAGCAATAATCTCGCTACTTTGACTGTAGAGTTTCCCCTTTTAGTTTTGACAGTATAGGAGGCATTATCACGTTATTAAATAAATAGCATTCGTTAAAACAATTGCATGCACCCGTGTTGCATGAATTATATAGCAGTGAATTGTCGTCTCCAAACAGAGTACAGGAAATTCGACTGTTTGTTTATTGTAACATGTTCTATTTTGCTGACGTGCCTAGCTAGCCCACTGGTCCCTCTCTGAAGGACATTAGTCAAGATTGAATGAGCTAGCTTGTATGTGATATAATCATGGAGTGGTCCGAGGAGAAGATACTGCAGATGAAACATATTTACAAATCAAAACCTCTCTGTGGAACCCAAACACAAATGTTTAAAGGAGGATGCATGGAGGGAAATAGGAATGGAAATAAATACGTCCTCAGAAGAGTGCAAGAAGAAGATGTTATCTATGCTTTCTTGTAACCGGCGAGAGAAAATTAAAGTTAACGCCAGCAAAGATCAGGAAAAGGTAAGTTATAAAATATAAATAATAACACTGTTTACACACTTTTCAACTCTTGTTTAAAAATGGTTTTGTTTCGATATTTAAGCCGTAGACAAGTTTTGCAATTGAGGACTTTTTTTCAAAACTCGTTTTCTAAGCAAGACAACACACAAAATAAGGCCTAATGATGAAAGCTAGTGGTTCGCAGTAGGTTCGTCGCTTTCCTATGGAACGCAAGAGGAGCGCTGTGAAAATAATTTCAACGAGCGGCACGCGTGCTGCACGCGTGCCGCACGGCGCGCAAGAGGAGCGCAGATGTATACGTACCCTACGTCCACACTGTTTTTACAGATCATCATTCATCTCGTTCAAGTGTGAGGAACTTGAGTGATGAAATGACCAGAGGGGAGAATCATATTCTTACACGTGTGCCTAGCCTATAATACATCTTTTAAGAACATGTACGTACACTGAGAGACAGAAAACCCTTAGGAAAAGTGCTGATCATGTATTGTTCTTATTTTATTGGTCTCCAACTAGTCAAATCATGTATAGCCTACGTGTTGCCCGTAAATTAAATAATTTGCACCTTGCATTGACAGTGGTACTGTAAAATCATTGCTCCCTATAAAAGAAGGCCCTGCCATAGAAAAAGTGCGTAGCAAGCAACGTCGCGCATTCGCCCTTCGGCTGAATAGTTTACCATATGTCGTGATGCATGCCTTTTCAAATAAAATTGCTAATTGTGATCAATTATTGGTTTTTATCACTGCCAACAACAGTGGGACATTGGAAGATGCTTTATCTCAGTGAGCCACGAATAAACAAACTTAAATAACAGAAATAAATAATAGAAGCTTACCCTTTCTATACTAGCTTATATTCTGCTGCCGTACAATCAGATGATTTTCTGTTACTTAGAAAATCTGAAGAATTAGGCTATCTAATTTTTCATCATACTGAAGGCATTTTAATTTTTTAATCTCAATTGATTATTCTCTATATTATTTGAATATGCAGTATTTACTAGAAAATCTGGAGAGATAATCTAGATTCACGTGTTAGCTATTATATGAAATTGGCAGAGGGAAAGACTATATTATAATACCTCTTAGACAAAAAATTATTTGTAACGGAACAAAACGTACGTGTAAAAATACGCTTGACTCAGTGTCAAAAGCAAGTTCAATTAAATTATTTTTCGTTGGTTTCAAAATCTATGCGTCATTTGCCCTTTTCCAGAACCTTGTCTTCCTTGTGCTGAAGTTTGCGAGATGTGAAAATTCAACTATCCCAGACTCCTTTATGGAGTGTGATAATTTTACACAATAACACCCAAGATTGAAAGAGGCCACAATAAAAACAATTCTAATTACTGAGCAAAAATTTTACATGAGTACAGAGACGCTTGTTCAGGTATTTTATCATAATTGCGAATTGGTTGAATTAGCAGAAAAGTGTCTTACTTTGCTTGGGTTGCTACATAATGTTCCATGTCAGTAAAACAGAAGTTGTTATTATATCAACATTGCAGTATTTCTAGTTGTTCAATACGAAATTATCCTTTGACTAAACTTAGTGTAAATTAGAATGTTTTAATGTTTTTGTGAACCTGCTGAAACGAAATTTGTTACGGTACTCTGCATTAAATCAACAAAAAATAATTTTATATTTTTAAAATGGCCAAAAAAAAAAAATTCCTCAGGCTCGGGTCCCGTAAGAGGATATTCTCAGCGGATTTGTTACCGGGGTGCGCCAGTCCCCTACCTAATTAAACCTAAGGACACACACACCCAGTCCTGAACCCGGGAAAGGAATTTTCCACTACTGAAAAATCCCCAACGCGGCCGGGAATCGAACCCGGGCTGCCGGAGTGGAAGAGAGCTATGTAAAATTTATTTAAATGTTACAATCTGTGTACTCCGGCAGATTATAGGTGCCAGCATTCGCATTTCAATTATGTAACGAATCTCACATAGAATTATTAGGCTAATAATATCTCCTTCCACAACATTCATTAGAATCCTTATCATATCTTTTCTAGGAAAGTTTATTTCTAAACGTTTATAGCGACAGGCCTATGAAAATCTGAAGTTTCATTCTGTGAGCCAAATATACGAGACGCGTCCATAAAGTTACTTTCCCACAAGCCATTAACGGAAACAAAACACAATTTCATTGAAATATTTATTGCAACAGATACAGCAAGTGTTCAACTATTTTTAACACATTCGCCGCCGGAATTGAGACATTTGTCATACCATTGGACCAACTTTTGAATACACGTGCCATAGAAGTCTGCTGCCTGGGATTTGAACCATTGTGTGATAACCTCCTCCGTTTCTATGACAATATCTACCATTCTCTTTCATTCACTGTCATTTCTTGAGGGGTAGGAAAATATGAAAATCTCTGGGTGCGCGGTCCGAGCTGTAGGGTGGAGACTTAAACACTTCCCTGCAAGTCTCCTACAAAAGTTCGGCTAGGAGATATTTCAGCATCCACCCACCTCACTCCCAGTGATTTCCATCTTTTCCTACACCTCAATAAATGACAGAGAAGCGGAGATGGTTGTCACACAGTGGTTCAAACCCCAGGTGGCAGACTTCTACGACACAAGTGTTCAAAAGTTGGTCCCACGGTATGAGAAATGTCTCAATTCCTCTGGCCAATATGTTGAAAAATAGCTGAACTTTGCTATATCTGTTGCAATAAATATTTCCATGAAATTTTGTTTTGTTTGTGCAAACGGCCCTGGGGAAGCTTACTTTGTGGACGGCCCTCGTAATTTTAAAAATCTGATATCAAACTCACATAACTTCCTCTGCCCAAATAAAAGTTTGCCTTTTAGTGTAATATGTTACGTTTGAAATTTTCTTCATGTAAATTGGTTCTAAAAATGAAGAGGATGTCGTCACCACATCGTATCGCATCCCCGAAGAATACATAACCCAAATAAAAGTCTGACTAAAAACTCTTGTAACTTTCTTTACTCTAAGCATTGCTAATAGATCTTTATCACTTCCCATTTTGATATAGAATATTCTGATATATATATATATATCTTCATATTCTGAATACAGCGTGTATTCAATTGTTTGAACCTGATGCAAAGCTTTATTGTTCTCCAGCCAAGACTGAATTTCTACAAACAATGGATGGCTTATAACTACTATCCAGAGAATCGTTTTGACAAAATGTTTAGAATAAAAGTTTTAGCTCTTAGTATAAGCACCCCATGTACAAAATTTAAACAAAATCGTCAGAGCAGTTTTCGAGAAAATTACGAAATACGAAATTACTTCATGTAAAGACCCATTCAAAATAAGAGAAACTGGTCGCCAATCTTCGTGTCACATCCTCAGAAGGTACCTACCCCAATACAAAAATGCGTTTTCATACTATTTCCCGTCTGGAGCTTGGCTGTTCACAGACTCACACACAAATATTTATGAAAACAGTATTTTTGGATTCAGTGCCTTCAAAACGCGTATTTACGTCAAAAACTCAACTTCGAATTTCGGGGGGTCGAACACAATACTTTTTTTTTACTTATAGTACCTATGGGAAGGGCAGAGGAATTAAAAATAGATTACCAAAACGTATAGTAAATACTCTACATGTGGCTCAACTACATAGTATGCATTATTACAAAAAATTGAATTGTCCCTGAGATTTGATATGAACGCTTTGTTAAATTTTATTTCTGGTTACTGAAAGCATGCGACAAATTTAAAAGAAAGAAGCACGTAATATCCGCACATACCCTATATGACCATAGGCGTAACCAGGCCGACCATATGGGGGGGTTATAACATCCGCGGGGTCTGGGGGATATTCCATACCCCCCGGGGAGAGGGGGGTCCGGGGGTCCTCCCCCGGAAAATTTAAAAAATTAATATGCAAAATAACGAGTTTTAAGCTTCCGGGGGTTCCCCCGGAAAATTTTAAAAATTCAGACGCAAAATAATGAGTTTTAAGCTTCCCACGCTTTATACTTGTATTAAGTAATTTATGGGCAGACTTAAAAAAATTATACAATTTTCCTTTTTTTAATCAATGGGGGGTTCAAACCCCCAAAACCCCCCCTCGGTACGCCTATGTATATGACCATAACTCATAAAATACTATTCGTAGGCCTATAAAAATATTTCCACGCCCTATTTCCAGCTGCTACTAAAAATAGTTTTACTACGCAATGTTCAAAGAGAGGTAGTCACTTTTCCTTCCCTTAAAATGAATAATTGTAGCCAGCCTTGGCTGTGCCTCTGGATCCGAAGGTCATGAGTTTAAATCTCGCCGATATCGATGGATTTTTGAGATGTAAAAATCCTGGGCAGAAAGTCCTCCGGAAGGAACTTTAAACCGTAGGTCCCGTGTTGTAGATTTACGGAACACCAAAGAACTCACGCTTAATTAGAGCCTCTGGATCAAATAACCCGGCCCATTCACATTTACAAGTAATACTTTAGTTTCCTCTTCTGGACGGTCATCGGAAAATAAGCATAACTAGACTGTCAAGCCGGTTGTCGACCAAGAGCTAAGCTAACTTAGCTTAGCTTAGCTCACATACAGTGAGGGATTTCATATATAGTTGTGCCGGATTTCATATGTAGTTTTGTCGACACAATTACATATGAAATCCCGCACTGTATGTGAGCTAAGCTAAACTAACCTAGCTTAGCTCTTGGTCGACAACCGGTATCATACATATATAGGCCTACCACCGACTGGACCGGTACCAAACTTGTGAATTTGGGAACAGAAAACCAGAGTCATTTTCAGAACTTATAATATTCATCTGGAGGATAAGAAGAATGTATTTCCCGCTACAATCTAAGCTCGCTCCTACTCTACTTATTACTCCATCTCTGTCTACTACTTTACTATACCACATACTACACTTACGTCACCAGCTGTTTCACATAATGTCACACGCATTTCATTTCCCATTTTTTCCCTACACAATTTCAATTTTTTATTGCTCCTGAACTCGGTGTAAGTTTCATGTTTGATATTTCACAACCCATCCATACTAGTGAGAACAACGCGCAAGAAAATGCGAAGTACACTAGGCAACTCTGCAAAGCTTCTCTATTGGCTCTCGTGTTAATATAATTATTCATTATAAATAGGCCTAGTTTAGAAGAATTCTCAAGTCGGCCGGCCACCGATTTTAACCTGCAACCTCCCGAATTTAAGCCGCGATGTTACTGCAATGGTTCCTTCACTAAGTGTGTTTCTAATTTTAAAAAGACTTTACAGTTATGAAATTTTATAACATATACATTATTTTAAAAGTGTACTTTCACAAACATTGTCCCAATTACAATTTTCATTTTTTCAAACAAATGAACACAATAATTAAATTGAAGCATGCTGATGTGCCTAAGTACATCCATTTGCCTAAAATGTTTAACAACAATAACGAATGTAAATACTAATTACAATGACAATTTAGTAATAGTAAGAAAATGATCTACTTATGTGTCCAACCGCTATATTTCTGTCTAGTTAACCATTAATTTGTAAGCTCTATTCACCTCTCGATAATACAGTACCGGCATGTATTTCTTGTTCTCTTCTTCCATCTATTATTCATTTATCTACCTATTTTCTATCTGTTTGTTTACCTGTTATGCATTTTTCTATCTGTCGATGTGTCCAACTGTTCACCTAACATCTGTCTTTCCACCGTTCCACGTCTTTCTCTCTTTGTCTCTCACTCTTTTTTCTCTCTATCTATCTCTCTCTTTCTCTCCCTCCCTGGCCATCTATCCATCTTTTCAGCCGTGAAATCGGACAATCTATACTTCTGTATAACCCTTAAAGAACGGTAGTGCTAAGGAAACAAGCCGAATGGCACACGTCTCAGACCCCCGTGAAGTCAAATCTGAAGTATCAAAAATTGAGGAATGCTTCCTGATTGGTTGCAAGTGAAATTATATTGCCCTAGAGATCAGAGGATAAAATAAAAGATAAAGAAACTGCAGAAAATGTGATAATCGTGTAGAGAATGATAGGTACACAAAAATGGAAGAATAGATTTTAATCTCTTTTCCTTCTTGCTGGACCATTCAAAACGTAGGGAATACCGCTGATGATGTCAACGGAGCAAGTTGCCGGAAGCTTGGGTGAATCATCTTTGGCCCGGGTGCAAGCCCGAGAAGTTATTCTCATTAAGTGTTAATTGTTATCTCAGCATTTTGGCATTTTTTCTGCCATCTTCATTCTTAAAAATTATGATTGATCTGCACAGCGTTATGAAAAAGCCTTTCGTTGACCTAGAAAATGGCGTCTGTTACTTTAAAAATTAGAGATAAAATAAAATAATATAAAACCTGAAGTTGCAGACAACATTGTGGTTGTGATTAGGCAGTAGAAGGGATCAGTGGTCAATCCCCAGAACTGCTTTCCATACAAGGACGGGTGAGCCAAGACATGACATGGAGAAGACAAAACAAAAATCCTCCTCTTTTGTCTTCACAGATGAGAGTTTGGATAACTGTAAAGTTGAACAAAACAATAGGAGTTTTTTCGGCGTTCTGACACCTCTTTTTCTCTATTTTCATTACTCCTACCTTTCTTCTTCTTTTTTTAGAGCTTCGCTGTTATTTGACAGATCAAGCCCGTTCTTGAGACTGGAATAATGGATGTCTCTGGCCAAGTCAAGACCTGTTCTGGATCTCTTTTAATACGGGTTTCACCAGGAGAAATAAAAAAGTTATGTTTTAGTGGTTTCTAGTAGATTCGTATCTCGTGGACAGATTGTGCCACCTCCACCAGTGGATGCTAAGATTTAAATGAATGCTACCTAAATACGACCACATCTGTTAAGTTTTCTCATCACCAGCAACTGGACTATTTGTTTACTCGTTATAAGTTACTTTTAATCAGGGCCCGGATTTGTAGGTTTTTATAAACCCTGAATTCGTTTTTTAAACGTATCATGTTTCTATTTTAGCTTTTAACCTTTGTTACACGAGTTTTTTTTTTCTTAAGTTTCACTTTAGTGAATAGAATAAACACACTGAAACAAATTATTTTTATTTTTGCTTACAATTTCCATAGCTCAATATCACAAGACTATGGGAAAAGTTTTGCTTAATTTCAGCAGTTTGATAGAACACAGTTAATTTTAGTAACTTATTACCCCTGTCATTTCCAACTCCACCACATAAACTCAACAATAACGTTTTTCATTTAAACAATCAACTTTTAGAACACTTTACTTTCGGCAACTTGCTGGAAGAAACATTATGAATAAACTGCAAGTGTAAGCGTCTTAAGAATGCGTCTTAAACTTGCTTCTAAAGAAACAGGGGATTTCGTTTCACAGACGTTTTCCTTTACCGGGACAATAGGATTACAAAATTATAAAATGAAATATTATATTTTCTCTCACAAGATAATTATGTTAGCTAGTAGCAAGGTATAAAATAGTGTAAACCCTAAGAATCCGGGTCCTACGAATATATAATACTAACAAACTGTTAAAATATGTTGTAAGATCCCGTTGATTTCGATCAACAAAACTTGAATGAATAAATAAATAAATAAATAAAAAAAAAAACACTTTCTCCTTTATTACAGCCTAGGCCTTTCGATGTCTAAACATCACCTTTAGGGTAGGCTATGTTAAATTTCGAGTCTGAAGACTTGATTTCAAATTAAAATGTGTCCCATATTCCTCTAAATTATTTTATGATATTGTGGTGTACAGGTAGCCCACCTCTGGATCCGAAAGTGGCTGGTTCAAACCCGGTAGCGGTCGATGGATTTTTCAGGACGGAAAAATTCTGGGTCATCCGGGAGGGACTTGAAGCTGGGGGCCCGTGTCGTAGAGTTACGGCACGCTAAAGAACTCCAAGCTCAAATTACAGCCTCTGGACAAAATTCCTCGGATCTTTCACGACCAATTAATAATAACCTTAGTTTCCTGTGAGGGTTGGGAGGCGATGGGGTTACCACCTATAGCTCTGCCCTCATTCGGAAAACAAGCATAACAAAATCAGTCTAGGCACTACTAGCACCGAAACATCCACTTGAAGGTCCTATGCCCCCAGCAGGGGATTAATGGATATATATATATAAACAATATTAAATACATAAACTTCTATAGGCCTATACAGTATTGTAGGAAGTGGAGTGTAATTAAACAGCCTATTTCTGTCAAATATTACTGCAATAAAATTTTCAAAGTGTCCCCGAATTCATCCAAAAAATCTTGTACCCATATGTTATATTGAATTTACCGGCGTTGACAACAGAATTGTCAAGAAATGCATGTCGTTTGTACAGTCATTGGAATGTTGATGGAAATATATTTGGCGACCTTCGTAACATGTCTTGCCCACGTGTATCCAATCCTTGAAAAGTAGCTAATTTGCATGGACCGCGCCTGCAAACTCCTCACAAATTTACCGTTTTGCAGCACCATAGTAACACATTTGTTTTGTTTGTTTTTGTGTAAACACAAGATGAAACGTGCTGCCTATTAGCGAA
The DNA here is from genome assembly GCA_964059195.1 of Ectobius pallidus. Classification (NCBI taxonomy): domain Eukaryota; kingdom Metazoa; phylum Arthropoda; class Insecta; order Blattodea; family Ectobiidae; genus Ectobius; species Ectobius pallidus. The sequence continues at coordinate 120,257,584 of CAXKWD010000007.1, read as the reverse complement.
ATTCCATTCCTTTTAGCCCCGATTTGCTTGTCGGAAAAATTAGAAACCAGTTTGTCTGTCGCCATATCTATTAAGCTATGAGGCTAATTTGACTTTAATGCTACCTTGTTCTAGGCAGGGAGAGGATTTATTTTTTCTAGAAGACCACAAAACATTTAGTCGTTATTATCAGATTTATTACTTTATTTGACATTTGATTAAATTTTAAAAACAGTATATTCATTGAAATTCCTGTAACAATATAAATGAGAGTAGGCCTACTCTTGATCCACAGTAATATGCAATAACATAATGAACTGTTTCAAGATTGGTTAAAAAATTTTACTCATTATGATGAATGATTGAGTGTAACGAATGATTGAACCTTCGCCGGAAGGAAGTGAAGAACAAGGGACAGGCTTTTACCCATCTTGCTCCTTTTCGGTATAGAATTATTGTGAATCAATGATAATCTTAACGCATTTAAATATTTTTAATCATTGACTTTCTGCCAGATCCAAAATTCATTTTAGACCGGTTGATAGAGCCAGCTCAATTATTTCTTCTGGTCACTGAGAAGGCATCCGTAGTGATAGGAGGCTCTGAAGTATGTTGGATATCCAATCAACTCCAACAAATGCGATTTGAACTTCCTATAATTCATCTTGATTTTACAGATGTGTTGTCACTATTAAACTTCCACCCTCGTACTAAATATTTTATGAAAATTCACGAAGAATATAAGAAATTAATGGCAATGTATCTGTATCAGATGCCGAGAGCTTTCCTGCTGGTGGGTGGACTAATGTACATGATACTAATTATATACAATAAAAGAATTCAAACAATATGTGGGTACATGAAGGTCGTGCGTTCATATCCATCAAAAGCTCATCAGCATAATTTCACAGGGTACAAGGGCATCCCATAAAAAGTGCTAACTGTGGTTACAATTCAACCAATTTAAATATAAATAAGTTCAACCCTTAAAAATTAATGTAAAACCGAGAAAATTTGTATGAAAGAATATTTGGTGTTGATGTATCTAAGATAATTTTACCAAGTACAATTCTCAATTTTTAAATATGGTTTAGGCTATTAATAGCAAATGAACACCACCAATTGCATTGCAGTACTTACAGGCACAACAAATTTGAGAGGATACGAGCACGATAAAAATGGAGTGAGCCTATTTATAACTAATTTTGTACACATAAAGACTAAAAGATCTCCTGATGCCCGGGTGATATAAGGCAGCTAGACTCGAGGTTTCCACTGTACTAGCATTTTCTAGTTAGCCTATGTTTAGGCCTATATACATACATTTGTATAAGGCTTGATCTAAAAATGTATACGTTATAATAAAAGTGGAAGATGAGGAAAGGTACATTCGAGTGCACGGAATCTTTCCAATATGAAAGGCAGTGATTTATGTTGGTAAAGGAATGCTATACCTGCTCCTCCCCTTTTTTTTTCGTGATGGCGGATACGGCTAAGAGCCTCTAGGTTCGTTGAGAAAAACATAATCATTTCAGAATATAACTTATTTCAATAAGGGAAATAACTTTCGGTTTGAAAATTCTTTCACATTGCCCGTGTGTAGGCTAAGATGGAGAGGTAGAGTCATACTGAAGAATTCAATGCCATAGCCAGGATTTGAGCCACTGATCTTCCGCTTTCCGTGCCGCTGATCTGATACTTGAGCTACGTGCCAGTACAACATTAAATTCTCCAACTCCAACTGACTTTGATAACAACCCAGTGGCGACTTACAACTCGTAAGCACTTTAAGTCCCGAGCTTTATAGTAAACCACTATTCTAAAGCAGATATTTTTATGCAGTTTACAACGAAGTCTGAAACATAGATTATTCACTTCTGACGCATAAGTAGGTTACTCAATATGAGAAAAGAGGGGCATTACATTAATGAAACCCATAATTGAAGAGTGTAACCAAAATAGCTGCTAAGTGTCATTTTTGTAAAAAATTAGTTTTTGCATCAAAACCCATCTATATGTCATTGCCAATTGATCCAAGACACGGCTATGTGCCACAGTATTTAGTTTAGTTCAAACATTGATCACAAGATGGAAGCTCTGCTATGTCCCTCATGCATTTAGGAATACATTTTTTACTGTAACTTCTAAACAACTTTTTGGCACTTAGCAGGTATTTGGGTTACACTCTTCTATTGGAAACGTTACAATAAACAGCATATTATCGGTCAAAATTAAGAAAATATGTTTGAAACGCTTAACATAATATAAGGGGTTAAAAGTTAGATGGACTGTATAATTACAGGCCTAATGCTATGATGATTAAGTCTGAGTATTCTTCCCAAAGTAGAAGTGTCTGCTGCAAAATCAACCAACAGTTCTATAAAACAATGCCTGTAAGAGATTTCATACTTGTGCAAGGTGCATGTAAAGTAGGATTCTAGACATATGAGTAGGAGGTAATAAGCCTTGGAGTTGAATTGCCCTCCAGTTAAGCTACCCACGCTGAGCTCATCCGAAGAGGATGGTGAGTGATTGGAGCATGAAATTATGAGTTGGCGAGAACCGAGTAGGAAGCTGAATAGAGAATGTACAATCGCTTACAAATAAATTCTCAAACTTTTCAACATAGATGCTGAAGAATTCATACTTTATTATATAACACAGTAACACAGATAATCAAAAGTTGCTACATGTTATATAGAACTACAATAGACTAAGACTGCCATATTTCGTTTTTGGTAATTTTCCATTCTTGAATGTAGTCTATGTTTCTCAAAACTGAGTTTACCATTGATGTCACCTTGAAACCTCTACAAACTCAAAATTAAACCTTTCTTTACAAGAATGGGAAGCGGTTGTCCGAAATGTTAATAATCGGTTGCCAAGTTATGCATTTTCAAATAAAATTCTTAAATTTTAAAATGAAACTGCCATACAGAAAATTATAAGCTTTCTATAAAAAGTATCTTCTTATTTTCATAATTATATATACCATAAGAATATGCTGTAGAACTGCCTTACCTATAGTATTTTAGGAGAAATCTACACCATAAAACTATAAAATTATCGAAGTGAGAATAATAGCTTTGAATTCATGGAATATTGTTTATGCTAATGTAATTTTATATGAAAACATTCTAACCATTTCAATAACATGTAATGTTTACTGCCTCAGGCACTGACGAGTAGTTAATAAGAGGAAATGATACAATTTTCTTAATTTTCTGTTTTGAGGATTTAGTAGGAAAATGTACATCTAGGCCTATATATGAATGCGATATTTATTTCTTAAATAGAAAGGTTAAAAACAGAGTACACAAATCTCAATTGAGATAACTAGCTGTAATTGCCCTCTTGGGTTCTGAATGTTGAATGCATAATTTTTATGCCAAAACAGCCGTGCTCAGTATTTTCAATAGTAGGCCTAAATTCGAGGGTGGCTTGAAAAGTAACGCACAATATTTTTTTTACAAAAAGGTTACCAGGTACAATTACAAATAAATGCACACATGAAGAGACATCTTTTGTCTATTTTTCTATTTAGTCGCCAAGTTTCTCAACACATTTCTCCCATCGTGATACGATTTTCAAAATGCCTTGTTCATAAAAGTCCGTTCGGTTGGAGTATAGCCATCTGCGGACTGCTGTTTTCACTTCTGCATCTGAAGCAAAGCGTTTACCGGCCAGGAATTTCTTCATGGGACCAAACAAATGAAAGTCTGACGGAGCCAGGTCTGGACTGTATGGAGGATGCTGGAGCACCTCCCAATCAAATTTGTTGATTTTGTCACGAACAGCTGCAGCAACATGGGGGCGAACATTGTCGTGAAGAAGTTTGACACCATCAGCATGACACCTGGGTAAACGCTTTGCGTCAGATGCAGAAGTGAAAACAGCAGTCCGCAGATGGCTATACTCCAATCGAACGGGCTTCTATGAACAGGTTATTTTGAAACTGGTATCACGATGGGAGAAATGTGTTGAGAAACTTGGTGACTACATAGAAAAATAGACAAAAGATGCCCCTTTTGGTTTGCATTTTTTTGAAATTGTACCTGTAAACTTTTTGTAAAAAAAAATATTTTGTGGTACTTTTCCATCCACCCTCGTTTCTTAAAGCCATTTTGTATGTAGAGAAAGTATTTGGTTCATCCAAGTCCGAAACCTCTCAATCAGGCTGTGATGGATTATGTGTATGTGTGTGTGTGTGTGTGTGTGTGTGGAGGTGGGAGTAGAACAAAGCACGTGCGTTATCTCTACAGACTATATTGCAGTATTCATATTAGAGAAAGTCAAACGATAGTGTTGACAGCTCGTAGCCACACCCAGTGCTTGTTTAAGGTAATATAAAACTGACTAAACAAAACCATATTGCTTCGATACTCTGTTAGCTAAGTTGTTAACGCCATAGCTTTTAGAGATCTTACAACGACTTCCTTATTTTATTTTCTTCAAAATGAGCACCCAACCAGCATGTCGATCTTCCCTTATTATGAGAGGAAACAAAGTTCTTGAAAGAAAACCAATTCTAAACTGCGAGATTATCACTCTACTCTCGCGCTGGGTTATTATTGTAACCCACGCATGTTCATTCTCACCTCGCACCTCCGTAAAGTGCGTGTCAAGTTTCGCGTCTTGTGTATTTCCATAATTTGCTTTTTAGTTAGGTACACGTCAGTAGAGTCCGAAATTGTATTATAGTCCAGTTAGTCATTGCATGGCCAGACGACTTCCTTTCGTTAGGAGGAAACGTTTGCCGACAGCTCAACCCATTTTTTGTTTGTTATTTTTTTATTTTTACCGCACCAATCAGCTAGTTACCTCAGTCAACCAAAATTTAATAATGTCTTGTGACGGTTGTGACAGCTACTCGTCAACTCCGAGGAGACTGAAACGCAAGGTTGCAAACGACGACACGTGTGAATTGATTAAAGCAAAAAAGAAGTGAGGTGAGTGACAGAACATTGCAACGTTGCTTTCGGTTGGAAAGCAGAAGCCAAGACCGATTTAGTCAGATCAATTAACATAAAGAAACACCGACTTAATGGTTTATTCCTCTGAAGCCGCCTAGGCATGCAATGAAAAACTCCACTATATAATAACCTTGTCAAAAAATGAAATTTGGAATTAAAATGCTTAAAAGATAGATACAATTTTTCTTTCTCTTAATATAGATAAAACAACCTCTGTTCCATTAAAATTTCACTGCTATTGACGTACAATGCGTCACATAAAACGATATAAAAGCAGATAATTATATTGTGAGATTAGTACAGAAATGCTTTACTTAAAATGCGAAGATTTTATCCATGTGTTACGATTATCATTCATGAAGACCAGTTTTTCCACTGAAATTTTCCTCATTGGTTTAAAAAAAAATTCAGCTATGAAACTTTATTAATAGTTACTCAACTTAATGCACTTTAATTACATCTTCTTTTAAGTAGGCCTATAAAAATGCATACTGCAAATAATTGTAGAAATTCTAGAAGTTATGCATGCCCCTCTATTCCTAACTCCGATAAAGTCAAATATTTATGTAGGCCTACTATACTTCATCAATATTTAAGATGGGACAAAAATATATTGTTAACAGGATGCGTAGAACAATACATACATTCTAAAGTGACAGGGAAAAAGCGAATAAGTCAAAATACCGAAGTTTCAGGAAGGACAGAAAACAATTTATTTCCACAGCATTGTTATACTATTTACATCAGCCCGGCCAGATATTTTTACATAGTTCAAGGAACTGTGTAAAAATATCTGGTGGACTGAACTAAATATTGTAACAATGCTGTGGAAAAAAACTGTTTTTTTTTATCCTTCGCTCAATTCTAAAAATGCATGATTTAAGAATATCTGTTTATTTTTATTGGAGTCCAGGATGGGAAAGAGCTTCGAAAACTATTGTTTCTCTACTAACGAGAAGGAGATAACGAGGTTGACGAACGAAAAGCGAGAAGGAATCCCCTCTACTACTGTTGAAAATAATTCTCGTATTATTATTTTTTATTCATTAATAATGGGTAGTCCACCGCTGAGGCGTAGGGGATGCGTTCGCTCCTCTCACGAAGCGGGCTCGGGTTCAAATCCTGTTCGGGACAAGTTACCTAGGTGGAGTTTTTCCTCACCCTGAGACAAATTTTTTTAATTAAGGAATCGCGCACAATGTGCATTATCTTAACCTAAGACTTAACCTAAGACTTAACCTACCCAGTCCTGAACCCGGGAAAGGGATTTTTCACTACTGAAAAATCCCCGACCCGGCCGGGAATCGAACCCGGGCCGCCGGAGTGGAAGGCCAAATGCCGGGTGACTTTAGGATGTTGTGGTCCCCGGATATCATCTGGCCATCATTGTCATCTTCATCCCATTCTCGTCTTGTTCAGATTGAATGTGTGTGTGTGTGAATGGTGTGTCTCGTCCTGTTCGTTAGTGTTGTCTCGGAGATGGCCCCGGCATTGGGCTGATCACTCATCCGGGAAGGCCCTCCATGTCCTTGTCTGGTCAAAATACTATGTATGTGATCCCTGATCCACAGATAATCCCTCTCCCAACAGGTCGCGGCCTTGTAAGGTCCGGGCGGCGTGGGTCGCTTAAAAGTCCCTAAAAGGGAGAGGTAAAACTAAGCTAAAGAAAGAAAGAAATAATGGTAAGTCCATGAGTGGGGCTGTACATGCATTCACTTACATAATTATTATTGTTCTAGCCAACGATGGTAGATCATGGTTTTTAATATAGGCGTAGGTAGGAATTTGGTTTTAAGTATAAAACCTTTTCTTGACTTTAATGCGAAAACGTATGGATTTTATATTCTGCATGCCTAATATTCTGTACCTCAGAGCCAAACGAGCGTAACTGCCAAAAACTAAATTTTACAGGAGGAGCGAAAAACAAAATTATGAACAATAAAGGGGAATGGAGTTACTACTATTTGGCTCTCAATATCTTGGTTTCTAATGAAATTATGGAAAAAATTAATTGGTTCTATAGAGGTCAAGAACTTAGTAAAGAATATGAAAAAAATATATGTATGAAATTTGGAGTTACGTTCCTTTGGCTCTGAGGTACAGATTTGTTTCACTTTCTACCATTAATTTTGTTGCTATTATTATTACTGTCATTATTATTTAATTCCCAACTAAATATGTAAATAAAAAAAACTGTAAGATAAATAAGATTTTATCTTGAAACTCTTTATTTCTTTTAATTTTATTGACTATAAACGATAATACAAGAAGGAGAGTCCATTTAATTTGGTTCCTCTCCCACTCGCTTCATACCCCTTGGTTCCTGCATGCTGTCATAAATTTATACAACTTCTTTTCACTTGACATAAGCCAAAATCCTAAAATTTACGACACACAACGACTTATTTATGGTTTTTGGTTGAAGGATTGTAGTTCAAAGTAATAAAAAATAATGTATTATGAATACCTTCCATGCTTGCTGAATAACCTACTGTAGAAAAGAGCTTCCTGCTAAGGGTTTCGTTTAAAAAATAAAAATAAAACATCCAATGTGAATTAGCTTTAGGTTCCTTAGTTTCATTTTCTAAGTGTACATAATGAACAGAGATCTGAGAGAACAGAACAAATAGGGATCTGGTTAAAAGGGGAAAATAATGAACGGATGACAACTCTAGGCAACAAGAAAAAGAGTAATTTATGTAGAATAAAAATCACGCCGCATAATTTGTATACAGAATAAAATAAAAAGAACAGTAAAAAGTGTTCTCGTAACAGGACTTGGTTCAAATAACCTTCACATCTGGATGCCACCATACTTTGTGAAGGTAATATATAAGAACTTTAGAGCAAAAATTGGAGGACATTTTGCTTCGGAATTTTACAGTAAATGGGAGAAAAAGTGCTGGAAGAAGAAAGGACAAGACCATTATCAAAACAAGAACGGGAAAGAACTGGAAAGGGAATAACTAGATCATGTTGAAGAAAGAGAAGGAGAACGAGGAGAAAGAGAAAGAGAACAAGAACAAAAAGGAAGAATAACGAGTAAATAAGAAGAAAAAAGAGAGGGTAAAGCAAAACAAAGAAAAATAAAAGAATAACAAATAATATCAAAGAATAAGATATTCCTAGATACCTCAAAAAAAAACTACAAGAACAATTTTAATAAAGAGAACAACAGAATAATGTGGGAGAATAATAAAAAGTAAGTAAAATGATAAGACAAGAAAAACTTGCTGCATTACGCCTATACATTTAAAGTTTTATAACTCTTAAATGCGTTTTACGCCTTCTGAGTTTATAGCCTTTTTTCATTTTCGATCATTTTACATAAAATCGTTAATTAATGTAGAGCTTATGATGTAAAAATAACAACCTACGTGCGTGCCACCTCCAGGAACACCACATCCTACATGTATATAACAGACCTTGAGGAGACAGGGTTCGAAACATGAAGGTAAAACTAATGATACCTTCTCCACACAAAAAATCACCTACAGGCTTGAATCAGAATTTGCGGTTATGAACGCACTTATGACGAAGATACGAACCTAGCCCAACCCACGTTGCATTGACCGTCTCATGCAACTTGAGTGTCCTTGCTTGTAAGTTCATGATGTAATCATGTAATGCAGTTTTGTATACTTATTCTTATTGCTGCACTGTTGTGCTCAAGCACTCCAAACAAACTTCATCCGAAGCAAACATGTTATATCCAAAGCCATTATGCCCTGAATGTTGCTCAGAATACAAGAAAAAATGACGATTATTAAGGACCAATTTTAAGTAGGCTTACTCTAATTATCTAATGCAGCGTTTCTCAACCTATGGTCCGCGGACCACTGGTGGTCCGTGAAGATGCTGCAGATGGTCCCCAGACATAATTGAAAAATATCATAAAGCAAGTGGAAAGTAAAGAAGTAAAATTTTTTCACTATTCCGTTATAATGACCTATAATTAATACCCCAAATATTAAGATTATAGGCCTTCTTTTAAATATGGGATGTAAAATTAGGGATCCGTAATTTTTTTTAGAAATTTTAGAGGTCCTCGGGTTCAAAAAGGTTGAGAAACGCTGATCTAATGCAAATTTGATTCAAATACTTTGTTATCACTCACCAGTTTGCATGTATTTGTCGTTATGGCCAAATTGTATTTATATGGGCTTTATTAATCTTGGCTCATAAAGTACTTTCAATTAATAAAAAGCAAATACACTGTTACTGGTTCTTTTTTAAAAATAATCATTAGATAGTGTACTCTTATTTACTCATAGGTAACATTTGCATTCGTGTGCATAGTTACTGCAATGGAGAGGATTAAAACCATGAAAAACTACCACCATCTTCCGTGATCTGTAATGCGCTCAGTAAAAAAATAACTGCCATTTTTTGTGTTGTTTCCAACTCGCTACATAAATTTTAGTTCTTTGACCGAAGGTGAGTCATCAGACGAAATGTTAGCCTCAGGCACCAAAGGCTACCAGTAAAAAGAAAAAGAGTTCCCCCTTCCTCCAAGAGAAGACCCAAGTATTTCCCTCCAAAACTTTTACTACGCATCCCTTCTCGTACTCACATAGTAAGCCACTTCATAATGCTACCCCCCCCCATCACTTCTTACCGCGACATAACAAACTCTTCAGTATATTCCACCTCCAGAGGAATGTCCGGGAGGGTTAAAAACTTTCCACAATGCAGACCGCGCGAAGTCTGCTGGAGCCAGAATTGACCCGTTCTAACTTGCTGGGCTTCTAAACAAGAGCTTGTGGATATTATGACTTTGACCTTCATGATGTTACGAAATTTTCATTTTCTACATTTCCCGAATACAGTACAGTATAATTTTACCGAACACTTTCACATGAAATTAAACAGCTTCAAATTTATATTACGTTAAAGTAATAATAATTATATTATTTTATTAAATTTTATATTCATGGAAATAATTATATTGGCACAAATGTGCCAGATGAATAGTGGATCCGTGGGAGGAGGCGTAGAGGTCCACGCCCCCCCCCCCCACCTCTGGTTTTTTTTATGTTGATTCCACTTTTTTATTCGTCTAAAATAACTACCGGTACCTAATGAAATAACGTTCAAATTTAATGAAATACAGAATAAAAATAAAAACATTTATGTAGGCCTACTCGTCATATTTCTACCTGAGGCTTCCAAAACGCAAGTTGAATAGTAAATATTTTAGACGCCTTGTTTCAAATGTGTTGACTAGCCGTAACAACCCACAAGACAAAAGTTTTTCGAGTTTCTATTTTTAATTATTATTATAATGATTGATTTCTTGTGAACTATTTCAGACCAGCTCTTACTTCAAGTTAACGGTAAAATGTCCCTACTAATCTCCCATGGGTCTGTTGTTATCCTTTCGTTTTCATTTAATAGAAAAAAGACGTCGCAGAAGTTCAATGTACCAAATATGTTTTTTTATATATCTTCGCTGTGGATCTACATTATTTTTTCTTCTTATTTATTTTCGTTTCTCGCTCCATTTCCCATCCACATGTTTTTATTCGTGAAATTGCTTGGCAGGATAATCCTCTCACACACATATACATACACATTCACATGAGCAGTGGCGGTCAATCCTGCTTTAATTTCTTAGTTTTTTCTTGTTTATTTTCTTTTTCTCTCCAACTTTCTTAAATTTTCAGAAAATCCAATTAAAATTTTACTAGTAGTAGACACCCATTTAATTTAGTGAATTTCGAATAATCCCATTTAATAAAAAGATTAATGGCAACTGAGATTGGCTTTTGGAGGCGGTCTGCAGGGATACCTAGAAGTGAAAGAGTCAGAAAGGAAATCATCAGCAATACTATGGATTCACAAATTCGATCGCTGATTTTGTAGAAGAAAAACAGCTCTTATAGTACAGTATGGACATGCAAGGATGTCAGAGGAGAGACTACCACGGCGGATTGTGGAATGGGAACCACCAGGAAGGAAGAAAAGAGGGAGACCGGCGACCACATGGATACAAGGAATTCAGGCATCAATTAGAAAAAGAAATATTGAAGAGAATTTATGGACAGATAGACATAAATGGTAAAGAAAGTTAAATTATGTGTTGCCGGTTTCTTGGGTTGCCGGAAAACCTAAATTGAAATACGTCGTAAAACCGAATAATAAATAAAATTCCCAATATCATTCATCATTTTCCTCGCCTTTGTGAACGGCTGCAAAAATAGCACAAGCACAAGAAACCTAAAATTTGCCTAATTTCAACCTCATATGAGCATTCTGAGAACAAATTTTATAGTCAGAACTACCGTATTTTAAGCAGAGATAAACAACCCAATCAAAATGTTCCGTGGTATTTTATTCTGTAGATGGTAGACAACAAGATATTTTGTTGTAGAGTTTGATATCATACGCAACCTGGAAATACTGTTTTGATGATAGCTTGTGTAAATAATAAAACCTTAAGTAACTGTTATGTTCGTAATTACTAGGGTTCGGATGTTTATGACATGTCATCTTTTATCCCGACCTCCATTCTCGCCGCAAACACAAATTAAACATGAATTGCACATTTAGTATCCTATTCGGACTGCTTTTATTTTGCATATAAAGTCATAGTTTGGTCATTTTCATGGTCTTGGTCATATTTCGGTCATATTTGTAATTTAAGGTCATGTTTCAGTCATAAATTTGGTAAAAGAGCACAATTATACAGTGTATATACTACATGATCGAGTTAAATTTGATATTCATATAATTAATTTAATATTCATGAAAAATTAACAGTACCGTATCTTAAATTTTTTTAATTAATTCAATTGCTCAATTTTTATAGGGACACGCTTGGTCTACAGAATATTACGAGTATTTGGAGCTCATAACACGAGCAAACAGGAGCAAATTCTTTAAAATAGAAATTCATTAGAAGTAAAACTGTAAATCACAAAAATTGTTAAAAAGTGATTGAATTCATGTGATATAAGAATTTAGTGTCTTTAAATCTTTTAAATGGGAACTTTTTTATTTTTTTGAAAATATATTATTTTATTAGGTCATATTTACAATTTTTGGGTCATATTTGGTCATTTTAAGGTAATATTTCAAGTCATATTTTCCACTTTTTTAGGTCATAAACATCAGAACCCTAGTAATTACAAATCCAGTTGATAGTTTAATGGAAACATAATTTCCCGTTAGAATTATTTTATTTTTCAGATCGTCAATTTCATTCACGACCCGCCACTGCACATGAAAACGCTATATTTCACACATGGGCGTATTAAATCTCGAATGTTCCCAAAGTCGTGAACATCATCGTGGTGGTAAGTTTCACACGGTACAGCAAGGAGTCTAATGAGAGCTAAAACTTCACGAAATACACGCATGCCGGCTATAAAAACTTCTCGCCTACAACTGCTAAGATACGTCAAAGAGAAATCTGCTAGGCTTAATTTTTTTAAGACGTTTACTCCACTAAATTACATCCATATAACTATTTGTGAACAAAATATAGTACAGTATTCAGTTGTCGGCCGCCTCTAGATCCGAAGGTCGCGGTAACAAACCCGGCCGCGGTCGATGAATTTTCCAGGACGTAAAAATCCTGGGCACGGAGTCCTCCGGGAGGGACTTTAAGCCCATGTCGTAGATTTACGTAAAAGAACTCCAATCCTAAATTAGAACCTATGGACAAACTTCCTCGGTCCTTTCACGTCCAAGTAATACCTAGGTTTCCGGAGGGGGTTAGTGAGGCCATGGGCCTACCACCTATCACTCTGCCATCTCTCGAAAAATAAATGTAAAAAAATTCACCTTGAAACAAAAATCACCACTTGGAGGTCCTACGCCTCACCGCTGGGGGCAATAGGAAAACAGATAGACAGTCAAAGATGTGATTTTATATAATAAACAAAACTTCCCAATAACCTGAGAACGAAAGTTCCTCTGCAATAAAATAGTTCGTGTAAAGCATGATGCTTTATTTCTTAATATTACTTAGACCTATATGTTACAAACCAGCATTTACATTTCTAATTATTAATAGGTTGGTTATATCCCGGTAGTTTTAAATTCTCATACAGTACATTAGCACACAATGGAAAATAATCCTAAGAAACATCCACTGCAAATTCTCCTCTTTTTTGCAGATTTCCATCTTCATAAGTTACTATTTTTGTAATTATAGCATATATATAATTTATTATTATTATTTACATTTATATATTACACTATATACATTATATATTATATACTATATCGATAATATCGATATCCCATTCCTGGTATTGAAAAATGTTGTACTGAGTTGTGGGTAATGTATAAACCTTTTCCGATTTCACCCATACTATAGCTGTCGTCACAATGTGAACTCGGCTTTACACTTTGAAAAAATGCAGGTATATAATCTCTTGATCTCATAATAGTAGCCAGCCTCTCTTAAGGAACAAGTTCTAGCTCGTTTTCTCGCCAAACTATGTGTATCAGCTTCTCATTTTATTTAGTCCAGCGTAGACAAAGAGACAGAAAAGGAGAGAGAAAAAGAAAAGGAGAAAAATAAAGAGTGTGTGTGTGTCTCTCTACTACTGAACGTAAAATAAATGCTACAACTTTGCAGGCTGTCAAAAAATCACTATTTGTACACCAAGAGTTGAGAAATAGCATTAAGTTTTTTTTTTTTTTCTACATCGCTGTCCTGGTAACGACCCTATACTGGTTTAGAAATAGAACAACACAGTTCACACCGGTAGTAGCAAGTTAAGGATCTCGTGCATCATGTCTATAATTTTGAAAAACAAGTCTGGACAGGTCATATTACATAAGAAGTCACTTAGAATGATAGCGTGATATCATGGGATTGAAGTAAACACTAAGTGAAACCAACCTCATCAGTTCAAGAATTAGCCAATTCATTTGCTAATAGGCTAATTATTGGCTCATGCATTCTATTAGTATTTATAGATGTAGGGGAAATAATACAAAACAAGTAAATAAAGGGGATTCAAAACGCACGTATTTTCTACTGCAGGATCTAAAAGGTCGCAAACATGAACAGGACAGTAACAGAGTCCAGATTTAAACTAGGCCTATTCAATGGTTAGTTTTTACAATAATATTCTCCGCCCGGTATTCTCAAAATATATATCATAAGGTATCCTTACATAGGACTCTAAATCTACAAGTTACACATTAGTCTATCGCATGTTGGGACATAACCTACAATTAAAATTAAAATATCTATCTATCTAGCTTTGCTAGTTTTATCTCTCCCTTTTAGGGACTTCTAAGTGACCCAAGCCACCCGGGCCTTACAGGGCCGCGACCTGTCGGGAGAGGGATTATCTATGGATCACATACATACTTTTTTGACCAGACAAGGACATGGAGGGCCTCTCGGATAAGTGATCAGCTCAATGCCGGAGCCACCTCCGAGACAACACGAACACATATGACGAGACACACCATTCACACACACACACTAAACAAGGCAAGGATCGGATGAAGATGATAATGACTGCCAGATGATATCCGGGGAACACAAGGGCCTAAAGTTACCAGACATTTGTCTCACAGGTGAGGAAAAACCCCACCTAGATAACTTGTCCCGACCAGGATTCGAACACGGGCCCGCTGCGTGAGAGGAGCGAACAATACCCTACGCCACAATGCACAGTGGTCCAAAACGCGAATCTAGCGGGACAAAACTCATTTTGGGCACCCTTGTAAAATTAAGCAACAACAGTCTGATAATACTGAAAACATATCCCTTTGTCAGGAATGAACCTTTAAATAAGGGTACTTTGATTTATGACAGCATGACACATCCCCAAAGTTGAATGAAGGTTTGCCGATTTTGCGTCAGGCATCAGACGGTTTATTTCTCAGTAAGGTTTGTTAGTGGCTGGAAGCAAGTGTGAACTAGTGGAGGAATTTATTACTACTGGATAATTTAATCCAAGGTATGTGGAACTTTTTGGTATAACAAGTATACATATATACATATTTGTATGTCCGTCATATTAGTTTGTATTCTTTAAAGATAAAAAAGATAATTTATTTTTTTCCCAAAAACTTTAAATTGACTTATAAAAAATATATATCTGAATAGCACCTTAAAAATTCACCAGATCATAGTTAAATTCATGGGCTATAAGTTGCTTTGAACCGCAAAGTGCGCAACTTGCGCCTTTTTCTGAAAAATCTATTTCTTTCCAAGAATCCAAGAAATAAAATTGCTTCTTGCAGAATATATTTACAGTATTAGTAAAATATGGGATTTCGATCAGTAGGCTGCACGGAATCAATAGAACCAGCAAAAAATAATACCTAAAGGTTAATAAGATATTTATTTGAGTAATTTTAAATAAATAAATGTATTAAATTAATTTTAACAAATTAAAAATATTCCAAAAATATCTAATTAGTTGATTTTCATAAAACTTATGAAAATATTCTAAAGTGTTTTTAGGTATATTTTATTTTTATATTTTAGGGAAAACAAGGGATCCAAAAAAGTAGAATGTCACATACTAGAAGTAAACTACGGGTTATGACCCGCATGGAATTATTCAACTTATTCAGGAAGAACAAATTCATTACGCAAATTTGTGTAATTACGTGAAAGAAAATTTTGAATTGCGGTACTGCAATTCTGTTGCCTTAAATGAAATTTAAAAAGTGCTATTATTGTTAAAATCTTATTTCCGGAAACGCTGGAAACAATGTGGTAGAAAGCATGATAGATTTGTGGTTAAATATACAAAATGGTTAAATTCTGAACTATTATCCCCGGAAAGTGTTATGAAATTTCATTCACTGAATGCTTCATCTTCATGAAATGTTGGAAGACCGAGAAAATTATTGTCTGAAGGTAATGTTCTTAATCTACTGCTCATCACTTCAGATCCTTTGATATCAACTATAAGCCCCTTGCCTCAGAAGAAGGAACACAGTCTACCCTTGGAAGTTCGACAGCTCTTAAAAGAACCATATCTAATCAAAAGCCACAGAAATGATGAACAGAAGAAAATTTTGTCACCTCTAGAAGAAGTTGATGATGATGATGATGATGATGAAGAAGAAGAAGAAGAAGAATTTGGTGATGAAGATTATGAAAAAAATGGCGAAGAAAAAGATAAAGATGATGATGATGATGATTACGATTAAAATTTTGAAAACAGAACTGTAATCTTATAATATGGTGTCATAACACATTGTATTCGTATGTATATATGTATGTATGTATATATGTATGTAGGCCTATGTGTGTGTGTGTGTTTTTATCAAAAGTAGATGATTTTTCCTTTACCATCGTTTTCTACAAACGAATACATATGCAATGTTCCTAATCCGCAAACAGTTTCTTTGTGCTGTAACTGCAATAGGGCAAATGTTTGCTGGAATTGAGGAAGTAAAGATCTGTCTGCGTACAGCTAATTGAGTTTCTGTCCACTGATGGACATATTAAATTAGTATGTACAAATGTGGTGCATTCTGTGTTCTGTGTATGTGTATATTCAATATGCGAATAATTCTGTCCCGTTAGATTCTCCAGACGTGCAAAATAAAGAAGAAAATAATGATGACGATGACTAGGATTTTGAAAAGAGAACTTAAACTGTATTAACATTATATTATGTACATATGTGCGCGTTTAGTTATGTATGTATGCTTGTATGTATGTGTGTTTCATGTATTTATATAGGCGTGTAATGTGTGCGTGTATATATAGGTATAAATGTATATTAATATATTTATACAGCAAATTTATATGTTTAAGTGCGTTTCTTTGCATTGTATGTGTATATTACATGTAAGGGTATAGTTTCAAAACATAATATAATTTTGTCCCGCTAGATTCGCGTTTTGGACCACTGTGCAATGGTGGACAAATTAAAATATTTGTGGTATATTTCTAAAATTTGTACAAAATACTTGTCATAAATTTAAAGCGGAAAAAAATATACAAAAGTATTTAGAACAAAATGCTGCCATGTAGTTAAAACGTAAAAAATCTGATAAAAGACTAAAGACGACCTACTTAAGTTGAAACGCGCATAACCGTTTTAACACCAACGAAGAAAGGAACCTACATAGATGCACAAGAGTCAAAATTCTCGGTCCAGTATTTATTTACTGTAAAGCCTACAATAATTCGCAACTTTGGATAGGTAATTCCAATCTGGTATTCGCATTTTCGAATGAGGGAAAACCCAAAAGGCTACACTCAGATAATATTACGCAAAGAAAAATTTATCCTTGGCGGAATCGAACCTAGTTTTCAGCTTAATACGCTGACACTTCTTACCAACATATTTTACAAGCTCAAAATATTCCTCTACTTTTCTATAAGTCTCACTTCAGGAGCTAGCATATCTACAATATAGTGACAATGCATGTAACTCTGACGCTGGTTTTACGAGAGTAAGCCAATAAATATCCGCACTCTCTTTTTTAAATTTACTGCAACAACAATACAAAACTTTCAAATACCTCATTTTTCAACATAGTCTCCTTGCTTCTCAATACACTTGATCCACTTGCACAAGCTTCCTGATGCCCTAAGCAGTGGCGTATCCTGATCTCTGATAAAGGGCGTGCTATGCTATCGTCCTACACAGAAAATGTACTTGATTCCTGAGTTAATTGAGAATGTAGATTAACTTTAACTGGACAGTTAAAAATAGCTTACTTTATTAAAGTAGACTTATTCTTTCTTTTAAAACATGAAGGATTTGTACTTATAAGAATTGAAGCTTTCACGGCGCTGATTAGTTAAGATGGATTCTCGGGTTATCAGCCGTGTCAAAATTATTAGGCTCGAGCTTACAACAATTTTCACTCTGTGGCCTTCCTCAGGAATGTGAGACTGAAAAATGTTCTGTATATTCTAAGGTACATTCTTGCCTTTATGTAATGTAGAAAGGCTTTTTAACTCAGGGCAAGGCCGTACATTTGTCACAATTTGCAATTTATCTAGAAAAGTTTTGGATAAAAATGTATTTATCAGAAGACCTTCCATAATACAGCTGTGCTCTTTCATAATGTTTTCAGAATGAAATAGGCTACATTAACTAAAAATTAATTTAGCAGATTTTTTAACCACTAAATAAAATAATATTTACAATATTTGCCTTGAAATTATTAAAATTGTAATATACTTAGCTACAACACAATTTTATTGCTTGCGAAACTTCAGTAGCACGCAAACGGCAAATCTCCCGCCGCGCTCAGAATAACAGTAAATAAAGTAATACTATATTTACAATTATTTACTATTGAAATTCTTAAAATAAAAGACTAAACATTAATTAAACACTTTTGATAACATTAAATAAAATAATATTTACAATAATTTACTTTGGAACGTCTTAAAATCGCAATATACTTCGCTACAACACAGCTGAGTGCGGAACATCAGTAGCACGCAAGGCACTCAAGATACTGCCAAATCTCCACCGTGCGTAACCTATCCTATTCCCTTCTCCACCCCGCGGTCAGGATATCACCCTTCTTCAAAACTCATAGCACACAAGTTCTAGCCTCGAGGCAAGTCCACGCCTAACGTACCGCTCAGAAACTCATTCTGATTACGGAATCGTAGCACACGGGTGACAGCCTCGCAGCGGGGCCCTTGTTTTCTCATTTCAGCAATGAAAATGACACTGATTTCTCTACAATTTACTGAAACATCAAATATTATGAATGAATATATTCCATCTAGAATTAGGGCGTGCGGCGCACGCATAGCACCAATAGAGTATACGCCCCTGGCCCTAAGAAAAAAAAAGTTTTTCGGTTGAGTACTACTCGATGTGAATCAATGGGCGTCCTGTTCTTTCCTAGTCCTTCACACTTGTCCGATAATTTTTGAACTTTTCAAAGAAAAAAGATGGAAAAGACAGAAAAGAGAGAAGGGAAAGGAAAGAGAGGAAACAAAAAGCAAGTATGAAGATGCTTATAGATTGTGGCGATAACTCACATTAGAGCACCATGGTAGTGTATAATCAGCGAACCCATACTCAGTCTTCGGGCACAGGAGCCTCCCAGAAGAGGTTTAACGAATTTAATGATGCTTATTTTCCGTTAGAAATCAGAATGGTAAGTTGTAAGCCCATTGACTAGAACATTAAAGAAATGAGATATTCTGTCCACAAGCTCTAATTTCGGCTTTGAATACGCTGTAACTGCACAAAGAGGAGTGCAGGCTCAGCTTTTTTATATCCTGAAAAATCCATTGACCTCGGCTGGGTTGCAACTTAAGATCTAGGAACGCTATCTCTAGGCCTACGTCTCCGAGGTCGACAGTCGACACATGCAGAAGGCTAACAACAAATGTTTTGTACTCAAGTCACATATTGAGGTCCAAGTCACACATTATTGGGTATTAAGGATTATTCACTCCTTTAGGAATGTTATCGTAAGAAATAGGTACTGATCCAACTTTGTTTGGGTCCCATTATTTAGTTTGAGAAGAGGAGT
This sequence comes from Ectobius pallidus, assembly GCA_964059195.1. Taxonomy (NCBI): domain Eukaryota; kingdom Metazoa; phylum Arthropoda; class Insecta; order Blattodea; family Ectobiidae; genus Ectobius; species Ectobius pallidus. Next base: position 120,238,178 of record CAXKWD010000007.1, on the reverse strand, counting down.
GTCGGATAGATGAAGGACAGTGAACAGGTTGTGATTCTGTTTTGATGCAGCACGAGCCAGTGGGCGGGAAGATGCTGAGGACACGTGGGCTTGGTATAATGGCCACCATCTGCTCGTGCCCACTTTACAAACCATCTGGACTTCCCATCTCACTATAATACTATATGTATTGAACATAGCATCCCAAAATTATAATATTTTCAGAACAGAAAGAACCAATTTATACATTTCGACCTGTATTTCCTCTGCAAAGGTTCTACCGATGTTGTGGATCAAATGGGTGTGTAAACATTTGTGGTCAATTCGCCTCTAGTCACAGAAAGCTTAACGTCGAGAGGTAGCGTGTTAATCATAACAGGAAAATCTCAGTGTGCTACGAATAACACATTTCAAGTTAAACCATTATATTGTGACACGAAATAAATATGTAGGCTTAATCGGTGGAAATTGGACCAGAATATTAAGGCACTCGATTATCCAGGGATGTGTTCAGTCCCATACAAAAATATCGAAACGAAAACGGTAACATTTCGTGCAAAGACATGATATTAATATAAATATTAATGAGCCCAAGTTTCATATTATTCATACCTATTGTTTTCCATATATTCTGTCAATGTAACACGTTTACACCAGGCCCGCAGCCAGAATTCAAGATCAGGATGGGCAAAATATTTCTCAGGCTGAGCTAGAGTTTTGTTATGCAACAGTATTGAATTTGGGTCTAATGTGGATTAAAAATTCTTTGAACTGAAAAATACTATGCATAATTAATGTTAACTAAAAGTTGTTTGTCCTGTGACACTCTTGTAGGTAATGTAGAGTACTTTAATTAAAAGCAAAAAAGTGTCTAAAAGCTCAAAAGAGTCCTTAAATTTTACTTTAATACAATACGTCTACATCTACAAAATTCTTCTATTACGGCTGAATCTTTCCTTCCCTCAAAGGGTTGCATTTTCGCATTATTTTTTCCCCATTTTTCTGCTCTTCTAAAATGCTAAATACACTAAATTAGCCATTCTTGAGTGAGCAATATGTTATTACCACTATATCATTAAACAGAGTGACTATTGTATCTCTGCAAGACAAAACTGAAGATGATGCAACATGCATCGAAATGCATATTCGTTTAATGAAGGACGCATCTGGGACCAATAAGAAGATTTTAATATCGTGACAACATTGATTTTAATGAGTGCTTGTATCTTCTGTGTTATTTCATACTATATAAGTGGCCCCAGATAAGTGATACGACGAGGGTTTAAGGTAACTATTTTAACCCTGTCTGAAAATTAAATTCATTAATAATTAATTACCACTATGTCAGTAAGTTTTTCCATAATATTCTCGCATATTTTCGAAAAGATATAGTTCCTCAGTTCAATCTGAAAAGTAAGGGGGAACTTCCAGACGCTGCATCGCTGGACCACCAAGGTCTAAGATATGTTTAATTCAAATCAGCTAAAAAGTACGGAAAACACACAAGGAGTATATCTTATTTCTCCGTGCAAGGAAAACTATAAATATGACTTCTGGTGCGTCTGGATATAGAAAACCGTGACGTGCATTCCAAATGCAGCAAAGTCTACCAGTGTGACTGAATAAGGCAAACAGAAGGGATGAGTCATCTAAGGATGTTATATCCTTTTTTTCTTTCTTTATAATTTTGTCTTCTTTTCTTGGAAGTTTTCATAGGTGTGAAGAATATTTTATTTGCTATATCTCGAACTGGAAAACGCTTTATTACACTATTTATGTTGCCTCGGCCCTCATTACAGGCCTATAGGTTATATTAAAAAGTTATAGGCTAAATTGGAATAAAGGCTCTCATTTATAATCCTATGAAGCTAAGAATTTTAAACTTCTTACAAATTACTGTATTACTTTCCTCAGTTACTTTTTTACCAAACAATATTTATTACTGTTATTATAGTTATTATTAATAGTATTGCATTATTACTATTTTATTTATTTATCTTGCTTACGTTCGATCTTTTATCCATGATACAAAATAGCATACAAACGATTACTTTGTAGAATTGCAAACATTGGATACGTCCTATGGAAAAATAAAACAACAATATGTTAACTAAGTTAATACTAAGATAAAGAACAATAGTAACTGCATTGGAATTAGGCAGGATTGGAATTTTTCCGTCCAACACTAATATATACCATCCCAGTGAGAAAAGCTGGTAAATACAGGAAGAAATCGGTAAATACCGGGCAAAAGGGGGGAAAAACTTGAAAAGACTATATGTTAACAAATTCAACTTTATGGATTATATTCTTATTCCGAAAGATTTCTGTGTAATTTCTTGAGACATAGTTTTAAAACAAATTTCATAATTATATTGTAATAATATATAGCTTTATGGTTCCATATTGCAATAAGTAAACCTTCAGAAATATTTACTTTTATTATACTTTTTTATTATTTTATTTTTCATTTAATATTATTAGTAATGTATCACCTTCTTTGTGGTGGAAGAACCTTAAAAAAAAAGTGGAATTGATACAAACTTTCTGGAACTAATGGAACACCTTCAAGGATGTCCTCCATCATCCGCTTCTTTGGAGCGTATTTTTTTCAAATCTCTCATTTATTCATAACAAAATTAGAAACAGATTCGGCTTACAAACAGCTTCTAAATTAGTCTTTTACTACATAATGTTGAAGTCCAAAATGAAAACTGAAACTTTAGATTGGTAAATGTTTAGAAATTCCACCACTGTATTTTAATTATGTTGTGTAGAACCTACTTCAATTTTGGAGTTTTTAAAATATTTTTTGTCATACTTTAAGTAATGCAGGACGCTACATGTAGTACAATTTAAAAAAGGAAAATAAGTTTTTGAATAAACCATATTCCAAATCAATGCGCGAGTGATCTGACTTTTAATCTTATTGGTTGTAAGGACCGTGATACACTTGTGTCACCTCCCAAATCTCAGAACGTTTGTTCCTCATTTGTCACAGTTTTTATCACGATCCGTTGGGATTCCTAGCGAGCACAGTAAAATTATATGAATCCTATAGCGGCTTTATAAATGCAATAAAATTTGTAAGAAAATAATTCTTAGTATTCAATTTCACCCCACTCACCTTCAATATGACTCTATTTTATCAACATTGTACAGTATATCGAATAAGTTGGCATATTTTGTCATGTTTGATTAGAATCAAAACCAAATCTTCCTCAGAGTTAACGTATGACGTAATCTATCCCGAATTACTTGAATTCAGTGAAGTAATCTTTGATTCTTCTAGAATATATGATTAACACTCAACCAATTGACCTTGCTATGCACCGATGTAGTAGATTTAGGAAAAATGCCTATATTTCGCCAACCAACATCTTTGTAACTTCACATCAGAGAATTCCGACAAATAAAGTTTCCAATTGAAGACGTAAGGATTTATATTTTCAGTAAGCCTAAGGATTTTAATTTGCAGTAAATATTCCCCATTAAAAAGAATTGTCATCAAAGGTAATCGTTCGGGCAAAGGAAAGTAAAAGAAAATGTTCGTATCACATCCCTAGAAAACAAATATTTGAATTACTTTTAATGATCTATGCTGTTCACCGAAAAAAATACAAATGCAATTTTTTTAACTCTACGGCTCTAAAAATATTGTAGCAATCTATCTTTTAAAATAAGGTAAAATATAATATAGCCTACATTAGTAGTAGGGTGTTTCCTGGTATTCAATTGGCGTCGGATAGTAGGTGTCGTCAGCCTGTATGCCAAGCTTCCCACCATACTCGTAGAAATTGGAACTGTGATGAAGTGATTTCTCTACATGGCTTGGTTGCTTGCGTCATAGAGATGTTGACTATTACGCCTTTTTTTTTCTGTGCAGGCATAATGAACTCCAGAGGAGGATATTATTAGAAAACAAGCTACGCCTTCCTTTATGCAATCAAGTTTTAAATTCAAACTGCATCTCTGCCATTAAAATGCATTTTACCACATCGGTTGCGTGGCTTTTTATGCACGTGTGGTTCAGGATTAAAGGAAACCAGAGAAGACAGCCCTATTACATTATAATGAGCTATCTAGTTATGCCATCTTATATTATGGCAGGTAGCACTTTTTGTGCAAGGCGTGGCATGTTTTCCATGGGTCGATGAAATTATGATATAATGCAGATTCTTTAAAGATAACGGACCCCAGAAGCCATCATGCTCACACTGCAGAACACTTAAATAATATTAGTTCAATAATAAGAAGGAAAATATTCTGTAAAACAACATTAATAACCACTCCTTTTTATTTTAAATGTCTGTACTTTTTAAATTATTTTAAATCATGTTTCATTGAATCGATTTTCTTGTGTGAATTTTCTGGCTTATGACAAATTCTCATTCACAGAATGTGTAAACATTATCTAATATGTAAATTTGAATATATATATGTACATATATATATATATAGCATATGTATGTATGTATGTATGTATGTATGTATGTATGTATGTATGTATGTTCTCTATACAAATCTACATGCTTTGACCAGTTTTTACGAAATTTCGCACACGTTCCCTCTTGAAACCAAGAAAATGGAAGTAGTCAACATCAAAATGTGGTAAAAGTTAAATCCACTGATACATTATTAATCAATAGCTGTACGCTTTGTATTAGTTGAGAAATGGGGATGTTGATTAAATTATTATTCATTACAAGCTTCATTATGTAAGTATTTGCTAAATAGGCCTAGACACAGTCTGGAGTAGCGACGTCGCGATGTCCGTAAAATCCGGCCTCTCGTTGTATTAACTGTGCATATTTTTATATAAGCCTAGCCATTTCAGGATTCCTTAACGTCTACTGAATTATGCTAAGGATACGAATTAATAATAATTTATACAATTCATTTTTTCAAAATAATTTAAACAAATGCACACTGAAAATTCTCTTTGAAATTTTCAGTGCCGAACAGCTTCCCGTAGTTCTAACTTCGATCTATTCGTTTGCTCATTTAAGAGTAAATTTCTGTCTTTACTTCGAAAAATATAAACCTGATATCAGCACATGTCTTCAGCGTATTTCCTTTTTTCTTTCTGCACTAATTACTTCGCACAGGAATATAAGAATTAAGTCAAGTGACTAGACACCAGACAAAGAAACGAATTCTTGCTTGACGTCTTGTAGACTGAGTTAATTGAAGTTGGCGCTGGTGGATTTTTAAAATAGTGGATATTCAACAGGAATTAATTAAGACAGAAGTTACGTGCATACTGTACATCGTACGAGTGAATGCGTTTTTGGGTACGCATTCCTCAACCAAAACTTAAAAGCATTTGAAGCAAGGAACTCATTTACGAAAGAATTGCGGGTCAAGGTGCGCAAATTGCATTCAATTGCAACTCTTCCAGACAGTGGCATTACAACTATTTCCAGACAGACATAGATTTCACTTTATGTACGACAATTCTTATCTCTATTCTTGAAATTGCAGCAGAGCAGCAAAACATAGTGAAAGTGACATTTCATGTCCTTTGCTCTACTGGATAAATATTCAAATATAGTATGTGGCGTCTTAATGAAAAGGAAAAAAACAATAATGTGGGAAAATAGTAAAGTGTAATTGTAAATTAGATGTAAATGACTAGAATTCGCAAGAAAAGAGTTTATTGTATTTTTTTAACTGTCATAGAAACTATTCTTACATCAGATGCACAATCAAAGAACATTTATTTGGCTAAAGTTATCATTGCTCCCTTTCCCTTATATTTCTCTAAATTATCACTTTTGTCCAAGAAATGTATCCTTATTATTGTTTTTTTTTTTTAATTGGAGACCATTCGTTTTCCTCCTTCGACAGGTTACCTTCTGTCATCCTTTTCATAATTTAAAAATTGAACTTGTTTTGTTTTTATAATTTCTACAAAAAATCCTAGAAGGATATTCTTTAAAAAAAAAGTTTCTAATTTAATTATTTCCTTCAATCCGCTGCAACGTAATGAAAAATAAATTTGTTCGGAATAGCATTATGATTATACCTTTGAATAAAATGTTGCTATGCATATAATTATGTTCTTCTCTTAAAATAATAAAGCTGGTTTTCATTTTGACCACTATAAATTAAACATATTATCCTATTGTTCTGAGCAGAATGTCTAATTGGCCATATTAATTTTGTAAAGAAAGTATTGTAATTGTATTGGAATTATTGTAAAGAAATTATTTTTTCCATGTAGTGCAAATTTCTGAATCTGGTTGAGTGGAAGCAAAGGCATCAAGGCCTTAAATCTGCAAGATAAAATTAATTTATTATTATTATTATTATTATTATTATTATTATTATTATTATTATTATTATTATTATTATTATTATTAACACAAAAATACGATCACTTGTAGATTTATTATGCCGAAACCCACATTGATAGTCCCCACTTTCATTGGCATGCGGCATTATCGCATTATCGCATGACAGGTAGCCTATACAGGGGTTAAAATTATTATAAAGCAATATCAACGTATTATACAAACAGCATATGAGGGAGAGGGAGGTAAAGCAGATATACTGTATATTTTCCTGTAAGGAAATCTTGACTGCTACCGCCGTGGTAACAGCGAGAAAAGCATGCTATACCCTTGAAGGAGATCCACACGTGGTGCTGCCCACTCCTAACCTCTGTGAGTGACGATAATGCTTACCGTGTATAAACCATACTGGTTTCCATATTGGGATGCTTACTGTCTGATCGCTTTGCAGGTGGCTACATGTCTTAACTCACGTTGCTCCTTGCAAACATCTTACTTTCATTCAAACATGTTCTATTTGCTATTCTACTTTCAACATAAGGTGAAATTTGCGAGTTCCTTGAAATTTAAGTTTGTTTGATTGCTTTCTCTAGTCCATATTTTAGTAACACGTTAATTTCACTACATTCTCGTAATATTAAAGGTGGGTGTATGTAATCTGCGCCACGGTTGACACCTAATTTGAAATAGAATACAAATGAGATATGTAAATTGCGGCACACAGATATGTAAACTGCGCCACGGTTGCGGCAGTAGTTATAGGCAAACAAAAGTAAGACCTAATATGTGAATGTTCGTTTCTATTCAGTAACAATTTTTTGTTCATGAGGTGATGGGAGCGTACTTGTCTGTAGGTTGGTACCGTTCTATGTATGTTGGTAACGAGTGCTTTATCTGCTCTAACTTTAGGTTGGTAACAACTTTTCTCTAGCGGAGCACATCAAAACACAATCTCACTAACGAGTCATTCACTTGTGTTTTACAGTCTCAGAGTCATTGTGTACATTAACTTTTAGTGGTCGCAATTTCATAGCCAGTCCTAAGTCTGAAGAAGTGGGAAGGAAAATATTAGTGCGTTATTATGACGGTGACGCCATTTAAATATCGGTGGCGCAGATTACATATGTCGGTGGCGCAGTTTACACATGTCGGTGACGCAGTTTACATCGTGTAGGTTGGGGGAAAAATTAGAAGTGGCACAGATTACCTTTTCCCTTAAAGGTTAAACCACCATATAGGTGATAAAAAAAGGATTTACTATATTGAAAGTTGCAACATTTATGGAGCAGGGGGAAATGTCTAACGTGGATCCGAACATGAATGTCTTCCGTGGTTCATCACTATCATAGTCGCTCAATGTAATCAAGAGCCTATTCGTGGTAAATTAAGAAAATTTGTTATTTTGAGAGGTAGTAGAGTTTTCGTCAAAACAAACAAAATATATAGTAAACTTGAATCCTAGAAATATATTCCGTAGGTACGTATTTATTACGAAAGCGAAGAGAGCGACAGTTACATGTGGTGATATCTAATATATAAAATCGAAAGTGTGTATGTATGTATGTATGTATGTATGTATGTATGTATGTATGTATATATGTATGTATGTATGTATGTATGTATGTTTGTTCCTTATACAAATCTACATTTCTTTACCAATTTACACGACATTTTGCACACATACCCAGTTAAGCCCGGGAAGTATAGCTGTCGACATTAAAATTGAAACAAATCAGTCCTTCCCTTGAAAATTATATAATTTCTGTGAATATTCTACTGAAAAAAATGAAATGTTGTTCAGTTCACATGGCAACAGTGAATTGTTTACTGTGATTACATAGGGCCTTGGCAACTATATAGCCTAATGCTGGACTTTAACGAATTATGATTCCATGTAATATATTGGCGAAAATAATTACTGAAAAATGAATTACACGAAAATAAAGCACAATGTGATGCAGTCACATAACTTTCTCTACCCTCGACATAAGAAATATTTTCTCACTTCACATTTTGATGTAGAATAAGAGGTCGTATTGCAGGAGTAACTTAAGTGTGTGAGTATGCTATATCAGAAGTCGGTAAATAGTCAGTTATCCATAGCTGTAGGCTTTTTATTAGTTGAGATTTATCATAGGCCCTAAGCATGGGATGGAACATTTTGAGTCCTATACTCGCAGTATATTATGTCCCGGGTTTTAGGGGAAAGTATGAAAGTGATACTGCATTTCTATTTTATTTCAGCTCCGAAACGGTTGTATGGTAACATGAGAATGAGAAATAAAATTTTCCGTCAAGTCAATACAATCTTATGTAATTTATGTTTCTTCTTATTTCAACCCCTCCCAGGCATGATGAGTAGAAGCAACGGAATGCAGCATTCGACATCCTCTATGAACCATAAAAAGCTATATCTAGCGTTTTCTGAGGGAATAGTCTGAGTGCCATATGTTGTTCTTCCTCATTTCGAATTCTACATACATTATTATATCAGGACCTAGAGTTTCAACATCGAAAGTCCTCCATAAGTTAATTTCAAATTACAAAATACAAAGCCCGGGCGACGCCGGGCCTTTTCAGCTAGTCCTCAATAATTGCTATAACAGGCTTGCACCTCTTTCTACACCCATAACGGGCTAGGACCTTATTAATTATTCATTTCCTTCATTTTGCCCACTACAGATAATTATCGTACTATTACACTACTACAGTGAGTCTCAGACAGATTGCACCCGCTTGCCGCGCGCCGTGCTTCTCTTGTGATGACTCAACACTTCCCGCGTCGCGGCCAGCTGTGTCCCCGCAGATAAGTAAACAAATCCTGCATAGCCTGCAGTTGAGCATTGTTCTCGTGTTGTACAGACGTGAAAGTGTTATTCTGTAGTTTGTCACAACTAAAAGAAAACATGAGATAAACTCAATAACGGAAGAACAATTAATGCGTATTGATCGGAATTTCCTATCACGTTGCCAAAAATGTGTGGATGTAGGAGGAGGACACTTCCAGCATCTCCTATAATAAAGTAGGTGCCTATTTTCGTTATTTTCAAACTTATTTCATTTATTTTCATTGTCACGCACGGACAAGTCAGACAACTGCCGGGCAGTTCCTTTGCCGCATACCGGGGATAGGAGCGTCATCTGGGGGGAACCCAACGCGCGGCGCGGCGGGTCCAATCTGACTGAGACTCACTGTATTATCGTGTTTCTATTAATAATTTACAATTCAAAATAGCATTTCAGCATTGAGAATTTGATCCATAAACTACTAGATGTCTTAAATATTTTTGGCAAAACTCAAACGTAAGCAAACAAAATATTTACTTTCGCTCAAAACATTTCATACTAACGCCATTCCTCTCCATTCATTAAACATCTGCAACTTATTACAGCGAAGGATTTTTCAATAGGCCTATCAGTTCGTTATTTTCCTTTTCTGTCTCTTCATGAGAGATATCACTTTCTTTACAAATACATAACGATTCAAACAAATTGTTGTCAACCAAAAGAGCCTGAACCCCGATACAATACAAAATTAAAAAAAAAAAAATCTCTTGCTATTCTAAGCACAAGCAAACTGAAATTATTTTCCTTTAGAATAATTTACGCTAGTTCTCATTTTGTTAACTTCGTGCATGCCTGTTAAGGTCTATACTGTATAACGTTCTTACATCGAAAATGCTATCATGCAGTCGTTCTGACTTCTTTAATTTTGAAAAGCCTATATTATAAAGAGCAAAATATGATAAATACAATTTGTTTTCTAAAACAAATCTAGCTTCCGTGACTTTCATTTCACTCATAGCATTGATTTAAACAAGAACTGAACGTTTCTTATTACCTTTAGACACAGACCACTTTATATGTTCTACATTTGCATAGCCAGGTCTTTTGGCAGCAGTAATAATCATGCCTGTAGTAGGAAAAAATATACTGGAACGGCTGTTGCAGCGAGACCACAAGACTTCGAAGGCTCGGAAAGAAATAATTATTGCGATTACTGCTCTTTTTATCGGTCCGTGTTATACTTTCTATTTTCGCTAATCGACGGATAGATAAAAGCGTATGATTTTTGCTTTTAAAATTTCTTGCTGGTACGTTAACACCGAAATTATATTTATACCGGCCTAACTACAGCTTAATAATAATAAATAATTAACTCGTAATGTCAACTAGGTTCAGAATTTTCCGAATTTTTGTGGTATGCCTATTATAATAAGGTAATTGAGATATGGAAGCTGAACACTTATAGCGTTCCTATAATCTGCTTATATTGGTAGGCCTATAAATAACTATATAGGTTATATTCTACTGACCTTGTAAAGCAGACTTGCAGCAGGGTTTGTTTCTCTATCAGCACATACCTGCAAATGAAAAGTAAATAGCATAAATAATATGATAATAAAATCAGGTAAACTGATGTAAAAAAGTGCCAGTATGTTTTTGTTTAATCAGTTATGACTGCAATTATGATATGCAGAATATGTTTTTTTTTAAAATTGATTTCCAAGTTAAGCTCCAGATTTATTCATTAAGCAGGGCTTACGGAAGAAGAAAGGTCTACCATCTCGGCCACCTGGGTCATTTTAACGGTCTAGTTGGATAAGCGCTTGTAAAACAATAGTGTTTTTTGTCATAGCTACCTGTATTTTAATTTCCAAGGCCTTATAAGATCACAGTAAAACAATAGGCTATGTTGTCAAGATAACTGATTTTCATTTTTTTATAAATTCTTTCGAATACGTATATTGCCATAAAATAGGCACTAAATTGAGCATTACTCCGAAACAGATCAACAGATTTTATCCATTATGAATAGACGTCTTCCCATGGACATTGTAAATGTGTATACCAAGTTTCATAAAAATCCGGTAAAGCGTATTTGAGTTACCGCGTCTTTAAAATATACACTAAATTGGGTTTTACTCCGGTACCGGTCAACAGATTAGGTTCAAATTCAATAGGGCACTTCTCATGGACGTCATAAATGGGTATACCAAGTTTCATGGAAATCCGTTACAGCGTATTTCAGTGACGGCGCCTTTCTAGCCTTTCTATTAGAAAGGCGCCATAATCTATTAAAATAGGCACTTAATTGGGCATTACTCCGGTACCGGTGAACCGATTTGGTTCAATATCAATAGGGTTCTTCCCATCGACATTATGAATGTTTATACCAAGTTTCATGAAAATCCGAAAAGCGTACTTGAGTTATGGTGCGTACAGACGCACGGACAGACGGACGGACAGACAGACAGACGGACAGACATTTTTTCGTCCCCCACACAATCTCATAAAGTACCATACTGGCACTTAATAATCAACAGACTTCACCCGCGTGTACTTGGAATAGATATTGTTCATCTAAATAGGATAGGCCTACATAGGCCTAGTCTAGTAATACATGTTGTAAACGTTGAGTTGGATTCCAATTTCCTTGGCAACCATGATTATTCTTAATAACAATAAGATATAAGGCTACGTGATAAATAAGACATTTAGCGCTAGAACGAGTTATGATTATACTACCTCAGCTCATTGTTCGGGATAAGTTGCAACAGATCGTTTGTTAAAAGTGCCCGCCTCATTTCTTGTGCACGCTCGCCATGTTTATTGAGCACAATTATTTACAGTGAGTATTATTTGCAACGCCTGTCGAGAATGTAACCTAACTTACTCAGTGCTAAACATCCTATTCCGCAGCATATACGGGGAAGAGTGCATATCTAGGCCCTTCCTAACTTGGATCATCGCTGTATTTAGACTGAGGGACCGCCGGCGTGGTCTTGTGGTTAGCGTCGCTGACTATAGATCGGTCGGTCCGGTACCTCCTCGGATTTTTCTGAGGTAGGAAGGTCTGGAACGGGATGCACTCAGCCTCGTGATTAAAATTGAGAAGTTACTTGATAGAGAAGTAGCGGCTCCGGTCACGGAAACCACCATTAACGGCCGTGGGTGTCGGCATGCTGACCACATGCCCCTAATCCTGCCATCTGCCTATGGTAGATGACGCAGAAGTCGGGTGGTAGGCCTTGTGACTGCAGGGATGTAGCGCCACGGAGTTTAGTTTACTAAGCTGAGGATTGCCACCTGCTCGGCTTTGAATTGGAATTGAATTCAAGTATTTTCATACGATAATATTGAAGCAGATGTCAGTTGTTTTTGTTTTTGTTGTGTGTGTGTGTGTGTGTGTGTGGTTTTTTTTTTTTTAACTTTTACAGTACCTCTTCTTCTTAGATGCATTTTAAGCGACGCACGCCGCCCGGCCCTTATAGGGCCGCGACCTGTCAGGAGAGGGATTATCATTTGGATCACATACATACTTTTTTGAACAAACAAGGACATGGATGAGTGATCTGCCCGATGCTGGTACCTCCGAGACAACATGAACACATAGGACGAGACAAACCATTCAAAAATTGGGGCGGTCTCGTTTGTGGTCTTAAACACAACCTAACCGCCCTCCGGTAATTCGGGTTGTTATCACAACTTCACCGATCTGCGGGCGCCAATCTGCGTTGGGCAGATAAATTTATTTGCAGATCAGTTCCGAATCGTCAGAGTTGTAGTGTTTGCCTAGCTAATCTCAGATGGTAGAGACGAGTACCCTATCTCCGTGGTACTTTCGAATTAAAGGTAAGTTGGACTCTGTATAAATAATAACACAAAATATCTCCAAAAGTTCAATATTTAATGTCCACTTTGCAGTAAATTAGTTTATTTAGGCTTTATAAACGTCCGTTGCACAGAGGAAGCAAATCTTTAGTGCTTTATACTTTATCAGAGAATATTATTGACGTGTATATAATAAACTTCTTATCTATTTTATATTAAATGGCACAATAAATCCTTACTTTACAATAACGTTGATCTCTATTATAACGCGCTGAATTTTACTTAACTTCCGATTTTAGGTATATACTTAGTACTTGGTGCCTATCTGATTTCTATAGCGCGGATTAACTACGTCATCTTCCCTCGGAGTTCGGTGCAATAAGAGATACTGGTTGATCTCTATTATAACGCGCTGAAATAAACTTTACTTACGATTTCAAATATATACTTTATACTGGGTGTCTATCTAATTTCTATAGCGCGGATTCTAACGACGTCTTCTTCACTCGGAGTTCAGTTCAACACCCGATGCTGGGTCGCTTCCCCAGTTTGCTATTTTCATTTACTCTGCGATGCATATTCCTACTTTCCTGTAATTCGATTGGCTAACTATCATTCACATGTGCCCTTCTTGGTCTCATGTGTGTCCTTATTGGTTCTCTTAAATTTGTTCCTTTCGCGTCTTTCCAAGATTCTGCCGTTAAAAGATGCGTTTTCTCTCCTCATTCCATAGCTCCAAAGTGACATTAATGGCCCGAGACGTAAAGTCTGGACTCGGCCCATCCCATTTCCTGTTTAAGATAAATCAATCATTAAGTCTTATAATATAAGTCCTGATGTCCTTTAATGGTCATAAAAATGTTGTCCTTAATTTTAGAAGTATTTTGATATAAGTCTGACCTATATCGGCTAATTATTACTGTGTATAAATAGATTTTGATATCAAAGGGTAATTCAATTAAATAGCGAAATGAACTGTAATATGTCATCTTGTAGGTCTTAATGTCCTCCTTCTAAAGGTGTAATTTGTTTTATTATGCTATATGTCGTTTTGTCGTAATAAGTCCTGAATGGTCACCGGTGTAATGCGTTTTGCTTGTCTTTAGGAGTCGAAATGTCGTGGGTGGTCTGGTCAGTCCGTGAAACAGTTGCAAATGTCCGTATTGAAAGATTTAATAATCAGGTAATTGGCAGTGAACATTCGTGGTCACTAGTAATGCATGATTTTAAAACTTTTGATACCCTCACTTTCAAATTCTCCTATGTCCTAGCTTCTCTTCATCAGAATTATTTAATTTAGCCAATTTTCTCACTTAATCGCTTTCTCTATTATATCGCCTCTTTCTTTCAAATATCCTTTTAATTCATTTATCGCATTTTTCTTTTAAATATCCGTTTAATTCCTTTTTCATTAATTGTTTCCTCTGTGCAACATTCGTATATCGCCTAGTTCAACATTTAAAAAAAAAAAACACATAAATTCAAAAACAATTACAAAATAATATGAACAGTACCTTGTTGTAGAATTCCACATTTCAATTGAATATATGATGACTGTCCTCACGTGTCCTTCAATTTCTGTTAAACATACATTATTCAATTTATAACCCTTAACATATTGTAATATTTCACATTTTATCTTTCTTCATTTTGCCTTCTATTAACACTTGTCACCATAATTCTTCATACTTCGATTTTCTATGCAGTGGTTAGGTAAGTTTAGACCAAATTTTCATGTATATTGCTCCTTTACAATTTCAAAAGAGGATTCCTTCACAACTTTGTGCGTTCACCAATCTACATAGTTTGATTCTTTATCCATCATATCATTTTATTTCTACCATTTTGTTTTCACATCTTCGGTAGTCTTTACCTATTTGACTACTTAATAATTCTCATTTCACACCATTTCATATGCATATATGTTTATTTACCAATACTCTTTACCTTATATTCATACCTTGTTATACCTTATTTTCCTTTTGCATTTTACCTTCTTACATTTCCTATCAGATTGGTCAGCTGTTAGAAGAAATTCCTTAGATATACAAATAGTATAAAATAATTTATTTATACTTTTGAAATTTTTCAAAATCAGGCAAAATAAATTTGGGTCATAAAATGTGTTTTCTTTTGTCTTTTAACTTTTCCAAAATGTGTGAGGCTTTTAAGATTTTTTACATCATATAAGTGTTAGTTAAAACTTAATCTAAATCAAATAATTGTGTGATTACTTAGCCGAAATTAATGCCTTTTTCCCCTCAACATTTCAATTCAATACGGGAATTAGCCAATCTATTTACAACTTATAGCTAACTATGTACAAATTCCTAGAGGACAGAGCAAATCTCGATGTACCATCTAGTTATGTAGTGTTTGCAATGATCTACATCTTATGCAATAACCATTTTCATCCGTCCATTTTCTATTATTCACTACATTAAGGCGTCTTTACTCAACCGTAGGATTTTAGTATTCATATGTGTCCCTTTGACAACATATGTTGGAACAAGGCACTAATCACGAAGAAATCACACTATAATTATTTTACTCATCCGAGAAGTCCTTATTGTTAATCCATTCCGTCATCATTTTTATACCTCTTCTACCATTATTTTCCCTGAGATAATACTTGAGGGGTTCCCTGCTATCCATCAACAATTCTGTTTCGATATTCCTCCTCTGATTTGCAAGTTTGTACCATGGTGTGTTTAGGCTTAGAAGGTTTGATTATTTACATTGAATCTGGGAAGGTGAAGATAAAAAAAAGAAAATTTAATTTTATATGTATATGAATTCTAATTCATCTTCGTCATCAGTGTCGAAGTTTTGAACAAAATTTCCTGTACTTCTGAATGGTGGTTGTGTATTTACAAGGCTAAAGTTATTTGTGTTGACTGTTTCGTGTGGAGGAAGACCGGGGTCAAGTTCCTTTTGCGAAGAGTTCATTTGGAGTGTGAGGCTCCCTGCTGAGCGGTCAGCTGGCTCTGTAGAGGGTTTAATTCTTACAAGGGGATGAGGTCCAGCCTGAAGATATTCAACAAAAAAGCTTTCTTCTCCAATATCAGGGGAATTCTCTCTTTCAACTGTTTCTGGGGCGTTAAAAGGTATTACAGTTTCTATTTCCTGCTCATTTATAAATTCCAAAGAATTATTACGGAAATTGAGTATTGCTTGTAACTTCCTAAATATTTCGCAACCTACTATAATGGGTAAATTCAAACCTGGGACAATTAAAAATAATGTTTCCAATGTCTGCCCTTTTATAGTTACGGGAACTAAACATTGATCTGTGATTCTACACCTTTTCTGGTGTTGGTGTTGTGGTATTGTCATGTATCAACTGATTGTTTTTTTTTTTTTTTGTTTTTCTCAGACGAAATGTCGCTTATTGGGTTCACTGTGGTTTTAGGAGCACAATGGGGGTTCATATTTACAAGGGGAACTCCTATCCTGTTTGTGTCTTTCTCATTATTTACATTGGTAGGGTTATCATTACTGCAGGCTTCAGATGAGTTTATGTTTCCTCCAGAATTGCTAATAGACGCAGGGCTTCCGGTTGGAGGTATTACAAAAGCCCTTAAGCGTTTAAAGCTACGTCAGCTGGTGGAGTGTTTGGCCTACTCGTCGTTCTACTATCCCTCTCATTAGGGGATCTGGGACGATTCTCTGCTTCGGCACGGGCAAACCTGTTATTGTTGTCATTTCTTATATATCGGTTATCCACTACACGACCACGAAATTGAGGACGAAAATATCCCTGATTTAAATGGCTCCGATAATACCAAGAGGGGGTTCTGCCACGATTATTTGGAAAATTCCTGCCTCGCGAATAATTACCATACGAGTTTCTGCCTCGTCCGTAGGATCTCTGGTACTGCTGATTATTATTAGGGTAAGGCCTGTATCGGGAATAGTTATTATTATTATTTGCTGTCCTATTGCCTCCATTTCTCCAGAATGGATTTCGTGTGCCTCTCTGATAGTCATAATTTTGCCAATAGGGCTCCGGGCTTCTTCGCTGTGAACTGGGCGAATGGAAATTTTCCCTCCTTGTATCCTGCATTTGATTATTATTATTTTCCGGTGTCCCGACCTCACTTTCAAAATTCTCTGGTCCGGTATGCACATAATTTATGGTCTTTTTCTGATTATTTGCATCCGGCACCTGAGGATTTTGTCCTACTCTTATTGGTTGACTGGGTACCTCCTGCAAGGATTTCAATAATCGTAACATATCGCTGGTATTTTGTGGAGAGGCTACTATCAAACTATTTCTTATTGAGGTTGGAAAATGAAGACAGAGGGCTTGAATGAAACTTTGCTCATCAATTTTTGGAATCAGGAGTTGTTTTTGATCACACAAGGAAATAAAATATTCTAAATAATTCATTCCACAACTTCGGTCATATTTACCATAAAAAATGAGGTTTCTGATACGTTCCTGTGTTGATTTCGACCAGTACTCTTGCAAAAAGGCCTCCTCGAAAGTTTGCATATCTAAGCTTTGAGTATCATTTATAACATGAAACCATCTAAGTGCTGACTTCTGTAGGGATCGAGAAATTAAAACCATTTTGAGGTTTTCTGGTACATTTCGTAACCGGAAATAAGTTTTTAAGTCACTCAAATACCTCACAGGATTTGTCTTTTGTGAGTCTTCAAAGGTGGGTAATGGTAAATCATTATTACTCAGTGCATAATTATTTACACTATTTGCTGTATTTATGTCCTGCATTGAATTATTTCCACTAGTGGAAGGTAAGTTCAATCCGTTATTAGATCTAAATAATGGAGTGGGAAGTTCCTGTGGAATCGGTAGTTGAAAATTATTTATTGGGAGAGAGGTGGTCGAGTTGGTAACAGGGGTGTTTACAGGTGGGTTTTCCCTATTCTCAATAGACAATTCATGGTCTCGTACCTGCTGTCTCAATCGGTCTATTTCCGATTGCATATTTACAGTCACACGCTGAATTTCACTTACCTGCCCTCGGACAGAATCAACTTGCCCGGATAGTACACTTTCTGAATTGGCAATTTGAGTTGTGACCCTGGAATCTAATTCTTTCAATTTATTTTCAACTTCAGTTCTTTGCTTTTCTACCGTTTCTTTCAATTTATTACCTTGTTCAACTAACTGAGTGTTCAATCTTGCAATTTGTGTACCAAATTCTGTTTTCATTTGTTCTGATTGAGTATTTAATTGTGTTTTTAATTGTTCAGATTGTGCATTTAACTGTGTTTTCACTTCATTCTTTACTTGTTCAGATTGTGTTTTCATTTGTTCAGATTGTGCATTTAACTGTGTTTTCATTTGTTCCGATTGCGTGCTCATTTGAGTGGTTATGTCAGACAATTGAGCAGTCACTTGAGCCATTATTGCTCCTACTTGTGTCAAAATTGTGTTACTCAATAAATTCATGTCGGTGTTATTACTCTGATTAGTACTAGTGGGAATCACTTCACTTTCACATGCTACTACATTATGAAATTCAGGCACAATATCATTAGTCGCATTCATATTATCATCCATATTTATGTTTTGTTCATTTAAAGGCTCTGCACAAGGAATCTCTTTTGAAACAGAGGCTTCAGTTTTCTCAGCGTCCATTTTCTTTATTATCTTATTATTGCGTAACTTCATAAATTTTACTCCGGACACTTAAATGGAGAACCCTGAATTTTCTACATGAAAAGATTTCCTAAACAATACCTTTGTATCCCTTCGGAGGTAGTGGTGGAGTCCTGCTGTCCTGCTTCCTTCCTTCAGTCGGTCAGCCAGCTGTTGTTCTCGTTCTAATCCATGAATGCCTGCCTAATTCTCTCTAACACCCGTATTTTATTATTCTTGTTCGGTTTCTCGGTATAACTGTCCAACTAAATATGTCTTTATGCAATTTCAATGTCAAACTTGAAAAAATTTTGAAGTGTTGTTTTCTAAAATTCTTTACTGTCTTTAAATTGTCGATGAAAAGTTCGTAAAATTTGCCTTTAATTCGAAAAATTCTGCCCCAGTTGGGACGTCACATGGGGCGGTCTCGTTTGTGGTCTTAAACACAACCTAACCGCCCTCCGGTAATTCGGGTTGTTATCACAACTTCACCGATCTGCGGGCGCCAATCTGCGTTGGGCAGATAAATTTATTTGCAGATCAGTTCCGAATCGTCAGAGTTGTAGTGTTTGCCTAGCTAATCTCAGATGGTAGAGACGAGTACCCTATCTCCGTGGTACTTTCGAATTAAAGGTAAGTTGGACTCTGTATAAATAATAACACAAAATATCTCCAAAAGTTCAATATTTAATGTCCACTTTGCAGTAAATTAGTTTATTTAGGCTTTATAAACGTCCGTTGCACAGAGGAAGCAAATCTTTAGTGCTTTATACTTTATCAGAGAATATTATTGACGTGTATATAATAAACTTCTTATCTATTTTATATTAAATGGCACAATAAATCCTTACTTTACAATAACGTTGATCTCTATTATAACGCGCTGAATTTTACTTAACTTCCGATTTTAGGTATATACTTAGTACTTGGTGCCTATCTGATTTCTATAGCGCGGATTAACTACGTCATCTTCCCTCGGAGTTCGGTGCAATAAGAGATACTGGTTGATCTCTATTATAACGCGCTGAAATAAACTTTACTTACGATTTCAAATATATACTTTATACTGGGTGTCTATCTAATTTCTATAGCGCGGATTCTAACGACGTCTTCTTCACTCGGAGTTCAGTTCAACACCCGATGCTGGGTCGCTTCCCCAGTTTGCTATTTTCATTTACTCTGCGATGCATATTCCTACTTTCCTGTAATTCGATTGGCTAACTATCATTCACATGTGCCCTTCTTGGTCTCATGTGTGTCCTTATTGGTTCTCTTAAATTTGTTCCTTTCGCGTCTTTCCAAGATTCTGCCGTTAAAAGATGCGTTTTCTCTCCTCATTCCATAGCTCCAAAGTGACATTAATGGCCCGAGACGTAAAGTCTGGACTCGGCCCATCCCATTTCCTGTTTAAGATAAATCAATCATTAAGTCTTATAATATAAGTCCTGATGTCCTTTAATGGTCATAAAAATGTTGTCCTTAATTTTAGAAGTATTTTGATATAAGTCTGACCTATATCGGCTAATTATTACTGTGTATAAATAGATTTTGATATCAAAGGGTAATTCAATTAAATAGCGAAATGAACTGTAATATGTCATCTTGTAGGTCTTAATGTCCTCCTTCTAAAGGTGTAATTTGTTTTATTATGCTATATGTCGTTTTGTCGTAATAAGTCCTGAATGGTCACCGGTGTAATGCGTTTTGCTTGTCTTTAGGAGTCGAAATGTCGTGGGTGGTCTGGTCAGTCCGTGAAACAGTTGCAAAATTCACTCTGGACGAGGTGAGGTCGGGATGAAGATGGTAATGAAGGCCAGATGATATCCAGGAATCACAAGGCCTTAAGGTTACCCGACTTTGTCTCACAGGTTAGGAAAAACCCAATCTAGGTAACCTGTCCTGGCTACGATTCGAACCGGGACCCGCTGCTGTATATTCATAAGGAATCAGCAAGTGAAGTAATGAATAGGCTCTGAGTTTTAAATAAATGAGGGAAAATTCAAAGGAATATCTAGTCTTCAGAAATGTCAGCTGACATTAAATAAACAAGTAAATAACATTTTTTTAGTAATAAAATAGTAAATTCCAAATATTTTCTCCAACTATTTTCTTTGAATGAATACAAGAAGCAGTGAATGACCATTGAGCGGCTATCTTCTCAAGTTCAGTTTTCTTCTGCCGTAAATGGACTGATTTTGGCGGGAATACTAAGATCGGTGAAAGGGACCGGTTATATTCCTCTACAAAGAAGTTGATGTTGATTGGGATGGGCGGAGGCAGGAACCTGTAACTGGAGCTACTGGATACCGTTGTGCCAATCAATTAATCCTGTGACTCCCATTACAGGACAGGAATAATGTAAACTTATTTTAAAAGACTAGTAGCAAGAATAGACAATGACGTACGAAAATAAATTACTCGTATTTTGGTAGATCACGCTCATACATGGGGGAGCTTAATTTCTTGAAAATACACTGGTATGTAATGAAAAGGAAAACAATGTGATAATGCAACCGATTAGCAAAACCATTCTAGTCGAAACCCTTTGTTTTATGATGAATGAATGAATGAATGAATGAATGAAAGAATAGCCTGAAATTTCCTCCTCATTTGGCTGGTAAATCATAAGAGACATCTACTTATCTAATAAATTTAACTACTGGTACATTTTTATTTAAGATATTATCTAGGTAGGCCTACTTTCATTTGTAAATTATTTACAATTTATTCAACTATGCACGAATTATTGCAAAGTATTAATTGTCCACTCTATATTGTCTTGTGTGAATCATGGTAGTTTGCTGTCTTCTCAATCGTTCCAGTGTGTTTCTTTCGTGGATATTTCTCATACTTAGGTTTCCTGCTGCTTTCTTGAATTCATCTGCCGAGCGGGTGTTTGGTCTTCGTCTGGTCCTCCGTCCATTTCTTCGGTCCCACACCATCGTCCTTTGGATACGAGTAAATTAGGTATTTGAATAGCATAATATGTTTTAAATTGTTATTTATTTCCAATAAAAGTTCAGCAGTAGGAAAATACACGATATTCGCTCATAATCTGCTTTAAAGTACGTAACCAGACTGTCCCGAAATCAAGCTGTGTCTGTGCTAGTCATTGTTACTTTGTAAGCAGAGGAAGAACGCTCTGGGTACGCTCTACACAGAAAGATTGGAAGGGTGTAACTGAAATCCTATGTTTTTCATTTCAATTTCAACAGGGAGATCTTCACTTTTTCTGTTTAGTTTTCCCTGAAATAGCTTATGTGGAATGAGGTACTTTAGGTAACAAAAACAATGCAATAAGCCCTACAGACTCAAGACATTTCAGGGTATTAGGCCTACTCTACCAACAGTTAACGTTTTCCATCTATCTATTAAAATTTAAAATTAATACTTGAGGAATAGAATAGGTATACTCTAAAATTCACGTCTACTAATAGCCTAACATAAATATCTCCCAGAGGAGTTTGAGGATACATTAAATATTAGCAATAAATCAGCATCGGCAGTTGGATAGTTTTACGCCACATAGCCTACTTGATAAATTCACCTGGAGGGGATTTATGAAGTTGGGCCTATAGGCCAATTTTAGACCACCACATTGTTATTGTTATAACTTATAATTGCTATTAACTAAGAACACATTTTATTCTGAAGAATTAGCTTTATGATTTATGACGAAACCAGATGTAGGATATGTTAGATTTTTAACTTCTTGCAAGTTACCAAAATATCATAAAGTACTACGTTATATTTCTCATAGATAGCTTAATGTGAAATTGAAGGATGTGCACAAAAGCGTGTGTGGAAGGTGTTTAACCAACACGAAATAAATTAATATAAATGTTGTAACTATTATCTGATCTTTCTTCCTCGTTTCTTAACCGCAAGTATTATATGGTAACGATTTAAAAAGACAAAATAAATTATAAAATAAATTACAAATAAGAAATGCAAAAACATAAAGGTACATTAATATTAGACAGTTAAAAAATAAGCTGACAGCAACGAAATTAATGAGAAGAAAGATGTAAGTAAATAGCACTGCAGATTGTTCAGACGGTCACATGAGAATACAGCAGACATATTTTCAATCATATATAAGTAATTAATGTTTCAAATTGCAGGCTCAACATGTTAAAGATGAATCAGGTATCTAGTTGAAGAAATGTTAATTTGGTTGTGTCTTGTCTTGCGTTATTCTTGAATTACCGATCTGACAGGTTTTTCTTACTGCGATGTAAATTAGTACTCGCTGTAAAGTTGATACGATTTAGAAAAAAATCGAATCTTGGTTCTGGATTGATGGTGAATAACAATATGCAATACCTAATTAAAGTTATATCGTCCTTGAGTGTTTTGTGACAATCTTACATTTTCTAGCCACAATTCCTCCCATAGTGACAGAAGCATCTATTTATTTAGTTTTGTCGCCACAGAGCTTTTTTTTAATTCTACGGTATTAATGAACACCTCCTTTAAAATGTGCATTAAATCATTTTAACAAAAAACTGAACGAAAATAATAGTGATTGGGTATCCAAAAATTCAAACAGTCTGAAGAAAACGTAATTGAGAGCTACTGGCTTGATCTGTTAGTCTGTTTCTAAAATTTTACACATTTCACATTTCTTTGTTATCTGCTTATCTTTTACAAACTTGATTATCGCATATATGTAGTAGCCTATAAAGAAAGTACTGAGATCTTGAACAAACAAACAAACAAAAAACAAACAAACAAACAAAAATCGAGGTAACACCGGAAAAAATTCTCACAATGCCTAGAAACCGAAAAAGTGTTGGAATGACGTCTGTCTGTCTGTCCGTCTGTGGACAAGCACAGTGCATAAACGGTTCGTTGTATTAGGCCCTACTTCTTTTTTGAATTACGGACTTTTTTGGAATTTTATCGAACCGCCCAGAATTTTGTTTTCATAACTGAAATATTTAATAACTTTTGATTAAAACTATTTTTTTTTTATTTTGATTTTTTAAAATGACTCCACCGGTTTTAATAAAAACGTAACATTCAAAACTTCTGTCCATGACTAATAAAATGGCTGTATCCGTCTTTCTGTTAAAATGATTTAGTGGTTCTTTACTCGTATCCAATTTCAGCTGTAGAGAAAATGAAAATGAATTTTTTTGTGTTAAACACATTACTTGATAATATTAATAGGTATCAAGATAAAAACGAAATACATTCGGCTTAAATGCGGATGTCAGAACATAGCCTATGCCTATTTTAATATTAAAATATCAATGACAGTCTTTTGTTTCCCACATTAACAAGAAAATAAACTACTTATTGTGAAATGCAGTATACGTACATCAGTCGTAACGAAATCAATCTGATTGAGGTGGTATGGGCTAACAGGCAAGAAATCCCCTGGGTTCACACCACGTGGCCGGTCAAATTGACTTTGTTTTTCCATGGTTTCTTACTCGCAAAGGCAAACGCCGGATACTTTCCATAACTCATCGCCGCTATGTCACCGGATATTATAATCGTTTAAGCTGAATATCTGAGAAGACGAAATCTCTGAACAATAGAAACAGATGCACCCGAATGAATTATTATGGACCTAGGACATATATTACATTGATTTTGTTTAATTTTCACTATCTTTTATAATTTATTTTCTTTACCAAGGAAATACAAATCTATTGAATAGGCGGAGGCTCAACATTTATTCGGTTATCATGTGTGTGATGATATAACAAAAATAGTATACAGTATCAAAAACTCGGTGGAGATTCTTAAATGTATTCAACCTGGAGGTTATACATTAATTTTTGAATGGTACATACTGATTTATTTCGTCAACCTGGAGACCTCAATAACATAATAAATTCTAAACATGTAAATGTAACTACTGTATTTTGTACCGTTATTCAGTTGTGTTTAAGTTCGTTTCTACACTTGAACTTTATCTAAACTGGCTACATTCATTCTTTATCTTCTTGCATTTTAATGAACTTTTTATTTAATCTTTTTTCTATTATCAGCACATTTCTGTTTTATTTAGGGTGCACAGAAATTCTGATGTTCAAAAGCTTGTCAGAAAACATCTACTAAACCTCTGTAAATAGGCACAGACATCAAGTTCATACACACATAAAGTATTTTATCATGTTTCAAAAAAAAAGTTAGTCGAGTGTAGGAAGACACAGGGTCAACTGAAGAGTGGGCTATTCCTCAAATACTACTACCTCACAGCCTGTCTCCAGACACTATATCACTACATGATATTGGTGTGTTGCATACGTTGGCGGCGTACGTAGGATCTTTCAATCGTATATTGAGAAAAAGCAAGGTTATAGAAGAACACTTTACAATGTAATGTAGTTGCATAAATAATTCACACGATCTATTCCTAGGTGATTAATTATACAGTCCAAACAAAATTATTGTTAGTATCTGTGAGATTTTCAACTTTTCGTCGTTCATTTGTATGTCGTCAGCCAGTTTTCAAATCACGACCAGTGTATACAAATTAACAGTCTGTGATTAAAATTAGTTATTCTCGTGAAGGTTTTATAAATATATATATATTTGTAAACCAGTAACTTTCTATCATTTGTGTAAGGGATACCAAAATAACATAGAAACATCTCGTTCAATGATTAGGCCTATATTCTTAAGTGATATGAAATAATTCACAAAGAACTTTTAACACATACGTATATTTTTCAATGGTGTATTGATGGTTTGAAATATACTTTTTCTAGCACTGTATTGTTTTTGTCTTACTTTTCCAGCTCTAATGGAGATCGTAATTTAATTTATCAGCCAGTTCCAGCAAAAAGCGACATGTTATTATTTATTTATTTTTCGAGATAGCTCGAAAAATCGACCCAGAGTGCCACCCCTTGCCGAGTGTTGCGGATTTAATCTCAGCCGAGATCGATGGATTTATAAGGATTTAGTAATCTTGGGCACGAAGTGCTCCGAGAGGGACTATAAACCGTGGGTCGGGTGTCATGTTTTGGCGGCACTTAAAAAAATTCCGAACCGAAATTAGAGCCTCTCAACCAGATTTTCCGAAACGTTTAAGTTCCAGTAATATCTTAATTTGGTCATAGACAGCTGTGTAGTTGGGATAATCCTACCCATCTGACAGTCTTACCTCTCCAGAAAAATTAGAGTAAGTAAATTCGTCTTCGATAATAATGATAACTTCCCCCGGGAGGGATTGATTAAACTGAACGGACGTGCGTATTTTGTTTACAAGACAGCCTCTACCAGAAACTTGGTCTGTATAGAATGACAGTATTTAATTACGGCTGTGCTTATGCAAGAAAGAAAACACGACGAATAAAAAAAATTATATACAGCGCGAAGGTGTGGTCCAGATATAAACCAAGGACCACGTCTAGCGAAGCAAATTATCCGCACGTCTCGGCATTGCATGTTATCTGAGACACAATAATTGCAGTTGTTAATAGCACTGTCATTTGCCATTGTAGAACGAACATGACCAAGATCGCCACGATCTGATAGTACCACATGGCTTGAGTAACAAGTTTACACTATGACAGGTCTTTTGTTGGTTTTCATTACACTAATTTTTTTGCTTTACAAAACATTAGTTTCGCATTAATGATCTAAGTACTGGATGCTATCCATAGGCCTAAGTCTTGACGATTTCCTTCTCCTGCACCCTACTGACCCTACACTGATCTTAATCTTCAGATTTATTTTATCATTTTATCATACTACTTCTTCTGCCCGTACCGTAGGTGCTAGCCTATAGATAGAGGAAATATTGTATTCGACCCCCAAATTCGAAATTGACTGCGGAAACTGTCCGTTTGTGTGTCTGTGTGTGTTTACACAAACAGCCCAGCTCAGAATGGAAAATCGTATGAAAAAAGTTTTGTATTTCTGTTAGGTCCCTTCTGAGGATGTGACACGAAGATTGGAGACGATTTTCTCTTATTTTGAGAGGACTTTAGGCCTACACGAGGAAAATTTCGTTTTTCGCAATTTTCTCGAAAACGGCTCTAACGATTTTGTTTAAATTTTTTACATGGGATGCTTATACTAACAGCAAAAGCTTTTATTTGAAACATTATTTCTAAAAAAAATTCTAAAGGGTACTTATCAGCCACCAACTGTTTGTAGAAACTCTTGCCTGGTAAATAATAAAGCTATGCATCAGGTTCAAATAACTGAATACGCGCTCTTTGCAATATCTCTATAAGATTCAGAAGTGAGAAAGATGTATTAACCATTCTTAGAGTAAAGAAAATTACGTGACTGCATTAATCACATTTCATTTTGGTTTGTATCCTTCGGGGATGCGATACGATGTGGTAATTACATTCTCTTCATTTTTACAACCAATTTACATGAATAGAATGTCTATTATACCAGAGACAAACTTTTATTTGGGCAGAGGAAGTTATGGAGTTTCATATGTGATTTTTTTAAATAAGAAGTTCATCTTGAATCACCTACATACGCCTATGCAACAACATAGCAGTTTAACCCATTAGTGCTCACTACCGACATTTGTCGGTGCTGTACATTTGAAATCATACTGAAATATTTTAAATATTTTTAAAATTCATATTAGCTGCTACAGCATCTGTATATTGTATGATCAAAATAAACAAATGCAACTAACTTACAAGTAAATCTGCAGATGCATTATTATTAAAATT
Source organism: Ectobius pallidus (assembly GCA_964059195.1). Classification (NCBI taxonomy): domain Eukaryota; kingdom Metazoa; phylum Arthropoda; class Insecta; order Blattodea; family Ectobiidae; genus Ectobius; species Ectobius pallidus. Next base: position 120,211,011 of record CAXKWD010000007.1, on the reverse strand, counting down.
CGGGAGTATAAGGTAGATAATTACTATATATTATAGTACATACTACCCTCAATGCAAAATAACATTCATTAATTAGGTAAAGGTATGTTAACTATTTTATGGAGGTTCATTGCCGCGGTTACATGATCCCGCCATTCAACCCAATTCTGTGATAACTTCAACCATCCCTCGCAAACCCAACTTCCCTTAAATCTATTCTAATATTGTCCTCCCACCTACGTCTAGATCTTCCAAGTGGTCTTTTCCCTTCTGCATTTCTGAATTCCTTATAAACCAGCTCTTCCTGATTTTAGTCGACAATTAACTTCTCCCTCAATATTATTTGCATCTGTAATTACTCATTACTGCTCCCAGATTTTTGAATTTTTCCACTTGTTCGAATGCTTTTTCGGCTATTCTTTCTCATTTTTTTAGCTTATTATGTTGACATTTCAAGACCACATAGGCCTACAAATTTTCTTTCTGTATTAATTTCCAATCCAACAATCCTGCAGGCATTGAAAAGTCTGTCTGCATAGAGGCTAGTACCAGTAATTTTATTTTACTGGAGTTGGCCACTATGGGAGCTTACGACAAGAGACATTGCAAGCACGTGCCTGATCATATCTCCCAGAGAAATTGTGGCAGCACACAGCAGAAAAAGAAATCTACATATTGTTCGCCTGCTGCGACTGCGACGGGTGGTATTTTAAATGTCATTGTTTACGACAATTGTACATTTACATAACACTTTACTCGTAGCTGAGGACGCTCTATGGAAATTTAGGTAGATCTACAGCCATGTTCTTCAGTGCATAAATAAACTGAGATTTTGAAAGGTGGTACCACCTTCGACTATGTTGTTTAGATTTTATTGTTTTTCGTCCACTTTTTACTTGCTTTCTCAACCTTGCATAAGGATTATACGATGTCGAGTTATCAGCACTAATACATGTTTTGAAGAACCTGTGTTCAAGATACTGGTTTCAGAGAATCGTATGTCTGTGAGGAAACACTAATCAATTTGTGAACAGCATAGTTTAAAAAAGGAACATAGTGCCGGTTACAAAAATAAACTTAATTTCACAGTTGGGCATATCCTTTTAGTTAATCAAGAACACTCTCAACGGATGTTTTATCATAGTTAATCCCACGAGAATTTACGAGTTTATCGATAGATTCGCAACTGCGCGTGTACTCAAGTTGGATTTATTAAAACTATTCCATGAATAAAAATGTAACGGATTATACAAATAATTATTATTTTCCTGCTTTGTTGTATAAAAACAAAACTAACAGCTACGAGATCACGGCATACTATGAATCAAGCATCCATGAATCCATTCTAGTTACTATGTTGTACCAGTGCTACCAATGGTGCATATAAGACATAGTTAATTTTTTTCAGGTAAGCTATCACCAGAACAGAGTAAGAGCACATGAACTGGCTTGCATCGTATCGAAATTGTGTTTTTAATCAATGTACATTTCTATTATTTCAATTGCAAACAAGTTATGCTGTATAAAATAATCTGTTTTCGTGTTGGTTAATGGCAGCGTATGACGTGTTAATCACTGCACACTGACGCAGTGTCCAGTAAAGAGCAACACGTTTTACCCGATAAAATGGCATCCTCGCGATTCCTACAACAATATTGTAAGATAAACGGCCATGACTGGTCTATATCCGAGGAATTGCTAAACGTTATTGGCCAATATCAAACACGCGGCGTATGAGTGGGATAGTCACAACTAACCCATAATAGAAATTTTTCGTTATTTAAGTCTGTTAAGAAATTGTAAAATAAAATCATGCACTAAGCCGAAAGGGATTTAGACATATTCAGCTTCAAAATATTTCCCATCTCTCTTAGCACAAGGTCTACACGTATTGAAGTATAGGCCAAATGTCTTTGAAATTTAAAAATACAAAGACACTGTTAACTGCATACCAAAGAAATCAACATCTCACAACTGCCTCTCGCAAATATGGTCACTGTCAATTCGTCACGTGTCTAGCAGTCAATAGAAGAAGTTTAAATGGCAAAGCAAATAGCTTTGGAGTTGAAAGGATCGTAGTTATAATTACTTTCCATTAGCCAGTTCGGCCTATTAGCTAATAACTTAACACTCCGCATGTTTGTTCACTTCATTATGCTCAAGTGGTGTACGAAAAAATCCCTTCCCCCACAATAATGTTTTTAAAGTTATTACGAAAACAACCTTTCACTCCTTCAGTTGAATAAAAATTAAGTGACTGTTTCATGTGAAAATTTAAATATAAAATATAGTTACTATAGGCCTATATAAATATAATTTTACTAAGTCGTTAGCATTTAAGATTTTTTGCTCCAATAAATCATGTATTTTCACTCTATTTTATTAAAACATAAGATGGGGTTATTTAGCATTAGAACTTGAATTTTCGAGCGATTCTTGTTTATAGCTATTAAGTTGAGATAAAGGAACTGTCAAAAATTTAAACCTTGAATTTTTTGGAATTTTACCATCGGTTATAGCTAACATATTATATAAGTTTCTAGCTGATGTGAAAGTGAATATACATCAACGTTTATGAGTCTAAATCCTCGTAGATGTTAATGACGTCCGGCTGTCAAGTTCCAAAATTCCTGCCAAGTTTTATGCTTCTAGCTGTCTTACAAGTGTGTAAAAAATTACATAAAGTGAGGAAAATATACAACATTTACATAAAATAAAAAATATAACTCTATCTAAGCTATAACCAATAGAGATACGACAAAAGTCATAGCACCAAACTTGTAGATCTATCAAAATCCGTTAGTGATGGTGCAATCGGTTTTTTGATAAGACACAGCCTACCGTAGCTACTATGAGCCTCCAAAGAAGGTCTGCTCAAACCTTAAAGTAGCGTTTGCCATTTTGAATGTTTTTCGGGATAATTTTTAAAAATATTTCCGTCCGTTACAGGCTATAAGCTGTAAGTATGTCAAATTTCAGGTTTCTGGCTCATCTGAAGTGGGAAAACAATTGTCAGTTACTGGGTTAGCCACGCGGCTTTATAGTAGGTTTGTATTGCTGATCTGCTATTTAAAAAGCATGTGATCGTTAATTGGTCGTTACTCCGGTATTGGTCAACCGATATGGTCCAAAATCAATGGCGTTCTCCCTATAGACGTTACAAGAGTGTATAGGCCACTAAGTTTCACGACAATATGTAAAGCATATTCGAGATATCGCGCCTACAGACACACAGACATTTTTCCCATTCACATGTAATCTTTGAAGTGCCATTCTGGCACTTAATAAAGAACATTATTCTTATCTATGAGGAAAACTCAGGTAAATCAATCAACCGTCGTCACTTCTGGTCAATTATAGCCTACATATGTAAACTGCCTGCGGTAACTGGACATACATTTCATACAGTATTAGACAAAACCAATAAGTAAATAACGGTAAATAACAGTAACGGATCGTTTTAACAGCATCTCTGGCTTAACTTCTTACGCTGTGGAAACATGCTTAATTATTATACCTGGAATGTCCTCTTTTACTTTCTTCTGTTTTACCTTTGACACCCCTTTTGGTAGAAATGCACACAAACACATACACATTTGCACTATTTTCATAATGCTTTAATATCCTGGATTTTAGTAGATCTATAAAGTCATTACAGTTTACCTATGACACTTTAATTTAAAATTATTTCCACATATTTAGGTTCCTTCATGTCACAACGGAGCTATGACGTAAAAATAACAAAACAACATCGTTGGAGAAATATCCACAACATTAACTTCTTTGGCATTCTAAAAATATTTGTTCGTAAAATATAGGCTTAGATCTTTTGCGTGGCAATCTGTAAGCCAATTCAGTAATTACCATGGAGGATGGTGGCTAGGCGGTCTGTTAGGGGAGATAGAAGAGCCCAGCATTGTAGGTTGACTTGCTACAGTAGCCGGTACCTACTACTTAAGGGGACATGAAGATTTCAGTACTGAAAATGAGTAAAATATATATTTTCTAACACCTCACCTCAGGGTTTAAGCTAGAAAAAAAAACCTTTAGCAAAAAAGCGAAAATGTATTTAAAAAAGCTTTAGCAAAATGCTAAAATAAAAATTTATTGCTAAAAGTTAATTTTAACTGCATTTTTTATGTAGCTTCAAAATAATAAAAACAAAATGGTACAAATAACAAACTGAACTATAGGCTAAAGCAAATTATTTTTTTTTTTCAAAACATATGGTAAGCCTTACTAAAATTTTGCGAAAGTGGCTTCGAATTATTTCGCATAAGTGGGGCGATCACGATGTAAGAATTTCCTTTCGCATTTTTGCGAAAGTGGCTACAATTTCTTTCGTATTCTGAAGTTTATTTTCGCATTTCGCGAAAAATGCGATCGTAGCTTAAACCCTGTTTCACCTTCTAATTTTGCTTGCTCAGGATGCAATACTGTTATTTTACACTAATTTCAAATTTTCAAGTTCTTTGTTGTGCACCGATGTGGTATTTAAAAAATAATCTCCATACTTAATATTTTTAAATTATTTTTTAAAATTATTCCTGGATATATAAACAATCAATGAAATATCTGCAAGAGAAGCATCTTTTATATCACCTTCGTTTGAAAAAATCAAATTTCCATATCTTTAAAAATAAAACTTTATATTTTTAAATAAATTATAAATGTTTGAGTAACGACTGTTCACAAGTACGAATTACACTTGCATGCAAACTTTCATTGCAGTGTATAAAAAGTTTTCTGGAAAATAAAAGTTGTACGAATGTTAAAGGTACCTAATGTAGAGTAGAGGCGTGGCATGCGATTACATTTTTATAATCTTAACTCGAAAGATAATGAATATATAGACAAATTTTTCGCTAAAATATGTTTAAAAAAATTAATAAAATGAAAAATTGTCCTTTTTTACCCTCGAACCTGTAGTCTATATCCCCCCTTTAAAGTGAAATCCGAATCGCATAATAGTCTTATAAATCCTTGAAGAGACAAATCACAAACATTAACAAACGTCAATATTCTTCCTTCGTTTCGACAATGTGTTTGCCAGATGCCTGCCAACTTCACGATGGATAATTTAAGAGCAGACATTACTGTAAATGAATTTGACAGTTAATTTAAGGTCTTAAGACATCGGAAAAGACAGCCCTATTAGGAGATGCTATCTTAGTCTTGAGTATGATTGAATGAAGTTAATTTGCATTATGCAGTCGAATGCTATTAGCCACGCTGCTACGCCAACATTCAATGAAGACAGACATTTTCTGCTGCAATATTTTTTATGGTAAAAGGAGACATGAGGTAGACTAGCTTTTACACTGGGGCGTCTAAAAATTATATAGTGAGTGGGATGTTACAAGGCAGTGAAATCGACTTCTTAGCAAGCAGTAAAAATTACTGGTTTTCTGGATGCGTACTGGTAGCAGATTCTTAAGATTGCGTGAAGTAAGTACTGTATTTTACTCTGATATGTATGTATTCATGATGCAGGGTCATTTCACTGAAAAGTTGGAAAAAAAAACTCTATAGGCCTATTGTAAATGTGGTCATATTCCTTAATAACAAAAAAGTAAAATGTTCCCTATACAGGCATGGAGTTCAAGAGAATTCCATGAGATTGAGGCTCCCAGGTTATAGATATTCGGACGTGAAGGTGGTAAGATTGTAACCCCTGCGCACCGACCGCCTTTACCCCCAAGTACTCATTTCTGTTAGAGGCTGAGTCGACCCCAGGGCCATAGTGCCAACAGAAGAATTAGGCCAATTGAAAAACTCCAACGACCTCATGTGGCTCGAATCCGCGACCATCCGGTTTGTAGCGCAGCGCCTCAACCAATACGCTACGGCGTACCTCCATATTCCTTAATAGGGGTGAAATATTAACAATTTTTGGTCAAAATTAGCATTTTAATTTTTTTGTACTAAAATATACTAAATACATTATTGTACAAGTTGGATAAGTTTCAGCTATTTCAGGCACTTTTAGGGTCCCTAATTTTATTACGCGATATTAAAAAGGCTACACTCGTTAAATGTTTATATATTAGTGATGAAAATAATTTTTATATATATCTAAAATTAATCTGCCCTCAGAAAACTATCCACGAAAAAGTTTAATTTAAAATAAAAAGCATCAGTGGTAAGGTTGAGTACTCCTAATGAGGCTGTATGTACACATTTTTCATTTAAATCTTATTCAAACTTTTAAAGTCATTTCCCTGTACTTTTATTTTAATGTCCCCCCCCCCCAAGAACTAAATACATTCTATAAATTTAAACTAAGGAGTCTGACATTTTTAATTGTAAGTTCTACAGGACATGACTAACAAAATAAGAGTAGAGGTTCTTTGAATAAACCAATAATTTTTACAACAAAAAGTGTAGTGACCATAGATTTTTTCTTAAATATTTTAGATTTGAGAATATAACCAAATTTTAAGAAGATTTTTTTTTTAAATTCATTTGAACTATTTAATTATGTAGCAAGCCTCATAAAATTATTTCTTCATTGAAAAAAATTGGAATGGTACTGCGAATCGTCTTCTTCTTCTTCTTCGACTTTAGGATTTGTATCCTCCTGTTGTTTCCCCGTTTAAGCGTCTCCCACCGAAAGACGTGCATACATTCTCTGCTCGTCTGTTTGGAGGTTTTCCTCTTTCTCTCTTCCCATCTATTCTTTATCCCATTTAAGAACGATCCTGTTCAAAACAAAGAGGCGTGGCTGTCATAGTCCGCACGTGAGAACGCATGACATCACCGTGCATGCGGTGATGCACGGTGATGTGATGTAGTTTGTTTATTCTCAGTACAACTCACCCGCAGGGTCGTCGTAAACAATGAATCCTTTGTTTTGTTTGCTACTTGATATACAGTCAACTCCCGATTATCCGGGATAATGGGTGGTTGCCACCTCTCGGATAAACGAAAACACGGTTAAAACAAAATTATACCGGGGTAATTGAAAAATTATTTAAAACTCTACATAGACCTATGTGGAAACGTCTTGCAGTGCTAGAATCATTCACCATCAGAGGTCACAAACTGTTTCAGCACAACAATAAAACACTAAGACTACTCTATTAACAGTTTGGTTTTGACACTTTCAAGGAATTTTTACACTTTGCTGAAATAGTTTGTTAACACTTTTTGTTTTTTTGACCGCAGTTTCCTTCTTGCGAATATCGGAATTTAGCCTGCATAATATCAACTTATCACTAAGTGAACTGAGTGAATATTTTTTAAAGATTTTTGTAAGGAATAGCTCAACGGTTAATCCGCAAACCGGTTGATCCACACCCGGATAATCGGGAGTTGACTGTACTATAATGATGACGATGCCAGTGAGAGTTTGTTATTTCAAATGTAAATGTTGATATTATTGTTGCATGGACTTACGAACACTACGTCTGTACTAGCAAGCCACTCCCTGGTAATGGCGCATGCTAATGATTTTAACCAATCACGTTTTGTCACATGATGCGAATTTTCCGCGAACTCTCTGTGAGTTCAAACTAGAGTGGGACAAATTATAAGGGCCTATTTTTTGTAGTTCTTCTCACCAGCTGATCCTCTGTCATTCCATGTAGCCTATATGTTGTTTCCAATATTTTCTGCTATCTTTACTCAGTTTTACGATAGCTTGAATTTTGCTGTTCTCCCTAATTTGTACATTACGTATCCTGCCAAATAGTGTCATCCCTTGAATAGACCTTAAAATGTTAATTTCTTATCAACTTTTGATGTATTAGCTCTGGTTTCTGCTGCACGTGCCAAAATTAGTTCAACTGCTGTTTTATGTATTCTTGTTTTACTGTCTACTGTCAAAAAACGTGTTACGCCTGATACCTGTGCTTCCTTATCAGCTCCCTTCATCACTTTTTGCTATAAACTTACGTTCTTATATGTCATATGAGCTCGCAGATAGTATAGTGCCGTATCATAATAACGTAGTGAGTATTGCACACAATGTAGCTTATTCTATCTACTAAGTTAATGAATTCTTGCAGTGCAGCGTTTGTTTTTATTCCACACTTGTTTTCAAACATCTCAGGTTTCCAGTAACTCGAGTGCTTTTACTTTTTAAGAAGCAGCAGCAGCAGTGTATAACAGACACAAGGATGCAGTACAATACGAATTGACTGTAATTGCGACATCTGGTGAATTGCATTTGCATGGCATAACGTCATTGGCAACCTAATCAGGCATTGTATTGCTTGCATTCTGGCCCGGGACACTCAGCTTCTTAGAACAAGTGGCCACTAGTAAAGCACAATTAATCACCAGGCTTTAAAACTTAGTGCCCGATCGAATATGTTAACAGCAACCGTACTGTACAGACTTTGCTCGGCGAATGCCCTAGCTACCATATGCTAGTTCACGTGATAGTAAACAAACCGGAATACAAATATAGGAAGACCACAAAATAACTTCTCATTATCTAAACTCACATTACAAGCATGCAAAACGATACTTTCTCCTGTTTGTGTATAATAGTCCCTCCCAAATGTTTCAATATATGTTTGCGTTTTAGAACACTTTACTTTCGGCATGCCGAATACGTATTATAAATTTAAACATGCACAATGACAAGGTACACTGTTGACCAATTTGAGAGGCACCGTACTATGAGCGCATTCACTTCTCGGTACTACTATCAATGACTGTCTTATCAGCCTACGCAATCACCCTCCACCCCCTATACTCAGGTTGTTGGTAACCGGAATCAACTCCCTCTGTGCGTTCGGGCACTAAGTTTTAAAGCCTGTTAATCACTAGCCTGTCACTAATATCCTTCCACCTCATTAGTCATTGACATCATCCCCGTGGTCGTAATATCCACGTAGAAGTGGGTGTGTTCAGGTATAATTAGAGGTGAACATAACTACGCTTTATCTTCGTTTATTTTTTTCCCCTTTCTTCTTAAAGAATTTAGACCTATGCCATTAACTTATTATGGACTCAGTATTTATGTGTGCGGGCGAGTGGCTGTGGGTGTGTATTTGTGTGTGTTGGAGTGTTTGTGTGTATGTGATGGTGAAAGAAAAGTTCAGTAGGAAGGAAAATAAGTAGGAAATTAAATAAATGTTAAAGTTAAAATTAGTGATTTAGCCTTGTAGAGATATATCATAAGGTCTTCTCTTCTCCTCTACCAGGATTCCAAAAACTACAATTACAATATAAAGGTTATAAGAATAATACTGAAAGGAAATGAAAATAGCACTGACATTAAAATTACAATAATAATAATAATAAAACTTCTTATAATAAAACTGGAACCTGGCAATTACGTATTATGATTTTTTTTAGATTACACCGTTAAACACACATTTTGTGACACGGAAATTTTTTGGTGTTTCCGATGTATTGAGGCACCCTAATAACAAATCTAAAAACAGAAATTGCCTATCACCCACGGATTTTTAGTAACAAGCGTTTATTTTTTAAATATAACAAAAAAACAGCAATCATTTCAACAGTTTAGTCAGTTTAGTGAGTCACTTTATGCATATTGTACCACTTCATGTATTGTATTTATCAACAGTGTGTTAAGACAAGTTCATTCCAGTATATCAAATGCAAGAAGTACGCATCCAAATGAGATTGTGCATTAGTAGGCATTTACCCGCATATGAAGAAACTGCATTCCCTATGTCGTCTTTACTAACGTGTTTGTGTTCTACATACTTGGTTTACTTTTATTATTGCACTGTGATTGACTGTGAATTAACAAGTCAATAGAATGCCTAGGCAGTTTGTAAATAATGTCAACAGTTTTTGTTATGAGTGTGAAGAAATAACTTTTAAATCGCAAAAACGTAATTTCACCCGACTTGTGCGAAGAGCTTACAAACTTTATTTCGGAGTTAAAGTAGGAGATCAAGATAAGTCATGGGCCCCTCACATATGTTGCAAAACTTGTGTAACAATGTTAACAGGTTGATTGAAAAGGTCAAAAACGTAATATTGGATTTGCAGTACCAATGGTGTGGAGAGAACCAAAAGACCGTCCATCAGATTGTTACTTTTGCCTCACTAAAATACAGGGCATCGGACTGAAGTCCAAGGATGCTGTGCAATATCCCAATTTACCATCAGCCTGGCCCGTCAAACATAGTGAAGAACTTCCTATCCCAAACCCACCAGAACCGTGGAGTTTGGACGAAGGTGATCCACCTGATGTTGTGCAATTCGCACAGGAAATCGACAATGATCCAGACTTTCAAGCACCAAAATGTTCAACAAAGCCACATCTGATTTCAAACGCTGAACTGAATGATTTAGTTCGAGATTTAAAACTAGCAAAATCACAGTCAGAACTCCTAGCATCCAGATTAAAAGGATGAATCTCCTTGAAGGTGACGTACATATAACTGAATTTCGAAATCATCAAAAAGGACTAACACATTAATTCGCTCAAGAAGGGATTTCGGTATAGGATACTGCACGGATGTTGACAACTTATTTGATGCATTGGGGCAGGAACATGAACCAAGCAATTTGCGCCTATTTATTGATTCTTCTAAACTTAGCTTAAAAACATTAGATCGGAACGGAAGGGGGTTCTTGTATCTGAAAAAGAAATTTCCGAGAGTTAGTGAGGCCAAAATTAAAGAGGGCATATTTGTGGGACTGCAAGTACGAGAAGTTATGAAAGATGGGAAATATGACAACATGCTGAATGAAGCTGAACTAAGAGCATGGAAAGCTTTTAAAACAGTGGTGACCAATTTTCTTGGATATGTCAAAACTGAAAACTACAAAGACCTTGTGACTGAATTACTTAGTGCCTAGAGCGAAATAGGATGTAACATGTCATTAAAACTTCACTTTCTGGATGCTCACCTCGATTTCATTCCTGAAAATTTGGGCGCCGTAAGCAACGAACATGGGGAACAATTCCACCAGGACGTTGCAACTATGGAAAAGCGATACCAAGGCAAATGGAGTCTTAGTTTGCTTGCTGATTACTGCTGGACATCAATCCGAGATGCCGCAGTGACAAAATATCGCTAATAAAATGTTATAATAAAATTTTGAATTAAATATAATATTAAGAACATACCGAAAATAATATATTTCAGTATAACATAAAACACTTTGTAGCAAACAAATAGTGGGTGATAGAGAAAATCCAAGGTCATTTTCTGCTTTCTGGTGAAATTTTACATAAGGTACGCCTTGTTTTATCCATGACACAAAAAAAGTTGATTTTTGTTTACCAGTGTTAGGCTATTTACGGTACATATCCTGTTAGGACTAATAATTATGTATGTATGTATGTATGTATGTATTTTTTTTAATGTTATCAACGCATGTCCGATTACTTTATGTAATATTACATGTCATTTCAACTAACTTATCACTGTGTATTCTAAATTTTATCGATCGCCTAACTTACCTGATTCTTATGTGTGTTAATTATAACTATCTTTACCTTCTAAATTTATGTATGTATGTACGTATTTTTTTCTATTATATTTATTTCCTGCATGTCCCATTACATTCGTAATACTCATGAAATGTCTAAACATATTTGTATGTTCGTATGTATGTATGTATGTATATATTTATGTATGTAAGCCTATGTATGTACTTTATGTAGACTATGTCTAAGTGAGTTTTCAATTGAATTTCAACTAATATTCAGGTGACATAAAAGCAGTAACAATTCACTGTTGACATAATTATACATATAATGCAGTAAATACAAACAAGATCATAAAAACAGTAGAAACAATAAAGAATTAAAAGGCGTGATCTAAAATTACAATATCGAAAAGAAGCACTTGTCAACTACTTAAAGTTCTAATTCCAGTTCTAAATTTCTTCTGAGTAAATCCTTGTAATTACCAGGCAATTTGTTATAAAAACCCAATGCCAGAATACAATGAACATTTATCATATTTACTACTTCTGTGTTTCTCAATAGAAAAGAAATGCCTAATATAGTTATTTTATAAATATTTGTTTTTAAATAATTTCAGTTCGTTCTGCCTTGTCAGAATTAAAGTGTTGTAAATCTATGTACAGGTAGGGGGAAAAAAAGCGGACCGACTAAAATATCTAAGTTGCCGATGTGAGCCACTGCACATGCCTAGAGGCATTCACGGGATAGCAAGGAATGTATTGAAATTTGTTCTAGTGTCGATAAATTGCTTGAATTGAGAAATAATTTCACGTAATTTGCATGGCTTTTGAAAACAAACGTTTCCGTTAGCCTACGTCTCTTACATTTATTTACGTATCACAAGGCTCTGAAATCAACTGCAAGAGTTGGTCCGCTTCCCTCCCCCCTACCTGTATAAGAAACAGTCAGGATTTTAAGATCACTAAAACAATGTTTACAAGAATCCATATTTATGAGGTTCAATTTATTCTTATGGTCCTTTCCTGGACTATAAAGATTATATTAATGTCTACCGCACTACCCCAAACAAATACTCCGTAGCTTAAGTGAGAATAGGCCGAGGAGTACTAAATCGATACTAAGCCCTTCTTATCAAGACATTCCTTTAGCTTTCAGTAAAGCATGCTATATTAGTTTCCCCCCCCCCCAAATAAAACCAAACTGCTCATTGGAGACTTCGTCAACACGCAACCCAAGAAATATCACACGTCTTCTATCCTTCGAAATGAAGAGATCTGAATTGAATTTATTTTATTTTGAGGATTTTGAGGAACTTAAAAGTTCCTTTTAGGCATACAATCCGCTCACAATGACAGACAATTACAAATAAATTACAAATATAATAATAAATGTTATTGTTAATTGTTAATACAAATGCTGAAAATAAAACACAAACCTTAACCTGATGTTACGAAGTAGTAACCAATATATATTATATAAGAGTAAACTTTTGTAGAAGATAATGGGAAATTAGTATTCATTAAGCGGTTATGAGCTGATTAACTAAGGGTTTTCTTGTGTGTGTGTGCAAGAGAATAACTTTGATAATGATACAGATGGAGTTCATTGCATAATCGAGAGGCCGTATCCATAATAGATTTACTAAATTTAGTGGTGCGGGGGGGGGAGAGAGAATTTAATTGCATTCAGAGAGAGAATAAGGGTCAAATAAACAACAGGGGAAAGGACTCTGAATTGCATTATACTCATTTTAACACGATAGTGATCTAATCTAGATTTACCTGTGAACAGATCATATGCGGGTCTAAAAGGATAGCTACAAAGTTTAAGTCAGCTTATTTACAATGTGCTAAGGTTAATGTGAACTGCGTAAATCCGAGAACATAACCCAAGGAAGTTTATCTAAATATTTATGTAACGCCCTGTGGCATTAGACAATATTGGCTGGGTGGAATAGTGTACATGCTGCATCAGAAATAAGATGCAATATGGTATTACCATGTATTACAATGCCATCAGGTTTGCAATTCATGCGGGTAGCGTTCCATCCAATCGCCTGCCTGTTCCTTGCAGAACAGTACAGCACAAATCACGTTCCAATCTCATTTCAGATCATACTGATGCCTAACACCAGCTTCATTTTATTAAGGCAACTATCCACAAAAAAATATTTTTTGTTTGTCTACTGTCTATTACAACAACCACTCTTATTAAGGCTAGTTTACACGATGATAACAGATTTCGTAACAACTTTCGTGAAACTAATTACACCCATTTTCTTCAAAACTAATTCCAGGGCAACCGCATGTTTTATCTTATTTCTGAAGTTCAGGTTGCTGAAATCCCATATCCACGTTTGAGACACGTATGAATCCAAGCATTTCACAAGTTCCTCACTCTCCACTTTATTTCATAAAACGCGAACAAGGTAAATAAGCGTATAAACTCAAAATTACTATTACCGTTTCATGAAAAGTTGGAATCGGCTGAAACTGCGCTGTGTCGTAATTCATTGTCATCAGTACATCTCGCGCTTGCGCACTCAAGTAAAAAACAGTTGTGAAACTTAGTTACGAAACCTATTTTCTTCGTGTAAACTAGCCTTTATGTAAAGAACTAACAAATCCCTGGACTTGAATCTCAGAGTTTTAATTGCTGCCATTTGTTCCCCTAATTTTTAATTATATTTTGAAGACCACAATATTTTTACTTTCACCTAATTCATGAAACATGTAATTGATACTGAATGAGCGTAGCTAGGTCCTCAATGTTCGGGATTCCGTCTGTCAGTAAATTTATGTGTTACGTAGCTACGGCCAAACGAGTTGATCGATTTTCTTGCAATTTGGCATAAGCTTTTTCTGAAGTTCATTTAATAATGAATTGAAATTATTAATGGTAGTTACAATAAATTGTAGTTAGTGTACTGGTTTAAGGTATAATCCCAAACATTCTCCTCACTCTTTCTTTTTAATCCTAAATATTTTTTATTCACAAAGGTATTATGTAGGCTACTGTGTTTAGAGAAGAAACCTGGCAACTGCTGGAACCTAGAAGTGGCTGGGTATTTATTTTTCCTTTAATAAATTGCAGTAATGTAGGCCTATCTTTTGTGTATCCTTATCTTTTGTGTATTCTTATCTTTTGTATCTTTTGTTTTTATTATTTTGTATGTATGAATTGTATTTTTGTCATGGACATTGTAATTGGGTTTCTACCACTAATGTTCATTGTTATTATTGTTATTATTATTATTAAATGAATAAAACAATGTTCCCTAAAGTCATTAAAAGTAACATAAGTCTAAGGATAATTTAATTTTTCCATCAGTTTCAAGATGGTGGCAAATTTTACGAATCAATTTCATGCAAAGTTCAACTTGTTTCAACCATTCTAGCCAAACGGTTCATGCTATAAAATAACGAAGACTACCTGCACTCTCAAATGTAACATTTTCTACAACTATGTTCCTGTACTTCAAAAATTATAAAACATAGATCATAAAAACAAGTATTTTTAAATTACAGATGCCCTGATAATGGTTCTAGGCATAAAAAAATTGAGAATAAATGTATTATGTATTATTTTATTATGTATTTGTTATTATACTTTATTATGTGATGTAATAATTGTATTATTTCATTATGTATTATTTATTACATAGCCTATGTATTATTTTTATTACTTGAGTTGAACGGTAAAATTTAACGTGATTTTTAACTCTTACTCTACGCTGGAATATGAAGTGTAAGGAAAGTCATATGAGTGTTTATGTCAGATTAAAAAAAAAAAAAAAATAATAATAATAATAATAATAATAATAATAATAATAATAATAATAATAATATGACATAATTTGAGTTTGTAAGGTTTCCATATCGAATAACTTACTTCTGCCCCACTTTTATCACTAAAATTTATTCAATCTACTTAACTGACACTTTGTATAAGCTCTCTGCTTTCCATTAAAAGCTTTGCTGTATTTTACTTTGTCTATAGTGTTGCCACCGGACTATAATGGCAACCAAGAAACCAGCTACATCACATGTAATGTAATATTACACAAGAGTGCCTCTGGCATCGAGCTGCATCCCTCAGTAACAAGAGACCAAGCCACATCTGTTGCAAAGCACACCACCATAGCCAATGAGATGAACAACAGTCTGGACGCAATTTTCTTTTTGTTACAAAAGTGACCAGCACGACGCGACGCGTTCCGGACAGAAATAAAGTAATGCCAAGGATAGAGAATTACAGCAAAAGTCCTTTAACTTTTTTCATCGCAATACATTTAATTTCAGATAATGCAATACATGAAACTGCATACCATGAAATTGAAATGTTTTGTCATGTTATATCTTCGCTTCTATGTTTCTTAGAAAAGATGAATGTTCGAAGAGACGTCATTTTATTCAGTTTTCCTTTTTTACATTCTTTCCCTGTACTGTAGGTAGGCTACTATAACTAACATCCCACAAGGGACAAGGCCTACCACCCGACCGCTGCGTCATCTACCATAGGCAGTCGGCAGGATTGGGGGGGGGGGGGGAATAGGTAGAGGAAATATTGTTTGACCCTGAAATTCGATCTAGAGTTTTCGGCATTAATACAAAAATATAATTTTCAGAACTATGTCTGTGTGCGAGCATGTGTGTTTGTGTCTATGAACAGCATAAATAAAAAAACTAACATTTGCATTAAAACAAAATTCTATATTTGCGTTAAGTACCTTTCAGGGATGTGGCACGAAGCATATTTTAGTACAATTTTTTTCGCAAATTCTCTCTAAGAAGATTCTATCTATTTTGTTTAAAAATTTACACAAAATGAATTTATTAAGAATTTTAAATATTACTTTAAATATTTTTTGTACCAATTCTCTGAAGGGTAGTTATAAAGCTACCCATCTCACCACCAAATTATACGGGTATGAATGAGGATTACACAACTGAATGCTAACTTTCACGAATAACATAAACAAATTCTTCACTTTTATTTTCTTAGGAGTTGATTTTTTACCGAGCGTTCTGAAGAATGTAACGTCCAAGGCTCATATTAAATTTTAATCCCGGGTAAGGCAAATACCAGATCAGAATTTACGAAACACCTGCTTCAACGTTCTCTACTCTTATATATAATATGTGTCTTTGTGATGTGATGTAATAATTTAGTGTCAATGACTCATTAAACGTTTAAATATGGAACATTTATTTTTAGAAAATATATTCCTTTATGAGGTCATATTTAGGATTTTTGGGTCATATTTAGTCACTCTTAAGATCATATTTGCAGTCATATTTTCAATTTTTTTCGGTCATAATCATCCGAACCCTATTTATAATCAAGCACCATATTTAGTCACTCTTAAGATCATATTTGCAGTCATATTTTCAATTTTTTTCGGTCATAATCATCCGAACCCTATTTATAATCAAGCACCGATGATTTTCTGCAAGTTGTTGTTGTTTTTTTTTTCCCCCAGTACATCTAAACTATTAAATACTCTGCCATTGCGGTAAACTAGTTTTGCTCAGTTTATTTGAAGTCACCTATTGAGCTTACTCCAAAATTTGTGAGCAATTTCTCCAACCTATGAGTAAATTATAATTTTTATTGATACCAAAGCGAGCAAATTGCGCAACGCTGAATGTTGTTGAGCAAATTCTCTTAGCGCGAGAAATTACTCTTAAGGTGAGTAAATTTTATTGATACTTATGTGAGAATTTTCTCAAAACTTGGAGCAAAAAGTAATTTCTCATCTATATTGATACGACCCCGACTTCGTCGTGTCTAATGTTTGTAATATGAAATCTGTATTAAAAGCATGATTGAATCAATTTAAGGCTACATCTCTTATATAGATAAAATTTGAATTAATTCTAAGAATCCAAAGTTATACCAAAAGACTTTATCTCTCTTCTTCGGGTATGAAAGGGTGAGTAAATAATAAAATATCTTTTTTCGCGAACCTGAACGATGCTGTTCGCTTTTTTCGTTTCTGTTCGTTCCAAATATATTCAATCCTTGAAATTAGTGGATAAATTACCAACATACAGTGTCAACAAGAGGTCGCTCCGCAGCATTTATGCAGGCGAGAATCCATTAAGAAACGGAATTCAGTCGGCAGTGCTAGCGTATGGTTATGATGTTCTGCTCCAATCACTTATGAATTAGACCTAAGAAGTGAAAGTAACATAAAACCAGTGGCGGATCCAGAGAGACATTTTGGGGGGGAACCAAAGTAGAGAGGGAAGTTTTTACTCATAAAAATTAATTATTCCCAGTACACAATTGAAAACAAAATGAACATTTCAGCATTTTCTTACAAAGGTATTTCAAAATAATGAATGCCGTTGCTTTAATTTAAGTATTTGGGTTATGTTCTAATAAATTTTGAATAATTTGTGCTTAATGTTACAAATTTTGGGGGGGGAAATTTCCCCCATTTCCCCCCCCCCCCCGTGGATCCGCCCCTGCATAAAACTCACCTATTTACACGAGATGTTGAAAATGTTCACAGTTTTCTTGACCTCACAAATGCACTCGCTTTAAATTGCTCTCGTAGGCTTGATTTAATGTCCATTTTTCGACTTATCAACAATAGAAAAACATATGCACATCACTAGTTAACACGGCCTACTCTGGTATACCTGCTACGACTCTGAAAGCAAGGTAAGGAAGAAATACCAACCTTCTCATGGGTAGTGAACATAACCAGAGCTGCCGAAAGATTTTTTGATGGCACGTATAAGTTCCAGTATCTCACAAATTGCGTAAATGTGTTTTGCTTTGCAGGTCTAATGATCAAAATAAAATAGGATACTTTTTTTTTTAATATGAAGTTCCTGGATATGTGGTTTAATCAATAGACTATAAAATAATTTCAGGACAGCCGAATACCATTGTAATGTCACGAGACATTTTAAGGAGTAGTATCATGTGTAATTTTATTGATTTTATTGGTTTATTATTTCATATTGATTTGGATAATTATTGGTATTTATTAATTGTAGTATGAAATCGTGAAGGTAATTTTTATACAGATAAGCACCCAGTCTGTTGGAGAGAGGAAGTCGCATCCTGTATGTGACAGGAAGATAAGAGCAAGTGTGTGCTAATTAAATATTATAAAAATTGTATTCCTTGTATAATCGCCCACACACATCCTACAATGTAGCAAGTTCATTGGAAACAAGTGTGATTTAATTAGTTTTATGTATGTCAACACGCATTAAATTTTGTTTTAATTGATGATGCATAATTGAGGGTCAGACTGGCTAACATTTAATTGCCAATTAACATTCCTTTGTTATGACGATTGTAAGAAATTGTCGCTCTGATGACCATGATAATATCCGCTGACCCCGCGGACCGGATGTACAGATTAGTATATAAACCCCTGCTGAGATGACTTGATAACAGAGTACGATCGAGAGCTATCATCAAAGACCGACAGTATAGGCACCGGTGGGGAAGAAGATAAGAAGCAGAGATATCACCCCGGGACAGAAGATACGTCTGTACCTAAACTCAGAACCGAGATGGACAGATTGCTTATCTTTATGTGTGAGTAAATAACTGTTAGCTCAGTCTGACTGCCCTCGCGAGTAGCTAAATAAATATTATACTCATATTATTATAGGAAGAATATAGTTACTTTGTAAGAGTTTAAGCTTTAAAGAATATTAACAGTTTGTACGAGTAGAACTAACTCAAGCAATGATTTCAGAAGAAATCTGTTTTATTTGTCTTTTATTCATTTATATTTTAAACGTGTGTTATTTTATGTTTGTAGTTAATAAATATTGTACTTGTGATAACGGGGAATATTAATCTACATTTACCCGATCATTCCTAGGGGTTAAGGCAATCAGGGGCGCTCGGCTAAATTCCTGTCCCTTTCCTCCAGGCATGACAACTGGTGGCAGCGTTTTAGGGATTAATTTTTAGTTGAAACTATCGTTAATCTCCACGAACCTAAGCTTAGAAGAGTACAGAAGATAAAATATTTTGTAGCCTACTGTAGTAACAATAACGTAAATTGAAATATTGAATAGGCGTAGTTAAGAATAATTTTCGTGGCCTACGTTGTAGTTCTTAGTGAACACGAGTAAAATAGATAGTATAATGTAATACAAAATAAGTATAGGTGCTCCAAGAATAATAGAAATAAAGCATTTTTATGGCGTTGTGTTGTTGGAAACGTCGAGATCCCTGTGATAAAGAGTTTACACTTCTCTTAGTGAGAGTACTTACTGTGTCGAATACGTTAGCCTTGCATGGATCCACTAAGTATGCCAAGGAATTAGTGGAAAGATTTTTCAAGAAATATACGGATATAGATATATCTAGGATACAGGAGCACGAACATAAATTTAGAGGACTGATAGCTGAGTCCAGGTTAGATATTGCATTCGAGGGTCGTCCTAAACACTTTAAAGTTCCCATCCAGAAGATTTATAAATACGAACACGGAGAAGGTTTGGCTGTAATTTTTGAATTAGAAGTGAGAATTGTAATTAGATATATACCACCCACACATGATTATGACACTTTGGAGATAGAGAGGACAGACTATTTGCCTATGTATAGTACTACTAATTCGAGGAGTGAGGATATGCGGGTTTCATTTTTACATCAGTAAATAAAGAGACCATTGAGTTAGTTTAAATTTATTTATTTATTTATTTTTTTTTTTTTTTTTCTGCTGCCTTACTGGCGGCGGGGATTCGCCCCGCACCGGGTGGCCCGCTCATTTTCCGCAGCGTATTGACGAGTTCCCTCCGCGGACATCACGCGGAAGCTGAAGGTGGTGTCCGGCTCGCAGTCCGCAAGGGGAACCGGCCAATACGGGGCCATTCTCCGCCACGCAACAAACGGCAGCGTTACGTGGAGCGGAAAGGACACCCGCTCAAGCCGGCCGCACCACCGGCAAGTCCTCTCTCGGAGTATCTCCAGATACATGACCCGGTGTTCCAGAGTTGGTATCAACTGAAACAGTCAAGAAATTAACGTACATTAGAATAAGCGCCATGGCACAGGCACCAGCGCAAGCACAAGAAACTAGGGTGAAGGATCTAGCTGTGGCTGGATGGATACAAGGATGGGATCCAAAAAGCGGTAGACCGGTTGCGAATTTTTTGAGAAATATAGAGACTGCAGCCGAGTTGGGTAATTTAACTGATAAAGATAAAGTGCGATTAGTTATTATGAAAGTGTTAGGAGCTGCTCAGACATTTGTTGATACACACCCCGAATTGCAAACGGAAATTACGTTCACGAGGTTGAAAGAGATATTTAAGGAACGATTTAAAGAGCAGCACACAGATTTTTTCTATTACTCGCAGTTGCAGGCAGCGACACAGGGAAGGGATGAGTCGATTGCAGACTTTGCTGACCGTCTGCGTCGTTTAAGTAGGCAAACTATTAGAACAGTCGATGATGAGACTGAACAAAGGGCAATTAATGAAGAAGCCGAGAAACGATTACTGGCTAGTTTTATTAACGGGTTAAAAGGGAACCCTGGGTTGCAAGTAAAGTATCAGATGCCCGAGACTATGGATAAAGCGATAAAAATAGCCACCATGGCAGCCCAGGCAGAAACAGAGATGGATAAAACGCGCAGTCAGGCTCATGCGCAAGTGTTTAGTACTGAAAGTCGAGGCGTACAGTCGCAAAATAAAGGTGGTGGTGGTCCTAGGTCAGCAGGACGAGGACATTGGGGCAACAATAATAATAGTACTAATAGACAAGGTTATAGGAATAACTGGAGTGAAAGAAATGCTAGTGGCAGTAATGCACAGCAAGGATGGCTTTCACGTGATCCTGGTCCCAAAGGATCGAGTCCCGCGCAAGGAGCGCGAGGGGGTAACGACGGTTACCGGAGCGCGAGTAGTCGTAGGGGTTACCAATGTTATAACTGTCGGGAGTTAGGGCATATAGCTAAATATTGTAGGAAAAGGCGAGAGGGGCGCCAAGGTTTAAACGGGGTAGGGGGGACCAAAACAACCCCGTCGGTCTTCCCGAAGTAGAGCCGAAACAAGAAGTCGTGCCAGCAGCGATTAGTCCGGCGACGGGACTGCTGCTAGAAGTAGAAATAGAGGGAACGAAGCGTAAGCTGTTAGCGGATACCGGAGCCGCTGTGTCATTGTTAAAACCGACAGTAAGTTCCGCACGACTTGAAGAAAATAGTATAACGGCTAGGGGTATAACTGGAACAGATTTAGAGCTGGACGGTGTACAGAAAGTCACGTTTTATATTAACGGGAGGTCCTATGAACATGAATTTTTAGTGAGTGACTTCAGTTCCCCTGGAGACGGATTACTGGGTGTCGACTTCCTGAGAAAGGTTGGAGCGCAACTAGACTTGCAAACTAACTGCCTCTTGGTGGGAGGCCAGCGGATTCCTCTGATATGTAGCTCGCTGGGTGCTGTCTCGCCTGTCGACGAGCGAGATGGAATGGACTGTAGGGAGCCCTCTGCTCAGGGATTGATCACCCCGCTTCAGGCATTGGACCCTACAGATGGCCGCACTGAGCCCGAGGAACCTGGTCTGGATAACTTTCCAGGTTGGTTTGCGTCGGTCATCCTAACGGAAATGGTTGCATGCTCTCCATTTGTTGGGACGATAGTCCGTGCTAGGGTTGTTGGGCGCAACATCCCTGCAGATTCCCCTTGTGCAGTGTTCGAACCGGTAGAGGCCCTACTACCAGGTTTATATTCACCACGCGCCATTGTGAAATTGTGTAAGGATCCTTTTGGTACCCCGGGGAATTGCTCCCTGTCGACAGAAAGTCCCCAATGTGTTCCCTCAGAGCCTCGTGAAATTCCGGAGGACGAATGGCATCCCAGTACTCAGTCTTCCAGTGGGCGGTGGTCCGCGTCAGGAACAGAAAAGTTAATGGGCGAGACGATCGCACAAAGGTGTTCTTGTGGGACACAAGCGGTTCAGCCTCTCAACCCCGTAGGAGAGAGCTCGAACCAAGGACGCCTTGGGAGAGATCATGCGCAGTTCCTTGGCAAACAGAAATTTTGCGCTGAGAATAAATTAGAAAATCCGTCCCAGCAGGAGTACGTGAAGTTAAATAAGATGTATACAATTCCAGTTAGTATAGTGAATCTCTCAGAGGAAGAGATTGTATTGAATAAAGGCACTAGATTAGGAGAAATTGAGCCAATCTCCGAAGCAGGTTTCGTAAATGGTATCTTGCAAGTAGACAATACAGAGTTATCTGAGGAAGAGGAAAATGCCTCTGAACAATTTAATGATTACCTAGTAGAGAAATTAAGCCATTTGGGCCAGGAAGATAATGAAATCATAGCCGGAGTATTAAGTAAATATAAGCATTTATTTTATAAAGAAGGCAGTATGGAAATAGGCTGCACAAGTAAGATAAAGCACGAGATAGATACAGGTGATGCAAAACCGTTTAGAAAAAGGCCGTATAGAGTTCCACATGCACTCAAGCCGATAGTGGAAGAGCAAGTGAGAGATATGCTGAAAAAGGGTATCATATCCGAGAGTAATTCGCCTTACAATAGTCCCATTGTAATGGTACCTAAAAAGTCACGTGATGGCAAACCAAAATGGCGCTTGTGTGTCGACTTGAGGACCCTGAACGCGCAGACGAAGATAGATGAGTACCAGATTCCAAATATCACTGATATTTTAGATTCGTTAGGCCAGAGTAAGGTATTTTCAGTTTTAGATATGGCCAGTGGGTATCTGCAGATAGAGATAGCAGAAAAAGACCGAGAAAAGACTGCTTTCAGCACCGAAAGTGGCCATTTTCATTTCAATAAACTCTGTTTTGGTTTATGTAACGCCCCTCTCTATGGACTCTATTCTTATGGGTTTGAAGGGAATAGACGTTCTTGCGTACCTTGATGATTTGATTTTATTTACGCCAGATATACGCTCACATGCTCAGAAGCTAGAGCAAGTATTCCAGAGGTTGGAAGGAGCTAATTTCAAAATTCAACCGGAAAAATGCCAGTTTGCTGTGGATCAAGTAGAATACTTGGGACACATTGTTACTAGTGATGGGTTAAAACCAGATCTTAATAAAGTTAAAGCAATAAGAGAATATCCAGTACCTACGAGTGTTAAAGACATACGATCTTTTGTAGGGTTGGCTTCGTACTATCGGAGGCATGTCCCTAATTTTGCAGAAATAGCACGTCCGTTAACTGCTTTAACACGTAAAACCACAGCTTTTGTGTGGGGAGTCGCTCAGCAAGAAGCGTTCGAGACGCTGAAGGAAATACTCAGCACCGAACCTCTGTTAGCGTACCCGGACTTCTCTAAAGTCTTTATTGTGACTAGCGATGCGTCAAGGACAGCCATTGGTTCTGTGTTGTCACAAGAATATGATGGACACGAGAGGCCTATAGCCTATTGCTCGAGGCAACTTAATAAAGCTGAGATTAATTACAGTGTGACAGAGAAGGAGCTGGCAGCGGTTATTTTTGCAACCAAACAGTTTAGATGTTACATATATGGGCATCCGTTCATTTTAGTAACTGATCACGCAGCTCTGAAGTGGATGTTGAATTTAAAAGACCCCAGTTCGAGGCTGGTCAGATGGAGTTTACGTTTAGCAGAATTTGATTTCACTGTTGTGCATCGCGCAGGCCGTAAATTGACCCAAGCTGACGCCTTGAGTCGTCACGTAGCGATGACGTTTTGTGAGAAAAATTTGAGTACAGAAGCTATATTGCAAGCCCAGAAAAGCGATGAGTTTTGTATGGAATACCAAAGGAAAAAGAAGAGGTATCCAGATTTCAGAGTTAATACCGAGGGTTTATTATTTAAACAGAGCAAACAGAGTATATCAGGTTACGCAATAGTTGTTCCGAAAGAATTGGTTCCAGTAGTATTACAGTATTATCACGATACACCTTTCGCTGGACACCAAGGTGTTCATAGAACAGTAGCACGTATTTCAAGGAAATACTGGTGGAATACGTTACGAAAGGATGTAGAAGAGTTTATCAGTACATGTGATAAGTGTGCGAGAAGAAAGTCAGGAACCGCGGGAATCGTGCCTTTAGCAGAACCGCCGCAGGCATCGGAATTCCTAGAGATTTTATCTACAGATTTCGTAGGAGTATTACCTACTACTGAGTCGGGAAATCGTTATGTGTTAACGTTTGTAGATCATTTCACGCGATATTGTTTTGCAATCCCAGTCCCGAGCCAAAGTGCAGAAATAGTAGCCAAAGAGTTCGTGTCGAAAATAGTGTTAGAATTTGGCTCGCCGAAGGCATTGATCTCTGATCAAGGCCCGCAGTTTTTATCGAGATTATTTCAAGAAGTGTGTAAAATATTGAAAGTAACGAAGTTACAAACCACTGCGTATCACCCGCAGAGTAACGGAATTTGTGAGAGATTTCACAAAACATTGGCCGATATGGTCTCGCATTTCGTATCTAAAGACGCGAGACGATGGGACGAGTACATACCGTATGCGGTAATGGCGTACCGGAGTACACCGCATTCAGTGACGGGATATAGTCCGCACTACTTAGTGTTTGGTAGAGAGTTAAGGCTACCAATGGAAGACGACTGTAGAGTGTCGCAAGAGGAAAACAATGATTATCAGACGCACATAAAAGTGCTGGCTGAGAGATTGAAAACGGCGTATGAATCAGTGCAAGCAGCCAATAAGAGAGGTCAGGAAACCTCCAAGAAGTACTATGATAGAGGTAAAAAGATGAGAGAATTTGAAATAAGCGAGTACGTGTACCTCTATAATCCTATAGCGAAGAAAGGGCCGACTAGGAAATTTGCTTATAGTTGGCAAGGACCTTTTAAAGTTGTAGATCGGACCTCAGATGTAACATATAGATTAGAAAAAGATGATGGAAGTACAGTAGTAGTGCATGTAAACCGGCTAAAAGAGTGCAAAGTGCCTGTAACGACGGAAAAGAGTCCGTTGGTAAAGAAAGGTAGTACTAGGGCTACCGAGAGAAACCAGTTAAAGCTAGATACCATTGTGGAAGAACCCGAAGAAATCGAAATGGCGGAATGTTCGAGGCCATTCAGATGTAGTGAGTCAGAGGACGTAGGTGAAATACAAGATACGTCGAACGAATCGTTAAGTTTATCTGAGTCAGGAGATGAGTGGTTACCACCTACTCGACCGAGAGCTGGTACATCACCCGAAGTAGGAACTGACAGATATGAGTTACGCTCGAGAGTGAGAGCGGAAGAAGCTAGTGAAACTAGAAATAATGTCCATGGAGACAATGTAAATAGTAGTAATGTACATGGAGACAATGTAAATAGAAATAATGTACGTAGAGATAATGTAAATGTAGATGAAGAATTACAAAGAGGTAGAAATAATGTAGAATTCCCCCAGCGTAGATATGAGTTACGTTCACGTACTAGATCAGAATAAAATTTGTAAAATCGCGAGATTTGGAAGTAAGAAATGTTTACTCGTTCTTCGTATGTGTTACAGGTTTATTGGTGACGAGACACGCCACGCAAGCAGACGAAGTAAAACTGGATAAGGGGATGGTGTTTGTGAAAGACAGAGACATATTACTAACAGGCGATAAGTGGACCGTAATAATGGATATACATTTAAATGATTACGAGAAGTTAATCGAAGGTGTAAATACTGCTATAAATGAGTTAAGAATAGGATTTAAGAATTTTGTGCATTTCACAAGAGATGAAGCTGACAGTAGCATTTATTTAGGAGAGTTAAATAGATTGCAGAATTTAACCAAAGAAATGGAAGTTGATGTTGCAGCTTTTAAAGCGTTGATTCCGCAGAATATGCGAAAAGCTAGTAGAGGAAAAAGAGGATTAATAGACGGAGTGGGTTACACGTTGAGCTATTTGTTCGGTACACTCGATCAAAAAGATCTCGGAAGGATAAATCAGGTAGTAACAGATTTAAAAGGATTCGCCACTGAAATGGTTCACACGACCGAAAAGCAAGTAACGTATATTAAGCAATTAGATAAAAGAGTTAGTCAAAATTCTATAGTGATAGTAAAAATGGCTAAAGATTTAGATAATTTAATACGGAGTTCAATAAAGTCCGAAGCAGATAAGCAGAGAAGATATATGAAGTTTGCAACGCAAACCAGAGAAATAGAAGTCACTATTTTGCATATGAAAGCACAGTTAATGCAGTTGCAAGAGAGTTTAGATATGACTTCCATAGGTAAGCTGTCCACAACATTGATACCTCCGCATAATTTTACGAAGATATTAAGTGAGATTTCCTTGAATCTACCGGAAAGTACAAGTATGTTAGCCACGCCTACGCCTGAGTCAACATATTTATACTACCAGTTAGCCGAAGTGCATGCTGCTGCTTTTCCCGATACGATTAGACTGTTTATTGAAATACCTCTTAAAGGAAATGATAGATATTTTGAAGTATTTCACGCGCATTCTTTGCCTTATTTTGAAGCAGGATTAAATCAGTTTATATCGATAAATGTTCCGAGATTGACATATTTGGCAGTTTCTGAGAGCCGACAGTTATTTACAATTTTAACTGAGAGTGATCTGAATTTATGTAAAGAAACTATGTTTACAATCTGCCCAGCTGATTATGTACTGTATGATGAAAGGTCAGACAATTGTTTAATAAATTTGTATTTAGGAAGAACAGACCGAGTTCAGAAAACCTGTCAAAGGATCATAGAAAGTCCGCAGTTCGCACCTAGGTGGATAAGATCTAAGAAAAGTGACTATTGGATTTATAGTCTAAGTGCACCCCTAACAGTAACTAAGAAGTGTCAGACGGGGACCCCGCCGGTGGCCAATACTGTCACAGAGACCCTGTCGCTGAACGGCACAGGCCTGTTTAATAATACTTTTAATTGTTTCATTTACGGGGGCACTTTTAAATTATTACCACATTCTATGGGTCGAACTGTGTACGAACTAAGAACACCAGCAATAGTGATTCCTAAAATAGACACTATTTTCACACCAAGGGAATTAGAAATGTTCCAGATTAACTGGGAACAGCGAACCAAGGACACCAGCATCGAAGCAGCGACCAACATGGATCTCGCTGGAACGCGGCCAAGAATTGACTTGAGCCAGTTACATCGATCCCTGGACCGACTGCAGCATGAACCAGAGTTAACAGATCACCAGACTCTGTCAGTGTCAATATCTGCTATTTTAGTAGCCTTGGTAATAATCACTGTGTTAATTTATGTGTTTAAGAACAGGTTGACGAAATTCATACGGAAGTATAAACTAAGGCAGAGAAGAGAAGAACGGGAAGAATCACTCGAGATAGCAACTCGCACTCAACGAGGAAAACCACGCACTTCAGTTCCTGTATTAGAGGCCATGGAGCTAATCAGTAAGGAAGTGCCGGTGGAAAGAGCACCTTCTTTCCATGTAACGCCAATTGAAGAATCTAATCGGGAAGCAGTGATGTTTGCAAAGCACTAGGAAAGCACTAGGGAGAAATCCAGAATTTTATGTAAACATTTGTAACATTTATTTTATTGTATGTAATTAAATTTTAATGTGTATAGGTTAAGTCAAGTAACTTACCTCTGGATGAAGGAAGGGCCGATACGGGTGGTCCGGCTCTACAGGAGGCTCCGCCTGCATCTGTGGTCCCGGCACCGGCGAAGCGTCTGGCCCCCGTGGTGACGCAGTTGGCCCCCGTGGTGACGCAGTTGGCACCGTAGGCGATGCCGGCGGGCTCACCGTATCTTCATCGCTGAGATTGTAGACCATTCTCTGATCCATAATGTCGGAGATGGAGAGTAGAATATGCAAATAATCGCGAACCGCTCTCTAATATACTGGGTTTGAGGAAGTCGTTCCAGAGCATTTCCGTGCTGGACGAAAGGGCTAAAACGATCTTCCTTCAGAAGACGTTTACCTTTAGTGGCAGGAGAGTGTAATGTCACGAGACATTTTAAGGAGTAGTATCATGTGTAATTTTATTGATTTTATTGGTTTATTATTTCATATTGATTTGGATAATTATTGGTATTTATTAATTGTAGTATGAAATCGTGAAGGTAATTTTTATACAGATAAGCACCCAGTCTGTTGGAGAGAGGAAGTCGCATCCTGTATGTGACAGGAAGATAAGAGCAAGTGTGTGCTAATTAAATATTATAAAAATTGTATTCCTTGTATAATCGCCCACACACATCCTACAATGTAGCAAGTTCATTGGAAACAAGTGTGATTTAATTAGTTTTATGTATGTCAACACGCATTAAATTTTGTTTTAATTGATGATGCATAATTGAGGGTCAGACTGGCTAACATTTAATTGCCAATTAACATTCCTTTGTTATGACGATTGTAAGAAATTGTCGCTCTGATGACCATGATAATATCCGCTGACCCCGCGGACCGGATGTACAGATTAGTATATAAACCCCTGCTGAGATGACTTGATAACAGAGTACGATCGAGAGCTATCATCAAAGACCGACAGTATAGGCACCGGTGGGGAAGAAGATAAGAAGCAGAGATATCACCCCGGGACAGAAGATACGTCTGTACCTAAACTCAGAACCGAGATGGACAGATTGCTTATCTTTATGTGTGAGTAAATAACTGTTAGCTCAGTCTGACTGCCCTCGCGAGTAGCTAAATAAATATTATACTCATATTATTATAGGAAGAATATAGTTACTTTGTAAGAGTTTAAGCTTTAAAGAATATTAACAGTTTGTACGAGTAGAACTAACTCAAGCAATGATTTCAGAAGAAATCTGTTTTATTTGTCTTTTATTCATTTATATTTTAAACGTGTGTTATTTTATGTTTGTAGTTAATAAATATTGTACTTGTGATAACGGGGAATATTAATCTACATTTACCCGATCATTCCTAGGGGTTAAGGCAATCAGGGGCGCTCGGCTAAATTCCTGTCCCTTTCCTCCAGGCATGACACCATAGTAAGAATGTTATTTTAGCCTCCGGCAAGCCTGGTCTTGCGTGAAACACAGCCGTGATTAAAAGGCGGTGTTGTTAGCACTTGATAACGCCAATGCAAATTGCGGTTTGCTTCCATGCTTCGGTTATATTTTACTTAATAAGTTCATTGAGTAAATTATGGAAGCAATTTGTTGTAATAAAATCTCTTTCATTAGGAAATGCCGCATGGTAAATTAAGTGGGGATATCATTAGAAAGTTTATGCACAATTAGGTTTCAAACAAATTAATCTGATTTATGGTAATTTCGCGCAACCTTTTGTCAGTCAATGAAGAAGCGTAATGATACTCGATATTACATTTAGTATTTCGCTGCTACCACCTGATATATGTTATAAAAGAAAATCTCCAAATTATTGGACTACGTTTGAAGCTTTGAGGCTCACGGAAGGCCGAATCAACAGAAGTTGATAATAGTATATTGCATTGCTCGTATGGGAAGTAGGCCTAAGTTTTACCAGAATCGAGGAAAAGTTAGACAAAACGAGACGAAGTCCAAGATTCTGTTATACACTTCACACATATATCGTATACAATTTTTTCTATGATAGGGTAAATCATTGAAAATACGCCAAAAATATGTTGTTAATTATAAACAACTGTTCTCTAGTTAAACTGAGGACACTATAACAATTTTATATGCTTGTATTATTTTTATCTCATTGGCGATAGACTTGCATCTATTACTTGAGCTCATGCGCAAGCTGCTGCCGATATATGGTAATTTTTATAACTGTCTAATGAACTACCGTAAATCAATATTAAGAAATAACACGAAACTAAAGCCAGGATAAGATTGAAATTATAAAAATTAACTATATTCCATATCTGCAGATATATCAGAAGTTACAGGTTTTTAAATAATGTGCGGTTAGTAGTGCGGTAAGTAGTTCGGTAAGTTAGATTACTGAGTGTTGGAGGTTCTAGTTTCCACCATAAAAGCATGAAAGGGAAATAGAAGAAAAACCATTATAGTGGGAACAATATATATTGTATGAAATATATATTATGCTTTTATCCATTCTTAATCATCACACCGGTATTTACTAATAGGCTAATATGGGCTCATAATAAGGAAACTGCTTTCAAACCCTTGCAATATGGAGGGGAGTATGTAGTCCAATTTTGCACATGACTTTATAAGGGATTGTACAATTAACCCTTCTTCATTGCCTGTGCTGGAAAGTCAAGTTCCAACCCAGGAGTCAATCTCAGAACGCCATCAACATAGCATCAATTCAAGTCTTATGCAATTATGTAATTGAACGTCAAGAAGTTATTAAAAAATATCCATTACGCTCACCTCATTTGTTGTAATAATAGGCATCATTACGTGTCCGGTAGTAGGCTATAAACAGCAAAACTTATCCTATGATTTAGAGTAGCAAAGAAAAAATAATTGCTCACAAGCTGAATTCTTGTAAAGAAGATTCGTGATACTGTGTGATATTTTCAAGAATCATAAAGATTATAATTATGAAATGCCTTGCGGCTATTGGGGGTATGTGTTAATTTTAAAGTAGGCTATATGTAATAGTATTGAAACAATCTAGTTTGTTTGTCACACATGAATCACGAAATTTATTGTGATATTATTAGAAGCAGCTATGCCTTAAATCCTCATCAGTTTATGCTAGAAGCTAGAATATCATAACTTAACTTCATTATGTCATGACGCTGATTCCAGTCTAGTGCTATATTTAGTATTCTGTAGCCCGAGAAGTTTAGATCGTGCCCCCATCGTTCCTTAAACGGTTAATTGCAATGCATACAGTCTTACAGATAAATATCAGAGTGTTTTAAAAAGCCTTTAACTCATTAAAAAATAAAAGCTTTTAAAGTATTAGTAATTTAATATATTTTATAAATCAAATCAACGAATTTTAAAATACATTACATGCCCAGATAGCCTAAGAGCGGCTTTTTCAAACTCAAATATGTCTGATTTGTTTTGCTTCCTTTTCAACCTTATACTTTGTTTGCTTTTCGTACTGTGCACTAATTAATTTAACTTTGCAGCCACTGATTCTTTTAAGTAAATAGAATCAAATCACACCAGCAAACCAACATAATACTAGGCTTATCACCACTGGTCATTCTGCATAATGCAACTGCAGACAAATGAAACCTAAATTCTATAAGCAAATAGCGTCACTGTCAATATATTAACGAGGGTAGGGCGGTTTGAAAAATGAAGAAATACAGCTTTCTTCAGGATTGTAAAATTGCTACATTAAATTTTAATTACAGGGCCAATTACTTTCAGACTGTCAATCTCTTTCCTCTATTTTGTTAGAACATTATTTGTAGCCTAATTCCATACAACTGCCCTGATGTGCTGCTCTAGTTTTAAGTAGGCCTAAGCTTATATTAATGTTCATAAAACAGAGCCATATTGACTTATTTAAATTTAAAAATGCACTAACTCCAACTTATCAAGTTTATCATAGGTAATCCCACGAGAGGTTACGAGTTTATCGATAGATTCGCGACTGAAACTCGTAACCTCGAGTTGGATTTATTAAGACTATTTCACGAATAAAATGTAATAGATTACATGAATAATAATTACTTTCTTCTTGTTAGTTTAAAATGAAATCATTAATACTGTCAGTTGTCAGATCACGGCATACTAAATAAATGAACAGTCTCCATAATGGAATACTAATCAATGCTACCAACGTATATTGACAAAATACCGTTGTGAACCACTACCAACGTATATTGATAAAATGCCGTAGTTAACCTAAAAATCAAGATACGAAATAAAGACACATTTTAATTCAAGAACGTAATTTTAATATATGAGCAATCTGTTGCATTTCAGTTTCTTTAGTCAATTCGTACTTACGTTCCTCACAAAACTTTTGGAACTGAATCCATATGCATTTTCTATTTCTTTCGGTATTTTGTGGCAGGTTGTTTTCATTACCTATGCTAGCGTATTTACTTGCATTTTTCTTCTCCTTCATATTGTTGTAGACATGTCAATCTTGCCATGAGCCAAGAAACCTGTTCATGAGATACTCGTGGGAGTATTGGTTAGTTGGTCCCTGTAGTTAATGATTACTAAAATTGCTTTTACAGTGGCTGGAACACACAGCTTAACGTGTAATACGAAATACGAAAGAATTCTAGTATGCTTCTTATGACCAACAGGTGAAGGAGAGATTTGGTTGCCGGACAAATCTTTGTTAGAATTGGCTAGGTTTTAAATTCCGGGCCCATAGATAGAAGTAAAAAACGTTTTCCTTTAGACCATTTCCATCAAAGTTAATTTAAATTTTACATTCCTGCAGATATTATTTGTGTGTTATTTCCTTCTACTGCATTTGCTTATATAGAATTTATTCATAGTGCAAGCAAGGAAAAACTTTAAGCCGCCACTTTAATTTCTCCCACAGCCTTTACACTTCGATTTTCCGGGATATTTTTAATGCAGAAAGTAATCAGAAGTTGACATCTTCTCCAAGTATATTTTAGAATCATCCTTATTTTCTTCGATTGCATTTTACTTCGTTATTGTTAAGTTCAATTATGTTTCCTGATTTCTTTTTTTCATCTTCTTGTTTTATTTCTTTCCTCGTACTTGCGCACAGCCAGATATTCGTGGGCTACTTCACGTTGCGCACGTACAGCCCATTTTATAACCAGAAGCCAGCTACCCTGTACTTATCTGATAGTTGCGGTCATCATTGTTTTGTTTTTGTTCCCAGCTTCCCAAGGCCAGTGCCAGGCAGTATCTGTCAGTTCGGTAGCAAGCCACGCCTTACAACAGCTACTTCGACTTCGTAACAAAAAGCGAGCTTACAGTAATTAAAACGTGGCTTAATTGTAGTGCCCACTTGCCACCAGCTACACTGTATTTCCAAGCCAGATGCACTTTGTTTACAAAATAAAAATACAGATTAATGCGTGTAACTTTAATCCTAGAATTAAGAAGGGCAGAGATCAAATTAGGGTAGGTCAGTGGAAATTTCCTTTACTCCTTATAATGTGAGGGGTTGGAGATTAATTTAGCTCAGGCAAAAGAAAGTTAAACTTTAGGAACAATGTTAAATTTTTAAAGTTAACTGTGAAATTTATAGACCTATTGTGAAAGCAATTGAAGCTAATTAATAAATAGACTAATTACGAACATTTTAAAGTTTATGAAGGAAGACAACAGTATGCAATCAGCCTAATATTGCAAATTCTCTTTTTAACGAGTTTCATCACTTTTATGGAGAGCTATTTGGCTATATTCATGCAACATATGTTATTACAAGATACTCTTGCTAATGTGAGTTACATAACTGAGGAACTACCTGCATTGGGATCCAGTTAAGAAAAACGCAATTAAAGGCTGTCAGAGGTTTCATGCTAACCACATCGTCACCTGATTATTGGATTGCTCCATGTTCATCAAGGTAAGGTTTGAGAAAACGAAGAAGCTACGAAAAATGAGGAAACTCATATTTAATGTGACCTTCATCAAGATTTAAAAAAATCGTACTTTTTATCAGTAGTATATGAAAGAATTTGTTTCAATAGCGAGGAACAATACTTCTAATTTCAATGTAATAAAATGAATAAGACACCAGATGCTCAACAAGACATATATTGTGTCGCCTAGGCCTTTTGGTGTTACCACACCATCTTCAGGGCATCTTTTGCTGGCTTGGACCTGGCTTGGAGCTCTGAAGATGGTGTGGTAACACCGAAAGGCCTAGGCGACACAAAATATATCTTGTTGAGTATCTGGTATCTTATTTATTTTATTACATTGATCGAGCTCAACGGTATTAAGCATGTATTTTAGTAATTCTAATTTCAAATTTTATTTGGGTACAAGGAAAGTTGCAAAATAATTTTCCCATCGACATTCCACGTCACTTAAACAATAGATACTTATGAACGCAATACATAGAACAACTATTGCAAATTCTCTTTTCTAACGAGTTTTTATCTCCTTTAAGGAGAGTTATTTGGCTATATTCATGAAACATAGTTTTGCTAATACGTGTTACATAGGATAAAGAAATACTGTAAATTATGTGATAACCTGTTGAAACTGGGGTGGAAAGCCTTTTTGTGTAAAATGAGCCTGATGCAGTAGGCGTAGGCAACAAACTTCATGACTCGGCTCTCCAGCTCTGTTTCTTTCACTGATTTCGACCTCCATTTCAGGGGTGAATATGGCAAGATAGAGACACGATTCCTGACTTGGATTACTTTACAATTAGCTACTCTATGAAGTCATAAATACCGTACTCCGTACTTCCTTTCTCACAATGAACTGATATCTAAAGATTCTTACCACCTTATAGCCTACCCTCAAAAATAATTATAAGATATAAGGTGGTAAGAATCTTTAAATATCCATTCATTGGCAATCACCCTCAAAAGTATTCATTATTCAGACAAAACCTCGAATATGGTACAGTCATATGGAATCCAATGACTATAAAATTCTCTGATTCAATAGAAAAAGAACAATCGAAGTTCTACAATATTTTTGATATTCAGAAGTACTGGCTATTAAGTTATCCAATATACTTGAATTACCAAACGCTTTTAGAAGTATATGATATTAAAAGTTTAAAATTTAGAAGAAATAGTCAAGGATTAATACTTCTTCACAAATTACTACATTCATAAATTGATGACAACAATATTGTTAAGAAGATTTTCCTTTACGTGCCAAGTAAACTAAGTAGACACAGATAGCTAGCTATTCTTTACCCCCGGGGTAAACACTGATATTAACAAAAATTCACCTCTAAATAAAGTAATCACTTAGTACAATAAAATTCAATTTTTTTAAATGTTGATATAATTACCAAGTCCGAAAATGAATTTCAAGATGCTTTTGCTGAAGTTAATTTAATACTGAATTAAAATTATAAAACGTAGTTACAATAAATTGTAGTTAGTGTATTGGTTTAATGTATCATGCCAACCATTCTCCTCGCTCTTTCTTTATTATCTTAAATCTCAAAGTCATTATCTAGGTACTGTGTTTGGGGAAGAAACACAGTACCTACAGAAGGGGAAGAAACCTGTCAACTGTTGGAACCCAGAAATGGCTAGGAATTTATTTTTCTTTTTATTAAATTGCTGTAATATATCTTTTGTGTAATCTTATCATTTTTTATCTTTTGTTTTTATTATTTTGTATGTATGAATTGTATTTTTGGAATGGACATTGTAATTGGGTTTTCTACCAGTAATGTTCATTATATTCAAATAAATTTAAAAAAAAAATTAAAAAATAAAAGTAAAAATGCAATTTATTACTCCTTTCTCACAGTTTCATTTTGAGACTATTTATGTCTTAGGCCTATCCTTTGGATCCAGTATCAATTGTATAGGCCTCAATGTTCTTTTTCCTTCATCTCTTATTTGTAATTCATTTCGATTTATTGCCTATTTAAAAAGTAGACTTGATGAGATAAATCTTTCATTTAGTAACAGCTGCATGCAAATGTCAGTTGCTTTATAAGGCGCAGCAGACAGAGTTGTTACAAATTAAGTAGAGTGGCGTTAATACAGATTAATGAGACGTAGATTTCTGGAGTAACACAAATACGCTTTTAAGTATTGCGGCGCCATTATAACGGCCTTATACTTTACATTATGTTAGCTAAGCCGAGGTCAAGCCGATTGCATCGTCTGGACAGACACAAATCCCTATGTGACATTCCTGTTATTTTAATAGAGCAGGCAACATATTCGTAAACATTTCTTAGTCGTTATAGGTACATACAAAGAGCATAATGATAATTGGTTCTTTTGCTAGTTCCTAGAAAGTTCTACGGTAAACTGCTCGTAACGAAATTACTCTGTCTTCTTGGAAAGTATTTAGATTAGAAACGCGCAAAAGAACCTTGGATTGCCCTTGGTGGTTCTGTTACGTGCTGCCCCTTAAAACAAGAGTCGCGAGTTCAAGCCTTCCCGAGTCCTAGATTTAAGACCCAATATAGATCTCAAGCCTAAGTAAGATCCGAGAGAAATAGTCTTTGTGCCTCCAGTAAAATCTTACTTCGTTCGAACCCAGGTAGTTCTGATATAGTGTGTTTCACGTACGAGTTGGCCAGTCAAGCGGGTTCTGCGACGCGGCTTCCACAGCTCTAACTCCCGAGCGAACGGGTGAAATATCTACGCAAATAAAGCCACTAACGGCGCAATGATTCAGGTTCTCACAATTACAGTTAAAATTACAATGAAAATAACTACGTACCTCATCACAAGAGATGTTGGGAATGTACTCCTCTTGCATCCACACAACACTGACTGACACCTTTTTAGAAAACTTTCTTTCAAACGCATAAGTTCCATTTCCGAGACAGATTCTGTTGTGATATTGTCTTTAGGCCTAAGTTTTTCTAATGTAAAGGGGGTTTGACCTATTACACTTTATTTTTTAAGTTCACGTTCGGGTGAAATATTTACGTCACTGAAAGAGAAATTAACTCTATCTCGGAAGCTGCGCGTGAAAGAAAATCTACTAAAATGGTGCCAGTGTTGTGTGGACGCAAGAGGAGGACATTTCCAACATCTCTCGTGATGAGGTACGTGGTTATGGCTTTATTTGCGTAGATATTTTACTCGATCGCTCAGGAGTTAGAGCTGTGGCCGCCGCAACGCAGAAACAAGCATGAATGGCCAACTCGTACGTGAAACACACTGTACTTCAGATTGTGATAGGCACCTCCGTAGTACAGTGTTATAAAGTAGTTCTGGCCGGTTTTCTGCAACGAGTCGTGAAACATGTATAAGGGTTCTGTAAAATTTGCATTTTTATGCAAAGAAAGAACTTCTTCGGGAAATGGGTCATGAAGATAGCAAAATTTAACAATAGAGGAATATGCCAATACATATATTTCCGAAAACAAGGATATCTCTTCTACGGTTGACCACGAGGGTTCAGAATACAAAACATAAAACCAAGAGAGAAACATAACACACACAAAAATAGAGAAAAGTCACTACCTAACTCACATAATTATACAGGGCTGTATAAATGGTGTACCATGATCAGTGACTCTCTTAAGAACTTGAGCCAGAAGTTAGGTTTGTCCTCATTTGAAAAGTTGATTTTGAGGAGGAAAGATTTTGTAAATTTAGCCTACAGGAAGTTCCTCTGGCACCGAACTCTATATAAATGCATTTTGGATATCAAACACATGACGGTTCATGTCAGTAAAGTGCATAAAATAAGATATTGGCGTTAGCAAGTGTTCTGGGAATGGTTTCCACAGCCAAAACATACACGAAATACATACTTTGTTGTGTTTACAACCCGCAGCTGTTCAAATTCGCATCTGTCATTTCTCTTGGAAAAGTTGTTGCGAAATTAATCAACTTCATTAAAGCAAAGGCTACATGCAGAATGTCTTATTTATTCGTGGAATGTCAGACTCGCCAATCGTGCATGGTTCGTAATACAGGGAGTTCAAAACTAACCAAATCTAATATAATTTATATACACTTCGGACATCATTGCTGTTGCATCTTTCTTTCATAATACTGGCTTGCTTTTATAACATGTTACGTACAATTATCTATATCAACTTAAGTTTAATGTACATGTTTAATAATTCATTTGGAGCTGATTTTAATATAACAATAGTAACAACAGATTTGGTAGAAATCTAGTAATCTACTAAACAGCTCTGTTATATATATTAGGTCTGTTCTTACGCATTAAAAGACTAGTCATGAATAATTCAGGCACTTGCATTGATAAATTTTGTTGGAAGACATCCCTTTCAAAAACAGATGTTATAAGCTTAGATGGATTTTTTGTGTGTAAATTTTAGTGAGTATCGTGTTTATTTTTTAGCGTCCGGATATTTATAACCTTAAAAAGACAGAAATATGCAAGACAATATGGCCTTAAAAATAGCTAAATATAACAAAAAAAGACAAAACATTACCAAACAAACACTTACATACTTAATGAATCAATGAAATGTGTACACTATTTGAATATTAAATCATGCTATGTAGCTTTGAAGTGAAGTTTTGTCTCCATTATGTCAAGTTTGTGATGCTGCAGTATTTTCGTATATTGTTAGGTCATCTTCAAATTTTCAAACAGGAATTTTCTCCCGATGTCTTTTAGAATAGTATTGTATCGTGAGAACTTCCTTTCAATGCCATAATATATTATGGCGCATATTTGAATAGAGTCAATTCATTGCCGTCTTCCTCAAAAACAGCTTTATCACCGCTTAAATTGTCACTGATTTTGCAACAATGTAGAAAATTCTGGGTATACATTTTTACTTCCTCTGCCCGTACCATAGGTACTATAGGTAGAGGAAGTATTGTTTTCGACCCTAAAATTCGAAGTTGAGTTTTTAGCATATATACACGTTTCAAGGCCCCCTGAATCCAAAAATACTATTTTTGGAAACATGTCTGTGTGTGTGTCTGTGTGTCTGTTTGTCTGTGTGGAACTTTGTGAACAGGCTAGCTCCGAAACGGAGAATCGTATGAAAACAAAATTTCGTATTTGGGTCAGGTACCTTCTGAATATGTGATTCGAAGATTGGCGACAAATTTCTCTTATTTTTAAGGGGACTTTACATGAAGAAGTTTTTCGCGATTTTCTCGAAAACGGCTCTAACGATTTTCTTTAAAATTTGCACATGTGTTCCTTTTACTGAGAGCTAAAACTTTTATTTGAAACTTTTTTTCGAAAAAATTCTCTGAGGGTAGTTACAAGCCACCCACTGTTCACCCACTGTTTGTAGAAATTTTGTCTTGCGTGATGAACAACTGAATACGCGCTCTTTCACGGCCTCTTATTCTATATAAGAATGTGAAGTGAGAAAGATGTATTATTGGCCAGGTATAGAGTAAAGAAGTATCTGAGGGAAATATTCGATAAATTTCGGAAATTATTCTTTACGGCGGAAAGTTCAATAAACGTCTGCAGTCACTTGTTCATTTTTTTTAAGTTTGTTATATAGCCTGCGCTTTTAGTAGCAATATTGAAAGAAGAGGTATTTATAGGATAATTAGCGTAAAATTGTGTCTTGCGATTCTGTAAAAGGATATGTGAATACTGCTAACGT
This sequence comes from Ectobius pallidus, assembly GCA_964059195.1. Classification (NCBI taxonomy): domain Eukaryota; kingdom Metazoa; phylum Arthropoda; class Insecta; order Blattodea; family Ectobiidae; genus Ectobius; species Ectobius pallidus. Next base: position 120,171,637 of record CAXKWD010000007.1, on the reverse strand, counting down.
TTATTTGGGCAGAGGAAGTTATGAGACTTTCACATAAGATTTTTTTAATATTCTTCATTTAACGCTTCTGAATATAAGACTGCATCCGCAAATGTAACGGGTATACGGTCTTAAATAAATAATATATATGCACAAGATCTAAATAGTGAAGATTGAAATGAATATGGAAATACGCAATATACAAAGCGTATATAAAAGATACATTCAATTCTTGTTTGAATCAATGCTATGACTGAAATTAAAGTCAGGAAAAAATTTGACATGTTGTAAACATTCAGACCCTAAATATAATAAACGGCTGCCCAGCTGGTATTCCAGTTCAAAAAGTATCTATTACAATTTTTGTTCATTAGAACACCAAGTCTAAGGGGTACTGAACACACTCTTACAGCAGACCAAACAGCTCTCTGAACGGTGATGATGACTATTCAAACAAATCATCACCTTGGGACATAAGTTACCACCATAGTGGTTGGAAAGAGAGTTTCTTGGTGCACAAATCACTCCTTACATGCAAGTGATGTCATCTTGCAGCCAGTACATAACTCCTACTTGCTTACAAAGAAGACGTTAGGATGTTGAACTTCTTACAAGGACAAAGGTTTTGCATTAAGTGTTGCCAATTTAAGAACGCCCTGTATTTACGAGAGATGTAAACACTTAAGATGAACAGCAGTGGGGAAGGTCATGGATCTGGAGGACCCCACATCCTCCGCTCTTGCCCGCCTACTCACACATTCTTTTACACATGTGACTTTGATTTATACACTGACACTTGTCATTAAACTTATATACAAATTCTACTCAGGCTCCAGAAATGTGTTCTTGCCCTCCCATAGCCTATATTATAAGGGGGGCATATCTGTGTAAGTTAAACTGTGGGGAATGAAAATTGTCTCAAAACCTTGCAATAATAAGAGATATGTAACCTGTGTTCCCCAGGGAACATAATTTAGTTTTCCATTCAAATCCCACAGGATAGAAGGCTAGTTGCCAGAGAACTCTTTCCATGTGGAATTAAGTTTCTACACACAATGCTGCATAAGTTTCATTCCTTTCAGTTAATAAAATTAAACAGATTTCCATTCCTTGACAATATATGCGTAGGCTATCTCTTGAAACTTCAGAAAATAAGGATCAAGATAAGAAAGTATATTTGGAATTAGTTACTTTTTGTATATGATCCAGGGTCAATTATTGCAATGTTTTCTCCACAAGTGTATACAATTCTGTGGGTGATCATTTTATTAGGGAAAAATACTATGTTCATTTACAAATTACCTTTATACTTTTATTGTTTGTATTTTCATTCGGTGACAATATTTTTATATTTGACATTTTTTTCAATAAAATGTAGCTTGTGCAACTTTTCAAGCAACTATTTTCAACCCCCATTATTTGTTAGAAGGGCATAAGTCCCAAGGAAAATTAAGGCCCAAATTGTTACCTAAGTTAATGCAGCACTTTAAAAACAGCTGCAATATAGAATCTTGTGCATAATAAATTTTTGGACCAAAAAGAAGGTTCCAACATACATGGTATTGATGAAAGATAGTTTTTTCTGCTTTAAAATCAGTATTTTTTTTATTTACGCCCTTTTATCAAATAGCCCTTCAACTATAATTAACAATAATTAACTGTGGACAATTCTTTCAATCATCAATTGAGTTGGCCATCGTGGACTCACATTCAGAAGGTCGCGGGTTTAAATCCTATGGAAGGCCGTTCTGAGGGTAGGTTTTTTGGGGGTTTTCCCTATTACAGGATTGGGATTTATTTTAAATCTACCAAGAATGTTGCTATTCGTTGTTTATGTGCTTGTGAAGTCCTAAAAGGATGAACTGTATCGCATTGACCTGTATTAATTCATGATATGTGTTGATCCAGAGCTTCGTTACGTTTCTTCCCAGCATGAGGACAACAATGTTTATACAAACATCAACATAAACAAAAGGTAAGTCTTTTGAAAGAGAGATGTAACACCTGGGATAATTGTATAATCCCTTTTATTCCTTTGAGAGCATTTTCACATTTTACTTTTTTTTAATAAATTAATTTCCATTTGATCTCACAACCTTCTTGAAAGATATTGCTCATATCAGAAAAATATGTCTCCCCAATCCAGAATAGTGATCTAGATCACTGAAGTGAACAATAGAACCAAGGTATTTGTTCAGTTTTTGACAGCAAAAACAGTAAGATGCAAAGTTATTCAAGAACCATTCCACTTTTAGCATAGTGAAATTAGAAGCCGATACATTCAAATGGTACATCTGACATATGTTTCAGTTTTGCGGTTTTGATTTAATGGGATCTGACTGGTGGAAAATGTAGTGCGTGCGCCTAACAACACCATTATAATATTAAGAAGAAAAACTGTCCGGTTAACAAAACCTGCGTTTTCAAATAACCGTGTGTAGAGTCTTCAGAGCCCTGCGAATTAACGACTCCAGCATGCTTGAATGCTTCTTAGACTAATTCCTTTTCTGGTAAAAGAGATATGGCATAACGCATATGAGTATATGCTGCATGCATTTAGAATACATGTAGCCCACTCCCATTCACGCTTGAGCATAGCCTATATATTGACATGATGTTTTATTCTGTATCCTAGTAAAAGGTCCACCTATACCAGAAATATAAAATTGTCCAGAAAGTTCAAATTGTTACAACGTTTACTACACAAAATAATTTATCTACCACAAACGGAACAATGAAATTCATTAATGATGATGTTTATGTTGAATGACAGCATCGTTTCTTGGATTTTGCACTTTTGTACGGCACTAATTTGCGTAAGTGAACCTTTTCCCAAATCTGTGTCGCATGTGTCTATTGCACCATAAGGTTTGCACAGTGTAGTTCGACTAAAATGGTGAAATTCATTTGAAGGGGCTAGTTCCATAAGGGCGTAAGGCACAAGAGAAATCTTAATGTTTTTAAACAATGTTACCACTCACAAGCACAGGTCTTTTCTTATGACTGAGCAGAGGTTTAAGGCACAAGTATAAATTGTTCACTGAGTATTTAAGAGATATGTGGAGAAGGCATAAATGTTAAAAGTTCAAAATTCAAGATGTGCCTTACGCCCTTATGGAACTAGCCCCTTCATTTTATTCCGTCGGTATTCTCATTTAAAACTTTGTATGCTGCAAGTGACCTTCTAGTCTGAGGGTAGACTTGTATAATTACTCCTAAAGCACCTCCACAAATTGTTTATTATTTTTCTTCTGCCCATGCCATAAGCATAATAGGTAGAGGAAGCATTATAATATATGAATCGGTCATTTATGAAAGGGCTTAATGACAGAAAAGATAACTTTTCAGGAGAGAGAAAAAACTGTTTATTTACAGAAACATTGACAGTTAGTAAATTCTTGCATATGCAATGTCTTATTATAGGTGTTTTTAAGATATCTACATGTGATACAGAAATACAGTGTGCTTACATGATGTATTATAGTAATTGAAAATAATGGAATTGAGCCCTTTCAAAAGTATATCCCTCACACTTAACATTGGAATTGTTCAAAAACACAGTTTTAAAACAAAATAAACTATTATGATTGATTTATGTAGCATTAAAATATGATGTATGAACAACTTAATGTCTTGAATACTGAATACAGTCCTACATCAATGAAAACATACAATAAGTGTAAAATACTTTCTTCATTCGTCAGCTTCTTTGGTGCAAGTAGGCACACTTCTCAGGAAGTTTCACAGTTGATGTTGCAGATATTTCAGATCAAAGGTGTGGCTGATATACCCCTAATGTATGTTGAAGCACAAATTTGTACTGGGTTCTTTGAATCATAATGACATTCATTAAACAACTTAGGTTTCAGTCTTTTTGTAATAATTTTGCCACTATGTTGAGACTTGTAGAATGTCATCAGCCAATACCAATAAAACTGTAAATCTTCCTTGTTTTGCTGATATACATATTCCATGATAGAAAGAATTCTATCTAGCTTATAGATACATCTCTTGATTAAACCGAAATCAAGGAACAATGACCATAAGTCTTACATTCACTGCTAGGAATCAGGAAGGTTCAGTATTGAAAGGACTCCATTCCTGGAGTTGAGGCATTTCTAAACTGAATGGTATATTCAAGCTGCTGTAGAACTAACATTAGTAGGTGGAATTGGGTATTTCTTTAACAGAATCATGCATCTACCCCTGGTGAATCCATTTACCTCATAACATCCATTTTGGAAAAAAGTGTCATTGAGCCCTTTCTTAAATGACCGATTCATATGTAGCAAACAGCAATCGCAATAATATAAATATTACAATATACAATATTACAATGAATTCAATGGTGCAGCTGTAAACAGTTCGCCGTATGACTGCTGGATGAAGCCACCGTTCTTAGGAACCAACAACTCTCTGAGGTAAATAAACATGCCACAGTGGGATGCTGTTTGTATATTACACAGATTATTTCATTTCTGAAACAACTGTTATAGCCTATCTCTTATAATTACAGCAGCTACTCATGTCAAGGTTAACTCTAGTCATTTTAATTTCAAGTCTAAGTTACCTTAAAAGTCCTTCTTTATAGTAGTGAAAACTTCTGAAAGAATAAGACTGCTAAATGTAAAGTTAAAATTTGCATTAATTATAGCAGTGTTATTATTGTGATCATCGTGATGGTGGCAATGGTAGTTATGGTGGTAGTAGCAATAGACATCTCTCGAATCCTATGCCCCCATGTTTGGGCGAAGGGCCTCCAAGTGGAGGATTCTGTTTACCGATGTGAATTTTGTTACGCTTATTTTCCTAGAGAGGGCAGAGGGACAGGTGGTAAGCCCATCGCGCCTTAACCCCCTCCGGAACCTAAGGTATTACTTGTACGTGAAAGGGCCGAGAAATTTTGTCCAGAGGCTCTAATTTAGGCTTGGAGTTCTTTTACGTTCCGTAAATAGCAATAGACACGCTATTGTGATATTAATTACTTGATTTTTTCTTTAAAGATTCGCATGTAAGTAAGTTATCGTGTCAAGTTAAATAAATTTTGTATGGGTATGCCCATAAAAATTAATATATTTAACCAACAGTTTTTTTCGCTTGCATTTTTGCTCAAAAGCTGCTATAAAACAATCACAAATTAGCACATTTCCCTCTAAACGAACAGTTTCACAACATGAGTAAGCATACAACTTATTATAAGCAAATTAAACACTGTTATTAACATTTACCTCGGCATAGCTCACCGGCGTACTAGGCAGGAGGTCTCTGGTTCCACTCTCGGCTCTAGCTTTATAAAATACTAGCCGTTCCCTTCGACTTCGCTCACGATAATTAATTTAAAATTAAGAACAAAATAAAATCAGGTAAACTGATGTAACAAAGTGCCAGTATGTTTTTGTTTAATCAGTTATGACTGCAATTATGATATGCAGAATATATATATATATTTTTTAATTGATTTCCAAGTTAAGCTCCAGATTTATTCATTAAGCAGGGCTTACGGAAGAAGAAAGGTCTACCATCTCGGCCACCTGGGTCATTTTAACGGTCTAGTTGGATAAGCGCATGTAAATCAATATTTTTTTGTCATAGCTACCTGTATTTTAATTTCCAAGGCCTTATAAGATCACAGTAAAACAATAGGCTATGTTGTCAAGATAACTGATTTTCATTTTTTTTTATAAATTCTTTCGAATACGTATATTACCATAAAATAGGCACTAAATTGAGCATTACTCCGAAACAGGTCAACCGATTTTATCCATTATGAATAGACGTCTTCCCACGGACATTATAAATGTGTATACCAAGTTTCATAAAAATCCGGTAAAGCGTATTTGAGTTACCGCGTCTTTAAAATATACACTAAATTGGGTTTTACTCCGGTACCGGTCTACCGATTTGGTCCAATATCAGTAGACGTCTTTCCACGTACATTATAAATGGGTATACAAAATTTCAGGAAAATCCAATAAAGCATATTTGAGTTATCGCGACTTCTTATATATTAACATAAAAACACTAAATTGGGCATTATTCCGGTACTGGCCAACCGATTTGGTCCAATATCAATAAACGTCTTCCCATGGACATTATAAATGCGTATACGAAGTTTCATAAATATCCGATAAAGCGTATTTGAGTTATTGCGCCTTTAAAGTAGAAACTAAATTGGGTTTTACTCCGGTACCGGTCAACAGATTAGGTTCAAATTCAATAGGGCACTTCTCATGGACGTCATAAATGGGTATACCAAGTTTCATGGAAATCCGATACAGCGTATTTGAGTGATGGCGCCTTTCTGTACCGGTGAACCGATTTGGTTCAATATCAATAGGGTTCTTCCCATGGATATTATAAATGTGTTTTCCAAGTTTCATGGAAATCCGAAAAAGCGTATTTGAGTTATTTTGCGTACAGACACGGACAGACGGACAGACAGACGGACAGACATTTTTTCGTCCACCACACAATCACATAAAGTACCATACTGGCACTTAATAATGAAAACATATTTATTAACACTTACATGCGAAACATTCATAGGCCTAAACTAAACGATTAATAATTAATGAAACACTTAAAAATCCGGCTTTGAAGTGGATTCCACGATTAGAAAGTGCAGCTTTGGAAAAATGACCTCAGATTCGAGTTCCCTGGCAGAGAAAACCCCTGCATAGTGAGTTCCGTCCAAAATGAGGAATGTTTGACAAAAGAAGGCAAAGCCACCTGCTTCGACGGTGGAAAAAATGTTTTCTGTCAGTTTTTCACTCGTAACTCGCGAACGAAAGCGAAGATAAAAAAATTCGGCTTTGAGATGTATTCGACCACCCTTCAGTCCATCTAAGTTTAAAATTCAGATCTCTGCGTTCAGTTGATTTCGCTGGGCATCGCATCAAGACAAACAGACAGAAAGACAAACACTTTCTTTTATTATATACGAGGGATGTTCTGAAAGTAAGTTTCGTCATTTTTTTTCACATGGAAACTTTATTACCAAAACAAATACACCATGCAATCATGAAATATACCCCTTGCACTATTTTTCAACATAGTCTCCACCGACATTGAGACATTTGTCATAGCTTGCAATCAGTTTGAAGAAACCACTCTGGTAAAACTCGGTGCCCTGCTATGCAAGGAATTGTCGCACAGCCTTCTCCACCTCAGCATTGTTTTGGAAGTGACGTCCCGAGAGTGCGGCTTTCATTGCATGGAACAGGTGCCTTCCTTCACTGAACATGCAACACCAGCGACCAACAATTTGATGAGACATGACCTCTTCACCATACACAGTCTGTAGGCGTCCATAGATGATGGACACACTAGTCCTACATGCCCATTCATACCGGATAACAGCATGTACTTCCATTGTCGACCACGTTTTCAGTACACGTCCATCTGCCATCGTGATTTGTACTCAAATAACCTCGGGCACGCCAGTCTACTGCTACTCTCTCTTCTTCGGGACTCTACTCATGCATCGTTTCTCCTCTGCTGACGCTCTTTCCGTCGTTGAACCAGCAATAGGTGTCGATTCTTATGGCAGTTGTTTGCTTCATCTGCTTTACCATCTTCACTTTTTTAAAAAAACGACGAAACTTACTTTTGGAACATCCCTCGTAGATTGAAGATATCATAGGCCTAGACTACGTGTTTTAATAAAATGTATTCAGAAATCTTCGTGACTATCTGAATTCACATTAATATCCATGTTGTATTTCTTGTAATACTGAGACGAAATTATGAAAGTGAAACAGGGTAAAAGCATGCCTGGTTTCAAGCAACATCCTGATATTCTTTTTAAAGTGTTTCTGACATATACATGTTTTGCTAAATTACATTCGACCCAGCCATAAAGAAGGTGCAGCTGCATTACAAAAGAGCATTACTCCCACTTTGGCCGCTCCTCGCAGATTTATACGTGATATTGCAAAATGCCTTCCAGCAGGTGGATAGCAAAACTCAGTTCTGTGCAAAAGTAACATACTGAACACAAGCTTCGCCTTGTATTATAAACAAACAATTTTAAAATGAAGTGATAGGCCTACGATTAATACGACAAATGACAAAACCGAAAGAAAAAATAATAATAGTAAGAGTCCACCGCTGTGGCGTAGGGGATGTGTTCACTCCTCTCACGCAGCGGGCCCGGGTTCGAATCCTGGTCGGGACAAGTTACCTAGGTGGGATTTTTCCTCACCTGTGAGACAAATGTCGGATAACATTAGGCCCTTGTGGTCCCCAGATATAATCTGGCCGACATTATCATCTTCATCCCATCCTAGCCTTGTTTGGAGTGAGTGTGTGTGAATGGTGTGTCTTGTCCTATGTGTTTGTCTTGTCTCGGAGGTGGCCCCGGCATTGGGTTGATCGCTCATCCAAGGAGGCCCTCCATGTCCTTGTCTGGTCAAAAAAAATGTCTGTGATCCATAGATAATCCCTCTCCCGACAGGTCGCGGCTCTGTAAGGTTCGAGCGGCTTGGGTCGCTTAGATCCTAAATGGGAGATGTAAAACTAAGACAAAGAAAGAAGAAAAAAAGATAATAATAAGAGAAAAATAAATAAGATGAAAGAGGAGAATCTTTACAACGTTAATCGAGTAACATAGGTCACTTACATTACCACAGCTTTATACGTAAACGATCTGAAATTTTATAAGTAGACTAAATAATAATACCAATAATAATAATAATAATAATAATAATAATAATAATAATAATAATAATAATAACTTAATATATTTTATTATTGTTATTATAGTCTACAACCCAGACAAGATCCTAGAACGTTTTCGGTACTCACGTGACTGTCGTGGGAGGGACGTATTATTGTTATTAGCAGGGCCCGGATTCTAATGACATGTCATATTTTTATTGATGCTGTATAGACATTGCCAACTTGTGAATAATCCTAATCATGGCCTCTAGATTACATAAATACATTTTTATTAGGTCACTTTTTGTCATTTTATGCAATTTTATATTTAAGGGCAATTATTTCAATTTTAGGTCATTATTTTGTCATTTTCGTGTCATTTGCTTCCTTATTTAGTTATTTTCATGTATTTAAATTGAGTGTATTAACTTTTTTTCGTTGCTAGGGGTGCTGTCTTTGAAGTGTTGTTTGTTTAATGCAAGAAGGAAAAATTCGGCTTTAAAGTGTTGACATGTCTCAGTCGGAAATGAGAATCAAAGAAGCGCCAAAATTGTGTATTATAGATATTAGATTGACTTGGCACCAGAGTATGCCCCCTGCTTGGGTTTGAGAGTGCAAACTACTGTTTACCCTCAATAAACAATATAATCCGGCAGACCACAGAAGGATGTGCCGAATTTTGACTCACCAGTGCCTCAGTGCCAGTATTAATTTCCGTGAGAAAAGAACATTCACAATATTACAGTTATTTACAGTTTTTACAATTATTATGTACAAACTAGGCTACAACTTTGTGTGTACAATAATAATTTGTTATAAATAAAATATCAGTTTTTCGGTCATGTTTTATAATTATTAAGTCACTTTCTTTAAAATTTAGGGTCATTTTATAGGTCATTTTTAAACAATTTTAGGTCATCAGAACCCGTGCCCTGGTTAATAGTATGCCATTATGTGATTTCAAATTAATTATTAATGCACAAAGCTGGGGTAAATTACTACCACTACCACCACCACTACTACTACTACTACTACTACTGTTCAGTTATGTTGTGATCTTTTTAGCTGTTAATATTTTTATTGCTAAATGTTTAATTTTATGATGGATGGTTGGTTTGATTTCTTTCTGCTTTTCGCCCGTTTTCAGGGGGCCTTGCATTCTCTTCATTATTTTTAAGGACAGTTGAATTTCTCTACAATATGTTTTTTATATTGTTAGCTTTCTTCTTTTCTTCTTGTTTCAAACATTCCTTCTTCGTCTTCGCCATTTTTAAATCCTCTTAAAGGATCATTGTCCATATCTGGACTTAACTAGCAGTGGTTTTTTAACGTCATAATTCCTTATTCTTCGCTTCCTGCAAGTTAAGGCTTCTTTATAATTGATATTAATTGCACAGAAGCAATTTTTCACATTTATTCGTCTCAGAAAAGGCTGGATTCGTTTAGTGCTTTCACCAGGCATTTCTACATGAATTGACTATCTTGATTATGACCTGATTTGGACTTCAGGACTATTTTTGAGGTAATATTAGCTACGAAAGGAATCTTATTACCTAGTGAGTGCATTAAAGCTCTAAAATTATTTCATACAGCTAATAATATTAAATTGATTTTATTGCAACGTAGCTGTATCTACTTTAACACGCAATATAAATTCAGTAACATTATTATTGCGCATTATTTGGTGAATTAAAATATCACAAGATTGACTGTGAACCTTAATACGGCATATAATTGGTACATGTGTGTATTTCATTGTCATTCACATAATTTTATTTGGAATATTGACTCCAAAGGTCCTCCGGAATTGTTATTAAATATATTTTTAAATCAGCAAGCTCTTTCATTTACTGGCGGAATCAATCATCCCTGCTTATAAGAAGACTTCAAGACGTCGATGAAATTTCCAACGAGTGTTTGTGATTCAAGAAGATCAAAGTGTCAGTGTTATCTCACCTATGGTTTATTTAGCTTATAACCTTGTTATCGTTCATTCTAAGCGAAATGTATAGCGTGTGTACAATCTTTATCACCCTTAATTAATTTAATTGTTTTTACAGTCCACTGTTTACGCACGTTATACATTTTTTGGTACCTCCGAGGCCGGATAGAACCACAATATTGTAACACGCATTGTAAACCTACACTCGTTCTATTCCGCCCGTAGTAAACTTTATTGAGATAATTCAAGCTGTTGGTGTTCCGCAATTCATGCTGTTTGAACACAAATATCATTCAAGCAAATAATTGACTTATTTGAAGCACAATTGACATTCCTGACTTCAGTCAGTTTGAAGTTTCTTATTGAAAAGGTAATTTTAATCTCATATTAAGTGCTTCTGCCTCCGTGTTTTAATCTGCACGTGTGAGGCCTAACATTCAGACAACAGCTCTTCAAACTAATTTGTAAAAAGGGTCTGTTATTATTTACATAATTGTACTCACCTTTGTGAATCCACGGACACACACATTATTGTCGCATTTGCTTTAACCGCGGGCAACTAACTTTAGTGCTCAATAAGCTCTCAGTGCGCTCAATTCAAGTCATAAACAGTGAATCACGTTAAGTCGAATACTATTTGAACAATCAATTGTCAAATCATGACTGACGTAGAAGGCACCCTTAAGACTTTAAAGGCAAAAAGAACACCTATTAAGTCGAGAATCACTCGCAAAGTTAATTACATTCTAGACTGCGTTATCAATGAGGAAACCTCTCCTCAAGACCTTCTTGAGCTTAAGATTGATTTAAGCAAGCTTGAATCTGAATATAACAGAGTCCAGTCTGAGATCAATGAACTAGCCTTTTCTGAATCCGAAGATGCCTATATGGCAGAAATTGAGAAAACCATACAAAAGGCCATCTCCCATATTAGCAAGCAGATTAATGCTTTCAATAGAGCTGAAGCGGCTGAAGCTAAAGCTAAAGCTGAAGAAGCTGAAGCTAGAGCTAGAGCTGAAGCGGCTGAAGCTAAAGCTAAAGCTGAAGAAGCTGAAGCTAGAGCTATAGCTAAAGCTGAAGAAGCTGAAGCTAGAGCTAGAGCTGAAGCGGCTGAAGCTAAAGCTAAGGCTGAAGAAGCTGAAGCTAGAGCTAGAGCTGAAGCGGCTGAAGCTAAAGCTAAGGCTGAAGAAGCCGAAGCTAGAGCCAAGGCCAAAGCCGAAGCTATTTTTAATCTTCTAAAAAATCAATTCATGATTCAAATTCAAACAGTATCTGAATTTGAAATTCTGGACAAGATATCCTATCAAGAGGCCATTGTTCTTAAGTCGAGCCTAGAAAAATTGTCAGATAGATATGAGGTTGAAAGTCTTCAGCATCGTAACATTTACGATGAAGAGGCTGAGTTTCAAGAGCGCCAGCTTCAGTCAGAATGTTCAAGGGCTTTAGCTTGTATCAATTCTTCAATTGCAGATGCAAAACTGTTATATGAGCCGAATCAAGAGCAGAGCTCTAATCACAACTCTTCTTTGTCTGCACCTTTACCGAACTTACCTAAATTGCCTGAAATTAAGCTACCAAGTTTTTTAGGCGATCCTAGAGCTTGGCTTGAATTCAGGGATACATTTAACTCATTAATTGTTCAGCACAGTCATATATCCAACATGGATAAATTTCAATATCTAAAATCTTGTTTATCCCCGGAGGTAATGACTGTAATTCAAAATATCCCGGTCTCCAATGCCACCTTTGATGTAGCTTGGAAGACTTTAGCTGAAAGATTCGATAATGACAGGTTAATTGCCAACACGCATTTGGATAACCTTTTTTCTCCACCGCCCCTTAAAGGAGATTCTGCAAGCTCATTGCAACAATACTTAGATCATTTTACAAGTACGGTTCATGCATTGAACGTACTAAATACTGATGTTCCTCTGTCTGACTTAATTATTTCACGTATCATTGTGGATAAGCTCCCAGTAGAATTAATTAAAGAATGGGAATCTTCAATTAAGTTAGGAAAACTTCCCAAGTTGCAGGAATTATTCAGTTTTTTGGAGTCTAGGGTTAGGGTGCTGCAGATGACAGAATCGGTTCTGAAAAGTCAGTCCGTCAAGCCCTCATCTGCTCTTTCTGTCAAGGCTAACCTCTCCGCTCCTAGAGCGAAATGCAATTATTGTAGTAAATCGAATCACACTATCATTTATTGTGACGCCTTTAGATCGCTGAATTATTCATCCCGCGATCAATTCGTGAAAAATCACAAACTTTGTCGTGTTTGCCTTAGCTCAAATGGTCACACTTCGAGCTGTAACACTTTTAGATGTAGACAATGTCAAGGCAGGCACAGCAACTTATTGCATGACCCTTCACGGCCAAGCAATTCTCAAGCCATAAATACGGCCAATATCATGTCTGCCAGCCAGTCACGGCAGAAATGTCTTTTACCTACTGCTAGCGTGATAATTTTAAGTAACGATGGCAGTGCCGTACAGGCCACAGCTCTTCTTGATACTGGATCAGACTGTAATCTAATTACTGACAGGTTGTTCAAGCAGCTTGGTTTGTCGCCATTATCTCAGCGTACTTCTCTCGCTGGTATCCTTTCTACCAATGCAAGCGTCTCAAGGCTTACAGAAGTCTCTATCAGATCTCAGGTTACGAATTGGCGCTATGATACAAAGGCCATTATAGTTCCTGAGATCTCTGCTTCTAATTTCCCTAAAAACTTTGTTAATACTAGAGGTTGGAACATTCCTCCTAACTTACCCTTAGCAGATCCCAGCTTTAATTCTCCTAAGCCTATTGATTTGCTATTGGGTGTTGAGATATGTTCTCAAATTATGGTATCTGGACAGATATCTGCTCCCAATTTGCCTACTATTCAGAACTCCCAGCTAGGCTGGTACTTCTCCGGCAAGTTGCCTTCGTTCCCTCTTAAGCATCATAACATGCCTTCAATGCAGCGAAGGAAACGTTGTGAGTTGAATAGGTCTTCATCAAATAGACCCTTTAATTACGCTGAGTCTTCTGTGAATTGCTCAGCCTTCATTACGTCTGATGAGGGTATCAGTAATCAGCTTACTCATTCACCCACGACTTTGAGAACTCTTGTGGCCAATAGAGCCGCTGATATTCAGGAGACTACATCTATTGATTCTTGTTCTCATGTCGCCTCTAAGGAAAATCATGCAGATATTATTTCAAGAGGATCTTCTTCTTCAAATCTTTCTTCCTTGCAGAGACGTTCTAAATGGTTGAAGGCTATGCCTAATGTTACCATAGGTACGCCAGTTTTAATCATGGATGACAATATGCCTCCCTTAAAATGGGTTGTTGGCATCATAACTCAAACTCACCCAGGCCCAGACGGTCTTGTGAGGGTTGTCACGGTCAGGACTTCTACAAGTTATCTGAAACGACCTATCATTAAACTAGCCCCAATTCCCATATATGACTCTCTCGACTAAGGCAGTCGTTCATTTTTTCTTTGTTTAGTTACTTTTATTTCTCAACTTTTAGGATTTATTGGTGTTTTGGAAGATCCAACATAACTTCGCATTTCTGTTTGATTATTCCCTAGTGAATAATCGCGGGCAATATGTTCAGTTATGTTGTGATCTTTTTAGCTGTTAATATTTTTATTGCTAAATGTTTAATTTTATGATGGATGGTTGGTTTGATTTCTTTCTGCTTTTCGCCCGTTTTCAGGGGGCCTTGCATTCTCTTCATTATTTTTAAGGACAGTTGAATTTCTCTACAATATGTTTTTTATATTGTTAGCTTTCTTCTTTTCTTCTTGTTTCAAACATTCCTTCTTCGTCTTCGCCATTTTTAAATCCTCTTAAAGGATCATTGTCCATATCTGGACTTAACTAGCAGTGGTTTTTTAACGTCATAATTCCTTATTCTTCGCTTCCTGCAAGTTAAGGCTTCTTTATAATTGATATTAATTGCACAGAAGCAATTTTTCACATTTATTCGTCTCAGAAAAGGCTGGATTCGTTTAGTGCTTTCACCAGGCATTTCTACATGAATTGACTATCTTGATTATGACCTGATTTGGACTTCAGGACTATTTTTGAGGTAATATTAGCTACGAAAGGAATCTTATTACCTAGTGAGTGCATTAAAGCTCTAAAATTATTTCATACAGCTAATAATATTAAATTGATTTTATTGCAACGTAGCTGTATCTACTTTAACACGCAATATAAATTCAGTAACATTATTATTGCGCATTATTTGGTGAATTAAAATATCACAAGATTGACTGTGAACCTTAATACGGCATATAATTGGTACATGTGTGTATTTCATTGTCATTCACATAATTTTATTTGGAATATTGACTCCAAAGGTCCTCCGGAATTGTTATTAAATATATTTTTAAATCAGCAAGCTCTTTCATTTACTGGCGGAATCAATCATCCCTGCTTATAAGAAGACTTCAAGACGTCGATGAAATTTCCAACGAGTGTTTGTGATTCAAGAAGATCAAAGTGTCAGTGTTATCTCACCTATGGTTTATTTAGCTTATAACCTTGTTATCGTTCATTCTAAGCGAAATGTATAGCGTGTGTACAATCTTTATCACCCTTAATTAATTTAATTGTTTTTACAGTCCACTGTTTACGCACGTTATACAACTACTACTACTACTACTACTACTACTACTACTACTACTACTACTACTACTACTACTACTTCTACTACTACTACTACTACTACTACTACTACTACTACTACTAGTACTACTATTACTAGTACTACTACTACTAGTAGTACTACTACTACTACTACTTCTACTACTAGGCCTACTAGTTTACTATTAGGCTGTATATTTTCAAATCGTTAATGCACAAATCTGTGGGATATAAAGTATAGACCTACTGTTTTACTCCATTTAATGTTTTCATAATTCCCTCTTTTCATATTGATGGCGGGCTGCAAGTAAATTCTCGAACTATCATGGGGGTGGTGGCTAGCCGTATACCCTCAAGGATGCAGAGATCCCACCATTGTGGGTTGACGACTACTGAGGTTGTTATTACAAACCGGGACTTTCAGCTTAACTTGGAATCAAAAGCGATGTGGGCCACCCTTGTGCCACATGAATTGTCACAGCTAGATGAAGGCAGCGGCCGCCAACCCAAGTTCTCACCGCGTGAGCCACCTCAAATATTATCCTGATAGCACAGTCGATTCAGTCAGAATTTAATTTTTAATATTGGATGTCATTTTTCGTGTTTATGAAGTTTTGTATGGACATGATATAAACCGAATACAACGTACTCTAGCAGCAGAGTTGCTAAGTTGTTGCGTTTTGGGCGCATCGATCTTCCTGTTTCGGAACATTACTGTTGTGGCATTATTTACACTTCGTTATTTTTTTTAATTCGACTGCTATAGGCCTATCGGTAAAATTAACTTAATAGTAAAGTTCACCTAATGTGCAAAATTCACTTGATGGTAAAATTATTTTCACAGCCCCTGTAACGGGCTTAATCATCTAGTATTTCTAATTCACACTGCTCGTAATAATAAATTAAGTATAATTCTTACAATCCATGCTAAATTAATTACAACTAATGAAGTAGTTAATAACGATGCAAGGTATAGAATTATTATAGAACGATTCAAAACATTTACTGTGGAGTATTGCAGCGTTACCAACTTCATTATAACATTTTAAGGGTATTAAAGAGTATGAAATCGTGAAACTCCTTTACGTTAATTGCCTATCTACATGCGCACATTAAAAGAGCTCAGAAGAAGCTACTGTAGCCTACCTAGCTGATGACCATTGCTCAGATATATTTCTTTGTACAGAAATCTTTTTCCCTGTATTTTTCTTTGTGTTCTGGTGAAATCATTGTGTTATTAAACGTTATAAAATCAGTTATTTATACAAGACGATAAAATTAATTTTTATCGTGCTTTGATAGTTTAATGTCGGGACGAAGTGGATAAAAATGAATTATCGTAGTGTAAGTTATAATATAAAAATTTACCTGAATTGTGTGTTTCCAACGTAAGTATTAAAATTTTAAATAGTATGTCTAAATATCATCGTGCATATGTTTATTAATTACTAGAAAAGTTTATAATTGGTTAATGGAGATTAGGATCGACAGCAAAATTACTGAATAGATTCGAAATTCGTTGCCTTGAGTACCGTTCCAAATCAAATTTGTTCAATAAGGAAATTTGCATTCTCAGTTGAGTTTTCTCGTAAAATGAAGATATTTTCATTTCGGAAGATGTCCTGAAGAAGTTAGATCCTTTGTAGATAACTAATTACTACCTGAAAATCGAAGATGTTATATGAAAGAGGATACCGAGCGTTTCCGAGGGGAGGAACAGCAGTTGGATTAAAGGCATTTCAGAATAAATCTTATTGTAATATTTTGCAGAAAAAACAAAGAAAATTAAGGTTTCAACGCTCTGGAGTAGTTAATGTTGAAAATCACTTTATCTCAAAGAAAATGCCGATATTTCGAAGTTTCTCCATCTGGAGACTTTTCTAAATCGAAAGCGTGCAGACTAAGTGCCACGTACAGACATTAGCCTATTATGCAGACGGCCGTGGTTAAAATCTTTATTTAAACAAATTATAATTAAGGAATCGCGCACAATGTGCATTTAAACAAATTAAAAACAGTAGATAATATAAGCTTTTAGCGATTCAAATCGAGTGGATAATAGTATACTGCGATACAAGTGCCGTAAGCGATGCGTACGGATCGAGGAAAGAGTTTGAAAAAACGAGGCGCTTGCGCCGAGTTTTTTTCAATTTCCGAGATCCGTTATGCGCTTACGGCACGATTATTGCATGCTATTTTTTGTATGATGATTATTTATATCAATTTAATTATATAAATTGTGATATTACCTGAAAATATTATGTTGTAAAGCCTGGATTGGTACCCCTGATATCAAGGTCCAAAGTATATTTCCGTTACGGCGAAAACCGCTGATGAAGTAGCTGGGGATGGACACGAGTCAGGTGAGAGATGCGAGTCAATCATGGCAGAAGACGTAAAGTAGGAGAAGCGTGTGAATGGCGAATGCGCCAAGAACTGTAACTTACAGAAAGGGATTATTATATGTAAAGATGGTAGATTAGGGTGATGGAATAAACGGGGTAGAATAGAGTTTGATGTGTGTTATTTTATGTTATATGTGTACATACCCATAAGGCAAACCTAAGGGAATTGGGGGGTCTGAGCGAAATGGTGCAACGAAACTTCACTACATGATGGCGACTTCAGGAGCAGAGGCGGCGTGCGGCGGTCAGAGGCCGTAATCGGTCCCATCCTGATAGAGTGCTAAAGGGGCACTCTACAATGTATATACATTCTTGAAGTTAGATGTTTATTTCAGAAAGTGATTCGCATGTGTTTGTTGTTATGGGAACCAAATATTTGTCCTGGGGGGTCTTGTCCATAAAGGCTTGTATTATGATGTGCCGTAAGTAAATTCTTACCCCACGGAAACTCTTACCGCACATAGCAACAAGATTGCGTGTGGGAATGTCAACTTACGATCCACGGCAACAACATTCGTAAGTACCACTAATTAGTTAAGTCGTGCAAAAACCACTTTATCTAAAAAAAAAAAAAAAAAAAGCCGATATTTCCATCTGAAGACTTTTCTAAATCGAAAGTGTGCAGACTAAGTGTCATGTATAGACATAGGCCTATTATGCAGACGACCGTGGTTAAAATCTTTATTTAAAAAATGAAAAACAGTAGATAATATAAGCTTTTAGCGATTCAAATGAGTGGATAAAATAATATTTTGATAGTCACGATCAAATAAAAAAAAAATAACTGCAGAAAATGCATTAGTGAAAACTTAAAAATTCATATTCTTTGCATCGTGAACTTGTTTGAATATTTTTTTAATGTTCAATTTTTTAATATGTTAACATTTTTAAAACAAAATTTACTTTTTATTTATGTTTCACATGCATGTTAGAAATAGTTTTAATGTTAAATGTCATTTATTCAACGGAATGAATGCTAACGGTTGAGCTTCATCTCTGTATCATCATTCCCATTGCTTTCTACGAAGTCGGCCGAGTTGGAAACGAACAGAACGTGTTTCCATCTGCTGCTCCACTGTTTTTGCTCATGTTTTTCAAGGCTATGGGAAAATTAATTCACTGTGATAAAATAAGACAAGCGGCATTTTTAATTTCTCGAAAGATTCACATGAAGAAGAGTCGGCTATGATGTTCGAGGCTACGACGAAGCCTACAGGCCTGAAAAATTATGTTAATTTATTTGATTTATTTTATAAAATATTTCATGTATAATTTAAGCCCATTTTTCACTTTATATTTGCAAACTAAACTGACGAAGTACCGTTAGATACATGAACGATTCCTGGTAAATCGGTTGGTATTAATTAGGTAAAATTTTAGGAGAAATAAATTAAGAAGCCACCAAAACCATCGTATTTTTATCACCTACTCTTGTATTAAATAAAATGTTTATTAACTTTCTAGATGATTTTTAAGTGATAACTAAACCTCGGAATAAATGCCTATTTATTCCTTTAAGAAAAACGAGCAAAATTATTGCAGATGTTTGCAATTTATTAAAAATTACACTCATTGGGAGCAGTCTTGACCTAAAATGGTGGTCAGTGTCTATTTTTTACTTTCTTGTGCCTAAATCTGCCTAAACAAGTAATTTGTAAGTTTAAAAAGAATTTCAAGAACTTTTAAGATCTAATATTATAGTTTACTAAAAACTTATTTATTTTAAAATTTATCTCAATGTCCTATAGGCCCTACTGTATTGATTGCATTGCACAGCATTGCCGAAAGACAAGTGTTCGAAATCTTATGTAATTCGTAAATGATCTTATTTACGGCGGGGAAAATAATTTGTTGTCGTTTAACTAACAAACAGGTATGAATTAGGCATATTTTTTGTTAAGGTAGGCAAACCGGTAACTAATTATTTGATTATTTTATTGTTTTCAGGTCAATTAAGGCTAGCACTTGGCCACAAATTAACCTAAGTGTATTTTTCAGGAATGTAAACCGTCGTCTCTTTCTTCTTGTGATTAATACAATTATTATTATTGTTATTATTATTAACAAATAACATGCGATGCGTATAGTCATACATATAGAAATGTAAATATACTTTTATGCATGACTAATCGTTTTGCTGCCTATTTTAGATACCAGAAATAAAATAAAACATTCTTGCCAAAAATTAAAGAATAGTGCCTAATTACATCATTTTGTAATATATTTTAGGTGCCTAAAATGTCAATTTTTCATGTACCTAAAATACCGAAGTCTAATGAAAACATGAACTGAATATCTTAGTGATATGCAAAGTCCTTGGTCTGCAAGTATGCCACGTTATAATATAGGCCGATTAATAATACTGATGTTTACACATCAGATAATACACATCCACAGTTAATTCTGTCTTGGATTACCAGAGTTTTACTGTATTAAGGACTGAAACAGATACGGGAACATGTAGGATAGGCCTAATAAGATTGTGTTCCTTTTCTTAACATTGCATTTCATTACTAGACCAGGGATTTTAAGCTCTAAAAAACTTGGTTTTAGGCACCTAAAATAGGCTTGTAAAACAAGTAAATAGGCAAATAAACTAGATTATAGGCGCTTAAAATATGCTTCAAAAATTTGTAAATAGACAGAAAATAGACTTTTCAATATTACAACATAACTTAAACTGTAACATGATCTTTTTAATACTGTGAGAAAAGTCGTATATCTATTCTTAACAGAAATAACTGCAAAATTAAGACAGAATTAAAAAGACATTTATCAAAAGCACTTATGGGTCATTAGAAAAATAGATCACTACAGGCCTTGAAGGGCCTTGGAATTAAATAACGGCCTCTTCATGGCCTGCAGATATTGGATTTTCGTGTGGTCAGCACACTGGTGACTTAACACAGTATGTCCCTTCTTACTGCTTGCTCCTTGTTCTTTTGAGCTAATCCTCCCTTTCCCCGTCAATCAGTATTCCTTTGGCAACAATTGTTTGGGAAAATCACGTTTCTTTGAAAACCCGACCCTCTGCTGTTCTGCTCTTCTAAGGGTGTCCATGATTGTAAAAATTACAGCAATTTAATTTAATTTTAAATGTTCAAAATAGGCATTTTAGGCACTAAAATAGTAAAATAGGCTCTAAAGGCCCATATAGGCATTTTAGGGCACTATAAAACTCTATAAATGAAAGTGATTTATCATGAAACATCAACATATTTAAATAATTTCATGTTATTTCGTAAGGAACAAAATAGGCATTTGCCTTAAAATCTCAGGTCTATTCATTACATAGTGTTAATAGGCTACTCGTCTTACAACATTCCTACATTTTTATGCCAATGCACTATACTAGCAAATATGCTTGCATGAAAAATTTCACTGCAATATGTTAATAAATGTTTGAGTTATGAGGGAAACGGCATTTCATTGCACAAATTTGGCTGCCATTTTGTAATAATAATTACCCATAACTGAAATAGATAAATTAATTCTGAAAATAGAATGCAATTGTAGAACTAGTCAATATAGAGCATGCCAGATTACAAGGCTACAGAACAATTCATTGCTAAGAAACAAAATAATGAACTTCACCTATTTTTCATCATCAAAAGCTGTATCCTTAAAACCTCTTACTTGAATGTGGTTTTATGTTGCCATCTTTTGATTAGACATTTTTTCTCTTCAGCATACGTCAGAAACTGCGTAATATTATTTCTACTTGAGAAAAGAAAAAACAGATACTAGTAAGAAAAAGTAGAATAAAAAAGAAAACATATGGCATTCCGAAACCAAGCCCAGTGTGCCCGCATGCCAGCGGTCTGTTGTGTGTATATATATTTCCCAGTTCAAAGACCTTTCCAACTATCTCACTCTTCTTTGCATATATTGCTGAAAGAATGCTTTCTTGTGGGTATTGGCTTCTAATGCTAACAACAACAACACAGATACAGCAAGTGTTGAACATATAAATCAAGTAGCTGCATCATACAATGTACAGAAAACAAGGATAGAAGTAAAGGAATTTTCGACCTCATGGAAAGGTCATAGTACTCTGTTTAGTTTGAGTACAACGCATTTCCCGCCACAACTTCAGTTGCGGAGTGACTTTTTTTTATTAAACTTGTTTTGGTAACAGTTGAACGTCCTACATTTTTCCTGGAGTTTTTTATATGTGTTTTGTTTCATCACTGCTTTCTGATTCCGGATTTCCCCAGCCATTGCGTCATCGCCTTAATTTCTGGAGAAACCAAAGGAACAGCGTGTATATACAGTAAGTTTTTTTTTTTTTCTGAAGAGATGAGACAAAGATGTGTCTTGAATCATAGACTCCCATGGAATTAACACTAATTAGGCTTATGTCTCGAGCAGCTTAAGCACCTGAAATAAATCCATTATTGTAACCAAATGGTCAAGTTATGATGAATGAAACAACTGTGGAATGATATATAGCAGGGGAAATGGGAATACCCGGAAAAAAACTGCCCCGATCCCATTTTCTCAACCACAAATTCCACATAGATCCACGGATATTCGTTCCCTGATCCCAGCGGTAGAAGGGACAGTTGTTCATAGGCTAATGCATACGGTCGGACTTGAACTCAAACCAATAAGAGACAGGCTCACCCAGGGCTGGTGTGAAACACAAAAGATAAGGAGATTCAATGCCAACTTTAAATAAAGAAAAACACTGGAAGAAACCAAAAGAATCGAAAAGTTTCCGTACACTTGACTGTACGTTCTCACTATCTTTCAACAGACAAAACATAATCTATGACTGATCATGATACTTTGCATGATGGTATAGATAAAATAGCACGTCAATGAGAAGAATCTATGTTCCGAATGATTTACGCTACTTGCATTTCATGTAATATTTAGTGAACAAATAACTTAAGGATAAGGAAAACAATCTGCAGAAATTGAGATCAGTGTCTCAACTTCCCCAGTATGGAATAGTATTTGAGAAGTTTGTAAAGTTTTCTCGAAGTAGGCCTATTGAATTGAAAGAAACAGTAAATAGTGTCCATTCAGCTGAAGCTAAAGAATAAATAAGCATTTTGCCACCTCTAATCTCCGGTATCTCTTACATTGGCATGAGAAGGTGAAAAAGGGAAGAAAGGGTTGAGCTTGTTTCATCAGAAAGCGCGTTGTTCCGTGAGCTTGAATACAGATTCGCAGTTCGGCACGCACAAGAGCCACGTGTACCTTGTCAAGCAGATGTCTGCCAAATTTCAACCTCTCTGCAAAAGCGGGCTACGTATATTGCACTTGTTCACACTGCTAAAATAATTTAATTATTGTGTCCACATGTATATTCTGTGTTATGGAAGAAGTCCCGAAACAGACATGCCTAAAGGTAGACTTGATGCAATTAGGCGTTACGCAGACCCTCATCGGAATAAATGATGATGAAACATATTTCGTTCTCTATTTTTTTCTGGATTATATGAACGATCCCACTAAGAATTTATAAGTTTGGAAAACAATTTAATTATCATTATTATTTTTTTAATATCTTTCTCAACAGGTAAATTTTGCCTTATGAAAATATAGTCCCTACTTACAACGTTTTCACTGGACACATCAGATTTCACGAAAGATTTTACAATGAAATAATTAATAAATTAAACAAGATTGAATCGTTACAGAACTCTTATATTAATAACACGAGAAATAATTTTAAATTTAATTAACTTTTATAGATATTCTAAAGTCCACCGGTGTGGCGTAGGGCCCGGATTCGAATCCTGGTCGGGAAAAGTTATCGATGTGGGGTTTTTTCTGGAGTTTTTCCTCACCTGTGAGACAAATTTCGGGTAATTTTAGGCCCTTGTGGGCTCCAGATATCATCTGGCCGTTATCATCTTCATCCCATCCTCGCCTTGTTTGGAGTGAGAGTGTGTGTGAATGGTGTGTCTCGTCCTATGTGTTCGTGTTGTCTCGGAGGTGGCCCCGACATTGGGCTGACCACTCATCCGGGGAGGCCCTCCATGTCCTTGTCTGCTCAAAAAAGTATGCATGTGATCGATAGATAATCCCTCTTCCGACAGGTCGCGGCCCTGTAAGGCATGGGCGACTAGGGTCGCTTAAATCGTAAAATGAAGAGTTAAAACTAAGACAAAGAAAGAAAGAAAGAAAGAAAGAAAGAAAGATATTCTAAAGGGAATAATGTTCAGGAATAAAACTCATTAATCTTAAATATTATATTATGCGCAGTAACTGATATTACTAAGGGCCTAGCAGTCCGCAAAATTTTACGAAGATCCTATACCAAACAAAGAACGTAAAAATACAAGTTATTAACCTCAATATAAATTTATTTTATTGTGCTTATAACTGATATTTGTTGGTCCACAAACGTCTACAAAGATTATTAATAAACCACAGAACGCAACAATCAATAACCTAGGCGGAAATCTACTTCATTATGCGTAGAACTATTTTATTTATCAGTCCCCATAAACATTAATGATTTACTCTACTTTACAGATAATAATAAAAGAATAGGTCATAATAAATTAGATGAGATAACGCAAGTTCAGCAGGATAAAGCTGGCATTTAAATGCGTACTTCATCCTGCATAGCGAATTCTCTACAGACGCCCATGAGTC
Organism: Ectobius pallidus; assembly: GCA_964059195.1. Lineage (NCBI taxonomy): Eukaryota > Metazoa > Arthropoda > Insecta > Blattodea > Ectobiidae > Ectobius > Ectobius pallidus. The sequence goes on along the minus strand of CAXKWD010000007.1, from coordinate 120,147,395 downwards.
TTGCTGGTTACGTGATAAAACGATACAACTTTTAAATGCCTTCTTGTGGTACTACGTAGTCAAGTTACTACTATTTACTATGTCCGTATCGGCCACTTCCGCATTAAAAAGCTCGCTTATCAATTACATGCACAAAGCTATAGCAAAACTGTACGAGTTCTCGAAGTAAGAATAATAATTCGTTTACGTACAGACTACCTTGACTAGGACGTTCGCTGACTTCACAGCATTTGTCTTTGTCTTCTTGCAATGTAGTCATAAACAATGGCGTTAAGATTACGCTGTGACAAGCGGGAAATAAAGATTTTTATGAGATTATACGTCATGTGCCAGTGGAAAATATTATGAACATGTGATATTTTGTGCTTGTACGGGTTGGTTACAAACGTACGATATTTATAAAAGTTATTTTTTTCTTTTTTTCGCAAATAGGCCTACTGTATCTCAATAATGGCTAGGATGAGGTAAGACTACAAGGATAAAAACAATTTGAGAAATTAGCAAAAGCATAATGAATAAAAGCAAACAAACAAGGGATAGGATGAAATAAATTAATGGAAAAGTTCCGTGACACGAACTGAAAGGTTTGAGGCACCTAAATATTAAATTCTATTTATCAGCTTTTTTTTTCCTCCTAAGACAGGTGAAAACGAGGACTAGAGAAAACTGCATAACGATGAGTTCCATAACCTGTACCCGTCACCGGATATAGTACGGGTAATTAAATCACGGAAGATGAAATGGGTTGGACATGTTGCGCGAATGGGGGAGGAAAGACATATCTTAAAAATAATGACGGGAAGACCCGCAGGGAAAAGACCACTTGGAAGACCTACATGCAGGTGGGAGAACAATGTTAGGATAGATTTAAGAGAAGTCGGATTTCCGAGGGATGTGTGTGATGGAGTTAGCACAGAATAGGGTTGAGTGGCGGGCTCAGGTAATCGCGGCAATGAACCTTCGGGTTCTATAAAATAGATAATATTCCTTTAGCTTACTATGGAATTGTCTATTGCCATTGAGTAAGTAAGTATCTGCTAATTTTATTTTTGGGCAGTGTTGTACATAGACAATAAACAGTATTCCTACTTGGCTGATAGGCTACTAAGAAAAACAGAAGAATATTACATGGACATACTGGGAAGCACATCCCTCAAGTAGGCCTAATGCTTATGGTTATTATTGAAATAACATTAAAATTATAGAAATAAAATACAATAAAATGAACAGCTCCTTAAGCAGGACTATAGCCAGAGGGAACCAGAGGCCCGAACTAGCAAATTTTGCCTATAGTGTTGAATTTTTCATAATTTTATCCTCTTCATAGGTTGATATAAATTTAATTGCGAGATAAGCTTGGAACATCATTAGAAAATCTCTTCTTTGTTTAAAAATCACAAGATGTTTAGTTCATATCACTGTTTTGAGCTTTCGAGAAGCGTGAAGCATTGGAGTATGAAGATATTTTCAGGAAATCCGCAACCAAACAAAATAGCAGACTGCTCACATTCCGCTTGAGAAAGAGTGAAATTTAATTTACATAACAGTTTTTTTAGAATCGTAATTAAATATAATCCCTAAATTCTTTTGGCCTATGGTCGTGGATCTCCGTGGGTGGTGGCGGGCCAACAAAAAAATAAATGAATAAATAAATATAAATAAAAAATAAAAACAAATAAATGTAGTGTGCAAGAAAGTACCGGGTGGCATTCCTAGTCTAGTATAGCCTACAACTGAAGTAAGTAAAATCACATATAATGACCTTTAAATATATTATTTAAAAAATTCATCTCTACACTCAAGAAATAGACTAAAGTTTTGTTAGTGTTAATTTTAAAAGTCTTGTTCATATAGGCCTATGCTACTTTTTTATTATTATTGTTTGTTATCATAGATTTCAGGAAATACAGCATTGCATTCTTTTGAAATATTGATGCCCAATCTAATGGTACTCGTATGTTCTGCCTACGGCAGGGTGCGAAATTTCCTGGTCGCTAGATCGCCATTATCAACCAAAATTCTGAGGCTGGCGACAAAAATTACATTTTGAAAAAGCATCTTATTCATTTGGTTAAGCTATTTTATTATTTTAATTTTCGCAACAAAATTCAAAATTTTAATAGCAGATGTTGCTATAAGCAGTCACTTATCAAGAAAAGTTTTTATTTTTTATTTACTTATTTAATTTTGCATAAATTAAAAACGAAATGCAGTAATATTTTATCAATCGACTGTAATGCTATACCGTATGTAAAAATAATGGCGACGAAAATTATTGGTTTGGCTACTACTTTCAGACTTGAAATTTCATGACATGGCTAGGGGCATAAAAAAAGAATAATAAAATCAGGTAAACTGAGGTAAAAAAGTGCCAGAATGCATTTGGTTAATCAGTGATAATTGCAATTAGCTTATGATATGCAGAAAATAAGTTATTTTTGTATTCGATTTCAGAGTTAAGCTCTGAATCGATTCATTAAGCTGGCCTTGCAGAAAAACAAAGGTATAAAGTTTGAAAGGCTTAGGCTATGTGAAGGAATATGTGGGTAGTGTTATTTGTCATAGCTAAATGGGTGAGAAATGGCCACTTACTATTCGGGAAGAACATAATCTGAGAGTGTTCGAAAACAGGGGTCTTAGGAAAATATTTGTGCCCAAGAAAGACGAAAATGGGAACTGGAGAAAACTACATAATGACAAGCTTCAATACCTGTACTCGTCACCGGATATAGTAAGGGTAATTAAATCACGGAGAATGAAATGGGCTGGAAATGGGCTGGAAATGGGGAGGAAAGACATATCTAGAAAATATTGACTGGGAGACCCGAAGGGAAAAGACCATATGGAAGACCTAGACGTATGTGAGAGGACAATATTAGAATAGATTTAAGGGAAGTAGGAGTTGCGAGGGATGGTTGGATGGAGTTAGTACATAATAGGGTCTCAATCGGAGAGCGACTATGAAGAGAAGTAGCTAGAAGGTGTACCTAAAGTTCCAAACAAAACAGTTTTGATTTTCACTGTGGTTTTCATTTTATGCCCCATCGGAGGTTGAAAAAAAATAGCCCTCGTAAGATCCGAGGATAGGTAACATCTTTCTACCCAGCAGTGATTGACTTGATCTTCGTATCCCGCCTGCAATGTGAACGAGTTACAAATGTTAAGCGCCTGCTGATGCCGACTAGAAAACCCGCAGTACACATATGTCGGAGAAGTGGCCGGTCAAGCTAGGCGTTACAGAAGTGTAGCGCCTGTACAGGCCGATTAGAAAACCCGCAGTACACAGATGACGGAGAAGTTGCCGCACGAGCTGGGCGTTATATTATCTCGTCGTACTGAAGTGACAAGTGCACCAATTGAGAATCAACGAATAGGAAATTTGGTAATTTATTGAATGCATTGTGTATTGAACACTATTTTTTTATGATAACGATTTAGCGGAATAGTAGAAGTGAAAATAAAAATCAGGTAAACTGATATAACAAAGTGCCAGAATGTTTTTGTTGAATCAATTATAATTGCAATTATGATATGCAGAAAATAAGTTTTTATCAGATTAAAATCGACTAGCGTCAGCAGAACTACAGATTTGTGATATCTTGACAATCGCTCACTCACATAAAAAAAATCCATTTCAAATCGGGCGGCTCCGCGATTTGATCCAGGGACTCCAGAATACGAGTCCAAGACGTTACCATATGGCCAACTCAGTCAGTTTGGCGGTCTAGTTTGATAAGCATAAATGAAAGAATAGTGCTATTTATCAAATCTAAAATGTATTCCAACTTGAAATTCAGTGGAAAATAATCATCCACCTCATTATCCTCTAAGTATGTACAGACGGCTTCCGATTTTTGTCATTTCAGTGTGTTGTAAATATTCACCCTCCGCTAATTCAACTCTCACCTCATCATCATCTTCTATATGTACACCGATTCCTCCCAGTTTTTGTAATTCTAGTGTGTTGTAAATATTCGCCCTGCATCAACTCATCATTCACCTCATCGTCATCTTCTACATATGTACTGATTGTGTCTGATTTATTGCCATTGTACCATGTTGTAATATTCACCCTTCGCAAATTCATCACTCACATCATCATCATCTACATTTATACCGAAGCCTTGAAACCAAGATAGCAAACTGTATGTAAATATTAGTCTATATGCATTATCTGTATTCTCCCCAGTAGTGTAGCCTCCGGCTGTGGGACTCTGGGTCAACTATGGTCAAATAAAAAAATTAAAAAATAAAAAAAAATAAAAAAACTCCGTTAATTATTTCACAGTAATGTACCTTCTGTATATAACAGTGTTCATGTAGTACCCAATTTCAACTAGAACAACGAAGTAAACAAACATCTGACTGCATTGCATCAAAGCCCTCAATGATAAAAAATTAAAATTAAAAAAATGCGGCATTGTGTCTCAACTGTTTGTTGACAGATATTTATGATATGAATTTGATTTGATAAATTCAAGTAATTTTCAGAAATTATATAATTTTTCAAGGGAAGGAATGGTTTGTTTGGATTTTTATTCTTCGCGATATTTCCGGGGTGAAATTATCAATATTTTACAGCTGGTGCCCGCGGCTTCGCCGCCATTATTAATTCACTCCAAGATTTTTAAGAAATTTACACTGACAGTTTATTAAAAATGTTGTGGTTCAGAGCTTTGAAAACTGTAAGTAAAAATAAAATTAGAATATTTGTTCATTGTGTTCATTTCACTTAGGCCTTATATAGTAAAGAAACTGTTTTCCAAATTTTGTACTATTCGTGGAAGTTTCGCTGATTGGTTGGCCTCGAGCCAATCAAAATGCTTCGAATTGTCGGAGAACGAAGATTACATTATAATAGATGTACTCGTTATTTCGGTACCGGTCAACCGATTTGGTCTAAATCCAGTAGGCTTCTTTCCATGTAAGTCATAAATGCGTGTACCAAGTTTCATGTAACTCCAATAACGCGTATTTGAATTATCGCACCTTTTTTATATATTTCCATCAAAATAGGCACTAAATTGAGCATTACTCCGATACCGGTCAACCGATTTGGTCCAATATCAATAGGGTTCTTCCCATGGACGTTATAAATGCGTATGTCAAGTTTCATAAAAATCCGATACAGCTTATTTGAGTTATGCCGCGGACAGACAGACAGACAGATAGACGGACAGACATTTTCCGTCCCCCACACAGTCTCATAAAGTACTCTTCTGGCACTTAATATCCTCTTATTGTAAAGTAGGCCAGGTCTAAAGAGGAAAATTTAGTCACTGTTCAACTTGCAAACCCACTTGTTACAGAACCAGGAATTATTTTCCGCATTTTACTGGTTATCCTGAAGGAATAAGTAATGTGTCATTACAATGAAGATGACGTGACGCATGTGACAATAATAGCACCTGTGGTATCGTGGTCTCGCCCTTTCATTTGCTTTCTACGTGAAAAACCATGAACAGCTGTCACCCTTGTGTTGTCTTTAATATTTCGTGGTCACGTAAGGTTCGGACATTGAGGGGGCCAGCCATATGGACGTACCAATCGCAAAAAAAGTAAGGCAGATTATGCAGGAACGAAGTAAAATATTCAGAGTATAAACTTTCTTTAAAAAGTTGTTCTTTATTTCGATGTCCCTGTGTTTTTATCTGTATATTATTTTCTATGAGGAATGGGGCACAAGTGATGCCAAGTATTTTTTTTGTAGATTTCGAAAAAAAATCTACTTATTGGGATCGATACCATGTCATGACTTTCGAAAAATTCTTTCATATCGTTACGTTTCATGCCTCCCTAAGTACGAAACCACCGCCCTTAGCCGTAATTTTGAAGATATTTGAACCAAATTTTATTATGTTATTTCTAGGCCCAATAGTTCGGTCAAGTTCGTTAATGAGCAAAAATTGGCCCAAGGGGGGAGGTCGGGGGAGGGGGTTGAAATTTTGAAAAAAATTATATCTCGGCCCCTATGAAGTACAGATGGAAACTTTGTTTGCATAAATTAGAGTACTCCCTATGGAGTTCACAGTGACACCAACGATTCGGGGGTACGAGTGAGGGTGGGGGATGGAAATTAGAAATTTTTGAAACCACGTCTTGTGGGGTATCGATGAAAAGCTCTTGGTGAGTACTCTACAAATCAATAACTAGTTTCTCGATAGGTCTCATATAAGGCGAGATTTGAATGTTTGAACAAGTGCTCTTTTCTCTTTTTTGCAGTTATTATTGCGGGTTTGTCATGCCAATGCTAAAGAAAAAGAGTGCTGCGCAGCGACAATAAATTAAACCAAAAACGCTTTGATAGCTACCTCAGCCTGTAGGCTTGCCTAAAGGGATTTTAATTGTGGTATATTTTTTAAATTTTCAAATATATAAATGAAAGGCAGAGTATGCAATGTATATACGATGCAGATCATAGGTAAGTTACTAGATGTAGGATTGAGTAGGGAGCAGACACCAATAAACATGCATAGACGACGGCATCGTGTCACTTTACGGTATTGCAATAGCTGGAAGCATGAAAACCCGCATAGTTCTACCTATAGAACCCTCGAAGTTCGGTACGGAAGATCCTTATTCACAAAGCTTCCATCAGCTCTCTGTGGCATTCTCTGGCATTTTCGCTCGATGTCATTTTTATACACACAGACGGATTAAGTTGTGGGTCAGCCGCGGTGCACATTGGATACGATATAGTCCTACAAGCTAGAAAGAAACCTTCGCGGAACGAAACTGTGATTAATTTGTAGGACCATAAGATGTGAAGAGCGTTCTTACGTAAGAATAGCTTTTTCTTAAGAGCGAAAATGCCACAGAATGCCACAGAGAGATGGTGGAAGCATTGGGAATAACAATTTTTGTAACGAACTTCAAGGATTTTATAGGTTGAGCTATGCGTGCTTTCATGCTTCCGACTACTACAATACAGTAGAGTGGCACGATGCCGTCGTGTGTGCATGTTTATAGGTGTCCGCTCCCTACTCGATCTTAAATCTAGTGCCCATAATCTGGAACACACATTCCATACCCTTCCCTTTCATTTGTGTATTTCAAAATTTCATAATGATACCACATTTTCCAAAAATAAAAACGTGCTTAATAAAGTTAGCTTATGCCAGAATTTTAATTTCAGAATAAGCAAGCTCGATCTCTTTCCCATTAAAATGGTTAGTTATTGTAGATAAGTGTAACTTCTTAGATACCGCACTTCGAAGTGCAATAGTCGAAAACCCAAGTGACTACAATTAGGCCTACTGTGTTTTCATTGAGAAATCAAATGGATCTGAATACGCGTATCGTATTGGATTCGTTATGAAAACAGGGATTCAGATCTATTTGAGATTCCACATCAACACACCTGGGATAGTATCGGATTGAGATTGTATTCGAGTCAGTGAAAGTGTACTTCCAATATAGTACAATACTAAATTAGCAAAAGAGACTTAGGTCTCTCTTAATTCAAATCACTTCAATTTTAGTTTTTTTTTTTAATTTTCTTCTTAGGGAGTCAATTTAAGAATAATACTAGATCATTAACATTCTACACTTCTGATTATTTTCCAGGCGCATGACTCTTTTCGTGTGTCATAATGCTAACAGAAAATGAAAATACATTCTTCAAAAAGAAAAGGAGAGTCCTACTGTATGCGTCCATAGAATTGCACTCTTCAAAGGGTTACAGGCAACGCTTGTTTTATTTTTCCCAAATGGTGGCATGAAGTAAGGCTTTACTCAAAAAGCAGATGTGCATGAACAAAATATCTCTATGTATCTACTGTTGACAAAAGGTAAAAATGAATCGGGAAACCTTTTCCTTTTTGCGGAAAGTCGTTTCAGTTACAAAAGAAAGACGGTCATCTTGCATTGTTTGTTTGACTCTGAGAGAACGTCCAGTTTCACCCTTTCCCAGCATCCAGCTGCCACGTCTTCAAAACAAGGAAAGGGTTTCTTGAATTTGGGATAAGAAAAATAGGGTCACAACTCTAGAAATTGGGACGATAAAGTATTGTTATAAAGAAGAAAACACTTTTCAAGTGCAGTAGGCAAAATGAGACAGCTGGTGATGTAGAGGTCGAATGTCTAATATGAGGCAGATGATAGTAAAATCTTTATGTAGAAAAGCTTATGCCAGTTGCTCAAATTTTCGTTCAATTCACTGTACAACTACCTATTTTCATGAAATTGCTATTACTCACTGTATAATATCCCTTTGGTCAAACAGTTTATCAAGCGTTTCGGCAAATAGGACTTGTTCAAATCCCAAACTGGTAAACTTACGCCTTACTGCCCACACCCCCGTCGATATTTTGTAGAACCTGAGTTACAAATGCTGATTCTGTTTTCTTGTCTCTCATATTCACTTTCCTAAGCAATGCATATCTATAGAAATGGCGATATATAGATACAATTATTAAGAACTGATTAGTGTAAAAAAATATTATAAAAACATGTCTTCTTGACATACACCGACGAAATGAAAATGTGTGCGGTAAGTTAGCTTACCGGCACTGAGTGCTGGAAATTCGAATCCCACCATGACAACATAAACGGGAAGTGAATTTAAAAAAATTATCGCAGAAAAATATATTTAAAAAAATAAGTTTTTCTTCTTTGAAAATTCGCAAAAGTAGTCTAATATCAGAAACAGTCTGACTGCCATTCATCTCACACACCTTGATTTAGGCTACAATGAATAAATAGCAGGCAAAATACTTCTGGAAAATTTCAAATTTTAGCATCCCAGTAACTACTGGTTCTGCCTTGTATGCACTCTTTCTTTTGACCCACTTCCATAAATTTGGCCCATCACTTATTTAACTGTTAACTCACCATTTTATCATTTTCAGACATTTAAGTTAATAACTTCCCACTTAAAGCAATTTTTAAATATCATTTTTTAATCCTGTTATTTAATGAAATATAATATATGTACTAAAATATGTTCTATGACTAGGCACCGCATTTTTTTGGTAACAGCGATAAGCGCGAAATTTTACAAAAGAGTTTTCCTTAGCTTTATGTAGCTTCCTGCATGCGTAAAATACCAATATTAAACGAACTGAATCCATGAAATATCGCGAAATTTGTGCGAAATGTCTAAATAAGCGCGAAATATGCCTATCCCATACGTAAACTGAGAAATATATACAAAAGTTTGATTAGTAGTTATAGACCATTTTTGAATGGATTGAGGGGAAATGGGGTGGGGGGTGGTTACGTCATCAGTGGTGGGGGTAATGACGTCATCACTTCCCCTCCAAGATGGCGGCACTTCCTGTTCCGGAGCAAAATGGCGGATCTTCCTGTTCCGGAACAAGATGGCGGATCTTCCTGTTCCGGAACAATATGGCGGATCTTCCTGTTCCGGAACAATATGGCGGCTAGCGCGAAATTCAAAATTTTATAAATGCAAGAGTGTGCTAAGTCGAAATTAATGCAAAAGTGAGCTAAGTCGAAATTTTATGGCGGGATATTTGAAAATTCAAAATTGTTATCAAGATGGCGACTAGCGCCGGCGGCTAGCGCGAAATTAAAAATTTTAAAAATGCAAGAGTGTGCTAAGTCTTAATATTATTTTAAATGTAAAAGTGGGGTTTATTTTTACCAAATAGTTAAGCCCTTATGCCAAGGACGTCTGGATATGCACTCTTACGCTAGGATTATTTTTACCAATTAGTTAAGCCCTTATGCCAAGGACGTCTGGATCCCCTCCCCTCTTATGCAAGCCTTTTACCAATTAGTTACGCCCTTATGCCATAGACGCCATGGACGCAATCTTACGCGAGGTTTTTTCTCGGGACGTTTGCAGTTGGGTCCTTTGGCTATCCCATATGAAGTCCCTACACTTTGAACTTTTTTATCCCGCAAACGTTATGACCTTTTGACAGTTGTAGTCGCTATCCCAGGACCTCCATATGACATCATTACGGTAGGCCAATTTATTTTTATGGATGCAGCGCCAAAGCTTTTAACCTACTCCCCCCCTTATGAATACAACACCTACTTTTCAAATTCAGAATTTTGTGTACGGTAGGCCACCTTCTTTTTATGGATGCAGCGCCAAAACTGTTAAACAACTCCCATTATGAATACAGTGACTACTTTTTTAATTCTGAATTTTGTGTACGGTAGGACATCTTTTTAGGGATGCAGCGCCAAAACTTTTAACCAACTCCCATTACGAATACAACACCTACTTTTTAAATTCTGAATTTTGTGTACGGCAAGCCAATTTATGGATGTAGCGCCAAAGCTATTAAACAGCTTCCCCTTACGAATACAGTGACTACTTTTTAAATTCAGAATTTAAAATAATGTCTTTAAATTAGATTTCAGGATAAAATGGCTTTAAATAATACTAGACACCATTAGACCTAATTGCATATTTTAGCCTTTTGGATAAGAGATGATGATGAAAGGCTGAAATAAAACTAACATTTTTCAGAAAAATAATTATTTATTTTCACACGAAATATTATGGTACCAGTATGGGAAGGTTCCCTTGCAGTTATATACAGAAATAATTCTATTATAGATAACATCTACGCAAACATCGTGGTCTAGTTTATTTTCATAACACCTCTAGCAATAACAATCAAGCGACACAATATAAATAGTACATGAATATGTAGGTCATCTCACTTTCAACACATCTCACTTTCACCACATCCGTTAACATCCGTATTGAACTTGTGTTTAAGTCCGCATTGATGACACAGATCTTAAAACTATTCTAGAACATAACCAAATTAACACAAGGAAGTGATTGCAACACACACACACACACAAACATCCTGGATGCTAATTGTAACTCCTCAACAGGACATGATCCTCAGGGTATAACAGAGATGCGTTTTTGGCAAACGTTCTCACATACTGTGTATAATCGTAAGTGGCTGTATCTCTACAACTGGTTGAAACTGTTAGTGCATCAAAGGCTTCTTCTTCCAGAAAAAAAAACATATCTAAGGTAAGATTTTTTTATTTATGTTGTTTAACTACAATTGTGTTTTTTTTTTAAACCCATATTGTATATTATCAATGATCCATGATTTTAAACTTAAAACAATTTGATATGCGCATTTTGCTTCAAGAAAATTATGAAATTTACAGACAGTAACTCGTTTAGGGAGAATATTTAAATTTGGACAATTGAAAACATAGAGATCGTAGATTTCAACAGACGGAATAATGGTCTGTAGAAACTGTTTCTTTTGCAATCCTTTCACAAATACATGATCACAATTGTTGAAAATATTTTTTAAAATATCTTCTAAATAAATATAATCTATAAAGCCCTGTTCGTAATTTAATCCGTGATGAAAATGTTCTAGATAATGTTTTGTCATCTCGTTTACAACACTGTCTTCAGGACTTTTGAATAACAGATGTACACTGTTTTCACCTTTCAAATCACAAGAAAAAAAATTCTTTTACAAAAAATAGACATGTTGACTGATCGACATAACCTTGTACGTCTGCAACTCGACCACCCCTACGATCAAAAGAAAATAATATATTACTAACATAATTCACACGCTTACGCAAGTATAAAAATAAATAAATAAATCATGACATTGTCTTCTTCTTTCTTAAACATCTGAAGTGATATTCATAAAACACCAAGTTGAGATATGGAAACACCCCTACAGATAGCCCCTCTCGTCCCTTAAGTACAGATGTTGAACTTCTCAAACCATCCTTAACATCTTTAACATCTGAAGTAACATTCATAAAAAACACTGTTTCAATAATAATAATTATAATTTTTCAAGAGATAAATTATATGCTGTTGTACCATCGAGATTTCCTTTATAGACTATCCCTATTTTACATACGCCTGTATTTATAGATTCAATGTCTTTCCCCTCAAATTGTTCGGTATACTTCTTCGGTAGAAAAATAGACAGCACTTCATCCTTGCTTTGCGATTGTATTTCTAACAAGACAGACTCCCCGTATTTAGTCTGTTTTAATACTGCAGACAGAACATTATATGTAGCACCTATTACTAGTTGTGAGATTGAAACGCACCTTGCTCCATAAGCAGCGTTATTGAATTTTTCAATTATTGATGCCATCTGAAAACAAGAAAAAAAAGTAATTAGTATATAACACGCTATGATATAACATTATTATACACTATGCTAATAATAAATTGTAGTAGGTGCTTTTGTAAAAAAAAAGAACAAGTCGGAGGACCAACAACTAATTAACAAAAACAAACAAGAAGTTATTTATATTAAATAAAAAAATGGCCTCGCTTACCTCTATACTTGTAGAAGAACAGATGATGATGCTGACGGCAACTATGTAGTCTACACTATTCACAACGATGAAACAATGTTTAATGACAGAACAGTAAAGTCAAGCCTTTTATACGGATAACAAGTAACGGGTTTCCCCCTCTATAAACACACTCAACTTTCTTCTTTGAAAATAGAACTAGATGCCTGAACATGATTTCGTACAAAGCTTGTTATGACATGTTCCTACATTTTAAATATATTTAGAATTATATGCCGGAACAGGATCTCGTGTGAGTAAGAGTTTGTTTACTGACCTAATTACGTTATATATTTTCAAACTTGTTGCGACATAAATGTAAGACCCTAACAGGATTTTCGTGAGAGGACGACCTTGTTTAACAACCTACGTAGAGGTTATTTTTAATACAGTTATTCAGATCCTGTTGTAATATATTCGTATGATTCATATTTTAGAAATGATTGTTAAATTGCTGTATTAATCATAATCAGCTCACTTCACCCCTAAGTATTGAAAGACAGTTGTCCCTTGCATTTAACCTTATAAGCTTTCGTTGGAAGTCAACTTTGCCTAATGTACAGATGTCCTGTGTGTATAGTCTTGTGTCTAAAATGTACTTTTCTATAGAGAAAAAATGTCCTCTTTACAATAATACGTATTTAAACTGAGGTTGTTCTTGGAATAATATTCTCAGTGATTCTATATTATTTTTGCTTCGAATTTCTTTTCCCGCAGAAGATGTCCAGGTAGTATTAATTTACTTAGTACATGAGTAACAAATAAGAGTGTTTTATATTGCAAATTTTAAATAGAATACAGTACCATCTATTAAACATTTTTCTAAAACCAACACATTTTATAAGTAATAATTTACGATTTTTGGTCATTTGTTTTTAAATTTGGGTAATTTCTTTTATTTATTTCTTGCTATTTTTAGGCAAAAATTCATTTATATTTTGCATTTGCACTATTTTATTTTGTCATAAAATATCTTGCGTTAGTAAATACATTGAAGTCCTGGTTCTAATAATAGGGTTCCTAATCATACTGTTTCATTATAAATTACTTTAACGTTTTAATTAAAATACTTACGTAGGGAAATAATAATATAGTCTCAACAATGTAACGATAACTTGAAATGAACTTAACGAAATCTACATTATAATTTTTACCATATTGAAAGTTGACTTGCAGTTTGTTTCGTGTACTGTTAACACCAAGACGTTTTCAGTCCCAAGCTTAAATGTATGTTCTGATTTCAGTTTTAAAATGATCACATAACTTTTCTCTGCTACTAAATTTACATTCTAATTTATTCCGTCATGAATTTTTCGCAATTATGTAACGATAACTTGAAATGAACTTAACGAAATCTACATTATAATTTTTACCATATTGAAAGCTGACTTGCAGTTTGTTTCGTGTACTGTTAACACCAAGACGTTTTCAGTCCCAAGCTTAAATGTATGTTCTGATTTCAGTTTTAAAATGATCACATAACTTTTCTCTGCTACTAAATTTACATTCTAATTTATTCCGTCATGAATTTTTCGCAACTATGTAACGATAACTTGAAATGAACTTAACAAAATCTACATTATAATTTTACCATATTGAAAGTTGACTTGCAGTTTATTGCGTGTACTGTTAACACCAAGACGTTTTCAGTCCCAAGCTTAAATGTGTGTTCTGATTTCAGTTTTAAAATGATCACATAACTTCTCTCTGCTACTAAATTTACATTCTATTTTATTCCTTCATGAAAGTTAATTTCCTAACGCAATTTCAGTGAATATATTCTTCAGGTAAAATAAATTCTACCGGTATGAAAAATCAATGTTGGGTATTTTTCTTTCAGAAAGTGATTAACTACTTTTAAAATCGGCTCCAAAACAACTTTTTTTAGAATGTTTTTGATTCTAGATAAGCTATAAATTAAATTTACTTTATTTCTCGGAAGCTGTAAATAAAATAGCTCGTCTTAAATTGTTTTACAAAGTGCAAGGTTCTCTGTTTAACTACTCCTTCAATTACATTATCTGTATTTAGAATTAAAATTCATTTAAATAACAAAGACGTTATAAGATTCGTTGTACATGTAATTATTCATTACTGTCCGTTTATAATGTTCAAGGTTTTCAACCATAGTTTGTATAAATAATTTAGTTTTCATAACGATTTACATAATATTCTGTCAGTTTTCAACCATGACTGGTATAAATAATTTAGTTTTCACAACGACTGTATAAATGATTTAGTTTTCACAACGACTGTATAAATGATTTAGTTTTCACAACGACTGGAGTGTACAAAGAAGACATTTTCAAATTACTTAGGTACAAGTTAGTAATATTTTCAACTTTTAGATAATATTATACAGATTGTTTTATCCACAAGCCATGACTTGTAATAAAAAGTTCAGTTTTCATAGCGATTGAAGTGCAGAAAGAAGACATTGTCGAATTAATTAGGTACAAGTTAGTAATAACTTCTACATATGAACACAATTATACATTTTTTAATCACAAGTTATATAAAATAATCTAGTTTTCGTAATAACTTGTGTGCAGAGGTAGTTACTTAGTTAGTTTCGTTGTGAATATTCTTTGATTTAAATAATATGGTGTCAGTTTTCAGCCATGATTTGTAATAAATATTTTTTTTTCATAACGAGTGAAGTGCACAAAGAAGACTTTTTTTTCAAATTTCATCAAATATGTTACCCACAGGAGGGATAATTAAAATCAATAAGGTGTCAGTGCGCATGTTTAGGTGTTAGTTTCGAAAAGTAAAGGCAATACTAGGAAATTAAATCGTTTTTATGAGGTAGCCATCTTTAAATGTTGGACAAGGAATTTGAAATTATATTTTAGTTTAGTTACTACGAACAAGTTAGAAATTTTTTATGAAAACTTTTTTTTGATTTAAACAATATTCTTTCAGTTTTCAACCACGACTTGTGTAAATCATTTAGTTTTCACAACGAGTGAAGTGCACAAAGAAGACATTTTCAAATTAATTAGGTACAGGTTAGTAATAATTTCTACATATGAATTAAATTATACATTTATTAATCCCAAGTTATGTAAAATAATCTATTTTTCATAATAACATGTGTGCAGAGGTAGTTAGTTCGTTAGGTTCGTTGTGAATATTCTTCAAGTTAGTATTATTTTCAACATTTAAATAATATTATACTGTTTTTAACCACTAGTTGTGTAAAATAATTTAGTTTTCGTATTAACATCTGTGCAGAAGAAGTAAGTTTCTTCTAATTAACAGCAACAAGTTAGACGGCCCTTAAGAAAGGTTAGGTTAGTTTAGGGTATGTTAGGTTATTGGGATCTGAAATTTTTAAAATTGTGTCTATAGGCTTGGAAAGGTTAGATTAGGAGCGTTTTGTTATGTTAGGTTATGTTATTGGGATAAAATTATTATAATTTTTTTCATTCTATTTCGTAATAGTATATAACTATATTACTGCACTCACGCTAATACGAAAACTAAATTATTTTACACAACTTGTGATTAAAGACTGTATAATATTATTTAAATGTAGAAAATATCACTAACTTCAATCTAGTTATTTTGAAAATGTCTTCTAATGTTATTTAAATAAAAAATACATTTACAAAAATGTCAAACTTGTTGTTAATTAGAAGAACACTTACTACTTCTGCACTCACGTTAATACGAAAACAAAATTATTTTACACAACATGTGATTAAAGACTGTATAATAATATTTAAATGTAGAAAATATCACTAACTTCAATCTAGTTATTTTGAAAATGTATTCATTCTACTCTTCAGTCGCTATGAAAACTATAATATTTATACAAGTCAAGGTTGAAAACTGACAAAGCGTGTCTTTTCATACTGTATAAAACACAATTTGTGATTGAAAATGTACAATTGTATTCAGATGTTGGCAATAATAACGTTATTACAACACAACTCGTGATTAAAAAACGTATAATACTATTTAAATGTAGAAATGATTACTAACATGTGCCAAATTAAATTGGAAATGTCGTACATGTACACTTCACTTTCTATGAAAACTAAAATATTTATATAAGTCATGGTTGAAAACTAACAATGCGTACCTTTTCATACTGTATAAAACACAACTTATCATTAAAAAACTGTATACTATTATTTAATTCTAGAAATTATTACTAACATGTAATAATTAATTTGAAAATGCCGTCCTTGTACAGTTCAACCGCTATGAAAACTAAATTATCTATACAACTTGCGGTTGAAAACTGACAAAGAATGCCATTTCATACTGTATAAAACACAACCTGTGATAAAAAACTGAATAAAGTATTTAAATGTAGAAACTATTACTAACATGTACCGAATAAATTTGAAAATGTCGCTATGAAACTAAATTAATTATACAAGTCAAGGTTTAAAACCGACAAAGCTTGCCTTTTCATACTGTAAAACACAACTTGTGGTTAAAAAAAATCTGAATAAAGTATTTGAATGTAGAAACTATTACTAACATGTACCAAATTAATTTGAAAATATCGTCCTTGTACACCTAAGTGTTCTGGTTGCACTATGGCCCTGGGGTCGACTCAGCCTCCAACAGAAATGAGTACCAGGAGCATTCCTGGGGGTAAAGGCGGCCGGTGCGTAAGGCTGACAACCTTACCACCTTCATGTGCCGATGTTTAAAAATCTGGGAGCCTCAACCTCCTGGAACCCTCTGGGCCTCCATGGCCTGTAATAGGGAACACTTTACTTTTACACCTAAGTCGCTATAAAAACTAAATTATTTATACAAGTCATGGTTGAAAACTGACAAAATGTTATTTAAATCAAAAAGTATTCACAAAGATGTCTAACTTGTTGTTAATTAGAAGAAACATACTACTTCTTCACTCAAGCTAATACGAAAACGAAATTAATTTACACAACTTGTGATTATAAACTGTATAGTATTATATAAATGTAGAAAATATTACTAACTTGGACCTAGTTATTTTGAAAATGTCTTCGTTCTACACTTCAGTCGCTATGAAAACTAAATTATTTATACAAGTCATGGTTGAAAACTGAGTAAATGTTATTTAAATCAAAAATATATTTACAAAATTGCCTAACTTGTTGTTAATTAGAAGAAACTTACTACTTCTTCACTCATGCTAATACAAAAACGAAATTATTTTACACAACATGTGATTAAAAACTCTATAATATGAAATACATTTAGAAAATATGACTGACGTGTACCTAATTAATTTGGAAATGTCTTCTTTCTACACTTCCGTCGCTATGAAAGCTAAATTATTTATACAAGTCTTGGTTGAAAACTGAGTAAATGTTATTTAAATCAAAGATATATTTACAAAAATGTCTAACTTGTTGTTAATTAGAAGAAACTTACTACTTCTTCACTCATGCTAATACGAAAACGAAATTATTTTACACAACTTGTGATTAAAAACTCTATGATATGAAATAAATTTAGAAAATATGACTAACGTGTACCTAATTAATTTGAAAATGTCTTCTTTCTACACTTCTGTCGCTATGAAAGCTAAATTATTTATACAAGTCATGGTTTAAAACTGAGAAAATGTTATTTAAATCAAAAATACATTTACAAAAAAGTCAAACTTGTTGTTAATTAGAAGAAAACTTACTACTTCTGCACTCACGTTAATACGAAAACAAAATTATTTTACACAACTTGTGATTAAAGACTCTATAATATGAAATAAATTTAGAAAATATCACTAACTTCAATCCAGTTATTTTGAAAATGTCTTCATTCTACACTTCAGTCGCTATGAAAACTAAATTATTTATACAAGTCATGGTTGATAACTGAGAAAATGTTATTTAAATCAAAAATACATTTACAAAAAAGGCCAAACTTGTTGTTAATTAGAAGAAAACTTACTACTTCTGCACTCACGTTTATACGAAAACAAAATTATTTTACACAACTTGTGATTAAAGACTGTATAATATTATTTAAATGTAAAAAATATCACTAACTTCAATCTAGTTATTTTGAAAATGTCTTCATTCTACACTTCAGTCGCTATGAAAACTAAATTATTTATACAAGACATGGTTGATAACTGACAGAATATTATTTATATAAAAAAGTATTCACAAACTGAAAAGAACAGAATGACACTATCCAAAAAAAATTATTTCCGTGGATGTAGATGTTTACCAGAATTTTATTTTGTTCAAACACACATTATAACTTTTTCTCTTCTCCTGCAACTGTATTAAAACAAACAGTGTGATGTTTTTTAAGAAAAGGATACATGTGCCCAATAACATAACCTAACATAACAAAACGCTCCTAATCTAACCTTTCCAAGCCTATAGACACAATTTTAAAAATTTCAGATCCCAATAACCTAACATAACCTAAACTAACCTAACCTTTCTTAAGGGCCGTCTAACTTGTTGCTGTTAATTAGAAGAAACTTACTTCTTCTGCACAGATGTTAATACGAAAACTAAATTATTTTACACAACTAGTGGTTAAAAACAGTATAATATTATTTAAATGTTGAAAATAATACTAACTTGAAGAATATTCACAACGAACCTAACGAACTAACTACCCCTGCACACATGTTATTATGAAAAATAGATTATTTTACATAACTTGGGATTAATAAATGTATAATTTAATTCATATGTAGAAATTATTACTAACCTGTACCTAATTAATTTGAAAATGTCTTCTTTGTGCACTTCACTCGTTGTGAAAACTAAATGATTTACACAAGTCGTGGTTGAAAACTGAAAGAATATTGTTTAAATCATAAAAAAGTTTTCATAAAAAATTTCTAACTTGTTCGTAGTAACTAAACTAAAATATAATTTCAAATTCCTTGTCCAACATTTAAAGATGGCTACCTCATAAAAACGATTTAATTTCCTAGTATTGCCTTTACTTTTCGAAACTAACACCTAAACATGCGCACTGACACCTTATTGATTTTAATTATCCCTCCTGTGGGTAACATATTTGATGAAATTTGAAAAAAAAAGTCTTCTTTGTGCACTTCACTCGTTATGAAAAAAAAAATATTTATTACAAATCATGGCTGAAAACTGACACCATATTATTTAAATAAAAGAATATTCACAACGAAACTAACTAAGTAACTACCTCTGCACACAAGTTATTACGAAAACTAGATTATTTTACATAACTTGTGATTAAAAAATGTATAATTGTATTCATATGTAGAAGTTATTACTAACTTGTACCTAATTAATTCGACAATGTCTTCTTTCTGCACTTCAATCGCTATGAAAACTGAACTTTTTATTACAAGTCATGGCTTGTGGATAAAACAATCTGTATAATATTATCTAAAAGTTGAAAATATTACTAACTTGTACCTAAGTAATTTGAAAATGTCTTCTTTGTACACTCCAGTCGTTGTGAAAACTAAATCATTTATACAGTCGTTGTGAAAACTAAATCATTTATACAGTCGTTGTGAAAACTAAATTATTTATACCAGTCATGGTTGAAAACTGACAGAATATTATGTAAATCGTTATGAAAACTAAATTATTTATACAAACTATGGTTGAAAACCTTGAACATTATAAACGGACAGTAATGAATAATTACATGTACAACGAATCTTATAACGTCTTTGTTATTTAAATGAATTTTAATTCTAAATACAGATAATGTAATTGAAGGAGTAGTTAAACAGAGAACCTTGCACTTTGTAAAACAATTTAAGACGAGCTATTTTATTTACAGCTTCCGAGAAATAAAGTAAATTTAATTTATAGCTTATCTAGAATCAAAAACATTCTAAAAAAAGTTGTTTTGGAGCCGATTTTAAAAGTAGTTAATCACTTTCTGAAAGAAAAATACCCAACATTGATTTTTCATACCGGTAGAATTTATTTTACCTGAAGAATATATTCACTGAAATTGCGTTAGGAAATTAACTTTCATGAAGGAATAAAATAGAATGTAAATTTAGTAGCAGAGAGAAGTTATGTGATCATTTTAAAACTGAAATCAGAACACACATTTAAGCTTGGGACTGAAAACGTCTTGGTGTTAACAGTACACGCAATAAACTGCAAGTCAACTTTCAATATGGTAAAATTATAATGTAGATTTTGTTAAGTTCATTTCAAGTTATCGTTACATAGTTGCGAAAAATTCATGACGGAATAAATTAGAATGTAAATTTAGTAGCAGAGAAAAGTTATGTGATCATTTTAAAACTGAAATCAGAACATACATTTAAGCTTGGGACTGAAAACGTCTTGGTGTTAACAGTACACGAAACAAACTGCAAGTCAGCTTTCAATATGGTAAAAATTATAATGTAGATTTCGTTAAGTTCATTTCAAGTTATCGTTACATAATTGCGAAAAATTCATGACGGAATAAATTAGAATGTAAATTTAGTAGCAGAGAAAAGTTATGTGATCATTTTAAAACTGAAATCAGAACATACATTTAAGCTTGGGACTGAAAACGTCTTGGTGTTAACAGTACACGAAACAAACTGCAAGTCAACTTTCAATATGGTAAAAATTATAATGTAGATTTCGTTAAGTTCATTTCAAGTTATCGTTACATTGTTGAGACTATATTATTATTTCCCTACGTAAGTATTTTAATTAAAACGTTAAAGTAATTTATAATGAAACAGTATGATTAGGAACCCTATTATTAGAACCAGGACTTCAATGTAT
Source organism: Ectobius pallidus (assembly GCA_964059195.1). NCBI lineage: Eukaryota > Metazoa > Arthropoda > Insecta > Blattodea > Ectobiidae > Ectobius > Ectobius pallidus. The sequence continues at coordinate 120,126,396 of CAXKWD010000007.1, read as the reverse complement.
TTACTAACGCAAGATATTTTATGACAAAATAAAATAGTGCAAATGCAAAATATAAATGAATTTTTGCCTAAAAATAGCAAGAAATAAATAAAAGAAATTACCCAAATTTAAAAACAAATGACCAAAAATCGTAAATTATTACTTATAAAATGTGTTGGTTTTAGAAAAATGTTTAATAGATGGTACTGTATTCTATTTAAAATTTGCAATATAAAACACTCTTATTTGTTACTCATGTACTAAGTAAATTAATACTACCTGGACATCTTCTGCGGGAAAAGAAATTCGAAGCAAAAATAATATAGAATCACTGAGAATATTATTCCAAGAACAACCTCAGTTTAAATACGTATTATTGTAAAGAGGACATTTTTTCTCTATAGAAAAGTACATTTTAGACACAAGACTATACACACAGGACATCTGTACATTAGGCAAAGTTGACTTCCAACGAAAGCTTATAAGGTTAAATGCAAGGGACAACTGTCTTTCAATACTTAGGGGTGAAGTGAGCTGATTATGATTAATACAGCAATTTAACAATCATTTCTAAAATATGAATCATACGAATATATTACAACAGGATCTGAATAACTGTATTAAAAATAACCTCTACGTAGGTTGTTAAACAAGGTCGTCCTCTCACGAAAATCCTGTTAGGGTCTTACATTTATGTCGCAACAAGTTTGAAAATATATAACGTAATTAGGTCAGTAAACAAACTCTTACTCACACGAGATCCTGTTCCGGCATATAATTCTAAATATATTTAAAATGTAGGAACATGTCATAACAAGCTTTGTACGAAATCATGTTCAGGCATCTAGTTCTATTTTCAAAGAAGAAAGTTGAGTGTGTTTATAGAGGGGGAAACCCGTTACTTGATATCCGTATAAAAGGCTTGACTTTACTGTTCTGTCATTAAACATTGTTTCATCGTTGTGAATAGTGTAGACTACATAGTTGCCGTCAGCATCATCATCTGTTCTTCTACAAGTATAGAGGTAAGCGAGGCCATTTTTTTATTTAATATAAATAACTTCTTGTTTGTTTTTGTTAATTAGTTGTTGGTCCTCCGACTTGTTCTTTTTTTTTACAAAAGCACCTACTACAATTTATTATTAGCATAGTGTATAATAATGTTATATCATAGCGTGTTATATACTAATTACTTTTTTTTCTTGTTTTCAGATGGCATCAATAATTGAAAAATTCAATAACGCTGCTTATGGAGCAAGGTGCGTTTCAATCTCACAACTAGTAATAGGTGCTACATATAATGTTCTGTCTGCAGTATTAAAACAGACTAAATACGGGGAGTCTGTCTTGTTAGAAATACAATCGCAAAGCAAGGATGAAGTGCTGTCTATTTTTCTACCGAAGAAGTATACCGAACAATTTGAGGGGAAAGACATTGAATCTATAAATACAGGCGTATGTAAAATAGGGATAGTCTATAAAGGAAATCTCGATGGTACAACAGCATATAATTTATCTCTTGAAAAATTATAATTATTATTATTGAAACAGTGTTTTTTATGAATGTTACTTCAGATGTTAAAGATGTTAAGGATGGTTTGAGAAGTTCAACATCTGTACTTAAGGGACGAGAGGGGCTATCTGTAGGGGTGTTTCCATATCTCAACTTGGTGTTTTATGAATATCACTTCAGATGTTTAAGAAAGAAGAAGACAATGTCATGATTTATTTATTTATTTTTATACTTGCGTAAGCGTGTGAATTATGTTAGTAATATATTATTTTCTTTTGATCGTAGGGGTGGTCGAGTTGCAGACGTACAAGGTTATGTCGATCAGTCAACATGTCTATTTTTTGTAAAAGAATTTTTTTTCTTGTGATTTGAAAGGTGAAAACAGTGTACATCTGTTATTCAAAAGTCCTGAAGACAGTGTTGTAAACGAGATGACAAAACATTATCTAGAACATTTTCATCACGGATTAAATTACGAACAGGGCTTTATAGATTATATTTATTTAGAAGATATTTTAAAAAATATTTTCAACAATTGTGATCATGTATTTGTGAAAGGATTGCAAAAGAAACAGTTTCTACAGACCATTATTCCGTCTGTTGAAATCTACGATCTCTATGTTTTCAATTGTCCAAATTTAAATATTCTCCCTAAACGAGTTACTGTCTGTAAATTTCATAATTTTCTTGAAGCAAAATGCGCATATCAAATTGTTTTAAGTTTAAAATCATGGATCATTGATAATATACAATATGGGTTTTAAAAAAAAACACAATTGTAGTTAAACAACATAAATAAAAAAATCTTACCTTAGATATGTTTTTTTTTTCTGGAAGAAGAAGCTTTTGATGCACTAACAGTTTCAACCAGTTGTAGAGATACAGCCACTTACGATTATACACAGTATGTGAGAACGTTTGCCAAAAACGCATCTCTGTTATACCCTGAGGATCATGTCCTGTTGAGGAGTTACAATTAGCATCCAGGATGTTTGTGTGTGTGTGTGTGTTGCAATCACTTCCTTGTGTTAATTTGGTTATGTTCTAGAATAGTTTTAAGATCTGTGTCATCAATGCGGACTTAAACACAAGTTCAATACGGATGTTAACGGATGTGGTGAAAGTGAGATGTGGTGAAAGTGAGATGACCTACATATTCATGTACTATTTATATTGTGTCGCTTGATTGTTATTGCTAGAGGTGTTATGAAAATAAACTAGACCAGGATGTTTGCGTAGATGTTATCTATAATAGAATTATTTCTGTATATAACTGCAAGGGAACCTTCCCATACTGGTACCATAATATTTCGTGTGAAAATAAATAATTATTTTTCTGAAAAATGTAAGTTTTATTTCAGCCTTTCATCATCATCTCTTATCCAAAAGGCTAAAATATGCAATTAGGTCTAATGGTGTCTAGTATTATTTAAAGCCATTTTATCCTGAAATCTAATTTAAAGACAATATTTTAAATTCTGAATTTAAAAAGTAGTCACTGTATTCGTAAGGGGAAGCTGTTTAATAGCTTTGGCGCTACATCCATAAATTGGCTTGCCGTACACAAAATTCAGAATTTAAAAAGTAGGTGTTGTATTCGTAATGGGAGTTGGTTAAAAGTTTTGGCGCTGCATCCCTATAAAGATGTCCTACCGTACACAAAATTCAGAATTAAAAAAGTAGTCACTGTATTCATAATGGGAGTTGTTTAACAGTTTTGGCGCTGCATCCATAAAAAGAAGGTGGCCTACCGTACACAAAATTCTGAATTTGAAAAGTAGGTGTTGTATTTATAAGGGGGGGGAGTAGGTTAAAAGCTTTGGCGCTGCATCCATAAAAATAAATTGGCCTACCGTAATGATGTCATATGGAGGTCCTGGGATAGCGACTACAACTGTCAAAAGGTCATAACGTTTGCGGGATAAAAAAGTTCAAAGTGTAGGGACTTCATATGGGATAGCCAAAGGACCCAACTGCAAACGTCCCGAGAAAAAACCTCGCGTAAGATTGCGTCCATGGCGTCTATGGCATAAGGGCGTAACTAATTGGTAAAAGGCTTGCATAAGAGGGGAGGGGATCCAGACGTCCTTGGCATAAGGGCTTAACTAATTGGTAAAAATAATCCTAGCGTAAGAGTGCATATCCAGACGTCCTTGGCATAAGGGCTTAACTATTTGGTAAAAATAAACCCCACTTTTACATTTAAAATAATATTAAGACTTAGCACACTCTTGCATTTTTAAAATTTTTAATTTCGCGCTAGCCGCCGGCGCTAGTCGCCATCTTGATAACAATTTTGAATTTTCAAATATCCCGCCATAAAATTTCGACTTAGCTCACTTTTGCATTAATTTCGACTTAGCACACTCTTGCATTTATAAAATTTTGAATTTCGCGCTAGCCGCCATATTGTTCCGGAACAGGAAGATCCGCCATATTGTTCCGGAACAGGAAGATCCGCCATCTTGTTCCGGAACAGGAAGATCCGCCATTTTGTTCCGGAACAGGAAGTGCCGCCATCTTGGAGGGGAAGTGATGACGTCATTACCCCCACCACTGATGACGTAACCACCCCCCACCCCATTTCCCCTCAATCCATTCAAAAATGGTCTATAACTACTTTGATTTAAAATAGCAATACTCTGTTTAGTGTGATTTTTTCCTTCATTTCTTGTAGCATGCTTTCTTTTCAGCTATTTCTGTGGCTGCCTAGAAGTTACCGATACTTAATACAGCAAATACTCAGGAATAAAAACTATTCAGTGGCCACGATAGGGCTATACTCCTTTTTTTGTATCTCTGCGCCTAAGTTAGTTTGCAGCAAGAAGTGTAGAGTTAACAGCTTTCGTATTTTATCCACAATAGTTGGCACTCTTGTGCATATAAATTACGCCATTTTAGGTTATATAAATGCTCACTTCTTCACGATTTTTCTTTCATTTCACATATTTTTTACAACAAACTGAGTTTATATATAGGCCTACGAATTCTAAGAGTATCATAACTTCAAATATGGCCATTTTTGTGGTTCTAAAAAAGAAAACTGAGTGCAGAGTTCCGTAGCATCCTCAAAAGAATAACTGTACAAAATAATTTATTTTGCGAAATACCCACGAAATGGAAGGAAGTTAACCCCGAAATCAGCCATTTTATTTTAACAAAAAATACGGTCCTTATCTATAATTTATTATTCTTGAATAATTTTTCATGAAAAATGACAATGTAAGAAAAAGGCATGTAATCAAATTCAGAAGAGAATATATAGGACAGTTACCAAAAGTTTTAAAAAATAACAACATAAAAATTGTACAAATCTGAAGTTATCGTACATAGCATGGAACAACACACATGTTGTAAATAATATTATTATGGCTAAAAGTTTACACATCAAAATAAATACATGAATAAGGGCATATTAGGCTATGTCATACAATGCACACTGGTTGCATTATGAATAAGTTATCTTGCTGCGATATCAAGTTCTGTTGGCCTTAGCAATCAGAGATGTACTATCTTGGTTGGTTGTTTTGTTATTAACGATGGGAGTGGCTGTAACTTAATGTATTGTCCCCTAAAACACCGAAACCTTGAATAGGAAGTATCTTATTGGTTACTACATTCTGATTCTATTGCTTTATTCAACAAATGGAACCAAGCATTTTTTTATTTTCTATTTTCTCCCTTCTTTATTTGATTCAAATGCCCTAATGACCATTTTAGATTCCCCTTCTCTTAAAGCGGTTAATGTCTTCATTTGTTATTATTTTTTTTATTTCTACTGATTATGAATTAGGCCTAAGAGTAGTTTAATGTATACTCAAAACTTTTCTTGCAACACTAGAGGTACATGCATTAGGTTGACAAGTTTTAAGTTACTAGTTTAAGCAGATTCTTACAAAGTCAGAGATTTGATATTTACTGAAAAGTTGCTAAGAAGCACTAACACGATTTTTTAATTGAATTTATCTAGATTCTATAATGACGTATTCAATTGTATAGTTTAAAACTGAAAACATTTTGAGAAGTCCTGAGAAAGCACGTAGCAATAGACTGAGAAATTAGTCCCTTATCACTAGGGTTCGAATGTTTATGACATGTCATAGTTTTATTTTTACCTCAGTTCTCTCCGCAAACACAAATTAAACACGAATTGCACGCTTGTTATCCTAATTTGACCGTTTTTATTTTGCATATAAAGTCGTATTTTGGTCTTTTTTGTGGTTTTGGTCATATTTCGGTCATATTTGTAATTTAACTTCATATTTCAGTTATAAATTCGGTATAAGAGTACACTTATGCAATAAATGAATTGAAAATGTTAGTGTAAATCCGGCAACTTTATCCCAAGGCATGCGCAGTGATAAGGATAGAGACATGCCCATTTCCGCAATCCTGTGACATCATTATAGTAAACGCAGAAGGTGAACAGGTGCGAGGCCTGAATTGCTATTATAACCTCGTCATGAGTCAGGCGTCAGGCGGAACCAGAGAAAAACTTGTCTCGATGAAAAGAGGCTTACAGTTAGTCACGAGTCCTCTTTCATTTTTCATTAAGGGCAAATCTAAGTCATGTCCTTCAGATTTTTCCCGCCTAACACTTCCCCAACGTTAAATTTATTTTTAGTAAGCCTTTATGAAAGGGAAGACAACAAGGCAAAGATTGTGCAATAGGCCTAATTAAAATTAGGAAGTGATCATAAAATGCTGCGCTGTGGAAGATTATGCATTCATAATTGTGCACAATCACTCATCACTCATCAATAAAGCCATATTATTTTTTATATGAAATAGCAATAGAATTAAACTTTAAAATTTCATTAGGCCTAAATATGTGAACTTAAACTAAATCATTGTTTAGAATAATTAATGCTGGTTAAATGTAAAATTATGGAATATTTCTTCGTCAAGTTTACACTTAAAATTTACTCTATAAAAAATAACTCCACAATCTGAAACAGTTATTAATCGAGTTGGGGAGCCAGACCTTGGCAGGTTGGCAGATCCCTTACTTCTCTAAAGAAATAGGGCGGTACAGCACGAAAAGACATTAGTTCATTCTGCACCAAGCTTCCCACAACAATAATTGCAATTTATAATTCCTTACAATTGCATTTTGTTACCACATATTTATAACGGGAATTTGGGTAGCTTAGCTCTCTGTATCATCAGATCGTGATCCAGCTTATTTCCTTCGGATTAGAGAACATATCAAGAAACCATTACTTCTTCTGAACATTAATAATAGTCTAAACTATATTATTGTATTCTTCCAGCCTTCTTGAAATACGAAAAGCAGCTGCCTTCAATGCTGAATGAAAGACACTTCGAAAGAATAGAGATGATAATATATACGGGGAAAATTATTATAGAATTAAACACGAAAATGGACCAGATGGCAAACCTCTTGGATAAAACTTCAACTGATTTTCGCTATAGACCACAAACCTCACGATAACAGATGGAAGGAAACAGTTTAAACAAAAGAAAATGGTTTATACGTGTCTAGTTATAAGAAAAAGTGTTTTCCTCGAGGAAGTTATATGTTTGTATTGAGGGGAGAGAGAGGATTTACCTGAGATGAAGAAGGATACTAAAGATGTACCTTTGTTAGTTAGTGCTCAAGACCGGAAACTCAACATGTGTTCAAACAGGAAGGTCATGTTGCGATTTTTTTCAATGAGAACTAAAATCAGAAGCCGGTGGGAGTAGTAACAGAACGAAAAGCATAGATCCATACCATAAGGAACAGTATGTCTACTACATTCCCTAATCGGATTTTATTATTCAGTGTTCGCTACTTTATCTTATGGAATGAAGAGTATACCATAGACCCAATTTGGTGAATTTAAGCATGTTCACTGCCAATTCATTCTCAATATTAGGGAATAATCCAACTTCAGGCATTCCCATTATTAAAGATTAACAAAAATCTTACCCTCGCGATTTTCTCGTATTTCATTCCAGCATAGAATAAATATTCGCCTATGCGATATAATGCCTTCCTCTTATGTAATGCCCAAGAATATGGTCTTAGTGTTAATCTTTGTGCGTTGTGACTGAGATATTAGCTTATAGGTCTAACTAAATTCAGGCAACTTTTGGTAAATAAATAAATAAATGTTGCAAGGTATTTAAATAGTCATTAATGTTCTAGATATAAACATATTATCTTTACCCAGCCATTTTTGGGAAAGCCTCGCTAAACGGGTTTCTTTTCATGTTAAGTAGCAGTAACAGTTAGAGAAAGTTTCCAAAATGTTTCATGTCCCACTGAAAGATAGTTATCTCGAATATATTATATTTATTATTCATACCTTTTCTCAACTTGCATTTTTTATTTGAGGTGAATAGCTTACATCATCCTAAAAGGGGCATAACAATATAATACTGATTTGTTGATTCATTTTTTGATATTATTAAAAAAAACTAGTGTTCTATTATCGTCAAGTTAATTAATAAACTTAAAATTGAAAGCTTTTTTTAAAATAAAAATGCCAATACCACTTACTGCTTCTTTCTTTTTGTTCTCCGTTGAGTGTACAAAATGAGTCAACTGATAGAAGTAATCGATTTGTGGTAAGACCTAAAATCATAATTTGAAACAAAAAGTTTATACATTTATCTACACCTAGCCTATATCAATTTCAAACGTTTACATATAATATAAAGAATGCCGGTGGTCAATAGTTTAATTGTAGGCTAGCAATTACTCTAAATTCTAGACATTTTTGAAGATCCTACCGTATAGGCTACCGTATAATTGTAGGTACATATGATATCAGGTATTTATTTGCAACTTTGCCACCAGGTTTTTGGCCCACTTGCAGTGCAGTAAAATAAATTTAAATAAATAAATAAATAAATAAACAATTTAATTTTTATTCACTTTATTAGGTTTCGAACAAATTAAAAATCTCCTTAGTTAGATTTTTTTCTTTTTCTTTTATCGTAAATTTTGACAAAGATTTAAGTATCAGAATCGAAAAAAATAAGTTGATTTCGATTCATTCATTGTCATTCAAACGTAATTTTTATTGAGGGCAAACCTAGCAAAATTACATATTTGTATCATGTCCATGATTTTGCAAGATGGTACGCATGAAGTCAAAACACCCAGCTCTGATAACTCGTGTTGTGTATATAATATATAGGCCTAGACGACAACTAACAAATTCTTTGCTTTTCTGGCATTTGAACTATATTAGTATTTTGACATAAGAGTTAATATATACTGAAACTAGGTCAAGCCAACAGTTGACTGAACGTTTCAATGGGTTGTTTTCCTTTACAAGTAGCGTTAAAATGCATGCTGTTGACAACCGTTTCGTCACTCTCTCGGACCATGAGGAAGTCCTTACTGCATTATGCACGAGTCACGCATGGTGTGTTGCTATTTGTTTATGCATTGTGATCCATCCTCATGCACACCTATATCAGTATTCACACACTAACATATTCTGTGTGTGTATGTGAAGTTACAGGGGCTGAATGGGGTACAAATTCGGCTCGGGAATTAATTTTAGAAATTGACCTACAACAAAAATAATAGTAGGCCTAATACTATGAGCAATGGTAATGTTAATGGGTTATCACTGAATTAGCTATGCCCAGGTGGGCCCAGGCCCCCCCCCCAAATTGTGAATATTCCGGGCAGAAATTTAAATCGCGTGTTTTAAATTTATATTTGGGTTCTTTTGAGGGAAAACATTCAACATTAAAAATAAACCCAGAATTTAGAGAAATAGTTACAAACGATGGAATTATATAAACGTAAACAAGGGACTTATACAAAAACTGTGTCCTCTAGTGAAATCAATGAATATTAAAGCAAAACATGTGTGTGGTCTAAATTGTGTACTACAGAACATGTACATGGGTTTGACTTTCCAGGACTTACTCAAAGTTTACTAATTATACTGATCTGTCCCATCACAACTGCATCCACAGAAGGGACTTTTTATGCATTACGACGAATAAAAAAATTACACCAGGACAACCAAGTCAATCACAAGGTTTTGTAATTTAGCAACTCTGTCCGTCGAGAGGGAGAAATGTTGGGATTTGTTGATTCGTCAGTGATAGTGATAGACAAATTCGTTGCTATACTTGAGTTCAAGTGTCTATCGTCACAATTTTATAGTTTAGTTTTTGTCGCTTTCGTTTCATCGCAGCTACCTTCATTTGTTTTTTAAGTAAATTCACAAGGACTAAAAACTGCAACACCTTCATATCAGTAGCTTTTTTGATAAACAAATATTAATTAATCACTGAACACAACGATTGTATACGTAAGCTGCCTATGAGCAAAATATGTAAAATTATTTATTATTATAATTGATATGTATAGTGAAACATTTTATATCTTGTACAACAATAAATACAATATTAATTGCACGCTAATATTTTAGCAATGAGCTTAATATGGAACATACAATAGCACACAGCTGATGAGAATTCGCACAAAGCGACTATCGTTCCTCCTGAAATTGCCGATAAAATCCGAACCTCTCGTCTTATGACCTATGATAAAACCGCATTAGTTTTTAATTTCCTCTCAGTGACTTTAGTGATGCAGTTTAACATACCCTAAATAGTGTCAAGATTTTGCATTCGGCAATCATCTCCCTTATGAAAATGACTGTAGAATACGTAGAGATAAAATCGGTAGAATTATGCATCACAAAATTATGGCAGCGGTGGGATTCGAACCCACGCCTCCGAAGAGACTGGTGCCTTAAACCAGCGCCTTAGACCGCTCGGCCACGCTACCGTTGTATTGTACTGTAAACTGGCGAGCTTTGCATTCTAAATTTAAGTGGTCATTGAATCTGATTTATAACATACTTGACCTACATTACGTAACATTGTTGACTAGTCTTGGAACTAGTTCGAAAGGTTCACGGAAAATACAAACTTTATTCAAATTACATAATGATTTCCCTAATCACTATTACCGAAAATCTTGCATTCGCATAATTTCTTCTCTTAAGGGGACAACACCATTACACATTGTTGTATTATGTATTTTTCTCAGTGTCATGGGTCTCTATTAAATAAAGATCTTGTATGAATATGCGTTATCTAGGATAAAAGAAAAAATACTAACAAATCAACAGCAGAAAAATTCCAACAAGTAGTGACCTACTAAACGAATAATAAACAGAGTGTGAGAATTATTGGAATATTCAATCACTAAAAGGGAAATTATTCAGTGATATGCAACGATAAAAATGTATACGGCAATTACCCTGCCGGTTGTATTATATGGGTGTGAGACATGGTCACTTACTCTTCGGGAAGAACATAATCTGAGAGTATTCGAAAACAGGAAGCTTGGGCCTAAGAGAGATGAAAATGGGGCCTGGAAAAAACTGCGTACGACGAGCTTCATAACCTGTACTCGTCACCGGATATAGTAAGGGTAATTAAATCACGGAGTATGAAATGGGCTGGATATGTTTCGCGCATGGGGGGAAAGACATAATTATATCTAAAAAAACGTTGACGGGGAGACCCGAAGGGAAAAGACCACTTGGAATACCTACACGCAGGTGGGAAGAAAATATTAGGATAGATTTATGGAAAGTCGGATTTGCGAGAGATGGTTGGACGGCGTTAGCTCAGAATATGGTTGAATGGCGGGCTCAGGTAAGCGCGGCAATGAACCTGTGGGCTTTCATAAAATATATAATATTCCTTTAGCTTACTTAGGAACTGTCTACAGCCATTGAGTTAGTAAGTATCTAAAGTTTAAGTTTTAACCTGCTGTAATATAAAGAATGATGACAAAGACAATTTCATTCATTTACCACTAAAGTAGGTTTTAAATTTTATCATGCTTTAATAGCATATATCTGACTGCAGCTGTACATATACAGTATATTTGAGATATATTAAAATAGCATATACACTATACAACCTAAACAGACGTGCAGCTGAATTTTTTTTTATATTAGATGTTTCACTGAAACATAATAAATTGATTGCAAATTAATTGCAAAAATTGTTTGGGTATCTTCATTTATACTGTGGTTATAAGGTGGTCATATTTATAGCCTATAATACTTGATCCCTCATCGGACAAATTTTTGCTTCGTGGCGCCACATCCCTTTTGAGTGACTAGGCCTGCTATCCGACCGTTGCATCAGCTACCATAGGCAGATGGCGGGATTAGGGGGTTTATGGTCAACATGCAGGCTCCCATGGCAGCCATTTGATGGCTGATTGAACCGGATAAATGGACGAATAATGAAGTTTATAAATAAACAATGCTAATTTGTTATAACAAAATCATAACCAGTAATCATGTATGTGATATGGTGGTACACAAGTAGTCTATAATTTTAAAAGGTTTCCATGAAAATTAGCACACTATACAGGTAGTTTAGTGATTATTAATATAGCCTAATTAGAATAGCTGGTTTCCATAAATCACCATCCTAACACGAGAATAAAAAATTCTCCCATTTTTATTGAAAGTATTACTCTATTGATTTTATTTTTCTGTTCTTTTTAAATAATTTATTGGTGACGTAAATCGTAGACTTCCCAGCTAGATTTCACCAGCGATTCATCATTTCAGTATTTCTGAGGATGAAGGTAGCGTGGGCTTCTGAAACCGTCAACCCAAGAAGCCTTTATTCATACGCTATGCCAGGCAAATCTGAAACCAATACGAAACTCCCCGAAAACTCTCGAAGGATGCATAATCCAAATAAAATCTTAGTGGTGCACTCACATAACTTTCGTAACTCTAAGCATGGACAACAATGCATCTTTCTCACGTCACATTCTGATAAGTTATAGGCCTAAAATAAGATGTCAAATTGCAGGGAGTGTTTATTCACTATTCAGTTGATTCAGCCTGATGGAAAGATTAACTTTTCACCAGGCAAGGCTGTGTATGAATGGTACTTTGCTTGTAACTACCCTTCAGAGAATTTTTAAGAAAAAATGTTTCAAATAGAAGTTTTAGCTCTTGGTATAAGAAACTCATACAGTATACACAATTTATGTTGATAAATTTCATGTTGTATTATCCTACGAGGGATTTGTATGTCGTGTATAAAATAGGCTAATTCCACCTATTCCCTCGTATAAAATGTTTTGGTTAAAATATCAGCTCATAGCTTTGTCAAATCTAAAATTTACACTTGTCAATATTATAAAACATAATTAAAAATTATAGCTGTCAATTTTCGTGTTATTTAGACAATATATTTCGGCTATTCAGCCATCTTCAGGTCCTGTTTCGTTCGTTAATACAGTTGTAATGCATTTTAGATTTGACAAAACTATGAGCTGATATTTTAACCAAAACATTTTATACGAGGGAATAGGTGGAATTATTTTATACACGATACAGAATTTAAACAAAATCGATAGTGCCGTGTCTGTACGCGCGATAACTCAAATACGCTTTATCGGATTTTCATGAAACTTGGTATAGAGTATAGACTACGCATTTATAACGTCCATGGGACGAAGCCAATTGATTTTGGACCAAATTTGTTGACTGGTACCGGAGTAATACCCAATTTAGCCACATATTCCTGCACATTATGCTTATCAAAGTTTAGACCTTTGTTCTTCCGTAAGCCCTGCTTAATGAATCGTTCTGGAGCTTCACTCGGAAATCAATTACAAAAATAACACCATTAACTTATTTTCTGTATGTCATAATTGCAATCATCACTGATTCAACAAAAGCATTCTGGCACTTTGTTATATCAGTTTACCTTATTTTATTATTATTGTTGTTATTATTATTATTATTATTATTATTATTATTATTATTATTATTATTATTATTATTACTTAGCTTGCTTGCTTTTTAACGAGTTTAATTGCATCTTAGGTCAGTAAAAAATGTGGTTTGTGTTTTAAAAAGCTATTTTGTTTGTAACTGAAAAAGACACGTTCAAATAAAATTTGAAGGCTTAATTTTACAAAAAAAAATTTGAATCGGGGGAGTACCGAGTCCCGAACCAAAATCCTGGCAACGTCCCTGCCCTGAAAGTAGGATATAAAGCTGATAAAGTTAAGATCAATATTATACATATATAAGTTAATGCTTCGCTAAAATTTTTAATCACACATTAGAGAAAGAACAGTATGACGAAACCGGACCTGAAAGCGCGCTAATCGCGTTGGCCTCGACATCTCAACACCTGGGTTCGATTTCCTGCAGGTGCAGCCTACAGCATCCAGCACAAGGTCTGCGGTCTCTTCAGGATTTCCTTATTGAACTAGCAAGCTTCCTTTCTAGTTGCTCATATAACTTATATGATATTATCGTTATGATATTCCACCAATGTAATGAAAATCACTGCTTCTATAAATATCATAGGCCTATCGTTTATTAAGATTCGCGATTCTGTTACCTACCTTTTTAAGTGTTCAATAATTATCCATCTTGTGTGAACATTAACAGTTTCTGGAATTTTCAGCTTTCATGTCTGTCTACCTCCTTGTCACGGTCTAAATTTCGTCCAAATAGGTGAATGTAAATTGACGAAAATTTATAATTAGAATTTGTACACTTCCGAGATGAAACAATAAAAATGGTTTGTAAAAGCGGTAAATTATTATGAGTTTATAAGGGAATCTAAATAAAAAAAAGTTGATAGTCTACAATAAACTAAGAGGCCTGTTTTTTTTAAACTAATTAACTAATTTAATTATATGCCTAAAGGAAAACACTGTTTAAAGTAATATTTTCGACAAGCTTGATAATGCTTGTAAGGTATTGATAGAACTGCCTGTAGAAGTGCCTACATATCTCTACTTTCTCTGCCAGTAGATGTAGATGATGGTCTATCGGTATTGGTTAGGTAGGAAGCACAACAGGAAGGTCTACTATTGTGTTCGACCCAGAAATTTGATGAAGAGTATTTGGCTTTTTTAAAAATGTATAGGCCTATGAGATTAGACTTTAGAGGAACCCAAAATTTTCGGAAACTTGTACAGTGGTACCTCGAGATACGAGTGCCCTAACATACGAGTTATTTGAGATACGAGCTGTCGAGCGAGCGAAGTTTTGTTTTGAAACACGAGCGACATTTGAGATACGAGGAACGGCCAGCTGCGACGCTGCACACGGCCCATCAGTTTACTGCTCCTGCGGATCGTGCGTCTCGCGCATTATCCCACGTATTCCCCCAGTGTGCTTGTTTACCTCGCTGTCGAAGCATCTTTGCTAAGTTTTTCTAGGGCTTTGCGCTTTTTGTGCATTTACATACTTTATCACATTTCTTTTTATAACTATGGGTCCGAAGAAAGTGTAACAAATATGTATGTACACTTTATAAAACCAGTTTTTTTTGCTTTACATTCTCTTTTATTATGTTTTATACAATATTTGTCATTTATAAATACATTTTTCTTATTAAAAAACACGTAACAAAAACAATTGGGGGTAGCATTTTTGGGGCTGGAACGGATTAATGGCATTTCAATTAATTTCAATGGGGAAAATTGCTTTGAGATACGAGCAAATTGATATACGAGCAAGGTTACGGAACGAATTAAACTCGTATCTCGAGTTTTCACTGTATGTGTGTATATGTGAAAAAAAAAAATTGAAAACTTCTTCTGGTGAAATGACACGAGGCAGAGCAACGACTTTCTCTTATTTTTACTATCACTTTACACGAATAGCATTTCATTTTTATCTGCTTTATCAAAATGGCTCTGACGGTTTTCTTTTAAATTTTTATCCGAACTTATAAAGAGCTAAAACTATTATCCAACCATAAAACAATATTAACCAACTGTAAGCGCATACTGTAGGCCTGCATGTAGGTATATAGCCTATAGACTAAAGCAACTGAGGTAAAAAAAGCACACATATATATGTATAATTATGTATATGTATATATTATAGAGTAAAAGGATAAGGAATGTATATATTAAAATATATTCTAACTTATGTCTATGCCGGAGCTTGGTAATACCTATAGGACTAAGTTAAAAGTTTCTTTTGTGAATTCTAAGTCTTCTCCATACCTCCATCCGGTTTAATGGAAAGGAATACAAAATATAATTTTCCCTATTGAATTACTTGAATTTTGTTCTTCTTCAATATCAATTAATGACATTAAAAAATAATTTCAATTTCTAACGTTCTTCCATCCAACAATTAATTGAAGCCAGGATATGTTAGAAAATCCTCTGCTGATCTTTGGCAAAATACCGTAGCATACATGCCTTGGCGAAGGAGAAAATCAGAACAGTATGACTTAGGGCGGAAACGAGTCTTTCCGGTGTCAATAGAGACTTCTGGTCTACTGTTTAAAGGGGACCTGTTGAATTTGGATCAACAGGTTTATAGCGTAATTTAGTTATATGACAGCAGGGGGAGCTCGGGTGTACAAAGCCATAAATAGGGTACACCACAAAATAATGTGAGCTCATAGATCCATAAAAAAATAATGGTAGGAAATCGTGAGTTTTAATTGCTATGATGATTTATTATCAGTCAGCCGATAACGACATAACTATGAAATACCTTCATACCTGTAGCTTCTTTGATAAAAAACAATCACTGAACAGAGCGATTAGGTATATGTAAGCTGCATAAGAACATAAGATATGATAATAATTTATAATTATATAACAACGAGCTTCATGACCTGTACTCTTCACCGGATATAGTAAGGGCAATTAAATCACGGAGGATGAAATGGGCTGGACATGTTGCGCGCATGGGGGAGAAAAGACATATCTCAAAAGTAATGACTGGGAGACCCGAAGGGAAAAGACCACGTGGAAGACCTAGATGTAGGTGGGAGGACAATATTAAGATAGATTTAAGGGAAGTAGGATATGCAAGGGATGATAGGATAGAGTAAGAACAGAATAGGGTTGAATGACGGGCTCAGGTAAGCGCGGCAATGAACCTTCGGGTTCCATAAAATATATAGTATTCCTTTAGCTTGCTGAGGAATTGTCTATTGCCATTGAGTAAATAAGTAAGTATGTGTGGTGAATAATTATTTTCAATCTCGTTTAATAATAAGTGCATTTGCAACTTTTTGGACTTCAATGGAAGCTGGGTAGTAAAAATACTTTGCAAATATGAAAATTCTTATCCGGATTATTCTTCTACTCCCTAAGATACGCCTCAGGTTGCTCAGATTTATTATTATATTTTTTCGAATTTATTCTCCCATTTAATAGAAGTTTCATAAGCGACTAGATTCCATGCTTCTGAAGTTCAGCTTCGGATATCAGCTATATATTTTTTTTCTATCCTATCAAATCGAAGTATAACAATCAGTTAGACCACGATGTCCTGAATCATGTTTCAGCTACCGGATTTCTTGTTAAATGAATCTAAGATTTGAGAATGGGCCTGAACTTGTGTCGTTCTTGAAAAATGACCTCGACTGAGGAGGGAGGACAGGTGTTATAAGGGTAGTGGCGGGAAACAAATCTGAGGAGGTAGACACAGGTGGCTCCCCCTGCCACAGCTGTCGTGCAGTCCGCCCCGCTCTCCAGGTGTTACCGGCTCCTCCAGGAATCCGTTCCGTCAGCTGTTTTCAAATCTCGATACATTACCTACATACCCCTGAAATTTACTCGTCTGCCACATTAAATATTTACCATTACATAATTTGGTTACGATGGCGAAACCTTCAAAACTAATTAAAACAACGAACCAGTTTAATCTGTTAAATTATTAACCTTTTTACTGCTACTGCTGTATTATGTATACACGCGTCACCGAAATGTTGCATAAAAGCAGAGATATAAAATTAATAGAGTAATGCTTCATGTTACAATAAGAGGAATTTTAGTCACTTGTTAAGCTTTTCATTAAAACCAGCTATTCTATTAAAGTTTTTTCATTGATTTCAAACGTATAAACCCGCAAATATCACTTGAAGAATGTTTATATTAATATAAATTAAACACTGAAAGCGACAAAAAATATTTGGCAAGTCTTTTTTTAAATTTAACTTAAAATTCAGCATACCGCACATCTTATAGGCTTATCTGTTTACTTTAAGATTGACGACAATTGAAGGAATCCTTGCACACAAAAAAACAGATCCATTTTAACAAAGTTTGGAAACAAAAATAGAAATAATTCACCAAATGACTGGGCATTTCCTCTTTCCTGAAAAAATCGAACCGATTTTTTTTTTGTAAATTCGAACATCAGCAGGGATTTATTAATTACATTTAAGTACAACGATAATGACATCTTTATGACTTGCAAGGAACTGTAGAAATGAAGTTCATTTGTTATTTTGATGTTTGTAAAGATATTGCGAAGTATTGTTGTAGCTATGGATTTCGTTCTTTGATACAGGGCACACGGTACACTGCCTTGGTACACGGCTCAACAATGAACTATGTTGAGAGGTAAAAGGATGTAGCTCCAAGATGAATTTTAGTAGCAGTTGTAGACGGAGGGGGAGGAGATGAAGACTACGTCGATGATGACGACAAAACAAACGGCGATGAAGAAAAATTAATAAAAAAAGGACACACCCATTTAATTATGGATCTCCATAATACACAACTAATAGTACCAAGAAAAAATTATTTCAAACTACGGATCGCTATAATACATTGGTCTGCGATATTAATGGTAAAAAAAATCCTCGGAAAAAAGTTAACCTTGAAAAAGAGGGCGGTACGGATGAAACTGGGCATAGGGAAACTGTGATACTTTCTAATCATTTGTTAGGATGAATTCAAACACATTTTCATCCCGAAAGAGAAGCCAAGCCGAAAGAAAGAAAGAAAGAAAGAAAGAAAGAAAGAAAGAAAGAAAGAAAGAAAGAAAGAAAGAAAGAAAAATAATCTCATACGTGGATGTAAAGAACTAAAAATGCTGACTTCGTTTTTGCCCATAATTTGATCACTCCTGTCCACATGTCTGTGCATTCTAAACGGTCATGGAAAAACTAATTTATCTAGATCTAAGTGTGAAATCTGCAACAAGTAGGCTATCAATGAAGAATACTGCTTTATCTCTAATCTTTTTGTTAATATAGGCTTAATGAGATAGAGATTAAGTAGTATTAATCGTATATGTACAGAGGCCAACATCTACCTTATATGTCTTAGGAAATAAAACCCTTCCTCATATCTTTTTTCATATTTTTTTTATCTCTTTTATACGTCAGTAGCAGTAAAAAGGTTATTATATTTGTCTCAGTAAATCTTGTTGAAATCTATTTTATTAACAATTTTAACAACAATGAAGAAATATGCAATTAACATTAATGTCACTACTAAACACAACAGCAATCATTTCGATTTTTTTATGTGGCCCTAGTCCACATTAGTTAGAATAATCAATTAATCAAGAATAGCCTATACAATATCTTCTGTTTCATTATATCTGTACATTTTATTAGATGTGCCGAAGAATGCTAAAAAATATTCATATAAAAAATCAAAGTTATCCACAAAGGAACATCAAATTCTTAAATCGACTTCATTAGAATGAATGAAGGTGTATTTTTCTTTAAATGGCGTGTTTCTTCAACCTAGCGTGACAAGACAAGATTTAAGTGTATCATAAAACTGCATGACTGTATAGGGAATTATATTAATTATAATATTACTATTATCTCCTGAGGATGTTTCTTTGTCCTATTGTCAGATGAAAAAATAAGAATGTCTCTTCAGAAAAGCCCAAGTGTCATGCATGTAAAAGGTCCCAACAAAACACAAGCTATTAGCAGGTAATTTCAACTCATAAGTTAAAACAGCTTTTAAATGCACGAATTGGACCATAACTAAATTATAACAACACAAAATCTGTCTCAAAACTGCACGAAAGTTGCTAGTGTTCCCTTAGGTATTTTTCAGGGGTAATTTGTAGCAGTGTCGCTTTGAAGAAAAAAAATGATAATGGAACCTTATTTTGCTTATGTATTGGTGAATTTAGAGCAGTGATGTGAAAAGTATGGCCCGCGAGCTATATGCGGCCCTCGGACGGGTTCAGAACAATAAAGAGAAAAAGAGAACAATATAGGCCTACCTAGATTTCTTTATCTATTTCTTTTCCTTCTATTGCATGACTCCGTGGTGAATTTTAACAGACTTTTAGCATTGAACAAGCTTTGGGTATTTTCATTATTCCATTTACTGCGGACTGCAAACAGTAAAATAGGCCTAGCACTCATTGTTGTTTCTTAAAGTCTCAAAACTTGAATTCAACAAGTCCTTACAGAAATCAAGTTCTCAAATTTGTATTTCTCGTGCCCAGAAAGTATCACCATGTCTGCATCTTCATATGTGTGTGAGAAAGTGTTTTCTTCTTTGAAGCTACGAAAAAGTTGTGCCAGAAATAGACTAACTGAGAGTTTTGTCTTCACTCCTGAGGCTCACCTCGTTCCAGTTGCAATCAAACAATAAAACCTATCGGAAGTACAGTCGCAGTTCCACTGATCTCGTACTTCTTCAAATATAAATAACACATAAAATAGTTCTGAAAATTGTGGCATTTCTGCACTTCAATTACCTATTTCGCCCCGCCTTGTGAAACGTTTTGTAATTTTGCCCGCGCCCATAAAGGTTTTCCTAACACTGATTTTGAAGAAGGCAGATAGGCCTAGACCTAACGCTAGACTTACTCATAACTTTAATGGAGCATCGTAAGATTCATATAAAACTTACGAATATAGGCCAATTTCATTTTATATTTGTGCTAAGAAAATTAAATAATAACTCGAATTAAGTAATATTCCGGTCAGATTGGCCCATAGTGATGCAGTCATTCATAGATCTTTTCAGACTTCCTTTCTTAGCTTACAGCAGCATTTCTCAACCTTTTTGAACCCGAGGACTTCTAAAATGTCTAAAAAAATTTATACGGACCCCTAATTTTACATCCCACTTTTAAAAGAAGGTTTATATTATTAATATTTGGGGTATTAATAATTAATATTATAGGTCATTTTAACGAAATATGTGACAAAATTTTACTTCTTTACTTTCCATTTGCTTTATGATATTTTTTTAAGTATGTCTGCAGACCATCTGCACCGTCTTCGCGGACCACCAGTGGCACTCAGTAGAATTATTTAGGATCAAGTTAAAAATAAGGATTAATTGAAAACAGTGGATTTTTAATTTCATTAATAATATTTTTTTTAACGTAAATAAGTCAGTTGTTAGCGGCCTGTGTTCCGCAGCCGCTGGGGATCATTTTAAAGCAATCTAGTTTCCACTTGATCTTTCAGTAACAAAAGAACAGAATTTGGGACGACCCTTGTGTCATAGTGAGTAGTTGTGTAAACATGGATCGATGATTAAAATCGAGTTTACCAAGGATTCAGAACAGTGAAGACCTAATTATTTCAGCATGATAGAGAAAAATGCAGATCTGAAAAAAATATTAGACTTAAAATTCACGGCATAAAAGAAAATTATAAAACACAGTGCATTATTTGTTGTGGCCAGAATTGTGTAGGCTTATTCCTTTTTCCAAATGCTTCGTTACTGGCAGCTTCAAGAGACGGCCACCCAACCATCACATCATACAGTAGAGTCCCGCTATTCCGAACTAATTGGGACCGAACACTGTTCGGTTTAGCGGGAATTCGGAATAGGTGGATTTCATTAATAATATCAATGCATTGACTTGTTAAGGCGTAAATTAAGTGCCAGCTTTCATTCCAATTTGGTTTCAGGCGTTTTCATCAAGCTTAGGCTCTATGTATGTCTCTATTTAACTTCTTTGTATAACAATAAATGTTTGTTTTTTCACGAACGTCTTTTTAATTTCTCATGTTTTTAAGTTTAAAAAATCGATACTTTTTCTTAACTCTGTTCGGAATAGGCGGATTTTCGGAATAGCGGGACTGTATTGTATAGGCTAGCCTATACAGTATAAACCACTGAATATTGTGTTAGTCAGCATTTAGTACCATAAATGGCCCAATTTATGTAAATATTTTATAAGGAGCCGTCAAAAAGAAAAAGGTATTTCAAGGTGGACCGCGACACATAATACATCAGGGTCACGGGTTCGAATTCCGGGAATTTTTATCCTGAAATCTAAGACCTGGTGTTCCATTTTAGAGAGAGGGAATATATATCTTTGCATATTAAATCAATTGGCGGAGGAGATTTTAAACATCATTCATTTTGTGAACACAACTACACAAATGTGTAGCTCTTAGCGCCCTCTTCTTTGTCTGAAGTAGTAACAAAAGTTATAACTTGGCATATAATGAGAGAAAATTTCTAGGAAGTAATAGTGCTTTAAAAAAGATGCAGAAGAAATAATGAGATACAGAAATAATCGTGTATATTTACGAGGCCCTCTTGCTTTTTTAAATATTTTCGGTAGCGTGTTGAAGTGGCAATAAGCTAATAACCCATAATGAAAGCCGACAGAAATATAGGTCCATCACCGGAGGGCCGGTCTTGCCAAATTACGCACTTGCTCACGAATACATACACACACGCAAGTCAATACATAAAGTTACTTCTTAAATTACCTACTATCGACTCTTTATTCATTCTATCTGTCATCGCTGGAAGCACGGTTCCGATAGTGAGTGTTGTCTTAATTTTCCGTGTATTTCATTATCGCAGATTTCTATAATAATTGCAGCAGCTTCTTTCCGATATATTTTTATACGTAAGCCTATTATGCATGCAATTTATTTACTCATATCAGGCCTGTTATTATTAATGTCATCAGATTACTTGAGTTCAGTGATGGACAAACCTCTATGGGAGCGGGCCAAATGACAGAACAATTTCAAAAGGTGGGCCGAAACAGTTTGTTGAAATGTTGAAATGGTGCAATATTCAGAATTATTTTGTCTTTTATTTATATCTGAAGTAGTGTAAGATGAGTGGAACTGCGAATGTACTTCCGTAAGATTTCCATAGTCCGGCTGTAAATGGGACGAGATGAGCCTCTGGAGTGAATTCACAAGTCTCAGCATAGGCCGACCTTATGGGGGGGGGGGGTTATAACATCTGGAGAGGGGGGTTCCGGGGTCCTCCCCCCGGAAAATTTAAAAAATTAAGATGCACAATAACGAGTTTTAAGCGTTCCACGCTTTAAACTCATATTAAGTAATTTATAAGCAGATTTTTAAAAAAGGTGATATATCACAATAATGAAATAAATAGTACAATTTTCCCTTTTTTAATCAATGGGGGGGTTCAAACCCCCAAAACCCCCCCCTCGGCACGCCTATGCAAGTCTGTCAGTCTGATACAATCTTTTCGAAGCTTCAAAGAAAAAAACACTTGCTCACGCACATAGGCTATGGAGATACAAAAATGGCGATAACCTTATGGACACGAGAAATCAAAATCTGGAAACTTATTTTCGGTAAGGACTTGTAAAATTCAAGTTTTGTGACCATAAGAAAAAACAATTTAGTATTAGACAATTTTGCAACTCAATTAATTTGGGCTTAATGCCCAGTTTTACTGTTTGCAATCCATATTAAATGAAATAATGAAAATACCCAAGTCTTGTTGAATGATAGAAATCAAACTGAAGTCAAATTTGCCATGGAGTCTTGCAATAGATGGAAAAGCAATAGAGTAAGAAATATATTTTTTTTTCCAGTCACGGGCTGCATTTAATCTGCCTGAGGGACGCATCTGTTCTCTGCCAATCACTGCAGTTTAGTTGTTCTTCAAAATATGTTCAAATCTCCGATTTTACATTGCGAGGTGACTGTAATGTCTGAAATTGAAACGAGAATCTGATTGTATTCTGATCCGAACCTGAATTTTACTCATTATGTATAAAATGTGAAAAATTTTCATCTGACAAAACATTGCCATCTGAACATATTATTTTGTCAACATGGTACTTCTTTAAGACAATAATTTTCAGCGCAATAATTTCACTACTTTACCATTCACACGTTTCAAACTATCCACAACTTGCAGTTTATTCACTAGTTCGTCTGAGAAAACTAAATAAAATGCTACACGTTTCCATAAAATAAGTGCTTTTAAGTGGAAAACACATTAATGTAAGCCCATGTGGCCATTCATTAAGGCTTTTTTAAAAAGGCAAAATCATGAAATGGCTTGACCTAATAGGGACCATATTCTTTTCAATTTAGGATTGGACGATGGTAAACGTTAAGAATGAAATCTGAGCTTTTAAGATTTTTGTTTTTAAATCCATATTTATATTAATTTTTATAAGAATCAAGCATATTACAGTGTTAACCTAAGTAATTAAATCGATAAATTTCATGTTTCTTCCTTTCGTGGTAAATATTATTTAGTGCTTATGTTTAATATTATTAGCTTATACAAAGACAGACCTAGTTTTAGATCATTTAGATCATGGTACACAACCTATAATCAGTATATTTTAATGGTTTTTATATTTTAAAATGGATTACTCAGCAGTCTGTTACATTGATGTATAAACGTGTGAAATATATCTAACATAACACTATTATGTTATGTTATGACGTTGGTTTGGATATTTGAATATCCAAACCAACGTCATCAGATATGAAAAATGATTTTATGAATGTACAATAGGAGGCATAAAAATCTTATGTACGAGTGATATACGTATATGGTTGCAGTTAGTTTTGTACAATTGTAAATTACAAAACAAAGTGTAAAGTAAACGTTGCATTTATTGAACTTTTGACCTGAATTATTTTGTGGTTTAAGTGGACAATTTATTTACACTAAATAAGTGAATAAGGTTAAAACTTTTTCTAGCATTGCCAGCATAGCATAATAGCATAGCATAATAGCATAACAGAATAATAGAAATAAATAACTACAATTATAAATTATCCCATTAAACTAATGGATTTATGCGGATTGATCACAACGAGGTGAGGAATTAACAATTCTTTCAGTTTCCAAACATGCTAATGTCTATAGTAGTTACGGACTTAAAATGTGATTGGGCATTAACTGATATCTAAAATGTAATTACAAAATGAGCACAAGTAAATAAATATAAAACACACTTTCACCCTTAGGATATTCGTCAGTAAAAAGTGAAAATTAAATAGAACTTAACGAAGACACACATTAGATGCTGTCTCCCAACATATTATTTAGAGCTAATGAAGGAAAATCGAGTGTAAAAAGCTGGTGTAATAGTCCTTGAGGGGATCTTTACTCAGGTGTAAAGAAAAACACCGGATGCATGGAAGGGCACATCGCCCCCTGTTCAAGAGCCGGAAGTAGAGAAACGGTAAACCTCAGCCATTATAACCCGGGTTCCCATCTACTGATAGCTGTCCTTAGGGGCCAAAAATAATAATGAATATAGAGCTACACAATTGAACCCAACACTTCACTCGAGAGCATGAGATCCATCAAGAAAAACATTTTCAGCTATATAATAATGATTTCTGTTGAACGGGAAATGCTTCAAGGACACTTACTGTTCTTCAACTTCGGGCCAATGACATAACAATACTTTATGAAGTTCTGAAATAGATCCTTGCCATTGTTCATATCTGGGAATTGTCTATAAATATAGTTTATTTGCGGAGCAAATACAAGAGCAATTCACTTGGGGAAGCTTCTGGGAACATTATCTCAAACAAAAAGTTATTTTTAGATTGTATTGTTAATTAAATTTTCAATATATTGTTCCCTTGTTTGACGGTAGAACTAAGGTTAATCGACGCTTTTTTTAATGAAAGAACTATGACAGTGATATCGAAGATAATGTCAATCTGGTTTGAGTGTGTATACCCTTTTTAATCGTTTATCGAATAGCTAAAAGATGTGTGAAATTAACTAATAATTTATGTATATATACTTTAGAAAATAATCGCAAAGGAACACTAAAATCGAAAGTTCTATCATATTCGTCCATATTTTTTCCTGTAATAATGAAATCCCGCATGTAACAGATATTAGGTGAATGAAAATGTAATGCATACAATCTCTTTTTCTGTGGACAATGAATAGGTTCAGTGGCACCAATTTATATGGGCTCAAGCCTCTCCAATAATTTGTATTATTATAAGCCTATAATTACTTATTGCTATTCCAAAAAATTGTGTTTCGTTGTTGAATCACTGTAAAGCGAAAACCAGGCTAGGGTTGACATAGGCTACATATAAGAGCAATATATACTAATATCCTACAGCAGCGTTGAAGATGGGGCAGATGGTCCTCAGACATAATTTAAAAATATCATAAAGCAAGTGGAAAGTAAAGAAGTAAAATTTTTTCACACATTTCGTTATAATATACTATACTTAATACCCCAAATATTTTAAAAATGGGATGTAAAATTAGGGGTCCGTAAACTTTTTTAGGCATTTTAGAGGTCCTCGGGTTCAAAAAGGTTGAGAAACGCTGTCCTACAGGGTAGGATGTCCTTTTAATCGTTTATCGCTTAGCTAAAAGATGTGTGAAATTAACTAATAATTTATATATAACTTATATATATACGGTCGGCCGCGGTGGTCTAGGGGTAGCGTGCCCGCCTCTAGATCCGCAGGTCACGGGATCAAACCCGGCCGCGGTCGATGGATTTTTCCGGACGTAAAAATCCGGGCACGGAGTCCTCCGGGAGGGACTTTAAGCTGGGGGCCCGTGTCGTAGATTTACGGCACGTTACAGAACTCCAAGCCTAAATTAGAGCCTCTGGACAAAATTTCCCGGCCTTTCACGTCCAAGTAATACCTTAGTTTCCTGGGGGGCTGTGAGGCGATGGGCTTACCACCTGTCCCTCTGCCCTCTCTCGGAAAATAGGCGTAACAAAATTCACACAAGTATCAGAAACCTCCAATTGGAGGCCCTTCGCCCCGACACTGGGGATATAGGACATATATATACCTGTAGTAGGACCTCCTACTATCATCCACGATAGTTTTATATTCTTCAATTCATTAATACATTTTTACATCTTAATCGTTCAATGCAGTTTTCATCGCCACAACCGAAATATATTTTTTTGTGCTAAAGATATTTTTGCGTTTAGAAGAACTTCATCACGCTTCTGTTCTAAATATACATAAGGAGAGCGCAGAAAAGTTAGATTTAGAATTTAGGCGATACTTGTGATTATGGAAAATCAATGGAAGGACATTATTAGAAGAAGACAAGGAAACGAGAGTGTGCAGTACACGGCATTGGTGACTGGTTAAAAAGAAGAAAGACAGAGTGGAACGAACATGCTGAAAGAATGAATTAAGAAAGATTGGTTAAGTCACCAAGGGACAATAAACTAGAGGGAAGGAGTTCGGGTCGACCACAAAAAAGACTGTGTGATTAGGGAGAACAGGCTACTGGTCTAGGAAAGAAGAAGAAGAAGAAGAAGAAGATGATGATTCTTGTGACGAATTTATTGGGAGAGCTCCAGTCAGAAAAAGCATAGTTTGCAACAAGCCGTGCTACATAATTTTATTTTATTAGTTAGCCTACCTAAATCTAAAGTTAAAAAATAAGTTCATATAATATTATAGACTTCAACGAATTTCATTGACTAGGCTACACAGCTATTTTCTGGCTATTGAATTAGAAAATGTTATTGTTATTAGTTATTACAAACAACGAAATAATATCGTGTAGGCCTACAGTTCAATATTTATCCGTAGTACGGTATATCAATATTATAATTGTCTGTTTCATGAACCACACAAGGCGCGGGAGTATGAATATTTTAACACTTGCAGGTGCCCGCGGGCCCGCGATTATTTACTCAACTGCTAGATGTTTCATTTAAACCATTTATTTAGCAGAAAAAAATTAACACTGACATCGTTCTTATATAAATCGCAGGAATTACATAATTTATTCTTAATTATATTGTTTGGTGTAATAAATATAAGTAATTAAACAAACAAAACGAATCTTGTGCTGCCATGTGGGCATTCAGATTTGATATGAAACGATTAATACGTACCACGGATTCACGAACATTACCCAAATCATGCACAAACAATTAAAGCGATCGATAATTGAAAAGCTAAAAACAAGGTTTCAAGGTGCATTTCACTATCAAAGTGAACTGTTCGGGGAAAAAAAAGGCTTCAGATTCGAGTTCCCTAGTCCCCCCCCCCCACAAAAACCCCGCATAGTGAGTTTCGTCCAAATCAGTTAATGTTTTCCCGTTTAGGAGTGCATTTATGATCCCTTTCTGTCCATCTATATAAACATATCAGATCTCTGCGTACCGTGATGTTATAAACAATTCAATTAACTATAGGCCTACTATAGAAACCGAGCAAGGCCATCTTTAATTAATTTCACACGGTGTTGTTAATAGGTGGCGTTGGATGTGAACGGAAACAAGAATCCAAGTCAGTATTATAATTATTAGATATTTGTGCCCATTCAACCTTTTTGAAAAGTTGGCACCACTGAATAGATTAATTTATCACAGTCACTGCCTTCTTTATTCCTTACAAGCCATGTTGTTAAATCTGGAAACATCGCATCGGTAGTCCTATCGGCTATCAACATGCCGTAAATAAAGCAACGAACTCCATCAGAATCATCGCAAATTAAGCATATTTCAGCTTAAAGTAATCCCAGTCATCATCGCCTATGGTTTAGAGAACATCTGGACACACCTGAAGAGCAACTGGAGAGCATAGAGAAGGTAAAAACCGTGTACAAAATGAGATATTTATATACACCGTCACCTCTAATTGAGTACATCAGAGAATAGTTTTTCATAGAATATTTTCATGTTCATCAGCTATTACCATCTACAAACGAATACAAGAATGAGGTACGGTATGATATTAGTGTCCTTCAGGAAGAATTGGCTGGTATTAAAGAAGAATTGAAGAGAAATATAGTCACTTTTACTGGTATGAACTTTTATCAAAATATCAAGCTGCTCACAGTAGGACTAATTCATCTCAATCTGGTAGACGCCAAATCGTAGTAGCCTATATGCAATCTCCTATTCTCCCAATATTACTACTAGAAAATCGATTCAGCGTTTTCCTACAGTTTGGTGAAGCCAATGAACGGGATTCAAACCTTAACCTGGCGAATCAACACAGTTCACCACTGGAGCCAAGGATAACAAATGGATGATTTTTAGACAGCAAATAACGGAAAGCCGAGTGCTTCCAAGGAATCAGGCAAAGTTTTCTTTTCAGTGACAGTCATGGGCACAGTCTTCCACAAAGTGCATGTGACAAGAAGATAGATATCAGTGTTCTAGGTTATATTATAGCCTACCTGAGAAAACTATTTCAGTGGTGGTACAAAATGAACCAGAGAAGTGTAGTAGCTTAATAAAATATGACTCTGTTGTGGGTCAAATAAGAGAGCTCGTAGGCCTAACAGGATAAGTGAGGTTATTACCAATAAAATAAGAAAAAACGCGACATCATAACGTATAATGAGGAGACACTGAAAACTACGAATTCCTTCAGATATGTGGAGTCACCGCACGTTACGTTATTATGCACATCACAAGTATACCCAACGGTTCCTTAAGCTGATCTTCAGCTTCCAAAACTTCATTGCCTCTCAGATGCAAGAGATATTATGAAACTGTCAGGGCTCAGGCATACATTAACATTCACAATAGAAATGCAATTTAATTTCCTTAACTAAGTATTTTACTACTCCAGCTTTGTTCGCATTCTGAAAAGAATTCACCTTTCTCCCATTCATTTTTGTTCACAAGGTGTGACTTCGGTTTCGTCCCCATTCAGCATAGCTACGGGTAACTGAAACCGCCGTATAAATTTGAACTCATGTAAAGCAGTACACACGCTGTTCACACAACAATGGAACAGCCTGGCAGGGATTCATAGAGATGTTAAACAATGATATGGCCGAATTTTTCAGCCTTCGAGGTCAGCTAAAAAAGATCCGAAATGGACTAAATGATAAGTAGCCCTACTTGAGATTTCACTTATGACTCCAACATTTTGCTGCATTTCTAGTTTAATTTAGATGAACCGTGTTCGGTAATATTGTGCGAAAAAGTCAAGAGAAAAGTTGTTTTCAATTTTTGCTACACAGTTTAAAATTCAAAGGTTTTCCTCAGAGATTCTTTGAGTTCCTTCTTGTATCTATTTGTGCTAATAGGCCTACTTAATTTACTTTTGTCTGACAACTGATTGTTCAACTGGACACATATTCGATAATGTTCTTTATGTCAAAACGTGTAGTTGAAGCTGAAGTTGTATTAATTATATGTGGACGTGTTAAGTTGTGATTATGTAGTCTATATCCGCACAGTAATGAAGTGAAACATCACCATGTACTTTATGATTTATGATCCTATAATTATGAATTAATCAAGCATATGTTATTTCGAAACGTAGGGGTAAAATTCAAAATCGAGATTTTAGGTAGCCTATTATTTTGTTACACAAGAGCGAAAAACAGTAACATAACCTAGGAATAGGTAATTAAATATGGTAAAACAAATTCGCTTATTTCTTTACATAATAGTTGCCCTATTTGAAATTGACTTTATTTAACCGAACTTTATGTAGGCCTACTGTGACTGGAGGACTCTAAATTCGTTATCGAGTTCTCACCATGTAGGCCAACAGTTTTAACAAGGTATATAAAGTTTTAAGCCCTCCCAAGTAAAAAAATAAAAAATAGATCTGTGAGCCTGTCTCTGTGTTTCAATCAGTGTGTGTTTTTTGTGTATATGTGTATCTGTCTGCGAAAAAACATAGCTCCATATTCTTACAACCACTATACATTAAATGCATTTATTTTTCGAAACCGTCTAAATTTACTCTTAATGATTTTATTTTAAATTTGTACAGCTGCTACTTATTGAGACCTAAAAGACGTATTGTAAACATTTTCTCGTAAAAAAAGATCCCGTATTGGCCTAGTTGGAATGAGGCACTCTTTACAGTAATGCCATTCTAAGAATGTTAATTTCATCAGCCACTTCTAGAACTGATGAATTTCGGAATATTAGGAATTTCAGTCAATTTTGCCACATGTTGAATTATAAAATACCCATTAGAGCTGTAAGTTATTCCATTACTTAAATTGATTTGCCTCTTTCTTTCACTGTTTGCTATTGACTTACCTCCTTCTTCCTCGGTAAGTGAAATCCTAAGTATGACATTTCTAAGCCTACCTTTTCTCTGCAGTTCAGACTAAATAAGTACATCGTTCAGACTATATGCCAGTGCCAATAACTCATTTTGACCCATTTACTACCCTGGGGTCTTCAAGTGTGACTACCTCGGAAAGGGTGGCCATTTCTAAAATGTCAGAAAGGAGGACACACTTCTTCGGTAATCTAGCATAGTATAACACTTCGGGCATGGACGGCTGGACAGCAGATATTACATGGTATAACCCTGACTAATTTTACTTAATATCTGTATTTATATAAAATAAATGATAGTACGCTATCATCGTATGGACATGCGTGCCATCCTTAGGAATAGATTCAGATTTTTCCGCGGCACCAACTAAACAAATGATAGTATCGACAAGCGTGGATTGGCAGGAACATACGGAAAAATACAAATTTTATTAATATGCTTTACCGATCCATCAGAGTCTCGAAAAGGGGACAAATCAACGTCCGGCAAAAAGCCGCGCCGGATGGAGGACTGCTTAGCAAAAAGCCTTACAGTCCGGCCAAAAGCCGGACGTCTGGCCAAAAGCCGGACGTCTGGCCACCCTAACCTTGGACTTAACCGTCACAGAATGGCTCACTTGACGAGCGAATGTCAACGGAACTATGTGGAGTGCTATGGAGTAGAAGTCATGAAGGAACGTTAAATCGAACTTGACCCAACTGGAAGCGACGTAATGAATACAGATTGGGAAGGGATGCTTTTACCTGGACGTAACAAGCAACAGGTGTGGTAACAAAGTGCTGGCGGGGGTCGGCGCTACGCCACACCACCCGCAAGTCCGCTACTTGTTTGTTACGTTTCGACTCACGTGTCACCATCACCAGCTGCTACTTTGGAATTCCTTTGCAATTGCAATACAAGCTGTTATTAGCAGGGCCCGGATTCTGATGACCTAAAATTGTTTGAAAAATGACCTACAAAATGATCCTAAATTTTAAAGAAAATGACTAAATAATTTTAAAAAAAGAGTGCGTGGAACGCCACGCGACAGAAGTAAAACTTTATTTTTTTGTTTTTTCAATTTTTTATTTTTGGATTTTTTATTTTTGCATTATTGGACTTTTAATATTGGGTTTTTGGACTTTTTTAATTTTGGGTTTTGGACTTTTTAATTTTGGATCTTTGAATTTTTAATTTTGGATTTTTTAAATTTTCGATCTTTGAATTGTTTAGTTTTTGATTTTGTAAATTTTTTATTTTTGGATTTTTAAATTTTTTATTTCATTATTTATTAAATTTTGGATTTTTGGATGTTATAATTTTTAATTTTGTTTTTTTAAATATTGGAAATTTGTATTTTTTAATTTTGGATTTGCGCGGTAATGAACCTCCGGGTTCCATAAAATAGATAATATACCTTTAGATTGCTTAGGAATTGTCTATTGCCATTGAGGAAGTAAGGTCTGAAAAATTTCCTTTGATAACTCCTAATCATTGAGTTGATTGTTTTCTGTGCAGTCCGCACCGAAACAAGTAAGTAATTTCGTTCGGTTTTGAGTGTGACTGATTGTGACTGATTTCGTGACGGTTTTAGTGTGACTGATTTTCCCGATTTACCCTCTACCGCCACTAAAGAAGTTTTACTTAAAAAATAACCTAAAAACTGGTTTTATTTATAAAAAATTATTATTGTACACACAAAGTTATAGACTATTTTGTACATAATTGTAAAAACTGTAAATAGCTGTAATGTTGTGAATGTTCTTTTCTCACTGAAATTTGTACTGGCACTGAGGCACTGGTGAGTCAAAATCCGGCATTTCCTTTTGTGGTCTGCCGGATTATATTGCTGTTTATTGAGGGTAAACAGTAGTTTGCACTCTCAAATCCAAGCAGGTGGCAGACTCTGGTGCCAAGTCAGTCTAATGACAATAGTAATATAATACACAATTTTGGCGTTTTTTTTATTCTCTTTTCCGACTGAGACATGGCAACACTTCAACGCCGAATTTTTCCTTCTTGCATTAAACAAACAACACTTCAAAGACAGCTAGCGGCGAAAAAAAAGTTAATACACTCAATGTAAATACATGAAAATGACTAAATAAGGCAGCAAATGACACGAAAATGACAAAATAATGACCTAAAATTGAAATAAATGCCCTAAAAATATAAAACTGCACAAAATGACAAAAAATGACCTAATAAAAATGTATTTCTATAATCTAGAGGTCATGATTAGGATTTATCTACAAGTTGGAGTTTAGTCCTACCCCTGAGAATCACATTTCTATTTCATTTTATTCTCAATCAGAAGGCTGTCGGCAAGGGATTAATGGAATAATGTAATTTCTTGCATCGGTTACATACTTTTTAGTACACGCTCCGCAAAGTGGCTATTTCTCATACGCCGGAAAGTAGCACTTTACCGTACTAGTCTATTAACATATTAACAAGCATAATAAAAACTTGTCATTCAGAAATCTTGAATTTTCAAAATAAATTTGATAATATTTTTTTATAATTTTTGTGACTTAGGGTGGACTCGAATGCACGAAGTTTGCATTACTGGACCATAGCTTCAGTCCCCTAGACCACCAGTGCTACCTGAAAGGAATTACTTCAGATGAGCCTCTGATACGATTGCTTCTTTTAACAAGGCATAATAAGTTTCGTTGCAGAAAATATGATAAAAATGGCGTGTAATTTCAATTGAGGTAAATATATTTAGTTTAATTAATCAACATTATTATCTTAACGATGTCTTTAAAAGTTCGGCTTACGCCTCGGCCATAATACTAGATTCGTCCGCTAAAGCCTTATTTTGTGTACTTGATACATAAATAGCTATTTCTGACAGACTGTTTTTATTTCAGTATTTAACGTGATATGTTATAACTAGGGATGGGTCGATACCAGATTTTCTCGATACTCGATACTCGATACCGATACATGATTTTTTCCTCGATACTCGATACTTCGATACTCGATACCTTCAACATTTCCAGTTTCAATAAATAGGTACATTAAAAATTAAAATTTGAGAGAACTGTTAATACCAACTAAATTAATTAAGTCTGCATATTTAATGAGACAAAATTTAAGATCATCAGTAGCCTATAATTATTTTTAAACTCTACAATAATCCTAAAATTAGTTCTTTAAACAGTCCAATTACAAGTTATTGTTAAAAAATACTAGCATTCTCACTTAATTGCAGAATTACAAAAGTATCGAAAAAGTATCGAGCGAGTTTTCTGAAGTATCGTTCGATGCCGATACCATGCAAGTATCGAGAGTATCGAGGTATCGAAAGTATCGAGGACCCATCCCTAGTTATAACAATTGTATAAACTACACAAAGATAATAGTTTTAGCAAAGGCGATTTTATGAAAGATACTTGTTTAATAGGCCTACTTGTTTCAACCAGACCATCTTCATACTACAGAGTGTTTACATCAAAAATGCCCAAATTTTGGGACCTTTTTAATAACAGGACATGCATTTTTTCGTATCTGATTTTTCCGTTGGGTAATATAGGAGTTGAAACTGCTGGCTAAATTTTCTTCCAACCAACATTTTGCGCGTTTGGCGCTGTTGGCAGTCCGCGAGAAAATTGCGTCAGTTAAGGAGAATGCACAAGTTGTGGTGTGGTACTCCCCTGTAGTAGATCTATATTCATTATTATTTTTGGCCCCTACGTTATTCTTGAAATGTTTATCGAGGGTGAAAAAAATTATATCATTTTAAACTTGAGCTCTATATTGCGATACTGGTACCATAATCATAAAATCACGTCATGAACGGTTCAGAACAAGCGTTTCTTTTCCATTCTTCCAGAAATATTAGACTATTTTTAAATGGTTTTCCTTTCCCAATTTTTTTTATAAACAAATTACTTGGAGCATTTAGATGCCGATATCAAATTAATTAAAAACCCAAAATATAACTAAATAATGCTAACTAATGTTTCCTAAAAATGGACAAATGGGGATAATAAACTTACCTCATTAATGAAATTTTGTAGAAACTCAATTTTTAAAAAATGCATAATTTTTTCGGTATTAAAAATATTGTTCGCGGAAATAAAAAAATAAGGTTAATCTTTTAATAATTCAGAGGTAAAGCTTACAATTTTTTACTAGTCCAGCGTAATGAGTATGTCCTATATGACAGTATATTAGGCCTAAGCTTACACTATACTTAAGATATTTCTGTTTAAAAATTCAGTCTTTGCATGTACCTAAGAAAAAAAGTAGCATAACTTAGCCTAAACTTTTGGTTTGCTACCGGTATCGTATTCCCCGTTTTTGTTTGTGATATTCTCTTATTTTAACTCGAAAGAATAGAACTATATTATTATGACATTTTTTTTAAAATTTTAATGTTATTGTGAATGAACACCCTAGGACGTAATAAATTACTATTCATTATGATACAACGTCATGAAACCAGCACTTATTTCGTTACGCTTTCTTGGTTAATACTCGGAGGAAAGTCGTGCTTTAGAGGGGACCTTGTGAGTGAGAATGGGAGAATGTCCCCCACTATAGAATCGATCACAGCACTCCCTCGTTCAATGAATGAGTGCACTGAGAACTTTAGAATGACCTCCGTTCCCATTCAAACACATGACCAGCCACTACGAAGTTAGCTACTTCCGCTTGTGTAGAAACAACTTCTCTGGTGGGGAAAACTGAATGGCATAACTTAGTTACGGGGTCGAGTAATGATTCAGAAGTTTGAATTTCAAATACAGTAATTCTCATCACATTCATTCAGCGGTACTGGCATTCGGATATTGATTAGTGGCAGTTTAACCTAGCTAAAAACGGTATTATTACGCTTGCCTAAACAGATACCGAATTATTCACTTTCACTGGTCTTTTAATTGATTTTTTTTATTATATGATTACAGTAAGGATATTGTATTCAGAATATGACAATTTATCAAACGAGAACGATTTGTCTTCCATTTGTGTTATAAATACTGGTTGGCATTAAAAAATCTGGCAACCTCAGGACCCGAGGATCTTAAAAATGGCGGATTCTCACATTACTTGCTTTTATCACATACTGTTGAAGAGCCAATGTCCATATGGTCCACATACACACGCTGCTGTGAGTTATAATATTAGAGTTTCCAATTATTCCTCTGCGATTGACAACGCACAATGTTTACGTTTTCTCCACCTCTTTTCTTAGCTGAATCCATAATGGAGCTATACAGCAGCGAATAAATGATAAAAAGAGAAGATATGAGAAGGAATGCGTGTTAGCAAGTGCAAGCAACGCCCAAAAGCTGATTCAGGAATATAGAGCCATCAAAACATAAACGGCTCATCCAGAAAATAGTGGTGAATTTGAAAATGCGCTCCAAAATCCATGTAAGAGATTTAAAAGGACCGGACTTTCGATGGCCGGATGTATTAATGTCAAGTTTTATTCACTCTTTTTAATTTCAGGTCATTTTTATTTCAAAATATCTAAAAGCCTAATGATATATCGCAACTGTGTGGTGTACATGGGCCTATGTATGTAAAATTTCATTACATCAATAAGTACATTTTAAAATGGCATTTTGATCAACATTGGTCTATATTACGGAGTAAAACTAGTAGACTACAATAGTAGAACCCAAATGTTTCACTTCTGCTGGTCTGTCACATAGCTCTAGTTTCGGCCCTAGTCTGTATAATTCTAAAATCACATTACATTCAATTTTAGCCAAATGTAGTTATGGAGTTTTTAAATCTAAAGTTAAAAAAAAAAACTCATATAACTTAGATTTTCATCCCTTTTTGGTACCTACTACTATCATGAACTTTATTTTCATTATAATTATTTTTATATTAATTGAGTAAGTTTTTGTCTTTTCCCCTAGTACTATTTCACGACATTTTGTCTGTTTAGTTTAGAGGAAATTTTAGGATAAGATTATATTCCAGTAATATAAAACATGTAAATATAAGCCCCCGAGCACGAACTCCTATTTCGGGATTTCAGGACCTTATATATTATCTATGTATTTATGTAATTTGAAAATTATATATATACATAAAATTAGCAGGTCTGCAGTATTTCCTAAATTCATACAGATATTTATATTTAATTTCTGCATAATTATGTGGACAGAAACATCTCACTCGTATTGCATTGAGACAGCAAAGCAACACATGTGGGTGATAATCCTTTTACAAAAAATAAACAGAAGTTTCTTTGTTTTCTCTTAATTTTCAAGTGTCCGTTTTAAAACACACATTTGCAAGGAGACTCATTTATCGTATGTGTGTTCGCTATTTGCACTGTTTACATCTCCCCCGCACAAGAAAAGACAATACAACCACTCATTCTGCTAAGCATGTGTATACAGAGTACTACAGTAACAGTAATGTTGTATAACTAACATATTAACTGAGTTCAGCGAACTACAACTGAACCTACTTCTGCCTTGGTTATGCATTTATGTGGATTCCTCGATTCGCCATTGACTTCTGTGTACAGTACAAAATGGAGTCTTTACATCACTGTGTTCTGATTTCGTGAATTTCGTGATTTCGGTTCAAATCAAAACGGAAGTGGTCCAGAGTTTTAAAATGCATAGATTAATTCTATTATTTAAAATAACTCTTGATCTTAAAATTCTATAGCTCTATGTTTACATTCCTTCTTCTTCACGTGGGCGCTATTGTTTTTTTGTGCCTGTTAGAGAAGAGATTGTAGGGCATACTGCTGAACTGTGCGAAATAATTGTACCAACTATCAGAAATAAAGTTCTATAAGTTATGTAATACTTTTTCACAGTATTATGAATTTTTTCTCGAACTTATTTTAAAATATATGTTAAAAATTTAATGTACACAAATTAACTATTTACGATTCCAGTCTTAAAATATCATTAAAATGTTTTGGGAGCTATCGATTTTTAATTTTATTTGCTAGAACAGATTGTAACGTCACTGTAGGCCTAATACTGACAAAATATAAGGATACAACAGTAATAAATTTACAAGTGAAGGGTACAGGGGAAAAACGATTGTCACAAGAAACTCAAACTGAGTTAATGAACTTAATTTTGTGAAACGCTATATCTCTTACGATATTATTTAAAGTAGGCTATTCTGAAACGTACAGCCTGTAGTATGGAAAGCATTATATATGTTTGTAAATTATATAACAATTCATTTATCAACGTAAAGCTCAAGGACATTTATTTTATATTTTTGTCTCTAAGTTCACGTTTTACAGGAGAAAAATGAACTTCCAGGAATATGAGCAGGCCTATAAATTGGCATCTTTCTGGTTCTGTCTTGGCTTTTTCGCGAAAAAATGTTTACAGAGTCCTCCTAGATAGCTATTCAGGCAGCATAATTATCCATAGCATTCAAGTATGCAACTTACAGGAAGATGGATGTCCAGAAATATGAGTATAAGTTGGCACCATTCTGGCTCTTTCTAGGCCTTCTTTGTGAAACAAAGTTTATGCTTATGAGTCCTCCTAGGTATCTATTTTGGGCATCATAATTATTCATAGCATTAAATTCCAAAATTAAAAGATTTGTATCTGTTGGTGTTATCATTTCGAAACATTTCAAACTAGTTTAGGGGCAATCTGGTTTATTTCATGAGAACTACACAGTAATATTTTTCCTTAATATCACTCAGCCTTCCAGTGCCTGAGACTCTTCTTCGGTAGTCTTGTATTATCTCCCACACCTGTGTCACTCATGATTACGACAACGTTAACTCCTTGAAAGCTGTAAATGCACTAGCAATAACAAAACTGCGATAACAGCCTATTCAGCAATCAATGTCTGCTATATGTTTTATTTCAACCAATACGTGTCAATTAAGTTCCATACATATCTATACAGATTTAATGGACTATCATCATTAATGCCTTGAAACCCACGGACCTTCATCGTGTTTTCCCCTGCACATATTACTATCAAGCCTTTTAAAAACGTGATCCGCAGTGATTGGTTCGAGCCTTTTAAATGCTAAATAACTTTTAAAACCAGCTAAAAACACTCGGTAGTAAGATAACATTAATTTAATCTTTCCTGCAGTTTAATAACAGTAAAACTTCACTACCTTCGGATGAAGAATACAGGGTAGCATAGTTTTGTCAACTGCTATCCCTACTCCAGTATTAGTAGAGTAGAAGAAATTTATTGTTAATAGTTGAAAGCATTTGTAGAAAATGGAATTACTTTGATTATGTAGAAGAGAGTGTAAATGTAAATGTAAGTATATATAATCTGTAACTATAATCTTGCATTTGAAAAGATCAATAAACTTAAAATAAAATAAAATCTTAGTAGATTACGTCCTGTTACTGAAGCCAGGATCTAATCAAGCAGATTAATTTTATTTGTTTAATGAAAAACGGGCAGTTTATTTATTTTAATGATGAACGGGCAGTTTATTATTATCGCTGATTTATCATTTACATCTGTTTCCCTCCACTACTTTTATTTAGAAACTTGCTGCCGTAACAAACAAACATTTTTGTCGCCTTTAATAAATTTTAAATTCATCTTTTGTAAACACTCTATATCCTATGCTCGACAATGATTTTACTCTGCAGTTTCAAAAATCAATAACAAGGTGTGAACGAATATTATACTCCTTCCTTTAACATCGCAATGAAATGGATTATCGACAAATAATTACATTAATTATGTCCATAACTAATAGGACAACATTACATTAATGTTGTCAAAGGTATGGGACAAATGTGGCGTTCAGAACCGTAATGAACCAAGTCCAATTTTCATTCATTTGGAGACAGTGTACGGATAAATTACCTGAAAGCATGTTCTAATCGCTGTCACAGTGAATCAAGTCAGTATTTGAATTGCACACTCATAAATAGCATTTGAGTTAGAGATGTGGAAGGAAGTTCCTGTGCTCTTCAAAATTTTGCTTCAGTTTATTTTAAATGGCTGTGAACCCCTCAAATAGGCCTATATCCTCCTCTTGCCCAACGATTAAGCTGTTATACAGCACACCTACCTACCTACGATCGAATCCCTGACAATCCATTCTTAATTTGGGGTACACAGAACGGTTCATGAAAGGATTCATATCCTGCGTTCTTGTCATGTATCACTTCGCCATTTGTTCCGATATCATCATTAATGAGAACTGACAGTGAATATGTAAAGGGTCGATTAAAATGTGTAGTTTATCCCCTTCGTTCCAGGGAAGAACGAATTCAGTTAAGATGGAAATGTGTATTCATGAACCACAGAATATTGTCTCTGTTGGACATTACATCAGAATATTATAGGGGAAAAATTTCTCTAACATTGGGACTTGAACCCATGACCTTCGGCTTTCTGTACCGCTGCTCCACCAACTGAGCTACCCGGAGTTCGATTCACAGCGCCAGATGGATGTCACTGAATGACATTCACGTCATACACAGCATTGTGAGGCACACTTATTAGTGATATTGTGACTGGATTTCCACTGTTATTGTACAGTAAGATGGAAATATGTATTCATCAACCTCATAATATTGTCTCTGTTGGACATGACATCAGATTATTGTAAGAGAAAAATTCAAAATTAGTTAAACTTATTTTTCCATATAGAGTATCGTCGATTCGACAGCCCTCTAGGAGAAAACTACACTATGACTAGGAGTTTCGGGTATTTTTGTTCACATGATCAATTTTTGCTTGGAGTTTAGATTTAAATTTATATAATTAAACCGTTTAAAGCAAAATAAACCTCAATAAAAAAAATATGCGTTATTAACAAACAAATCTAATACAACAACTGGAAAGTATAATCATCAATAATTTATTTCCAATGAACATTGCGGCTAAAATCCATCTAATATAATTGATATAAATCTTAAAAGATTACATACCTTAAGTGTTTCGGATCCTCAGCTAAGCGCTGACCCATTTTGCCCTGGAAAATATAGAGAATATGTGTTGATATTTTGATATCGAACGTTTAAATTCTAGAATGTGATAAAAATGGTTACTTAGGATCTACGATTTTTACGGATTATTAATAATATATTTAATTATACAGCACAAACATTTATTTTATACATATTTAATTATACAGCACAGCATTTAAGAGTAAAAACATACATGAATTTGGTAATTTATGGACCAATAGATAGCCTAATATAAAAAGGGTTCCATACAGAATTATCATGTACATACATATTTACATTACAGTTAAGTTAAGGTAACCTATATTTTTAAAACCACTGACTGACATAATTTTTAAATACTGTTGCTTTTTAGCTCTAAAATACATATTTCGTCAAATATTTGAAAAACTCAAAGCAACCTCTTTAAGCAAAATAAATTTTACACTACAACCCATACAATTTACTAGAATTCATATACTGGAAGATAATAATAATAATAATAATAATAATAATAATAATAATAATAATAATAATAATAATATAATAAAATATAGAAAACAAGTTCAAGCTCTATAAGTCTCATATATTCCCACATTTTTTTAGAACTTTATTAGCTCTTCGTTGTAAATACTCTGGTATTAAATACAGTAGGTTATATGGATCTATGTTCTCATAAAAAAAAACAGTTCCAATTATAATCTTATAACTCGTTACTGCGTAAGAGAAAAAACAAAATTTAAGAATTAAATTACAGCCTGGAGAAGCCTCTGAAATCTGAACACAGCAATATTACTTGTGGTGATAGTTGTGGAAGCCATGTTACCTTGATGCTACGCCCATTTAATAGCAGTCAAAACATTTCAAACATCGAAAACCAGAGACATAAAGAGGATGATTTATTTTTAATGTGTTTTGTACGCTTGATGCGAATGACTTTATGAAATAAGTACTCTTGAGTACAGATACGTACGTGCACATGAAGTATCAAGCTTTTTTTTCCTTTCTTTCTTTATCTCCACTGTAGTCTTCCATCTGCCGCGTGGACTAAATCTTTCGCATGTACATTTTTTCTACTTCTTTCAGTGCAGTTTTATACCCAAACAAACATAGCTGCAAAACGATAGACTAATAAACATTTCTGTTCCAGATGCAGCTAATGAAAGATGAAGGCAGTGAACGGAAACAAGAGTTCAAACACTTGCAGAAGAAAAGACAGTAGAACAGAGAGAGAGAGAGATAGAGAAAGAGAGAAATAAAGACGTGAGAGTAGGTCTACTTCAAGCAAGAGAGGGAGCACAAGACTGCGAAAAAATTTACAGAGAAAAGGTAGCAAGAGATACATGGGAGAAAACTGGAGGATTGAACGAAATAAAGAAAGAAGTTAATAAAAAAATACGAAGAATTAATGAATGAAATAAAGAATGAGAGAAAGGCAGACAGACAAAGAAAAACGAAAGAATGTGGCAGAAAAGAAAGAATAGCGAAAAGGGTACGAAAGTAGGAAAAGAAAAGAATACTGAATAATGATTTATTAGTACTGCAATTAAATGCTATTATCGGTATAGGCCTACTTCCTTCCATAATAAGGTGCCTACTTAGACAAAATATTTATACATCGCTTAGCCTACATATAAATTTCTTGTTAATATCTTACAATGCTAAAACAAAATCATATATCAATCATATATTCTATTTTAAAATTTCGTAAACACTGAAAGTATAAAAGAAAACAATCATAATCTCGAAGTCAATTATTTCAACCCGGTAATCACTCGTTACAGAAAGCATGTCAAGTAGGCCTAAATTAATACCCCTGATGGCTGATAATCTAGAGAGACATTAATAATGATGTAGTTATTTTTAAGAACAATGAGATAATATCAGTTGCCTGAAATGGCAATATTAGTACTATACAATGTTATAAAAAATTCAATAAACCGGTACATCGAAAATTCAGAATTGCCTACCGAGATAGAGCTAAAATATATAGCAGTCATATAGGATTTATCTTGTAAGACCACGGAATAAAAAGACAAGAAGCGTAAGATTACTAGACCTTGGACATCATTGCAGTTTCATTGTCAATTGACTAAACAGCAGTTGAGCAGGGCCCAAGGCTAGTCAGCTTTGGAGTAGGCCTACTTACTAATACTGTATCTAGTATCACTACCATTGTTAATATAACTACGAAACGATAATAATGCTTATTAATATTATCTAACTAATAATTACAATAATGATATTGTTTTATACAGTAAAATACGTTAAATCGTTGATTATTTTGTGTCCCACGGCAAATTCAGTAATTACAGTCAAAACAGCAGCCTTTTGACGAAAAAATTTGGCAAGTTTTATTATAAATTTAGGTTTGATCTCGAGTTTTCAATACGGATATTATTTTTAAGTAAGAACGTAATATGCATACAAATATGCTCTAAAATGTATTAAATATGCTCAAAAACTTATTAAACATGCTCTAAGATTTATTAAATATGTTCTAAGATTTATTAAATATGTTCTAAGATTTATTAATTATGCTCTAAGATTTATTAAATACGCTCTTGAACCAATGAAGTATGCTTTATCGTTTAAACAATTTCACTTCTTAACGTTCTCTTATTAACTGAATTACATTATAAATTTCAACAAAAATAGAAGCTGTATAATTTACAATGCAACAAGCTTTAGTAAATCGAAAATTAATCAAGTGAAACAAAAATATTAGGCTGAGTACTGTCCATTATTGTAAGCTGGTTCTCAAGACATTCTCTTAGCCAAATTTGCTGTAACTGTTTGAATTATCAGAGATGTGCACAACATTTAAAATATGTCAGAAATATGCAGTTAAAATGTGATAAAATAATAAAAAATGCACAAATGTTTTATAACAAGTAAATAGTGTCACATTATTGCAAAACTAACAAAATATGAAACAATATACGAAATTAAACCATACATTTTCTGTTATTTTTCCAAACCTTGGACACATTTTAATACTAGCATATTATGGTGCATTATTACAAAAACATGATTTTTCTAGGCAATACTGTACTTCGAAGTTATAACAACTCTTTTCGATCCTACTGCCTGAGATAATATGGACGACATTCTGCAGAAAGGAACCAACCTACATGATTTTTAAGCTAAAAAACAGGCATTTAAAGTTAAATAAAAAGCCACCTGGATCTTTTCGGTGTGTTTTTGTTTGCTTCATAGATGGCATATAAATGGACGAAGAGGGTTGATTAGTTTGCACAACGTAAATATATAGTTCAGTAGCACATATTTAGCATCTACTCCGGTTTTTTAATGTCCGGTTCAAAATGTCCAGAACTTTTCCCCCAAGTAGTGCTTAAATTTACCGTAAGGTAAGATGCTTGAGATTATGAGAAAGTAGGTTAACACTGGCCTCGTTTCAACCCTCATCAAATCGTTATACATCATGCCCTTAACACAAACTATAATTTATAAAACCAGGGGAGAAATGGGAGGAGTCGAAGAACGGAGTCTAAACAAACTCATCACTTGTACAAAGCTGTTCTCGTGCAGAAGCCATTAATCAATTATTGGTCTTCTGTTTATAGAATATTCTTAATCATTCGCTTCACTTCAATTCCAGCGGGTCCTTATAGGCAATAAGCTTTAGACATTTTGACATCACAACTTTACTTCTATTCCGTTAAGCTATTCAATATTTTTTTTGTAAAGAAATGCTTTCTTTAAAAAGTTGACTACTCCAGAGTATCGAATACCTTGTTACAAACTCGAAGATACTCGAATTGCGTGCGGGGTAATTAGAAGGGGTTACACGAATTCCTTCCGAACCGCAGTAAATTCTTTTTCATAAATATGAATAACATTTTCCTTCCCACTTTGCACATTAGCACTTTATGTGTCGAAATTTGGTCTATTTAATTATGTTTTACATTTTTAAATTTTATTATACTTTAATAAGTCGGCCGCGGTGGTCTAGAGGTAGCGTGCCCGCCTCTAGATCCGCAGGGCGCGGGATCAAACCCGGCCGCGGTCGATGGATTTTTCAGGACGTAAAAATCCTGGGCACGGAGTCCTCCGGGAGGGACTTTAAGCTGGGGGTCCCGTGTCGTAAATCAGCCTAAATCAGAGCCTCTGGACAACATTTCTCGGCCCTTTCACGTCCAAGAAATACTTAGTTTCCAGAGGGGGGTTGCGAGGCGATGGGCTTACCACCTGTCCCTCT
Source organism: Ectobius pallidus (assembly GCA_964059195.1). Taxonomy (NCBI): domain Eukaryota; kingdom Metazoa; phylum Arthropoda; class Insecta; order Blattodea; family Ectobiidae; genus Ectobius; species Ectobius pallidus. The sequence continues at coordinate 120,081,797 of CAXKWD010000007.1, read as the reverse complement.
ACCCTCTCTCGGAAAATAAGCATATCAAAATTAGTATAGGTAATGAAACCTCCATTGGAGGCCCCTTCGCCCCACCTGGGGATCATAGGGTACCAGATACCAGATATCGATACTTTAATACAACTTATAGTTCTTTCCAAAACACGAAAACTTCAGTTCTTGGAAGCACTTGGATAACATTTTCCCCTGCTACCTAACTCTAGGGATTATTGAACAATAGGCGACCATTTTTAAAGACCTGGAAACAATACTGTCAAGTTTTCTATCGTTGCTGCGGATTGTTTATCTGCTGCCTTGTAACGTGTTGAATAATTGCACACGCTGTGTTAGTGTTATAATATGTCCTTTTTTCCGACCCAGGTGTAAAAATGGCCTTCAGCGACTCATCATAAGAATGTACACTCTCTAAATGCACTGACTATAATAATAATAATCATAATAATCATAATAATAATGTTTTATTTTGCCTGGCACAGTTAAGGCCGTAGAGCCTTATCTTCCATGATATGCCTATATTAACACATAAGACAAAAATGCGTCCAATAATGTAAAGAGAAAACAAAGTGAATTAAAAGTTACATACAATTGGGTGTGTGTGTATAATCATAATATAATATTAAATATACACTAAACGTGAAACTTAAAACTAAGAAATTAACAAATTTAAGCAATATAGGCTAAGTGATATAAAATATTGTACAATATAAGAGGGAGACCGTCGACCACATGGATACAAGGAATTCAGACATCAATTAGAAGAAGAAATATTGAAGAGAATTTATGGGCAGATAGACAGAAATGGAGAATGAAAATTAAATTCAAGGTGTAATCTTGGGTTACCGGAAAATGTAAATGTAAGTACATTGTAAAAACGGATAATAAAAAATAAAATAAATTAACCTAGGTTGTATAACGAAACGTTGCTTCTACGATAGTTAGCAGCGAGATACCTGAGTAACTCAGACCTAAAAATCTGTAGGTTCCGACTACTACTGATGTCCGGCGGAAGGGAGTTCCAGGTGCGGTTGATAGCTATAGTGAATGAGGCAGAGAACAGAGATTTTTTATGGTGTGGAATTGACAGTAGACATTCTGAGATCGTTTGTCGCGGTTATGTTGGGAAGATAACAGTGAGAAACGGGAAACTAAATAATTAGGTGCAGTATTATTAAGTATCTGATAGAGTAGAGTTAGGGAGTGTATTAGGCGTCTGTCCTGTAGTCGAAGCCAGGATAATTGTTCAAAATAACCTGAGACATGATCATATCGACGGACACAAAAATTCTGAACACCTTGTAGCTTACAGGACAATTCAACACTTAGGTCGGTGAACAGAACATCGCAATAGTCGAAGTGTGGCATCACAAGTAACTGCACTAACGTCTGCTTTAGTTTAGCAGGTAGGAAATTTTTTAGTCTATTTAGTGAATGCATAATAGAAAATACTGTTTTACAGGTATGTTTAATTTGTGTATTCCAGGTCATGTCAGAGTCGAAGTACACCCCAAGATTTTTTACAGTTCTACTGTATGGAATAATTGTGTTGTTTAAGGTCACAGGCAAAAGTTCGGTGTTGTCAATGGAAGATAGCGATCTGTTTGTTTCAATCAGAATGGCTTGTGTCTTGTCAGGGTTCAAATTTAGTCCAAATTTTGTTGACCATTTACTGATCGCGTGTAGGTCGTCAATGAGCTTTGAAAGAAAGTCTTTGATTGTATCAGGCCGAAAATTTAATATATTTGCAGGTCGTCTGCATACAGATGATGTCGGCAATGTTTTAGTACTGTAGAAATGTCATTTATATAGATTCCAAAAAGCAAGGGACCTAATACAGAGCCCTGTGGTACACCTGACTTCACGAGACGCCACGAAGAAGATCGACTGTCGTGAGAAACACATTGTTGGCGTCCAGAGAGACTATAATAGCGTCCGTTAGCAAGGATGCTGTATTTCCTGTTATTGGGATATGATTTTGTTTTGACACCATTGTTATGACACTCGTTTTCCCCACAGAGTGATACTTTAGCGTGAAGTATGTGTGTATGCATACATGTACGGATGGATGTATGTAAGGATCTATGTATGTATGTGTGTAGGCCTACATGTATGTGTATGTATGTGTGTATATGTATGTGTATGTAGGTGTGTATGTAAATAATATACGCTTATATTAAAATGTGTAATTAAATATTCAATACATTTTAAACGTGGGATGTAGCCTAATAAGAATATTTGTGAATCACGTGTATTTTTATGTTTTGTTTAAACGGTGAAGCGATTCAGGTTTCATTCGTTATTCGTTAAATTCAGTTGATTAGTTTGAATTGTGACTGTAACTTTGTAGTGGAAACTTTCCAAATACTCTTTAATCTCTAGGAATGACATTATCACAGCATGTCTGATAATCTTTGCACAAGGTCACAAGGCTGAAAATAAACTGGCCGTATTTGCATACGTAACAGCTTACTACATGTAATGTGTGTACCCTATTTCATATATTTACAACGCAGTTTCTCCTAGTCTTATCTCAACAATTCTTCCGAAACTCGCTGCAAAAACAGCCCAACTGATAAGAAGGATTTATCTGCTGACCTCCCCAGACGACTTGGCCTACTGCGAGATCTGACTTGTTTTGCGGCGGGTCATAGTTCTGTTCTGCATCTGTGTAGAAATGAGATTAATGTCTTTCAGACTTCTATTAATTACTTAGCAACTAGTGAAAAATATTGCAGTGGCGTTGCGTCTGTTGCTACCCGAATAAGAAGAACTGAACTACATGAACTCATGTTAGATATAAGCATTCATGAACCGCAGAATTACTGTCTCTGTTGAACATTACGTGAGAATATTATAGGAGAAAAATTCCTCCGACACTGGGACTTGAACCCAGGACCTTTGGCTATTCGCGCCAATGCTCTACCAACTGAGCTAAGCCGGAGTTCAGTTCACAGCGCCAGATGGAACCTCTCTCCTATGACTGATTGCCGTAATGGTCTACCTCACAGACAGACAAGTTATGTCATATGCAGTACTCTGAGGCACACTAATTAGTGATTTTTGTGACCGGGCTCCCACTGTTATTGTCGAGTTAACATTCGAGATAGATATAATTATAAGCATTCATGAACCACTGAATTATTATCTCTGTTGGACATTACATGAGAATATTATAGGAGAAAAATTCCTCCGACACTGGGACTTGAACCCAGGACCTTTGGCTATTCGCGCCAATGCTCTACCAACTGAGCTAAGCCGGAGTTCAATTCACAGCGCCAGATGGACCTCTCTCCTATGACTGATTGCCCTAGTGGGAGCCTGGTCACAAAAATCACTAATTAGTCTGCCTCACAGTACTGCATATGACACAACTTGTCTGTCTGTGAGGTAGACCATTAGGGCAATCAGTCATAGGAGAGAGGTTCCATCTGCCGCCCGCGCCTTACAGGACCGCAACAACTCATAATTTACTTACCGTGCATAAATAATTTGTAAACTTTTTTCATGCAAAATAAAATAATACTGTAGTATGTATTTAAAATATTCAATTCTTCAATTATTAATTTATAAATACCAATCTAAATAATTTACATCCAAAGAGTGGCGAAATCAAGAGGCAAATTCTTTGAAGCCGCAATAAGACTATGCCATGAATAAAAGAAGAAGAAGAAGAAGAAGAAGGGATGGCATTTTTGCTTCAAATAATTCCACACTGAGCATCTATTCAGTGAAGTCCGTTTGAATAATTTTCACTTGTTACAGACATTTCAATTTTCTCCGCCACTGATACATTTCTACACAATCTGAACCATTGGCCTATTCCTATTTAAAACTATTAGCAGAGTATTACTTTTCCTTATAAATGCTTGATTAATGCATGCTCTTCCTTATCAGGGGTCTGTTATCGTCAACTCATGCACATCTGAAAGCAAAAGCATTACTTCATAGTAAAGTAAGCGTTCAAATGAAGAAACTTTCAATCAACTGGTTTTTTAATAGTGAAACCCATAATATGCACGGATCAGCCCAGAAAAGTTCATCATTGATGTAGTGAATGATGGGGTGGGTTAAGGTTTACGTGTCATAATAGACTTCCCATTTTTTAGGTGTAGGCTAGGCCTATTTCATTTCGAAAACCATGCCTTATAACAAGTTGATACCGGATCCCAGGGACCCGCACAGACTAATCACTGGTGAGAACGAACAATGTTAGCAATACTCTATGCCAGGGGTTCCCAACCTGGGGGGCTTTTAACAGTCTTCACAGATTAACAGTCTTTTAACAGATTTGACTAAATCAGAAGAAGCCATAGAACTGGGGTGTGATTCAAAAGCAAAAAATAATTTTGGAGAACTTTTGAATAAAATATCATCTAGCATTTTATCCTCAAATAGCCAGAGTTGTGAACATCGTTATTACGTCATTTTCGTCTACATATTTATGTCAATTCAGGATTCTGAACTTCGGTTGGAAAAGAACAGCGTTATCGGCTAGATGTCGCGAGTGATCTCCATTGTGCATTGTCAAATTTGAAGCCATACATTAGACGCCTAAACCTCATTATGTCTCATTGACATAATAATGGTGACTTAATTACTAAACCGGTTCATAATTAATCACCAGTTGATTTAATATTATGTTTGTAAATGTGTGTGTTTATTTAAACATATTGTTTAGTTTACATCCTTTCCTTCAAGATATGGAAAAATGGTAGGGGACCATAGTGACTTGGTACATCTCAAAAGGGGGGGGGCATCAAAAGAATAAGGTTAGAAACCAATGCTCTATATCGACTTCGTTTTTCTAGGACTCTTCCAGTTTGCCTTGCCATGTAATTTCCTAGGGCTTTTTCCATTATCACATAAATGGCATGTCTGTTATTTCTAGTAGGCCTAATATCAATTTTCAGGAACGTGTTTTATTGCAGAATGCATAGTGAATATGTTACAAATAGGCTAACAATGAAAGCTCGCATAGTGAATGTGTCTTTTTGTGGGAAGAGGAAGGCCTAAATGCAGCCAATATAGTTAATGCAGAAAGAGATAGAAATAGACATAGGTCTAAGAAGAGAGACTGAGAGACAAGAAGAGACAAAGACGGACAGATTCAGAGGTAGAATCAACGAAGAGACAGAGAAAACGAGTGAGAGAAAGAGGGAGAGTTAGAATCTGTGGCTTAACGAGCATCATGTTTCGACTTCTTCCTGCTTTCTCAAGTCCCAATGGAATGCCTAGAAAGGATAGGAGGAACAGTTTGGGCATGAAACTGTAGCGCTTTAGTTGGGAGAAATATTATGGGTGACTCTCATTTGGGCCAACTTTAGTATTTTTCGTAAATTATACAGAACTGTAATTAAAACAGAAACAAAACAAAAAACCTAATACTCCAGATATTTTGAAGGACGCCAACCCCTCGCCCCCAACCAAAGCATTGAACGGTAGGTAAGTTTCCCAGGGACCATCCATTTCAGTGCAAGGGTTTTTAAATAAACTTCGTAGGTAACTTAATTGTCTTCTGAAAGAAGGTATACCGAGGTTATCAGATAAAATAGGCTAAACCTGACGCCCTCAATTGTGTTGAAACACATATACACTCTCTCTAATGTCAATATATTAACTACAAGCCCACTTAGATTAAATTTATTATAAATCTATTATTCAAACAAGAGTAAATTAATTCCAGTTCAGCATTCGCGTATGATGATCGGACTTGCCCCCGCTATTTCCCGCGACGCTAAACACCTCGGTCAAATTACTAATAGTTACTAGTAACATTAATATTATTATTATGCATGTGACACTATAATATAGGCAGGGTGGCCAAACCCTGACTCCCGAGCCGCAAGCGGCTCTTCTAACATTCTAGTGAGGCTCTTAAAAATCCGGAGGCTAGTAGATTAGTTCATTTTGTTTCCATAAATTTAAAAAAAAGTAAAAAATTTAAAAAACTTTAAAAAAAATTGAAAGTCTTCTTCAAGGAGAAGTGGAAACTGAAGACTATGTATACAAATTAAATAGCTTGATACAAGAAATGAATGAAAGATTTCGTGACGTCAGAGCTCTTAAGTCTTCATTCGAATTTTTGGAAAACCCCCTTCTTGTGGATGTCACGAAGAATGATTACCCCATATCAAAGCCCATAGTGATGGATCAGCTGCAGCAACTGTAGAGTTGAAACACTGGAGATTAAAAGAGGACGATGGATTAAAACAGTCGAAAGAAAGTGGATGTGCAGTGGTTCAATTTTGGAAGCAGATCACTGAACAAAAGTATCCAGATATAAAACAGTGTGCAAAAAGAGTTGTTTTAAATTTTGGGACAACCTATTCGAGCAAGTCATTGTATTCAACAATGAAGTTCATTAAATCTAAGCACTGGGCAATTCTGATGTACATTTATAACTGAACTTGTGAGAACCGCTTTAACTGGCCACCTATCAGTTTTCAAGGAATTAGCAAGCGAAATGACAGTAAAAAATGTTCATGTTAACAAAAGCCTTCTAATTTGTGGAAGTTATACAAATGTTTTGCTGCTTTTTTTTTAAATTATGTATTTATAGTTGACCTTCAACAAATTCAAATTGAACCTTAAAAAATATGTGGAGACTCTATCTAAACTCTTCCCTTAAAATGTGGCTCCCAATACCCTGGTAGCTGGCCACCCATGTTATGTAGGTTTTAAATGGGTCATCATCACAACTCTATCAAAGTGAAGTTCAGCCCACTATCCTAGTATCAATAGCGGAAGTGTTAAAGATACAACCAATCATCCGTGAAATTTCGCAACACTGTCTGTTAGGATGCGATAGTAGAATGTGTTGTTCTATTTTTCCATTAACGCCACATTAATTTGCTTAATTGGCCCATATACATATTTTAATTACGAAATAAACAATTCCTTTTGCGATAGCCAATTAAGTTACCACATGATAACAAATGGCTTCGTGGATGGCCAATTGGGCATCTAGGTCAAGTAAATGTATATCTGTCTAAAAGTATTGTAAATGTCCTGGTCTATTACAAAATAATCAACCTAATAGAAAATATTGAAACCCATTAAATGTCATGAAGACCCAAATTAATTCGATCAATTAAAAATAAAAGCATGTCGATACCTGTTACGAAAAGCATTTTAATTAAGAGACTCGCTAGACTTCTAGCAAGAATTTTGCGTCATTCTAGCTGAAGAAACCTAAAAGTCAGAAAATATCTACATGCATCAGTAGATATGAATATAAAAATGTCAGGACTGCCTTCATGATTTATTACTTCATGGTTTATTTGCAAAACATTTTTCTAGCTTTCTGTAAACACCACAAGCGTAAAATAAAGCAATTAAGTCATAAGAGCTAAACATAATGAGAAAAAGCTTCCAGTAACTTCATTACAAGAAGAATTGTTTACAAAGAGATGAGTATATTGACGTCATCTGGACGTATTCCGTTAGACAGTACAAACGGTAGTTCATTGATATTAAACTACTATCAAGAGATTCAGATGGAATTTGTCTTTCTATCTTCTATCCACAATAATGTAGGATAAAAGTATCGTCATTACAGGTCTATATTGTCTAAGTTACCTGATCACAATCTACAGACCTAAAGACGGAATTTAATCCCGAAACATGTCCTGTTCCCTCACCACTTGTAAGAAAATCAACATAATTATTTTATTCTTGGCCACCAACAACATAGTGGTGATTTTAACTTGTCTGTAGGCCTATGTTGTATTTTCTTTGTATAACATATTTAATCAAATAATTGTATTTTTAAGAAATATTGAATAGGCCTACCTCAATATCACGTTAAATCTTAAACCTGTTATGTCATATGCCTATATAAAGCTGTAAGAGAAAAATTTAATAACTGATCTTATAAATAATTATTCCAAAAAGTTAATAATTTAACACTGTACGTAAAGAAACCCAAGAACATTAACAATTGCCTAAAAATAACACTTACTGGGATATGACATCCACAGTTTACGACCTATGGGAAATATGCACCATAAGTAAGTAAAGTAAAGTGATCCCTATACAGGCCATGGAGGCCCAGAGGGTTCCAGGAGGTTGAGGCTCCCAGATTTTGGACATTCGGCACGTGAAGGTGGCAAGGTTGTCAGCCTTACGCACCGACCGCCTTTACCCCCAGAATTGCTCCTGGTACTCATTTCTGTTAGAGGCTGAGTCGACCCCAGAAGGATTAGGCCAATTAAAAACTCCAACGACCTCATCGGGAATCGAACCCGCGACCTTCCGGTCTGTAGCGCAGCGCCTCGACCACTACGCTACGGCGTACCCCTTGCACCATAAGACCCATACTTAATAATAACAAAACCTACAATTAGGAGCTTGTCAGCCATGTTATTTCTTTCACATTCGAGACCTCCATGCAAATCACTATTTCTAATTTCAATCAAAGTTCTGGTAAATAATTTGACTACAAATCCACACATTAGACTTCTCCACATCACGTACGCTTACTATGAAAGATGGATCTAAAACTCCAAACTAGTGCTCGGACTATTTGTGTATTTGTGTAACCGGATAGTATCCGGTTACTCGGTCATGGCGAATAAAATTCGGATAACCGGTTAACCGAATATTGCTATTCGGATAACCGCCGTTAGGTATTTGCGTATTCGGATATCCGGTTACTTGTAGAGAACTACAAATACCTACTACCATGAGTCATGACAGAGGCTGTTTGTGCAATATCTTGTTCACTGCATTCTTGATGTCGCGCCGTACATACAATATGAAGTCCTTAATTTTACCGCCCCCCATGCATGTGTGTTCAATTTCTGTAACAATTACATTCTTCTTCTTCTTTTAATTTATTGTATTATCTAACATAAAAATAAAAAAGTATGTGTTTATAGGCCTATACAAATTTACATGCTTTCACCGATTTTCATTAAATTTTGAACACTTACCCCCTTCTACAAGGTAAAAACGATGGGCAATATTAAAATTCAAGTCAACCACCCCTTCCCTTATTTTCAACCTCCCGTGAGTAATATTTTCGTATACAAATCTAAATTCCCCGAACAATCTCTATACAATTTACACATAAACCCTGCAGAACTAGTCACTATTCTGCAAAATTCTACAAAACCACCCCTTATTAAATTACCAACCCCCATATTTAATGTCTTTATAAATCTACAAACTTTGAACGATTATTACCAAACTTTACAGATATACCCTATAGAATCAAGAGAATATTTCAAGCCAAATTAATTTGGAACAAACCATCCCTTAAATGTTTCAACCCTTATTATATGATCTTTATTTAAACCTATGTTTATTTACCATCTTTTACCAGAATTTAAACATAGGCCCTAAAGAACCAGGATAACATTTCAGGCAAAACTATTTTGGAATAAACAACCCCTTATGATTAACCCCTATTATATGACATTTAAATAAATCTACACTCATTGATCATTTTTGTCAAAATTCACACACAGAACCTACAGAACCAGGAGGAAGCTTTAGGCGAAACTAATTTTAGTAGAAACCGCCCATAAATTGTTTCAACCCCTATTTATGATCTATATTTAGAGCTACAGTCTTTGACGAATTTCTATCAAACTTTACACAATACCCTATAGAACCAGGAGAAAATTATAGGCCAATTTAAATTTATTATAAATCACCCTTTACATGTTTCAACCCCTACTTTATTATCAATATTTAGATTTATACTCTGTGAGTAATTTGTAGAACTTATTATTCGCAGACCTTTTACAACCAAGGGATTTAAAAAAAACTAATTTTGGTAGAAACTATCCCTGAAGTGACTCAACCCCTATGTATATCAATATTTAAACCTTCATTCTTTGAGTAACTTTTATTAGATATTACACAAATACCCTCCAGAACCAAAATAATTTTTTTTATACAAAACTAACTTTCGTATAAACCACCCTTATATGTTATGTATTTATTTCAATCTCCGTTAATATTTTTATCAGACGTAATACACAGAACCTCAATAGGTTCAGGAGAGATTTTTGAGCAAAATTAACTTGGGAAGAAACCACCCCTTTAATATTTCAACCCCTATTACAATAAATTTTCACTTTTTTGACCAATTCTTACCAGATTTTATACACTGACCCTATAGAACGACGGAAAATGTTTAGGGAAAACTAAGTTTGGAACAAACTACCCCTTATGTGTTTCAACCCCTATTGTATGTGCTTCATTTAAATCTACCCTCTTTGACCATTTTTTAAATGAAAATTTACATACAGTACCATGAGAAAATTTTAGGCTAAATTAAATTTAATAAAAACCACCCCTTAAATGTTTCAACCCGTTTTTATTGTATATACCTAGTTTTACATTATTTGTGTAATGTTTATCAGATATCAAGCAGAGACCCTCGAGAACCAAGATAAATAAAATTATTGGACAAAACTAATTTAAGTAGGAGGCACCCTTAAATGCGGCTGTCATTCTCGGTAGACTTTTGTACACTGAAGACATTCACAGCGCAAAATGTGAGTTAAAACACTGGTGCTGTGACGATGGGATCTGGAAACATGAAGGAAAGTACGTTTTGTACGTCGCGACGTCAGAGGCATAGGATTCAAGACCATTCACGTAATAGTCTCGTAAGGTTAGAAGAACTGATACTTTTCCGATGATCACATCACCGAATATGCGAATACCCAACGGTGATTTTTCGGGATAGCGATATTCCATTAACACACTATTCAGATATCTTTCGTTGTGATCAAATGACTGAATACTTCGATGATAAAAAAATAAATAGCACGGGAACTATTAAATCGTTTATGTTATTTTGAATGATGAACACTGTTTCACAGAACATTCTCACACACTGTTAATATAAGGTAAAAACAAGTAAGGGTTGGCTATTAATGCACCTTAAAAATTCCTCGTAGTTCTGTAGGCTCTGAAAGTAAAACTTTGTCAAAATTACTCAGAGAATAGATTGTGAACAGATCATACAACAGGGGATAAAAACAGTTAAAGGTTGATTTGTTGGAAAATCGTTGTTGCTTAGGGTCTTCTCCTTGGTTTAAAGGATTTATGTGTAAAATTTGATAAAAATCGGTGAGAAAATGTAGAATTGTATAAAGATAATTTTTATATTAAGGGTTGAAAATACGTCAAGGATGGTTATTCGAATATTATTGTTGCCTACAATTTTCTCTACTGTCCACAGTCTCTGTGTGTAAAATTTGATAATACTCACCGAATAATGTGCATTTCTACAGAAATCACCATAATTGGGCTTTAAAATGCGTAAGGGGTTGTATATTCGAATCTATTGTTGTCTACAATTTTATCTACCTTCGACAGTCTCTGTGTGTAAAATTTGATAATAATCCCCAAAGAATGTGCATTTGTAGAAATCACCATAATAAGGGTTGAAATTGCATAAGGATTGTATATTCGAATATTATGTCGTCTATAATTTTATCCACGTTCCACGGTCTCTGTATGTAAAATTTGATAATAATCGCCAAAGAATGTTCAATTGTAAATAAATAACATAGTAGGGGTTTAAAATAAATAAGGTGTGGTTTTTGCGAATGGTATTGTTTGCTACAATTTTCTCCCAGTTCTACAAACAACCCTTTCTACGGTTTCATATAAAAAACTGATCAAAAACATAGAATTCCATAGAGATTGCATAGATATTACATAATAGGGGTAGAAAATGCGTAAGGGGTTGTATATTCGCATATTATGTTGCCTATAATTTTCTCCACGTTCCACAGTCCCTGTGTGTAAAATTTGATAATAATAGCCAAAGAATATCCAATTATGTAGAAATTATCCTAATGGGGGTTGAAATTCCATAAGGGTTTGAATATTAGCATCTTACTGTTGCATAAAATTTTCTCCCAGTTCTACAGGCGCAATGTGTAAAATTTATTCAAGAACTGGTCAGAAACATAGAATTCCATTGAGATCACATAATAGGGGTTGACAGTGCATAAGGAGTTGTACATTCGAATTTGTTTATTGCCTATAATTTTCTCCATGTTCCACAGTGTAAGATTTTATAAGAAATCGCCGAAGAATGAGCAATTGCATAGAAATCACCTAATAGGGGTTGAAATTGCGTAAGGGGTTGTATATTCCAATCTTATTGTTGCCTACAATTTTTTCCACGTTCCACAGTCTCTGTGTGTAAAATTTGATGATAATCGCTAAAGAATGTGAAATTGTATATAAATCACCCTAATAGGGGTTGAAATTGCGTAAGGGGTTGTATGTTCGAATTTTTTGTTGCTTATAATTTTCTCCATGTTCCAGAGTTTCTATGTGTAAAACGTTTTAGAAATTGCCAAAGAATGTGCAATTATCCTGAAGGGGGTTGAAATTGTGTAACGGGTTGGATATTCGAATCTTACCGTTGGCTATAATTTTCTCCACGTTCCGCAGTCTTTGTGTGTAAAATTTGATAATATTGCCAAAGAATGTGCAATTGTCAAGAAATATCATAAAAGGGGGTTTAAAATATATAAGGGATGGTTTGTTGGAATAGAATTGTTCGCTACAATTTCTCCTAGTTCTTCTGGCGCTGCGTATAATTACCCTGTAAAAATACCAGTATATATATTTTAATAGCGAAAACATTACTTACAGGGGTGGGTGTTAAGGAAGGGGTAATTAGTCAGAATTCTCATGTAGGCTAGTTTTACTTCTTCTGGTTGAAGAGGGTTGCTGTTCAAAATTTGGTAAGGAAAAAGGTCACTTCATTTATTTTTTATACAGCACATGTTAATAATAGGGGATGAAAACGCGAAGGGGATGGTTTATAAGAATTTACCCTACTCTAGATTCTCTCCTAGTTGAGAGGGGTAGTTCTACAACATATTTAGGTAATTTTGGTGTAAACATATAGATATGTAAATATAACTTCTCTGTAGGGGTTGGAAACTATGTAGGGTGTTGTGTCCAATGTTTGTTGTATTTAAGTTGTGTTTGGAAATCTTTTACCACCATCTCAGTGAGCAATATTCGGTTAAAACTATCCGAAGATTTAAATATAGGTTACAAGAATATTGGACAAGAAACGAATACACGATTATCCGAAAACCCATATTCGGATAACCGATTATTCGGTTTTATTTGCACGGTATTTGTACGCTATAGGTATTCGGATATCCGGATAGACAAATACTTCGGTTACTTGTCCGAGCCCTACTCCAAACAGAATCTTAGTGGCTTTAGTATTTTTTTCTTTCTTTTTAAATTCTTCTCACGAATCCCATTCTCACAGAAGTCTTTTTGCTGGTAGTAAAGTCGAATGCCCGAAAACTTTGGGATGCGTTTGATTTCTTCTAGTGCTTTTCTAAAAATATGACATTGAATCTCTTTATCATTTATGTTACACACGTGGCCTGGGTAAGCTAATCTCTTATTCGTTTTAATTGAAGTCCGATCACACGCAATAGTCTAGGAACAACGCTCAGGTCTAAGTGAGAGGTGAAACAAGGGTAAAGTATGGAAATATTTCTAATGACTATAAGGCTTGCTTCAGCAACGAATTTCCGGCCCAGCCCTGGATGAGTCCAACTCGTATTGGTTTGATGTCAAAATTCTGGTACTCAAACATTAACCTATGAAAACTGATCGAGTTCAGGTTAAAGAGCGAAGGAGTGAGCGGAATACGACAAATATTAAGTGGAGGGCCAGCCGCTGCTATGTATCTGCCAATTTGAAAAAAGGATATACGGTACGCAGGGATGGGGAGGGGTAGTAGTGGAGGCGGTTTAGTATTCCCTTACAAACATAAATCATTTGGCATCATATCGGAAAGATTCAGTGCCCGTAACTGTACACGTGTAGTGGCTGATAGTAGGCCTACAACATGACTTTCTATAGCGACTAATGAAAGCGAGATTGATTAGCAATGAACTAAAATTATTTTTTTTATTTTTTTATTTTTATTATTATTATTTTTATTATTATTATTATTATTATTATTATATTATTTTATTTTTTTACCCAATACGAGATTGTCAAGCCCAGTTTTAGATCATCAATGGCTGGATGAAGGAAAATGCTCGACGAAATTACCGAAATTTAGGTGCGGAATATGGAATCAGCATAGGTACCGAACCTGTAAAATCACAAAACATAATTTTTTAAAACCTACATTTTTACACATGGGAAAATATTTAGCCATGTTTCAGTGTACTAAAAGTAACGATTCAACCACAGAAAAATAATTTAGTATTACAGTACTGGCCTCCAGAATTGCCATTGTGAGTTATGAGAGAGGGTACTTCTTGCAGGCGTATATACTTTACCTCAGCTTGCCTTCATCATCACTCTATCAATGTCTCGCATGTCTATTAATCAACATACCCACCCATCCGGACGAAGAAGTCACTGACATCTTTACATCTATGCAATACGAGTCGTTGCCATGGTGTTCAGGAAAGAACATGTTGTAGTTGTAATCTATATTAATAAAAGGAAGTGTCTGTCCTCCGTCTGTCTGTCTTCCGTCTGTCTGTCCGCGATGCCCAGCGAAATCTACTCAACACAGAGATCTGAAATTTTATAAGTAGGTGGACTAAAGGGTCGGAATGTGCACCTCGAAGCCGGAATTTTAATTTTCGCCTCCGTTCGTGAGTTATGAGTGAAAAACTGGCAGAAAACGTGCATTTTTTTGCGTTTTAGAAGCATCAGTTTCAGTAATAAATTTCAATATCAAATCACTTACAGATGGCTTTGGCTATTTTTGTCAACATACCTCATAGCCTACCTTGAAAATAAAAGCAACGCGATCGCTTGATTTTGTTAGTCCATCCTAGACGATTCATTTGTTTAGAGTGTCAAGGCCCACAGACATATGACATTTTCAACCTACACGGAAGAAGGATAACCAACCCTAAATATGGTCAAACATAGTTCGATTTGAACGAAACTCACTATACAGGGGTTTTCTGGGCCAAGGAACTCGAATCTGAGGTCACTTTTACCAGGGGACGCTACCTAATCGTGGAATGCACTCCACGTGATTTAGGTGTTAATAATTATAATTTGAAATAATTATCGCGGGGGAAGCCGCGGGCACATGCGGGCACATGCTGTTTGTCTGTCTGTCCACGATGCCCATCGAAATCTACTGAACGCAAAGATCTGAAAATTTAAAGATAGATGGACTGAAAGGTGGGCGAATGCACCTCGAAGCCGAATTTTTAATTTTAGCTTTCGTTCGCGAGTTATGAGTGAAAAACTGGCAGAAAACGTGATTTTAGCGCTGTCGAAGCATCAGATTTCAGTAATACATTTCAATGTCAAATCAATTGCAGTTGGCTTTGGCTATTTTTGTCATACCGTGGAAATAAAAGCATCGCGATCGCTTGAATGTTGTAAGCCCACGCTGGTCGATTCATTTGTTTAGAATGTCAAGGCCCGTAGACATATGAAATTTTCAACCTACACGGAAGAGGGATAATCAACATAGACCTAAATATGGTTAAACATCGTTCGATTTGGACGAAACTCACTATACAGGGATTTTCTGGGCCAAGGAACTCGAATCTGATATAGCTTTTACCAGGCAACGATATCTAATCGTGGTATGTAATTCACGTGATTTAGGTGTTAATAAAATAATGATTTAACTATTATGCTCTTAATTTTTAATTCTTGAAATAATTATCGCGGGCGATCGCTTGATTTTGTAAGTCCATCCTGGACGATTCATTTGTTTAGAATATCAAGGCCCGAAGACATATGAAATTTTCAACCTACACGGAAGAGGGATAATCAATATAGGCCTAAATATGGTCAAACATTGTTCGATTTGGACGAAACTCACTGTACAGGGGTTTTCTGGGCCAAGGAACTCGAATCTGAGGTCGCTTTTACCAGGCGACGCTATCTAATCGTGGTATGTAGTCCACGTGATTTAGGTGTTAATAAATATAATGATTTAACTATTATGCTCTTAATTTTTAATTTTTGAAATAATTATCGCGGGCGAAGCCGCGGGCACATGCTAGTTTAACCTAAAATACAAGACCTTAACTCGGGCAATTCGACAGATGAGTTGAGGAATAATAGAATTCCGTTACAAATAAAAAAAATAACGTCCTCAGCCGATAGCATGCTTAACATTATAATACTATTATAAATCAGACAAAAACAACCTCAGACGTCAGCAGGTTCGACAATACCCAAGATGGAAAGATAAAAAGTTCAAACCCAATATGAGAAATAATAGCTTTAAAATCCGCAGCTTGTCATCCATCGGAATGTATATATGAGGGGTTTATTAGCAAACCCGGCAATGTCCATTCTGAGAAAAGATAAAGATGCTGACTTCTAACGAACGTTTAATGCATTTCCTATTATATATTTAGCCTAGTGAATATGTTGAAAATCTGAGCTCCTCCCATATGTGGGCAGTAGGATTTGCAACACATTCACTAAATAGGCTATGTCAAAAAATGCATTAAACCTTCAATAGAAGTTAGCATCTCTATCTTTTATCAGAATGGATATTGCCGGGTTTGCTAATATACCCATCATATAACCTTTAAACTTATACAAATAATAATATGCAATTATTATTACTACTATTTATGAATGATAGGCTACTATTTTTCTAAACGTCATTATAAAATGTCATAAATATTCATAACCCAACATTATCCACAAGTCAATCATTCGTTTAATTTTCTACTACTGTAAAATTGCTCTCTTTCCTCTGAATTCCCTTGAGCCCCGTATCGTTTAATATGTAAATCTAGTGTCTTGAATATGTTTTCTTCTTAATAGCCTTACTACTGTAGGCCAGGCACCCTGGAGCACAAACATTGTTCGCCGCTGAGAAGGAACATTCAACTATTCGTTTTCCAAATCATAGCGGGCCAGGCTGAAATTACGTTACTCTCCAAAACAGATTGGTTGTTATGGTTATTTAACGACAACAGGATGTATTGCAACTTAGGCCTGTGATCATCGTCGGTGTGCCGGAATTTTGTCCCGCGGAGTTCTTTTACATACCTGCAAATTTAAATGCATGGATTTGTCACATTTAAGCGCATATAAATTCCATCAAACTAGGCCGGCATCGAACCCGCAACCTTGGCAGAGAAAACCAGCACGAGCCAAAATAGGATTATAGTTGATTTATATACAGAGTTAACATCATCTTTCTGTGCCTACTGTTTTATTTTTTCCCTCCATTCGTCTCAATCAGATCCATACCTTGTAGTTTCCTTTCTTTTATTCCTGTACTGATCTCCTGCTTCCATGAGTTTCGAGGCCTGCCTCGGTTCTTCTTCCTGGTGGACACCATTCCTATACCCTTCTTCGTAGCCTTTCTTCTTCCATTCTTCTTATATATCCATACCAATTTAATAGTTTATATCTTACAAAATCCAATATAGAATTCTTGATATTCATTTTTTCTTATAACTGTATTTCTTATGTTTTCTAATTAGATGTCTTGGTGACAGTCGTAAGAAATTTCTAATAACATTTTTATTAACAACAATTTAGACTCTAAATTTGTATTAAATTTCCATGTTTCAGCTTTCAGCAATTTTCACTATTGAGTTGTATATTTTATATTACTTAACTTTTTTAGTTATATTTTTATAATAATCTATAACATATCGATTACTTGAAGAAGACGTACAAAATAAAACAGAAATTGAACATTAGATTAAGAGAACAGTCTAACTAACGGCGGGACTAACAATTACAGGCCCTCCGCGAAATACTTGCTTGACGTTGACATTGTTTGATAATATGACAAATACAACTATTGAATAAGCAGATAAACCCATTGTAGGTCTACTGTGAACTAATGAATGAGATTATTCGTCTCGAACTTGTTTCTAATGTCAGGATTTTATCGTGTCTTTCTGACTGCAAAAAGTATCGATTGCAGACACCACATTAATATTCTCGATTGCGGACACTAAATATTTTGGTAAGAGTCATAATAGGGCAAAGCACTTAATGACCAAAAAAATGGCGAGAAATGCAAAATAGAACTGCATTCATGATCTAAAAATAATAAAAGAAAGACACAAAATGAAAAAGAAAACAATAAAATATCCATATTTCTTATAATTAGTTTTTTACAAGTAGTGAGTTGATTTAGAAAGCAATTAAATGGATGATAGTGATTAATTTAAATTTACAATATAAAATACTCCTATTTCGTTACTAACGAATTAGGTAAATGAATGCTTCTTGGACACTCTTTGCGAAAAGAAACTAGGCCTATTATTTCCGAAATGGCATGCCCTTAAAATTGCCCTTAGTAAATAAGTAACATTTAATATGAAATAAAATATATTAATTCTGTATTAAAACATCCCTGAAGGGACTAAGTCTACCACCCAACTGTTGCGTCATCTAATTCTAATAGGGCTAATAGGGCAAAGCATTTAATGACCAAAAAATGGCGAAAAATGCAAAATAGAATTGCATTCATGATCCAAATATAGTAAAAGAAAGACACAAAATTAAAAAGAACACAATAAATTATCCATATGTCTTATAATTAGTTTTTTTTTACAAGTAGTGAGTTAATTTAGAAAGCAATTTAAGTACTGCCCTAAAACACAAATTGAAACTGAAATGAAGGAAAAAGAATTGGCGGAGATTCTCTAATAAAAACGCTTGTATATTGTCTGCAAGTAATGATTTGTACCTTCGCTGGAGGTTTTCTTTGAAATATGACAGAGTTCAAAACGCACACTACTTAAAAATAGGGGTAGCTGCAAGTTCGTTTGGTTTGCTGTGGACGTTATTTACTAATAAAATCATAATAGAAGAATTAAAACAGAAATAATAATGAAAATTCAAGATGTAACGTAATGTAACACTTTAAAGAGACTTTAAAAATGCCGAAAAGACCTAAAATGCCAAAAAAATTACCTATCTCGTAAAAGTGACAAAAATGCAAAATAGTGCCAGAACAAGTTCCCTTATTTAATAAATTAACTCATGATGCACATTCGCATAATTTTTTTCTATTTTTTAACTTTCATATAAAAAGATCAAAATCGTCAAATACTTTGCTCTAGTTATTAATATTTCAGTGTCTCGATTGCGGACACTGTTACAAACATTCCCTTTCGAATTGGTTCTAACAAGTTCTTTCATAAATAGCTAAGAGAGTCGCGTGAACAATCCTACTCTTTATTTTCGCAGGGAGTCTGCAGAATGTGCAGCCACTTCCCCTATGGTAAAATGTGAAGCAAAATTTATACTTAGGGAGAACTTGTTCATCTAAGTGCTTGGATAAATTTTATTTGTATATTAAACTTCTCTACTTCGTTTTACGCCATACTTGAGAACCCCTTTTATAGCGTGTTTGCATCTTTGAACGCGGGTGCCTCCAACATACGAAAATTAAAAGATTTCTACAACTCGTACAAAAAAGAAAGGTATGCGCTGGAGGGAATTTGAGAAACAAAGGCAGAAAACACATTCCAGATTAGGGCAGGAGTGGGGGCATATAAAACTACTCATGTGTCAGAATACCAGAAATATTCTTGCAAGAAAGGAAGGCAACTGCATTTTCTACAGAAGCACGAGACTTATTGCGCCGCAGGCAGAACTGCAGTTAAAACACGAGATCCAATTAGGAACAAATAAAGATTTTTCCGGTAGATAGACCCTGAACAGTATCATTACTCAGCTTGACTACGTCTCTCAGCTAATCTTAATGCTACAGGTAAACCCAGATCATGTACAAAAATGCACATCTTCCTTCGGGATGATACTGATATTTACCTGATTACTTTATCAATAGATCAACAGAGATGTCGATGTGGACATTGTTATTAAATTAATCAGCGTGAACTATAATACTAAATACATAATACATTAATGATTCCAGAAAATTTATTCATTCAGGTTGTTCATAACGTCCAGAATTCTGATTTGATGCCCTCAATTCTGCACCTGTTGATGAAGTCCAAGATCAATATGAATGACGCAGCGATCGGATGATAGTTTCTGTCCCTCTTTAGCTGCAGGGAATTTTGGTGTTTAGTACTATTATTTTAATTCCGCTATAATTATTCTTCAGGCTATAAAATTCTGCTATACTGAATGTTTTAGCTAGGTATAAGGCCTATAATGTTCTCTTAGTCTATTTTTGAGATAAAGGACATTAATGTAGTAGTACAACAAAAATTAAGTAGCCAAAAATTAAGTAGCCTAATCTCCATTTTTACAAGAATAAACAAAATCCGAAGCTTGCATTAACAATAACATAATGCAACCTTTGTTTAATAGCATACCTTCAGATGAATTTTACGAGACATTAATCCAACCTTCACGAGATCCTAATCTAGGACGAGACCTTGAATTGAATTGACCTGTAGTGCATCCATTATCTCTCTCTCTCTCTCTCTCTCTCTCTCTCTACCTTAGTTTTACCTCTCCCTTTTAGGGACATTTAAGCGACCCAGGCCGCCCGGGCCTTACAGGGTCACGACCTGTCGGGGGAGAGATTATCTGTGGATCACATACATATTTTTTTGACTAGACAAGGACATGAAGGGCTTCCCCGGATAAGTGATCAGCCCAATGCTGGGGCCACCTCCGAGACAACACGAACACATAGGACGAGGCACACCATTTACACACACTCACTCCGAACAAGGCGAGGATGGGATGAAGATGATAATGACGGCCAGATGATATCCGGGGACCACAAGGGCCTCAAGTTACCAGACATTTGTCTCACAGTTGAGGAAAAACCCCGGAAAAACCCCACCTAGGTAACTTGTCCCGACCAAGATTCGAAACCGGGCCCCCTGCGTGAGAGAAGCGAACGCATCCCCTACGCCAGCATCCATTATAAAAATTAAAAAATATGCTTTTACATTCTAATTCCGAACTGTTTTAACGACTAACAAATTTGGTTCTAAACTTGGACTTACACCATCACGTCTTTTAGTCTATGTCATAGGCTGCAATATGAAGCTACGGCAATTTTTTTTCTGAAGTTCTATTTGCCGTTTTCTCTCCTGATGGCAATCATTAGAAACACCATATGGCCGTTGCAAGTAACAAAGGGAAATTTATAATTTTGTGCATTTTGATCAAATGTATTCTGTGCAAGTGGGAGGCTGGCGCCGAGCAAGTGCTGGAGGGTGTATCCTCAAAGGAGGAGATGGTGGTAGTGATTGTGTAACATCTGCACCTGGCACCCGCAGGGATACGTTCGAAACAGACAACCTGAAACCGCAGGAAGAATATTTTTCATTGTGATTCCAAGAAGCCGATGTAAAAGTTGAGTTTTTATTAATCTGGAAGATAAGTTATGTATATAATGTTATTAAATATGAGGCATATTATTATTATTATTATTATTATTATTATTATTATTATTATTATTATTATTATTATTATTATTATTATTACTCCTACTCCGTGCCGCTTCATCCCTTAAGGGACAAGGTCTACCACCAGTCTGCTGCATCATCTACCTTAGGCAAATGGCAGGATTGGGGGCATGTAGTCAGCATGCCGATACCCACGGCCGTTAATGGTGGTTTCCATGACCGGATTATTATTAATATATTGTTACCGTATAGTATATTATTATTATTATTATAAGTAATGACACGTACAAGACTCCCTATAGGCCTACGTACAACCACAACTTTATATTTTACTATGGAGCGTAGCTCAATATTGTGATATACTTTATAATCTTTATATTAAAATTTTACTCGGCCTGAGGATCGAACAATTTTAAGATGTCCTGGCACTGAGCTGTACCCAGGAAATACCGAAATTTCATTTAGGATAAATACGATCACTCTATGAACACTAACTCAACTACAATATTACAGCGAGTCCCACGCAAGAGTTGGCCAATGACGCGGGTTCCTGCGGCGCGGCGGGCACAGATCCAACTCCCGAGCGATCGTGTGAAATATCTACGCTAAGTAGAATGAACTATCAAACTCAGAGGCTGATTTGTTATTAAGAATCCCGAATTTACTACAACGTTGTACTTATTTGATTTATAATTGAAAACATGTCCTTGTTTATTTTAAAACAAAATGTGTTTTAAGTCTAGGGGACAATATCGTTAACCTGTGATTGTCACCTCCATTTCAGTGCCTTACAGTGGAAACAGACAAATACTTCTTAGTCATGTTATTACAAAATGAACCTATCACAAAATTTCAAGAAATTGTGAGTGAAAATTTACACAAGGATGGAAGACATTAAGTGGAATTCTTCCTACATAATGTTTATTATGATTCAGGATGTGAATAGTACGGGTTGGAAGAATCTGTGGCAAATGGTTTTCCGTTTTTAGAAGAAAACACGCCACATCCTGAACACAATATCCTTTATTAGGTTTCATAATCAGTTTCCTATGAAAATGTCACACCATATTCGCTTATTCACGTAGATGGACGGTTTTTTCCCCCGTGGATTCAAATGAGATTCTATGCGATAAATTGTTTGGGTAGATTGCTTATCTACTTCGTGTTCCAGACGGTGAAGGAGGTAAAGTAGATGCATCAGGTAGGGACAAACACGTGGTGTTTTGGTGCATTACACGTCTGCAAGGTCATCGGCAACAGCTGATATGCCTGGGTGCAGGGGCGATACATATGGCACCCTAGCTCACATATAAAACGTCTTTACGAGGTAAAACCAGACAAAAACGACAAGAGGGTGAGGAAGAGAAGTAAGCCTATGAAAAGTGGCGGCTCTTACGGGATTCAAGAAAATGTCTCATCGTGTCATGTGTTACGTGTGCCCCAGCTTTCTTTCTTTCTTTCTTCCTTTCTTTCTTTGTCTTAGTTTTACCTCTCCCTTATAGGATTTAAGCGACCCAAGCCGCCCGGGCCTTACAGGGCCGCGATGCGAAATAATAAACAATTTAAAACCGACGAATTTATACCTACGTGTTGGCCTATATCTATTAATAGTAATTATGTGAGCAGTAGACCTCGCGGAAAAATCGACGATCTGCTCTTCATCAGTTAAAACAGACACCAACTTGAAACAGAATAAAAAAATTAAAATCCTTGCACATTGATCGATTTTAATGACTACAGCGAAGATGTATGCCAAGTTGGAAGAGAATCGAACACTGTGTTTAGTCGTGACTGAATAAGAGACAAATTTACAAACAGACGAAATGCCGGTAAACCATTAGTTAACTTACGTCAAAAATTTACTGGAACAGCTGTAGGCAAATTTTATACTCGAGACTGGAAGTAATCTTCAAATTTTTATAATATGAACATTACATGAAGTGGAACCATGAAAACCACCATCATATTGAGACGGAATCGAAAAATAAAAATCCCTACACATATGTAGTTTTTAATTACTTCCAGGAATAAGTTTGATCGTAACTGCGAAACACAGAATTTTTAAACAGAATAGACGAGTTAAAACAATAACTTTATCATTTGGTACTTTCCCAGAAAGCTAATCAAGATATTTTGTTTCCTGGAATACCACATGGAAGAAAGTTGAAAGTGTTATACTAACCCATTAATATTTATAATATAATGTACATTATATTAATGCATATCTGACTGTCACATCCATCCTAATGAACCGATCCATCGACAATTTTAGGAACAGAAAGAGTCGTATGGACAAAAATGGTTTTATTACCAGAAAATTATTCTTTCTTTCTTCCTTTATCTTAGTTTTACCTCTCCTTTTAGGATTTAAGCGAGACAAGCCGCCCAGAACTTACAGGGCCGCGACCTGTCGGGAGAGGGATTATCTATTTTGACCAGACAAGGACATGGAGGGCCTCCCCGGATGAGTGATCAGCCCAATGCCGGGGCCACTTACGAAACAACACGAACACATAGGACGAGACACACCGTTCACACACACACTCACTCCAAACAAGGCGAGGATGGGATGAAGATAATAATGACGACCAGATGACCACAAGGGGACCACAAGGGCCTAAAGTTACCCTACATTTGTCTCACAGGTGAGGAAAAACCCCAGAAAAAACCTCACCTAGGTAACTTGTCCCGATCAGGAATCGAACCCGGGCCCGCTGCGTGAGAGGAGCGAACGCATCCCCTGGGAGCAAATTATTATTTATTATTATATTTTTATTACATTTTATTAATTTAAATTTTAAATAATAGGGTACTTAATCCTAGTTTAAATTTTAAATTTCATAGCCTGCATTGCATAAATATTCAGATTAGTCCATTTACGTAATTCACGCAAGTCTCCTTATTGTTATCATCAGCTTTATCATCGCTACCGAAGCTTGGAAGTTATTTTAATTGTGATTCTATTGCCTTATATTTAAAGCTAAGCTCTCATCAGCGGATAAAATCATCAGGAGCCGCCACTGTTTCTGATTGATGCAAGGGAACTGAACAGGTTCAAAAGCAGACAGGGAAAAATAAAACTGAATAAGGATGAAGGGAAGGAAGGTATTATCTCTTTTAGAGGAAAGGTAAGAAAACGTTTGAATGGACATTTTATAAGAAAATCTGGTCTTTAGGGAATTGGATTTTGACGAGTTTTTCTATCACATGTATTCCCTTTGTGTTTTCCCAGCCAGTTGTCAATTGCATTCAGGTTTGAGCGACAAGTTCAATCTCCTTGGAAACTCTTCCTATGATCATATCTACGAATAAACAGGTCTCCTAAGAAATACTGGTAAATGATATTTTCTTGTCCCTGAGAATGTGGATATTTTATATTTTTGCGATGTATGTAAAAAATCAGGTCGGATGTAATTATTCCTAGAAACTTCTAGTTTGAGCACCATTACTTATGGAGCAGTGGTTCTCAAGCTAGGACACATGCAAGCCTTGGATGGTAAATCATCATTTAAACGATATTCGGTAAATTGGCAATTGTATTATTTTAATTTTCTATTCGAGCTAGTGAATTTGTTTTGCATTTAATTATTAAATTTAACTAGTTAATTACTTCCTTACCCAATGGCAATAGACAATTACTAAGCAAACAAACAGAATATTATCTGGAAAGGTAAAGTCAGATTGAAAAATTCAATGCCATAGCCGGGATTTGAACCAGGATGTGAGTCAGTTGGAGAATTTATTGTTGTACCGGCAAATTACCGTGGTAGCTCAATTGGTAAAAGCAGCGGCACGGAAAGTCGAAGATCCTGGTTCAAATCCCGGCTATTGCAATGAATTTTCCAGTCTAACTTTACTTTTCCACTTTAGCCTTCACATGGCCAGTGTGAAAGAATTATCATTCCAAAATATATATTTTATGGAACCCGAAGATTCTTTGCCGCACTTACATGAGCCCACCATTCAACCCTCATTCTGTGCTGACTCCATCCAACCATCCCTCGCAAATCCTACTTCCCTTAAATCTATTCTAAAATAGTCCTCCTAACTACGTCTAGATCTTCCAAGTGGTCTTTTCCCTTCGGTCTGATAGTCAATATTTTTAGATATATATTTCCTCTCCCATGCGTGCAACATGTACAGCCCATTTCATCCTCCGTGTTTTATTTGCCTTTACAATATTCGGTGAAGAACAAACGTACAGGTTATGAAGTTCGTTATTATACAATTTATGTAATGTAAAGTCCCCGTTTTTATGTCTCTTAGGTCCAAATATTTTTCTACGTACTCTGTTTCCGAACACTCAGATTGTGTTCTTCTCGAAAGGTAAGGGACCATGTCTCATATCCATATAATATAGCTGGCAGGATAATTGTCTTATAAATTTTTATTTTGAAATTTCTGGACAGAAGACGAGAAGATAAAAGTTTCTGAATTGTATTTCCTGATGTTAGTCGACACTTCTGCCTTAATATTAATTGTAACTGTAATGATTGCTCCCAGATATTTGAATTTCTCCACTTGTTTTATCTACTACTGTAGTTCTAATGTTTTCTAGTGCATTATTTTGACGTTTCATGTCCACGTACCTTATGTAAACTTTAACTAAGCTGTATTAATTAAAAATGACAGATTTTACACTGTTCTAATACTTCCTAATACAATCTTAGCGGTGATTTACAATTAGCATCTGATGGAATTATTATAACGTCTAATTAATAGCATATGTATATTCAGTGCAAATAAATGGCAGTAGTGCTTATTTCCTATTATCATTCGTGAACATATCTACTTTGATATGGTAAATTTATGATTTCAAATGCTTTTAAAACGCTTTAAAATATGATTTTCTTCAAAATCTTACATAACATCTTTGTATCAATTCCTTGTCGCTACATTTGGCAATGTCTTCCTTGACTCCCCTCGGAGAAAAAATATGTCCTTGTCATCTAGAAGAAGGAAGTATAGAATTTCTTACACGGGCGTTGTGCAAGAGGCAGAAAAAAAACCTAAAGAAAGGAGACTTTGGCAAAGAAATAAAATATTTCGATTGAATGGACTACCGGCTGGAGTTGCCAGACAATGCAGTGAATTCTTGCGCACGGGGCACATCTTTCTCACTCTCAAATGGTTTGGAAAAAGCGCGCAAAAACCTCAGGTGCGCTACGCAATCTTCAAACCAACCGGCATACCAAAGAACATCACCCCTAAAGCAGCGTATTAAAATTTATGGAATTGTGAATGAAGAAGAGCTCTGTTTTTTTTTAAATGTAGCCTACTTAGCCTACTTAGCACATGGCGCTCACATGAATTTCTCTACTCGAAGTTCAACGGTAAAAGGTAAACGAGAGTAAGTAATTTTTTATTACAGTACTGCGCACTAAAATAATATTTTTCAGTTATCCAATCTTCATAGGGATAGAACTCAAATATTGCACTATTACAGTAGGCCTATAACACTTTGTTTACATTCTATCAATTTTTAAAGAATAAACATTTTACTTTAAATTTAAATATAAAAATTAAAGAAGAAAATTAAGAATAAATAGGAAATGAACTGTAAATGACCATATTTAATTTTAATAATATATAGACTTCCCCGACTTACTTGGTCACCTTACGACAAATAATAAATACAAATGTATTACTTAACATTTACATACAGAGCCGGATTAGCCCTTCGGGAGTATCCGGAATTATCCCGGTGGGTCGATCCTATATGGGACCGATTATTTATTCATTATTTATTTATGAATTAACCATATTTTTCACTCATATTCTTATTAAGAGTTTTAAGTATAAATTGGAGATAGAAATCATTATAACCAGCGTGTCTGATTAGATAGCATAGCTCAAAACGAAAAGCTGCAGGAAAACCAGATATATTATTTAAGATTTGTCACCATCCAAGGCTGTGAGGTGTAAGTTTCTTTTTGGGGGGAGTTGGGGCAATTATACATGATCATTTTAGAGACTACACAAAGCAACAGAACATAAAAATAAACACTTCTTTATAATACAATTCAGCCTTTCAAACGATGGCCCATTTTCCTGTGAAAGACATTTCTCTTATTCCTCAAACTTTAGCCCACCCCCCCCCCCCCAAATAAAAATCATAACCTACCTGTTTATACATATTGTGTGTTTATCTATATGTGAATATGTCTGTATGTGTGTGTGTGCGTGTAGTGACGACCAATGCACAGGGTGCATTTAAAAATATTACTGGTAGGCCTATCTTCGAATTAACTAAACGGTACAAGAGAAGATATTTATCTTCTAACTACAGTAAACTGGGAGATACTATCCGGAAGTTTATGTACAGATCACAGTACAATCCCTTAAGATTCAATGTTGAACCGTTCTCGAAACTAGTTTTTAACATTAACATGGTATTTTTTTGAAATATGATCCCAAAAAATTAATGAGCATTTTAAAATTTTAATTCTATGTCCGTAGTTATTAACACTTCTATACTTTGTAGAGACCGGATTTTAAAGGGGAAATTTTCACCCAAAAAAGGACGAAAAAAGGGAACATTATTGCCAAAAAAGATGGGAAAAAAGGGAATATTATTGCCAAAAAAAGGTGGGGAAAAAAGGGATATAAAAGTAAGAGAGTGTAAAAATTCAACACAGAAATACATGTTTGTTTTATGTAAAGCCTTTGCTTGCTCTACAGCTGCTGATTCTGTAACATCTAATGACTGAAGAAATATTTAGATCGTGTTGAAATTCTCACACAGGAAAATAGCACACGAAATCCATGTTCCCCACCTTGTTATAATGGGAAACTTACGCAATGGGAAGCCTGTGATTTCCCTGTAACGCTCTATTCTGCTGGGAGGAATTATTTTTTCAATGGATCAGTGAAAACAATTTTTAATGTTTTCATATTACCAAATAATGGGTAATTTACGAATTTTTCAAAATAAATTAGCAAAAAAGGTACTGGAAATGGAAAGTTCCCAAAAAGAAAGGGAGATGAGCCTAAAAAAGGGAGATGAGCCTAAAAAAGGAAAAAAGGGGACGTTAAAACCAGATCATTTGCAGTTGAAACTTACTCAGTAATGTCCTGTTCATTTTTACCACGTTTTGCGATGAAATATAAAAAAAGGAATTCCATTTAAAATCCGGTCTCTATAATTATAAGCTTATATTCGGGTAGGACATATCAATTAATCATAACATTTGTGTTAAAAATAAACAATGGGACAACTTCTGCCTGGAATTTACCAAACATCTAAAATAGTTCAGTAAAACGAATACCAATATATTCTTGGGAACTACTGACAAAATAAACTTCTGTAAAAATCATCTTTTGCATCTTACAATACCACATAAAATTTTAAAGATTACAACCTTCAGTCTGAAGTTAACTCTATCCCCTATAGACTTCACACCCTCCGAGTAATAAATTTCAAGGTGGGCGTTGAATGAATTTATATGACATGACAAAAGATATCACTAACGTTCAGTTGTGTGGGAATAAAAAGCGGGGAATTTGGTAGCTACTGTACGGGATGCTGTAAGCAGGAAACAGGACAGCCTCACAGGTTACTGTCACGAGGAGTTACTGCCTCTATTCACACATATGCACCCCTACAGCATCACACAACAACAAAGTCCTCCTCTGTGTCCCAGGTAAAAATCAAATCTAGAGGGGGTGAGAATTTAGATTAGGTGTACAGATTTATTCCCCAGTTTATTTCATAGCAGGTTCTAAACATAGAAGAAAAAAAATTGTCTCGTCAAATTGTGTCCAGAAATTGTTGTGTGTGTGTGTGTTTTTTTTTTTTAATCTCTTATATGTATTTTACATGAATTTAAATATGGAATACTCGTATATATTCCATGAATAATTGCTAAATCAGATTTTAAGAAAAGTGTTGCCATACCCCTTTATTAACAGCTTGAATGCTTGACTGCCAGACAATCTACCCAGTACGTTATTAAAATAATTCCTAAGGCACTACATTAACACATAAATTTAATCTACTGTCAAACGTAATGGAACCTGTTAATTTTCAACAGATAAGGATTCTTCCTGTAAAATGTATTAACGAAGAAAGAATTCAACTGCAAATTTCAATGCCTTTATTTTCGTTCAACTTTATAACTTTTGGTACAGATTTCTCCTATACTTATAATCATATAATAATAATAATGATTATAATAATAATAATAACAATAATAATAATAATAATAATAATAATAATAATATTACTCCGAGAATTAGAGGGTTTTTTTTGTACCTAAAGCATCCACATTAGAAAATTTTAGTTACAATATCTTTAAAGAAATTAAATGTTATAAAAAAATCATAAAGCAACCATTTAAAATTTCAGAAAACTGTTTCTTATTCTTGTAAAGACAGGTTGAAATTGGAATTACAAACGTATCAAGCTGACGTTTGAGCCATCCATTTATGGCTCCCTATTCAGAGTTATTTATTTATTCTGGCTGCCTTTATTCATTCTTTATAAGTGTTTGGTTATGTTTTGTTGGGTTTATTCATTATTTATAAGTATTTCGTTGTGTTATATTTTGTTCTTGTTCTTTTTATCACTGGTTCATTTAGTTTACGCGTGGTTGTAATCTGGCTTCAGTACGGATTTTCTCAGTTCAAATTTGCTTTTCTTCTTTTCTGAGCGCACCCACTTCCGTAACTGTCTCTTTTTTTTCTTCGTGACCGTTGGTCTGGCTGTTTTGTGGAGAGGGTTAAGCTGGTAGACTTCGTAAGTTGCTTCCAAATATATGACTTTTTATAAGTTTTAAGTGGGTGTGGCTGGTATCTTCGAGATTTCTTAGCAACTATATTACAGGTACGTTCTAGAGTGCTGGAATTATTATGATTTTTTCTGCTTTTATTACTAAGCCTTCGGCTGTGTACTCACTTTGAGTATGTGTTCATAATGTATTAGCTTTCATGTCCATAATTGGTTTTATTTAATTCAGACCCATGTTCTAAGTTCTTTCGTCTTCCGTTTCGTTTCCTTTTTGGTTGCATTTCGTTTTATTTATGTTCCGTTTTCTAATTTATTGTAAGTTTTTCAATTTTACAAACAAGCATTTGTTGGGGTTCTGTTAGTGTAAATTTTTGTGTTTTCAAATGTTTTCTGTCTGAAGTTTAGCCAGATATTATATCATACAATACTCCTCCTTCCAGCAAACTAGCTTCAAGGGATATTCTGAGAGATACACAGGCAGACAAATGGACAGACATTTACCTCGTCCACCATACAATCTTAGAAGTACCATTCTGGCACTTAATAATATCAACGTAATTTTATTATTTTGATTAAAGAGAGAAATACTAATACGTTTATAGGCGAAGAATTTTTAAATTACCGATGTACAGCAACCAGATGGACATAAATGATAAGAAAATGTCCAATTTTCACAATAATAATAATAATAATAATAATGTTTGTTTAGTTGCCGTGACGTTTTGCGATGCATAGCAATGCCATAATTCACCATAATTCACAATTTTACAAACCATTAAAATTATAAAATTATTGTTCACTTTATAAACGGTTAGATGTTAAGCTAATCGTATTGTCTTTTTAAATGCATTAAATGACATATTCTTAATATTTTACATTTACATTTAGGGATATGCGTGTTCGTTCTCTTAGGAGTAGGATAATTATGAAACCTTGATCATTGAACATACGAATTAATGTTGTTATTTATGTAACTAAGGCAATTTAAGATACACAGTGACGGCAAACTAAAAATCTGATGTTGAACAAAACGTGGGATCTTGGCGAAGCTCCACAAATAAGCCTAACTGCTATTATTCTCCTAGTGTCCAACAGAGACAGCAATCTGTGGTTCATGAATGCTTATATCCATCTTGAATGTTACAGTACAATAACAGTGGAATCCCAGTCACGAAAATCACTAATTAGTGTGCCTCATAGTATTGCATATGACATAACTTGTCTGTCAGTGAGGTAGACTATTAAGGGCAATTTAGTCCTAGGAGATAGGTTCCATCTGGTGCTGTGAAGTGAACTCTGGCATAGCTCAGTTGGTAGAGCAGCGGCACGGATAGCCGAAGGTCCTGAGTTCGTATCCCAGTGTCAGAAGAATTTTTCTCTTATAATATTCTCATAACTGCTGTCCTTTGCAAAACGAAAAGTCTTTTATTTGCTGATGGACGATTTCCCCATCTTAGAATCCCATAGCTTGAACAAACTCGAGATATACCGGTAATATCCAATTTCAGGCCTACTGAGCATGAAAGAATAAACTCAGTTACAATTAAAGGGAAGTTAGGCGAGTAAATGAAGAAGAGACATCTGTTGTATGAGTTAGCACATAAACATGCTATTGCAGAGCATTCGCCACATTGAGACGTTAATCAGCGAAATCGTAAAAAAGCAGCGTGCAAAACTCGTTTTGTTTTATCCTCTGCACATGTAGCACGGAACGGAGCTAGTGACTCATTTACTTCTTGGAAATGACTAGCGTGTAAAGATATAAAGTGCAACAGCTAATCCTTGCTTCTATTCAGGTATTGCTATTCCACCGCAATAAAGGCTTTCAACAATATATGAGTCATCCTAAAAGACTGCTGCATATTTTGGAAATTATTTTTACAAATTATTTGACTTAAGGTTACTTACTCCTTAAGGGTAAAATGTCATAAACAAAGTTAATTTTTTATATCTTATAATTAGACCTCGGAATTTTAGGCAAACAGATTTTAGGCACCTAAAATAGGTTATATAAAATTATGTAATTAGGCACCATTCTTTAATTTTAGGCAAAAAAAAACTTGTATTTCTGGTATCTAAAATGGGCAACAAAACAGTTATTAGTTTTGCACAGTAAGTATTTTTACACTTTTATTTGTACGACTATAAGCATTGCGTTTATTTGTGTTTAATAATAGTAATAATAATTTTATATAAATTATTATTATTATTTCAATAAATAACAAGAAAGAAAGGTCTCAGATTTTATATTTCTTAAAATATACTAAGGCTAATTTGTGACCGAGTATTAGCCTTAAAAAAATCTGAAAAAAAGAATACTGAAAACTAATAATCAATTACCGGCTTGCCTACCCTAACAAAGATAACGTATAATTCTTGCCTGTTTTGTAAATTACGAAAAATTATTTTTGCGTTGTAAATAACTCTGTAGTCCACTAGCCAGGAACAAATTAAGTAAACCTCAAATCATATAAATTAAAGTAAACCTTCACATTCTTGCAATTATTTTTAAAAAGCATCAAAAATTACTATTTAATGGACAAAAAGGAAGAAATAGGCAACTGACCATTCTATGTCATTTTAGGCACCATAAAAATGCTCCGAAGGAGTATAATTTTTTATAAATTGCAAACATCTGCAATTATTTTGCACATTTTCCTAAAGAAACTAAATTGGCATTTGCCTAAAATTCCGAGGTCTACTTAGCCTATAATATTATGTTGTACGTTATTCTGATTTCATTAATTCCTCTACGTGCATGACGATATAGCCTTGACGAAGTTTTTAAATGGTCGTGCGTCGATTATAGTAGGCCTAATTGTCTTTCAAATTTAGTTTTCTTGCTAAATCATTTTTTGCACATTTCATAATTCAAAATGTTCCTTTCGTGTTACCTACTTCATCAATCCTTTCAGATTTCCACAGCACGGTGAAATTGTTGCGCCTTTTTTTAAACCTTGTAGTTTGCGAGAAAATTACTTTTACAGCGTTTTATATTGTTTACATAAAAAAGGAAGACGGCACAGAAAATCATGACACAATTTTATTTGTGGAGGGAAAAGGATGAATTTTTAAAGTCTGAATTCTCCGGTTTCATTCGGCACTATCGTTCATCTTGAACGCTTTGTTGATAACATATGGACTAAAATGAGGTCTGTTAAACTCATTAAGGTTGATTAAAATACATGTTCAATGCAAGGCATTAAGGTTGGTTGGTTTCATGGTTTTTAACGACGAGGATGTAGTGAAACTTAGGCCTGTGTTCGTCACCGGTGTGTGCCGGAATTTTGTCCCGCAGAACTTTTTACATGCTTGTAAATCTACAGACGTGGGCCTGTCACATGTATGCACACAAATGGCATCGACCTGGGTCGGGATAGAACCCTCTACCTTAGGGACAAAAAGCGCCACCCAGGTCGACCTTAAACTCATCAAGGATATGGCTTAACTTCTTTAAACTTTACTTTCTTCTGAACTCTTACTTGAAAGGTTAGGTTAGCGACTTTATTAACAATTAACTTTCCTTTCAAGAATATAACCATAAATTAATAATAATACTAATAATAATAATAATAATAATAATAATATTAATAATAATAATAATAACAATAATAGTAATAATAATAATAATAATAATAATAATAATAATAATAATGTTAACTTCAATGTAAGACATTAGAATTTTAACAAAGGAGAAAGCTTATGACTGCTAAAATTAAACAATAACCTAGATTGTACATTGCTATTTAATGACAAATGAAAGCACATTTGGTAAATATGACAACTAGATATCTAGTTAATTTGTGTTCTTTTTAATAGCCAAAATTAATCTGCATATGCTCCTTTTTTCGTACATAAGGAACTATTATATAGCTACAAGTCAAAAAATATTTCAGCTGTCAATGATGGATGCCTAAATAAACAGGACCTCAAGGCAAGCACTTTACCCATTGTGGTTTATTCGCAAACCCCCAGTTCGGCAGGAACATCGCAGACAGCATGGCGTCGTTCTTTTGTTATCGCAAGGTCAGGGTGATCATCTTGGCAAAACAGACGAAATTCTTGAGCATATGGCTAATACTTGTCAACCTCGCGAAATAAGTTTTATTCGTATTTTTTTCTTGGCTCTATTATAGTCAAATTAGTGTGCCACAATACAAATTTTGGTAGAAAATTGGTTAGCTCCTGAAAATGGCAAGTTCATGAACCACACGAGGCAGGTGATGAACATTCGGACATCTGTGGCCAGTGCTTCCACGTGTCTTCAATTTGGCAGTTTTGATGTTTGCTAATGAAGGGCTTATTTTGTCGTGGTCAAGGTTTTTACTTCCAAACAGTTCACAGTTGTACTCACATGCATTGCATTAAACTACACGCTTACATTCTTCATCAACTGCGGTTCATAACTTTAGGCCAAGGCATTTAATGACCAAAAAAGAGAGAAGAATGCAAAATAAAAGTGCATATATGACCTAAAAATAGTAAAATATACGTGTTTAATAACACGAACAATAAATTAAATATTATTATGTAATTACTTTTCTGCAAGTAATGATTTGATTTTCGAGAGCAATTTAATGGATGACAAGAGTTATATTTGAATTTGCAATATTAAATACTCTTATTTTGTTACTAAAAAGTAATTAAATTAATGCTACTGAGGCATCCTTGATGAAAAAACTGTTATTTCCGAATAAAATTGGCATGGCATTAAAAATTACCGCTAGCAAATAGATGTAATTTAAAATGAAATAACAAAGAACATTCAATTCTTCATTGCTAGAACACAAATTGCAATGGATGTTTAAACAAGGGATGAAAACATGACGCAAGATCCTCAAAAGAAAACGACTGGCTACTGCCTGGAAGTAAACACTTCCAACTAAAGGTTTTCTCGGAAACACTTCCAACTGGAGGTTTTCTCGGAAATGTAGTAGAGTTCAAAATGGAGATTCATTAAAAATAGGGGTAACTTAGCAGTTATGTTGCAAGTTTGCTTTGTTTTCTGTGGACGTTATTTACTTATAAAGTTTTAAAATTATATTAGACAAGAATTAAAAACAGAAATAGGCCTAATAATGAAACGTTGCAAATATAACGTATGTAATACAGTACTTTAATTTTAAAGAACAGTAAAAAATGCTGAAAATAACTTAATATACTAAAAAATTACCTATCCCTCGCAAATGACGAAAAAATGCAAAATAATTCCAGCTCATAACAAATTGTCCTTATTTACTCAATTAATTCATGATACCCATTTTTATACATTATAACTAACTTTCCATCTTCATAGAAGAAAGATGCAAAATCATTAAGTGCATTGCCATTTAGGACCATAACATAATTAGAAATAATTAGGACAAGGTACTGCAAAAAAATATTAGGAATAGGCCTAGGTCTACCTAGAAATTCCGCAAACATTGCAGTGCAAAAGGAATTGGGACTGGAAAACAGTATGACTGTTCTTTTAAACAAAAAAATTGTTTATACAACACATATTAGAAATTCCAGAGAGTTTAGAAAGAGATTGTCTAAAGTTTTTGCAGAACACAAAATTTAAAAATAATTGGTGAGAAAATTTATTGGTAACGATTAATAAATCAGGGTTAAATTGGATTTGGCATAAAATGAGTTCTTGGAACATACAGTAAACATAGCCTAATAAAGTAATGATATTACCAAACAAGAATTATTTTGTGAATTTAAAAAAAAAAATCTTCAAAAGACTACAACTCTGATATGAAAGCGGAAAGGGGGATGGAACCATATTTATTATTATGCTACGGTAATGAGAGAGAAGGCTTATCGTGAGTAAAACTCGGAATTTGGAGGTTAAGAATCTTAGGAGGAAGTACTCTTAATACTCAGTTACTTACTCAATGGCAATAGACAATTCCCCAGGAAGCTAAAGGAATATTATCTATGTTATGGAACCCGAAGGTTCAATGTCATACTTACCTGATCCCGCCATTCAACCCTATTCTGTGCTAACTCCGTCCAATCATCCCTCGAAAATCCTACTTCCCTTAAATCTATCCTAATATTGTCCTCCCACCTACGTCTAGGTCTTCCACGTGGTCTTTTTCCCTTCGGGTCTCCCAGTCAATGTCTTTCCTCCCCATGCGCGCAACATGTCATCCTCCGTGATTTAATTACCCTTACTCTTTCTGAGTACAGGTCATTTGGAACATAAACAGAGTACAGGTCATGAAGCTCGTCGTTATGCAGTTTTCTCCAGTCCCCATTTTCATCTCTCTTAGGCCCAAATATTTTCTTAAGCACCTTGTTTTCCAACACTCTCAGATTAGCCTATGTTCTTCCGAAGAAAATGCTAGACATATCATTTTAGAGTGCAAAGAAACTGCAATATTAAGGAAAATAATACTTGACAGTAAATATTTAGGGCCAGTTTTTTCTGGTTCAAGTACTGTTGGGAGCTGACGAGATGATCCGTGATTTGGTGGTGGCATGCAGGGGGAAGACGGTGTTGTGCTATAACTGCAAGTGTAGGGGAGCGCTGCTATTGGCTGCAGATAAGAGCTCCATAGCCAGGGATCATCTCGTCAGCTCCCAACTGTAGCTGTTTTCTCAAATTTGTAAAAAAAAATAAGTATACAATTTTATTCCAATTAAAGGGGCTCTGCGGTCAAAAAAAGTAACCGAGAGCTCACAATAGGCCAATGTATGCTTAAAATAAATATTGTATATTGTATATAACAGGCGAGAAATTATCCATACACGAACTGTTTTGTGTGCACAGAAATTTCCTAAAAAGATGCCTGAAATACGTGGAGGTAGGAGGACAATTTCTCCAGCATTTCCTTGAATGAATATGTGTTTTTTCTTTGTGGCAGTGATGGTAGGAATTTAACTTGCTTGCGAGGATGTTCCGTCTGTGTTGCCGGGAATTGCCACTTGACTGACCGACCTCGCTGGCCGCCGTACGCCGGGCGACTCGCCCGCTGAACGCGCTGTATGTTTAGTTTCGACACGAGCTCCAAGAAATTTGGAGGTCCCCACCAGTATTTTAACCCAGGACCGCTTCCACCTTAGCCAGGGACGCTAGTATTGAGTTAAACGGGGATCTTCTACAATTCGATATTAAACCTGCATGATGTAATCACTTGATACATAATATGCTGCATTTTCTTATAAGTAACGAGTAATAGACTACCACATTTTGTAAATATTGTTCAGGCAAGTTTTGATATCAAGGCATTGAGTCGAGACAGCTACATGTTAGCTATACAATAAAGTGTTCTAGACCTAAAACGGTAGCCTGTTGGTCAGTAACCTGGCCCTAGATTGAAGCCAGGTGCTGTGTTAGATAACACTGTCGGGTTCATTCAAAGACGTGAAAAACACTGTCTCAGGAACAAAGGCTTTGCGAGGCTTATCAGTAGAAGGGTAACAAGCAGAATGTGGGAATTGGTTCTAAATTCAAATGTGGGTGTACATTTAAACATATATTTCCTTCTCTAAATATGCAGTGATTACTAAGAACGTAATTAACAACTTTATTTATAATTATCAGGCCCTTTAAATACATCTAAAACGACGTGGATATATTATCACTAGGTATGAAAACAGAAACGTATTTATAAAGTTATGATATTTCCCCCCGCTACTACACCAACATCTTGTGTCGTATTTCCAGGAGATTGGCAACTCCTAACGGCTGCATTGCTTAGGAAAGAACATACACTCTTCAAAGTAACCTATAGGCCTATTTGTACATCAAGCCTCTTGTCATATTGCATATACATAAATCCGTGCACCGCAGAAGCAAACAAAGAATTAGCAACAAACATTCCCGCCAGTGCTTATCAGCCATTTCTGTCGCACAGCATACTCAAAGGAATCTTACCTTGGCTTGCCTTTCTGCCCAGGTTACTTGGAAAGTCCGATAATCAGAGCACACATATTAAGCACACAGACACATCACTTTGGTAAGTACACTACATATTATGTCAAGAGTATACACTAATGAATGCAATACACAGATTTAAAGCACAAATAATGTAAAATGCCCAAAACACTACTGCAACGCACTGGAAGCCGACGCGACACTGACTCCAGTGCCCTCTCTCGACGTTCTGGGGAGTTACATTCGTGCCATCTTTCAAAAAATACAGTAGGCATTTTAAAGTTATATTTGCTAACTATAAATGTGATTCTTTACATCGTGCTAATTGTGCCTAATCTGTCTTTCGTTTATGCATTTAACTGGTTACTGGATTGCAATGAATGCGAGGGTTGCGAGCTGTAGCTCAAACTGTTCACGAAGTAAGATCCATGTGTCCTAGGAGCTTTTGCAGTAAGTTGGCAGGTCCTAATTGCTGCTTTTCTTACAAAAACATGTTCTATTCACTAAAGTAGCCTAACCTATAATCGTTCGTAAGAACTCTTCTCATTAGATGTTGCACATTCTGGTATACCTGTACACCGTGGAAGCAAAGAAGAATTGGGAATCAAGATTCAATCCGTCATTTCAGTCGAAACCTCACATAGCCTACAGTAGCACATGACGTGACGAAAGTCATCACAGTATCATAACGCTTAAAATTTTGTGTAGTATCTGAAAGACAATAGAGAGGACATTTTGGCGCATGCGCAAACTAAGTTATAGGCAACGCAGTTAATTTTTTTTAACTTTTGGCGCCACTGGGCGGGAGTTGTCGCTTCGCTTTGCAGTGAAATCTGAAGTGTGATAGTGTGAAATGTTTTACGTGTACAAAAGGAGATTGTCAGCTGTTTGATTGAATTACTGAACTTTGAAACAGGTAACAAACTATTTAACTGTAATTTTAATACTAAATAACTTTAGTTCTAAAGTTCTCCCGGGGAAAAGCATCAGATTACTTTCATACCAGTTGCCATTTCTGATTACGCTATTGCATCTGGAAGTAATGGCGTTACAAAATGTGAGCCCTATAACATCGAAAGACAAACTCCAACAGATAAGATCTGTTGAGAGTGTCAGGAATTTTGTGAATACCTCTACCGAATGAGGTGTGATGAACTGATCGATGAGTGTGACGAGTAGTGGAATGGGTTGGGCGCGCTGTGTCAAGGTCATGGAAGGTGTGTTTGTGATCTGGTCTATGAAGACAGAATTTCCATGCATTATCAAGTCGTAAAATATGCATACATTCATGCACTATCAAATGGTGAAATATGAGCAATTAACGGAAATGACACTACATGCAATGGTACAGTATGCAATATCAAAATGTAAACATACATTTTATTTAGATTGGCACAGTGTAATCCTAACCTCATTTCCAAACGGATGCATTGAAATTTCTTTACACTTCATAGTTCACCATAGACCACGCCAATTCACAAAGGAACCACGTACTGTATTGGCAGTTAATTTGAAATAGAGTAGGATTATCTCCACAAAGTCTCTGGGTTTTTACGTATATACCTTAGGAGCGAATCTCACCGTTCATAGAGTTCCTGCGTAGGGGAGGTAGCTGCACCCTGATTGGCTATCCCACTCCACGTGTTGTCTGTCTCTGTGTCTGCGGCATTATCCCTCCACTCAACTACAGTGGTACAGCATGATCTTTACTCTCTGCCCAGCGGTAGCTTACTGATCTTACGCGCATCTTGGTAACGAGACGTAACGAGAAGCTCGCTGGCTGGGTTAGTCTTCAAGTCCAGAGACTTTGTGGGAATAATCCAACTCTACAATTGGAATGATAATTCTTTCACACTGGCTGTGTGTAGGCTAAGATGGAAAGGTGAAGTCAGAATGAAAAATTCAATGCCATAGCCGGGATTTGAACCAGGATCTTCGGCTCTCCATCCCGATGCTCTAACCAACTGAAATACAATTGTTCAGAATTGTATGACTTCTCAAAGGGAAGCAATCATCTCTTGAATCAGATTCAATTCTCATTAACAACTGAGTTAAAAACTGTCTATATTTACGGACATAAGCGTTGTGCCCTGTACGACCAGTTGTAAATATGTAATATTTTGTAAATATTGTTAAATATTAACTATTATTAACCATGAATGTGTTTATGTTAAATATTATGTTTATGTTATGTAATCTTTTGGTATCTTTTATTCATTTCACCATAAGATTTAATAAATTGAGCAATTAATATGCATTATAGCATGCCGGATGGAGAGCAGTTTTACAATTTGGTCCCAACTTCTACTCCCAGAAATAAGGTCACCTTAACTAAAAGTTAGCTACGTTACTGCATTCTTCTAATAATAATTTTAGTCTCAGGACAGACCATTGGGGGAGGAATTTGAAAAGGCCATGTGACATTGTACTGAAATCTAGTATTTAAAATTCTTCTAAGAAATTTAGCCTAAGGGGTTGAGGGTTTGGAATTTCAGTGTGAAAATGCAAGCAATTTTCAGATAGAGAGGTTGCAAACAGTTATGCCTTTTCTGGATAAATTTGGGGTGTTGTAAAATCAGGAAAACCAAACTCTTAAGAAGTAAAATTTATACAATGCAGTATTATGCTACTTAATATAAAATATGCACTCAGACTACTAACATAAGCAAGAAAACTGTTTTAATATGCTTTATTAAACTTTATTAAACTTAAAAGCACCAAATCATGCATTATGCATAAAATTGTCCATAAAAGGAAAAAAAAAAAATGCAAATATGCACGGAAACAGTAAACTTATTTGAATTCAGTAAGCCATGAAATGGACATTTAGCAAGTCTGAGAACTGTAACAAGCTTAGAAAAATGCATAGGCCTATGCATGGAAATCCTGTCTTTAGTGATAAGTCATTTTAATAACCCGTTACAATTTGTTTCTGAACGAAACAAAAGGAAATCGATACTACAATTTACAAACATGTTTTATTATCATGTACTCCAGAAAGCAATATATTTTACGTAGATTTATGTAGATTCTGTAAGGGTCGGGCGGAGTGGGCCGCATAATCTTTCCTACAATGGGAGAGGTTAAACTAAGGGAAAGAAGAAGATTCTTAGATTGTAATTTATAATGTATTTGTAGTAATTTAGTAATTAATACGAAATTTATATTATCGATGTGATAGACAACTTTAGTGTTTTTACATTTACATAGATATAAAAACAACTTGATACCATGTCAAGATTTTCGAAAAATTCTTTCATATCTTTACGTTTCATGCCTCCCTAAGTACGAAACCACCGCCTGTTAAAAAAAAAAATTGTGATATATATCTTTACACGCTAGCGGCCGTAATTTTGAAGATATTTGAACCAAATTTTATTATTTTATTTATAGGCCCAATAGTTCGGACAACAAGTTCGTTAATGAGCAAAATTGGTCCAAGGGGGTGGTCGGGGGAGGGGGTTGAAATTTTGAAAAATGTATACCTCGGCCCCTATTATGTATAGAGGGAAACTTTGTTTGGATAAATTAGAGTACTCGCTATGCACCAGTTGCACCAACGATTCGCGGTACGAGTGAGGGTCCCCCACGTCTTGTGGGGTATCGTTGAAAAGCTCTTGATGGGTACTCTACAAATCAAAACTAGTTTTTCGATAGCTCTCATATAACGCGAGATTTGAATGTTTGAAAATAATAACACTTAAGAATAGACCTTAGCTGAAGGCCTGCCGAAAGGAATGTGTGAGGACTGACTAAGGATAAAATTACCAATGTAATAGAGTGTGAAATATTAAAAATAATAGTTACACACCTTTAGAACATGGCAAAATCAAAAATAAATAATAATACAGTATATATCAATTTAAAACATAATAAACAACTCTCTTTTTTATAAAAAAGATTTCAGATATATTTATATTTCATATGGTGCATTGTACACTTTGATATTGCTGTGATAAAATAATTCTCAGTAAAAAGAAGTTTAATATGAAAGTTACGGCTCAATGAAAAAAGTGTTGTCCCTCAAAGAACATTGGGACAACTGTTCACTTATGTTGATACCTTGAGTTTGATGGAGTTATCACAGTCATGGCTCTCTCTTTAAGAATTATTATAATATAATTAATTTTGTCTTGTTTAGCGGCTTTGCTCATTTTATTCATTGCTCATCTTGCGCACGGCCTCCCAGAATATTATGTCCTTTTCTTGCTGTCAATTCAGTTCTTATTATTGCGGGTTTTTTCCATGCCAAGGCTAAAAAAGAAGAGTGCTGCGCAGTGATAATAAATTAAACCAAAAGCACTTCGAAATCTACCTCAGCCTGTAGGCCTGCCTCAAGGGATTTTTGTATTTATGTCTTATGTAAATGTAATTGTTTTGCCCGGTAGAGCGGATGAGAATGCCAAATGACTAGCTCTACCAAAAGAAAAAATTAATTAATTAATATGAGTGTAGGTCTAATTGTCACTACGGAAGTCTAAAAACCCACAAATGTTAACATATTATATATTGCATTGAACAAAGCAATAAGTAAGCTTATATAGGCCTACGTTAAATCGATCAAGTCATTAAACATATTAAGTACTTAATGGTACTATATTAATATTTTTAAAAATCAAGCTTTGTAAGTTATAAATAACTGCTATAGCTAGTAGGCCTAGAGAGATAGCAGTTCCTGGATGTCCGCCATTATGACATTGCATTCTGTTAAATGGATGCAAACAGGGCCATAGCCAGAATTCGAAATCAGTTTGGGCAAAATGTTTCTCAGGATGGGCTATTGTTAGGCCTATGTTATGGAAGAATATTGAAATTGTGTCTCATGTGGAATAAAAATCATTAACTGCAATTATGCACAGGTAATGTTAACTGAAAGTTGTTTGCCCTCTGGCACTCATCTAGGTACTAGAGCATACTTCAATTAAAAGCACAAAAAGTGTATTTAAGCGCTACTTTAAAATATCCAAAAACTTATCCAAGTAGAGGACGATTACTCCCACAAAGTCTCTGGGTTTTTACGTATATACCTTAGGAGCGAGTCTCACCGTTTCTAGAGTTCCTGCCTAGGGGAGGTAGCTGCACCCTGATTGGCTCAGCTCTTCTATCCAACTCCACGTGTTGTCTGTCTCTGTCTCGCTGCGGCATTATCCCTCCACTCAACTATTATAGTATTTTCTACGACTGGCAACGTGCTGCATGATCTTCACTCTGTGATCAACAGTAGCTGAGTGATCTTACGCGCATGCGAGTCTGCGCGAGCTGGTAACGAGAAGCTCGCTGGCTGGGTTAGTCTTCAAGACCAGAGACTTTGTGGAAGTAATCGTACTCTACAGCTGAATCCTTCTCTCCTTCATAAGGTTGAATTTTGACAGAACTGTTTCCATTTACATGTCCTTTTTCCCCCTCTTCTCAAATGTTAATTACTCGTACTCTAAATTAACCATTCTAGAGCTAGTCATGATAAGCTTTTGAGGCCTGCCAACTCTTGTCAGGACAGAGAAATTATAGTCTCACAAACTGCTGTAGTGCATGCAAGAGTTCTTACTGCTCCTAACATGTTGTAACAATTCTCAAAGGGGTTCTTATTCTTGTATATCACTTGAAAGTAAAGAGATTTTCTGATGCTTTTCTAATATAAGAAGTTCTTTGCCAACTTAGATACCTTCTACACTTGGAATGTCAATGGGTCAATAAATGAAGTGAATTGAAAACGTTGACTTTATTACAAATATTATTGAAAGAAAGTATGTATGTGATCCAAAGATAATCCCTCTCCCGACAGGTCGCGGCCCTGTAAGGCCCGGGCGGCTTGGGTAGCTTAAATCCTAAAAAAAAAAAAGGAGAGGTGAAACTACGGTAAAGAAAGAAAAAGAGAGAAAGAAAAAAAGTTCCAGGATGGACGGGATATGAACTCTGGCCCTTCTCTGGCTACGGGTCTGGATGCATAATAGTTTCAAATTGTGTAATTATTGTTATAATAATATTATTAATATATATATATAATAAGAAAGAAAACATTCCTTTTTTACCCCATATGATTCATCCATTTTTCTCAAGACCACTGCAGTAAAAACATCTCGCAATAGACAGAATGGCGTCATATTACTATTAAAAAGTCAGGTCGTCCACCTTTGCAAAACACCGGCTGCAAACAAATGCCATCTTCATGAAGCTGGCATTATTTCTCTTTCAAAAGCTGCACCTTTCTTTATTTCCGTTCAAATTAGAGCAAGAAAGAAACAAGATGCGAAGGAGACAGATTGCATGAAAGAGAAGGACGAACATAAAATTTTAGGTAGCAAAATGGTAGGCCTATGAATTGGCAAGTTCATTAACCGCGCACGGCAGGTGAAAAGCTTGCCATGTTTTGTATCCGAACATCTGTAGCTCTTATTTTTTAATATGATTGCAACTAGGCAATTACGAAATCCACCTTTCCTAACATTTGGAAGATGTTGACAACATGCAAGGTAGTGATAAAAAGTGAACACATTCCATATTGCTTTTAAACGAGGGCATAATGAAATGAATTATCTCATTTATGTTCAACTTGCGTTTATGTTTATGTTCCTCTAGATTGTAGTAGATGCACTCGA
Organism: Ectobius pallidus; assembly: GCA_964059195.1. Classification (NCBI taxonomy): domain Eukaryota; kingdom Metazoa; phylum Arthropoda; class Insecta; order Blattodea; family Ectobiidae; genus Ectobius; species Ectobius pallidus. The sequence continues at coordinate 120,037,277 of CAXKWD010000007.1, read as the reverse complement.
AGCGCGCACTGCTTATGCTATTTAGTGACTATCCGTACACAGCGATGCCAAGCTGGGTACATGTCACACTAAATTTGAGTCTTTAATCCCTGTATGAACAGTCGAAGTCTAATCATCACCTTCACCGCATCGTCATCATCTCTACAATAACTTTTTCGGTCTGACGCTGGTGAAACGCGAGTGAAGGGAAGGCCGTACAGAGGTGAGAGGTAAATTCATAGAGACGAGTTATCATCCCCTCCCGCCAGACTGACTGGTAGGGTCCGTACCTGAGAAGTGACTCCCTTAAAGTCTGGCCTTCGAATAATCACCTCTTCAAAGGACAATAGTCTACGTGAGGAGGGGAAATTGCAAAGGTTGTAAGCGCCATTTTGGAGGGAAATAGTTTTTGCACTATGTTGTTTCCATGTCCCAACGGCAATAACCCATGTAGAGTGGGTGCCAATTTTTAAAGTCTCTTTTTCTAATAACTTTCCCTACCTGCTGCCACCCTAATACTCCTGGACCAGTCAAACAGTGAATAGAGAGGTAATTAGGAGTATTTGCTCTTGTCTGCAGTCCAATACAATGTTGCCAAATATGTACCACAGCACTTGATTTACTTAAGAAGTAGTGAATGACAGCGGCAACACTGGGGAAATCCACGCGACTACTAGAGCACCTGTTCTTTGTCGGTGTCGAAATCGGTGCAGATTTTCGGATTAGGGAACAATTCTATTATATTATTTTGTAAATAGACGATGGTTTGGGTCGAGGCCTTATTAAAATGTCACCAACATTACGTTCCATGTGCCGTTCATTGTTACAGTAGTTGTTACACCCATGAATAGATGAAGAGTACTGTGAAGTATTTTCTTCCTCTTGTACAACTCTCTAAAAAGGTACTTACAACCATAGACGTAACCAGGCCGACCATATGGGGGGGGGTTCCGGGGGTCCTCCCCGGAAAATTAAAAAAATTAAGATATACAATAAAAAGTTTTAAGCTTCCGGGGTCCTCCCCCGGAAAATTTAAAAAAATTAAGAAGCACAATATCGAGTGTTAAGCTTCCGGGGGTCCTCCCCCGGAAAATTTTTAAAATTAAGATGCACAATAACGAGTTTTAAGCTTCCCACGCTTTATACTCATATTAAGTAATTTATAAGCAGACTTAAAAAAATTATACACTTTTCATTTTTTTAATCAATGGGGGTTCAAACCCCCAAACCCCCCTTCGTGACGCCTCTGCTTACAACCCTTGCAATTTCCAATCATTTCTGTATTACAGTATTTTTCATATGAGAAGCCTTTTCCTTCACCGCCAATCACGTGTACGGGCTAAAAGACTACCGCTTGCAGTAAGAGTCTTCCCTCCGTCTCGCCGTCTCTGATTGGACCGCGTATCTATGCAGTTGAAGGACATAGGGCTTGTCATCTGCAAAACACTGTAGACTCGTCCATTCTTCTGAGCATCTATCTGAGCAGTGTCAGGTCGAAAAAAAATTACTGTACGTATTGCAGCATGGAGTCCTCCTCTTGGCTCAAGTGGGGATATTAGGGGTTACAACCTGTACCCCTCCTTAAAAACACAATAGTGGTGGTCACTATAGTAGCCTAACATCTGAGATATGCAAGCAGAAGGTTGCTGACCCAAAACGCAAGGTGTACTTTATAACAACATGACATGTGCTCCTACATTATTCGCAAAATTACTTTTGGTGCACATGTTTCGCAAGAGGGCACGTGCCCTGCCTGGGCACTCCATAATAATGGTCTTCCACAATGCCACAACTGCTGTTTTTCTACCAGAAAGGAGCACAGGCTAGTGACCTCCTAGAAAAACACAGGGGTCATTAGCAATTTCGGCAATCGCCACCTGTTATCGGAGGGTGAGTGAACGAAGAAGGAAAAAGGGGAGGTCAATCACATTGTGAATACCTGCAAGCACGCAAGCTGTTACAATGTCACTTTGTTTTCAAGATGCGAAATAACAACAGAAGAGATCCGAAGAGCAATCACCTGCCATTGTCCGGAAGTTTCAGGTGGATGAACCTTTGGATTTCTGCACGCCTACTGTTCTTCTGCCAATCGATTCGTTAATCAGAGGGCAGGCGGCCACAAAGACCACGGGCCGCGATAGTGCCCTGCTATTGACACCTGCAGCAGATGTCTCATCCCTTGTCTTCCATAATGAAGTCAATCCCTACCTTCGAACTTATTTCCTTTTTAGTTATTTTTTTCTTTCTTTCCTAATCTGTCTTCGCCACTGGTCGCTTTCTCCCTCTCACCACCTTTTCACCCTCTACACATTGTCTTCTTCCTCGCATTTTCTGCAACGATACCTTTTGTTTGATTTGTGGTCAGAACCATGCTGTTAGAGTTTCATAGACGATTCCCTATTATTAATGAGCTTCATGATGTCTTTTGAGGGAATTGTTATATATTGTTTACTATACGAGGCACGTCCATAAATGCCGTTTACAGAAACAAAACAACATTTATTGGAACAATTCACTGCAATAGATACAGCAAGTATTCAGCTATTTTTCAATATATTCACCACCGGAATTGAAACATTTGTCTTACCGTGGCACTTTTGAATACCTGTGTCATAGAAGTGTACCGCCTGGGATTTGAACCACTGTGTGATAACCATCTTCGCCTCTCTGTCATTCTTTGTCATTTCGTGAGGTGTAGGAAAATATGAAAATCACTAGGAGCTAGGTCCGGGCTTTAGGGTGAATGTTTAAACACCTTCCAGCCGAACTTCTGCAGGAGACTTGCTAGGAGGTGTTTAAACATCCACCTTACAGCCCGGACTTCGCTCCCAGTGATTTCCATCTTTTCCTACACCTCACGAGATGACAAAGAACGACAGAGAATGACAGAGAGGCAAAGGTGGTTGTCACACTGTGGTTCTAATCCCAGGCGGCACAGTTCTACGATACAGGTACCCAAAGGTTGGTGACACCGTAAGAAAAATGTTTCATTCCGGTGGCGAATATGTTGAAAAATAGCTGAATACTTGCTGTATCTGTTGCAATAAATATTTCCAAGAAATTTGATTTTTTTTTCTTTCTGTAAACGGCCCCAGGGCAACTTACTTTATGGACGCTTCTCGTATTATGTTCCACATTATGTCCTCAATTAATTAAATAGAAACAAAACCAAGAGTGTTGCATAATAGCTAACAATTTTTATTAAAATGTTAAACAGTGGATCTTGTGATATACAATCTTCTAAAAATATATTTACATCAGGTCTGAGATTTTAAAATCTTACAATAGCGTTAATAGAATAAAACGGCCCATTAATATTTTCAACACTTTTATCAAAATATTTAAAGCTTAGGATAAAATCTTAAAAATGAGTTCTCAAATGTAAGTATGATCAGTCATCTGTGTCGCGGGAGTCGTATCTCCGATCCAGTATTCACTTGGTAGAATGAAGGAAACCCGAGAAAACCTCACCCAGATCGGCTACTACGAGGGTTCACCCGTAGCGGCTGGGGCACTTAGGGTAATTGCCCATTTTGTGCTCGGTTTTCCCCCAGAAGCAAGAGCATTCTCCTAGGGTACGGCACGTCTCACTATCGGTTAATTCTCTGTGATGGGTAATATGAAGACATGTTTGTAAAGTAAGAATAATAACGAGTGGGGCAGGATGTAGTATAAATTCATCTCACCTCAAAACGAACAAAAATAGCTTGCTTTTATTTTTCATGTTTCGGCAATTTATCTCTACTAGTATTTTAGGAAATGTTCATTTTTTCGTTGCATTTTTCCTATTTTGTCTTCAGAATGAACTTATCCAACATTACATACAAAGCGATTTCATAGTTCATTAGCTATGAGGCATTCATTAATAAATATAATAAACATTAAAATAATATTAAGAAACATAACAATAAAAATATTAATAAAATATACTTAAATCATGTACTTTATTATTATTATTATTATTATTATTATTATTATTATTATTATTATTATTATTATTATTTATTATCCTATGTATATTCCCTTTTGAAATAGCTACATATTTAGAAATATTAAATATATTTTTTTTAATTTTCTATGTCATATTTTCATAAATTTAAGGTAATTTTATAGGTAGTTTTCCAGGTATTTTTAGGTCATCAACTTCCAAGCTCTAGTAATGAGCAATACAATTTCTAAACATAAACATAGAAACAGTACGGGTTATCTCTACTACGCAGTAGTTCATGAAAGTTGTACAAACACAATGTGTGGTGTGACATAACCGTTATAGACAAACTTTCACTAAGTATATGAATCCAAAATAAACATGAGTCAATTCACAATACCCTATTATTAACGAGAAGGGAGAAGAAATAATGGAATAATCGAATTAAATAAATATTTTAGACATCTTGACTTAAAAATAGAACTTCTAACATAAGACGCAAGACATAAAAAATGCACATAATCGCACTAGTGCTCTAAAATATTAAAGTCACTCCATTTTTAACAACTTCGGTTTCAGTCACATATAAAATACTGTTTTAGTTGAGAATATTTATATTTATGATGATTAGATTTTTTTTGTCCCTCCACCGCCTCTGGAATCCTCGACCATAGGCCATACTCCGATCCCAATAACTTTTCGACGCTTGTGTTCTATTGCTCTACTTTTCGCTCTTGTGTACTTTAAGCTTATGATGATTAGATAGACGGAGTTCTTTTTATAAAGTGGACATGTTGAAATTCATTCCGCCTTTTTAAATGTTAAATTTCTCACGTTGGTTGCAAACATCGCCATTTTGTTCGCTCAAAGCGTTGTCAACTCTATTTCACAAATTTTAATGGCTGTCTAAAAAATACTGTACGATACCACTTGGTAAAATGATTTTAATTTGATGGTATTGCTACACTCATTTACTGTCTTGTTTTACAATCATACCTACTCGCATATCAACGCCTTTCTTTTACCACCTGCATCATAAATAACTATTATAGACACGATAAGCCTCCGTAGGCCTACATTAAACGTTCGAGACTCTAGATTCTAGAATTTCATTCTGTCAACCTAAAACGTTTTGAAAATAAATAATTGAACACAAACTTCCCTGCTTATTGAAAATTACAATGTTGACTTTTTAACACTACCTTCAGCGTCGGAAATAGTTTTACTTAGTGTACATACGTTTAAACTTAGCATCGCTCATCAGTGGTGGCTGGGAGAGAGAGAGAGAGGGGGGGAAGGGAGAGAGAGAGGGGGGGAGGGAGAGAGAGAGAGAGAGACGATGAATGTTAATAGTGCCCGCAAGGAATTCTCTTCCTCATAGTTTAGGAAATACACTAACACGTAAAAGTCCAACAAATTTATTATGTAAAAACGTGGAAAACGTGTCCAATCTGAAACCAACTGTATATTTAAATAATTGGTAAAAAATACCTTACAGTTATTGCTATTGCATAATAATTTAAAGCATTTCATTAATGTAAGAATGGAGATATTAAAATAATGTGTAATTATACATGCGATGAGGTATTTTAAATCTCGTGGAAAAATAAATAATAATCTATATTTATAAACAATAATTATACAAATAATAATATACAATAAATAATATTAATAACACTAGCGAGGAGGTTAATCTAAAAAAAAATAAAACAGCTGATATAAACCCACACAAAGTACGACTATCGCCGATGACGAGACGATGTATATACATTATAGTATAATTATGATTTCGGATTCTCTCTAGATAAATTCGTTGCTCGTCAGTTTATCGATTTATCCGTTATCATTATTGTCTAGAAGAGCAATGAACTCATCAATTATATTCTGAAGATAACAGAGGTGTGAAAACTATGTAAATAGGTCACATCCGTAGATTAAAAGATTAAAATAGGAATGATAGTTAAGTTAATTTTAGAAAATACCCTTACACCATTCGCATCTGTTATCAAGGCAATTACGAGTAAGCCTACCCCATAGTTATAAATGGGTTCATGCTATGGAAACCAGGTGACACTACCTCCGATCGAACACAGGCTAGAGGGGAAATATGTTTTTCTTATCACTATAAGTCCAAACTGGAATAATACCTATTAGCAGACTGAGGAAACAACGAAAATAATCCCAGTTGTGCTAGCACCAGGATCGCACCCGGTCCTCGGTTAATGTTTCAATAAATCTAATTAATCGATACACAATTATAACAAAAATTTAATCAACAAATTAAAAATAAGAACAAAATTTTACCCTGGGGTAGTTTTGAAATTTGGCTGAGTTGTGGGGAGGGGGTATCCTGGGGAGTGGGGAGAGCGTTGAAGCGTTGTTTTAGTCAGTTTTCCCTAAATATCTCGAAAAATAGTTCCATCAAAAGCACTTTATGTAAATTACGACATTTAACTACATAAAATTTCCTACAAAAAAAAAAGAACTTAACATTTTTTCTGTTATATTACTAGGTAAGGATATAAAGGGGGATGAAAAGTTACATACTTCTGAAATTCTTGAATGATTGATTTTATTTTAAACGAAAAATAGAGCAGATGGTATTTAAAAAGATACAATGCTAAGCAAATAAATTCTTACAAAAACACCATCATTGACGATAAACATTACACTTAAAGCTCAGAATTAAAAAAACTCAGACTATCACTTTATGTACAATATTAAACTACGTAAAATTTCTTACCAAAAACATCTTAAGAATTTTTCTGTTAGATTAGTAGGTTAGGAAATAAGGGGGGATAAAAAATGGCATAGTTCTGAAAATTCTTGTTTGGTTGTTTTTATTTTAAACGAAAAACAGACCAGATGGCAATTATAAAGATAAATAAATAAATAAATAAACTCTTAGAAAAATGTAAGCATTGAAGATAAACATTACACATATAACTCATTATTATTGTAGCACTTAGAAATAATGACATGATAAGATCACAGGTTACAAGAAATATAAATTATTAGATGCCAGAATTTTCATAAAAAATAATCGTTTTTTAAAGTTAGGAGTTAGATATATTTATAAATTTCAAGACATAGTACCTATTGTTTTAAATCAGTAATGTTCAACTTTTTAATCTAAAGGGCAATTTTCGTTTTGGGTAAAGACTAATGGGCCGCATTGATTTGTTAATTTATTGATTATTAATAACACGATACTTACTGAACACAAATATATCCGTTATATTACAATATATGTAGGGATTACTTAACATTATGCATGTGTGCGTGCTTTATATTTTGTTTTCTACTTTGCAATATTAATTAATAACACAAAACACAGTAACATTCTTAAAATTAATGTGAGAACTGACATTGTTTCTTTGTCACTAAATTGTCAATACTGATATTATAGTTAAAATTAGCATTTGTTAGCGGGCCACCAAAAATTAAGCCACTGGCCGCGGGTTGAAGACCACGGTTTTAAATAAATGTTTACTTCTTTATTTCATTATCTGCCCAAAACTCATTATACGCCTACGTACACGTAGCCTATATGAATTTAAAAAAAACTACCTACATAAACGTCTTCTTCTGCATAGGCGACAACTATTTTAAACTCTTCATCTAGGCCTATGAGTATTAATGGAATATTATGTTTCTGACATATTATTACCGGTAGAGCTAAGAGCAGATCAGCAACTCTAAATTAGAGATTATCAGGGCCCGGATTCTGATGACATTTCATCTTTTTATTGATGCTGCAAAGACATTGCCAACTTGTAGATAAATCCTAATCAAGGCCTCTGGTTTAAAGAAATGCATTTCTATTAGGTCATTGTTTGTCATTTTATGCGATTTTATATTTTTAGGGCATTTATTTCAATTTTACGTCATTATTTTGTCATTTTCGTGTCATTTGCTTCTTTATTTTGTCATTTACATGCTTTTATTTTAAATAAATGATTAGGTTACTGCAATGCAACATTTTTTGTAGAATCTACTTTAAAAACAATTTTCTTACTTTTCTTCTCAAATGTTCCAATCAAGAACAAAGTTTTTAGACCTACAACATCCTTTCTATATTTACAGTTTTTACAATTACGTAAACATTAGTCTAGCCTATACCTTTGTATCCACAATAATAATTTTTATAAATAAAATATCAGTTTTTAGGTAATTCTTTGTAATTATTAAGCCATTTTCTTTAAAATTTAGGGTCATTTTATAGGTCATTTTTCAAACAATTTTAAGTCATCAGAATCCGGGCCCTGGAGATTATCGTTAGATTATCGATCCTACATTGCAATCCTTCAGGTTGTGAAGTCCCGTTATTCTTCTGTTTTAGTAGTAGATGTCTACGACCAACGCGGAAGATAGGCTCAGAAAATAGTTGTGATCAACACAGAGCATTCCAAACCACCATGTCCGGACCACATTCATATACAGCAGCTGCAGAGGCTGGTAAGATCTGTGGCTCTCTTGCGATGTGACCATTAGGAAGAGAGCAGGTGCACGAAATATGTAATGTAAGGGTCTACTGTCCGTCTAGAATAATCATGTAGACTAGGTTAACCATACATGGAAAACGAAAAAGGAGAACATGTTCTATTCCTGTTCACTTAAAATCTAAGTCATTGTATTTCCACTATATTTTTTTTTTTTTTAAGAGTTTCATCTTTCCTTTTAATATAGGTTTTATTTATTTCATTTTACTCTGGTGCGATTAAGTTCTTAATTTGTTTAGACAAGGGGTCGGGAGAAGATAGTGCTAAACCCACCATATCTCATTTTGAGATACAGTGTTACATTTTTGAAGTTTGCTCAAGTCTGCAATTTTTATTTTTTTATTTTTGTACATATTGTTTTACTAAACAGACTTATTCACATAACACAAGTCAACAGCCAAAATGTATTCGAGATAAAATTAACCATACATTACTGATTTGGGGTCGCTAAACACGAAAATGACATCCATTTTTGTCTGCTAGTTCTCATTTCTACAATACACAGGTCAGGTTGTTTTACTAAAAACAGGATTTTAGCCAAGTAACTTTGTTTGAAACAGATTGTACCGGAAATTTAAGGGTGAATTTATGGCTCTAGCATATAAGTCAAACCCTCAAACTGATATTCCTTTATAAATTCAGTTCAGTTCTTGCTTTGTGAGTGAGAAAACTGTATATCAGTGTGCTTTGAAATAGTTAAAATAGGGAGTGATTTAATCGTTATTGTGAGTGATTATAATTATAGTTATAAAATAACATATGCGTATATATTATCCTTTCTGCAAGAGAATTGGCATGAAAGGCACAGAATTCCGCGTAAGTGTGTAAACAATCAAAATAACTTTCGTTTTATCTGTGGAGAAGTGACTTTTAAATCGCAAAAGGTACGGTTAACTCCTATTGTTAAAAAGGCCTATCATCTCTATGTTGGTTGCAAGGTTGGTGATCAGGACAAATAGTTTGCACCCCATATTTGTTGTCGTACTTGTTCCACAAACCTATGCGAGTGGCTAAATGGAAACAGGCGATATATGAATTTTGTTATACCAATGGAAACAGGGTTATACGAAATATTGTTGCTTTTTATGTGAATGGGATAGTCGTGCGAAGGACAAACACAATGCAACAAAGCAAGAACCAGGTATTAAAAACATTGTTTACAGACCACTGGTTGACAAGACTGAAATAATATTACCTGCGTTGCACATTAAGTTGGGACTAATGAAAAACTTTGTAAATGGTATGAATCAAAACGGAGAAGCATTTTAGTATCTCTTTCATAAATTTCCACGATTAAGTGAATCTAAAATCGGAGAGGGAATATTCATAGGTCCCCAAATAAGAAAACTAATGGCTGATGAACATTTTCATGGACTTCTAACAGGCAAGGAGAAAACTGCATGGGTAGCGTTCACTAGAGTTGTACTTAATTTCCTTGGCAACAAAAGGGCGTCTAATTACAGAACATTAGTGGACAATATGTTGATGGCTTATAATAGAATGGAGTGCAACATGTCCCTCAAGATGCATTTCCTTCACTCTCAGCTTCTTCTCTGACAATCTTGGAGCAGTAAGCGACAAGCATGGTGAACGTTTCCACCAAGACATCACTACTCTAGAACGACGTTATCAGGGGAAAAGGAACACGTCTATGATTGCTGGCTACTGCTGGTCTGTAGTAAGAGATGCTCCTAACTGTAAGATAAAGTACACTAGAGAAGGCAAAAGACTACGTTTATGAGGTATGTAATTAAAGACTAGGCCTACGTATATTTTCTTGCACGAACAACAATGAAGGCTATATAGCCGATATCTTCTAAACGAGAACTAATAAAAAAAATTACTGCCATTTTCGAATTTAGGAGGCCAAATTACATAAGATTTGATACATTTTATTTCGGATACAAAAAACTTTTTAAATTTTGTTGACTTGTGTAATTAGTCTCTGCTCAGAAATATTGAAATAAATAGTGACTAATAAAAAATACAGATAGTACAATAAAATCTAATTTTACAAAATGAGGGTCAGCACTACGGTATTTTCCCCCGACCCCTTCGATTGTCCTACAGATAGGACGCAACATTCCAATAATTATCATGTTGCAAATGTACCCTTTTCTGAAAATTTCTTTTTATTTTGTCTTCTCTCTCTCTCTCTCTCTCTCTCTCTCTCTGAGTTATCCCTCCGTTGTACGTACGTTAATGCGGCCCACTCCACCCTGGCCTTTCAGGTCTGCGACCTGTTGGAGAGTTTCTATAGATCACATAGCTTACTTTTTTGTCCAGACAAGGGCATGGAGTACCTCCTCGGATGAGTGACCAGCTCAATGCAGGGTCTACCTCCGAGACAACACGAACACATAGGCCAAGACACATCTGTTACACACACACTCATTCCGAACAAGGCGCGAGTGGGATGAAGGTGATGTTGATGGCCAGATGATGTCCGGGAGCCACGAGGGCCTGAAGTTTCCCGACATTTGTCTCACAGGTGAGGAAAAACCCCACCTAAGAAACTTGACCCGATCAGGAATATAACCCGGGCCCTCTGCGTGAGAGCGAATGCATTCCCTGTTCCATAAAGAAAAATACCTTTAGGAGGGAGTGATCACTACTTCTAAAATTTCAGCTTTCTTGCCTATCTGTCTGTCTGTCATGGATTCGCAAGTTCGTGTTCTGAAAGCGTACATTCCCGGAAAGTTATTAGGCTATAACTCGTTTATGTAACAGTCAATTATGTGGAGTGCGCCTATTATGAGGAGCACAAAAAGTGAAAAATTCCTTACTTTAGTTTTAATTTGCTAAATTTGCTAGGTACAATGAAACAAGATAAAACTTATTTTAATATGTATTAGATGTCTTGTTTTGAATCAATGTTTTCGTTTTGCCTGGTCATCGTATTATTTAATAATAATAATAATAATATTTTATAATAGTATTTAAAGGACGGCACTGGCAAAAGCCAGGCGATATTAAAAATTTATTTAATAATTTAACTTAATATTTTTATGGTCCACCGCTGTGGCTCAGGGGATGCGTCCAATCCTCTCACGCAGCGGGCCCGGGTTCGATTCCTGGTCGGGACAAGTTACCTAGGTGAGGTTTTTTCCGGGGTTTTCCCTCACCTATGAGACAAATGTCAGGTAACTTTAGGCCCTTGTGGTCCCCGGATATCATCTGGCCGTCATTATCATCTTCATCCTCATCCTCGCCTTGTTCTGAGTGAGTGTGTGTGTGAATGGTGTGTATCGTCCTATGTGTTCGTGTTGTCTCGGAGGTGGCCCCGGCATTGGGCTGATCACTCATCCGGGGAGGCCCTCCATGTCCTTGTCTGGTCAAAAAAGTATGTATGTGATCCAAAGGTAATCCCTCTCCCGACAGGTCGCGGCCCTGTAAGGCCCGGGCGGCTTGGGTCGCTTAAATCCTAAAAGGGAGAGGTAAAACTACGTAAAAGAAAGAAAGAAAGAAAGAAATATTTTTATGATTTAATAATTTGATACCTAAGAGAACTTTTAAAACTAGGCACGAGAAAATTCTATCGTCGCTTCTGTGCAACTTACTTAGGTAATACGTCACTAGCACCTGTGCCATGAACAAGCTCCTTTGCTAGTTTAGTGGTTAACTTATAGTGCTACAAAGAAAAATTACATTTAATTTTCCACTGTTCTATTTCATTGTATTGTATTTCCGCTAGTTACTAAGAATTTTTAAGATGTTCATCTTTCTTTTAACATCGGATTTATTTCTTTGATTTTTCTCTGGCAAGTTAAATTCTTAACCTATTTAGGTCCGTTGCAATATCACCTACACTGCCCCTTGAGTGTTCTTGTTATTTTACGATAGAACCCGCTTCCAACAACTGCTTCAGCGTGCAAGAAATTGCAATGCCTGATTGGGTGTCTGTTATAAATTCAACAAGTACTTGGACGGTCTCTTCCAAAACTAAATCTTACAAAAAAGAACTTCTTATAACTTATTATTTATAAAAAAAACTGATAAATTATAGCATAAGGTTTACGTATTTTGGCAATGGACGCATAATAACAAAAAAACTTTGAATTCGAGTCCTGCAAGGGGAGAGGCAGGTATAAAAACGATAGGCAATGTATCAGTTCTGCACCTGCTGGTATCCGAAGACCTGTTCAAATGCTTCAGGCTCGAGAGCAGCAGCTGATTATTTCTACTTGCTACCTTGCTCGCCTTCATCTTCTTGGCCTATTGTTTTATTCAACATTATGCTTTTTTGGAGGGAACTCCACTAAACCCCTTAAAAGATTATAGTTTTTGTTCCCTTCAACGTTGGAGAAACCTTTCATTATATACAGGCAATCGGTATTGGCAATTAGCTACTGTTCGGAAGATAGTCCATTTAGAAAATCGTTGTGGACTACGCATCCTAATATAATTTTGTTGCCTGCAATTATGTGCATTTGTTTAAGTTTACGTTTATTACCAAAAAAGTTAAATAATTCCATCTCTGCTATTTATTTTCGGAATGCTAAATACCGGTACTTAAAGGCAATAATGGACTGAAAAGCATTCAACACAAGTGTACGTTTGAATAAGTTACTATGTGCTAGTGCTAGTTGATTCTATGAGACTTGTGCATCTTTATTCATTTATAATTATAGTCTAAATAAAACACAGGATCCATTTAGCCAAATTGGCATTTAGCAAAAAGAAGGTATTGTTAACTGTGAAAAATATCTCAATAGACATTCGAAAACAATTTCTGACATCTTATGTTTGGAACTTAGCGCTTTATGGTTGCGAAACTTGGAGGATAGCAACAGAAGAAAAAAGAAAATTGCAAGCCTTAAATTGTGGTGCTACAGAAGAATGTTAAGAATACGATGGCTTGACAGAGTCACCAATGAGGAAATATTAAGAAGAATTAATAGTGACAGGAAAATCTTATAGGCTATATTAATAAACAGAGGCGAAATTCACTATTAGGACACCTAATCAGGTATCAGAACTTCCTGCTTACCATAATAGAGGGGCAAATAGAGGGAAAAAATAAAAGAGGGCACCCAAGATTAACCTACATAAACAACATCAAAAGGAAACCGAATGCAACACATATGCAGAACTGAAGGAATTGGCCATGAATAGAAGTAGATGGAGAGCTGTCACAAACCAATCGCAAGATTGACAACCAAGAATTATAGTCTAACCAGATTATATTTACTAAGCAGTAGCCTATATTAGCGACCACGTGTACTGATATGTAACTTAAATTACTCTAAACGGTACTTACAATCATATTTAACAATACAAATTGATATGGTATTGCCTAGGTACAAACATATTTCAACTGATGTTAAAAGCTTACGGTGGCCAATCAATCTTATATTTGCAACTCTTTAAAATCACAGAACACTTTTCTTGCAATACCTATGATAATCAGTTTCCCAATGATCTTGTAGTTCTATTGGAATAACAGGATAATAATTATTAATAATTTTTAGTTAAAAAAGTGACATGATATTTTAAAAGTTCTGTTGATCGTGGGAACGTTTCTATTCATTTTGTCCCATTAATGCTGCTAAGCCCTACAGTCCATTCCCGTTATGAGAGCTGGTATTTGTGTGGAAGTACAATTTTATAATTTTTCAGATATCTACATAGGCTAATATATATTTGTAATTAAGGGAAAAACAGCACCGTTATATAATTGATTTAGTACATAATTTACTCTCCTGTTTTGTTAATAATTTCAAATAAGGCAATTTACATTAGGTTAGATTAGGTTTACCGGCTGTACGTCTATTCCCATTTTTCATCCTTTTCCTTCAAAGAAACCCAAAATGGTTTACATTTGACTATTCTACTTGGGAATTTGGAATACGTCACATATCTGTATTGCGGCCAGTGAACAGAATAAAAGTACGTTATTTTATCAACTTACAACATAAGTTATTTGGAAACTGGAAAAAAATTAAATGTGCATTGAAACACACACCCAATTTCGATTCGGTGCAAGCAGTTCGTGTGTTTTTATTCTGATCTGATTTTACCTTATCTTAATTAGGTTAACTTTTTCTCATACGCACTTCTGGTAGCATGTGTTAGTATTTGGTAGCGCATTTGATAATAGATTGTTTCATTCTTTTAGTATGCCGTGATCTGACGGCTCATACAATGGTAATTTAATTTTAAACAACACAAGAAAATAATTATTATTGATATAATCTGATACAATTTATTCCACCATAGATTCCATGAATTCCACCATAGATTACATGTTTCATCAGATAAATTTATCTATCGATAAACTTACGATATCTCGTGGGATTACCTTGATAATATTCAGACAAATATAGTATAGCCTGCCTATTTTCACAGAAGCTTTTGTACACAACTTATATCCGTCTGATGGAGAAACCCCTTCTTATTACTTGTACCCATATTTCTATTCGGAGTATTTGCATGCGTTTCCTTTGTCACAAAAATGTCATTCATTGTAATGGAAACCAGTTCCTCTAATTTTCCCGCTATTTTGAGATACTCCACCCAGTATCCATCCACCTGATGGAACAGACAGAGCAGCTGATTTGGGAACACCAAGGACGGGCAGGTGTAGCATTAAGACAATGTTTCTCAAGATTTTCTTCCCAGTGCTACTTCCTAGAAATTAGTCTGAAGCATTAGGTAACTTTATCAGAAGGTGTCGAGTTCGCTCCGATTTAACTGAGCGTACTGCTGCTTAACTTACACTATTTCAACCATTCCCCTTAGACCAGTCAGTCATTGAACAGCAACTCAGATGTAAGCACACATATCCTAATTTCCTCAGTTCCAGGAAACATTTTCCCTATTCTAGCTACAGTACAAATAAGCTGGTCGTCGTGGAAACTGACACCAGTGCAGAATGATTTCCAGATATGTTGTGATTAGTAAATATTTCAATTCAGAATTCGCGAAGAAAAGAAATAGCAGCATTAATAGAATATCACCTGAATTTTTGTGACAGTGAACTGGCAAAACCTCTGAGCTTCATATATCTAAAAAAAAAAAAAGAAATGTTGTTATTCTCATTTTCTAACATTCATCCACCGCATCTATAATAAGCTTTCATCATACTGTTCAATCTGTTGTAAATTAAATGTAATTGTTAAACTATAACCCTAATATGCTAATGCAAAAAGGGTTATCTTTTTTTTGGAAACCAATAATAATAATAATAATAATAATAATAATAATTAGAAAAACGATGGTATGGGAAGAAGTCGTCTTAATGGGGAATTCACTTTACGCAGTCTTTTGTATTTAGTATTTATAAAACATAATACAGTACATATATTTGTTTACTGTTTGAGGCTAGTTTAAATTGTAAGTTTCTGTTTGCTTTTATTTATGAGTGTATTATAGTTTATTATATCAAACACCGAATTCCATTTCTCGCGAGACCATCAAGTCTAATTCCATCGTCATTTCAATGTTGATCACTATCAGGAATGAGGGATCGGACTGTAGAAGAGGAAAACTGAATTTTTAAAGTTTATTTAGGCCTAACGTGCAAGGGCTAGCGCACGGAAAACTCTCATCATGGTTCCAATCCCAGAGATTTATATGTATTGGTAACAATAATCATGCTTAAGCCTATCATTCGACTACTGAACAATATAGAGTATAAGAAATGCGGAAGTAAGAATTAAATTTCAAGGATGAGAGAAGCGTTAGTTTAGTCAATTTGGTATTTTTTTAAAAAAATTTACCTAAAGTATAAATTGGAAAAATTGTATACTGTTTCGGTGTATGGAATAAGTACTGCACCAGGAAAACACCTCCGTAGACTATGCTTTAAACTGTCACAAGTCAAGCAAACTTTAACTGCCTGCTTGCTGCGTTTCAATTTTCATGCTAATTTGCCACATTTGAAACCTATCTTCTCCCACAAAAATGGATATATAGCTATGATTTTTTTCACATTGTAGGCCTACTTCACAAAGGGTGTAATAAAATTAATAATACGATTTTTTGTATAGGCCTTATGCCTTAGTTCTCTTTTCAAAAATATTTAGTGTAATAATATGTAAAGTTAACTTTTCATTCCTCCGGGTAAAATATCTTTAAAAAAGTATAAATAATGTACAAAAACCCACTACAGTAGCAAATATTTTATTCAAGCATCAAAGAATTACGTAAAAAATTCATGTTTATATTTTAATATCTGCCAGAGGAGATATATTTCAATTTTTATTTCAAAATTCAATGAAACACATTAATGTATTAAAAAATAAGCTATTAAAATGATAATATTGTTCTTTAATTTCTGCTTAAGTTTTAAGTAAGTGTGCAAAATTTCAAGTTGTTAGTACAAATATCTTAGAAAATCACTCTCAGTACTTCGGTAATCCCTTAAAAAAGAAGGAAGGTGCAGTTAAATCTTTTGTCAACATTCTATCCCCATGTAGAATTTGCAATTCATTCAAAACTGAAAGAATCATTAAAATTAATAATCCAGAGAGTGGTTTCCGATGTTTCAAATAAACGCTCCAGTGAGCTGCAGGTTCACCGTTGGCGGGCAAATACAGATCAACTCACACCCTTCATCTGTTGCAAGTAACACAAAGACTTTTCTTAATTCATTCAACACAGGTCAGCTCCATGCTTTCACCGCAAGAACAGCTGCACGACCAGACGGGCGACCTCTCTGGGGGCTATTGCAGGTATCGGGGGATATTTAATGTCTACCTCAAGACATCTTTCCCGCCAAAACTACCAGTCCTTTTGACGCCGTGCCACACTTCTCAGGAAGTACCAATCTTAACCGGAATTCGACCACTGAACACAGCCTCATTCAGTGGCTGCTGAACTTTCGTAGAAAAAAAAAAATTTAGTTACCTAACCATCCAGTAGCGCAACGTTTTGCAGCTAACCCCCCAGAATTTTTTTTTGGCACCATTTACTTTTCTAATGCACAAAGAGAAACCTTCTTATTCAATATGTGTTCCCATTATTTCAAATACTGCAGCTAATAATTGTTTACCGGTCGCTACTTATATTTTATCCTGCAAACTCTTGCATTTACATTTAATCTCATAGACGAAATCTGCAAATCAACAAAATTTAAATTAAATGGACAGGCATTTCTTTTCAGAAAAATTGCAAATAAGAATGTCTCATAACTGCTTTATACCTATTTTCACATCAGTCGTTCTGAATAATTGCTTTTGCTTCGTGGCCTTTTTATAAGCAAATAATTCAATTACTGCATGCACTCAAGTTTCCTTGCCTTCTCAACACACTGTTGAATCATGGTAAGTCACTTCTAAAACAGTTCTTAATTAATTTCAACTTTAAGAAAGATCTTTCAGCAGTACACAATAACAAGAAGTGTAAGTAATAGAGCTAATGCAAAACACAGGTCTGGTAAGCTTGTTCTGTTGAAAAATAATCATTGGTATATTTAAGTAGCTTACACGTAATTCAGGACGACCGTCGTAAACTGTTAGAACATTTTTATATTCAACGAAAAAGTAACAAATTACGAAAAGTAGTTCCTCTGTCATTTTTGTTTCAGTTTCCAGTAATACTTATTGATTACTGAATAATAATTGTACTAGCTACAGGACCAAGTGATAATAGATACCATCTGGAACTAACATTAGTAGGTACCGTAACAAAGAAGCGATAGTCCGCAAATATACGAAAAAAGCTCCAGAGAACAGGTTGATATTTTTAATCTCAACGGTCTTTCCCATAAAAAAGAGACTTAAAAAAACTTGTTTAATTTAAATCTAGTTTTGAGTCACGTACAAAGGGATACGGTGAGCCATTGATATCGTACCTCAAAGAGGAGGGGGAAAAAAAGAGAATCCTGCACTTTCGATGCTCGTTCGGGATGCATGTAACTGGACAGACCGGATAGAAGCCAGCCGGCTTATTTATTTCTGCCATTATGAAATCTTATTCGCTTGCTATTTAACTGCCAATTTCGCGAGTTACCCAATGAATTATTAAATACCTAGACAAGCTATTGGGTAATATATTAAGTCCTACGCATATTATGTATCGGTAATAAATCGAATATTTATTTTATAATTCGTAATTTAACCAAAATTAAGATTTTCATTTTTTTAACTTCGGAGGTAAAGCTTAATACTTCTTCTTCGGCTATAAATATTGTTAAACCCGCAGTTAACAATAAAATATTTAATCAATCATGATGGGAAAAGTTTCGTAACCTATACAAGTAAATTACTGAATAGGCCTATAGGCCACCGCATGTACATGAGGGGGGGAGGTGCATAACTGCATGGGCGTAACTAATGTCATTGTGGTTTAAATTAGAACAATGCTAAATTTAACATTTAGTATAATACACGTATATTTTTTAAATTTGGAGTTCTAGTTTTTGGTGAATCCCTCTCTGCTGTCCTCTCTTTCAATTCTCTATTTCTCTACACTGACTGTGACTTCAGACAATTGAAGTAATTCATTGCATCAAACCCGAACAAAGAAGCATTACTTCCGAATTTTGTTTTACGTATTCTATATTATAAATCTTTACAAGCACGTATAAATTAGAAATTAGCTTCTGGGGGGAGGGGGAAGGTCCTAAACTGATAGGTTATAAATGACAGACATCTTTCCTTTTTGATTACCATGAAATAAGTACTTACCAAAATAAACCTATTGACAAGTATGCCAACTATTTTAAATTTATCTTCTATGTACAGGTATCATATTACAATCATGACAAACAACTACTATACTGTACTAATAGAAGAACAGTAACACAAAGCATTGGATTTTTCTGCCAGATCGAGATTCAATGCTAAATAAATATGTTCATGAAAACTTATGACATGCTTCTGCAAAGCAGACAGCAGTCTGAATCAAATAACGTGTGACAATACACTCGAAGGGGAGAAGTGGGAGAGCTGTGCTGTATTAAGTTATGCTGTACTTGTATTGGAACTTTTATCAGCTATTTAGCAGCTCTCCAAATTTCAAACAGGTCTCATATCTTCAGCAATACCATGCAAACATACCCCTCTAGTCGCAACCATCATTACATCGTTTAAAGCTGACTGTACTGTAAGGTTTAAGAGTGCCTTACAACTAAGGTCACTGGTGACAGTACACGTAGGCCTAAGGGTGATCTGCCAAATAAGTTGAATTTAGTTCATAGGTTAGAATTTAGGATTGGCGTTCTTTAGCCTGCTGTAAATTTATTACACATTCACCCAGCTTAAAGTCCCTCCTGGAGGACTCCCTGCCCAGGATTTTTACGTCCTGAAAATCCATCGACCACAGCCAGGTTTGAACCTATGAGACTCAGATCTAGAGGGGAACATGCTACCGCTACACCACAGCCGAGAATATTTTAGTTTAGAAGAAATTAATATAATAGGCCTATAAAATAAAATAATCTAAGCTCATCACAATCAGAGCACACACACACACCCAAACCAATTCTAATTGGAAAAAGGTAACAGGAATTAAGCCAATGTATATGCCCATTATAGATGGAACAAATAAAGGACATTCTACTTCAGTACAAACAGAATTTACATTGGGCCGTCTAAAGATAATATTCAGTAAATAATAGGATGAATTAAGCAATCTAAAAAGAAGATCGATGACAGGTATTATTGGTTTGCTATATTGAATTAAGATGACAAGCTTTGATATCAAATGTGAGAATGATGCCGATTAGCCTTCTCCAATTCCTAGCTAAGCAAGTTGACACAGAGCAATTTATCTCATCATAAGTGTCGATAACAGTGTTCCGTATTTCATTACTTTACTGAGGGTGTGGTATTGTCATGAAATATGGGAGGATAATGTTGACAAAATGTGCGGATATCAGAAAAGGATCATTAGCAAGAACAATCAGGTTTCTTGAAAAAAAGATGTCTAGCATTACATCAATAACTTTCATACAAATCTAAAAAAAATCCTTGTTTAAGTTTTCTATACACTGGTTGTTCTTCCTAAGAATTATTCAAATAAAAAAAACAAGTATTACCAACAAAAGAAGCTCTTTATTTGCTTTGCCTCTCAATATATAGTTCACTAATTTACTTATTTTAATATTACCATTCTTTCTTTCTACAACACTACAAACAAATAATTTTCGCTATTTTCTTCTTTCTACAATGACATACAAAGTAAGAATTATTTTGAGATCATATTTAATACATCACAGGTGTTAAAAAAGAAAAAGAAACAAAATACGATAAAACTTGTAACTTATATTTCAAATTAATTGGCTGTCAAACTGGTCAGATTATTAAATACAATATTACTAATTATAATAATATGAGTAAAGAGTACTATGCAGAGTTTAGAGATCTCATTGCAATTCCATGATCGTTCTTTGTCCAAACATCTTACAATATCTTTCCCTGATTTTAACGTAATACAATATTTATAAAATGTTTTTGTTGGACATATTGTGTTTCATAATCGATAATTATTACTATGGCCCACAGTGGTATATGGCATCAATCATGCCAAAGGTGACTATTAAAAATGTCTTGTAATGCATACACTGCTTAATTAATATTAATGAACAGTAGACTACTAGCTATCTGATATTGGTGTGTTCCATACTGACAATCAAAATAAACTATGACAATATTATACATTCTCCTAATAATTCTAAGACAGTATGGTTCTCAATTTTTTAAAAACAGTAAGTTATTTTGAGAATTTTTAATGCTTGAACATTTGTTTTCTTGAAGCTTGAACTGTATTACATAATAACTGAGCTGACATGAATTCTTTTCGTATTTTTAATTTTCTTCTTGTGCAAAGACAATTTTAGGTGAGACCGTGTTTCCGATATTTAAGCTACAGCAGTAGGATATGGGAAGAGTTCTTCCTCCTATGATACAATGTTTCCATTAGGCAGTTTTGTCCTATCAAACACTAACCAGATAAGTAGCATTCCACTGTTTATCATGAACTTCCAATACCTTATTAAGCTTGCTTGTATTATGTTAAACAAATGATATTTTCTTTTCTTGAAGACAATAATTGATTGACCCAAGCAAAAAGGAGTACATACAACAAAAAAACTTAAGTGCATCAAAATCGTATAGCTGAATAATATTGTTTTCTATCAATACCTGGATGATACATAATTAACAGTATGTACTGCAAAAAGTGAAGAAAAATAAAAGTGCTAATACATCCTTTACATTCAGCCCACTTGAGCAGGACAGTGAGCAGGGTAGCTTGTGATCAACTAACTCGTCTTGCTCCTGCTCCTGCCATTGGTGATGCCCTATGCTCCCTCAATTGACAGTGTGAGCAGCAGTGGCAATGGCTGAATGTAAAGAAGGTATAAGGCTTTTCCACATGTTAAAGCTCACCAACCCATTTTAACGGGTTGTTGAGCTTTAACAACAATTAGCTGATAAATTAATTATTCCCTCATTCCCTCAATCTGCACTGACTACGCAACGCCTTAGGATTAGCGTACTATGAACATCTGTGGATTTCACAAACAAGACATTTCTAAGTTCCGTTACACACAGAACAGGCTGAAGTGATATGTCTAAATCAGTAACTAGTGCATAATATATCTTATTACATACACAGTGAACTTTTGTGAAATACTTTTTATGAAGTACACTTATAAGCAAGTGATCGTACGTAATATGTTATTGCTGAAAGACAGTCATAATTGCTCAAATATTTACTACTTATTGGAATGAAATCGTTCCCATGTGCAAATAACCATTCTTTAAAGAAGTGAAGTGCCCTAATTACCACCACTGTATAGCGATTGCTTACATAACCTGTGCAATTACTGATTTGTGACTTTTTTTTATATACGACGACTGGTTATGCAGAAATGCTGAATAGTTTATCAATAAATTAATTTTTTAACGACCTTCAATAGATATTGAGTGAAAACTACTCTAATGACAATTTTTATCATTGGATTTTTTAGTTTTACATGTGAACACTACTCACATAGTTCTATTTTATATTGTTTAACTCAATAAACCCTTATGTATATTTTTTCAAAGTAATCCCAAGTAGTTGTCTTTCATTCTATGTATAAAGATTGAGGGAATAAGGAGAATAGTTATCAGTTAATCATAACTGACCCTCAAAGGTATCATGAAATGTATCAATTTAACAATGACTCCATGACTCCGTCAGGCATATTAATCTTGAAAGCAGATTCAGCAACTTACAATATTGAACTAAGTGAGAAGCAACAACTTCCATAGAAGTGCCATCAGATATCTTTGAATTGTGATTTGAAAATTATGATACAATGGATCATAACTTTCAAACAAACAAGACAAAAATGCATTTTTTTAAATTAAGAAGCTATAACATAAAACTTGCAAATGAATGAAAAAAAAATTGCAATGTAGTTCAAATACTGAAACGCATTGAAGTTGTGTTTCAGTATTTTTACTGCATTTCACCCTATGAAATTCTCTTCCCTTTTTGCAGTCAAGTACATTGTATTTATTTTCAGCATATTATTTTGTCCACAAATTCATTATTTCAGTAAGCACAGTATTTATATGGTATACGTCTGAACTGTTGTTCTATGCACTTTTCTTTGGTTAGGTTGACAAAAATACAATTTGTTAAAAACATAAGATTCCCTGCATCTTTTTTATTTCCTTAATATTCGAACTCTCACACATATTCTCATTCTCACTGTGCGGTATTTCCCATACGCAATTAAGCACAACGGTTACATTAATTCTATCCATGAAAACTTTCCTAATGCCAGAACGTATTCATGAACCTCTCTACTTTTCTGTTACTCAAGCAAAATTCATGGAGACAATATTTTTTTTGCACTTTAAATTATGACTTGTAAGTCTGGCAGTACAAATAAAATGAATTATGTTTTATTTTATTACGAACAATGGTATTCAATGGCAGTGTTGATAATTTGTTCGATTAAAAATAAAATTTTTATTGTATGTTCTGAGATCAAAATACCTCAACAGAATCGAGAATTTGCAATTTGTTTAATGAATGAACATTAATCAAGACAAAAATAATTACACTATGCAAAGGACTGTTAGTCTACTGCTTTTTTTTTCTGTAGCTTTAATGTGATAGTTGTGATGTACTCACAATGGAATGGAAATTAAATGTAGAGGAGAAAATAAAAAGTAAATTACTCGTACAATTCAACAGAAGCTTCATAGCTCAAAGGAAACAAATTAGAGAGAAAAGGAAAAGAGTGAGGACTTAACCATTTAAAAAAATAGGTAAGTAACAATAAACCATGCAGTACCAATATAATTGTATAGTGTATAACTTATTTTTGCACTATACTCTCGTGGTATAGCAACATTTTATGGCTAGCATCAAAACCATGGCCAGTTTCTTTAACACGTTAAAACC
The DNA here is from genome assembly GCA_964059195.1 of Ectobius pallidus. Taxonomy (NCBI): domain Eukaryota; kingdom Metazoa; phylum Arthropoda; class Insecta; order Blattodea; family Ectobiidae; genus Ectobius; species Ectobius pallidus. The sequence continues at coordinate 120,013,517 of CAXKWD010000007.1, read as the reverse complement.
TATCAGCTATTAAAATATATAGAAGTGTCCTGGTAATCCAGACTAAATGTGACCAGACCCTGTCCGGATCACTGAAAGTACCGATTAAACGAAATGTGCCTTAAAATGCATGTGCTGTACTGTAACACAAAAAACTATAAAAATCATTCCTTTATAAATAAATGTAATTTTTCTCCTTCTTAATCTAAGTTTTTAACTAACAAACTGATATAGGATTAACAAAACAAAAGATCTTTGTGACTAAAATTCAAAATTAATTTTTTAAACCCTGCCCAGATTCATCGGATGTCGGGATGAGCAAGATCCGGATTAACTGGACTCTACGTTAAGAACAGCTGATAAGGCCTTAACATGGGTTGAAAAAACCAGCTAGGATACTAAGTTACAAAGCAATGAAGACTGATGCTGAATTCTAGAGAAAATTAATTTCTTATGCATTTTGTTTCTCCTGAATAGAAACATGACAGATATTAAAAATTATAACCAAAATTAAATACTTCAATCAAGCACGGTACAAATTATGTTACGGACCATGTTGCAATTTTCTATGGATGGGTATTATTAAATAGCAAATCAACTAAATCAAATGCAAAGAATGTAAGCTGCCGATTTACGAAACATTCATTCAACTGGCACATCTCTACAAACAATACCAAAATCCATATATTAATTCTAACCCAGACATGCTGATATTATAGTTCTGCTGTACTCTTTAAATGAATGAAATTAATATTAATCAATATTATTATAAAGTAGAGCATTCAAACATTTTTGTACTTAAAAATTTCTTTGGATTACACACACACACAAAAACTTTTACATTATTACAATTTTTATCCAAGTTGTTCGAGACTGTGATGTATAAGGCATAAAAATATTTTAAACTTTGCCTTCGAATGATCATTCTATAATACCATATTTTTATACCTTATGGCATCAGTAGGGAGCATATTTTTTGGCAATGGCGATAAGCGTGAAAATTTACAAAACAGCTTTCCTTAGCTATATTTTGCTTTGTACTTGCCTAAAATATTAATATTAAGCAAACTGAATCCATTAAATATAGCAAAATCTGTTCAATTGTGCTAAATGTCTAAATAAGCGCGAAAATGCCCCTTCTTTACGTAAGTTGAGAAAGTGTATACAGAATGATTCAAAATCAAATTTTTTGTTATTTTGTTTTAGTGTGTTTTTTTTTCATGTCTTAAAGAATGCTTCCTTTTCTGCTATATCTATGGTGGCCGAGAAGTTGTCGATACTTGTGATCATTTACAGCAAAACCTGAGGAGTGTACGCTATTCAATTATCCTGATATACACTTCTTTTCTTCTATCTCTGTGCCGAGTTTGCTTATGTTAGATTGTGGTACAGATTTCGTACTTTTATCTACAGTAGTTGGCACTGCTGTGTGTATAAATTATGCCATTATAGGTTAAATAAATCCTCACTTCTTCATGGTTTTTCTTTCACTTCATATTTTTTAGCAACTAACTGAGTTTATATATATGAATTCTACAGGTTTTAAAGAACATTATAACCTCAAATATGGCCACGTATCGTGGTTTTATAAAAGAACACAGCGTGCAGAGTGCCATAGCATCCTCATGAGAATAATTCTATAAAATATTTTATTTCCCAAAATACCCATGAAATTAACACCGAAATCATTAATTTTATTTTACCAAAAAATATGATCCCTATGCATCAGTAATCCTTACTATTTCTCCATAGTTATTTAGTTTTATTATTAATAACTGAAACTTGACTTTTACTCCTCAATCGTCTGACAAAAACTTCCAGTGATATATATAAGGAAGAATCCCATATCCATCCCAAATATTAACCGGAAGATTATATAATTATGTGAAAACAAACCACACTACAGTTAAAGATAGTTTCCAACAAAATATTTTCTACATACAAACTACAAATTCCATCTTTAACCCATAGAATTTGCAGCAATATCATCTCTCTGTACACTTTTTTTCACATCGAACTTAAAAATCAGAACCTATTTCCAAATTATATAGTACAAATAGTTAGACATGATTCTTCAATCTATCTAAGATTTAACAATCTGTCAAAACCTGATATACAGAACTTAGGTTAACAGGTTGTTAAGTCTTAACTCAGATTGAAGATGCAATCAACTAACCACTAATAAATCATATTTATCAGGCTGTTATACACCTCAATTGTAAAATTCGAACACTGTTCCTACACTTTCCAATTACAGCATTTATTTTTATTCTCATGGCACGGTGATGCAAAAATTCTTCTTCATACAATTTGGTCAGTTTCTCCAATGTATCTGAAATCTTGATAATCCATTTGGAATACCTCAAACAGGTTCTGTACTGGTTTGGACATGCTGTTAAGCCTTATCACAGGAGAAAGTAACCAGTCATTATGAGAAACAGGAGTATTTAGTTCATTTGTTATGAAGATATGCAAGTGATAAAAATCATAAATGTGTAAGCCAATTTAATCTATATACAAAACTTCCGATCACATTTGAACAACACTCAATTTATTTAATTTCAGCTCATTATGTTTTAACATACGACAAAGTAACCAGCCACAAATATCAAATTCCATTCAAACATTTGTGTAAGTTAGACTGTCCTAGCAGAACGACGGTTGTTCAAAATATTCAGAGATTTTAATTTCATAATTTAAAAAAAAATATACATAAATATAACAGCAACTGTCCATAAACATTTCTGACAGATGTCTTCCTTTCAAACTGTATTATCCAGAAATAGCAGTGGTACTTTTTTCCCCTAAGGCACAATTTTACAAGGTCACTTTTACAATACTGAAAGTTTCTTCCTAGCCAGTAGGAAATACTAATTTTTCAATGATCTGAACTGAATTGCTTACTTATATGACATGAAATGAAATTTTTGAAAGCACTAACGGTCATGAAATGATACTAATATTTAAATTAATTGAAGTAAAAAAAAATAAATGCCATGACTTAAAATGATAAACATAACCATTGTGGTACTGAAACTTTCTCTCTGTCATAATTATTCTCTTGTAGATGTTGTGGTGTAATATTATAATGTACATGTGCGAGATCAGGTTGAAAAATAATAACAAAATAAAAAATAAATTACGTACATATATCTACAACAATTTCCAAGTTGTACATATATCTACAATCAAAAACAAAACTAATAATAACATTGTACATTTTGTATATGGAGATCCTTTAGCTTATAGCTTATACTTAATTTGTTTTTATTTATATTTCAATATACCCCCCTCTTGCCCATTCCTGAATAATTCCATGTGCCGATGTCTATCCTTAACTGTTTGTCATCCTTGCCTTTTTGGGAGCAGTCACAGGTGTTGTTAATGGTTTCACTGCTAATGGCCTCTTTCTGTCTTTCATATAATCTGGAACAAGAAAAAAATTACATAAATCATCAAGGATCTTTAAACAAATTAAATTAAAATAAATAAATAAATATCTCAGCTTGAACATTGCACAATTAACAATCAAGCACAACAATTGTAAACACTAATTGCACCCATGAAAACTTTCCTAAAACCAAAACATATTCATGAACGGCTACTTTTTTGTAACTCAAAGCAAATTCATGGAACACTGTAAATATTATGACTTGGAAGTAGTAGTAATAGATAATAATAATAATAATAATAATACTAAACATAACTTACAATTTTATTATAAATTAAGTGATCTTAATGCATTACATATAAAATGTGATTTATTTTACGATGCCCTATAAACAATGACAATAGCAGTGTTGACAATTATTCAATTCAAAATAAAAGTTCCAAAAAGAACTAAAAAAAAGAACTATTATACTATACAAAGGTCTGTTAGTTTACTGCTTGTTTATTTTTTGCTGCAGCTTTAATGTTTTTAATATGTTTATAGAAAATTCATTCACAAGGGAATGGAAATTAAATTAGAGGGGAAAAGAAAAGGTCAACTACAAATCAAGAGAACCTTTATAGGAAACAAATTAATTAATATGCTATCACCTTAATTGCTCTTCCATTTTTATTTATTTATTTATTTATTATTTTGTTTGCTATTTAAACATTATTTGCTTTTCAATCTGATTAATAAGAATGGATGATGAAACTTGTGCAATCTAGCGATTACCATATGCATTAGATCAATGCAGATCCTTTAATCTCTGCCAGTTAATTTCACGTGAAGCATGTGGAAAGCCCATCTCAATCAAAATGCAGAGGCAATTATCCATTTTACTTTGATACAAAACACCAATTTAGGTCCACAATTGACAAAAATATGGATCCAAAAAACAAATTAATCAGATGACAGTACATACTGTATAATGCACCCATTGCACAATACTATATATTCAATAAATTTTTAAATTACAGTATATATTTTTGTTGATCTAACCTTAATGTGACTCAAAAGCTTGCTACACGGCATTGGCGGCTCCAGACTCCTACATACTTGCTTTTAATTGAAAAATTATTATTTCTATCTTAAACAAACAAGCATTATGTATGATCTGTTTTGTTAAATTTAAAAATAGCATGCAATAGTAGCAGTCACTAGTGGTAATTTTGACACTAGATGGCATTAGTTATATTCATCACAGTCTAGCCAATAGTCGTCCCACAGACTTCGCTCATCTATGGATTATAAAAACAGAAATTCACGATTTAAAAGCCCACTGATAATAAACCATGGTATGATAAAAGTATGCTAGGCATACAGCAAAACAAAATACATTAATACATCATGGAGTCTGCTCATCTTATTTTTACCACAGTGTCATTTTAATTTTAAAGCTATAGAAAATCAGTAAGATTACTGCATAATGAACTGTCCAGCTCAACGGGGAAGAAAAGTAGCCAAGATAAAGCCGACACACCAGTTCCGCGCCTATAAAGCAAGGCAAATCGTTGTGTCAATTCTGCTTTAAGGGATTAACATGTGTCCCTGTCCATTATTTCCCTCATTTCTCCCCGTATCTCTCTATGGTTAGAAGATTCTCCGTGCCGGTTCAAGGTGTCGGGATACAGCAGAAATGATTACCAAGAAACGCATTCGGGCACATCGTCAACCTGAAGCGTTGTAAATGTATGTGTTGGTTATACTAATAGTACTTATTATTAGGGATGGGTCGATACCAGATTTTCTCGATACTCGATACCGATAGGCCTACATGATTTTTCCTCGATACTCGATACCGTCAACTTTTCCGGTTTCAATAAATAGGTACATTAAAAATATGAACTAATTTAATTAAGTGTGCATATTTAATGAGACAAAATTTAATATCATCAGTAGCCTATAATTATTTTTAAACTAAACGTTTGAGAGGAAACAAAACAATTAAGAATCTCTTCTGCTTGGATTTTAAAAGTAGGAAAATCTTTATTTATTACTATACAAAAGTCAACAGAGTGGTTTTCTCAATTTCAAGAAGAAATAGAATTATTTACTATCTTTAGTAGACTAATAAAAGCAGAAAGAGATAGCATATTTCCTTAAATTGCAGGATTACCAAAATATTGAAAAAGTACCGAGTGAGTTTTCTGAAGTATCGCTCGATGCCGATACCATGCAAGTATAGAGAGTATCGAGGGATCGAAAGTATCGAGGACCCATCCCTACTAATTATACAATGCTTTTACTAACAAACAATATTGCTGAGGGAAACAATCTGGGGCGCATTGCTCCTGTATGCTAAAGGAGAAGCCATCTCTGCTATATGGAACTCTTGGTCCATTTGCAAACCCTTAAGCCAACACTGTGTAAACCTATCCAAGCCAGTTTGTCCCAAGTGTGAGCTGACAAACACCATCATAAATAAATCAAAGTGTTCTCAATTGCAATATTGAAGCTTGTTAAACCAACTCTTAAGTATTTCTGGGGGAGGGGTAACAGACAAAGAAGAGATGACTTGATTGAATAATATGATGACCCAGATTTGTTTATTGTCGACATCACACCAGCTGCCTTCTTTATTGGTACTTGAGTATATTTTACTATATGAGAGGGTTTCATACTGAAAATTGTGTGTATAACTGACATTTTTCAGAGCAGAAAGTTCTCTAATTTTTTTTTAACATTCTGCTGTTTAAGAGTCTGTTTGTACGAAAGTGATATTAAGGGGAGGGGGTTAACATAGGTCAGACCAGCTCATTTGAGGTTGTACATAAATATTAATACCTCCTAAATTTCTTTATCAATTCCAATGAAATTTTAGCTAGCTATCAACAAGTAATAACTAAACTTATCTGTGTAGTTTGTTAATGGAATTTATTATACTCTTTAAATGGCAGCAATTTTTTTTGAAAATCATGCATATCAATTTAAAGAAAAGTTGGATCAAAATATTATACAGGCCTATCAGTGATTGGTATGACATTTTGACAATTTTGAAGTCAAGGCTATAGCAAATGAACTGAACCAAAAATATCTGAAACATACCGGTACCCTAGTATTTTTTGTAAGAAACACATTTTCCAAATTCAAAATATTTTGGATGCATTTTAGTTTTCTATGAGGAAACCAATGATGATAGACGCAAAATTGTACTGTGTTATTCAGTAGTAGGCCTATATGCAAGAAAATTCAAGTAAATCCACTGAAGAGTTTTTTGATAAAAAAAATGTTATACATGAAAATGTAATATATAAGCATTCATGAACCACAGAGTATCGTCTCTGTTGGACATTACATGAGAATATTATAGGAGAAAAATCCCTCCGACACTGGGACTCGACCTTTGGCTATTCGCGCTAATGCTCTACCAACTGAGCTAAGCCGGAGTTCAACTCACAGCGCCAGATGACATAACTTGTCTGTCTGTGAGATAGACCATTACTATATTCTAAACAAATTTGTTTTTTTCAGTTCTAAAATAGCGTAAAAGGTTATTTTCATTAGTTCAATATTTACAAATTTTCCGGGAGTGAGCCCCTAAACTCCCCCCTTCCTTGGGGGAATGGAATACTCCCCAAACCCCCCGGCATTTTCGGCCCTCGCCGAAATTATTTTCTGGCAATGCCACTGTGTGTATGCATACACCAGAAGTCTGGATCATTTACAGTAAATCAGTGAATTAACACTAGGTATACTGCAAAACAACACTACAGAAGGCGCTGATTGAATTTCAAACTGTATAATATAAATCACAGTATCTAATAACCTTACTTTATTGCATATTATTTCATCTGCCATGCTTTTACTAATACTTTAGAGAATGATACTATTACCATAACTTATCTACTCCTTTTATGGGGTACTGTACTAAAACAACATTAATTATTTCCACTATATACATCAATTGCAGAGTGTTTCAAGTGACGCGACAGCAGTGTATTTGAAAATTAAGATAGCTAAAGTGAATTTATTTTATCCTTCTGTGAGTTGTGTGTAAGGGTATAACATATTGGTAATTATCTTGTATGGTTTCGAGATGCTGCCGACATTAATGTTGATTCTGAAAGCTGTAAAACACCGCTGTCTTTCTGCAAATTGAAGTGCATACTTTTTACTCATAGTGACTTACAGAACAGAGCTGACTAGGAGTAGCCAATTACTTATTCTTAGATTAAACAAAACATATCGGCAACTCCGAATTTATTGACTTGAACATAATGTTAATCTTGCAATAAATAAATATATACTATATATATATATATATATATATATATATATATATATATATATATATTACATAATACTGAGATTAAAATTCAAAATGAAAGAAAAAGGATTAGTGCACAGGAGATATTTAATATCTATTTACGTGACTTATGTAAAATCGTCGATACCTAATTCTACAATAAGTTACCTTGTGATCTAAAAGGACTTCAGGGCAATTGATTGAAAACCAGACTACAATACCTTATAAGAAAGAGTTTGTATAATTTAAATAAACTTTAATATGCCTATTAGTGTTCGTGTTGAGTATTCAAACAATTTTTTGAATTACATATTGCATGTAACTACCTTTCTCCATGTCAGAAACTTGTAGGGCAAACTTTCTAAACTTTCCTAAAATAATAAGGTACCGGTAGTAATAATAATAATTACTATTATTATTAAAGCACCTTAAAAGGAACCATTAATAGTATTTTCTGTTTAATACAGTATCCAATTGTCAGTTTTCAGACTTGAACCTGGCCGAGTGAGTGCAAGGAGAAATAAAAACATAATAATAACAATAATAATAATAATAATAATAATAATTATTATTATTATTATTAAACTACGTTCCTAAGCACGTTGGAATACTGTAGGCTATGAAAAGGAAACTGGAAGTAGGCCTACTGTATTTTTTTTATAATTAAGGAATCGCGCACAATGTGCATTATCTTAACCTAAGACTTAACCTACCCAGTCCTGAGCCCGGGGAGGGGATCTTTCACTACTGAAAAATCCCCCACCCGGCCGGGAATCGAACCCGGGCCGCCGGAGTGGAAGGCAGGCGTGCTACCGACTCAACCACGGCGGCGGACTGTATTTTTTGCAACAATGTTTCCATTTATATTTTAATGTAATGTGTTTTTTTTATCATGATTTGCAACGTGCATCATAAAACTCGGCCGACTTATTTACTTTTACAGTGATGCTATATCTTTGTTTTCAGATGTCGTAATGATATTATGCAGTGTCATCATCACAGTATGTTTTTATTCACACAGTTTTTTTCTTGTCTTACTCCAGGATATTTTCTGCTACCGGATGCAAAGTGCATACAAAGTGTTTCTATGACGTCATGCAGATATTTGACTCATCTCCAGAAGTACTGTACGTGTTCCCTGATGGTATGTAGACTATTTGTATTTCAAAACTGCACGCTTTTCATTATAATGTATTGGAAAGTAAATACAATAGCAAGAAAGTATGATATAAGGCTACTTTAAGGACACTGCCATTTTAAACATTTTATAATTCTTTGCTGCAACCAAATGGTCATAGTATGATGAATGGAGCAACGGTGGAATGATATATGGCAGGGGAAACATGAGCACCCCGAGAAAACCTGCCCCAACCCCAATTTGTCCACCACAGATTCCACATGGATCCACCGAGATTCGATCCCAGCGGTGGAAGGCCACCACTCAGCCATGGGGACGGCCTGCTTTTTACATTTTTAAGCCTATAACTTAACTGAATCGACCTGTCGCTGCCTATTGAACTCATTAATGGGTTAGAGACGAAATTTTGCTAACATGATAAGGTATCTGATAAGTGATAATGATACAATACTTTCCCGCTGAGAAAAATCGAGAAAACAGAACATGATGATTAAAATGTATTTATATTTTACTGTAATTAATATATCCTAAATTACATTCTCATGATCTGTAGTTTATTAAGTTTCACTCCCGGCCCTACCATGATGTCATTCTTCACAGACTGGACTGTTTTGAGGATCTTTTAGCCACAACCACATACGGCTATGCAAGGCCTATGGGTGTCCCATTTCGGAAAGTTAGCCTACATTTCGGTCGATCTGGAGGAGAAAACCATAAAAATCCGAAAACGAAAGAGAGAGAGAAAGAAGAATAGATGTTTATGTGTTTACGTTATAATATAATTTCGGATAATTATAATGAAAAAAATACAATGGGAAAACATAATTTAGTACTTTTATATCTTCATGAGATCCCAGAGAATGGACCAGATTCCCAAGTTCGAAAGCTCGGAATGTTACAAAAATTCGCCTCGGCTGACAACCCATGCAGAAATCACCAATACTACAACCCAGTATAATAAAGCATGTTTAAATCTATACAGATTTCACATGATTCAGTTTCAATATTTACACAGTTGAGTATTATTTAAGTTTCTTGCGTTTATAAAAACTAAGTAACTTTTCTTGATTTTATAAAAATAATAGTGCTTATCTGCACATATTCTCGATTCCAAAATGCGCAATTTCGCAGATTCACCAAATATTACTAACCTACACACAGAACCTCCTGTTGTTCCAACAGATGCAGTGCAAAAACTGCCGCAAACGAAGCGAAGAAGCCCAAGATATGGATCATCTATGAAAATTCAAGCGGCCTGACGAAACCCACCATTAAATTCATCATCTCAAGCTACGCATATTTTAATATCTACGCACGTCGCATCTCTTAATGGTCATCGACCTTTTAAAGAGCCCCTCCTCTTCTCCCTCCCTTCCGCCTCCCTCTCCCAGCTACCACGTAATCAAAGAATTAAACCCTCTGTAACTACTCCCATCATTATCATGCTAGAGTTCTTCATGCTGTTTTGTAACGACGCACAAGCAACAGAATCCCCTCCCCCCGATTCCCCCCGCAAGAGGTCCATAACCTCCCAAAATCTCCCTTGGATCACTTGCTCACCTTGAAATTGATCATTCACCTCCCCCTTTCCGATACATATCAAAACATCAGATATTTTACTACAAAGCGTTTTTAGTCTTCTCGTAGGAAGTGTGGAAAAAGTGTTCTTCGCAAGCTCTCAAATGTCTCTGTGGACACATTCATCGTATTTTTTAAAATATAGATTTGTCTGGAAATGTCTGTGTATCCCATCTTTAGCGGTTCAGTGATGGTTCGAATGCATTGCATATATCAAAACATCAGATATTTTACTACAAAGCGTTTTTGAGTCTTCTCGTAGGAAGTGTGGAAAAAGTGTTCCTTGCAAGCTCTCAAACGTCTCTGTGGACACATTCATCGTATTTCTTTTAAATATAGATTTGTCTGGAAATGTCATGAGTATCCCATGTTTAGCGGTTCAATGATGGTTCGAATGCATTGCATTCAGGAGTGCGATTCCAATCCGCCTCGGACCAAAAGTAAATTGGCTGAAATTGGTTTTGAATCTCTGACGTTGAGAAACAGGACTTATCTCATAACATCCTTATCAGCTGCTTCATGCAAGAATAACGGGAAACCATTAGGAGTGCATTATTATAGACCAAGGATACTAAATATATAAAAGGGTGTCCTGGTTGCTCTGGTTCAGTGAAGGCATGGGGAAATGCAGATTGAGAGGAGCACAGAAGGAAGTAGGCTACTGCAAATCCATATTAAAAGTTGTTAAGAAAGCTGAAATCCTGTCTTCAAATGATGCTTTATCTGCGTATTCTGAAGCATTTCTGAAAAACGTCAGGGGTAGAAGAAATACTGAAACCGTCAAGGATCATGGAGGCCCCTCTTTCAATATCCGGCACGCCCACGTTAAAAAAAAATAGTAGAGTGCAACGGCATCTACTCGCTGTGTCATGAATAACAGTGAAGGCTCCAGATTGTTACGATTAATTTTAACTTGTGCATTTAAACTAAATTACTTGGAAGCGTTAAGTTCTCCAGGCTTAGACCTGTAGAATTTTTAATTAACCCTGGATTGTGGAATAAATTTAAGGAAGTAACAGATTAACACAGCTCTGTTTACGGATCCAGTCCTACAAATGCATTAACGATATCTCTAGCAAACAGTTTTCCTGAGATAAGGAAAAGTCATATCACACTTTCTCTCTCGGAACAAGGAAGCATTGATCTGATTTGAAGAGACTACGAAGGCTGTTTAAAAAGACAAGACTAATGAGGAAAATATTCATCTCGAATAATAAGGAAAAAAGGGGGGGGGGACTGAAAAAGAGAAGCTAATCAACTTGGGCAGTGACCATGAAAAGAGTTCAAGTAGGGTAAAGAAAGATTTTGGAAGAGCGTACAATGCACTGTTACACAATCATTTAAGAGGAGGGGAGGAAAAAACAAGAGGAGTGATAAAATGACAGATGGCCCAAGGTAAGCTGAGAGAGATGGAGAATCAGAGTTACATGAAAAGGAGTTAAAGGGTAAGACGGTTGAGAGTATGTTTGGCCTTGGTAGAGAGAAACCAAACCCTGGCCCGTGCCAGAAATGAAATGTATACAGCCACTTCTGCTCCACAAGAGAGGAAAATAGAGAAGATAGAAGACAAGATGGAGTAAGGAAAGAAGAGATCGTATCAGGGGTGGACCATCCGCTGTTCATGCCAATATGCGAACGGAATCTTCTATTACACAGCCCAACAAAAAATAACTTTCTGTTTGGTGTCTCAGATGTTTTACCAGATTTTGGGTTATACTTAGCGCGCTGATTTCAAATATGTAAAAAAAAAAACAGTTTTTCTCTACCAGCTCTATTTTTATATAAATTTTATGCATGAACTCTTAGTCTAGCAAAACAAAATATTGCTTGACAATATAGCTAGTGAAGGTTCTTGACCATACTTTGGACACGTAGGACGAAAACTGTACGAAGTACAGAAAAACTAAAAGCTGGATTATTTTTGGCCCTCAAATTGACAGCTCATAAGTCATAAACGACCGTACAATATGTGATAATATCAATTTTTTGAAAGACCCCATGTTATATTGTTATTGTAATGATAATGTACTGTTATTGTGTTGCTTTTTTCTTCACACGAATTTGAAGCTACAAATAGGCACTGTTTTTTATTTACATCAAACGTAAAGTGGGATAATATGCATCATGGTAATACCATATCTCACAAAACTAAAGCTGATAGGGCAAAACTAATGGCACATTTGGCATCAGCGACCGAAAATACCCAGGAATAGGTATAAATTATAAGGCACCAAAATGGCGGTTGGTCTGTGTTATTTTTGTTGGATGTCATAGTAGTACCACTCAGGCCTACTTGTCAGAATTTCAGTGTCAAATATGTATTCACGTTTGGTAAAAAGTAGGCAGAGGCGTGCATTATGGGTCTCGGTCGTTCATAAAAAATACCCAACACAGCAAGTTTGGTGAGAACTCATTTTCAAAGGTAGTTTAGTACAGTAAAAATCTAACATTCGAGAGGTGTAAGGTTTAAATGTTGTTTCGATAAACATAAACAGAAGCAATATAAAATTCAAGCATTAAAGGTTCGTCAATTATTTTATTTAAAAGGAACATGCAATTTATTTTGAGTTGCAACACTCACGAGTGAAAATATTTTAAAACGGGTATAGGCCTACTATTGGAGCTTTCACTCACAACATACAGTATATGGCATATGCGAATAATTTTGAGATGTATTGAGGAATACTTTTAGTTTTTGCACGAGCGTTCATAAAATTTTATAACGACTTAATTTTAAAGTACAGCATCTACCAAGGGCAGGAGTTTAGCAAAAGCTCTCTACGACTTAATATAAAAAATCCGTGGCGCTACATCCCTGAAGGGACTTGGCCTACCACCCGACCGCTGCGTCATCTACCGTAGGCAGATGGCAGGATTGGGGGCAAGTGGTCAGCATGCCGACACCCATGGCCGTTAAGGGTGGTTTTCACGACCGGGACCTAATATAAAGCCTACAAGATATTTTAAACTTTCGATTTAATTTATAACTTGAAAAAAATTTCCTGTATCAAGGCAATAGTTGTCACTATCTGCAGGTTTAATGATAAAGTATAGATGTACAGTCGACATCAGCGAATGAACTGCTCTATTCAAAAGATGATTAAAAATCACTGCAGGTAAAACTGTCTTGTTAAGTGGTCTGACTCATATGTGAATTATGCAAATTCATGATCAGTCAAGTGTAAATACTAGAGAAAAAACAGCTTAATACCTTTAATGGTTCTAAACAAACGTGCCCCATTTATCTTAATTCCTGTAAGTTGCTCTTAGGCCCTATTACGAAGCTCTGGAATTTAGGCCTTTTCTTTCAACTTTAAATTCTGAATAGAAAAGAACTACAATTTCGAGATTATATTTACTACACATTATGCCACTTAATAGGTCAGTGAGCACATAAAGAACAGTCATTGACGATCCTTTAAGAACAGGCCTAACCGAGAGTTGTCCCCCAACAGTGTATAAAAATGGTACTTGCCTTCGTTATTTTAAAGGATTTTTCCTATTAATTTAGTTTAGTGCCGAATTATGTAGATAATGTATTAGTTCCAAGCTATGAAAGTATATGAATACACCCTGAAAGATGCTCGATCAGAGACATCGAAATCTGCTCGCTGCTGGCTTGAAACCTTCAAATATAAGTTTAGCTGATTGCAAATTAATGTATTCTTTCTGCTTGTCTTACTCTTCCTTTTAAAGTAGCCATTTAATTATCTGCGTTTACTTAACTTAGGTCTAATTTAGCTGTACTCGACCACTCACAAAATAATTCGACGAATGGTTGATTTGGTAAGAGATCATATTTTCATCCAGGGAAACTTTCGAATGCTGTAGTTAAATTAGTTTTGTACAGGATTTCTGATTTTTTTGTTTTGTTTAATCACCAATGATCTCGATTTATCACGGAACGGTACAGTTTATTGTGCGGATAATCTTGATACGGGAGGCAAAAATTAAAACGCAGTAAAGAGAAACTATAAACACCAAATAATTTAATCTTGTTAATACCCTATCACACAGTGGAAAGTGATTTGATCTTCCTGACCAGGCAATAAAAAACCCACACGTGGTTGATTACCCCTGACTAAGATGTATGACGCAAGACGTAAGAAGGAGATAGACATAGAGAAGGAAGCGGTGGTAGAGAAGAGGAGGGAGAGAGACACCACAACCAACCCAACGAACCGAACTTGTTTTTATCTTTTTCTTCTTTCCACTGGAGATGTAAAGCATCCCTTCAGGCTAAGAATGGCCATGACTTGACTAGAAGTCAAGAGACTCCATACTGTTGTTATTTTTTCTATCATTAAAGCTCTGTATAGTTATATAGTAAATTATCAAAAACGCTTCTGACTATTTTCTCCATAACTCGCTGCTTGTCAAAAGGGGCATGAGCTACCAGAACATCAGAACTTTCTTTTTAAGTCAAGCTTTATGCTCAACATAAACAAAGGCACGTGCCAAATTTATATCTGAGTCTTGGTTCTAAAAGGGCCAATGTCAATTTCTTGCAAAAATCAGATTTATGCATTATTAAGCTCGGCTAGTCTTTATCTTTCGTATATTAAAAGTACCAATGGCTGTTGCTATTAATAGACATAATACAGAAACCTTAGAGGCCAATGTCGGAAGATCTCAGCAAAAAATGTTACTTCTATAAAGGTTTCAAAGTCAGTTATCCCAAAAGCAAGTTTTATGACATTGGCCCTTTTAGAACCAAGCTACTATTAACCCAAAAGGCAATATATATATATATATATATATATATATATATAATCTTTGCCATCAAACGAACAAACTTACCATTCCACGATCAATACCTTTTTCACCTATGACTCCATAGTTAATTTTATAAGCCTAAGAAAATACCAAGGAAGGGAAGATACAATCCAATGAAAAACGATTTGTACTTTTTCCCATAATTTTCTTCAGAATATGCGATAACTCTACTATAACTTGGCGTAACCTGCAGGAGGAAGGTGTGCTACAGATTTTGAAAGGAAAGTTTGGTGCAAATTAACCCGAAAATCACATGCCCAAGTCGGATTTTCCCCCGCGTAGTTTTTTTTATCTTTAATTGGATGATCACTTGGTCACTGAAAACACTAAGCCTTTATTCCATTGTAACTTTCAATTATTCATTTCTTGGTCGAACTAAAATTTAACAAGACGGAATATACAATGAACAGAATGTTTTACTGGAAAAAATCTCCCATAAAAGACAAAATTTAAACACGTAGACTTATTTTTCCGAATGTATATAGCACAATACCTTACACGTTAAAAAGTATGTAAAAAACAGCGTTTCGAGAAGACAGTCCATCATATTTTATAATATGAATCATTGTCATTTTTCGGGCAATGTAGGCTAGTAGGCTACTACTTTTAGACACTGGATGGCTCAGAAGTTTCTTGAATAGAACACCTTCTTTAATGACCTAAAACTAAGTACAAAATGCTTTAAAGCATCGATTATCTGAAGCATGAAAAAATTCAATTATTTGTAATTAAGCTTAATACAGGAAGCGAAAGAAGTGGTCGTTAATGATGAAATGAATAAGCAAAAAGAGGTCACAACTCGTTGTGAAGTGTCCTTTTGAGAGGCTAGTAATTATAGGTAAAGATGTAAAGCAGTCAGACAAAGGAATAGTGTAGCTTAAACCCATGGGCTTACCAACGCCTCTGGCCATTTACTAGGATCGCAGTAGCTGTCTACATGGACATAAGGTAACTACTCGATAATTACTTATCGCAAGACAGTAGTTACATATCCTTAACTGCAGATTTTTCTTAGTGGTAGTTAGTTTTTTAACTAGGTGATTTAAAGTACCGGTACCTGTATGTTACTAAATTTTCCTATTGTTCTTAATAATAAACGTTGGAGGCACAAACGCTTGCATGAGAGATATAATAAAGACTGCCATGCAAGAAATAAAAATACTGTATATGTGTGTGACAATACACTAATTAAAAAAGCGTGTTTTGCTACTAAATTATTGTACCTACATAAAATCGATCAACTACGTGGCGCTACATCCCTTGACGAATTAGACCTACCAACCGACCGCTGCATCATCTATCACAGGCACGAGCTGAGTGCATCCCGTTTCAGACCTCCCTACCTCAGAACAATCCTAGGAGGTACCGGGGATCGAACCCAGACCAACGTAGTCAGCAACGCTAATCAATAGACCACGCAGGCGATCAAAATCGATCATTACTACGGGTAATTATTTTTTCTCCATTGCATCACTGCATCCGGAACATGCAAGCCTGGTCCACAAGTAATAAGTTTTGAAAATACAGTTTGTAAGAATGGTATTATGGTATTGGGGTTTTGTGAGATATAGGCTATACAGGCTTCAGTTGGTGCCATTTTAAGAAGGCCTCGTTCCATACCATCGACTATCTACAAAAGAATATAAATAGCATTGTTCCCTAATCCGAAAATCTGTACCGACAAAGAACAGGTGTTCTTGTAGTCGCGTGGATTTCCCCAGTGTTGTCGCTGTCATTCACTACTTCTTAAGTGAAGTAAGTCCTGTGGTACGTATTTGGCAACATTGTACTGGACTGCAGACAAGTGTAAATACGCCTAATTACCTTTCTACTCACTGATTGACAGGTCGAAGAGGATAGGGTATGAGCATGTAGGGGAAGTTCTTGGAAAAAAGTATCTTAAAAAGTGGCACCCACATTACTGTACAACTCTGCCTATTTTACGAGTGCAATGTTTGTTTTGGTTTTGGTTTAGAACTGTCCAAAAGCTCCTAATGTTTCAACTGCACTACTGAATTAATACAACCCACCATAAATGAATTCTGAATTCTATTGTAAGATAAAGAAAATATACATTCATACTTAATCTAGAAAAAATATACGGTACATCATGTTATCATTTCTAAGTGCTGCGTTCATTCACCACCAGAGAATTCAATGGACTCAAAAGACAAATAAGGTCAGTTCTTTCCTACGAAAGCACATCCATAATTAGTAACCATTGCCCCTTCCCCCCCCCCCCAAGTTTCCTTTATGCGACTTTCGCATTCAAGCTCGTTGCTACGTGCTGAGAATCTGAAGTCAGTCGAGAACATTGTGGACAGGAAACATTTCTACTGTAATATGTTTGAGGAATATTTTGGTACAGCCAACACATATACATAATCACGGATAAGCCTAGCATACCCATTTAAAAGCCTAACTTTAGAAAATTCTTGCTAATTGTAAGCCTATAATCTTTTTAATATCAGCATGTCCTAAAACTGGATCTCGTAGTCCTGCATCTTTTAAAGAAAGTTCCGTAAAGCATGCTAAGATACAGCTAACTTAATTTGATTGTAAACTAAAGAATATGCTTAAATCAGAGAAATGCTTAAATTCATTATGTAGTACTGTTGAACTCGATCGATGAAATAAAATAAAATATGTAATTAAAACCATGAGCTTAGCAATCTCTATTATATGTAGCCATATAGCTAATTTTTAATCACACATTTCATTTTATTTCAGAGAAATACCCTAAACAAGTGAGTAAAAAAGGGAATTTAAGACCATTCCGTTAAGTTTCCAAATTAGTCACGACTTGAGGTGTCCAGGGAATTTAAATAACTGTAGCATACCTGGTAAAATGGCTTCGACAGATGCCTCTCTCTCTCTCTCTCTCTCTCTCTCTCTCTCTCTCTCTCACACACACACACACACACACACACACACACACACATATATTTAATCACACACACTCAAATACACCTAGTCTCGAGGGGATTTGAATTTAAATTACAAACTCGAAGTTTTTTTTTGTTTTTTGTTTTTTTTTTGTTCTTTCTTTTAAATCGAACAACCGACTACCTCACCAATGTAATTAAATTAACCTCCTGAATAGGCTGAGTAAAACTCTAATAGGTCAACCCTAATACGTCAATAGGGTTGAAGAGTTAGGGTCTTGAATTTTGAAACAAGTGTCAATTGAAGTGATCCAAGACAAGGAATAATCCATGCTGGATGCAGGATTAATAGCTCCGTTTTAGGACAGATATTAAAAAGATTATAGGCTTAGAACTCGCAAGTGTGTTGTTAGTTAAAATAATTACCCAGAGCATTTATCATCGTATAAGAAATATGCTCTATAAATAAGTGATACGGAAGAATATGCTGTATGCCTATTCCTCAATCCACGGTTGTTTTAGTTGGCAGTGTACTACACGAATAGAAGAATCAACATTATTCTGAACTATACTATACCAAAGGAATGTTGTAATAAAAATTATGACCATATCACCGAACAGGGCCGATACAAGACATCGGTGAAGTAATAGAACACTTACCTTATATGAAAAGAATTTAAAAAAAAAATGCAATTTTTCATTCTGTTACGTGTCACACGTCCAAATGGGACACGCCCTCTTTTATTTGCCAGCAAACACACATGGAGATTAATCATGCAGACATGTAAATTGCTTGTGGTTATATGGTCGAGGTTGGGTGTAAAAGATGAAGACGACGGACTCCTCTCTCTCGTCCCATTCCAAGAAAATAATTCCCCATATCTATTCTTGCTGCCAAGTGCTATACCGTGTAGGTAAAATTTATATCACAACTGCTATTACAATGGACTCCCCTATACTCCTCCCCTCTCTGCTACCAGCGTGTGGTTCGAGAAAATCCTTTTCTTCTACCATGTCTGATGTTTATCTTCGTATATGCTTCAACTTCTTCAAATAATTACTATATTACCCTAAGTTTTGTTGTGCATACAGCTTAGGGCAGAGTTTTAAATTATTATCGACCACTACAGAACTAAGTGCGAATTTTATAGAACTTTTTCATGATTCTTTTACGAATGGATTTAAATGAAACAATTATTCTTATTTTAAATAAAACTCCGAATTCTTTCCGAAGAAAGAACTTAGGCCTAACCTATTTGTCTACGATTCCAATGAGGTTCGTTCCCTTACAATGGTCAATGAATGTAAATTTAATTAACGGTAAGCTATGTAGGTATGTAAAGTAACTCATATTTAGGCTTATGGTTCATTATACGGTACCGGTACCGGTATACAGTATCGTTCTTTGAGTCTATTGCATTGTATTAATGCTAACGACTAATTCATTTTAACATGTCTAACAGAATTGCAGACAGAGAAAACGGCTTTCGCGGACAGAGGGAAACAGTGTTATTATGTGGCTTGGTTCTAAAAGGGCCAATGTCAATTTCTTGCAAAAATGATATCTATGCATTATTGAGCTAGTCTTTATAAAAGTGCCAATGTCTGATCCTATTAATAGACATGATACAGAGACCTTAGAGGCCAATGTCGGAAGTTCTCAGCAAAAAATGTTACTTCTATAAAGGCTTCGAAGCCAGTTATCTCAAAAGCAAGTTTTATGACATTGGCCCTTTTAGGACCAAGACACAGTTAAAATTATGGGAACTACTTGGACCCCAGCAAAATGCTGACATGTTTTATTTATTTCACTATTATACAAACAACCTAAATGTTTATATTTTAACTGCTGTCACTGCATTTATTGTGAAGGATATTTTTAAATCTCTAAGAAATTTTACAATAAAATGCAGTGTTTTAAAATTGATATTTATAACTAGGGATGGATCGATACCAGAGATACTCGATACTCGATACTCAATACCAATACATGATTTTTTCCTCGATAATTGACACTTCGATACTCGAGACCGTCAACATTTCCAGTTTCAATAAATAGGTACATTGAAAATTAAAAGTTGAGAGAACTGTGTAATACAAACTACTAAATTAATCAAGTGTGAATATTTAAAGTCAAAATTTAATATCATCAGCAGCCTATATTTTTAAACTCTACATTAAAACTAAACTTTGCCAGGAAACAAAACAATTAAAAATCTCTTCTGTTTGGATTTTAAAAGTCGGAAACTCTTTATTTATGACTAGAAAAAAGTCACAGAGTGGTTTTCTGCATTTCAAGGAGAAATAGAAGTATTTACTGTATTTAGTAGACTACTAAAAGCAGAAAGAAATACCGCGTTTACTTAAATTGCAGAATTACCAAAGTATCAAAAAAGTACCAAGCGAGTTTTCAGAAGTATCGCTCGATGCCGATACCCTGCAAGTATCGAGAGTATCGAGGTATCGAGGACCCATCCCTATTTATAACACATGAATATCTGCAAGTTTTAACCCAAAACCTTAATTATACACTTATCTGTCAACCCATGTGTGCAAATTTAAGCAAATTTTCCTAGCTGTAAAAGTTTAAAATTCGTCTCATCTCAAGACTCTGTAAAAGCAAGTTAAATGGGATTTCATAAGATGATACAACTAGCCTATGCGATATTTGTACAGAACTTGCAAACATAGTTACATAATCTTACTGTGAATACTACGTTGCATTCGTGTGAATTGTTTGTTCCTCACAACAGTCCTTATATAATTTTATTATTACTTCCTGGTAACAGATAAATAAATACATTACTGAGGGCATTTACAGCTGTTATAGGAAGTTAGGACCTAAATGTATAGTATTGCAGGCAATAGTTTCATTGAACAGTAACTTAGGAGAGGGCACTTTTTAGAAATCAGAAAGGAGAAATATTAAATTTATTATACGAGCTGTGGAGTCCAGAAATAAAGAATTAGATGCTTTTCAAAGAAGTACTGATATGGAATGACTAGATGGGGAATCATTTGATAGTAGCCCTAACATTGCACATCTCTCACTTTCAGAGCCTCAAATCCAGTAATAATTTAACATAATAGAGGAATAATCATAACAAGACTGGAAAATCTCTTTAAAATAACTGGGATCTAATACAGTGAGTCCCACGCAAGAGTTGGCCAATGACGCGGGTTTCTGTGTCGCGGCGGGCACAGCTCCAACTCCCGGGCGAAATATCTACGGTAACAAAGCCCGGGAGTTGGATCTGTGTCCGCCGCGACACAGAAACCCGCGTCATTGGCCAACTCTTGCGTGGGACTCACTGTATATAGGTCTACCACGTTTACATGCGGGATTGAAATCTATCTGAATCCGATCTCGTTTTCTCAGCTTCAATTTGCGTGTTATTTTGCCAAATCCAAATGATATCCAGACATAAAAAATGTTCACAATATGTTTTACAATGTGTGCAACAAAATATCTATCAGATGCTTTTGTAGAGGCCTTAGTTCTTTTAAAAATAGTTTAATTCCAGGGCAGTTTTTACTCCATTTTTCTGGGTAAAACATTTGTAAAACTAAAGTATAAACATTATTTAAAAATCCAACAGTAAATCTGTAAAGCAATCTTCAAAGAATCTCACATAAAAAAATTCAGGTTCATAGAGATAGATTTCAATTTTGATTAAAAAATCAATTACAATAATAAAATTCCTAAAAAATAAATTGAAATATTAGAATGAAATTTGAAACTTAAGTTCAAGTTTATATTTTAATTAGGTGTGCAAAATTTCAAGTGCCTAGGTCAAGAAGTTTAGAAAACCACTCAACATTTGGACCATCCCCTAGGGAACTACACAAATGTTGAATGAGTAGGCCTATAAAGTAATAAGACTCCCAACAATTCCAAGGAAGACGCAAATAGATAACTCAACTGACTTGCTATCTGTAAATCTGTTCAAACAGATGATGGGGTTCTCCTGTAGTACAAGAGCGATGACTTCGCAATGCAATAACGGCAACAACGCATGAAAACTTGTCAACGTCGTTTAACGCGTTTAAAAGCCTTGGACAGTATAAACAGCAGCAGCATCATTACAAGAAATAATAGTATCAAGAAAGCAACTGTTGTTGTTATAGACCTATAGTAACTTTCTCAACAGAATGACGTGCGTGATTTGGTACTACAATGTGAAAGCAAGTAATGCGTAATACGGTACTTAATGGAAAAGCTGTCTGTTACATCCTAGTATTGAACTATCTTCTCCCGCCTTTTACACACTGCCAATATTGAGGAGCTATATTTTCACAGCTTACCACTAGTGCAGTGATAGTTAATTCACTATTTATAGGCTTATTGGAACATAACCTATCCCTGAATACATAGGCGTAACCAGGCTGACCATATGGGGGGGGGGGTTATAACATCTGGGGGTATGGAATACCCCCCAGGGAGAGGGGGGTCCGGGGGTCCTCCCCCGGAAAATTTTAAAAATTAAGATGCAAAATAACGAGTTTTAAGCTTCTGGGGGTCCTCCCACGGAGAATTTTAAAAATTAAGACGCAAAATAACGAGTTTTAAGCTTCCAGGGGTCCTCCCCTTGAGAATTTTAAAAATTAAGACGCAAAATAACGAGTTTTAAGCTTCCGGGGGTCCTTCCCCGGAAAATTTTAAAAATTAAGACGCAAAATAACGAGTTTTAAGCTTCCCATGCTTTAAACTTGTATTAAGTAATTTATGGGCAGACTTAAAAAAAAAATTATACAATTTTCCTTTTTTTAATCAATGGGGGGGGGGGGGGGGTTCAAACCTGCCTGAATATATAGGAAAATAACAGAAATAGTAGAAAAATAGCATACCTCCGAAAGCTAATTGTACTGATTTAGAGAAAGTAGATTTTAACAGCATGTAATATAATTTATTTAAGGGATGACAGAAGTGATTTAAAATTTTTGTTTAAAAATGCGGTTTTTTTAAATTTAGTGCAAAAAAAAGCAAGCATAGGCTACTCCAAGTGAACTTAGTATAATTTTATGTCGTTTGGACGTAAATTTTTAAACCTCAGTGTGCTTTCAACTGCTAGAGAATGCAAACTTTTCACAGCTTCAACTTGCATGCTATTTTGCCACATTCAGAATGTGCTGTTCATCAATGTTATGTTCACAAAACTAGATATATAACTATGACTTTCTTCACAGCATATAGTGTATGTAATAAAATGTCCAATCAGACTTCCTGTAAAAGGCTTATTTCTTTTAAAAAATATTTTGTATAATCCCAGGGAAGTTTTGTTCATTTTTCTGGGTAAAATATGTTTAAAAAAAAAAGTATAAACAATATCGAAAAGTTCCTCAGTAAATTTATAAATTAAGTTTAAAAAAATCCCACATAAAACATACAGGTTCATGAGAATATTATAGGAGAAAAATTCCTCCGGCACTGGGACTTGAACCCAGGACCTTTGGCTATTCGCGCCAATGCTCTACCAACTGAGCTAAGCCGGAGCTCAATTCACAGCGCCAGATGGAATTTCTCTCCTATGACTGATTGAAGTCCCAGTGCCGGAGGAATTTTTCTCCTATAATATTCTCATGTAGTGTCCAACAGAGACAATAATCTGTGGCTCATGAATGCTTATATATCTATACAGGTTCATATTTTAATATCCGTCAGAGATCGATTTCAACAAATTGGTTTAATATTTCAAAAACAAATTGAGATATTAGAACGAAATTGTAAACTTAAATTAAGTTTACATTTTTATTAAGAGTGCAAATTTTCAAGTTTCTAGGACTGTAGTTTAGAAAACAACTCTCATCTCTTAAGAAAGACTTCTTGTTCTTATTTTTGTAACTATAAGAGACTGTAAGTTATACTGTATAAGCAACAGAAAATGCTCAGTACTAAAGCTTACGTACAACAAACAATCAGCGATAACCCATTGAACTGATGGAAATACTCATATGCTTCCACCTAAGAATAGTCAACCTTCGGAAAATGTAAATTAGTGAGGACAAGTTAAATCTTGCATGTAACCAACATGTGACCAACTGCTCATATGAAACGACTTCCGAAATAAGCAAAGAGGACAAACAATTATGACGAATGCGGTACAAGGAGGGGAGTAAGTACAACTTGACCTACATGCAAGCTGTTAATAAGCATTAACAATTCGTACTTTGCCTAAACGATTGAGTCCTTTTATCTTCTAGTTAGGACCATAGGCGTAACCAGGCCGACCATATGGGAGGGGTTATAAAGGAATACCCCCCAGGGATAGGGGGGGTCCGGGGGTCCCTCGGAAAATTTTAAAAATTAAGATGCAAAATAACGAGTTTTAAGCTTTCGGGGGTCTTCCCCCGGAAAATTTTAAAAATTAAGACGCAAAATAACGAGTTTTAAGCTTCCGGGGGTAGTCCCCCGGAAAATTTTAAAAATGAAGACACAAAATAACGAGTTTTAAGCTTCCGGGGGTGTTTCCCCGGAAAATTTTAAAAATGAAGACGCAAAATAACGAGTTTTAAGCTTCCCACGCTTTATACTTGTATTAAGTAATTTATGGGCAGACTTAAAAAAATTATACAATTTTCCTTTTTTTGATCAATGGGGGGGTTCAAACCCCCCCCTCGGTACGCCTATGGTTAGAACTACAGATGTTCCGCTCTAAATGAAGCAAAATCTACTAAAAATTTGGGAATCTGTATTGACGAATACTTTGTAAATTGTAATGAAGAATTCGTTACACAAACGGTAATTTGCGGTACATAAATTTATAAGATTTTGTTATTCTTTATTATAACTTATGTTCCAGAGCATTTTAGGTTCTGCATTAAAGCAGAGATGGTACTTCCATTAGTCATTTTTGTGAAACACAATAACTGGAATCCTAATGTAAAATAGTCTTAATTGTCCACAGATTATCTAGCTCTCCGATTTTTAATGTCTACAGAATTTATTTGCAATTCTGTTACTACAAATTACAATAAGTTACGAAAATCGTTACAAATGTAAGTTAATCGTTATTAATATAACATTTGTTTCCCGATGAATAGGTGTTTTTCTGGGTGCCACTTTTTAAAGACTTTTCCCCCCAAGAACTTCCCCTACCTGCTGACACACTAATCCTCTTCGACCTGTCAATCAATTAACAGAAAGGTAATTAGGCGTATTTACACTTGTCTGCAGTCCAGTACAATGTTGCCAAATACGTACCACAGCACTTATTTACTTTACTAGTGAATGGCAGCGGCAATACTGGAGAAATCCACGCGACTAAAGTGGAGGCTAGACCTATGTAGACAGTCGGGATGCTTTGAGGATTAAGTCATTGTCTGGCACTTAGGGAGTGGTACGGGGGGAGCAATAACAGACTGAACAGCACTCGTCTGGTGCCCCACGTGGAGTCATAGCTAAAATGTCAAAAATTCAGAAATGAGCACTGATTGGTTGCACACGAAATTCTATTGGCTGTCAGGCAAATTCAACGCCCAAGAAACACGCTGAAAATCCAGAATATACAACTCTATTGTTCAAGACACCCTCATTTCAAGTTATTTACTGCGGATTTTAAGGGTCTGTCGGCTTTGCCTTGAAGAAATGTGTATATGTAGAAGTTGCCTCCACTATACCAGAGCACATGTTTTTTGTCGGTGTCGAAGTCGGTGCAGATTTTCGGCTTAGGGAACAGCTATTATATTCTTTTGTAGATAGACGATGGTTTGGAACGAGATCTTCTTAAAATGGCACTTACTTTACTTGTCTGACCACGAAAATGATGACATAACTTGAAAATATTAAGGACCTATAAGTTTTAATATTATTAGTTTGATTTAGTTGTTGGCATAGATCCCAGTATTAGTTTTACACTTCTGTATGTTCGTTCCGAAATTATCGAATAATTTTCAAGAGCAAATTTCAGTAGAAGTTTACAATAAATGAAATTCAAAACCTGTTAATTGAATGTCACATAATGCAGCTAGGATAGCTACAAGACTGGTAGCTTATGGGAAGTAGCAAAAATATAGCCCAGGTAGATATTAAGTACAGAACTGGTTTTATAACATACTGCCCATCTTACACACTAAAGGACAATATTCAAGGAAAACTGGCTCCCTATCAAATAAAAAACAATCGTGAAGGACGTAAGATTTGGGAGTAGTCGTAAGAGATAAATACAGTCAATTGTATAGGCCTATCAAAGACTTTTCTTTTCGAATTACGAGTTATGATTTAATATCCTTATTATAATAATGAATTGCCTGTCCTTTTGTGAACGATTAAAGCCAGAATAATTAAATTTTATAACTGAAAAACTTATGGGCTATGTAACAGCACGTTTTGACATAAAGTTGTGTCCAGTTTAGGATAAATTACAGGTCTCAAGTTCTTATAACCAAGTGTTGTATTGCTAGTCTTACCCAACATCTCATACTCATAATTGTATTTCGTATATATAAAATGTATCAAAGTATCAAATGCATTTCGTATATAAATGTATTTCGTACATATAAAGTATATAAAAGTATCAAATAAAGTATATATAAATATATAAAGTATATCAAAGTATCAAATGCATTTAGTATATATAAAATATATCAAAGTATCAAATGTATTTCGTATATATAAAGTAGCCTATATCAAAGTACCAAATATATTTCGTATATATAAAGTATATCCAAGTATCAAATGTATTTAGTGTATAAAAAATATATCAAAGTATCAAATGTATTTAGTGTATATAAAGTATATCAAAGTATCAAATGTATTTCGTATATTTAAAGTATATCCAAGTATCAAATGTTTCGTATATAAAAAGTATAGGCCTATCCAAGTATCAAATGTATTTCGTATATATAAAGTATATCAAAGTATCAAATGTATTTAGTGTATATAGAATATATCAAAGTATCAAATGTATTTCGTATATATATATATATATATATAAAGTATATCAAAGTATCAACTTATCTTGAAACATACATGGTTGCCAAGAAATTTAAATACACGTAAGTAGTTTGCGATTTACTGGGCTGTGATAGTGAACTACGAACTTGTGTACGAGATAACTTGATACCGTAGTAGTGGATCATCTTTGGAGTTAACGTATGTCCCAGCATCCCATGCGAACCTTGGCAGCTTGCCCCTTACCCCTATGACGTCGCTGCCAGGGGTCATTCCACTCGTGTTTATCTCTCCAGCACTGCTAACATCACGCACTATACATTACACTTGTGAGAATGCTTCTTCACACGCTTTCCATGACGAACGCAAAAAAATGCAAACACTAATGGAAATAAATTCATCTAATTCCGGCTCTCGTCATTTACTTCGTGCTATTTAGAAGTTCACATCCGGGTTCACCAGTCAAATACTATGGGTAAGGCCTATACTTTATTTTTAAAATTTTGCTTAGATGATGAGCGAAGCACTGCCCGCGGGCCAGATGCGGCCCTCGTACAGATTAACGCAGCCCGCGGCAAGAAAAGAGAAAAATGTATTTTTTACTAGATTGCTTTTCCTTCTGTTGCATGACTCTATGGTGAATTTTAACAGAGCTTTAAGACTTGGAGCCTTGGATATTTTCAATATTCCTGTGAACAGCAAATAGTAAAACCGGGCATTCAGAAAAAATTAGTTTAGTTGCAAAGTAACACTCAATTGTTGTTTCGGTCCTTACCGAGCATGTTTTTTATTCTTTGAAGCTTCGAAAAAAGACGGACAAAGTTTTGACTTCACTCCTAAGGCTCATCTCCTTCCAGTTGCAACTGGACAATGAAAACATATCGGAAGTACAGTCACAGTTCCACTCATCTTGTACTTTTTCATAATTATTCAAATAACAGACAAAAAATTTGATTCCGCCTTGTGATATTTTTCGACCATTTGGCCCTCTCCCATAGAGGTTTGCCCATCATTGCCTTAGAAAATACCAGTAGCCTACCTGACTTAAGTGGTCGGAATTCTAAAGACTTGTTTCGAATCCTGGACAGCTACGGTAATGTTGTCTTTCCTACAAAGAGAAACTTCGGTTTATGATTCATCGTAAATCTACAACACTGAACCAATGGTTTTACTTCTTGTACTAAAACCCCCTCGCCTGGTCATAAACGTGCAAAAATTGAGCTTCAGTCATAATTACACTGATATTTAACTGCATTTTTTTTCGGGAGGGAAATGCGGTCGTAAAATTTAGGACTCTAATAACTTCGAAAAGCCAGTTCGATGGAGGGGAAAAAACGTTCCCTTTTACTACGAATCTCCTTCTCTCCTAGAGACGCCCAGGAGGACAATTTTTCCTTCAAGATTCAACTTGAGAACGAAACTAGTTAAGTACCGGTAGGAATAAGCTTAGATCCATATTTTCTATGTACAATAGTACATTTGTCTCAAGGCAAAAAGAAACAAGATTTTTCAGAAAGGATAATATGACATCTTTACAAGGAGTTTTCCACTTATAGGCACAAGAAAATTCCTACTCCAAACAGAAAAATGCAGATGAAGTTAAATGCTACCGTATCCGTCGTAAATAAAAAGAAAGCAGTTACTAAACGATTAAAGGGGAATAAAAATCCGAACTACAAATTGAATAAGGCATTATGCAGCAGTAACTTATAGTCTAAAGCAATAGCACGTCAATATAATCATTAACATTGAAAGAGTCTTGAAGCACCGATGTATAAGTAATGAAGGTGTGAGAAATTAGATTAGCATTATGGTGTGACCATGTGACTCACCAATGTTTATGAATCGTTATCGATAATTAGGAGCGAAAGAATAAATAAAAAGAAACAACTCAAGCTTGGCTGTAACATACTCCAGATTGTTTGCAAGAAAATATCCATACACAACGAGCAAATCAATGCGGAAACCCTTCCCCGTTTAAGAACGCCTTCAATTCGCGGCTTTAAGAGAGGTTAAGAGGGCAGCACTTATGTATTCTAGCTCAATAAACAATTATATAACATCTAAGTAGACGTCTTTAATGTTCATGACGAGTTCTGACTTTGCTATTATACCTCCTTCCCTCAGTAAAATGAAACGTTCTAGTGGTAGATGTATATCTTGATCTGACATGTTAATAAAGTACCTATAAAATGGCTTAGTATATGCACCTATTAACATTAACAACAGAATGACTATAAACGGTTCTGCTTTTTCAGACTATAATACCAGAAGCTTTAAGCCCACTTCATACCTCGCAGAGAAAGTAAAGACCATGTAAATATTTCAAAACCTTTTTAGAGTGATTCCTCAATCAAAGCCCGTTTCGTCAGCATTCCCACGCTTCTCCTTGGTTATGAACACAAGCCCTCTTGAGTCTCTTTAAGACTGGAGTGAAATGAGGGTGTTCGGCAGTGCTAACAACAGTGTGAAAAGCTATGCAAAATCTGCCGGAGGTAATTTGTACAATTATTAATTTATTTCAATATTCTTTTTTCCCTACTGGGATTCAAACCCAAGCATTTTGAGAGAACCGTGACGAATAATGTGGCGACATTGATGAAAACAGTAGAATGGCAATACAAAACCTAAATCCCCTATACCCCCTAAACACGAGCTTTGCTCATATAGGGTTTGATTTGTTTGGTTTGATTTGTTTTTACTTGTATTAAATGTGTAATAATAATAATAATAATAATAATAATAATAATAATAATAATAATAATAATAATAATATAAAGTAAGTAAATATGTTTATAAATGTAAAATAAATAACAAAATAAATACAAAAAAGTTACAGGATAAAGATAGCTATCTTCAGTTTAATCTATTCAGAAATAGAAACTTTCTATCCAGTCAAGAAAAAAATATGCAAAAGAAAAGTAATTCAAGACCTACTAAAAGAAGAAAGAGATTTTACGGCCTTGGGTACATAAAAAGTATCCCAAAGTAAATAGGAGCATAAAGCTTGTTTCACATTGGCGAACGGCACCGAACAGCATTTCCGAAAGGGATTAACGTAAAGAATAAAAACAATTCATACAAAGAAAGGTTTCACATTGCTTCAGACGCGATCGGGCCAAAATTTTATTACCTGACCTACTCCAAAAACTGCTGTTTGGAAGTTCTCGAGGCAAGATTCTTTCAGACAACTCCGTAGAGCCAGGTAGAAAAGCAGGTAGAGCGGCGTTCTTCGCATAAAGGCCCTTGTCATACAACAAGACAGAAACTATTTTCTCTAACCACTTACAAATATTCGCTATTGTCACGCACCAGTAAACAACATAATTAAAAACAGTAGTTCAATAATACAATTACATATAATTATACACACTTCTTTCAACAAATTAAAATACAATTTCTTAAAGATGAGAGTTTTATACTCGTGATTAATTTTAGTTTTAATTTTTTTTTTTTTTTTTTACATTTTTTAAATTTAAAACTAAACTTTTGTTAAAGCAATCAAGAATGGACACTCAAACATATCGTGATTAATCTCATTAAAAGTTCAGTAGAGAAAATCTGTAATAAACCACGCTTAAAAGAAGAGTTCTTATAAATTTATTCTGGTCAACGAACACGTGTTAAAAACATTGTAACTTATGACATTTATTTAATTCTGTTAACAGACCTTAATGACACATACTATAGGTACTGTAGTATAAAGACACAGACGACATATAGCTCAAATTTATTGTTTAATTTCAGTTTTATCTTATTGAGGCTACATGTTTTCTATAACAATTAAAGTTATATATTATATTGATTTCGTTTATTTTAGACTTCCTCGACCTAGGACAACTAAACTGATAGTTGAACTCCGGAGTATGTATATTAACAAATCTTTTATTTGCATTACTATAATATTATACTTAGCACAGTTATACATTTTATATTTACACATTCAGCAATATTGGCATTGAATCGCCAAGGAATTTCTAGAGACTGTAAATAGAACAGACAAATCCGTGGCATATTTATTTACAGTTTCTAAACATTTAGAAAAATACTTTCGGCAAGACAATACAGTTGTCAAATCTATGGCGGTTATATGAGGGGGGCTGTACATGAGAGAAAGAGAGAGAGAGAGAGAGAGAGCGAGAGAGATATATATAGGGATACTAACTAAACTAAACTCCGTGGCGCTACATCCCTGGAGGGACTTGGCCTACCACCCGACCGCTGCGTCATCTCCCGTAGGCTATAGATTTGTGATATCGCACACTCATGTATTTTGAATTTCAAGATGTAACAAACGATCTCGATAATGTTAACTTTTTGGGCTATGTTAACTTGCTTTAAAACTTTCATGGAAGTATTTATTTTAATGTACACTGACAATAGCAGGAACAAGCTGCTCTTTGACAATAAAGTATTATTATTATTAGTATTAATATTATTATTACAATTATTGCTTGCATCATGGAGACCATTATTGTAAATATTACTTTCTATAATTTGAGTAGTACTACCTAATAATCAAATTAATACCGGCTATAATTTGGATATAATTATAGAATATTGTGACTGTTTTAGGAAACTCTTTTAATTTATTTTTTGTATTATTTTTTGTATTATGAATAAATTACAATCCCGATTGGCATTGAATTAATATTTTAGAAATTCGTTTTAAGCTGCTTATTCCTTTTCTGTTATTTTTCATAGTGGTTTCTGAGGCGGTTCTAGTTATTTCATATATTACACTAGTTAATTCTTAATCTATTGTTAATTTTATGGTAGCACATGTGTATATTGGAACTTATAACTCAGATTATTACCTTAGGCAGACCGCCAATCTCTCTGTTGGTTCAATGGGTTGTCGGAAGTTGGAACGTCGAAGCGTGATAGCTGGCCTCAGTAACTCCAGTAGGACATTGAATTTTTCATGTGACATCCTGAAGTACTGGAAGAACTTGGCTGGATCGGCAATTAGTTCTGCAAACAAGTGGTGAAATTCTCCAAATTCAAGTCTTCGGAGATTTATGGGATGGACCCATTTTCTTCTTTTCCTCTTCTTTTTCTGTTCCATTTCCATACACACAAGCGCAATCATCACGATATCTTCATCTGAATCACTCATACTGCAATTAACACGGATACAACAAACGAAGTGTCTCTTCTGGAGGTCACTCCTACACAAACGCAGCTGAGAAAAATAGCTGATTGCCAGGAGTAGTGGGATGGGGGTTGAAGGAAATTTGACATTGACGAGGGTAGGATTAAAATTTATAACCTTCAGACGCTTGACGACGAATATGAATGCTGCTTACGGAACTACCATTTCGGCACCTAACGGCGCCGTTCGCCAATGTGAAACAAGCTTAATCATACCTTACCTCTTCCTCCACCCCAATATGGCCGTTGGGTGCATTCGTTAAAAAAGGACAGTCAAGGGCGGTCCCTAGGCATTGTTTGAATTTCGTAATAAAGACAGAGAAGATCATTCAGAATATCCAGGTAGCAGATGAGTCACTAACATCCCTAACCCCTCACCAGGAGAGAAGAAGCAAAGACCAAACATTTCCCAAAGCCGGTGTTTTATAATTTTCTTCATTTTCATTACAGAAAGCTAAGTGCGTAAATATCAGTGCGAAAAATATCCATAACAAATACCTGAAATTAATCAATGTTGTTACCAACGATACGCATAAATGAGTGAAGCCGACACAATGAACCAAAGAATAGTTCATTACATTTCACATACAGTTATACATTATTTAATTCTGCTTGCTTTGAAAACTGTAGGCCTACAATTCATTTCTAAAACCCTGTTCTTACAGCAGAATAGTCAAAATCACACGTACAGTATTCTTACGCTAAATAATGAGATGTTAGAAGCTTTACAGGAAAATATATTATTTTCTTGAGCCGAACGATCTGGTCAACATATTGGTTTAATTCCTACTTTATTTTTAATTTCAGCTTGAGGTTATCAGCCTGAACGTTTGCAAATACATAAATAAAAACAGCAGAAAAAAACTAGTAACAGGCCATGGATGCCCAGAGGGTTCCAGATGGTTGAGGGTCCCAGATTTTAGACATTCGGTACATGAAGGTAGTAAGGTTGTCAGCCTTCGCACCGGCCGACTTTACCCCCAAGATTGCTCCTGGTACTCATTTCTGTTAGAGGCTGAGTCGACCCCATCGGGGATCGAACCCGCGACCTTCCGGTTTCTAGCGCAGCGCCTCAACCACTACGCTACGGTGTACCACCAGAACGGGGGGGGGGAACTAAAGGAATAATTAATCGATAATAATGCTGATTCTCTAATTCTGGGAAAGTTACACCGGTTTCAAACGTCAACCTTAATCGAACAAGTTTACTGTTAGGCATCACCAGCTTTTTCCATATTAAGTAACGTTAGATGTGTATGATTATGTTCTTCAAATGTATATTTGTATGGGGTCAGGAATTCAACTTGGATACTTAAACTTAAATTACTTAACTATCTAGTTCTACTTCCGATTCAAGGGAAATTTTACTCTAAGGATTTATAAATCTCTTTAGTGAGATTTACTGTAAGTTTGTTAGTTTTTATTCATAATTACGCGGTGGAAAAACGGTGGAAAAATTCACCTATCCGGTTGACCATGGATTTTAATCACAAAGGGGCGAAAATAATATTACACTGGTCTGCAATCTCCATGAGAAACGGTTACACGAAGCAATTCAAAACAGCAGCTGTGATATAAGCTAAGCGTGTCTGGTGGGTCCAGATAACGAATCGTGAGGGGAGCAGAGGGGTATAACGTATCTCCGAAAAAGAAGACGCCTTGTTAGAAATGTTCTGGTCATGTGTATGGGGAGTAAAACTAAGGATCAATACGAACACCAGCTTCCGATCAAATTGAGGGGGAGGAGGTTAAAACCCAAGCCAAGCCACATGAACCCTCATGTGTCTGGAACTGAGGGATTTAAGCGTCTACTCTAGTGTTCTGTTGTGTTACGAATAGATTGAATGCATTGGGGGGATGATATCAGGAGGGTGCAACAGACAAGCTATCCTTTTAAATTCAAAATTAGAGCGTCCTTCAGGAAGAACTAGCTTAATAACCCGCAGCGATATAGGCGTGAGTCTTATTACATTCGGCATCTTAAATTCGCGCCAAAGAGTAACTCTGAAACATTCCTTAAAAAGCGGCAACTTATTTGTATGCAGCCGAAGGTAAAATAAGCCCTTTTAACAGTAGATGATATTAACTTAAAGAGAAAATTATGCCACTGAGTGTTATAATTTAAAATGATGACATTCCAGGGTGACCAAGTTTGACTACTTAACATTGAAAATATTTAGTTTAGGATATTTGCTTATGATTATTAAATAGACTCAGTTTTATAAAAACCTATCATTTTAAAATTTGCCTTTCTAAAAGTGAAATTTTTCACGGTGATTACCCAAATCGTCATACTTGATGGAGAGTACTGTCTTTAAGTTGGCAGCATTGTACCAGAAAATCAATAACAGCTGTCTGCGCGCACCAATATGGCTGGCTCTACGGTGCTTAATTCATTACAATAAATGTAAATATAAGATTTATTATTATTTCACAAATTTTAACGACTGCTTAAAAACAGTATATGATACACGTGGTAAAATTATTTTTATCTTGCTCCTTACACTTTTCGCAAACATAACATACTTGCAAACCAAATCTCGCTTTTAACACTGGGATTATAAGTAAAAATTTTGCTCTTAGGAAGGGTGTCAAATTCGCAGTATCTTTCGCCGCATGCACGATGGGCGCAATATCTTAGGAACAGTCGTAACTTTATTCGTGTATTCTAGGAATCTAGGAAAACGCTTTTAGACTTCTTTCAAGAAAATTAATTGCTTAGGCGTAACATCATTCGTACTCGCAACCTTTTCATTTTACTCTTCTTTGTTTAAAGTTATTTCTGCAGAACTACCTCGTTTTGAGATGTTTGCCTTTTCAACGCTGTATAAAATTGCAATAATTTTTTAATGCTATTTGAGTACAATAAAAAAATGTAGCTAAGGATTTGACACAAACGAAATGAGAGAAGCAAAAACTAAACAAGAAAACAACTCAACAATTTGTGCAACATGTTCCAAAATTTAGAATTAATAACAAAATAATATGTTCACTTTCCTCATTCCATCCAGTGGGTTCCGTAAAAAGATGAAAAAAAAAAAAAAAAAAAGAGTCCTAAATTTAATGGCAGAGTAAGACCTTGCATGATATAACCCAGGCCGTGGGTGTCGGCATGCTGACCACATGCCCCCAATCCTGACATCTGCCTATGGTAGATGACGCAGCTGTCGGGTGGTAGGCATTGTCCCTTCAGGGATGTAGCACCACAGAGTTCTTTATGATATAACCCATGCAAAATTTCCAGCAAAACCACATTTACCCGATGAAAAAGGAAGCAAAATTTCTTGTCAGAACTAATCATTTTAATGTTGTTTTCTTTAGAGTAAGATTGTTAAAATAATACGTAAAAGCGCAAAGAAAACTCCACTTCAATGCCGTGGGCATTAGGATCACACGGACTGAAACAGTCGGCAGTTATAATCAACCCTAGGAAGCGGGGAGTGGGGTTGCACTAGCTTCTAATCCTGTGAGAGGGAGGAAAAACCCAAGCCAAGCCATACGGCGCTAGGGTTGGGGATCTAACGTCTATTGGTAAGGTGCCATACTGTTCGAATGATTTCAATTATGAAGAGGGTGATTTTCAGCGGGGCTCAAGGCAAGCTATCCTTTTGAATATAAATCAGCAGTACCATGTTACCAGCCACGATTTCTAAACGCGCAACGCACAATTTTATTACTACAAAATAAAACGATATTTTATGTTTTATTTGCATTTCTGTCTTACGGCAGGTCTATACCCCATCGGGGAGGGGAAGAAAGAAATTCCATTCTCGAACTTTTCCTATCATCTACCGCAACTTTTCTCTCTCCATAGCTTCTTTTCTTCTTGAAGTCAGACACGATGTACTACTTTCAGAGTTTAAACTATATTGTTAGTGCCATTTTAAGAAGACCTCGTCTCAAATCATCGTCTATCTACAAAATAATATAATAGCGTTGTTCCCTAATCCGAAAATCTGCACGGACATAGACACCGACAAAGAACACGTGATCTTCTAGTCGCGTGGATTTCCCCAGTGTCGCCGCTGTCAATCGCTACTTCCTCAGTGAAGTAAATGCTGTGGTACGTATTTGAGAACATTGTACTGGACTGCAGACAATTGCGAATACGCCTAATTAGGGCCTACCATTCTATTCACTGAATAACAAGTCGAAGAGGATTAGGGTAGCAGCAGATAGAGGCAGTAAAAGTAGAGGCAGTTCTTAAATTGCAAGTAAGGACTTCCTGGGTTCTTAACTTTTCACTGCTAATGACGTATAACTTCACGCCTTAAAAACTGTACAAAAGCAAAGTTCTTTCTTTCTTTAAGAATTGTCATTTTACATCTTTTTCTCTTATATGTTTGTTTAGCATTTATCCTATTCGTATAAATGTCATTTGTGGCACCACACGGTAAATTAGAACAAAAACACTTACAGCAGTTTTAATCTCAGGAAATAAGATAGGAGCAACAGATCATCAGGCTGCAATTAATTGTCTTAACATTGTTTTCCGATATTCAACTTCGCATTTAAGCCCAAGCTGCTAAAAGAAAATACCGGTCTTTCTCGGGAATAATATTCATTGTAGCAGTTAATCTCTTGCCGCTCCTGGCAACGCTGAAAGTTGTAGTTATCATAAAACAAACATAAACGAACCTTTGTTTTCAAATTTATTAGCTGATCAATATGATAAACACATTGCAATGCTAGCAGACGCTAAATAAGTAAACATTACGACATACGATCTTGGTTATGACATGTGATACCCGAACGCAAGGACGCAAATACGGTATTTGCCAGTCTTCTCCCGTGGTTGTAAGAGAAGCATTTACGAGGCGATCCCTCAAAATTT
This sequence comes from Ectobius pallidus, assembly GCA_964059195.1. Classification (NCBI taxonomy): domain Eukaryota; kingdom Metazoa; phylum Arthropoda; class Insecta; order Blattodea; family Ectobiidae; genus Ectobius; species Ectobius pallidus. The sequence goes on along the minus strand of CAXKWD010000007.1, from coordinate 119,976,604 downwards.
CCAAGCACTCGCACAGTGATATTTTAACTAGTCGAAAATAAATATTTGTCCTTTAAAGTCTAAATAAGTACACGGTCATATAAACCGTACCGGTAGATTGTACTAACTTTTTTTGTATATTGGCCTTCTTTCGAAAATTTCCTTACACAAAATGCCGATATTCAAATTACTTCATTCACTATTATATTACTTTAAGAAACAACGAACTACAATGCATCGTCCATAGTTTGTTTTTGTAACTACAGCCTACCAGAATTTGTATAACTTTTTTTATAAACAGAGTTTGTTAAAACACATAGCTTCTTACCTAATAAGAATATTTTCGTCATAGTTCTTACCTCATAATCTACCAACCCTATTTTACGCCAATAATCAAGGACAGTGGCGGACGCAGAATTTTTTTCGGGGGGGGGGGGATTTGAATAGGTAGAAAGTATACTAAAAAGAATTAACTAACTTACATATACATTTAGTTTATAAAACTGGCCACTTAGAGTGCATATATAGCCTTTTTTCAAATTTCGGGGGGGGGGATATATCCCCCCAATCCCCCCCTGCGCCCGTCACTGATAAAGGAGGGCTGTTTTATGCTGTTATCTTTGAACGTATTATAGGGTCACAAATTATAAATTATGGAGCTTTTTGTTCCATTATATTGCAACATACTATCAACAGCATTATTATCAACTCTCAGTAGATCCTCTTCATATTCTTTTGGTTAAATAAACAAGACCTCGAATTTAAAACCTGTACATACGATGCCACAAGGATCCCGCCATTTATTATCCGTTGGGATGTGTCGAGTGTTTTTACGCCGACAATTTACTATCAAAATGACATCAGGCTACAAAGCAAGAGATAACATTTTATATAAACAGAAGCTCAGAGGAAGCTCAAACATCCCCTTCCTGCATATTGCGATAGCTCTTGCTTTGTGTTTTGGGTGTTTGTTTTCATTAAACACTGTACTAAGTTACCAACCAGGCTCGCCATGCCGCCTCGTGGACAACACCGTAAATAAACTGTCAGCAAGAACAAACAGCGAGATGCGCCAACCGTGTTTCATTTGTTTGCACCTTATTTTACTTCGAAACTCCCGCAATCCTTACAGATGATCACCCTCCCCTGTAAGTCAAGATATTACACAATTTACCTGCAATACTCGCACGTTTCCCGCTGATGTACTGGCTCTATGTAATACAGAGGAAACAGAATATTCTCCCCGCGTTTGTATTATTATGTTTTATTCCCAAGATGCAATCAAAATATTCCCTAAAATTTACGGAAGTGAATTTTATAAATATTGCTGTTGGCTCTTATGAAATTCGAATGATAACGCGTTTGGCTTAAGAACAGACTACAACATTATTTTTGGTTTCGCAGATAGGCCTACCGTATATAATATGCAAACAAAGCACAGCAAGAAATGAAAATGTAGAATATAAATTATCTTAATTTTTATGATAATTTCAAATTTGCATAATATTCAACGTAAAAGTCCTGCTGTGCTATTGCTATAAAATCTTTCATGCCGTAAATTATATAAAGACAAAATTATAACATTAATTGAACATTTTGTTAAGCCTGTAATAATTATTCCAACATGCAATAAAAGCCTATAAGTATCATTAAAGTCTTAATAATAAATTAAATGGAAACAAAGCTACCTTCCTACAATTACACTAACAACACAAAGGGGCGTACCAAATAAGTAAGCTACAGTTTAGATACGGTATAGTAGGAATATTTACTGAATTTTAATTTTCGCAAGTCTGGATGCATGGATAAAAAATAAAACTACCGAACAATGAACCACACACCCAAAACCCTTAGTCTACTAAGTACAAGGTACTACTACTTCAATTTATAGTCCAAGAAATATTACTGTATAAATTCCTTAGACGGTCATGAAAAAACAAGAATTCCTCTACACTAAAGCCACTGTTTTTAAAACCTAACAGCACTAACCTAGCGTTCACAGCGTTTAACAAGATTTATATCCCTATCCACTAGGTTAACCAATAGGCTAAATGCGGGAAACTATTATTTTTCATGTAATATGTTGTTTCCACTGTGCAAAGGAAACAACACTTTAAGGCCATTAATTTATTTCTTCCAATTTTAATCTGTAATATCACATGAAATTTAAATTATTCTTATTCTACGGTATTCTCTTATCATTTCCTTAAAACAAAGTCAATATATAAAATGCCATAGCCTATAAGGAAACATGATCTACTTCAGGGTTAAATGCAGTTAGGTTTATTTATCTTTTTAATGTATCTTATGTTAGGCCTAATATTTTTAATACATGCTTAAATGACCACTGCCAATAATTTGGTTAAGGCCTATAGCCTATAAATAATATTAACATTATAATACAAGTCGCATGCAACATAGGTCTGTATGTCTGAAAGAAAAGAAAATACTGCTTGTCAAATTTAAATTGATATGGCCTACTATAGAAGAGGATTGAAATATTAAAAACTATTATTATAGTTTTTTAGGGCTACATACCCTTAAGCTGATATTTATTATTGTGTCCGTGTTTGTTTCATCAGAAATTGCCATCTGGATATTTTTCTGTCCGTTTTAAATTTAGGCCTATTTGTAAGTTTTTCATGTAGGATTACTTTGTGAGAAGCAGACATTCTTTAGCATTTAAACAATAAAAAGCCTGATTAAAATAATAGTAAAATTATTAAATTAAATTCCTACTTAAATAACGGTAATTTAACTCAACTTAACCATCATATAAACAAAGAATTTTAGTGGCATTTTGTAATAATGTAAATAAAATAAATAGTAATTAAATGAACGCCTTACCTGTAATTCTGGACTGTCTGTGGTTCGTTCTTGTCGAGGACTGCTCGGATGATGTTGCGTTCGCAGCCTCTTCAATCTCCGTGGCAGTTGTAGCCGGAGTTGGGGCATCGTCCACGGCAATCCTACTAAGATACTGCATTCCTCTCAGTGCATACGGTTCCGGTATTTTCTCTGAATGTGACACTTTTTCCCAAATGTACCTTCCAGTTCCAGGACCACTTTTTCTAGGCGACCCTCGCACAAAATCGAACCCCCAACGGTCAGCATCCCGCGCTTGCTGCTCAGCCAGTTCCTTTTCCACGAACTTTCGCGAATCTTCGTGGTCCACAGGACCAAACAGATCTCGGCAGACTCTTCTTAACCTTGCAACATCTTGCCTGATTTGTTGGGGAGCTTGCTGATTGTTGTTGTTGTTGTTCTCTGCACATGCAGCAGCTACCACGCCACTCCCACCAGCATCTCTGAGAATCCTCCTTCTCATCTCTGACATAATGACAGGATTAAAAACACGAGTACTCATAGTTTAAATTATAATTCTCTGATGAAAACACCTCTTGCCACTATATACAGTTACGACAGTATGCAAATCTTCCTTGTTCCTTACTGGTATAACCAATCTTGTTTGGAAACACACGAGAAATCACAAACACAAGCTGAAAACGAACTAAACGTTGTCTTCCAAGTAGATTATTACCTTCTTAGTCGTAACATACGCTTAATGTCACTTTCGCAACTACGTCATTCGCGCTGCTAAATAAAAACATTCCAGAAGCTTTTTAAATGTCCGTGATACTCCAAACCAAACGCACACTACCAACACCCAACCATCCTCCTCGACTCCTTCTTGCAAACTGTAGAAACTTTTGGAACGAAGCGTCCCTCGAGCCAGTAATGACCTCCCCTACTTTCTCGTCAATTTTTCCATCTCTCTTTTTCGGAACCTCCTCTCTATCTTACAAACGTATTCCCCTACTACTACTACTTCCCCCCACAAATAAACTCCTTCCATTGCACTTCTTCGTTCTCCCCTCTCTTTCGTTCGTCATCTCTGCTCTCTCGTTTCCCCAAGCGTGTTCTTTCTCACTTGCACTCACAGTTCAAGCCCTGCAAAACATTTACAAACTCTTCCCCCAGTCTTTTTATCGTTAGGTGGGGATTTTTAACTCCTACCACCTTCAAATAACAACACAAAACGGGCAATGTTTGAATTGACCAATGAAGCGGCTCGGGTGATGCCAACATAAACGAATGGAGGGGAGGAGCGGTGACGTAAGAGAGAAAGAGAGAGCAACAGTGCAGATGCAAGGCGCGTTATTCGAGTACGTTCAAACCCACGCGAAATTGTCTGTACCCTGGGAGGGGGCCAGGGGGCCCGGGCCCCCTCCGAAATAAAAAAATACTTACAAAATGCAGTTGAATAGGTAAATATTTAAGTTTTAAAACAGGGTTAAGTTAAAAAAATTATATAGTATATTGAGTTTTTATCTTTTTACATTTTAAGTTTTTTAACAGTAAGAATCCTTTTATTAGTATTTCGGACGTTAAAATGTATCGTTAGTTAAGCCCATTAGCAAAATTATTTTTTAAAATGTCATTATTTTGCCAAAATAAGTTGTCTTTTAAATTGTATAAGCTTAGCTAAAACAACTTTTTTTTCCATTTTGTATATTATGGCTTCTTTAGATATGTAAATATTCAGAATGAGTTAGAAGAGTGTTTTATTAAGTCACTACACTGTTTCATTAAAAAAAGTATACTTAAGCAAAATGTATAATAATGCATGATTATGTAACCCTTTTTATTAAGTAGATTAAGATGTAGGCCTACTTCTCATTTACGATTGTTAAATTAAGTACTTTGTTGCCTTCTTGTTATTCTATATTAAACTAACAGTACTTATTAATTAGGCTAACAGTTATACCTGGTAAAATTATGCCTTCAAATTATTTCATTTTAATGCTTTTTTTTTAATGTTATTATTTCGGAACAGTATAAAGTGTTTTATGTGATTAAAAAAAATATTTTGTTTGTAACTGAAAAAAGACATTAAAATGAAATTCGAAGGCTTAATGTTACAAAAGTACACCCCCGACTCCCGGTGGGCTCCTCCCGAACAAAAATCCTGGCTACGTCCCCGCATAGGACCATGTCACACCAACATAAATTATTCAAGAATATGTTATTCTAAATTCAAGAAGGATAGAGCACCTGCCTGCCGAGAATTAAATAATATCCTGTAAAAGAAATATTCTCATGGATCTGAAATAAAATAAATTGCGTAATATGTCATTGTACAACTCCTTAAAGACTTTTTCCCAAGAACTTCCTCTACCTGCTGCCACCCTAATTCTCTTCGACCTGTCAATCAGTGAATAGAAAGGTAACTAGGCGTATTCACCCTTGTCTGCAGTCCAGTAGAATGTTGCCAAATACGTACCACAGCACGATTACTTCACTTGAAGTGGTGAATGACAGCGGCAACACTGGGGAAATCCACGCGACTACAAGAGCCCATCTTTTTTGACGGTGTTGGTGTCGGTGCAAATTTTTTGATTAGGGAACAATGCTATTATATTCTTTTGTAGATAGATATGGTTTGGGACGAGGTCTTCTTAAAATGGTACGAACAATACGCTATGTGTCATCCCTCAGCCTCCAATGGCTGTTAGTTGACCGAGCGGAGCGAGGACCTGGTGTATCGTAACTCGACCGTTCAGAATTTTGTCTGTACGTTTGTAATGCGGTCCATTTGCATAGGCCTACATGTTCCTTAAAGTAATTAAAAACTACGTTCATGAAAACGAGGACTGGAGGAAACTGCATACTGAGAGCTTCATAAATTGCATTCTTCACAGAATATAATATGGGTAGTAAAATCACGGAGGATGAAATGGGCTGGACATGTTGCGCGCATGGGGGAGGAAAGAGACATATAAAAAATATTGACTAGGAGGCCCGAAGGGAAAATACCACTTGGAAGAGTTTTTGACGTAGAAAAGATTTAAGGGATGTAGGATTTGCAAGGGATGGTTGGATGGAGTTACCACAAAATAGGGTTGAATGGCAGGCTCGTTCAAAAGCGGCAATGAACCTCTGGGTTCCATAAAACAGACAATATTTCCTTAGCTTGCTTAGGAATTGTCTATTGCGATTGAATAAGTAAGTAAGAGTGTAAGGAGCTTAATTTTTCAATTCAGTTTCAAAATGTCGGCCGTTTTAACTCATTTTGGGGGTTTTTCTTTTTTTTTCCCAAAGCCGTCGGTGGGTTGTCGCACCCTGCTTCGTCTACCCAAATGGAACCAACTGACACACTGTCGGCAGCGATCTGGTCTGAATATAAATTCGAACTGCCCGCGTTAGCTATAGCAGTGGAGCGAGATCCCTCGCAGATCGAGCCACAGTCTACAACGGTCATGCATTGCACGACCTCATGTGTATCATATCATGCGCATGCGTATTTCTGAGTAAAACAGTTTCAAATTAAATTATATATTAAATCATTTAATCTGAAACTGTTTTACGCTATACTTTAATTTCAATCTCTCTGCCTGGCCCGTATCAGACTTCATATCCAGCCCACCTTCAAACTTTCTTATAAGACAGTCGAAGGTAAACGAAACACTTTTAACAGTGGATGATACTAATTAAAAGGAGGAAATCATGCCACTGAGTGGTATAAAACTATAACACTCCAGGGTAACCAACTTTGACTGCTTCGCTTCAAAATATTTGCAATTATTAAATAGACTCAGTTTGATAAAAAAAATTGGAAAATGCTAAAATTCACTACGCATTTTTAAAAGTAAAATTTCTCACGGTGATTGAAAAAATCGTCATACTTGGTGGTTCAGAAGCGATGTCCTTAAGTTGGCGACCCTGTACCAGGAAACCAACAATATGGCTTGCTCTACAGTGCGAATTTAATTACAAAAAATATTTTATTAATAGTTCACAAATTTTAACGACTGTATAACAAATATTGTCTGATACATGTGGTAAGGTGATTGTATTTTGCTCGTAAGATTGCTACACTCTCACTTACGAGCTAGTTTCGTAAAGAAAATCTAATTGGAAATTAAAAATCTCGTTTTAACACTTAGATCACAGATAACTATTTCGGTAATGCTTATAATAAAACCATCTTTTTTTTCAGTTCAGTTCAGTTAGTCCCATTCCAAGTGTAGAAGATAAGAAAGTTATAAAAACTACTTACATAAAAAACATTTTAAAATATTTTTACCTCGAATAGATTTAAGGAACAAGAATAGTAACGCCTTTGAGGATTGTTGTAACATGTTTGTGGCAGTAAGAACTTTTTCATTCAGTACTGTATTTATGAACCTAATCTGTGTGTTCAAACAAGAACAAACAGGCCTCGATGACTTACTATTACTCAAGAATGGCTAATTTAGTGTATTTAGCACTTGAGAAGAGTAGAAAGAAAGGACATGAAAATGGAAAAGATTATGAGAAAATTAAACGTTTTGAAAGAGAGAAAGGTTCAGATATACTAGAAGAATTTACTGTATCTAATTCTATTGTTTTAAAGTAAAGCTTTTGTTCTTTAACAATGGCTCAGGGAAGGGGGGGGGGTCCAGGGGTCCGGACCTCCCCTGAAATAAAAACCTAAAATTCCATTCAAGTTAATTAAGCTCTATTTAGTCAAACATTTAATTATTTAATTTAATAATAAAATACTGAACTTGTAAATGTAGGCCTATTATGTTCAACTAGGCCTAGTTAATAGCAGTAAGTGCTATAACGATTTTTTGTTTAATTGTGTCTTAGAGTAGAGTAAACAAATTTGCTAACTAGTTTTTCAGTGCTAAAATAGCCTAATTTCATTAGTTGAATATTTAAACATTTTCCGGGGGTGAGCCCCCAAGCCCCCCTTTATTGGGGGTATTCTATACCTCCCATAGGCGTAACCAGGCCGACCATATGGGGGGGTTATAACATCCGCGGGGTCTGGGGGGTATGGAATATCCCCCAGGGAGAGGGGGGTCCGGGGGTCCTCCCCCGGAAAATTTAAAAAATTAAGATGCAAAATAACGAGTTTTAAGCTTCCGGGGGTCCTCCCCCGGAAAATTTTAAAAATTAAGACGCAAAATAACGAGTTTTAAGCTTCCCACACTTTATACTTGTATTAAGTAATTTATGGGCAGACTTAAAAAAATTATACAATTTTCCCTTTTTTAATCAATGGGGGGGGGGGGTTCAAACCCCCAAACCCCCCCCCCCTCGTTACGCCTATGATACCTCCAAACCCCCCGGCACTTTTGACCCTCCCCGAATTTTTTTTATGGCTATGCCATTGTGATTTAAGATACTTTTTGTGATTTTCATTGAAGTATTCTCCAGTACCTATACCACAGTTTCAGTTGAAGTTTCAGTAATGACAAATTTAAGGACAAACAGACCCGATGGCGAACGGTCGAAATAGGACTTCGCTTAGATCGTTTGCTTCGCTCGGTCACTTATCTAGGACATGCTCTACATTTTATAACATGATTCGGTAGCAGGCAATAATAGACTTGACGATTAAGTTACGTCATTTTTTATTTGCTAATATCTTTTGTTATCATCCAGTTAACATCATCGGCCTGCACTTTGTAACGTGCTTTATAACATGTTGTAGGTTAAGTTATATCTCCAGACTTTGCTTATTACGTAAACACAAACAATAGTACTACCACTAGTACTGAATCTTCGGGTCGATAATACCACCACGTGCAGTCACAAGAAAATAGTAAACATGTAGCACAATATGAAATAATTAAAACAGAAAGAGAAATGAAAGGGAGGGAACGAAATAATGTGGAAAAATTATTTTAACACTAGCCTATAAATACCGTAGTAGAGAGATAGAGATCCTGACAGAAACCGACAGCAGGCCTGGTGCTTACTTTTCGGGTAGGAAACTAATTAGTAAACAATTTTAACTATAAACGACGTAAAACATCAGCAAACACGGCCTTTGGACCAGCACTGAATATTGCCATAAAAGGAGAAAATTTGAGTGTTACATTGTTTTCACAATTATTTAAACAGCAGATAAACTTCGAAAGAACTTTGAACATAACCTGATGCTAATAGAGCCTGTTTGCAGAAAAATGTGTCACTAATCACACATAGGTCCAACGGATCATAATACGGCTTTGAGCCATAACAAAAAAAGAAGACGATATTTCGTCTCTATAAATTGTATAAATTGTAATCATTTTCTGCCAATGAAAATTCAAATTAGTAAGATTTTCCAGGTGCGACATGTTGCCTACAGTTGATAATAGAACTACAGTAATGTAACAGCTCCCCTTTTTGGAACCTTCATTCTTTTTGTGCTCCACTCTATCTAAAATCCCATTTTCTCCTCTTTTCATGGTACTTTTAAATACAACGTGACTATACCGAAATGCCTGAATTTTGAAGTCTTTATAGTAATAGTAAATTCTTTTTTTTTTCTGGCCCAACTATTCGGTTGCGAATAACAGAAACTGAAATCGCAGCCTATATATTCTCACAACCAACACTTGGCGCGTTTGGCGCTGTTGTCAGTCCATGCGAAAATTCCATGTTATACCCATCGGACAAAGGACTAAAAGGAATGCATTTCTTATTACTAAAAAGGCCCCAACAGTCGGGCATTTCGGTATAGGCATCTGTGAATTGGCCTTCTTTCTCCTGACATAACGCCCTTAGATTTCGTTTTGTGAGGCTATGTGAAGCACAGAGTGTTGGAATGGACCCGGAGAAAAATCGAATGCACGCTTGATATTCTTCGTGCAACCGCAGGAGCTCACGTGGAATGTTGTGATTTTTTATACAAACTTAATACTTAATATGTCTTATGTTTGGGAATAAAATCCCTTTTTCTTTATTTCTTTTGTATTGGAGGCAATATAAAGTTGAGACATTTCAAGTTAAAAAAGAAAAATCTACTTTGTTTAAATATAATGTACAACTTTTAATGAGTTTCTCTTCAGCTTAAAATGGGATTGATAGAAGTAAATACGCCTGTTTTCAGTGAACAAGGTCCTGAAAATAAAATAATACATCTCATCTGCAACAATGAAGAATATGAATGCTTTCTCTCTCTAATTTTTAATTCACTCCTGTTCGTTAGGCCTATTCCAATTTTATTCTGAACTTTTAATACAAATATTCCCCAAGCTGAAAGTGTCCAAATCCCAATTTTCCACCATGCTCAGAAATGCTGGCGTGATTTAATCGAAACTAAAACGGTTATACAATGCATTGTTTGCCTTCCAGGAATGATGTTAGATGAAAAATATCAGTGAGACAACTTCCAGCACCAAATATTGAATGTGCAATTTTTAAAATCGAGTAAGGTCTGAAAGGCCCTGTTAGACCTACCTTTGAGCAGTGTTTTTGGAAGACGAAACAAATCTAAAGAATTTAACTTGATTATTTGCAGTTTTAAGGAAATAACCAAACAGTGCCTTTTTGTCTCTTTTTGTTTCATTACAGAACCTTTTCCTTTTCTTTGTCTTGTGAAAAACGCTCCATAAATTCCCAGTCCTTTCATATTATAGTGCTTTCACATTCGCCAGAGGTTTCAAGGCCACAACTTCTCACTTCTAATATGCCCCCAATGATCAGGAGTCAACAGTATTCCCCTTTGCGCAGAGGAGCTGCGCTGTCGCACACACTCATACGACACCAAGGGGGAACTCCCTACTGGCTTGTCATGTGACTGGCATTGGAGGGGTATGATGTCATATGAGCACGGTAAGTGGGGGTATCATAGGCGTGCTACGTTTGGCCTTGAAACCTCTGGCGAATGTGAAAGGACTATAATGAAATGAAATATTTTTAAAAGTGACTTCCATAAGATCTAGCCTATTTTCTTACAGAAACAGTTTAATGGTCATTTCTGGAATATCGCTCAAATTTTGTTTTAAAGTAGTAGTAGTAATAGTAATAATAATAATAATAATAATAATAATAATAATAATAATAATAATAATAATAATAATAATAATAATGATAAAGTTTTCGGCCAGGAGGCCGGTCCTGCCCTGGGGACCGAGGGACGCTAGGCCGGATGATACCTCGTAAGGTGGCTAGTACCTTTCGCGGGATAGGAATGAGGACACAACACCCAGTCCAGACCCAGGAAGGAAACTCTACATTTCTTTAAAATCCCCGACCCGGCCGGGAATCGAACCCGGGCCGCCCAGGGGGCTGGCAGTCCTGCTACCAACCCACCCACGGCGGAGGACTAAAGTAATAAAATACAGACACTCAGCCCACGCAGACGTTGAGGGGTTCTATGATAGGCTGATACTAGTCATCTTTAACATAAGGACAGTTCGTGGCACAGTACTAGATTTTTTAAGAGGCTGATTTTAACACAGGACAGCAGTGACAACGGAATGACAAGCATAAATGAAAAATTTCCATTGACTTCATAGGGATCGAATCAGCTATCTTATAACTTGTAACTTTTGTGTAGCCCCAAAATAAACGTGATTTAATACAATGTGTAAGGTTTATTGCTGTGACTACTTCACTAAACATAACAGAAGTGCAAAAATAAAATAAACCGTAGCCATAACAAACAAACAGCATCGTGGGAAGAAAGACACTGGCCTGAAAAATGGTGAGACAGTTTCAGTAACCAAGCTTTTTCCGCATAGGCGTAAGCATAAGGCTACTTTTTTTATTTGTCTTTATCGTCTTTCAAGGGACACGCACACAAAATTTTGAAAAAAAAAGTAGCCCTATGACGTATCTTGAAACTGTAAAAACATTGATAAACTTCATTTCCGTTTGTGGTATGTTTAATAAAGTAATTTAAATGATCCACCTTATACCACATTACATGTAAATTGCAGATAAGTTTCTAAGAATTCGTAAAATATAACTAATAATAAATAAAACAATAATAGTAGATATCGTGTATCCAGTTAATACTATCTGCAATTTACATGTACCGGTATTGTGGTATAAGGTGGAACATTTACATTACTTTATTATGTATATAACTTATTTACTTGTTTGTTAAACATAAAAAATATTGATCCTTTTATTCTCAGAAAAGACAGAGACTATATAAATATTACACCAGGAATAACAGTCTTATTAACCTGTAAGATTGACAAAATCAAAATGCTGGTTACATACATTACAATGTTTAAGTGTTTTATATGACTGGCTCTCAAAACTTCCTTTTTATAGTTTTAGTGAGTTCCTTAAATTACCTATAAGATACAGCATTCTGATGCTTTCTGTGTAATTTGTAATAATTACGAGGGTGGATCGAAAAGTAACGCACAATATAGGCCTATATATATTTTTACAAAAAGTTTAATAGGTACAATTACAAACAAATGCACACATGAAGGTGCATCTTTTGTCTATTTTTATATATAGTCGCCAAGTTTCTCAACAGATTTCTCCCGTCGTGATACCAGTTTCAGAATAACCTGTTCATAGAAATTTGTTCGGTTGGAGAATAGCCGTCTGCGGACTGCTGTTTTCACTTCTACATCTGACGCAAAGCGTTTACCGGCCAGGAATTTCTTTATGGGATAAAACAATATTGTGTTCCCTTATGATTTCATGATTTCATGACCAAATATTGTGGTTGCAGTTGTAGCCAGCCGTCCGGAACCTTGCGCATCACAAACGTTACACGGCCACCTTCGAAGAATGCACACCACCTGGAGACATTGCTACGGTCCATACAGTCGTCCCCATACACGCCACGCATGTCCCTGTGAATTTCACTCGGGTTATGCCCTTTAGCCCATAAAAATCGCACTACACCTCGCTGCTCTTCACAACTGGGCGACTGTAACATGCGCGCCATGCTTGTTGCATAGTTCACGCTTCTCTCGCTAGAGCCACACATGAGAACAAAAGAACGTCCGTAGCGGAAGTTTCAAACTCTATCTTGGTGAACGTTCAACATTCCAGCCGCAATACCAACACAGAAAAAAATTATTGTGCGTTACTTTTCGCTCCACCCTCGTATATTTATCTATATTGATCTTGTAGTTTGTGTTTGTGCTTTGTTATACTTTACTCTGCAGCGTTTCTCAACCTATGGTCCGCGGACCACTGGTGGTCCGCGAAGATGGTGCAGAAGGTCCACAGACATAATTAAAAAATATTATAAAGCAAGTGGAAAGTAAAGAAGTAAAATTTTTTTCACATATTTCGTTATAATGACCTATAATTAATACCCACAAATATTAAGAATATAGGCATTTTTTTTTAAAATGCGATGTAAAATTAGGGGTCCGCAACATTTTTTAGACATTTTAGTGGTCCTCGGGTTCAAAAAGGTTGAGAAACGCTGCCTATAGCATCACTCACGATGCTCCTGACATGAACGTAAATAAAATATGTTATAGGCCTATATATGTTTATAATTAAGCCCTTACCTCTGACAGGAATACAGAACAAGGGCAAATAAAGATTAAAAGAATTAACTAAATAAATATATAACTAGTTTTCATGTTTCCTAGAGGTGATTTCTGAAAGGAAATTGTATTCATAAAGGTTATCATTACTTAAATAGCGTACAGCCTATCACAACAAAATTGCCTAGCAAAATAAAGGTTAGAAAGATATCCTATTATCGCCAAATAATATCTTTTTCTTTCTCGGAATCCGAAAATTAATCTGAAGGTGTCCTGATATTATAACAGAAAGTAAAACTGCATAGATGTAATTATTTTATGCAAACTATAAAAAATAAAACCTGTGTATTTTTAATACATCATAACGTCATAGGCCTAAGGTGGCTAAAACATGTAGGCATTAATGTGTTACAATGGACAATACGCTCCTGTTTGTACCCCTGCTGCGCTCTAAGCACGTGTTCAAACAACGCTGTTGGAAGCTTTGTAATTAGTGTATGAAATCATTAATGCAACCCACAGAGCTTGACCTCAAAGATAAAAAGTCAGTCTCACAAAGAAGCCGATCCCCTATATCCATTATCATTATCAATAGCTAGAGGCGATTCTTATAAATTATATAGTGCAAAATAAATTATTACACAATTTCATTATCTCTAAGGCTTGGCTATCTTTTGACCTCTTCTTTGTAGTTTCTTGAATGAGAACCGTCGATCTTATAATATTTTTTATCGAACACTAAACGATCTTGAGACCTGAAGGTCTTGAGAAACGATCTTGAGACCTGAAGGTCTTGAGATCTGAAAACAATGTAATAAATAGCCTGTACTTCAAATTAAATAAATTCTGTTCGTGTTAATTTTAATATCATGCTAAAATGAATTCAATTCGTGTTGTAAAAATCCGTTGGTTTCGAGAAATCAACCGTAAGGTAGCTTCGACGATTTGACCGACGCCATGACCTGCCACAGCCTGCCATCTCTCGTAAAACACAACAAGTAGGCCTACGACAATCAGCTGACGCAAAGGACATGGTGGGCTCGTTGCCATTCGTTTGAGTGAATCTGAAATCTTAAACTTTAAATATTTAGACTAATTACTGTCGAACAAAAAGAGTCTTATGAAACTTGCCTAGGCTATAATGTTGATTAAGAAAGGCCAACTCCTATGAAAATTATGAAATTCACGTTCCTCGTTTCATAAACTTACTTGTAGGCCTATCTTAATAAATGCCATTGTACGCTCGTTGCATAATGTACTATTCTTAAATCTCACTAGACAAGCTGTTTTTAAGAAGTTTAGACTGCCAATTGGCATGCCTCTTTTGGGTCCGTTCATGTATTTGTTACTTTCCTATTACTTAACAGGGGTTTCCAAGTTCAACAGGTACAAGGGCCAAAATTATATCCGTGGCCGAATTGTTTAGCAAAATAAAATAAAATTGTAAATTATGAACTGAAAATGAAGTGAAATTTGTACTGAACTATGCGTCTTTTACGACCTTTCCTTAAGATGTCTAGAAGTAAACTTATTTTGCTTATCATAAGACAGTATTCCATATTAAAAATTATAAGTTGCATATTTTAACTTGGCGTGAATTTCTCAAATCAGGATAATAAAAACAATGGAAATTAAAATTAAATACTTAACATTTATTTCACTAATCGGAAAATAATACATCATACAAATAAAACATTCCCATTGTTAGTTTTCATTGTTCAAAAACAAAGAGCTTGAATGTTTTCAACCTTCACAACCTTTACAATGCTGAATTTATACATTGATATAAGCCATCATCAACTGAAATCATCAGTGGAATCTAAGTTTGAAATCAATAAAGAGAATTGCAGTAGAATAACTGGTTACTATAGATTACAGTCGAACGCAAGAATAAAAATTCTCATAATTTTACATGTAGCTTTACTCTTTAAATATTACATTTCTGCTTTTACACAGTTTTTGAACTAACGAATTTATACGTCAGTAGCAGTGAAAAGGTTAATTTCTGTAGTAGCAAGTCTCAGAAGGTGAAGCAGTGAACAATCTGTTAGCTGGGTTCTTTAACGAACTTCATTGTGGGAAAAAAAAACTTTCACGTGTCATTTTTCGTCAAAAACTACAAAAGTTTGGAAAAGTGTTCATTTGAAATGAATTCGAAAAACTCGAATCCTTATCCTTTTCTTGCTTGAAGGGAAGTATATTAATTTAATATAATATTCAAAAATTTACATTTAAAAAAGCTGTGAAACCCCCTTCTCTATGCTTTACAATTCTTTTAAGCAAAACAACAACTAAGTTATTTGCGTTTTGTTTTCTATTTTCACTTCCCAATGTTTCTTCTCTATAAGGCCTAAAAAAACAAAACAAAAACAAAAAAATTCGAACTTAAAAAAGTCACATTTATAAAACTGAATTTCTTCTTATTCTATACCAAGCTTTATTTAATTCCAATAATTTATTGTAATAAAACAGCGTATCTCCAATAAATCTTTTCTAACTAAAAATAGGATTGTTAGTTTATTTAAGTGTTGTGTGAAATAAAACATGACTTTAAGAATAGATCACTCTCAAATGTTCATATTTTTACTTGTTTTCAGATGTAAATAAAAAATTTCTAAATTATTATAATGTTAAATAACATTTAAATTTGGCTTTATAGTTCCTAGAATTTGCAGCTCGGAAGTATCATAAATATAATATAAAAAGTTATTTATTTTTTGAATATCCAAAACTATAGGCCAATACACTACTTTACCCTTGTGTATAATGCGGTTATATTTTGTCATTTATACCTATGGTAGAACCGTACAGTACATCTTTTTATGTATATAATTATAATGTGCACAGTTCTTGCACGTGAAGCTGTGGCAGAAAACTTAAAAACCATATCTGATGTACATAGGCGTACCGAGGGGGGGTTTTGGGGGTTTGAACCCCCCCCCCCATTGATTAAAAAAAGGACAATTATATAATTTTTTAAGTCTGCCCATAAATTACTTAATACAAGTATAAAGCGTGGGAAGCTTAAAACTCGTTATTTTGCGTCTTCATTTTTAACATTTTCGGGGGGAGGACCCCCGGAAGCTTAAAATTCGTTATTTTGCATCTTAATTTTTAAAATTTTCCGGGGGAAGAACCCCGGAAGCTTAAAACTCGTTATTTTGCATCTTAATTTTTAAAATTTTCCGGGGGAGGACCCCACGGATGTTATAACCCCCCCATATGGTCGGCCTGGTTACGCCTATGCTGATGTACAAAAGATAGCACCAATTATGTAACATTAAACAGATCTAAAAAAAAACAGCGGCTAAGGATGACAATATAATAATACAAGTAACTAGATGTTAAGAATACTGTATTAATTAATGGTTCAATAAATTTAAGTTTCAATTAATAAAAAAAAGACATTTTTTATATGCTATTTATAAATAAACTGAACTATTGTAAAGTCATTTTCTTTGAAAGTATTATTGTATGTGGGATTGAATATAAAAAATTAAGTATACATTAGAGAAATAAAATTAAAAAAAAAATATATATATGAATAAATATAAACTAAGTATATGGTCATGGAACGTCAAAATAATGCTCCACAAAATATTAGAATAGACGGTAAATCGTTAAAGCAAGTGGAAAAATTCAAATATCTGGGAGCAATAATTACAGACACAAATAATATGAAGGCAGAAGTTAAGTCTAGACTAAAATCAGGAAATGCTTGTTTTTGTGCAATTCAGAAACTCTTATCTTCATGTCTTCTGTCCAGAAATCCAAAAATAAAGATTTATAAGACTATTATCATGCTGGTTGTATTATATGTATGTCAGACATGGCCGCTTACTGAATGGGAAGAACATGCTCTGAGAGTGTTCGAAAAACGGGTGTTTGGAAAATTTTTGGGCCTAAGAGAGATGAAAATGGGGACTGGAAAAAACGCATAACGACGAGTTTCATGACCTGTACTCTTCATCGGATATAGTAAGGGCAATTAAATCACGGAGGATGAAATGGGCTGGACATGTTGCGGACAGGGTGAGGAAAGACTTATCTCAAAAGTATTGACTGGGAGACCCGAAGGGAAAAGACCACGTGGAAGATCTAGACGTAGATGGTTGGACAATATTAGGATAGATTTAAGGGAAGTAGGGTTTGCGAGGGATGATTGGATGGAGTTAGCACAGAATAGGGTTGAATAGCGGGCTCAGGTAAGCGCGGCAATGAACCTTCGGGTTCCATAAAATTGATAACATTCCTTTAGCGCGATGAGGAATTGTCTATTGCCATTGAGTACGTATATGAAATAATATTTCCCGCGTAAATAATTATTGACAACACACAGCTAGTTGGAGAAAAATAACCGAAGTGTGCAGCGATGTAGGGAAATTATTAGTAGTACAGGAAGAGAAAACGCCTGGGAAAATATTTTAACGATCACCACAAATGCGTTACACATTGCTTAGGTGTGTTAATGTCTCCTGTGTTATCGGGCTATGAGGCTGGGGGATGGAATTCTTTTAAAAGGCCCACATCCTTCCATATCTTGTACCTCCCGTACAGGACATTCCACAGGCCGGAAATGCATCCTTGTTAACTGAATCACTGCATACCACACAGAGAAGAAGAAAAGAAATTTTAATAAAAACTAAAGTTGAAAAGCCTAACCCCTTCTCGCTATTATTAAGATGTTGATAGCCATTTCCCGAATTGAAGTACCACAAAATGGTCCATTTCAATTTATCCGAGAGCGTTTCCGGTTCTTACAGGAAATAAAAAGGAGAGTGCTGAGGGTGTAGGGTTACCTCCCCACATTAACAGTTCACCACCTGCAAGCGATCATTACTAAACTGCCTAGATTTTTTTATTTTCCAAAGATGGACACCTACTTCGTTATTTAAAATTACGTTTGTCGGCATAATTATATCACTAAGAGTACAATGATTAAAAATACTGCTAATATTGATTGATTACAGTACAGTACTGATAATTAATTAAGGACAAGGAATACCATGGAAATGCATGTTTTTATACAAGTTTGTTACAGTTCATACCAGTAGCGTAGGGAAGGGGGGTCCAGGGGTCCGAACTCCCCCGAAATCAAAACCTAAAATTCTATTAAATTTATTTAAGCTCTATTTTGTCAAACATTTAATTATTTTATTTAATAATAAAATAATTTACTTGTAAATGTAGGCCATTCCATTCATTATTTAACTTTTCTTATAAATAGTAATAAGTGTTATAACTTAGGTAACGATTTCTTGTTTAAGTTGGCATATCTTAGAGTATGGTAAACAAATTTGCTAACTAGTTTTTCAGAGCTAAAATAGCGTAAAATGTGATTTTCATTATTTCTATATTTAAAAACTTTTCCGAGGGTATTCCGTACACCACAACCCCCCGGCACTTTCGACACTCCTCGAAATTATTTTCCGACTACCCCACTGGTTCATACATATTTCTTAAATATCAATTTCATGGCTTACTGATTCCAGATAGGTATAGCCTACTTTTTCCGCGCATATTTGCAGGCTTTGGCCTTTATATGGACAATTTCATGCCTAATGAATGTTTTTGAGGTTTTAGGCTTAATGAGGCATGTTTTGAAGTTTATCTGGCATATTAAGTCCATTTTCGGTAGTCAAGTTCATGCGTTGACTGTATCTAAACTAAACTCTGTGGCGCTACATCCCTAAATGGACAAGGCCTACTATCCGACCGCTGCGTCATCTACCAAAGGCAGATGGCAGGTTGATTGTATCTAGTCTACTGCAACAGCAGCGGTGGACAACTGGGTGAGTTTCTAATATTAAACATTCTTTACTTCATTTTCTTTATAAGGTTCAGATTAAAGCAATGCAATACTTTACTACAGTAATCATGTACAAATAATTAGATTGTGATAATATTTGTTAATCGTACCATTCTTATTTCGCATATTGTTTATGCATATATTAAGAAATATTAGTGCATATTTTGACATTTGTTTTTGCAAACAGATCCGGGGTCTACTGATAATACATACTCATTTGCATTTATTATAGGATAAAAGTGACAGATTTCTGTCCTATCCTTCACAAATATTTTTTTCTGATGACAAATTTTCAAATTCACTATAGGCTAATGGCCAAGTGCATCAACAGTGATTAAGATTTGGTTAAACAGTGTTTACCTACACACGTTTAAGATTTTAAACATGATTAAAAAGAAATGTGGAGCACCATTCCTAATCTCTGTTTACGGAACTGTGTTTAGCTGGCGGCTTGTTTAAACACAGAGCATAAAATCGGAAAGCGAGCGGAGTATAATGAACGCATTCTTCTGTTCACGAGGCCATTACCTAGAGGAAGAAGAAGAAGAAGTTAACAACAAGAAAACACCATGGAGGAGCGAGGATATTCTCTGCTCTGCCTGTGATGTAGGGAAGCATATTATTATGTATCGGCGAGTCAGTGAGGTTATTGCATTGCTTTCATCATGTATAATTCGAGCTGCAGTTCTGAGCATATTTCCAATGTCCCCTACAACTATATTGAATGATCAGGTACATAATACCTCAATACAGTTAGGAAAGTTCTTCGAAAGGATTTCCTCGCTGCACTATAAAATTTCTTCGCTCGTTTTCATTCCGTTCAAGATATTCCAGATATAATAACTCTCTTCAAAGTCACCGTCTGTACATTGTGTTTTCTTTGGCTTTTATATCATGAATACTTGCATTTCAAAAATACACTGTCATAGCCTTGTTTTTTCTTTTGTTTTGCTTTCATATATTTTAAAAACATAAATACACTGTACCGTTTAACATGTTAAGACTTCACTGCCTAATATATATATTTTGCTTTCAGAATATTTTAAAAACTGAAATGCAGTGTTCCATATAAGACTTTATAGAATGCGCTGCTACTGCTTTGGGTCTGTATTTTTTCTTTTGTAATATTTAAAAAACGAAAATACAGTTTACCGTATAATATTTTAAAAATTCACGCCCACTGTCTTTATATAATATAATAAACTGTCATAATGATTCAGACTGCAGTCTACTGAATAAAACTTCAAGAATTATCTGTCAATACCTCATATAATTATTCACCAAGAATTATACAGGGCAGTAATAACTGTAATATCCTTATATATATTCAGGGTAGTTTTCTTGTAAAATAAAAAAAAAAATGAATGTCACAATAAAAGAGAAACATCAGTACGACACAAGATCAAGAAAGAACTTATACACAATAGGGCACAATAAAAAAGCATCGGAAAGGGATCCATACGTAATCAGGGTAAAATTTTATAACAAACTACCAGACAGTATAAAACAGTGTATCGGGACAAAATTCGCCAATAAATTTAAATAATACCTATGCAAAAGCACTCTACAGGATAGAAGAACTATGAAATGGAGAGCCTTAGCATGTATCTCTATTGTATATCTATTGTATAATTCAGATTGTAAGTTTCGGACATGTTCAACATCATGTCTGTATTTGATACAGGGACGAAATAAAATTATTATTATTACTATTATTATTATTATTATTATTATTATTATTACTTATTACTGACAGTGAATTCTTAAAATTTCATACAGTACCGGTACACTAATTAAACTTAAAAATATTATGATAAAAAAAATTAGCCGCGACCGGGATTTGAACCTGCGACCTCCTGCACCACAGCTCAGTACTATAACCACTCAGCCAAGAACGACGGTAGGAAGATTGCTTGAATATGGGCAATGTGAACCGGTAAGGCTTCTCTTGTGTCGTGCTTCGAGACTTAAAACCGTCTTTGTAGGTCTATGAGGTGTGTTTATATAATATTTATTGTACCTTACAGTTCGGAAAAATGGTATTATGATACTGATGACATTAATATCGAGACCTAATTCGTCTGAAAAGAGAAATATGAGAAGAAGAGAGTCTCATCTATTGTTTGCAGTCGACCCCCGCCATTTCAGCAAACTGCTAATCATTGTTTAGCTACAGTAACCGCCCGATTTTGACTGTTTAAGTTTAATCAACGGTAATCGGTGATTTCGACACTAATCGAGGTTGATGCTCCATAACTTTCCCTAATCATTGGTTAGGAAGAAATTATAAACGCTGATTACACTAATCGGGGTCGGTGCACTTGGCCATAAGTGTTGAAAATTGCACTTGATCACCACAATTGCTTTCAATGCTTCTACTTGCAACTAGGATTTCTCACAACTATATAAATAGCATTATTGTTATAATTATTATTGTTGTCACACCATCGTTGTGATGAGATACATTTAACTTTATTAAGATGAGAAATTTGCTATGACCTTAGGAAAATACTGTTAAATTTGGGTTTATCGTTAGGCCTATATCATCTTCGTTATACAGAGGTTCATTATTATTATTATTATTAATATTATTATTATTATTTCTTTTTTTTTCGGAATAATAGAATAAGAGAAATAATGCAAGTTGAAAAGAATATTTTAGAAATTGTAGAAGAAAGACGCTTGAAATGGTATGGACATGTAGTCTACTCAGAATGTCAGAGGATAGAATACCCAAGAAAATTTTGGATTTGAAGTAGAAGGAAAAAGAAGAAGAGGGAAGCCCAAAGGGTGCTGGATGGATGGAATGAAAAGGAGTATGGCGAGAAAAGGATTAAGTGAAGAAGTTGCTATGGACAGGGAGTTACGGAGGCAAAAGATTGTTGTGGGATGAAGGAAAACCATTGTATTGTGGAATATTCCTTAATAAAAAAAATATATATAAGCGTATATTATTATTATTATTATTATTATTATTATTATTATTATTATTATTATTATTATTATTATTATTATTACTACTACTAAAACTAGGGAACAAACTGAACTTGGTACTGTACATTAACTTTATAAAGTACTGCTGTAGCCTATGTGTACGGCAATTCAAAAATATTTCCCTGTATATTTTATTTTAACCATTTATACCTTTAGCAAAATGGATTGGAACATTGATCTTAATGTCGATTCGAAGCGACACAAAAGAGATCTGCATAAAACAAAATGGAAATGAAACCTGTTAGCCATGCGTAACGAAGATCAACAGCCGATCGATGGTCTTGTTCTTGTAGCACGTCACACACCGGATGTAGTGGTGATGGTGGTGGTAGTAGTGGTTGAGTGGGATGATGGGAACATAAATCCTATGGAGGATACTTTGGAAACTTGAATTTCTTGTGATGTAGATTTCTTTTAACAAATCACACAGGTTAATAAAAACCGCTCCCACCTTGCCAGTTGGTTGCTCTTAGCTTTTCATTCCTTATTCTCGTTCCTGCAGAACAGGGTAAAAGTTAGAGCATTTCCTGCCCCCTTCTTTTTGAAGACGCCGACTTCAAAGACGCCTACGCCCAATGTTCACATACCTGGCTGCGAGTTTTGTTTTAAAGACTGCGAAAGAAAAGGTGAATGCGCGGCACGCAAGTCCATGTTCTGTAAATTGGATCAAACATTCTGCTCCATAATAGTATGTTAAGGTAGGAGTTACAGATCAGGATAACGTGGTTCCTAGGATTTAAAAATATTAAGTCTTGATCTATCTAGATCCAATCTTATTGAAGAAATCATTAGACAGTACAATATTATAGAACAGAATATAATGGGCCTACAATAGAATATAGGCTATTATAGAATTACAATGTCCTTTATCCCTGCAACTTAGGTGGAAAATGTTTATATTAATTTTATATACAGAGTGTTAATGAAAAACACCAAAATATTTTACCTGTGTATAGACAATCAACTTTTATTACGATAATTTTGCTCTATGGATTCAATTTTTCCTGTTACAGCATAAAATCTCCCAGGACATGGCCGCCACTGACTTCTAAGATTTGAAAAAATGCAAAACAAAGGAACCTCGTTGTTAACACTGGAGTTATGTGTTTAAAAAAAATAATGCAGTGGCGGCCAGTGATGTGATTAGTCTGTAATTTTTTGCAGAATAAGGAAATATTAAATTACGGTATAGCTTTTGTGGATCACTAAGAAGGCAAAAAGTCATTTTAATGATCATTGAACCCTATTTCGATTCATTATTTACTTATGAGCACCAAATTTTAATGTCTTGAATGCTCTGTAGCATACACATTTTACGTTGTAGAGAAAAAATATCGCAACGAAAGTTGCTTGTCTATGTCCCCTCTATACACAGGTTAAGTATTTCGGTGTTATTCATTAACACCCTGTAAATGTAGGCTACATACAGCAGAACTCGAACTATCCTAATTAATTGGGACCGGAGTCGATCCGGATAATCACATATCCGGATAATTGGATAAATAATTTGAAAAGGTAATTTCTTTTTTAAAAAATGTACAGAAGACTACTGCACTTACATAAAGTGTCACATCTTGAACAAATCGATCAAAATCAGTTGTTTTGCTGACAAACTGTCGACTTTATTGGCTAAAAGTTTTGTTTTTCTCAAAGAAGGTTTCCCCATGCTCGTTGCTGCAAAAGCTACTTGAATACGGCCTCAAAGTAATCCAGATAGTTTGAGTTCGGATAATTATTGAAGTTCTACTGTATATCTGAGGAAGGTGGTATAAGTCATGGCTAGACTTCGGATTTTAGGTAAAAACCTATTTTAATCCTTAAGTGATATATGGACGAAAACTTGTATATGCATGTTTCATAAGTGACTATGCCTAAAACTGATACTTTTATAGGACCTAAAACAGCCTATTTTTACGTTAGAGCCTAATATTGCCTTTTTGCTTGTTTTTCCTCTAAAGTTCAAAATAAGTTATTATTTGTTATAAATTCTAGCATTTATTTTCAGTTCGTACTAAATTTTTAGCTCGGAATGTGCAGTGCATGGCACATTTATGACGTGGTTAAATAGTAAGGAATGTTTCGTCTTCATTAGAGAAATTCCTTGGAATTCCCAAGAAAATATAGTGTTTTTCTCCCGACTCCCACATCCAGTAACACCCAAAAAAAACATAGTTCTCTGAATTACTGAGGGATACAAGGGGTTGAATATGCTAGCGTACGTAGCTTCTGGGCGCAGGGATTAGGTTTTCACTGTTATGGTAGTAATACAGGCCCTAGTAATAGGTCTATATAATTCTGTTTACCATAGGCCTATTTCTGTGTTTTATCATGATTATTGATTAATGGTGACTTCAATAAATATAATATTCTGCATTGCAATTGATATATTTCAGAAAATTGGCAACTTAACGATTTTATAAGAGACTATTTTACGATTTTTAGAACCTATTTTACAATTTTTAGAGCCTATTTTAGGTACCTAAAACAGCATTTTAGCGACCTAAAAGTCCGAAGTCTAGTCATGGCAACCTTTTTTATTTTTCGAAGGGCAGAGTAGGGAATGTATGTTATGATGCAAATTATGGGTGCTAGATATAGAATAGAACAGGGTGCAGACATCCATAAACATGCATACATGACGGCATCGTGCCACGCACTCTACTGTCCTGCAGTAGTTGGAAGCATGAAAGCACGCATAACCCAATCTATAAAACCCTCCCAGCTTCCACCAGTTCCCTATGGCATTCTCTAGCATTTTCGCTCTAACAAAAAGCTATTCTGAAGTAAGAACGCAGTTCACATCTCTTCACATCCCTTCTGTACGGTGGCTGACTCACAACTTAACGCCTTTGTGCTTATAAAAGTACCATCAACTAAAGTGTCCATACAGACACGTGGAAGCTTTGGGAATAAGGAACTTCCGTACAAAACTTCGAAGGTTTTATTGGTTGAGCTATGTGTGTTTATATGCTTCCACCTGCTGCGATAAGTTACAGTAGAGTGGCATGATGCCGTCGTGTATGCATGTCTGCTCTTTATCCTATCCTGCATCTAGTACCCATAACAGACAATTCCTAAGTAAGCTAAAGGAATATTATCTATTTTACGCAACCCGAAGGTTCACTGCTGTGCTTACCTGAGCCCTCCATTCAATCCTATTCTGTGCTGACTCCAACCATCTTTCGCAAATCCGACTTCCCTTAAATCTATCCTACTATTGTCCTCCTACCTGCGTCTAGCTCTTCCAAGTGGTCTTTTCCCTTCGGGTCTTCCTGTCAATATTTTTGAGATATGTCCTTCCTCCCCCATGCGCGCAACATGTCTAATAGCACATTTCATCCTCTGTGATTTAATTATCCTTACTACATCCGGTGACGAGTACAGGTTATGAAGCTCGTCATTATGCAGTTTTCTCCAGTCCCCATTTTCATCTCTCTTAGGCCCAAATATTTTCCTAAGTACCCTGTTCTCGAACACTCTCAGATTACGGTATGTTCTTGCCGAAGAGTAAGCGACCATGTCTCACATCCATATAATACAACTGGCAGGATTGTTATATAAAGATTTTTATATGTATTACAAAAATAAATAAACTGATGTGTATGTTTATAATATAGCTTAAAGGCCAACTGTATACTTTATATTATTTAGGAAATTAGATTTGTATTAATTTTTTTGTTATTTGCTAGGCTATATTTCTTGCATCAGGTATGCTATGGCCAAATTGTAGGAATTGTATAAGCTTTGTTTTTAGTTTGAGTCATAAACGTTATAAGTAAACAATACAACCACAACCAGAAGCCGTTTTCCATAAAGGAAAGAAAAAAAACTTCAAAAGTATGGAATCGTATGGTCAAGAAAAATCGTTTAATAAATTCAAATTTAAATTGAAGCCAGGAATTCTGGAAATTATTCATCATGCACATTATTTGTTACACTTAAGAGAACAATGGAACAATTTAAACAGTGTTAGTTAGCCACCAATAAATATGCTTTAAAATATAGGATCCATGAAGTCGTATCCCATTTTGTTTTTGTAGGGTCTATGAACTAAGGTATATTTACACACCAGAAAGGTATCATTTATCCGCCAAATTTTCGCAAAAATCCTACACAGTCTCTTGAAATGAATAAGGCACAGCCCAGCTCAACTTGGTAAAGAAAACTCTTGGGAGCAACCAATATTATTTTAGCTACCAATCCTGTTACACCTGATTGAATGGAAGGAAGCAAACCAAAACACTTTAAAATTCACATTACAGAGTATTCAAAACGATTAGTTTCGCATGAATTCTTGCACCTGTGGCAGAAACGTGAGAAAACATTACGAAAAATCTGACCCCTCTAAGATAAAACTTAAAAGGAAACCCATTGTTTTCTTCCCCTTTCAACAATTTCGGCACTCAAAAAAGAAGAAAGAAAAAAGCGTCCTCGCAAGTAAACATACATTGTACATTATATTGCAGTACAAGTGATACACATAAACAATTGACAATTGTGCCTTTTAATCCTGTTACACGGTGACAATGGCTGACAGGTGAAAGAGCATGCCCCGCCTCCAGTACGCCACGCTACGTCACTTGCCTGGAATCCTCCCACTCCACACCTCGCTCTGATCTGCTGGAACGCGTTGCCAAGCAGTCTGACATCATCTTCAGTGGCGGCCAACACTACGGTTATCTGATGTGAGACAAGAAGACGGACTATCCAGATAAAAGTTAACTGGTTATCTCAGCAATGAAATATTCGGATTTAAATTATTCAATAAAACCCAAGAAAGGATAAAAGATCTACAGCCTTACTAATAAAAGCTGTTTATATTTCCGTTGAACGGTTGTTTGGTTGTTCTCCGCGCAAGTTCTACATAAGCCGTATTACCAATAAATGCAGTATAAATGCCAAGGGTTACACCGGGTTTGAACGTGAAACGTAATCAAACACGCCACACTGGTCATGACGTTACTAGTTCATGGCTATGAAGGACTGCTGAACGCCATCTGTCGGAGCAGTGAACAAACAGCAATGCGTCGTCTGCCTAGAGAAAATATAGTTTCAGTATTTCATTATATTGTTTTCATAAAGCTGTAATCATGGGTACAGGTATGGAAATATGTCCGCAAACAAGGAACAATGTTTACAATTCCGCAAAAGCAGCTCAGATATGCATAGCCTCAAAATTCAATCTCAGACATCTACAAAACAACCGGTTGTTACGGAAATCGGCCATCTTGATTATTTACGTCAAGTTTATACAAGGGGGTCAGGATGTGTAAAGCGTTGCACACATTCAGCCTTATGCAAGGATTATTAGTACATTTTTACTCCTCGCTGTGTATATTCCTGGTATAAATGTTACAACTGGATTATTATTAAGACTGTTAGACAATAAGAATTATAAAAATGCCCTCAAAAACACCTTATTGAAAAAATTGCTTAATATACTAATACAAGAATAATGTGGGTGCCACTTTTTAAAGACTCCTTTCCCAAGAACATCCCCTACCTGCTGATGCCCTATCCCTTTAGTTGTATTCTGTGCTAACACCAACCATCCCTCACAAAACCGACTTCCCTGAAATCTATCCTAATATTGTCCTCCCACCTGCGTCTAGGTCTTCCAAGTGGTCTTTTCCCTTCGGGTCTTCCCGTCAATATTTTTTAGATATGTCCTTCCTCCCCCATGCGCGCAACATGACTAGCACATTTCATCCTCTGTGATTTATTACCCTTAGGCCTACTACATCCGGTGACGAGAAGACCTCGTCCCAAACCATCGTCTATCTACAAAAGAATGTAATAGCATTGTCCCCTAATCCGAAAATCTGCACCGACATCAACAACCGACAAAGACCAGGTGCTCTTGTAGTCCACGAGTTTCCCCAGTGTTGCCGCTGGATTGGATTGCAGACAAGTGTGAATATGCCTAATTACCTTTCTATCCACTGATTGATAGGCCGAAGAGGAATAGGGAGGCAGCAGGTAGAGGGAGTTTTTGAGGAAAAAGTCTTTAAGAAGTGGCGCCCACAATATGTAGGCTACTGTGCGTCGCGGTTAACCCCGACTTTTAAATCGAATAATAGTAAGATATGTAGAGTGCGGTAGAAGATTTGTAAAAAATATACACCCTCAGCATGGGCGAATGAACACTTCACTGAATGCAAAGAAACTACTAATTCAGTAAAGCCATTTCGTGCAAAATATAACTCTATGTTAATCCACGCTTCTCCTAATATTTTCCTTTTCTTGGATGTGTAACTCCAATTCCAAACAAGTGCATACGTAAAATAAATACTTTACAGGGAATACCCATAAGAAGAGCAGCTGGGATAAATGACAAGTATTCTCGCCTATACCATTGGAGCCATCAATTTATAAACAATGTAATATCCCGTTTCGATTTTATTAAGAAAAATATGCTCATGAAAAATAAACGAGGATAACATTTTAAACAATTTTATGAGTGACAAAGTCACGAAGGCTAATATTTTTAACCACACCCACGTAAATTCGTAGCCAGTTCCAAGTCTAAGAAAGTTATAAGTAAAATGTTATGGTGGCCCAGTTTACATGCCAGTGACGTAATTTATACCATGTACAGGACGCACTTTACACACAATATTCACCGTTTGGGCTGGGGAAAAGATGATTGCCAACACCATTAAATTGAGCTATAAAGCAAAAACTGTGGAACTATCGAAAGGAACTAAACACTTAAACCTGCTTCTGCAGGTGTGGAAGCGGTGCCGCCTCTGACCACTACAGTACTCGTTCCACATTTCCTTTTCTCTCTTCGCAGATCTTATTATTCTCGCTCCTTTATTCTTTCATGCGCTCTGGCGCCCTTCTGTCTGCCAGAACAAGTTCGGTCTTAAGAAAGAAAAAAGAACGTTAGCTGTCATTTCAAAACCAAAGAATGGTTTCTTCAGGTGTGATGGAAGACTTGTTCAAGGGGGAGGGGCGGAGAAAGAATGTGCAAGAAATTGGGGATTACGAAATGTGGACTCAAACTGAAACTAACAAGTGTATCAGGTTTCATTTAATAAGAGGGAAAATCAAATGAAAACAGCAATTAATTTTTTCCTACTATTTTACTGCAGGAAGAATGTTTGCTTGTACATTATTTTTCTGCGTAGTCTCCTCCTAGTTCAACGCACTTAAGCCATCCGATAGGAAATGCTTCGACACCGCGTGAGAAAAATTATTTTGGTTGACGCTTCATCAGACTTGAACTTCTGCCCTCCAAGGTGCTCCTTTAATGGGCTAAAAGCTATGGAAATCCGATAGTGCCAAAGCGAAGGAGATTGCTGAGTGCAGGTGTTTTGCTTCAACATGATAACGCCCGTCCTCATGCTCCTCGTGCAACAATGAAAACCGTCGACAACATCCGCCATAATCGCGGTTACTTCTTGTCTGTATCTGAATTGAAGTATTTACTGCGGACAATACTACTCTCGGAACTACAGTAATTTTCAAATGGGAAGCGTTTTCCTTCACCGCCAATCACGTGTACGAGCTAAAGTAGTACCGCTATCAAGAAGGGTCTTCCTTCCGTCTCGACGTCTCTGATTGGACCGCGTATCTAAGCAAGGAGAAGAGCAAAACGCTTCCCATTTTAAAATTAATTTAGGCCTAAACGTCGGCCAGTTTATGTGTACTGTAGCTGGAATTCGGCAAATGTTTCCTGGATCTGAGGAAGTTAGGACTTATCTGGTTCCAGTTATATGAGTTGCTGTTCACTGAGTGAGAGGTCTAAGGAGAGGGCGTAAAATGATAGCCGGATTTAGACTCTTAGATGCTGTAAGCATTAACCAATTTTGATGCCCCCTTACACTTGCAATTCAAAATATTAAAGCAATAATAAACCATAAAATAAAATTTTATTTATAGGAAATTCGAAATTAAGCAAACTTACAGTGAGAAGGGAAATATTTTTTTCTATTTGCATCCATTTTAATTCTGCATAATAACTTTCTCCTACTTTTTTCCCCCTGCAATGTCTTTGATCATAATCAACCTTACGTAACTCATCTGCTTCTATACGTAATAGAGATAAGGCAAAGGTGTTCTGAGGGTATTTTAAATATATTTAAACCCAGAAAATGAACTCTCATCTGAGCTGTTACAGTTTCCAATCTGCGAGCACCGAGTACTTAATTTTGCAGGATAAACATATCAAAAGAAATAATGCTTAACAAAAACAACTTACAGGCCTATTCATTTTTCATCAAAATTTTTAAATTTAATTAATTTAATAACCAAAATGATAAATTCGGATATGAAAATTTTCTATGGTGCCCCCTTCCCTTGATGACCTGACCGCGTGCGTACTTTACTTAGGGCTAATCCAGCACGGGTAAGATAGTAGTTCTAGGAAATGAGGTCGTCAAAACATGAAAAATTCTGTAAGTAAAATATCTTCCTCACGCATTATGGTTGGCGTAATTACACCTTAAATGTTCGTCACAATAAAAATAAAG
The DNA here is from genome assembly GCA_964059195.1 of Ectobius pallidus. Lineage (NCBI taxonomy): Eukaryota > Metazoa > Arthropoda > Insecta > Blattodea > Ectobiidae > Ectobius > Ectobius pallidus. The sequence continues at coordinate 119,946,107 of CAXKWD010000007.1, read as the reverse complement.
GTATAAAGGTAGGAATGTGATGATTCACCGGGCTTGTAGTCTATCTATTGAGGATGAACCTCAGCACGTGCGGGGACGATAAGATGACTCAAGTGAATGATATACTGTATAATAATGCTTTGTTTTAGCATTGCTTGCTATTCATTGCACTTCGCACACAATGAACAGTATTACATGGAATCTGTGCTAAAGTCTTTCGACATAACTAGTACTCTTCGTAAAAAAAATTATATAAGTTAGTATGAGTAGGGATGGTATATTTTCGTAATCGTGATAAATGCTAAATATCCCAAAATACTGTCAAAATAAGTAAAATTTGTGTTTATAAATTTCATGTTGTATTCTCCTGCGAGGGATTTGTATGTCGTGTATAAAATAATTCCACCTATTCCCTCGTATAAAATGTTTTGGTTAAAATATCAGCTCATAGGCTTGTCAAATCTAAAATTTACACCTGTCAGTATTATAAAACATAATTACAAATTATAGCTGTCAATTTTCGTATTTTTTTTTGGACAATATATTTCGGCTATTCAGCCATCTTCAGGTCCTTTTTCTTTCTGTAGGTGATCCTATTCTGCTCGTTAATAAAAAAAAAAAAAAAAAAAATTGACAGCTATAATTTGTAATTATGTTTTATAATACTGACAAGTCTAAATTTTAGATTTGACAAAGCTATGAGCTGATATTTTAACCAAAACATTTTATACGAGGGAATAGGTGGAATTATTTTATACACAACAAGTGAAATTTGGTTTTGAAGCATATGAAATCTATTATTGTGCTTTTCAATCCGCGAAAAAAAATGCGAAATTAGTATGAAATGAGAAATGCACGTATTTCTGTGAAATTCCATTGTAAGGGCCATTTATGTAAATAATATGACAGGAAATGAGACAAATCAAGTTTTTAAGCTGTTAAATAAAAATAAAATCGTTCCATCCCAAAACGCTACAAAATGCTAAATTTTAACGTTAAATTTGCTATGAAATGCTAAATTTTATTTTTAAAATGCTCAATCTTTATTTTTTGTTGCTAAAATCTACCATCCCTAGAGAAATGATTCACTAAACATGAATATAGGCCTATGGTCGAAATCAGTATCAAATTTATTGCGATATCCAGCTGTTAATCTACTGTGCGTCTCTGTCTTTGTCTCTCTCTTTATGTGTGTGTGTCTACACGAGTATATAACAATATTCCTAGATTAAATTGTTATATTAATCTATAATAACAGCATTTCTCTGATATAAAAAAATAGTACTGCAGTATTGTCAACAAGTAAATTCATCCAAAGATGAAAATGTGGAATTTGGTTTCATTTTTTATATATTGTAATAAATAATAAATAAAGCGGGTCTACTACTGTAGGCCTATAGACATTTGAATGATATTACTATACCTGTATGTTAAACCGCTTGTATATATAGACTATAACTATGTAGTAGTAGTAGTAAGTATTCTGCCTTCCGGCAGGTTTTCAAACTTGGTACGCGAATTTTGTTTTCCAAAACTGTCTATCCTCTGCTTCCTCCTTCAGCATCCAATATTTCCGCTTTTCCCTTAAATCGTCCAACAGCTGAATTCTTCTTCTTCCAAGTCTAGTTGTACCCTCCAATCTTCCTTCTACGACATCATGTAATAAGCAGTTCCTTCTGAGAATGTGCCCAACCCAGTTTGCTTTCCTCTGACGAATTGTGTGTATGATTGACTTCTTCTCACCCACTCTACTCAGAACCTCTTCGTTTGTCACCATGTCCATCCACTTTATATTTTCTATCTGTCTCCAGCACCACATTTCAAAACTTTCTAAATATTTCTTCTCTAATTTCCTCAAAGTCCATGTCTCTGATCCATACAAAGCAATACTCCAAATATAACACTTCACCAGGTTTTTACGTAGCTCTAGGTTCAGACTACTATAACCTAGTTAGCAGAGTTCTCTTCTTCATAAATGTTTTCTTGGCCATGGCAATTCTTGATCTTATCTCCTTGGTGCAATAGGCATCTTTCGTCAGTACACTTCCTAAGTATTTTTTTTTTTTTTTATTTGTTTAGTTACATTACAACCCGTGTTTCACCAACTGGTATATCACGGGATATTTACAGAATTATACATAATTACTATAACATATTATAATATGAAAACAGTTTATGTGATGGAGCGGAAGACGTGGTTGATAAAGGTGGTTATCTGTATAGTATTGATATGATACTTGAGCAGAATTGGCAACGGTAGTGACTTTAGAATAGATGGTCTTTTTCCTAAGTATTTGAACTGGTTCACGTTCTCTAATTCTTGATTTCCCATGATAATTTGAAGCGGCTCTTCTCTCTTCGATATCCTCATCACCTTCGATTTACCTATGTTGATTTCCATTCCATACTTTCTTCCTGTTTCCACCAGCCTGTCAATCATTCCTTGCAATATTTCTTGTTTCTTTGCCAGAATCACCAGGTCGTCCGCATATTTGATGGTGTTAATAGCGTATCCTCCTATCACAAAATCCCTAACTCCTTCTAAGGCTTCTTTTGCTAGCCAGTCTCCATAAAGGTTGAACAAGATGGGTGACATACAACATCCTTGACGCACACCTCTTCCTATTTCTACACTGTTGGTCACTCCATGTTCTAGACTCACTTTCACTTTTTGTCCCAGGTACAAATTGCGGATTAGTCTCCTGTCCTTCCAGTCAATGCCTATTTTTTTTAGTATGTCCATTAACTTTTCCCAGTTCACTCGGTCAAAAGCTTTTTGCCAATCAATAAAGCAGACACACACTTCTTCGTTGACCGCTAAAACTCTCTCTGATATAATCCTTAGCATTCCAATTGCATCTCTAGTTCCTTTTCCTTTCCGGAAACCAAATTGGTCTTCTCCTATTACGTCTTCTATTCTTCTTTCCAGTCTTCTAGTTAGTATCCGTGCCACAATTTTTCCTAAGTGAGATAGCAAGCTGATAGTTCTGTGATCACTACACATCTTGGCACATTTCTTCTTCTTTAGTGCAATCATAGTTACCTCTAGGAAATCTTGAGGCCATTCTCCAGTGTCATAAATTCGGTTGATAAGTTTGGTAAGTTTCCTCATCCCATTTTCTCCTAATTCCTTCAGTAGGTCCACTGGTATGTCATCGTCTCCTGTGGCCTTTCTATTCTTCATTTCTTTTATGGCCTTTTCTACTTCATTCTTCAATATGCTAGGTCCTATATTATCTTTATCCACTAGTTCTTCTGTTTCCATCTCGATGTCTTGTGGTCGATTTTGCTTGTCGTAAAGCTTTTCTATGTAATTTTCCCATATTGTAAGAACTTTTCCAGGGTTTGTAATTAAATTTCCACGAATGTCTTCTATTCCAAAAGTCCGTATTCCTTTATTTTCTTTAGATTCTAACTCCATCGCTTTCTGATACATTAAATCATATCTTCCTTTTCGTCGAAGCTCCATAATTTCATCACAGCTTTCTTTAAGGTAATTTTCTTTTGCTCTGTCTGTCTCTCTTCTTAGTTCATTATTCAATCTCTTATATTCCACAGCATTAGTATTTTTGTATTTCCTTCTTTCTTCCATCTTCTTTAACATCTCTTGTGTTACCCACGGTTTCCTATTTATTCTGTCTATTTTTCCAACTTTGTTCTTCAACGTGTCCAACAAAAGGCGAGGGCGATTGTCTGTGTAAGGGCCCATATATCAAATAAGCTATGTCCCATGATTAAATTGTTATTTTTTATCTTCAAGGTAAATTTAGTCTTATAAAAACAGAATTTCTCTAACTGAATGTTAAAAAAGTATTTGCACGGATTATAGCCTTACCCGACAAACATAAGTAATAGAACGAATTGGTCAATCTTAGCTCATTGTCATATATAGTAGGCAAAAAGGCAAAAAATTAAATAACGTAATCAATAAAAATAAATTTAAGAAATTTAAAACAGACAACATATTTTCACCTCGGTTTAAAAAATCAATTATTATTTTTAATGTAAGTCTTTATTTCACTGTCAGGTACTGAAATAACTTAAGTGTACCAATCTGAACTTACTGACACACACAAATTAATGATGAACTGAAAGAGGATTTTCATTCAAATACCAGGGCACAATATTTTAAATGCCTCTCAGTTACGAAGTTCCCTAACATAAAGGAATTCCAGATAAAATTTTGACACTTATAGGCTATATGTCAGCACAGACACAAGATTACATTTATAACATCAAAATATTGCTCAAGAATGGCTGCTTACGAATACACGTCACCAACTTTGAAATAGATATCAATTTCCTTGAATCTAAAATTCAACGGCAATCTTCACATTAAAGATAAATCGTAAAAATTGTAATGTCAGATTTTTCATTTTTACAATTCAAGTATATATTAACCCTCATTGGAAAATGAAATTCATTAATAATAGTATTGATATTTTGAATTATGATTGAAATAGAATATCCAACAAATTGTTATTTCCTGAATTTAATGTTATGACTATAGAACAAATTTATAAGCTCAGACTTTTAAAATACTTTCACAAATACCGTAACGTACATGTATCTGAGTCTCATAACTACAATATTAGAAGAAATAAAACCTTGCCTTTAATAGAACCAAAATACTTCACCTCTTCTGGCTCTAAACATAGCAATTATTATGGTCCAAGACTCTATAACTCAGGTCACATCCAGAAATAGTAAATATGAACAGCCAAAAAATGCGATAAGTAAAGAAAGATCTTATTTCGTAGTTTAAAATTTATTTCACTCCGTAATTAGTAGATATTTAAGGAACCATTTTGTTAGTTATAACTCAGGATTTAAACTTCGTTTTCCCCACTTTTTATATTTCCTGTTCTTTTTTTAGTTTTTTTCTAGGTATTGATTTCAAATTAGAGTTATATTTTCTTTTACGTATCTGTAATTAATTGTGTACTAATTCTTTATTGTAAATAACTGAACTGCACCCGAACACTAGCACTTGCTCATTCAGGTAATCTTGTGTTATATAAAATTTGTATATATATATAAATAAAGGATTATAAAAAAAATGCAAATGCTGATTTAAATAAACTAGTTGCTACTTTGATTTAAGTATTTATTTTTTATTTTAAATATGCAATAAATAAGTAAATAATGAATAAAGGGGGATAAACTATAGGCTATACATTTGAATGATATTTATCTTTAATTTTCATTTTTGAAAGGGAGAAGATGAAAATGATTTATTGTGTGTCTTACAGCTTTAACCAAATAGAGCCAGCGTATAGTAACGTTATTCAACGCTTAAAATTTGCAAAAATAGTGTTCGTAAAAAGCTTCCCCCCATTATTCTTCATTTTATGCCATATCTGAGATGGTTAAATTTAGTTTAGAGTATTTAAATTCATCTAAAATATTATGTTGTTACGAAATAAATGATTTTCCTTTTTGATACTTTTGGCCCAGCTCTTCCTGGCTTTTCGTGGGTGTATGTAATCTGCGCCAAGGCTCACACCGAATTTGAAATAGAATACAAATGAGATATGTAAACTGCGGCACACAGATATGTAAACTGCGCCACGGAGATATGTATATTGCGGCAGAAGTTATAGGCAAACTAAAGTTAGACCAAATATGTGAATGTTCGTTTCTACTTGAAAACGGTAAAGTCACTAAATTCTGTGACTATGTGCTTGATAACTATATATCTCCAGAGTCCAGACGCCCAGTCTCCACCCTCAGTATGGGCGAATGAACATTCCACAGAATGCAAAAAAACGACTAATGCAGTAGAATCATTTCACGCAAAATATAATTCGATATTTTACCACGCTTTCCCAACATCTTCCTTATGTTAAATGTACTTCTCCAGTTCCAAGCAAGTGCCTACATAAAACTGAGAAGTACTGAACAAGGGATACCTGTAAGAAGAACAGTAAAATAAATGACAAGTATTCTTGTCTACTCAAGTGGAGAGAACGATATATAAACAATGAAATATCCCGTTTTGATTTTATTACTGTAAGAAGGCGTCATATGAGAACAAAGTGCTCATGCAAAAAAATTAGGGTAGTGTTTTAACAATTTTATAAGTGACGAAGGGTTCATGCAAAATAAATTAGGGTATTGTTTTTTAAATTTTTTTAAAATGACAAAGCTACCACACCTATGCAATTTCATAGCCTGTCCTAAGTCTGGAGAAGTGGGAAGGAAAATGTTAGTGCGTTAGCACCGCCGTCTCGAGAATTACACTGCCTGTCCTATGCTTTATTTTAACATGGAGTTCAGAGTATTGCTCAATTGCCTAATTTCTCCAGTAGAGGCGACACAGTTCACACCCAGATTGCATGAAATTCCAGCATACTTCAGTTTCAGAGTTTATACTTCAGAGGGCAACACAGAGCATACGGTAATGTAAAGGGTATTGCAGCTGGGTGTGGTAGGTGCTGCCATCTGTAATGTCGACGCGTTCGCAAAATTAGCCTTAAAGGACAGGCAGTGTATACACCAGTAATACATTCTAGAAGGCAGTGTGCGTTAGTATGACGGTTACGACATTTATATGTCGGTGGCGCAGTTTACATAAGTCGGTGACGCAGTTTACATCGTGTAGGTTGGGGGAAAAGGTCAAAGTGGCGCAGATTACCTTTTCCCCTTTTCGTCACATGACCCTGCAAGTATCAACGTTAAGGACACAGTTCATGGAGTTTCGTAGTACTATTCTTGCACAAAATTGCCTTTGATTTTACTGCGTGCATTTCCGGTGCTATGTATATGAAAAAATCGAGCGAAATGAAAAGGAAACATAGATTCAGTGGACGGAAATGACAAGCGAGTTTGGAATGTGGTATTAAAACGCTTGAGGGAGGAGCCACTTTTATGCTTTACGCCAATCTGTCTGCAAGCAAGGGGTGTCACGGAATAAACTTTACGTTTTTAATTTTATTATTTAAAAAATACGTTGTTTTCTTTACTTTTTTCAAAAGGCATTTTGATAGCAGTGAGGCCTACTTGAAGAAACTACTGCTACATATTCCATTGTATGCTTAATGAATTATTAATTAATTACTTTACTTATTCTACCTCTTCTTTCGTTTTCGTAGAAGGAAGTTTGCATGCTCCTGCTTTACCTAAAATATACAAACGAATGTTCAAAATGATAATAGACCTATCATAATGTGATAAGTAGGGCCCGGATTCCGATGACCTAAATTTGTTTGAAAAAGACCTATAAAATGACCCTAATTTTAAAGAAAATGACTTAATAATTATAAAAAATGACCTAAAACTGATATTGTATTTATAAAAATTTATTATTGTACACACAAAGTTATAGACTAGTTTGTACATAATTGTAAAAAGTGGAAGTAACTGTAATGTTCTGAATGTTCTTTTCTCACGGAAATTTATACTGGCACTGAGGAATCAAAATTCGGCACATCTTTTTGTGGTCTGCCGGATTATATTGTTGTTTATTGAGGGTAAACAGCAGCTTCCACTCTCAAATCCAAGCAGGTGCCAAGTCAATCTAATAACAATAATAATATAATACAAAACTTTGGCGTTTCTTTGATTCTCATTTCCAACTGAGACATGTCAACACTTTAACGCCAAATTTTTCCTTCTTGCATTAAACAAACAACACTTCAAAGACAGCACCGCTAGCGGCGAAAAAAGTTGATATACTGAATGTAAATGCATGAAAATGACTATATAAGGAAGTAAAAGACAGGAAAATAACAAAATAATTACCTAAAATTGAAATAAATGCCCTAAAAATATAAAATTGCATAAAATGACAAAAAATGACCTAATAAAAATGCATTTATATAATCTAGAGGCCATGATTAGGATTTATTCACAAGTTGGCAATGTCTATGCAGCATCAATAAAAAGATGACATGTCATTAGAATCCGGGCTCTGGTGATAAGGATATGTGTCAAATGAATTCCACGTTACTGGCTATTTTTTATTGACAATAATTACTACAGTTCACACTGAAAGACACATGAATATAAAAGATTTAAAATACTCGTTAATAGCCGCGTGTTGAAGTGTTGTCAATGTGTTGTCATATCTCAGGCGGAAACAAAACTCAAAATTTTGTATTATATTACTATTGTTATTAGATTCACTTGGCAACAGAGGCTGTATCCTGCTTGGATTTGAGAGTGCAAACTTTTGTTTACCCTCAATAAACAATAATAGCCTAAAATCCGGCAAACAGCAAAAGGAAATGACGTCTTGACTCGCCGAGTGAGGGGACGATGAAAACGAGAACACTATACTAATAGAAATGAGCCTTGCTTTTAATATTACCATAACATATAAATCTTAATGATGGCAATAAATCGCAACGAAATATTATTAAAAGTGTCATCTATAGTATTAAAAAGTATTCCGTATTAAAAAAATCTCTGTTTGCACATAATGCAATTCTTAATATAAACATTACACCCATTGTTGATATCGTGTTTTTCTCCCGGTTTCTTCATATTGCAATAGCGCGTGATGCTTCATATCAAATTATAATGCAGAAACACTAAACATAAAATCGTAAAAGTCAATCGTATGTTTCTCAAGAAAAGCAATAATTTGCAATAAATTCAATAATTAATTTAAAGTTCCATGCTGCACGAGTTTCAAAGGGTTATTAGAGTGTGCCCAGCCAGCACATCCCGTAGCGACGCCTAGTCAGACTGCAAATTGGAGCAAAATTATAGTCCCGTATGCCTATTTAAAATAGTTTAAGTCTAAGTTACCCAAACCACACCAAGCCACACCAAACCAAACATGGAAGGCGAAAACATTGCAGGGTCGAACAAAACGAAATAATAATGTTATCAGACTGGAAGAAATAGACAAAGGTGCTTATCAGTTATACAATATTTGCACGTTATCTCTGATTTCAGTTGTATCCTTTTTAACCACCCACCTAGTTCGTTATCTTGTGAACTCTATCTCTTTCATGCTCAGTTAAATGTTTATCGTATGTCCTAACCCCATTTCCCAGATTATCGTTTTATGATTTGTGCATCATAAATCTATGAAATAACAACTGTCCTCATTCTAACCTTCAGCTGTATACATAAAGTACCAAAGAAAGCTAAGTTTATTCAGGAAGGTGGGATAACATCAAAATCACCGGGGCGGTCGTCTTTTGTGAGAAAATAAAGGGAAATTAAAACATAAATACCATCTCCCTTATCAGGTTTGCCAAGGCTGTAGGAGAGGAAATTTTCCCCTGTCATTTTTATCTTTACATATTAGTTTCATATTATGGGTAACTTAATGCAACTCACATTAAAGCTGCCTTGTTATTGTACCTCAATAATACTTATTAATTATTGAGCAGATCGTGTTAAAAAATGCGATATTTTCCTTCTTTCCTTCTTCTTTCTTCTTATTTTATAGAGACTTTTGAAGCGTTCTTTCCCTTGATATAGCGTCTTTAACCTATTTTATTTTTCAATGGAAAGGGCGTTCCCTTAAGGGCTTAAGTACCCGTTTTATCACCTATATAAAATGAATGTACCAGCTTCTATATACCGATACTCATTTATTTAATGGCAATAGACATTTCCTAAGAAAGCTAAAGGAATAAGATCTATTTTATGGAAGCCGGAAGTTCGTTGCCGCGCTTAAATGAATCCGCCATTAATGCGTATTCTGAGCTAACTCCATCCAACCATTCCTTGGAAATCCTACTTTCCGTAAATATATTCTAATATTGTCCTCCCACCCACGTCTAGGTCTTCCAAGTGGTATTTTCCCTTCGTGTCTCCCGGTCAATATTGTTGAGATATGGTTTTCTTCCCTACGAGCGCAACATGTCCTCCGTGATTTAATTACCCTTATTATATTCTGTGAAGGATACAGGATATGAGCTCGTCATTATAGATTTCTCCATTCTCCGTTTTTATCTCTTTTAGAACTGAATATTTTCCTTAGCACCCTGTTTTTTAATACTCTCATATTGTATTCTCCCCGAAGAATAAGGGACCATGTCTCACATCCATAAAGTTTAATACAACCGACAGGATAATTATCTTATAATTTTTTATTTTTAGATTTCTAGACATAAGACGAAAACATAAAGATTTCTGAATTGCGCTATATATATTTTAGTCGGCACTTAACTTATTCCTTAATATTATTTGTATCTGTAACTATTGCTCCCAGATGTTTGGATTTGCCCACTTGTTTGAATGCTTTATCTGTTATTCTAATATTTTATAGCGCATTATTTGGATGTTTAATGACCCTACACTTAGTTTTTTTTTCCCAGTAGGCTATTAACTTCCAATCCAACATTCCTGGAGGCATCGAAAAGCCTTCTGCATTTCTCTCGATTTTGTTTAGGCTATGTCATCGCCCAAGATGCATGGCTAAAATTGGGCTATTTCTATTTAATTCTAAACCTATTTAATAAAAACAAAATTAATGGTAATAATAATCATCATTTGTCTTGATCCGAATTCAAGAAATCAGCCAGTGGTAAATTGGACTAAAAATCAGGATGCTATCCATTATACTATAACGGCAAACATTAGCCTCTAGGAAGGCAAGAAGGAGGAGGTAGAATGGTGGATCTGGAAGAAAAAGAGAATGGAGAAAGATGTTTGACACGGGCAGGGAACCAACATATTCTTATAAAAAAAGCAATTTAAATACCCAGTCGCAGGCTTCTTTGTAGCTTGAGGCTATTTAATCGCTAAACCAGAAGATTCAAAATGACGTCACGATGACTCACTCTGTCTACCAGCAAGCATCCTCATCATTTTCAACCCCTCCTTGCAGTTAAAAATACCTTCCTGTTCAACTGGGCGCGACCAGCAGTTCGAACGTGGCTAATCGGAAAGAGGAATTAACTTGAAAGTCATGAAATGAAGAAACTAATCTAATCAGGGAAAATTTAATAGCAAATAACATGTGTCGTAAAAGTATGGCTGCAATTGGTGGCTTTTAAATTCCCTTATCTGTAAAAACGGTTACTTCGTACACAAACAATTCAATCTTCTTAATTGTGTAATCAATCAAATGCCTTATCTTAGCAACACTTAGTGTCAGGCTTCTCCCGTTTCTGATAAAACTCATATAATACATCTGCTAATAGGTTACATAATTTAAAAATATTTCCCTCTACCTTAAAGGACCCGGCATCGCCCGGGTTTTGTATTTTGCTTGTACTTCGAATTTATTAAAATACATCTTAAAACCGTTGAACTCGATCAATTTAATAAAATAAATAAGATACCAGATGCTCAACAGCATATTTTTTTTCATGAATTATTTTGTCTCTTAAGATCCATGTTGATCCAAATTCTTTAGATGCATTTTGGAATCGAAAATATAGCTCTTTATTAAGGTTGTTCCTTTTTATGTGTAGAAATTTTATTTAATTTCTTAACCAGGAAGACTTTGCTATTCTTACTGAACTTTGTCCTCTTCTGTTGTTATTGTTGCTTTCGAAATTAATGTAGCTGGGGAATAAGTTGTTTTTCAAGCATTGCATGTTAAACCATATGTTCGCTATTGTCTTGTGTAATTTAATTTTCGTGTTTTGAAATGCGTAAAACGCGACCTTCTCTTCAGTACTTCGAAGTAAACTTTTGAAGGACTTTTAATTTTCAAAATCTAGATAATTAAATAGCTATTTAGAGCTCAAAATGAGATTATCCCCTCAGAAAACTCTAAACAGGCTATAACTATTTATCGCTCACAGAGATTTGGGGTTTTGCATTTTATTGCTTCTAAAGAGGCTGAGATAAAAGAATAAAAAATTCTTGTTAGTCCTGCTTAAAACGTTCTCCTGGTTCTATAGAGTCTGTGTGTAAAGTCTGGTAAACTGGTCAAAGAAGGTAACTTAAACATCAGTTAATGGGGGTTGAAATATTTAAGAGTTGGTTCTTTTCCAAAATTAGCTTTACGTAAATTTTTCTCCTGGTTCAATTGAATCTGTGTGTGAACTCTGGTAAAAAGAATGTAGATTAAATAAAGATCACATAATAGAGGTTGGAACATTTAAGGGATGGTTTATCCCAAAATTAGTTTTGCTTAAAATTGTCTCTTGATTCTACAGGTTCTGTGTGTAGAACTTAGTAAAATTCGGTCAAACATTTAGAATTGTATAGAGATTACATAATAGAAGTTGAAAATATAATAAGAGATGGTTTTTTGGAATATTAATACCTCTCAGAGTTTTCTCCCGGTTCTACAGAGTGCAAGTGAAAAATGTTTTAGACATTGGTCAAATAATGTAGATATGTAAAGAGAAAATGTTTCTCATGGGGATGGAAATAAGGGAAGGGGTGTTTTTTTTTAATAATTTTAATGTTCCCTACCGTTCCTTCCAGGTTGAAGAGTGTGTGTATGCAACATTTCGTCCAAATCAGTGAAAGGGCACATTCCCCCAATACTGTCATATTTTGTCTATGGTACATAACGCAGTTGTAGGATGGTAGGCATGTTCCCACAAGTGATGTAGCGCCACGGAGTTTAGTTTAGTGACTAAGTTGTGAGAATGAATATTATTGAGCGGAAAGATAAATTAAATCGAGATATAGGCTACGCCTTACTATAGGAACTGTCACATGCAATTGTTCTTACAGGCACGTGTAGCTTGGTAACTTGGTGTAATGCATTCCCAGCATGCCGACTCCTACGGCAGTTATTGATGGCTTTCGTGATCGGAGAAGGTACTTTTTTTTAAATGAAGTATCGCCTTGGTTTTGTCACGAGGCTGAGTACACCCCGTTCCAGATCTCCCTACTTCAGAAAAATCCGGAGAGGTACCGGAGATCGAACCTAGACCTGCGGATCCATAGTCAGCATCGCTAACCATTAGGCACGTATATGTGTGAATAAATTGCTATTTACGCCTTGATTCATTTCTAATGAATTTTACACGAGAATATTTTAGAAGAAAAATTCCCCTGATACCGGGATTCAAGCTAGTGACTTCCGCCTATGATGCTTAACCATTAAACCGGCCGCCACCATCTTGAAACGGGATCAAAAAATAAAACTCCTTACACATATGTAGCTTTTAGGCCTAATGGCTTCGAGAAACATTTATACAAAACTGGAAGAAGGTAGAACTGGAAGGTTAGTCTACAAATAAAAAAAAGTTTACAAACGAATGAAATTCTGTTGTCAAAACAAGACCTCGCTTCGCTCAGTCAATAACAAAACAATCCCTTATGTTAATTGAGTCGAAGAAAGAAATATTCTTGATTACCGAAATTTCCCATAATTCGTGAATAAAAAAAATATTTCGTGATAAAAATATATAGACCATTAACATATATACGAGGGGTATTCCGAAAGTAAGTTTCGTCAATGTATGGCAGGAGCGGCGTGTTCACCAGGGGAACCAAACAAACGCCAGACGAATCCTCACCCGTGGCTGGTTCCACGACGGAAGTGGCGTCAGCGGAGGAGGCATGACGCAGGCGCACTGCGCCGTAGAAGAGCGAGTCGCAGCAGACTGGCGTGCCCGCGGGTATTAGTGTACCGCTCACGATGACACGAGAGATTTGGCGCCACTGCCATGTACCGCTATCTCCCCTCTTTTAAACGAGCCATTGCTGCAGCCGCTGAACCTTTTATTGTCCGAGATAGAGCTGTTTGAAATTGATCTCCCGATTTCCGTCCCCGCAAAGTGCGGCCTCCACGAACCATCTCGCACAAACCTTATGGAACATCAATTTGTCACTCAAAATGGTCTGTATGGAACCTTTAGTAATGTCAGGAAGCTGAGGTGGAGCAGGCTGTGCGCCAATTCCTTGCATCGCAGGGCACCGAGTTTTACCACAGTGGGTTCTTCAAACTGATCTCACGCTACGACAAATGTCTCAATGTCGCTGGCGACTATGTCGAAAAATAGTGCACGGTGTATAGTTCATGCTGCCATGCTGTATTGCTTTTGGGTCAATAAAGTGTCCGTGTGACAAACTGACGAAACTTATTTTCGGAATACCCCTCGTAAATAACCCAGATTTCGTGTTTTATCCGTAATCATAAAATTATGCTTTGGCGGTCAGGAACCTTTTAATTCCCTAATTTAACTTTTGTGCCTACTAACACATTTCGCGTTTGCGAGATTCACCCATAAAATTTTTCCTCGTATTAGTTGACAGCAATAACCTTGGCATAGGTGGTTGAGTTCAATCACCGATAAGGCCGTATTTTTATCTGGTAACGTGTTAAGCTATTACAGGAAAATGCGTTTGCTGGCATTAGCGATTCAACTTGTACCGCATTTCAGGAATGAGAACTGCATCTGCCCCTGCAAGCTATTAACTAGACTACATGCATTACGTTACTGTCGGAGAAGTTGCTTCTGCTTATGGAGTTCGGGCGCTGAAAACTGTATCAGCCCCTGCAGGCTATTAAATAGACTACGTGCATTACGCTAGCGTCGGAGAAGTTGCTTCTGCTTATGCAGTTCGGGCGTTGGGTTAATCTAGGGCGGAGGTGTTTTATGTGTTTGGGATCACCTTAGATCAGTGTAACTTTATCTGAAAAGTGCCTATCTTTCTATTTCTCCACTGTAGTAATTTAAATAGACTGATTAATTAATGAATTTTTATAGGAAATTACAGTAACTATTGTTCCTTTCGTTTTATACATAGATAAAATAGAAAGAATGTAGCAGGCTTAGCCTAATAATCAGAGCCCTAACAATGTTTTTCATTTAGATGACTTGCTTTGCTAAGCATCACAACATGGTAAAGTTAGTTTTCACAGTCAGAAAAGTGATCATCTGCAATCATCCGAATTCATAATTATGAATTATGAATTAATTACACAATTTCTTCTTAAGAGATCAAGTTCTCTGTGCTAAATCAATTTGAAGTTTAGTTACTTCTGTTCTTGTAAATCAACAGTTTCAATCAAAGCCCTTTGAAAATTTATTACAGATCTGTGTGAAATATATTTCATGTCTGCTGAAAAACATGATAAATAACAGCACTGTTCTAGTGCCTATGAATACTGAAAACCGATTTGAAACCACTGAAACGTGACGTAGGCCTAGGTATCTCGAGTTCGACTGGTCGATTATTTAAGCACTCCTGGCCGCCTTTGTGTCATTTCTCTTGGAGTTTGGCTTATTCAACTCACACGCCCGGGTTGTGATGCCACCGAACATCTCAATCTGCAATATATTTAACTTACTAAACTACATTGGAGACGTAAACGCGAATAATAGAGTAACTCAAATATCTGGAATGCTTTACACATAGACTACGAATTTTACGTAAATAGCACAAACCATCACGAGTTTTTTGAAGCAAAACTTCTTTAGTGGCGGTAGAGGGTAAATCAGGAAAATCAGTCACCCTAAAACCGTCACGAAATCAGTCACAATCAGTCACACTCAAAACCGACTTGTTTCGGTGCGGACTGCACAGAAAACAATTAACTAAATGATTAGGAGTAATCAAAGGAAATTTTTCAGACCTTACTTCCTCAATGGCAATAGACAATTCCTAAGCAATCTAAAGGTATATTATCTATTTTATGGAACTCGGAGGTTCATTACCGCGCAAATCCAATATTAAAAATCCAAAGTTAAAAAATACAAATTAAAACATCCAAAAATAAAAAAATTAATAAACAATAAATTCCAAAATTTAAAAATAACAAAATAAAAAAAATAAAAAAAATAAAAAATCGAAAATATCAAAAAATAAAAAAATCTAAAAATTCAAACTTAAAAAAACGAAAATACAAAATTAAAAAATCCAAAAAATAAAAAAATTCAAAGAATCAAAATTTAAAAAACAAAATTAAAAATTATAACATCCAAAAATCCAAAATTTAATAAATAATAAATAAGAAATTTAAAAATCCATAAATAAAAAACTTAAAAATAAACAAATCAAAGATCGAAAATTAAAAAAAAATCCAAAATTAAAAATTCAAAGAAACAAAATTAAAAGGTCCAAAATCCAAAATTAAAAAAGTCCAAAAACCCAATATTAAAAGTCCAATAATGGAAAATTGAATAAAATCCAATAATCAAAAATTTTAAAAATTAAAAAATTGAATAAAGTTTTACTTCTGTCGCATGGCGTTCCACGCACTCTTTTTTTTTTTCTTTCTTTATTTCTTTTTTGCCTGTTTGTACCTTCTGCTTCAAGAATATTTTTCGGTACAAGAAGTTCACACCATATATATGCACATAGTCTACGTAACTATTTATTTAAAAACAGATGAACGATAATTATTTTATTTTCTTACCAATAAACTATAGAAATGTATAACTAGGCATAAACCTATGTCTAATGATGGAAACCTCAAGTAGGGTACCCAGATGCGTAAAAATAAAAAAAGTGCAATGATTCCTTAAAAATCCAACTATCCTAAAACAATCTAGTACAGAAATGTAGGCCTAGACTAGAATGCCAACGTTTCTTACATTTATTTTTTACCTTATGTAAAAAGATTGTTTCCTCTCTACCCACTATTTAGAACGATTGAAGCATTTGGGTTTCTCTGGGCTATGGAACCTTCCAATTTAATCAGCCATGACATTACCGGTATAATATAGATAGCCTATTTCATAGACTATCCACAGCCAAGAGCGGAATACTGAGGTCAGGTAAATCATCTAATATCGAATTATAATTTTGCTGAGACCAGTAAGATGACAAGATTCTGTCCAAGAGAATCTATTTCAGTTTGAAGATTTAACATTAGTACGCCTTGAAAAATCTAGCCTGTAGCCTCTGCCGGTGTTGAGCCTGCAAAACTTGTGATCGTAGGTCAACACACAACTTAGGCCTACAAAGCCAGCGATGTTAGGATGTTTTAAAAGTTCGAGAAATTTTGCGATATTAATCTGCTAATAGATACGTAAAATGTTTAAGAAAAACTGTGCTGGTAGCAATTTCTTCCAAACTCAGATTTTTTAATCGATCTTGTAAAATAATGACTAGTGGCTTTCAAATGAGAAGTCTTTTCCTTCACCGCCAATCACGTGTACGGGCTAAAAGACTGCCGCTAGCAATGAGAGTCTTCCCTCCGTCTCGCCGTCTCTGATTGGACCGCGTATCTATGCAGTTGAAGGACATAGGACTTGTCATCTGCAAAGCACCTTAGGGGGCGGATTTCTATGACATGTCATATTTTCCCCCTTTGCATTATTTAAGGTTTCCGACTAATTTAAACCGGATTCCAGCCATCCTGGGGAAAATGAAACGGCTTTTATTGTGCATATAACTGCATATTTAGAAAATTTCAACTATTATAGCATATTTAATATGAATATGCATATCTAGGTCATATTTTTGGCATATTTGTGTGCTTATTAAAGAAATTTTGAAGTTTCATATCATATTTTGTAAATGTTGCATTATAATGATACTTTTTGAGAATTTCTGATATGAAAATCCATTTATTCAAACCATAACGAGCTGAGATGAAATGTGATAAAGTGCAAATATTTTCAGTATATCTTTAAATAAAGATTCTTATCTTATCTTATCTTAAAACATCTATACTCTCAGAAAAGTGATTGCATTGTCAGTGGAATGTGGGATTTAGCAGGTAAGCCTCTATTGTTTGGCGAAAACACTGCACAATACAAAAGGGGTGGAGAGACAGATAGATGGGTATCGTAGAATTTGTCAAGGGTTTGTGTGTGGCCATTAGAATTAATTGCCTGTGTCAGAAATTCTCAGTCTGATTTCAACATGCCTAAAATGAAGAGTACAATTAGTGAGAAATTGCGATGTTATGTTAGAGAATTTGGACAGAAAATATTTAGTACAGACGGTGTTATTTTATTTTGCAAATTATTTGATGTGAAGTTTCGGCCGAGAAGCGTTTCACTGTGCAGCAGCATTGTAATACTGCAAAACACAAAGACGTTTAAATAGACAGTCTGCAATGGAGACTAGACAACTCATATTATTTGAGAACTCTGCTGGCATTTCAATTTCCCAGAAAAAAATCAGAATTTTCGAAAGATCTCTGTAATATGATAATTTCCTGCACATTCCATTGAAAAAACTCAACCATGAAAGCTTCATAAGGTTTCTGAAGAAATATACAAGTCATCCTGTTCCCGATGAATCGACGCTGAGAAAGAACTACCTAGAAGGATGTTATGAAGAGGTATTGGACAAAATAAGAGACAGTGTCGGAGACAGTATAATATGGATGTTGATGGAAGGTACTTACGCTCTATGCAAGTAAACTAATTGTTTTATTTCCCCCAACAGGTTTTATGCTGTAGAAGAGAACAGTACAGGTCTTTTGTGTTAACACTTAAAGACGGATATTTTAAATAATTAACTCTAGCCTATATTTTAATAAAATGTATTGTAATGAAACTTAAGTGTAAGTGTAAGTGGTAAAGTCATATTTTCAATATGATTGGTCATATTTTAATGTTTTTAGGTCATAAATGCATGCATATATCCTATTTTTTTAGGTCATAGAAATCCGCCCCCTAGTTATGATTTTGTTAAGAATTCTTGAATACAGTACGAAAATGTAAAAAGAACGCTGTAAATATCGTATAACGTTGGTTCTCTTTAGTTATGCGCTATATTTATTAAAGCAACTTAAAGTAATATGAGGGAATAAGGTGAAAAGTTATTACAAATTTCTGTGTTACTTAAACAAAACACTAACTTCAAGACCTCTATTGGCAGAATCAGTGGTATAACAAGTTTCTCCGTAAAGGGGAATTTTACAACAAAGTATTGAAACTCATGTCCTAATCTGGGTGGCTATTCGCTACTGTGTTATTTCATACATTTTTATACCTTAACCACAACCATACTATTGTACGTGCAATTCAAGCTGTGGTACGTAAAAGTAAAAACGAAATACGTGGTACCAAATGTCTTCATATTATTTCTGCATTGTCCGAAGAAGATAGTAACGAAGTGTTCTAAAGAGCAAATAAAGACTGGTAGGTTTCTATTTAGATCGTGGTACCACTATTTCAGGTAGCCTATAGCCAATAAAATATTCAATATTAAAAATAACCTGAACATATTTTTAAAGTACCGGTACCACCACAGTTTTCTGCTGGTCTAGAGAAAGAAAGGTAGTGAACGAGAGAAAGGTATAGAAAGAGAGGAAGACAGAACTATAGAGAAGATAAAGAAGATAGAAAGAGAAAAACAGGGATAGAAAGAGAGACGGGAATAGAGAAAGAAAGAGAAGGGAGAGTTATAGAAATTGAGAGATTTAGAGACATTACATAATATATATTCTCAACTTCGTTTATTTTGCCTACGCCTTTCAATTACATGGAACCATCATCAGGACATCTTGCTTGTAAAGTCGTTTCTTTTTTAATGTTTAAAATCACATTCAACATGAGCAAAATTTTAAACACGAGAGAGAGACAGAGAGAGAGACAGAGAGAGAGACAGAGAGAGAGAGGGACAGAGAGAGAGAGAAACATTTAACAACCAGAATCCTAGTATTGTAAAGTCTAGTACAGTAACCAAACCCTTCAGACAATTATTAAGAAAACGTTTTAAATTAATCTGGTACTGTTTCTATAACAAGTAGCAACGGCACAATCTAAATTTGTTAATGGAGAAACGATATTAAACTTTCTCCATGTGAAGTGGTAGTAAGTGTAAGAATGACAAGGATTGATATGTTTCCTGTCACATCAGTGGCAGGTGCCTAACTGAAATAAGGACCGTGTATAATTTATTTCATTTTGATACGATTTTTCAATTTTTCCGATATGCTGTTCGTAGTCAAACATAAAAACAGATTTTTCCGTCACTGTGACCTCAATATGTTCAATAATCTTGAAAACTCAAAATTGTATTAGCAGGGTTCAACACAATCTTTACCTAAAGTCGGCCTATCTGTGGCACAGGTAGCCTAGAGAGGTCAGAGCAGATTAAAAAAAAACTGTAATTTTCTGAAAGTGGATTGTCAATGGCAGTGCGAAGTTGGACAATCGTGCGGGTTTCTGCGTCGCGGCGGACACAGCTCTAACTCCCGAGAGATGGGTGAAATATGTACGCAAAGAAAGCCGCTAGCGGTGTAATGATTCAGGTTCTCACGATTACTGTTAAAATTACAACGAAAATAACCAAGTGCCTCATCACAAGAGATGTTGGAAATGTCCTCCCCTTGTCCTCCACATAACACTTGCACTTTTTAAAGGAAATTTTCTTTCATGCGCATAAGTTCAGCTTCCAAGATAGAGTTAATTCCTCTTGTGATACTGTCTTTAAGTTCTTCTAACAATATATGATTATTTTTTATGTGGGAAATTGAAAAATAAAGTGTCAAGTTCAAACATCCATTCATTAAAAGAACTTAAAGACAACATCACAAGAGAAATTGATTCTATCTCGGAAACTGAACTTATGTCCGTGAAACAAAATGTCCCAAAAAGGTGCCAGTGTTGTGTGGATGAAAGAGGACATAGGCCCTACCAACATCTCTTGTGATGAGGTGGTTAATTTCAATGCAATTTGAACTGTAGTCGAGAGAACCTGAATCATTACTCCGTTAGGGCTTTATTTGCGTAGATATTTCACCCGATCGCTCTGGAGTTAGAGCTGTGGCCGCCGAGACACAGAAACCGACACGATTGGCCAACTCTTACGTGAAACGTCCTGTATATGGAGTGCACATAGAATTTTAATTTGGGAGTCAATAAAAACCTTCATAAAGTAAAAGGAACTCCTGGAAGTAAGGCAATACCGGTTTCTAAAAAGCCATGTATAATTATGTCCACAACTAGAAACTTTTGGGAAAGGGCCCCTAGCACTCTCGCCCCCTTAAATACGCCCCTTCCCAGTGTGTAGATCTGCAATGTCGGAAGGAAAATATCAGCAACTAAATTAGTAAAGCTGAAGACAGCAGGCAGGTTGTTACCGATGTTCTTCGAAGAAGGCAATTCGTAGAATTCTTTTTATTCTTTGAATCATTAACTTTGGAGGCGTATGTACAAGAGTTGTAGGAATAGTTTTGTCAGTGCCTTGTACACAAAATCGCCGTGTTCTGGGGTGGGAAAGTATATTGGCACTATTATTTTATTTTGATTTCTTTGCAACTCAATGAAGAGGGCATAGGTGAGAATGTTTAAGGGTAATTACAAACAACGCATGGCTCTTGACTCTTGTTGGGGATCAGATTAGGTAATTATGAGAACTACCGACCCTCCCTCACTTTTATTCTCTCACGCTGCGAACCGTGAAGTTAAAGGTAATCAGTGCAATGGTAGCGGTGCTAGCCCGCATCGAGCCCAAGGGCAAAACCTACTCCACAAACTCCATGGTCTTTCCTTCGGGTTCCCATAACGTTCTGTTATTAACAGTAGCAACTTTAAAACAATATTATTTTTCTTTCTCTATCTTACGATAGATAAGCAGAGAAAATATTGTACTCTATCGGGAAATTCGACGATGAGTTCCAATTATTAAAGCATGTTCAGAAAGCCCCTGAGTCAAAAATAATATTTATAAAAGATCGCTGTAAGCGAATCTGTTTCTGTCTAACACTAAAACTTTATCTGAAGACATTTTTTCTCGAAAATGGTTTATTGGCTAACGTAACGTGTGGTTCAGATATATTTCACTCTAGCCCTATAGCCTTAACTCTGCCAGGCAAAATAAAACTCTATTATTATTATTATTATTATTTTTTTTTTTTTTGTTCGCGCATGATCCATGTAGGACTACGCAAAGTACTTAGAGGCGTTTCTGTGTTTTTCTTTGACTCCATATTGCTTTCATCCTTTGGCTGTGAGCTTCCTTCCTCTCGTTTGTCCATGTTGTACCAGTTTTTTTCTTTGGTATGTCCTCTTGGTCAACTTCCCACTTATGTACCTTAATTCTAAAGCTATCTGTTTTCAAAATATCTTCTGGAGTAATTTCTGCCAGTTTTAATTCATTTTTTTACTTCAATCCATTTCATAGTAGGCCTATCTACCTTTGGTTTACTTCTACTTTCATAGAATTCCAATACCTGTTTCGTGAGCCTATTTGAATTCATTCGTTTAATATGTCCATTCAATTTTAACCTTCGTTTTCTGATATCACTATGAATGTCTGTATATGTTTTTATTTCCTTTTTACTCCTAAGTCTGTATTCTTCACCTACGCTTCGTGGACCTAAAATTTTTCTCATAATTTTGCACTCTTTTTTTATTATATTTTCTACATCTGTTTTTCTGTTCAAAATTAGAGTTTCGGCTCCATAAAAGCACTCGGGTTTAATTACAGTGTTATAGTGTCTCAATTTTGTATATTTAGATATGCACTTCTTATTATAGATGTTTTGTGTAAGCCGATATGCTGTCTCCATTTTTTGGCATCTATTATTATTATTATTATTATTAATATTATTATTATTATTATTATTATTATTATTATTATTATTCCTCCAAGGATGGAAGGAAGAAGACATAACAAAACAAGGAAATAATATTTACAACAACGAAACTCACGTTAATAAATGTATTACTGTGTAAGACTATATGGCTAAAGACCTACCATGAAGACAATATAAATCACTTTAGTTTGCTAGGGAGGGATTAATGTTCCCAGTGTTACGGTCCAGGTGGACACATCTCGGCTCAAGTAACATATGTGCAGGCGTGGTATGTGTGCTCCTGCACGTGTATTACTCCCCATGTCTACACTATTTTTAAACCACCAGATATAAGTGGCAGTCTGCAATGCTGCATTCTACACTGTATACGTGTACAGCAAAACCGTCCGAACGTTTTGAGAAATATTCGGCTTAGCAGTAGAGCTGGGACAAGTAGCTGAATAACAGTTAACTGCGCAGACAATTATTTGCAGAGGAGATTAAACGTAACATTAACTGTTATTCGAACACATAGTTAAATGGATACTGTTATAAGTTATCTGGATTTTCATGTCGATTAACAATAGACAGAATAACTGTAGTTTATTCTTATTCTCTGGGATTACTTTATGTAGTGTATAATTCTCTATGCTTGCTATGCGAACAATACCATATAACAGTCGCTAGAAGTAGCCACATGACTGTCTATCCTTTCTAAACATGACGAAACTCTCTTTTAACAGTTAATTGGACAACTACAAATAATTGTATTATTGATTACCAGGGCCCGGATTCTAATGACATGCCATCTTTTTATTGATACTGCATAGACATTGCCAACTTGTGGATAAATCCTAATCATGGCCATGAAATGCATTTTTATTAGGGCATTTTTTGTCATTTTATGCCATTTTATATTTTTTAGGGCATTTATTTCAATTTTAGGTCATCATTTTGTCATTTTCGTGTCATTTGCTTCCTTATTTAGTCATTTTCATGTATTTACATTGAGTGTATTAACTTTTTTTTTCGTCGCTAGCGGTGCTGTCTTTGAAGTGTTGTTTGTTTAATGCAAGAAGGAAAAATTCGGCATTAAAGTGTTGACATGTCTCAGTCGGAAGTGAGAATCAAAGAAACGCCAAAATTTTGTATTATATTACTATTGTTGTTAGATTGACTTGGCACCTGCTTGGATTTGAGAGTGCAAACTACTGTTTACTCTCAATAAACAATAACATAATCCGGCAGACCACAAAAGGATGTGCCGAATTTTGACTCACCAGTGCCTCAGTGCCAGTATAAATTTCCGTGAGAAAAGAGCATTCACAACATTACAGTGATTTACAGTTTTTACAATTATGTACAAACTAGTCTATAACTTTGTGTGTACAATAATAATTTTTATAAATAAAATATCAGTTTTTAGGTCATTTTTTATAATTATTAAGTCATTTTCTTTAAAATTTAGGGTCATTTTATAGGTCATTTTTCAAACAATTTTAGGTCATCAGAATCCGGGCCCTGTTGATTACATTATTAATTGGATGACGTCATTTTCCAGTTCTTGATAACTGTTATCCTATTAATCGGATAAAATACAATGGTTATCTGAGCAGTTCAGTTAACCATTTAGCTATTATATATAGCAGATAATTTTGGGAAAAAATTATTTTATGAAATAAAATAGAGTTGAAATGAATTTAAATTAATCGGCATGCTTTTCCAATTGAAGAAAAACTAAACACAACACTTAACGATATTATAATAATTTATCAATTTGTGTCATATTCAATAATCAAGAAAACATCAGCGATTCCTGGAAACTCTCTCCGGTATCTACGGATAAGTATAACGGGGCAGAAGAGACAAGAATCGTGCTCTGAAGATGCGTAGTAGCGGTATGAATTGTTGAGTGACACTGATGCGGCAATCTCCCACGTAACTAACATCCATACGGAAGGCCTGAAAATGGGTCTGTAGGCCCGAAACCTATAATCTCCACCTCGAGGAAACTGATTCGTTTTTATACATCGACACTTCTGCGTAGCAAACATTTTTAACTTAATTGTTTGTACTACGTATAATGCCTATTTTATTGTTTACTGTACATGAGCCTTCATGACTCATATCGTGTAATAATTATTATTTTATTTTCTGTTTCTCTGCATGATTAAAAATGTGATATTTCAACTTCAAAACAATATGTATTTTAATAAAATAACACCATTTTAATACATCTTGACAATAATTGTGCCAATTGGTGGTTTCTAGAAATTCATATCTAAAGATCAATAGGAAATATGGGAATTATTGAAGCTCTAGTTTCATGTTCTAAACGAATCTTCAGCAATCCCAATCATTTTCTAGTGTTCTACAAGACCTCACAAATTATAATTCCATTTGAATTCATTTTAATCCCCTAAACGTTATGATCTGAGTGATAAATATAAGTAAGAAACAGATTTAGGTCTACATAATATATTTAAATAACAGTTTTTTCTTATTTTTATGTATTTCCTAACTATATATGTATATAAACGCATCTACAGCCTACTTTATATGCCTGAGATATTACTTTTTTTCAGGACTTAGAGCCGGTAGCCCTTCTACCCATCGAAGTGGAGTGGAGTAGAAATGGGATGGGTAAGTTTGTCCGGAGTACATATTTTATTTTGTGGACACAAAATCTTTGTATTTTTTTCAACTTACTTCAAATATTCCAAACGATAATTTTTTTCCCAAAATTTTCTTTGTATTATGTTCAATAGAAATGGCTGAATTGATCAAATAGGCTTCGATCATTGCCTTCATTCATGACATGGGTTACGTTGTAGCCTATCAAGCTATCAGATGCCTGTGCATCATCAGAGCAAATACATAATTGGGAATTTAATGCATGGTTCTTCTCCCTAAATTGAGACATGTAGGCCTATACATCGCCTGTAATATCTATCAATTCTGTGTCAGCTTCTTTTTTTAAAATTTGATGTTGTTTGATTGTTTGGAATTTATCATTGTTAATCATGTAATGATAATGCATAACATAATTGTAACCCAAATACATAAGTTCAGCTTCCGAGACAGAGTTAATTTCTCTTATGATAGACCTAAGTGATATTGTCTTTAAGTTCTTCTAACAGTATGTGAATATTATTTATGGGGAAACTTGAAAAATAATATGTATAGGTCAATTTCCCATATATTAGAAGAACTTAAAGACAATAACACAAGAGAAATTAACTCTATCTCGGAAGCTGAACTTACGCGCGTGAAAGAAAATTTCCTAATAAGGTGCCAGTATTGTGTGGATGCAAGAGGAGAACATTTCCAACATCAATTGTGATGAGGTACGTGGTTATTTTCATTGTAATTTTAACTGTAAATGTGAGAACCTGAATCATTCCACCGATCGCGGCTTTATTTGCGTAGATATTTCATCCGATCGCTCGGGAGTTGGAGCTGTGCCCGCCGCGACGCAGAAACCCGCGCCATTGGCCAACTCTTGCGTAGAAGAAACAGTAGAGAATACCGTTAGTAAAAATATAGATTAAAAATGGTGCCACAACTGATTTTCAGAAAAATTGAAATGTAACAGAAGCAAAGAGTATACAGAGACTCTCTAAAAGGACGCATTAATCGAGATAATCATTCGAAGCGATACATCCACCCATAGGCGTAACCAGGCCGACCATATGGGGGGGGGGTTATAACATCTGGGGGGTTCGGGGGTCCTCCCCCAGAAAATTTTAAAAATTAAGATGCACAATAACGAGTTTTAAGCTTACCACGCTTTATACTCGTATTAAGTAATTTTTAAGCAGACTTAAACAAAAATTGTACAATTTTCCTTTTTTTAATCAATGGGGGGGGTTCAAACCCCCAAACTCCCCCTCGTTACGCCTCTGCATCCACCTACCGGAATTTTACGGAACTTCTTGGATATTGTTGTCAGAATTGAAATTTGCAGAGAATATAAATTAACAAGGAAGGCGAAAAAAAAGGAACAAGCCAAAATAAAAAAATAGTCAGGACATAAAATTCAGATCTTGAAAAGGATATTCCCGAGAGAACCCGGAAATATGATAGCCCTCAGATATGGTCCTCCTCTATGGGCACTGGTTTGTAAACCCCAATGAAAAGGGAATGTGTTACGTATTATGAACTGTTAAATAGAAACAGAAATAAAGGGGAAGGCCATTCAAACCATAATTCGTGTCTCCCTATGGCTCACTAGCCACTGTTTAAGAATTTCCGTCTCAATAACTCAAACTAAATTGTGTCATTGTTCAGAATAACATTGTGAACATGATGAGAGAGGCAGAAGTCATTCACTTCCGTGCTGCCGCACGGAGAGGTTAGAGTGTTCCGCAGTAGCCAAGCGCATCATATTGTTGCTGCACTCTACGTCAAGAAGTGGCTATAATTTCTCGGTCAAGCCACTCGCACACGGATTTCGTACTCGGAACAGAACAGACGCTTTGCGCATGCGATCGCGTGTCTCAGTGTGAGTGCCGGAGTTAAGTGCGCATTTTAAACTGTGATTTGGCGTGAAAAACACCTGCATGATTCATCAGGCTTTGGTAAGTGAAGTTAGCTGATACTTTATTTAAATAGTTTAACCATCCACTTCCGTGTACCACAGCCTCTTAAATACTTGATAGTTTTAATAAAAATATAATTGCAACATTAATTTCGTGTTAATTCGGTGGTTAATTTATTTTTACGGCTAAAATGTCAATTTAGAAACATTCTAAGAATATCCAAATCATCCTCCGTAATCTGACACACCAATAAGGAAAATATTAAGGGTATATTTCGTAATTTTGATAATTATGAGATAATAATTACATAAGAAAGATAAAGATTCAGAGCCGTAACATCGGTGCAAACTTTAACCATGTGCCAAAGTAATGAATATCATTGCGGGGATAGATTACACAGAAACATGGACGTAATTAAATTTAAATATGCCACGCCCCCTTCTATAAAAGAAAATTAACATTGTATTCCCTTGAATTTATCTAAGTAGTAGTAAGCTGAACAACTTACACGAAACATAATTTTACGTATCATATGTATTAATCAGGGCAACACATTTATGATTTGGCATTATTTTTATTAAAAAAAACACACACACAGAATTTCCATATACTAAAGTCTTTATAGCTAAAAAACAGGTAATGCAAGACACAGGTTAGGGCGTTTTTGCGGGAAAATATTTTCTAATAATTTTTGGACATATTTTGCGTTGTAAATTTTCTAAAAATATGAAGGCTTTTAAAAAAATTAAAGTTTTAATGAAGTTTGCTAGCACATCCCCACTCTCACATACCAACAAATCTCCTGCCAATTAAAGTGGGGGAAGCAATTGACTAAAAATGAAGAATGTATTTGAGATAGATCTTTCAAAGCTACATTGCTTAAACATACTCATGCTGTGATAGATAATTTTGAAAAGAAGTTTCATTTCTGGGTTTTTTAATTAATTTAAAATTTAAAATTTTGCATATTTCAAAATGAAACTTGTCACATAATACCGTGTCTTTTTCAGTATAATGTCTGAATTAATGGGAACAATAACGCCTCAGTTTCCCTTTATATCTTGTCTACGAAAGGAGAAAACATCTAATTAAGGAGACTTTAAAGTGCCTGAGACTGATACTTACCCAATATAATATACATACGGTTCCCAGTATTTAATACAAAAAATGCCAATTTTCACAAAAAAAAAGGTGAATATTTCACCCACTATCCCCCTTATCCAGGAAACATTGCATGCTTTCAGTACGCTCCAATATTTTCTGCTGAAGTGAAGAGTTTTCCATGCATGCCTATAAGTCTTGGTTGATGAATTTCATATCCGTTTGTGGTTAATACTTTTATTTATATCCGAAATGTACCACCTTATACCACAAATCATAAACGCAGAGAGATTTTTCTATCCTGATACAAAGTTGCTAGTTTTTTTGTACGACGTAACTAATTAGTGGTACTTAAGAATATTGTTGCCGTGGTTCGTAACTTGACATTCCCGCACGAAGTCTGGTTGCTATGAAAACGAAAGAAATCTCCGTGCGGTAAAAATTACAAAAAGCACAAGTGCCGTAAGTAAAATCATCATAATACAAGCCTTTATGGAAGACCGGAGCCAAGGCCCCCTAGTTTGTGGCGATTTTAACAGGACAAATATCCAGTCCCCATAACAACCAACACATGCGAGTCACTTTCTGAAATAAACATCTATCTTCAATCTAATATATAAAATCGAAAGTGTGTATGTATGTATGTATGTTTGTTCCTTATACAAATCTACATTTCTTTACCAATTTACACGACATTTTGCACACATACCCTGTTAAGCCCGGGAAGTATAGCTGTCGACATTAAAATTGAAACAAATCAGTCCTTCCCTTGAAAATTATATAATTTCTGTGAATATTATACTGAAAAAAATGAAATGTTGTTCAGTTCACATGACAACAGTGTATTGTTTACTTTGATAACATTGGGCTTTGGCGACTATATAATGCTGAATTATGATTTCATCGATGTAATATATTGGCGAAAATAATTACTGAAAATGAAATCCACGAAAATAAAGCACAGTGTGATGCAGTCACATAACTTTCTCTACCCTCGACATAAGAAATATTTTCTCACTTCACATTTTGATGTAGAATAAGAGGTCGTATTGCAGGAGCAACTTAAGTGTGTGTGAGTATGCTATATCAGAAGTCGGTAAATAGTCAGTTATCCATAGCTGTAGGCTTTTTATTAGTTGAGATTTATCATAGGCCCTAAGCATGGGATGGAACATTTTGAGTCCTATGCTCGCAGTGTATTATGTCCCGGGTTTTAGGGGAGGAAAGTATGAAGTGATACTGCATTTCTATTTTATTTCAGCTCCGAAACGGTTGTATGGTAACATGAGAATGAGAAATAAAATTTTCCGTCAAGTCAATACAATCTTATGTAATTTATGTTTCTTCTTATTTCAACCCCTCCCAGGCATGATGAGTAGAAGCAACGGAATGCAGCATTCGACATCCTCTATGAAACATAAAAAGCTATATCTAGCGTTTTCTGAGGGAATAGTATGAGTGCCATATGTTGTTCTTCCTCATTTCGAATTCTACATACATAATTATATCAGGACCTAGAGTTTCAACATCGAAAGTCCTCCCTAAGTTAATTTCAAATTACAAAATACAAAGCCCGGGCGACGCCGGGCCTTTTCAGCTAGTAATGTATATACAAAATATTTTCAGCTAATATCTCAATTAATATAATTAAATTGATATAAATAATCATCGTGCAAAAAATAGCATGCAATACTCGTGCCGTAAGGGCATAACGGATCTCGGAAATTGAAAAAACTCTTTCCTCGATCCGTATGCACTCCTTACGGCACTTGTATCGCAATATATATTATTGTATTGAACTGCCGTAAACATTCATGGTTGTCTATTTATAAATGAGATACGTGTCGATTTGACACTAGTTAAAAATACAATTTTTAATCGTCAATATTTATTTAGTTTATAAAACTATTAAAACCTTTAAATCCTTAAAAACAATTACAATTTTACATTACATATAAGTTATATACAAGTTAACATGGGCTTCAGTACACTATTATAAACTGAAGCCTATACATAAATATTTTTCCAGTATAGGCCTAACACTAGTGAATGTCAATATTAAAACTGTGTTAATACCAAATTAAGCTTTTACAGCGTCTATTTTGTTAAATATTAACATCATCCAACATCTATAGGACTGCTAAGTGACGATACATCCAATGCATAAAAAAAAGACGCTGTAATAGCTTAATTTGGTATTAACATAGTTTTAATATTGACATTTACTAGTGTAATACTGGAGAAAATATTTATGTATAGACTTCAATTTATAATAGTGTATTGTAGCCCATGTTATCTTGTATTGTTTACATATATAATTTTATATATATAAAATTTTAATTGTTTTTTAAGGATTTTAAAGGTTTTAGTTAGATAAACTGTGTGTAAATATTGACAATTAAGGATTTTATTTTTAAATAGTGTCAAATCGACACGTATATTATTTATAACTACACAATCATGAATGTTTACGGCAATTGAATACAATCAAATTAGCAACCTTGTATCAGGATAAAAAAAACTCTGAGTTTATGATTTGTGGTAGTACACTATAAGTCTTACCCAGCAGATATCAATAATTTTTCTTTGAGAATCATTGCCACGTTTTTATTGTACACGATTCATGGGCTTATATGTTAGCAAAGTCAAATCATAAGACACTCTTCAGTAGGTCTAAGAAAGGATTTCGAAATCTTTGGCCTCTAAGGGCCTATAAGGGCCAAAATAGGGTTGTAAAGTTATGACATTCATCAAAAGGAATTCATACTGCATGTACACAAACCCCATGGCAACATTATTTTTTTTAAACTACACAGGTGGCTTGGCATGACAGTGTGATTTCATGTAGACCTAATAGATATAAAATTATGAGGAAGGCTATCAATAGAATTCCTATAAATGATTATCATTTTTTTTTACATGAATTAAATTTAGAAGGTCCTGGGTTCTATTCTTAAGAGTTGAACTCATTTCTTATAGTTAGCCTAGGACTGCATTGCGAAAGATAGTAAGTAAAGTGTTCCCTATTACAAGCCATGGAGGCCCAAAGGGTTCCAAGAAGTTGAGGCTCCCGGATTTTTAGACAATCGCCGAACAGTTGTTGGGAGCGGAGTATGGCCTATGGTCGAGGAACTCCGTGGGTGGTGGCGGGCCAACCAAAAAAAAAAAAAAAATCGGGACGTGAAGGTGGTAAGGTTGTCAACCTTACGCACCGGCCGCCTTTACCTCCAGGTAGTTCATACAATATCAATAGATATAATTTCCTGATTAATTTCTATTTACCATATTATCGCTCTATCTTTACCTTAGTTTTTACCCCTCCCTTTTGGGGTAATTTAAGCGACCCACGTTGCCCGGGCCTTACAGGGCCGCGACATGTCGGGAGAGGGATTATCTTTGGATCACATACATACTTTCTTGACCAGACAGGACATGGAGGGCCTCCCGGATGAGTGATCAGCCAAATGCCGGGGCCACCTCCGAGACAACACAAACATATAAGACGAGATACATCATTCACACACTCACTCTGAAGAAGGCGAGGATGGGATGATGATGATAATGGCTGCCAGATGATATCCGGAGACCACTAGGGCCTAAAGTTAACAGACATTTGTATCACAGGTGAGGAAAACTCCCGGAAAAAACTCTACCTAGGTAACTTGTTCCGACCAGTATTCGAATCGGAGCCCGCTGCTTGAGACGAGAGAACGCATCCCTTACGCCCAGCTATTTACTGTATGTTTGCCAAAATTGAAACAGAACGATTAATTTGTTAAAGACATAATCAGAGTAAACTACGGGTGAAGGAGTATGTGGAATATAAATATGTCCACCGTGTTGGCTGGATGGCTGATGATTTATAGAAGTACATCGAATCGACTTTAAATTGTGTTCACTTAACCTATATATACATAAATTTAAGAATGCGAAGCATTGATGGGTTAGCTAGTATATATATATATATATATATATATATATATATATAGCCTAAAATACGCCATAAGGTACCCTAGTCCCAAAATATATTTAAAAAAAAAGCATGAGTGACTATGAACAGCGCAACCTGAGAACTAAAAAAAATAAATAAATAATAATAATAATAATAATAATAATAATAATAATAATAATAATAATAATAATAAATGAAGTTTTTGTTCGACCAAATACGTTTTTTATATGTGACATAACAGTATCTTAATGACATCCTTTAAAGTACAGATTTTCATTAAAATACTTGTGTTATCGATTAAAATCGAACAAGAAACACTCTAAAAGCTTTGAGAGTAACAAATGAAACTGCTTAAACAATCTGTATTTACAGTAAAATAAAATCAATTCTGTTCGTGTTTATTTTAATATTATACCGTAATAAACTGAATTCATGTCTTGTTTTAACGTCCGTTGGTTTTAGGTTAAAACGGCCAAGAGAAAAAGTTTCGGCTTACCCGCACGCCATCAGCTGCCATTTATCGCAAAATATAAGTACTACGAGAACTTACAAACAGCTGAACTTCGTTTATTTGATTAATTTAAAATCTCAGAACTTAAACATTTAATTACGATCGACTACTTAAGCTAAGTTTCAAGAAAATCCGAAAAAAAAGGATTGCTCCCAATAGAACTTACACATTATATCCCTTTCCCCTCTTTTCACCCCTTTAGGGGTTGATTTCCCCCCCAAAAAATAGAAAATATTTATTTGGAGTACTTTTACCAAATTTTAAGTCAATAGAACCAGTAAAAAATGTCTTGCCATATGAATGTTCAAAAATCCCTTTCTATGACCAAATTTCATTTTATAGCTTAAGCGGTTTCGGTTCAGCATTGATGAATCAGGCGATCGGTCAGGACAAGTCTTGATATAATATTATACAGTGCAATAGATGGAAGAAGTAATGTAGGCTATTTCACAGTTTTGTATTTTGTTTGCCAGTTTCGCATTTTGGATTCTATGCATATTGGCTATATGTAAGTTTCTGATTTTATAGAATGGATTAGAATTCACGATGTATAAAACGGAGATCTCGTGCTTTTCATAGCCTTGTAAATAATAATGCAGCAAGAGGGTTTTAGGAGCATAACAGTGAGTTCACATTCTTGTGTCTCATATTCAGGTTTTAAGTTGATTATTTTCCTATTTAAAAACTTCTGGCATTGATTCTCAGAATCAAGATATTACTTCATTTAAACACCAAAATGAAGCAGGACAATGCAACTATTTTATAAACCAACAATCTTACAAATAACTTCCAAAAAATTATGGGACCCCCTGAAAAGGATATTTTCCAAGCACTTCATTTTTTAAATATATTACTAAAAAAGTTAAAGTAATCAATCTTATAAAATACATTACGTACCTAGGTAGGCTACACATTATGTTTTCTAGTTACGTTTTCTCAAAGCTATTTTGAAATTATAACTTTAAATACGAGCAAGTGCCCCCAATTTTTTTAAAGAAAATTATGATTGTGTAATTATCTTAGTTTAGGTGTACGATATATGTGGCAAGATTTTCAAAATTTTATTATAAACAGTATCAATTTTAATTTCAAAGTCTATGAATACCTTAAGCAGACAATCTGTCAGTAAAACTATCAGCATTCGTTGTATTACTGTAGACGAGTTTCATTAAAGAAAAAAAAACCTTATTGATTATAATGATTGAAAATAAAGAAATAAAGATGAAAGAAGATCCTTTATTAATTTTTTTATTAACAAACTTTTTGATTGGAAGTCAAATATACTTAATACATTAAGTACATTCTTCACATTGGAAGTTCTGACTACACTAAGTAGAGCTGTACCCTCATTTGATTACTTACATTTATATAGGCTACACGATGTATCTAGCCGTCGAGTATGAGACCATAAGGAAACAGTACACCGTTGCTCATAAATGGTCCGAAAGGAAGAGTTTCCTGTGGCATCACTCATTATGGTGTGATGGACAAAGAACTGTGTAAATAGTCAACAGAATTAGTCATCAGAAACGTGTGTTGAATCAGCCATAGAAATACAGACAATGCAAAGAAAGACGCAAGCAAATTGACAATACAAACCATTTGTTTCGGTTATGCTATGAAATTGAGATTATTCAACAGAGGATTTCGGATGAATTATATATTTTCCTCATATCTTTCAATAGTACATTAAGGCAAGAGTATGTTTTTATAATACAGTATACCATAATTAAATGCTTAAATGATTAGTATACATTGTAATTGATGAAGCAAACGATTCTCGGACAACAGTTCTTAGTAGTTTTCGTCTTTTCCCTTTAGATGGCAGGCTACAAGGCATGCAGGCCGCAGGGCTTCTCTTGTGTTTTAACGTCAAACAACGCACATTAAAAACACACGGAATTTACTCAATATAACTTAGTATAATATAAAATTAACATGAAAATATATTTTATTTGAAATACACGTTGTTTATCAAGCACTTTCATTTTCCCAGGATTAAAAATCGTTCCGTGTTCGATAATAATCGATATCACACCAGCGTTTAACGAAAATCTGTATGGTAATGGATGTCATGATACCGTTACGTTATAGTATGGTCGAACGAAAATTAATATACATAAAGAGAGAGACAGTCGTTCTGGACTGATCAAATAAACGTTTGTTTTTCAATTACATGTCGTCATTATATAAGATGCAGACAAGATGACAATGCAGACACTTTTCGAATTTTCAGTGGGTATAAATATTTTCATTTCAAGTATATAATTTTCAGAAAAGGTGTATGTTTCAGTTAAAAAAAAAAAATTCGACCATACAGTACTATGCTTATTTTATTTGACGTAACAGTATTTTAATGACATCCATTAAAGTGCAGCTTTTTATTATAATACTGGTGTGGTGTCGATTAATATAGAACACTGAACAGTTTTGATGTCTTCAGAGCAGCAAATCAAACTGCATAATAAACATCCTGTATTTAGTCTAATATAAAATGGATTCTGTTCTTGTTAATTTTAATATTATACCAAACTGAGCTCATTTCATGTTTTAAAGTCCCTTGGTTTGAGGTTAAAGCGATTAGATTTCCCCACTCGCCATCAACTGCCATCTATCGCAGAAGATGAGAACGACGAGAGTCAGCCGATGTCAGCCGTCTCATAGAATCTAAAAATTCAGAATTTAGGCTAAACATTTAATTACCTTCGGACAAAAACAGTCGTAGGCAACTTGCCTATAATGGTAATTCATAGACTCGTATGAAAATAAAAATAAAAAAATAAAAAACTAGCTTCGCTTCGGTCATTTCATAAACATAGCCTATCGAGCCTTAATAAATGACATGGGCTCATTACATATTGTGCTTATCTGCTACAGTAGGAAAATTTAAGTACAATAAAATCTTAGCTTACTCCACTTTTTGTTAATTTCTAATCCAAACAAAAGTGTTAAATAGAAATTTAGGCCTACTTAAAACAGGCTTTTCCGATCTATCGCACTGTTATACTGATGTATCGATGCGTTTTATGAGGAGTGCGAATGTGCTTTGTTTGTGTGTGTGTATGTGTGTGTTTGTAAACGGTTTAGCTCGAAAACTATCAATTGGACTAAATCCAAAGTCGTTTGACGTTCGATGTCGTTCGAGAATCTTTGAAACTGAACTGATTAAGTTAAAAAGAATTGATGGTAATAATAGTTACGGACACAGGAGGCTGAACATCTCACATTACGTAAGACGCTTACCTCAACTATCTCAGCAGGTTTGAACTTGCCCGAGACCTTGTCCTAATCATCTCGCTTCTGCTCTGTTCCATGTGTTGCATGGAGAATGGATTATGCATATATATTTTTCCTTTAGTACGTATCTGATTGAGAACTCAAAACGTTGAACTAGAGTACTCTAACTAAAACGTAACTTTTTTTACATATTTAAACAATATTATCGATATTTATTTTTTAACATAAAAATAACATCGTCAGGTCTAAACCTAGTAAAAATAATTATTGGTATCAGTTTATCCACACCGACCACCGCACGCAATTGATTCACTCAAAACAGCAATCGGCTAACTTATTTCTTGAGCATATACAACGAACACCTTAAAAGTGCTATATTTCCATCCATGCTGTCCAAAAGAAATTTGTACTTTTCCTTACATTTTTAAGAAATATTCTTTTATTAAGCTTGTCTTTCGGCTTTCAGAACAAAGTTTCCATTGATAACCGTTACATTTTCAGACATCGAATTTTTATTCCGACCCAGAGCTGCTAAAAAATAAAACCATTAAAATTTTATTGTATAAAAAGTATTCACTCTGTTCAATACATTTTATCTTTCGTGAAAGCTTCAGGAACACGAGCAAGATTAAAACAAAGTCAAACTTTATTCTGTTCACACATCGAGGCTTCCGTAAGAAATTTGTTGGGATCTCTGATAAGTACGACACGGATTCTTAAAGCTTTTGAACTATTTTGTTTCTTGCTAGCTAACTGCAATATTTCAGTCACATAGTCCAATCTTATAGGCCTAATCATTCTTGCAGTTTATTCACGGGGTTTCCTCCAGCAAGACGCCAAAAGGAAAGTATTCTAAAAGTTGGTTGATTAATTGAAAAACATTTTTGTTGAGTGTATGTGGTGGAGGTTGAGTGACAGGGGTAGGCTAGTTCTAAAATTGTGTTCTATGAGCTAAACTGTGAAAATTAAACAGAAAGTATTCCTATGGTTTTATAGTTCCGAACCCTGGAAATTGCAGGCAAAATAAAATAAATCCATTAATATCAACTACCATTTTCTACCATTTACCCAATTATTTTAGTGCAAGTTACTTTATTGTATTATTCGCATTATTCACATCCGAATACAAACTTTGCTTCTTCGGGTGGCGTTCGAAATCACATTTGTATATATCTTATATTGTAATTTGTAGGAATAAAATTGAAATTTGAATTTAATATTTATTTCAATGTGTTTATTGTACACATTAAAGTGATATTTTACAAAAACTTGTCTGAACACGGCAAATAACTAAAATGAAAATTCTTTAATGAATTTTTAAAAATTCCCTTTAGGCAAGCCTACAGGCTGAGGTAGATTTCGAAGTGCTAAATCTCGCCTTATATAAGAGCTATCGAGAAACCAGTTAATGATTTCTAGAGTGCTCATCAAGAGCTTTTCAACGATACCCTATAAGACGTGGTTTCAAAAATTTCGAATTTCCATCCCCCCACCAAGCACCACCACTCGTATCCCCAAAACCCCCGAATCGTTGGTGTCACTGTGAACTCCATAGGGAGTACTCTAATTTATTCAAACAAAGTTTACCTCTATACTTCATAGGGGCCGAGATATAAATTTTTCAAAATTTCAATCCCCTCCCCCATAGGCGTACCGAGGGGGGGGGGTTGGGGCTTTGAAACCCCCCCCCCCATTGATTAAAAAAAGTAAAATTCTATCATTATTTTTAAGTCTGCCCTTAAATTACTTAATACAAGTATAAAGCGCGGGAAGCTCGTTATTTTGCGTCTTAATTATTAAAATTTTCCGGGGAAGGACCCCCGGAAGCTTAAAACTCGTTATTTTGCATCTTAATTTTTAAAATTTTCCGGGGTAGGACCCCCGGAAGCTTAAAACTCGTTATTTTGCGTCTTAATTCTTAAAATTTTCCGGGGGAGGACCCCCGGAAG
The DNA here is from genome assembly GCA_964059195.1 of Ectobius pallidus. Taxonomy (NCBI): domain Eukaryota; kingdom Metazoa; phylum Arthropoda; class Insecta; order Blattodea; family Ectobiidae; genus Ectobius; species Ectobius pallidus. The sequence continues at coordinate 119,908,531 of CAXKWD010000007.1, read as the reverse complement.
CTTAAAACTCGTTATTTTGCATCTTAATTTTTAAAATTTTCCGGGGGAGTATCCCCGGACCGCCCTCTCCCTGGGGGGTATTCCATACCCCCCAGACCCCGCGGATGTTATAACCCCCCCCCATATGGTTGGCCTGGTTACGCCTATGCCCTCCCCCGACCCTCCCCTTGGGCCAATTTTGCTCATTAACGAACTTGTCCAAACTATTGGGCCTATAAATAACATAATAAAATTTTGTTCAAATATCTTCAAAATTACGGCAGCTAGCGCGTCAAGATATATATATAAATATCACAAAAAACAATTTTGAACGGGCGGTGATTTCCTACTTAGGGAGGCATGAAACGTAAAGATATGAAATAATTTTTCGAAAATCATGACATGGTATCGATTGCAATAGGTAGATTTTTCTTCGAAATCTACCTAAAAAAGCATAAGCCTACAGAGTTATAAAACCTAAAATCTGGACCCTGCTACTACGTCTTGCGACATTTATTAGAAACAGGTTCATCTAGTTTACTAATTCATGGATTTTGTAACATTGCATTTTATAGTGTATAAAAGAAATGGTAAGCTTTCTGAAGCAGATAAATTGAGGAATGAATTAACGAGCCTACCACCATTTAAAGGGAGATAATGGTATTTTTCAAGTATTTTTTTTCTATTTGATGTAAAAAATTAATTTTAGTGTAAAGAGAGCTCTTTTTAAATTTATTTTGGGGGTCCCAGTTTTTTAAAACAAAAGACCCAAAACAGGGTTTTACTAAAATTGATATTTCTACATGCTATATGCGATATTTTTACAATAGAATCAATTAGCAGAATTCTGTTCTAGAAGAAATATTCCTAATAGTTTAGAAAATGTGTGTTCCAAATTTCATCTATCTATTTTTAATAGTCCGGAAGATAATGTCAAGTTTAGTCAAAATAATGAAGTTATGGGAACAGCAATAAAAAGTTAGCTTGCATTTAAGGAATCTTGCTTTGAGACTTCATAAGACTTTCTTCGAAACTGTTGACCTTTAAGTCCTCATCTTTTACTTTGGCAACATGGTTATGCGATTTTTTTCTTTCTTTATTTCTGTTTCTCGATAGGCTAAACCATATTCCACTGAGTGTGATTTAGTAACTTACAGGGCAGGGAGACTTTCATAAGAAGCAAAGAGAGAAAACAAAGGCCCTCAACCAAAGGACATACTCCATCTATTGTTCCATTTTCCGTTCTTGTATGCCTTAAATTAATGGGGAAAATGTGTTTTGATTTGGTTGTTTGCTTCAGTATTAATAGAACTACATATTTTCTCTATGTTCAGTCATCTGTCTCGCGGGACGTGTCTCCGATCCGGTATTCACCTAGTAGAGTGAGGAAAACCCGAGAAAACCTCACTCGGATCAGCTACTGCGTGGATTCACCCGTAGAGGTCCAAGCACTTTGGACAATTGCCTATTTTGTGCACTGTTTTCCCCCAGGAGCCTGAACATTCTGCAAAAAAACGGCCACAGGCACTTTAAAAATTGCGTCTCAGCATCTAGTTAGGTCGGAAATATGCACAAATTGTTATGCAATGTATTCTACACATAGCCTATACCAGAATATCGTAAAACATTTTTTTTTTCCAAAATTTCTTCCCCTAACTAAAATGTACAAAAGCTATTTTTGCTTCAAATAGGTCAATTTATTCATCGGTGAAAAAATAAAAATTATATGAAACACTCACTTGATTTCCTCTATCCAACATATTCTAACACAAAAAAATCCCTTTAGGCAGGCCTACAGGCTGAGGTAGATTTCGAAGTGCTTTTGGTTTAATTTATTATCGCTGCGCAGCACTCTTCTTTTTTAGCCTTGGCATGGCAAACCTGCAGTAAAGAGGAAGAGCCTACAATCATTTGTTTTAACAACAAGAATAGGATATAATATTCTGGGAGGCCGTGCGCAAGATCAGCAATGAATAAAATTAGCAAAGCCGCTAAACAAGACAAAATTATGATATTATAATTCTTTTAAGTGTTATTATTTTCAAACATTAAAATCTCGCGTCATATGAGAGCTATCCAAGAAACTATTTATTGATTTGTAGAGTACTCATCAAGAGCTTTTCAACGATACCCCACAAGACGTGGTTTCAAAAGTTTCGAATTTTCATCCCCCACCCCCACCCTCACTCGAACCCCCGAATCGTTGGTGTCACTGTGAACTCCATAGGGAGTACTCTAATTTATTAAAACAAAGTTTCCCTCTATACTTCATAGGGGACGAGATATAAATATTTTAAAATTTCAACCCCCTCCCCCGACCACCCCCTTGGGCCAATTTTGCTCATTAACGAACTTGTCGGAACTATTGGGCCTAGAAATAACATAATAAAATTTGGTTCAAATATCTTCAAAATTACGGCCGCTAGCAGGTAAAGATATATATACCAAACATTTTTTTTAACAGGCGGTGGTTTCGTACTTAGGGAGGCATGAAACGTAAAGATATGAAATAATTTTTCGAAAGTCATGACATGGTATCGATAGCAATAGGTAGATTTTTCTTCGAAATCACCTAAAAATAGACGGTTGTATTGCAGTAGCATGCTTTCAATTGCCTAGTCTTACTCAAAGTCGCATTATTCCCAAGGCAAGGCTAAAACCTAACATTGTGCGTGGTGGATGGGATAAGTGACTTATTAGTCTATATTAATTCCCGTCAAAAGAGCCGCACCATTTAATGAGGGAGTTGATTGCGAATAATGGCGGCAGGGCTAGAGCGATGTGCCTATAATGGCGTTAATACAATAATAAGAGAGAAAGTTCACAAATTGAACCTCGTCGAGGACTGCTTCACACGATAATAAGAGACCGCAGTACTTGCTCAGGTCACTGCAACAGTAGTCGACAGACCTGCAATAAACTTGCGTGTTCAGTTTGTTTCTTATTTAATAGATCCACAGCACGTGAACCTCATGTATTTTAATGTACTTTAGGAGGTTAATTTATTAGGTCTACCACAGTTATGGTTTTTCCCAACATGTCCTCTTTTTAAGGTCTTAATTTTCCGTCCGAGCAGATTCCCAGAACGTTTTAAAATTTGCGGGATTTTGCCTTGTTTCTTTCTTCACCTTCTTAATAATATATATCGATTTATTTCCTCCCTAAATTTAAATTCTGGCTACATTATATCCAAAAGGTTTCGTCATAATCCGGTGGGCGGATATATCGCTTCGAATGATTATTTCGATTATCGCGTCCTTCTAGAGAGTTTCTCAATAATCGTTGCTAAATTCACATTTAAATTCTTCTGAAAATCAGGCATGGCAACATGTTAATCTACACCTTTGGGAACGTAATTTTTCCTTTTTCTGACACTTCTGGAACTTCAAAAATTCACAAACACATGAAAAGTGGGCAAATTATTTTGATTCATCAAAGAGTATTTACTGTTGTTTTGAACTTTCGAAGATGGTGAAGTATCTATTTGCAATACGAATCTTTTCGTTAATGTAAAATCAGTCATCTAAGGCAAGCAACAGCTTAACTGTGGAGTATATCAGGCGCATACTTCTTGTCTAGTACAATCTCAGACACATTTCCGGCAAAAAAATTCATTTTTAGTGAAAAAAAGTCAACACTTCAAGGAAACGCGATCTAGAGTTAAATATAAATGGGCAAATTAGGTTTCAGCAGAAAGTGCAACAAAATATAACTAGCAGCTAAAAATAGCCATTTTCACAAGTTCCTAATAACTTGTTACCTTTATCTGAAGAAATTAATATTGGATGAAACCTAATACGTAAAAACTGATACAATTCGTCTTGTAAGAACAATGATTCCCACTCAAGTGAAGAAAGAGTAAGCCTTTTTTTCTGCTGTATTCATTTTTGTTTCTGTCTTGAAACTTTATACACGAAAGTGGCAGTCTTTTGTGAAAGTTGTCAGTCTTAAGTTTGAATTTAGTGACAACCTCAACATGTAATGATTCTAAATAATTTTAACTTGTTGACTGTATCTAAAGGCTTCATCTTCTTCACTGTTTATTGTATTGGGTTTTCCTATGAGAGCTTTGTAAGAACATAATTCCCATCCTCTGGTAATGTATGGTAGCGGTCATTGTCTGCTGGTTAAGAATAAGCGGAAGAAACCTTTCCCAGCGTTACATAAGTTCTTCTTCCTGTCGGATATAAATCTGGGCCTGTTTTTCCAGTAACACACCAAAGGTAACACAAGAGATGTAAGAGAGATTGTGTTAATTATTCCCCCCCACTCTACCTTAACACCCCCATAGCGTGGCAGTGCTTGGTTTTTATTACACTGCAAAGCCTGGTGGCCATCAGACCAGAAACAATCAGTGCTGCTAGTTCTCTCTTGCGTTTATATCTAACTACAGTAATCTCTTATGCAATCTGATTTCTGCAGTAACCGAGTAATGGTGGAAATGTAATGCATGATTTTCAACCTGATGCTAAGGTTGGGGATAGCTAATTGTACTATATAGGCCTAGTACAGCGAATGATAGGCAAGTGTTGAGAAATTCTGAAATGAGGGAAAAGAGAGTAGTTAAACAAATACGTAATATATTAATTTACAAGGTGTTTGAGTGTGTTTATATGAATTTGAGAATAGATAGGAAAAATAGCATGGAAAGATAAATAGAGATAAGAAAGCCGAAAAAGTAAATATGGTAAAAAACGGTGAAATGTATAGAATACGATATAAAAGTAAGTAATAAAGAAGAAAAGGGAAAAGGCAACCAAAGATATAAAAAATCATAGGAACAAAACTCAATAACGATAAGTATATAAAACAGAAACAAATATTGATACAAATTTAGACATAAGGAAAGAAATTAATAAAGAGATAAAGAAAGCGAAAAATGTTGAAACGGTTCATTATGTTATTGCATATTATTGTGAATCAAGAATAATTTTAATGTATTGAATTATTTTTAATCATTGGCTTTCTGTCAAATCCAAAATTCATTTTAGACCTGCTGATAGAGCCAGCTCAATTTCTTCTGGTTTCTGTGAAGGCACGCGTAGTGATAGAAGGCACCTATTTGCTCTGAAGTATGCTGGATATCCAAATAAACATCCCACAAAAGCGATTTGAATTTCATGTAATTCACCTTAATTTTATAGATGTGTTGCCAACTATTAAACTTCCAACCTTCGCATTTTCCCTCTTGCGTTGACTTGAGACCGCGCTAAATTTAGGTTGGTTTGGTTAAGAATATTGTCTTGATAAATCGTTATTTACCTAAAGTAGTATGGAATATAATTATAATTTAAATGAAATAATAGTTCAGAACATATTAGCAATTCAATCAAATAGTGAAATAACATTAATAAAAATTAATTCATTTAATATTTCAACACAACTAGCCTATGTGACGTGTGTTTTAATTAATATTCATGATTTTTACGTCTATAGTAGAATATTATACATGCAACAAAATAACGAATGACACACCTTCTTCTTCTTCTTCTTCTTCTTCTTCTTCTTCTTCTTCTTCTTCTTCTTCTTCTTCTTACGGTTTATTTACTGACGTTCTTCTCCAAGCATAAAGTCACAGCGTCGTGGGAAATTTGTTATTTAGGGGAGGATTTTGTAAAGAAGGTTGGTATTATTGAGGGTTTAAATTTAAATTTTGCAATTTGTAGGCGTTTGTGTAATATACGGCTCATGTGTATTTCATCGTCGTGTATAAGTGATGTAATAGTCCATGATCCTGAACCGTACTAGTATTGCGGGTAAATTTGCCAGCATTTGGTAACACTGAGACGCAACAAACAACAAAACAATTCTTTCCCTTCCATTTATAAAAGAAAAACAAACTACTAACAAATGAAAGCTATTTAAACATTAGCGTTACATATGGTAACGGCAGTCAATTATAAAGACTATTTTCTAAAAACTATTTAAATGTACGTTATATTTGAAACGAAAGTGTGAAGTTTCGTAAGCATATATGAAGACGAGTGAAGTGGTTATATTGATTGTACTTTTGTATTGTTTGAACGCGAGAGTAACTTGGAATATGGAAAAATGCAGCTTTTATATAACCTCATTATTGATTCCAGGAATGATCCAAAAGCCTCCAAGTAAGTCATATTATGTACTTATAGATGTAATCCCGAAGTTGGGAAAAGAAAGCTAGTGCCATTGGTACATCCATTCCGCCTACGCTTATCTTAGCAACGTTATGTCCCTCCAGTTCCAAGATGATGTCCCTGAATTTACTAAACGAAACACCATACAATTCTGTATTTTATAAGATTTGAAGCTTTCACGGCGCTGATTACTTAAGATAGATTCTCGGGTTATCAGCCATCTTCACTCTGTGGCCTTCCTCAGGAATGTTCCTCACAGAGTGAAGATGACCGAAAGCTCGAGCCTAATAATCTTGACACGGCCGATAACGCGAGAAGTCGTCTTAAATACTGTATTTTGCTCTAATACCGCATGAACTTCCCCAATACTTTATAGCGAGATTCCCTGTTACAACAGAGGTAAAAACAGACATAATTAATTCTTGGGAGAGATGTCTTCACGAATGACTTTTAGTCCGAACCCACCTGATCTAAATACGGTAATACACTCTCTGAAAGACGGTTAAACTAATTTTCACAAATATAACTCTAAGCAATTTTTAGGCGCAATCCAAAAACAGGTGGCCCCTTAAGCTCCGCCCACTCGATATTCACATTTGCACGGACTGTGTGATGTATTTTGTTTCTTAGCGAAGAAGGATGACCAACTGTCCTTGTATATTGTCGCAAGTGCCTTGCACCCACTGACCTTGTATAGCCTACTGTCGCAAGTGCCTTGTACCCACCTCAATAGGCCTATATCTCCCGCGAGGTTTGTCAGCCTGTCAACAGTCGTCTAGCGATATGACGTCACACCTCCAACGTCCAATCACGAGTTTCTTTATAATACGAGGGCAGAAGAATTCGCTAGATCGTGGTATAAAAGATAATGCACCATTTTGGGTGAGTTGGGCGGAGTACCACTATCCCAACATACGCCCTGTTTTTTGGATTTTCCCAAATTGTATTGTGTCCTATCTTTAATAAAGTCAATTCACCAATACGTTTCTACCCTTCAGATTGAACGAGACTGTGACAGATTGGTACTTACAGACATAGGCCTATAAGGAGTACTGAAAAATCCAGATATGCTGATCGTTCCCTCCCTAAGCGTTAACTAACTTAATCTTTAAAATAGCAAAGTCAAGGACAAAAATATAATTCTTTTATAGTTCAGCAATATTAATAAATTTTCTGTCGGAACGTAATTTACAAAGGAAATACTGTAGCCATAATTATCTTTCCCCAGTAATATTAATGGGTACGGTAAAATGAATGTTGTAGAGCACTTTAACCATTATTTTCAAGAATTCCTCAAGTATGTGTGTTACTGCAGGATACTTCTTTTTAATTAATTCGCACTAACTAGTTATTAAATGGTCATTGGCTGACTGAATAGAGCTCCTGCGACTGTCTCTTCTCAAGAATTGAGCTTTATTTTAATTTCTACGAACTGGCATTGCGAAATTGTTAGACTGTTCTTGGAATGAATATTGTGTTCTACAAGCATGCAGACTACATTACAGCGCACCTGTACGCAATACCATATTTCTGATCAGTTGCAAATTGAAATACTCGTACAGTACACTATCTTAAAATTATATTACGTTTATTTGCAATTTCGAATGATATTACCCTAATGTAAACGGTATGTAAGTCTTGGAAGGAAAGAAAGAAAGCCATAATAACATTGAAGGACAAAGCCTCGAAAATATGACAATTTATTTCAAAAGGTACTAGTCGTATAAAATGTACGATCTTGATGTTCGGTTTAGGATATTGTGGTCCTTGCCATAGGCGTAACCAGGCCGACCATATGGGGGGGGGGGGGTTATAACGTCTGGGGGTATGGAATACCCCCAGGAAGAGGGGGGGTCCGGGGGTCCTCCCCCGGAAAATTTTAAAAATTAAGATGCAAAATAACGAGTTTTAAGCTTCCGGGGGCCCTCCCCCGGAGAATTTTAAAAATTAAGACTCAAAATAACGAGTTTTAAGCTTCCGGGGGTCCTACCCCGGAAAATTTTAAAAATTAAGACGCAAAATAACGAGTTTTAAGCTTCCGGGGATTGATCCCCGGAAAATTTTAATTATTAAGACGCAAAATAACGAGTTTTAAGCTTCCGGGGGTGAACCCCCGGAAAATTTTAATTATTAAGACGCAAAATAACGAGTTTTAAGCTTCCGACGCTTTATACTTGTATTAAGTAATTTATGGGCAGACTTAAAAAAATTATACAATTTTCCTTTTTTTAATCAATGGGGGGGGGGGGTTCAAACCCCCAAACCCCCCCCCCCTCGGTACGCCTATGGTCCTTGCAATACGGTATTATTGTAGCACGTTATGCACATTATAAAATTAATATTAGTGTTTGTATGCTGTCAAATGAATAAATAAGGTTTAAGTATCAGCTGGATAGAACTTCTGGAAATAAAAGCATGCTCTTTAGTAAGTAATTTCCCTATTATTTCTAGTGGAAAAAACTGAAACATCTGAACTTGTCCTATTTACCTAAGTTACGGATACTAATGTTTGTGGCGACTCAGACGCTGATTGGCTGTCCTCAAGAGCCAATCAAAATGCTTCGGGTCTTCGAACATCGCAGTTTTTATAATACCGTAGATTATAAGAGTTTGCTTAACAATTTGGTACGGGTTGAAAACATTAATATGGGTCTACTATTCCTATAGGCCTACTGTACTTTTAATTTTGGGATTTTACTACAAGCTCAAGAGCATTATGTTTCGGTTTTTGTCAATGGTGTTTTCATGACATGAGAAAATTGCACACACAGGGTGTTGTTCAGGAAGGAAATAGTGTACGTATATTCGGGACTATAACAGCTAATTTTCACAAAATTTCACAAATTCTTACTACGGTTTTGAAATGTATTCTACCAGATACTAGATTCTTCTACCTTTACTCCAAGGATTTAATTTTTAAAACTCATAAGAAATATTTAGACGATCTTTTTTATAGCATGGAATGTATTGGAATTGAATTGAGACCATATTATTATAACAAATTTACGACATGAAATCTATGCACTGTAGCTTTCTTTGTGAACACAGTATAACTCGATCGGTAAGACCTGAGCCAAACAAAGGATGCGCAGTAGGCTATGACGAAGTAATCTAGACCTGCCTGACCTTCATATCACGTGATGTTCCCTTCCAGTTCATACTGTACAGACCGTGTAAAACACATCTTAGTTGGCCTCACAGCATTCAATAGTGAAGTTTGATAAGTGTGATAAGAGCGATGTAAGGCGAATGTACTTATTCTAGCAAAAAGGTTGGTAGTTGTAAAGTGATTCATGGTCAGAATAGGGAAATAGTGTGGAATGTAATATAGGTTAGGGCTATTATGAACCGCATAGTTTGGAATGAATAGTACAGTATAGGCATTCTCTTCTGCCTCTACTCCATTGCTACCGGCGGACGATAAGCTATCTGCGCGTGTTTGGTTCAGCTCCTAGCGTCCCAGTTATACAATATTGTAAGCATTGTTTACATTTCAATCACTGAATTAATTACTTCAACTGTAAATGTCCCAGCAAGAATCTGAATACACTAGGTGTAACTGTACAAGCACAGTATAAAAAATGCTTAAATAATTGCAGTTTGTTTACCGAAAAAAAATATAGATATTTTTCTGTAATACTTTTTTTCGCATCTGGATAATATTCATTAACATTTTCATGAAAAAAAATGCGTTTTATTATTCTTTCACATAGTGTTGCAGTGCCCCATAAACATACTATTTGCCACTGATGGCCGGTTTCTATAAACTCGCGAATTACCTATGGGTAAATTATCCAATGGACAGAATTTACACAAAAATAACACCACACAAACACAAATAATTTAAAGATAGCAATCACATACACTTGTGGCGAGTTTCTAGATAAATGTTCTCTGGGTAAATACGAAAATGACAGAAAAAATGTTCCTACAAACTCGGGCTAGATCATTCCAAGGGTAAATCTTCGGGTTAATTTATCCTTTCATGGATGGCTGGATAAAATTTAACCTTTCATAGGATCAATAGTAATATTTAAACAACGAGAATCAAAGCCTTCTGAATTAAATTAACTGTACAACTCCAAGGCCTTGCTCATTATATCATTGTAGGTTAAATGGAACTAATTTGTCCATAGATAATTTACCCATAGGTAATTCACTAGTTTGTAGAAACCGGGCATAAGTGATCTAGTTAATTAAATTATATGTTTGCGAGAAGACAGCCTCACAGGATGTGACGTGCGAATTACATGCGACTGCGCGAGGTACAGTGAATATGGCTTGAAACAGGAAACGATCCAGTACTCGGTTACTATCGGCGACAGCGACACCAGTAGTGAATCCTCTGGAGTTACATTTACATCACGTTCTCATTAGATTTCTATCGCCTCCGTAGTCAAAACCAAACACAAGTGTGAATTGTGAAGTGTTGTATGTGTTAAGCAGTTGTGTTATTAATGGCAATTAGTGTTAATCACTCCACCCAGAAGTAATAAGAACTTAACTGATTGGTAAGTGTCTATGAACAGGGGAATAAAAGTGTTCCTTTATCTGCTTATCCGCTTATTATCAGTTTCTTTTGGAAAACTTTCAAATTTTGGAACAAGCATGGAAATACTATTTTGCCCATAGGCGTAACCAGGCCGACCATTTGGGGGGGGGGGTTATAACATCTGGAGAGGGGGGCCCCCGGGAAATTTTAAAATTTAGGATGCACAATAACGAGTTTTAAGCTTCCCACGCTTTAAACTCATATTAAGTAATTTATAAGCAGATTTTTTAAAAAAGTGATATATCACAATAATGAAATAAATAGTACAATTTTCCCTTTTTTAATCAATGGGGGGGTTCAAACCCCCCCTCGTTGCGCCTCTGATTTTGCCCGTCAGACGGTCTATTTATCTGTTAATTGCCCTCTGTCCGTTTATCTCCTGACTGTCCGCTTTCTAATAATGTTGAACTCGAAAACCGATTATTATGTAATTAGTGTTTGAAATAAGTTAGTCCTTTCTTACACTAGGTACTTCAAATTAAAAATACCATTATTTCATGATTGAAAAAATCAGCAATATAAACTAACAAACCTACACTATATCAGTACATCAGAAATTTACATTTTTTTTTTACATTAAATCTACCAATCTACACATCAGATTAACTTATACCACTTTTAAATAAAATTATGTATATATAAGGGAGATTGCCCCGGTATCGGTCAGGTCTCATTACCGGTCAATAAAGTTTTATATATATATTTGATAAATGTTCACAAATAAAACACACCATAAACATATTAATAATTAGAAAAAATAATATACAGAAACATATAGATAGAAATGATGTAAATATAAAATAAATAGAAATCTACTAATAAATAGAAAAAATAATATTTCTTTTTCATTATGAAATTTGTAGAGAAAAAAAATGTGTTGTGTAGAGTTGTCGAGAGGTGAAAGGAAAATTATTACTGTTGTGTTATAATTGAAACTTTTCCTTTGACATGGAATGCGGGCATGTGTTTTGTACAGTACTTCTGCAGCGCGGAAGTTAGCACTAGACCCTGCTCAAGGGCCGCACACTAATGTTATAAAAAAAAAAAAAAAAAAAAAAAAAAAAAAGGCAATTTACAAAAATTCGACATTGTAAAAACAGCAAAATAATAATAATAATAGTAATAATAATAATAATGCCATTTTATTACTCACTGAAAATATCACGAAAGAAGCAAAAGCAAAAGGTATTTCTAGCACTTAGGTAATTACCAATGGTGTAGTGGCAAATATTCCAGTGTGGGAACTCTAAAAATTCTAAGGTTATTTACTAATTTATTTAAAATTAACCTGTAAAAGTGCCACGAAAATGTTTCACACTATATGGCCGTTTAAAATCCTGTAATAATTAATTTTAAACACTTTTAAATAAGGTTTTTTATTAAATTATATTTCACAACGTAATTTTAAGCTATCCATTTTTTAAAAAGAAAAACCTAATAGGTATACTACTACTTCAGTCTCTTCCACACCACATTACCTTATACATTCGATTGAGCATGGCTCATAGTTGCAAGGAACACACTTTTCAATAAACGTGCTAGTACATTTAATTTTATGTAGGCTAATTGCCTTTTATTTTTGAAACATTACTGCCAGAACTACCAAATTTATTTTTTACTGAAGAAATTCAGAATTATAATTTTTTAAAATAACCTTTATATTAAAATTTACAACAAAACAGTGGGGAACACCGTTCTCCCGTGCCCTGGTAATTACTCAATTACTCGATTCAAAATTACATTAATATTTAGTTGGGCCTGCTTACGAATTTATAAAGTAGCGTAACAGTGGACAAAATGAATACATAAAGTGACACATTACTATCAAACTTCCAAAATTAAATTAATAACATTTAATAATTGCAAGTATAATTACTAAAATGAAAAGGAATGCTTTAAAAATGTGAAATCGATGTTTATAAAAGTCTTATAGACCTAAGCATATTTTCTGACAAAATTTAAAACTTACAACGCCAACATTAATAAAATTATTGAAAGCGGGTTGTTAACTGTGGGACTGTTAGGCTGATACGTTTCCGATTTACACGCAGTTCAGTGATCAGTTCACTTTTAGGTATTCACTGTACCTTGTGAATTGTTAACAGTTTTCTTTTTCATTTGGTGCGTTATTAATAATTCATGAAGACTGCTTATTTTAAAACATGTAAATCCAGGGACAACGTATATTAATTGTTTTATTTCAGTTTCCACTTATTGAGCCCCCCGAATGTTTTTTTTTTTTTAATTTTTTAATTTTTTATTTTTTATGTACACTCGCCTCATGCCTAGTAACATTACACAGTAAAAAAATCAGGTGAACTGTGTAACGAAGTACCAGAATCCTTTTGTTTAATCAGTGATAACTGCAATAAATAAATAATTAGGACCTTTTTTTAAAACTCGCTTCATGCATTTAAAAAAAATCGTTTTATTGTGTTAATACATACTGTTTAGCATCCTCTAAAAGCCTATGCAGCCGGCTTTAGCAAAATTTGCTTGCACAGAGAATACAGCTTGTTTTTGCAAAACTCGCTTCATGCATATGTAGTGGTCTTTTCAAAACTCGCTTTTGTTTTTTGCATACAGCGAGTTTTGAAAAAACGGTCCTCTTATTATGAAATGCAGAAAATAATCGATTTCTGAGTTAAGTTCCATATCGATTCATTAAGCAGGGCTTACGGAAGAACAAAGGTCCAGTTTGATAAACACATGGGAAGGAATATGTGGGTAGTGTTATTGGTCAAAGCTACCTGTATTGCAACTTCCAAAGCTGTAAAACAATATGTTGCCATTAAAACTGATTTGCATTTGATAACCACGAAGTTACATTTTCTAGCTTTGATGTACTGAACAGGATCGGGGATTCATCTTGTTCGCGATGGCACCTCGGAATGTTAAATATGCGGTGCGTTCACACCTGCTGCTCTGTACATATGATCTCTAAGTCATGAAATCATTATTTTAATAGGTTTCACTCTATTATTATCCGGTTTTTTTAGTTGTTATACTGCTTCTAGATCTAAATTGTTGTCTGCATATTTCACATTCCATCCTGTGTACAGAAGAACTAAACATCATCTTTCCTTGTTCATGCACGATAATGCTTCCAGTGGTTTTCACTTATCTGTAAGGAAAATTTCTCGGGACCGGCTTATGGGAAATTTAGTTTTCATGTTATAATAAGACGTGGTAATGGCAGAATGACTGAGTTTTGTAACTGAAGTAGAATTTGTTATAGGAAGCACATGGTTCCTACATGAAAATCAAGCAATTAAAACTTAAAATAAACGTCAAACAAAAAGTCAGTCACTAAAAAGGCACAATATTTTCAACAAAAGAAGTCACATATTTAAAAAATAAATGGCTGTACAGATGGGGTGTACTACAACTTAGGCCTGTGTGTCCCTCGGAAGTTCATTTATTTTACTGTAGGCTAAACCTACAGATATGGACATGTCACATTTACGTACACATAAATTCCATCGACCTGGACCGGGATCAAACCCACTACCTAGAAAACAATTCCCCAACCAGGAATACTAGAAAAAGGGAAACTAATATCCAACAATTAGTTTAAAATTCAACTTTTAGCGAGACGAAATCTAGTAAACAGCATATTAGACTATGCGCTTTTGCCAATACATGAAGTAAAAAGAAGAAATGCTGTACGGAATTGAACAGAGGCCTATAGGCCTACACATACAGTATAAAACTTGAAGAAAGACCATTTCAGTAAAACATGAACTTCAAACAAATATGTATGGACGAAGATAGTATTTGAGAGAATGATTGTTAAAAAATTCTTTCGGAGCATTAAAATCCAGAAGTGTATGGAGAAGCATAGATAGGCAAGCCTACAACAAGATCTAAGTTAAGGCAGCTCAAATTTGGATTTGGAATTTTCAGGGAAAACAAATTTTATGTTATAAGGTAGCAAATGTTTGTCTGAAAACATCTTTCATCGCATCTTTTTGGCAACTTTTCTGTATTTAAAAAAAAATCATTGGTGCTAAATCCCATGGAGGGGTGGGCCTGCCGTCCGACTGTTGCGTCATTTCCCTCCGTATTTCGAATTCAACGTTTGTTAATTGCAATTTTCTTGACCATAATTGTTACAACTTGATTCGAGTAGCTCTCATAATATGTTGTTCTCATGAGACCGAAAGCAACCTGTTGCTTTTTCTTCCTCAGAAGTGTCGTGCAAGTATAGGGAATCTAACTCTGCCCACAAGTCTGTAGTCAGCAACGCAAACCACTAGATCACAGTGGTGAACAATAGAGATCGTCAACCAGATCTGGAACAAATGCATCCAAAATCTGAAAGTTAGAAAGGGCAGGTTGGCTCTGACAAGTACCAGGAAGAGAACTGCTGTTCCCTGATTGGTTGAATCCGCCCAATACAGGTCAATATACGAGAAATATCCTCCCCACGTTGTGATGCTCGACACTTCAGGATCTCTGAGGATGGAGCCTTTGAAACGCTGGATAGTATCGAACTTCTCACCTGGCTGAAAACCCGAGAAGAATTTCTGCATTGTAGATGTATTGTCTAACGAATTCTGTGATAGTCTGTAGTTATCTCGGGTTCAATTCTCGATTAACTTCATATGTTTCTTTAAGACATTTAATTTAAATATCTTCAGTGAGATATTACTTTAAAGTGGCCTTAACAAAGAAATTATTTCAAATTCCTACCAGTGGCCCACAAATTTTGAGAATACTATATGCAGTCAATCATAATTGTGAATATTTTTAAAAAATATTCTTCGGAGAAACTGCAACAAACAATCAGATTCTAAATAGTAGGCCTAAATGCCATGTTGTTTCTGAATAAGTTACTTCTCACAGACAAAAAAAATCCTAAAATGTTTAGGCTTAACGTTCAATGTGAGAAGGCGCCTACTATCTACCTTATACATTCCCTTATTACACAAATAAATTAGACAAAGCAGTATGTTTGCTGTTACGATAGCTGTGTCCTTTTTTTAGGCCTGTAACCGACGCCGGTGCGCCGGAAATTTGTCCCGTACGATTTAATTACATTGGGTCATTTTCTATAAGTTCATGCTTTGCGCGTAATGTCAATTAACAATAACTTAATCCCAAATTTTAGCTACCATGAGCTGTAAATGCCGTGTGGTGTTTTAAAGAAAGAAACGAGCAACTGGTTCTTTATTCGATTAGGCCTATGGCAAAAAATGAAGATCTTACACAGAAGACATTTCCAGTAAAGTGACATTAAAATAATATTCCCGCAAAAATGTATTTGGAAAAATCATCTTCTTCTCTTGAATATGCCTGTTTCTCATCACGCATTTGACTCATGATTCAGTGGAGGTTGATATTCAATTGAGCTTCCACCTTTTAGGAGGTCGGCCAGTCTCTTCAAAAATGGTTTCTTATCCCTGGCTATTTTTATAAGTCTGCTGTTGTCTACTCTTTCATACAGCCCATTTCATTTCACTCCGTGTTTATTTTTCATTTTACTGTATCTGTTACATTGCACTCTTTTATTTCTTAATTTCGATCCCTGTCTAATCTAGTTTCTCCAAGTATGTTTCACTATGAAGCAGGCATTAAGAAATTACTTTCTGGGGGAGGGTCCTAAACTCAATGACCATAAGTTACTGACATCTTCCCTTTCTTAATTAATGACACAAAACATTGATTTTCTTTTACAACGAATGCTTTAAAAACCTCATATCTTTGGGGGGATCCAGACCCCCACCTCCTTTAAGTACGTTTTGTTCACAATATATTCATCTCTGTTGTTTTTAATAGTCATTTTGTCTTGAAGATTTACGGACGAGAAGGAAACCTGTAACCCATTACCGAATGTATAACTGTCACATATCTTTTTTAGTTTTCATTCTCAAGAAACATATTAGTTTTCAGGTCATAGGCCTATGTTTTATGTATCCGGATATTCCAAATCCTTGTGTAACAAGCTGTCTAACTTCAAGTACAAAATTTCCATCACTCTTAAATATTTGTAGTAATTTATTGCATATTTACAGTCTTTCATTAAATTTATTCATATTAACGTCGCTTTAACTAAAAAGTCATACATTGGATATTGGATACAAAATCAACTAGATATAATTACAAAGTTTGGTGCATTTCATGAACTTTATTGATGTGGTATATTGGTTGGCCCAGAGCCATGGAGAGGTTGACAGGAACTTCGCACCGGGTCCTTTGATCAGTGTAGCCTACCTTGGGCAGAATATCATTAGATGTTCAACAATGAGAGGAGATGCACATAGATCGCACCAAGGAGGAAATTCCCCGAAAATATGTATGAGTCGTTTCTTGTACCATCATGTTAATTATTATTTGTAGTTTGCAGTGAATAAACTTCTTAGATATTAGTAATGATTTTGTTTGGAAAATAAGCACTTTTAGCACTACAGAATTATGAACTCCTCCCTATATAGTATTCGGACTACGAAGCTTAGGCATCTATCTGTTCATTACGAGAAAAACATAATTAAAAAGAGATTGCTAACGCGTGGATGTCACGGCGTGGCGCCCCCAGAATAGAAACATAGGGGAAAATTCAACATTGATTCGCGCGCCCCACCCGCAAGTAGGAGTGGAGGACGCCATATTATTGATCCCCCATACGTGCGCCGGCCGCCATTACGGGACGATGCCAGACGTCTACCTTGCGCTCAATCAGTTGTCTATGTAGCCAGTGTTAAACTTCCCGGCGCAGTGATCATGTCTTCAAATTGCAGATAACAACTGTGCAAACACTCTATTGTGCTGAAATACACCTGCTCTCCTCACCTCAAAGGTAATGTTAATACCTGTATGTAAAACAGGTTTCTTTCTCAACTATTTCTGCCATTTACATAGCCTAAAGATAAAATTCCAATAACGCATGTCAGGTGAATTTTGTTCGTATTTTATTTGAAGATTATTTTGTGTTAATATATGGGCTTTTGAAACCAAGGCAAGCCCAAAAAAACCTAAAATAAAAATTCTAAAGCCAATATGTTTTACTGTAATGTGCCTAAGAAAATGATTGACCGTACAGTACACCTGCTACTGAAAAGCAAGTTTCAACGGTATGATTTTTAACTATTGTTTTATAAATGTAACTCCGTAGTGCAGTTATCACTAAATTTGGATTTAGTATTTACACTGTTTTTACCTAATATGTTTATGGTGTGATAAGAGCAGAACAATTGCCATAAAACCCTTAAGTAATCAATCGAAACGTGGTCAAATTTTGCTTCTTTAACGGGGATAATTTTCATTAAATATCTCCCTATTGCGAATAATGGCTGAAAATAACATCCACGTACGAATAAACTGTCATTTTTGGTCAAGTAGTAGGCCTATACTATACATTTTTTAATAGGGAGTTCTGTAAAGACGATTAAACAATTTTGTATTCAGATTAGTTTTACTACCCATTCCGAATCTCTAGTTGTACCATTGTTCAGTGCCCTTGATCAGCCATAACGTTTCCAACTTACAATAATTAGCAACTGCACAAACAGTTTCTGTTTATTCACCTGTTCCGAACATAAAAGTAATGTCATATGTGTATATTAACGACTTCTTGTTTAACCCGTTTTCACAATTAAATAGTGATGTCAGTAAACTGAAATAAGAACGATACATGTCAGTTGAATTCATTTTTATATAAGAAATTCAGTAGAAGATTCCAGATGAGCTAGGAACCCCTCACAAGCATGTAAGAAAAAAGTTCGATAAACTTTTTATTGCACCATATTAGTACTTCATATAATTTGTGTGGTACTTTAATGTTAGAAAATCTAAACGCATTGAATAGTCGAAGCAATAATTATTCAGTCAATATGTATGAGGCTAAAACAAGAATATTATATGAAAAATTCGCTAAGACCCCTAAATATATTATTTAACTCGAAGGATGTACGTTAATTTCTAATGGTAGGCTACATAGCGATTTCTTTCGTCAACCTGAACACTTCAATAATACAAATCGTATTTGAGAAAGTTTGTGCAACATATTTTGCATCTTTTTATTTATACGATGTAGCCGATATTAAAACGTTAACTTATTACATTTCTGCAATATTTAAGTAGTCAAAATTTTCCAATTTTTCTTTTAATTCTGAAAGCCTAAAATCTTATTTAAATAGGGCCCTTCCATCTAGGATTCTGTATACTCTCCAATATATTTATTGCTAAGGTTAGGATTAGGATATGAAAAGGAGGGACGGACACAGCTTAGCACTGTGGACACATCTATATTATTATGCTAGTTATCAACTACTTACGGATAGGATATGAAATTACCACATATAGTAAAACCGATATTATAGACCATCCCTGTTTAGCGACCACACCTTTTAAAGACTTTTTTAGGAGAAAATATTAAAGCTCATAACATCAATACAGTTTTTGTACCTGTATTAAGAACATCCCTCTCTCCGACCAAAGATAAGATTTTCTGTTGCTTTTAACTCCTATTCACCGACCAAATCATAAATTAATTGGAATGATAATTTTTGTACACTGGCCATGTGTAGGCCTTAGCCTTTCCATAAATTAATTATTCCCACAGTAGAATTGTCAGTGATTGACAGAAAATAGTACTGTAACATTAAATTATGTCAACACTGAAAGCCGTTTCTAAAATTTTTACGAATAGGAAAAGATCGATTAGCGCAAAAGCGAGAATGAGAGAGAGAAAAAAAAGTTGCTCGCATTCTGAGAATACATAATCTTATGAATGGATGAGGGTAGGTGGGTAAAGCATGGAATTAGGAGGTGGGAATTCTAATTAAACTCTCCCGACTAAATTTTTTATTATTTTTACTGTAAATAAAGACATAATGTGCTTTGTCTTGCGTTCTTCTTGTGTGAAGCTATGATTGCACATTTGATGTGCTAAGAGATTTGGAAATTGAAATACGAGTAAAGAAATTTCTACGCATAAATAAAAAAGCAGAGAACCCCTGGCCGATTTCCTCACACAAAAGGATAGATAAGATTGACTGAAAGGACCATATATTTAATTTGAAACAATAACTAATACTTAAAGATGTGTTATGTATTTCTGTTGTTCCAAAGCTCCATAAACATGCATTCACGCTATTAAGGGACCATACCTCTGAAAAACCAATTTTTTGTGGAACCATCGATAATCTCTTTATACAAAGTTAAAAAAAAAGAAAGAAAGAAAAGAAAAAGGCCATTCCTTTGGGGAAAGATTCCTTGCATATAGGAAGTGAAATAATGTATATGAACATGCTATATTTCCTTGTTAGACCCCTTTTTATATATCTGCACCAATTAAGCAGAATACTCGAATACAGAACTGTGGAAACAGAAAAATCATATGAAATGGTACTCAAAAATAGAACTGTGGGTAACAGAATTAAATGAAATGTTCAAAATGTCCTCCGTTAGCACGGATACATCCCTCAACCCGGGATACATCATCGCATGAGGGAGTCCATGCGACGGCGGTTTGAGAGTACATTTTCAACTTTCATATGAAGTTCTGTTACCCAGAGTTCTGTTTTTGAGAGCCACTTCATATGATTTTCTGTTTTCCATAAGTTCTGTTTTCGAGTATTCTGCCAAGTGGTGTAGAAAAAGAGCTCTAACAAGGAATTAAAACATTTTCGGACCCATTTTCAAATAACATAATATCAATCTCTTTATGCAAAGAACGTTTCCCCAAAGTATTGGCCCACCCTTTTTGTTATACCTGTAGAAGATTGACTCTATAACATGATCAGCCACAAACCTCTTTCCATACCTGTCTCTGGTCCGTAGGTCTATTGCAGAATATTTTCCAAGATCCACCGCACTTCTGATTTGTAGTTCCCGGACCATAGCTTTGCACGCGCCAAAAAAGTCCTTCACAACGATCAAATTGCTGGCTATCAGATGAAAGAATTGAAGAGATAAAAGGGGGAGTGTTAAGGGATGAAATCTGGGAAACGTCAGAACTCCCAGAAAAAAAAAAAACAGAAAATTAAGATTTTATTAACCTCGAATATGGATCCTGCCTCACTGATATTAGAACTCGTTCTCTGGCCACCGAAAGCCTGGCATGGATCCCAGTAGATTGACTGCTACTGACTAGGATCGAAATTATACCATACGGCTTAGGCTATAGCTTGATAGCTTGATATCATGCCATACAGGAGAAAATAATATCCTTAATGATTGATTACGCCTACTTATTTACTTACTCAAAGGCAATAGATAATTCCTCAGCAAGCTAAAGGAATATTGTCTATTTTATGGAACCCGAAGGTTCATTGCCGCTCTTACCTGAGCCCGCCATTCAACCCTATCCTGTGCTAACTCCATCCAACCATCCTTCGCAAATCCTACTTCCCTTAAATCTATCCTAATATTGTCCTCCCACCTACGTCTAGATCTTCCAAGTGGTATTTTCCCTTCGGGTCTCCCATTCAATACTTTTGAGATATGTCTTTCCTCCCCTATGGTTGATTATAAAGTGTAATATCTTGTTCAGTCGAGGTAAAATACACATAATTCGTTTTGATGTCCTAATAGCATAGAATATGCGTATGGTTTATTTTGCACTAGTGAATGATTGTACATCACACTGAAAAGCTACTTTGGTATGCTAAACACTTGTCTAATTGTGTAGCTTCTGTATAGCTTCCTGGTTACGTGTTTCATTCACTTTTGTAGTGTACATTCAAATTACAGTTAATTAGTACATGCAAAGACTGCCTTTTAAACAACTTCGGCGCTCCAGGGATGAATGTTGGGTCGTTGTCCCCTAACGTCAGCGTCAGGTTAAGGAATAATTTCTTAAAATAACTAGGTAGCCGTCCAAAATAGCTCTCTGCTGGTAGTTCTTTCAGTCTGTTACATTTCCCAAAATAGGTAGTCAAGGAAAATATATTACAGTGGGCTTGCACTTCATATAGATATTTGTTTTAGAAGACAGAAAGAAGAAAGTTGTGTGTGTGGTTCGTGTATGTATTCTTGGGGGGGGGGGAAGAGAGAGAAAGAGAGAGAGAGAAAAAGAGAACAAGAGAGAGATAAAAAGAGAAAGAGAGAGAAAGCGAGAGAGAGAAAGCGAGAGAGAGACAGCAAGTGAGAAAAAGAGGACAAGGAGGAAGGGCGAAAGAGAGTGGGATAGTAGGAAGGGGAGAGAGGGCGGGAGAAGAGAAAGGGGATAGAGGGTGGGAGAGGAGGAAAGTAGGGAGAAAGAGAACAGAGTGATAGAGACTGGTTGAAAAGAAATGACTAATTGACCTGTAATAGAAAAAGAGCCTATGTTTGAAATTGAAATATTGTGTAGAAAATAAAACGAAATGCATCTGGAATGGAATGAAAGACAATAGAGTAATTTTATTTTGTAGTGCACGTAACTATTAACCATAACTGGAAGAACCCCGCACGTTTGTTGTCAAAAATAAAAATAAAAAGTGTTAATTTTCCCACCACTTAGCCACAGAATATATGAGAATAATACAGAATAAAAATTCCTCTGATACTGTGATTCGAACCTAAAACCCATGTTTTGCTGATGCTGTACCAAGTGAACTAGCCAGACTGATTCGAATCCCAGTATCAGAGGAATTTTTCTCTTGAATTATTCTCATGTAGCCTAATTTCAACAGAAACAGTATTTTGTGGTTTTATGAATACATATCTACGGGATATAGGCCCATGTTAAATAATTGCCTCAAATAGCGCAAAAATAGGCCTTACTTATGTAAGCTTCAGGTCATAGGTAGAGTTGGATTATTCCCACAAAGTCTCTGGCCTTGAAGACAAACCCAGCAAGCGAGCTTCTCGTTACGTCTCGTTACCAAGATGCGCGAATTCGGTGCGCGTAAGATCAGTAAGCTACCGCTGGGCAGAGAGTGAACATCATGCAGCATTTCGTCAGTCGTAGAAAATACAATAATAGTTGAGTGGAGGGATGATCGCTGCGAGAGAGACAGACAACACGTGGAGCGGGATAGGAGAGCTGAGCCAATCAGGGTGCAGCTACCTCCCATAGCCAGGAACTCTACGAGCGGTGAGACTCGCTCCTAAGGTATATACGTAAAAACCCAGAGACGTTGTGGAGGTAATCCTACTCTAAGCAAGAAATCTGTCAACATATACTATCTATAGACAGACCACAATCGTGAGTATTAGCTACAACTTAAAAGTCGATGGAATTATTAGTTTGGATATAGTTTTCCGCATATAGGCTATATAATCACTAGCAATAATGCTAATTCCAGCTAGGAGAACGATACACGGGTTTTCAATAAAATTAATATTATAACTCAGCGTAAGCATAACTTAAATGTAATTGTTAATACTTTTTTAATTCAGCTGTGTTTATACTCCATTTAGCTACGGGGCCATATCAGGCCATATATTTTACTTTATATTGTCTATACAGTAGGGCAGGCCATGAAACTATTGATTGTCAATTATTTCTATTATTGGTGTATTTTATAGGCCTAGAGTACATTTTAACTAGGCTATATTAATTTAAATGGATATGATGAAATGGTGAGGATGATTCACGGTTTGCAAATATCCAATTTGGCATTTGCCTTTAAGGCTGGGGAAACCATGAAAAACCTCATGTAAAATTGGCCGGCCACGAGATTTGAACCTGGGACCTCCCGAATGCGAGTCCAAGAAGTTGCCATCTTGGCCATCTCGGTCGGTTGTTAATACTTAATTATCTTCTGAGCGATTGCAATGTTTTCCCATGTAACTTAGTGCGAATAGGGCTTTGCCTAGTCTAGGCCTAATCTAACCACATCCCAGTTTCCGTGTTTTTGCATTTTTGGTTACGTTAGGAATGCATGGTCTATATATTTTTAGCTTCGCCAGTTATTGCTTCCCCTTCCCTGTTCGATAACACTAGAAGACATGTCGAAAAAGTGATAATAAGTAGACTTCGGATTTTATGTAAAAACCTATTTTAATCCTTAAGTGATATATGGACGAAAACTTGCATATGCATGTTTCATAAGTGATTATGCCTAAAACTGATACTTTTATAGGACCTAAAACAGCCTATTTTTACGTTAGAGCCTAATATTGCATTTTTTGCTTGTTTTTCCTCTAAAGTTCAAATAAGTCATTTTTTATTATAAATTCTAGCATTTATTTTCAGTTCGTACTAAATTTTTAGCTCGGAATGTGCAGTACATGACACATTTGTGACGTGGTTAAATAGTAAGGAATGTTTCGTCTTCAGTAGAAAAAATCCTTGGAATTCCCAAGAAAATGTAGTGTTTTTCTCCCGACTCCCACATCCAGAAACAGAAAAAAACGTAGTTCTCTGAATCACTGAGGGATACAAGGGGTTGAATATACTAGTATGATATGCGTAGCTTCTGGGCGCAGGGATTAGGTTTTCACTGTTATGGTAGTAATACAGGACCTAGTAATAGGTCTATATAATTCTGTGTACCATAGGCCTATATCTGTGTTTTATCATGATTATTGATTAATGGTGACTTCAATAAATATAATATTCTGCATTGCAATTGAGATATTTTAGAAAATTGGCAACTTAACGATTTTATAAGAGACTATTTTACGATTTTTAGAACCTATTTTCCAATTTTTAGAGCCTATTTTAGGTACCTAAAACAGCAATTTTAGCGACCTAAAAGTCCGAAGTCTAATAATAAGTCACAAATACAAGGAAATATTATGATTTTACTATCACGTCTGGTTGTAGTGCGTACAATGCAGTGTTCTAGTCCCAAAATTTTCCTAGGATATACTTCTAAAGTTTCGAGAAAGTAAGGTTACGCTGAGGACATTATGGCATTTATAAAATGTTTCATGTTATGACCTCTTTTTCCCAGAACTGCTGCTTACAAATATTTACTCCCTCCCCTTAGACCTGTCAATCAGAGTACAGCAATTTAATTAATTTTAATTATAAGCAGACGAATCTTAGCTTTCTCACTTCCAGGAAACGTTTCTCCTATTATAGCTTCATAACAAAGAAGCTGGTAGTCTTGTAGACCCGACACCAATGCAAAATTACTTCCAGCTGTTTAGTGATTAGTATTGTCCACAGTAAAAACTTCAATTCAACAAATGCAAAGAAAAGAAATAGCCGTATTATTAGGAGACCGCAAAGAGGCTACCCCAATACCTATACGTAATCAGTATAGAATTTTGGATTAGGGAACCATGCTATTGTGTTCTTTTGTTAAAAAAAAAAGTATGGGAAGAAATCGATTTAACATGGAATCCATTTTATCTGCGTAAGTATACCCATCACTACATCGCTCCTCACTGGTGCTATGTCTGACGGTATTTCACAGACAAAGAGACTGATTATGTTATTACTGCTTTTGTCATTTGATCAGCGGTGTCCTTGCTATTTAACATCTTTGAACCGTGAGACTGGCAGTCCATAACAACTTATATGGCAGTAACATCTTATATGTGCACTTGGCTTATGTACAGTCCATACCATTTTCTGATGTAAGTTAAGTTGAACAAACCGACTGACCGGAACTGTCAACATTTATTTTTCAAGAAAAATATAGCTAGAGGAAGAAATTATATATACTTATATATACTAGGATTGGAGCATAAATCCATGGTAATTACTATTATCTTTTTTAATCACAGCCATGATCACCTCGAATGATCGCCCGCATGCTTCGGGATTTGACCCGGGACCGCTTGCATGCCAGGCACACGCGCTATGTATGAGACGCCTCAACTCAATAAAATGTCGTCCCTGTCTATCTCCTTTGTGGAGGTCCCTTCCTGTAGTTTCTCAGTGTGCCACACATCTTCTCCATTCTTCGACTGTAACATTGTCCAATAACCATAACATCGCTTGACATGTTAATAACAGACATTCGTACTGAGCGAGGTAGAGCAGAGGCGAGGTTCAGGCTACATGGAATATAAACAGTTAGGAAAACAGTGGAATGGGGAACCCGTCTATATAACCAAAAAGCCACCTATTCTTTCTGCCTCTACTTTGGTATTAGTAATATGTAGAGCTAGATTGATGGCAGTTAGGTTAGGAACAGTGATATTAGTGTTGATCGCCATCAAGTTCACAATCCCAGCCTTGTTTCTGGATCATGTGACCCATGCGCAACTCACTGTCAGTCGTACTTATCTTCCGATAGCTATTTTCTGTTCAGAGACTGCCATTTATAGGTTAGAAAAGTGACATCTTCATTCTCATTTTTCCACTGTTTCGGACACTTTCCATAAAACTAAATTATAGTTTCTATGGTTTTGAAGAATACAAGCTAAAAATCACAGATTTAGAATTTTTTTCTGTGAGTAAACATAGTGCATAATCGTGGAAACCATCCCCCGATAGTACCATTGGCTTGCCCAGAATTGATAAATCCTCAATAACATCTGGCAACGCCAAGGAAACAAACTAAAACCGATTTAATCAACTCTGTGCATGTAACATATTTTATGCGTGAATTCTTTCCCAATAGGAACACCAACCTTATGATTTTTAGGAAACTTAAAATCAACCTTACCTCTTGCGTGATAAAACTTTTACCAGAGCAATTCCACAAGCTGCCAACGTCGTAAATTCAGTATCTGTAAATCTTGCTGGGTCGCTTATAAGGATGACCAACACTATTTAGCCTATTTTTATCGCGATACAAAATACTGTATTTGTTCTTTCCAAACACCTTTAACACTTTTATTAAGAAATTATATCTTTCTACAACACGCCACCTTTCAATTCCACTCGCGAAAGTTATTTGACTAACTAAATATGAAGACTGCTATCACATACAGCAAGTAAGGTTTCCTCATTCACTGCACAAAACTCCATAGCAAGAACGTACCTCCCCATAGCTGTAATGGTGGTGCGTATTGGAACTACTGGTACCATGTAGCCTATTGCGCCACCGCCAACCAGATAAACAACTTGCTGAGCGACATGTTTCATCGATACCTCCATCAATGTTACAGAGTTCACGTGTATCCAAAAATAGCGTAACTTTGTCTAAGTCCCACGCAATCTCTCGTTTGTGTACTTTGTCGTTTTTTTACTACCTCTCCCCGCACCATAGGTACTATAGGTACCGCTAGAGGGACTATTTCGTTCGAAATTCGAAGTTGAGTTTGTAACATAAATATTGAATCCAAAAATAATATTTTCAGAAGTATGCCTGTGCATGTATCTGTGAGCAGCCTAGCTTCAGAATGGATCAAACCCGGGCTCGGCCAATGGGGTTTTGAGGACGTAAAATTCCCGGGCACGGAGTCCTCCGGGAGGGACTTTAAGCTGGGGGTCCCGTGTCGTAGATTTACGGCACGTAAAAGAACTCCAAGTCTATATTAGAGCCTCTGGACAAAATTTCTCGGGCCTTTCACGTCCAAATCATACCTTAGTTTCCTGAGGGGGGTTGAGAGGCGATGGGTTTACACCTTTCCCTCTGCCTTCTCTTGGAAAATAAGCGTAACAAAAAAAAATCATATAAGTAACAGAAACCTCCACTTGGAGGCCCTTCGCCCCAACATAAGGGGATAGGGTTCCAGACAGACAGAGAATAATATATTCTAATCTCGCTAATCGTAAGCAGAGGAACATTAGAAAAGAAAACACTACAAATAGTGTTGGATATTGTTGGATAGGACCTTATTACAGACATATTTAAAACTTCTCCATCGCAGTTAATCAAGATGAAATTTATTAACAGACCTCATTATCCCGAATTGAAACGGTTTGGAAGCACATGTTGTTTTCCACGATTTATACAGTTTATTTCTGTTTACAGTATGCAATATGAATTGTTTTTGTTGGATAAGTGAGCACAGTCTAGCTCACTCAGTAAAATGTATTTCATATTTGATTACGGTGAAAGTAGTTGCAGTGGTGGTATACTAATAGTAGTATTAGTAGTAATATTAAATATTAAAATGGTTATTTTATTTAATTTTGTAATAATAAAATAGGTTAATAATACTATTATATTTATTTAATAAACAACATTTCGACAGCGCATGAAAGCCAAGACCAACAGATTCCTCACGTCTGCATTGATTAGCTGAGTAGTTAACCATTTAAAGAGGACAGGGTTCGTAACAATCACGATAGGATTAAGCTAGGCCTATGTTACATAGCTCCCAACATTTTCCTCAGTAATTCCTTATGCCGTCCAAAATCTCATTATAGAGCTTTTCCTCAAGAGATTCGAACTAGCAGCCTCAAATGCAGCCGGTCGATAACATAGCATCACTACAGCAGACCACAAGTTGCGGTGTGAGATTATATTCCAAAATATTTAAAAAGAATTTAGAGGTAAAAAGCAAGGGAAATTTACTCACATTTGTGCGGTATCTTGGTTGACTTTAACTGGATCTACGAAAAAAATCTGCTGGACTTTTTGTTGGTTCCTTTGTTAACCAACCACTTCCATGAGAGTCTCAACAAAGTGCATTTTATACGTCCAATAAATTTGTCGTTACATTCAGACCAAATCTCGAACTTATTGAAGCGTAGTATTGCTTCTTTAAAATCATATCACACCTGTTCACTCTACAAGGAAAAACTTGAATAGCCCATTGCAAAGCGTCATGGGAAGTGGTGCTTCACTGCTTAGTCTTGTATAGCCTATATATGACAGCTTACAGGATAATATATAATATTGCGTATATAAATACAGAATTACGGACCATGTTGCATGCCTTGAGTTATGAGACAGTTCCGTAAAATTGTTTTTATGTTTTTAGACAGTTCCCTGGATTAATTTACTTCATGTACATTGATTACGTAATTTTAAACCTCTTTCTGAGAACACTATATTATCAAAATTGAAAAGTAAATTACATGAAAAGTAATTACATGGCTAAATTTGATTATAATATCTATTACATTTCAACCTTATTTTTCCTATTTTTAAAAACGAGGTAAATGCACTATTGACGGAATAGTTTCCTCCCATCAATCGAGATTTTGAAAATCTGAAAAAGAAGAAAAAAGAAATTTACATAGGCTAAACAAATTAAACGAAGCCACCTAATTTATACTGGACTAATCATAGTGATGCTTTTTGTTATTTTAATTTGATACTAGCTTAAAAGGCCCGTCGTCGCCCGGGTTTTGTATTATGCGTATAATTAAAAATTAAATCATGGAGGACTTTGATTTACAAGCTGTAAGTCCTTAGAAAGAACGACTTATCACACTCAAACTATTTTATCAGAAAACGCTAGATAAGGCTTTTATTGCTCATATAGGACTTATAACTTTGCAACCCATTGCTTTTACACACCATCCTATTTTGTCTCCTTTTACATCCTTAGGGCTTACAATAAACTTATCAACTAATACAAAACCTAACGCGTTGAATAACGTATGATAATGAAGTGTTCGGCCCCGAGGCCGGTCCTGCCCTGGGACAGAGCCGTGGGGGGAGGCCCACGACTCGACCGAGGGGCACTAGGCCGGATGATACCGCGAGTAACGTATAAGTGGATATAATTTTTTTTTTTACATACTTCTGATATAGCATACTCGCTAACAATCCTTGGCACAAACTCAGGCTGAGACAACTGAAAATGCTGTCCCCGCAATACGATATCTTATTCTACAGAGTGGACCAAAAGTCGCGATCGGATAATGTTTATATTGCAATAACTCATTTTCCGAAACCGAAAAGTAATTAAAAACTATCCATAGGCTGAGAGGAATATTTAACCCCTTCATATACGTTTTGTAGGATTAGTTTGTCGATTTTTCGATAGAGCAAGGACATTGTTATGTTTTAGTGACAAGCCAGAGTTTTCTTGCGCGCGGGTTTATTAGGCGATTGTTGTCGATGTGCAACGCTGTGTTATGCTTGTGTTGTAAGCAATGGCGGATACAAGCAAATATACGATTGAGGAACGTGTCGTTGTCAGCGTGTGGGTTCATGAAAAAGAACAAACTGGCGAAACGTACGAAGAAATCAGAGAGAACTTCTTTCTTCGTTTCAATAACGCAGCTCCCACTGAAGCCAAACTACGGAAACTGGAAAAGAAGACTTTCTCAAAAGGCTCTGTATTGGATGCAAAATGCAGCGGAAGACCTAAAAAATATTGCGGCGATGATGTCAGTAATCGTCTGAGTGAATGATTGGAGGGTTCACCGATGAAATCAACAAGGAAGCGATCGGCAGAAATGCAGATCCCAAGAACTTCGTTGTGCGACAACTGGCTCTGGTCCTCCTTAGAAGAAAATCTTGGGTTGGAATGATTCGGATGGATTCTGTTGAACAACTTAAGAGAGAGATCATCCGTATCTTCAGAACGATCACTCCCGAAATGCTGAGGCGGGCAAGCAGAAGGACATGGCGGCGCATTCAACCGTGTGCGGAAAACGATGGTGCACATACCGAAACTTTGGACGTTTAAGAATGACGCTGACAGGCCCAGGGAACTTTATTTTACCATATTTCCATCACTTAATACTTGCTACTTCAATAAATAAAGATTTTCCGTCAACTGTGGCATTTTATTGTTGCATAAACTAACATACAAAATATCCGATCGCGACTTCTGGTCCACCCTGTACATCAAAATGTGAAGTGAGAAAATGATATTCTCCACGTCCGGGTAGAGAATGTTATTGCGTCACATTGTGCATTATTTTCGTGGATTTCATTCTTAATTATTTATTTACACCAATAAACTATACCGATAACCTCTCTAATTTGTCAAATGCACTTCCAAAGCCCTATGTGAGCACGGTAAACAATATTGTTATGAGAACTGAATTGCATATTGTGATGAATTCAGTGTAATATTTTCAGAAATTATATAATTTTTCAAAGGAAGGGATGGTTTGTTTGAATATTAATATTGCCCGCGTTACTCAAATTGCTCAATGCATGTCGATTTGTTTAGGGAACATACATACATACATACATACATACATACATACATGCATGGATACATACATACATTACATACATACATACATTGCGTACATTACATACTCGTACATGCATACATGCATATGTACATACATACTTTTAGTTTTATATATTAGAAGATTACATGCATGCTGGTTACAACTCGGAACGTGTTAACACTGATGCATCAGTGAACTGAAATATTGTATGTTGTAAGAAAGATGATGTTGCTTTGGTATTTATGAGGACTAAAATTCGTGGAGTGTATCAAAAGTATTCTTGGTCGGGTTGTTTTGTCCTTGGCACTCACTCTGCTCGTGTGAACACGAGGATATTCGCAGACAAAATGCACGTTGCCATTCACGTTGCAATATCCACATCCGTTCTCATTTCGGAACCACTGTGCAACTTCCATGCCTTTATACACGAGAAAAATATCACCACTAATAATATTGCTAATAACTACGAAACAGTTATCAAAACTAATGGAATATGACAATGGCAAAGTAACACATAAGTTTTGTGAAAAGGCTCCATGTCATACCATGGATAATTTGAAGGGAATAAGCTTTTTATTTAATTATTTTACACCATTCAGCACGTATATGCAACAGGAATAGCCAAATATGATAAAAAAGAAGTATTTACATAATATCAGCGTCTATATGTTCTCTAACAGCATAACAGTTTTTTGTTGTTGTTTTTTTGTTGCAAGAGTCAAGTCTTAACCCTATGCTTGAAACCTCTAAAATTTCTGATATTTCTAATTTCTCGAAGCAATTTGTTGAAAAACTTAATACTTAAAACATTATGACTATTAAGGGATTTTTGCACTGTGGAGCAACCAATTTATATTTTCCTCTAGTGTTATTGTCATGTACATCATCAAAACACACAGGATTAAAATAATTTCCATGAACGAATAAAATAGTTGACAGAACAGAAAGTGAAGCCACGGTTAAATTACTTAATTCAATAAAAATAGGTTGGCAATGCTTACATGGGTCACAGCTTTTCAAAATTCTTAACTTGAAAACATCTTGTGCCACTCTACTTTTGCACCATAATAAAATACCACAATTCAAGTGTGAATGGAAGAGACTGTAGTACGAATAGAAAAGTGCTGTTGTTGGAACAAGCTACTTCAATCTTCTCAATAAAAATATCAAAATCTTATACACATCATGAATATTACATACATTTCAGTTTCAAGATCATGCGTTTGTTAACCCCATTAAGGGAACAATAAAAAAAAAAGAGGAAATATCTTCAATATCATTTGAAATTCATACTTCTACGTGGGCTTCAATACAAGCAATTCTGATATTCTGATATTGCAATTATGTTAATTTTTTAAAAGTCTTTAAAATTTCCTATTTTATTTAGGCTACATAAACAAAAACTTAAAAACTTTTATTTTATAAAGATATGAAAATTTGAAAGAAAAATCTGGTAGAACTAATGATTAGAACAACCCTGTAAATTTCAAGTATTTCTGAGTTTCAAGAAAATCCGAAAAAGAAAAAATATTGTTTCTAATACAAGCATACTCTTAGGGGTTGATTTTAAAAAAACTGTTAATTATTTATGTTTCGGAGTACTTCTACCAAGTTTTAAACCAATAGAACCATTAAATAATGTCTTGCCATATAAACTTTGACGCCCTTTATGACTCCCTTAGGGGTTGAATTTTGAAAAATTCCTTCTTAGTGGGGTTTCTACGTCATAAAACAAAACTACTGGCCGAATTTCATATTTACAGCTTCAGAAGTTTCGATTCTGCGATCAATCAATCAATCAGGACAAATTATTTCACTATAGGTGGAAATATTATAATAAAATATGGTCAGATTTACTAATCTATTGTATGTTTTTAATATATGAGATGGACCTCGTGAGTGACCCTTAGAGCATTTCACGCTAGGGAATGGCATTTTGAACCCAAACTCCTATTCCACTAATTTTATCGGTTGAATATTGGGACATTTTGTACGGATCTGTCAAAGGATTACTCTTCAACAGGGGCTCATTGAGCTATTCTGCAGTGTACTGGATAGAGCCCTGTCAGAGAATTGTAGCAAATTAGGGATCTCCCCACACTTTATTCCATAATTAAGGATCCACCAGGAGACCATTCATAAAAGTACCGACAAGGGAATATTGAAATAGGGGTCCTTGAACAGATATTTCCTAAACGAGAGGGTCTGACAATCCCGAAGGGACCTGAATTACATTTTGTATTCAGTAGAGCAAATGGGTTTCACTTGTCTAGACTAAAGGATTTTTCTAAGTAATTGTTTTTGTTGATATTTTGGGGACGAATTCTTAACAATACTAATTTACCAAATTTTTCGCAATAAACATGTTTATGAAAATGCTTGGTATTAAAATTACGGTACTTAATCATAATGCAGCTAACCATTTTTAAGGCAGCTTACTGAAAAAATTAAAGATACTCAAAAACAATATTTTTCACAATTAACGTGGTTCTTGCAACTTTGGTTTGGGTAAGCAGCCATTATGCATTCCACATTATCTTTTCCTTTATGGCAGCGTTTCTCAACCTATGGTCCGCGGACCACAGGAGGTCCGCGAAGATGGTGCAGGTGGTCCTCAGACATAATTAAAAAATAAAACATAAAGCAAGTGGAAAATAAAGAAGTATTTTTTTTTACATATTTCGTTATAATGTCCTATACTAAGAATATAGGCCTTCTTTTAAAAATGGGATGTAAAATTAGGGGTCCGTAAAATTTTTTAGACATTTTAGAGGTCCTCAGGTTCAAAAAGGTTGAGAAACGCTGCTTTATGGAATCCAGGGTTGACCAGAAAGTTAACCTTAATCTATCTATGGTATGGTAGAAAAAAAACAAAAGAGCACATCTGTCATTTTGCTCATTAAATGCATATATACGTCACTCAAAATAAAATATAGGCCTATAACAACCACACAAAAAGCTGCATAAACTATTACCACAATGAAAACACATCAAGTTGACTACTCTTCGTAGATCAATTAACGGAAAGTCTTATTATTTATTCATATCCAGGTCTAGATTTGTATCATAATTTAAAATATTATGTTGTCAGGAACAAGTCATAAAGTAACTGACTCTATTTTTCACCAAATTACTTACACTTTGTACATATTTTTAGATTCATTTAACCATAACTTAATATAATGTGTATAAACTGTAATGGAATCATAATATTACGGTATGTTAGAACTTTACAAACAAAAGGTTCTAGGTCAATTTTATGACTTAGCAAGAGCTACGGTGCTATATAAGCTATAGGCTACTACAAGTTACACTAGCTAGGTAATTATAATTTTGTGGTTTTAATTTAGAGGTAATTGATTTTCTAACTGTTGTTAAAAATCATATTTCAGAAATTATTTTAAGTGAAATAATTATCTTTGTTTAAGCTTTAAACATAGGTACTTGTTTCGGCTCATATCTGTATTAACGACAAACCTTCATTAATCACAAACAACTTATCTTTAAGTGTCAGTTACTTAATACGCCTAAGCAATTAAATTCGTAACATATTTAATGTAATATAGATCTTTTTACTGAGACTTCGTAAAGACGCGTACAGAGAACAGGAAATGTTTCATGAAGCCGTACTAAAAGCTATTTCGACTGGTAGGTCTTCTGCTATAATTTCATTAGAATGTGAGAAATAAATCTTCAACAGAGCCCAGAAAATAATTGTTCTTTTATTGCTGAGTTTGCAAGACAGGAAACATTTAATGAAAGCGGTTAAGTGAAGGCTGCATTTTAATTTATGAACGCCGGGATTGGATTAGGGGGTTGCATTTCTATTTTCTCCTTATTGGATCTGCAGTAGCGAGGGATATTTATTGCTTTATGAGGGTAGTTTTCTAGTGGGAGAGAATGATGTATTGGTCACGAGGTTAAATGTATGTCACGCACATCAACAGCTGTTCATGGTTCGTGTGAAGTATGTAAGTTCGGCGGTGCCTTTCACGTCTTTATTACTTTCTTAGCATACGGCAAGCTCATAAGTGACATTTGTTCCGTGACTTTAAACATATGTCACATATTAACCCTTTCAGAGTTGAATTTATGTAACTTAATTGATATACCCAAGCTTCAAGTGAAATCATCGTGAGCTCTATACTTAAAATCAGATAAATTTCAGTAAAATAGCTAGTTTCCATGAATGACAATCTAATACAACTGGGGAAAATCCTCACATTTTATATAAAGCATTATATTAATTAATCTTATACCTCTGCTTATATTATTATTATTATTATTATTATTATATACAATTTTTGAGATGCATTTGTACGTCAGTTGTCCAGAAATCTAAAAATAAACATTTATAAGACAATTACCCATCAAAACAATTATATGTAGAATTCAATGTTATGAAAATCGAACAGCTGCATAAGTTAAAGTTATTAATATATCACCATAAAAACAGATATAAATTTATTTCCTATAGTCATTGTCAAAATACAAGAAGAAACGCCATCTTTCGTTTCGCTGAATCAAAATGTAAGACGACCAAGGGGCAATTACATGGTCAAAACTATGGCTTGAAATTGTATAACAATTTTATTGCTGAGTACCCTGGATATGTAAATTACAATCTTAAACATTTTAAGAGGAAAATAAAAAATATTATTATATAATATTAATAGCACATTTAAAATTTTGTTAGGTCTTTCAAGATTTTCAATCCAATTTATTCTGTGTTTTGTTGTTGTAAATGCTATTTTAAACCACTGGTTAATGCTGAAAAATTATTTTTATATACATTGTACTCATAAATTTAGAATTTTTCGTTTCTAATATACTGCGTATTCATATGTAATTATATTTATATTAATCTACTATACCCCTAAACACGAGCTTTGTTCATATAGGGGGTATGTTTGGTTTTATTTGTTTTTACTTGTATTAAATGTGTAATAATAATAATGAAATGTAAGTAACTAATGTTAATACAAATGTTTAATGACAACAACAAAAATTATCCTGCCGGTTGTATTATATGGATGTGAGACATGGTCTCTTACTCTTCGAGAAGAACATTATCTAAGGGTGCTTAGGAAAATATTTGGGCCTAAGAGAGATGAACGTGGGGACTGGAGAAAACTGTATAACGATGACGATGAGCATCATAACTTGTACTCGTAACAGGATATAGTAAGGGTAATTAAATCACGGAGAATGAAATGGACTGGACATGTGGCGCGCTTGGGGGAGTAAAGACATATCTCAAAAATATTGAAGGGGAGACCCGAAGGAAAAAGACCACTTGGAAGACCTAGACGCAGGTGGGAGGACAATATTAGGGTAGATTTAAGGGGAGCCACTCAATGATTGTGATATATTTTAATGCCATGTGCCATTGCGGTTTAAGTTGGGACATAGACCCTTTTGCAGTTATGAAACTGGTACATAGACCCTTTTGCTATTCATATTTTTAAAAATACCGTAAGAATTGGCAAATGTTAATTTTTTGTAATGGTTATTATATGGATTTTCTTCAGATGTATTTGTCACTTAACAGAAGCAATTTCATGATTAAATGCTCTAAATAAAGTTCTTAAATTTGCTTTTTAGTTCTATTTTCCTTGTTTTCTCTGAATCATGATTTTGGCACTTATAAAACTAAACGTTTTAATTATAAAAGCCTCCATGAATAAGTCAATTGATTATAATATTTAACAAATTAGAAATCACTCGCATAGTTTAACTTACTACTGTAGGATTATTTCGTTTATTACTTAATCTGCTTCTGAATTCAGTAGTTTCACCAAGTTGCGCCACCAGGTGGTGCTCAACACACTGTTCCTGGATATATCGCAAAGTATCCTGTATTATTCCTTATTGTATTTGGTGATGCTATAAACAATTGGGTCTACATAATATAGTATTTCCTTGATAACGCTTGAAATATTTATTATTATTACTATTATTAATTTAATGCTATTATTAGCCTATACATTACGAAAGTAATAGTGATCATTAGGGCCCGGATTCTGATGACCTAAAGTTGTTTGAGAAATGACCTATAAAATGACCCTAAATTTTAAAGAAAATGACTTAATAATTACAAAGAATGACCTAAAAACTGATATTTTATTTATAAAAATTATCACTGTGCACACAAAGATAGACTAATGTGTACATAATTCTAAAAACTGTAAATGTAGAAAGGATATTGTAGGTCTAAAAAGTTTGTTCTTGATTGGAATATTTGAGAAGAAAAATAAGATTTTTTAAAAAGTAGAATCTACAAAAATGTTGTATTATAGTAACGTAGTCGTTTATTTAAAGTAAATGCATAAAAATTACAAAATAAGGAAGCAAATGACACGAAAATGACAAAATAATGACATAAAATTGAAATAAATGCCCTAAAACTATAAAATTGTATAAAACATAAAAAATGACCTAATAAAAATGCATTTCTATAATCTAGAGGCCATGATTGGGATTTATCTACAAGTTGGCAATGTCTAGACAGCATCAATAAAAAGATGATATGTCATTAGAATCCGGGCCCTGGAGATCATGAATTTCTTTTACCTCCAGAAAGACTATTGAAGCAAAGGAACTCCATAAGTATGAAACAGGACGATGGTTGTTCACAAGTCACGCAATAGTTTTTTCCCTCTTTTTTCCCTAGCTTTGTAACCGCTCCCACAATGTGTTTGGTGTGGCTCATGATGACTCGGACAGTGGGCTTGTTATGGGAGAGGCGCTAAAACAGTTTTAAATTGACACACGTGAATCATATTGCTCTGAGTTAGGGAGCAGCGTCTGACCTCATGACACGATCTCCGGAAATAAAGAAACGAAATACTTGGCAATACTAGGATCGTTCAACAGAATCACATGAAACTCGCAAATGATTTTCTGTACCAGTAACATTTATAAACTGGTCGCTTTGAGGGTGTGCACAAGTTAAAGGAAGTGATGGCCATAGTTACTTCTTTGGCAGTGTCTCCGAAAGATGTTTCAATCTACTCTTATACAATTCAACGGCCCTAAATAGCGTGCTTGCTCGCCCGCTTCGTGAGACATCGGGTATACTCGGCGATGTTCGTCTCTAGCAGTCTAAACTTTCATGACGACTACAAAATTAGGAAGGAAAAGCGTTTCTTTATTATATAAGGCCTAAGTGAATGAACACAATGAACAAATATTCTAATTTTATTTTTACTTACAATTTTCATAGCTCTGAACCACAAACATTTTTAATAATCTACCAGTGTAATTTTCTTAAAAATCCTGGAGTCAATGAATAATGGCGGGCGAAGCCGGGGGCAACAGCTGTAAAATATTGATGGTTTTATCTCTTGAAATATCGCTGATAATAATAATCCAAACAAACCATTCCTTCCCTTGAAACATTATATAATTTCTGAAAATTACACTGAATTGATAAAATAAAATTCACATCATATTCATGTCAATAAACAGCTGAGAAACAATACGTATTATATGTTCACAGGTTCTTTGGAACTGCATAATCGATTCTGATATAGTTTTCCCAGGGGGCGCTTTCATGTCGTGGAATGTACTATAAAGCAGGAATTTTAGCTGTTTCATTAATTATTAATGGCTTAGTTTATGAATGATTCGCGTGCAAGTGTTAATAAATATAACGCTTTAATAATTATTATACTCTTAATTTTTAATTTTTAAAAGAATTATCGTGGCGAAGCCACGGGCACCTCCTAGTTTAGTACATTACTCCACGAAACTATAAAGACATTTATTAAGATACAAATATGTTTATGAAACGAGCACATACGAGCATCTTAATAAATGTCATTATATACATGCTGCATACGACTGTTGCGTTCGACCGTAAATAAATGTTTAGTAGTTAAGCTCTGCGTTTTTAGATTATTTAAATAACAACAACAATCAAACAAACAAACAAACAAACAAAGGAAAGGAAATCGTCTGACCGCGGCAATCAGCTGTTAGTAAGTTTCGTAGTCCTTGTCTTTTGCAATAGATGGCAGTTGATGGCATATGGTTCAGTCGAAGCTTGTTCTTGGCCGTTTTCTTGAAACAAACGGACTTTTTTAGAAATTAGTACGAACAGAGTTTAGTTTATTTTAAATACAGGTTTCAATTTTCGCTCTCAAGGTTTCAAGGTATTTCCGTGTTCGGTAATAATCGATACCACACCTGTATTGTAATGAAAATCTGTATCGAAATGGATATTATTATGATAGGTCTACCGTTACATTACCTGTAAAAAGCGTATTATAGTATGGTCGAACATCAAGAAATATTGGAGTACCATTAACAAATTCATGAGAGCTTTTCTTGAGAAAGTCGCGTAAATGATAGCCTAGTTTTCTTAATACAATATAGAAGATAAAGTAGCCTATCTGTCGTAGGAAAAACGTGTCATTATGAATTCACAAAGACACTTGTGTAGCTGTTTATCTCTCAGTGATAGACAGGCTTTATTAACTTTCTTAATATGTCAGTATAGTTTCATAGCCTATATATTAACAAATGCAAATAAAAACAATAAATAACTTATAAATTCAATGCTACAGTAAGGTGAGAAAGCTGTGTTCATTTTCATTCCTAATTTACAAGAAAACAATCATCGTTATTGAAAAACTTTAAAGAGATTAATAATTCTTTTGTCAGTTTTTAATTACTTCTACAAAGAAATAGAATTGTAGACCAGCACTTACTTTGTAAAACAGTATTAAAAGTTATCATGGAAGTACTTTCTTTGAGAAAATCATATTTTCTTCTACATTTATTTCAGGCGTGTCTTACGTCTTTCCACTCAGTATTCTGTAGTAGAACATTTTACGATTACCTCTTCTGTATAAGAATTACAAAAAAGCACAAAAATTATTTTATCACATACGGTCAATCGCCATCGCTACGCCATAAAACTGGCCTGTTAATTCAAAAGCATGAATGGTTTCCTTTAACCTCGGGGAGCTACATACAGAGTATGTATGTCATTCATTGTGGAACGTGTGAAAATCCACACGGTACAATAGATAGGCCTTGGCATAAATTAACCGATACACGAGAAATAAATTTCCACCTATTTGTCATATCCTAAACTATACATTCACTACTTACTCTAGCCTATTACAAGCAGCTGCTGATCAGTAAAGGCATTCAGTAATTTTCTGCCGTAATATTTACTTTAAGGCATATCAAACATGATTTTTTTTAATGATTTATTTATTGTCGCTTTGACTCATGGGAGTCTAAATTTGCTTTTGTTCGATCATAATTACTATAATACGCGTATTACGTGTGATATAAAGGTGTCGGTTATTATTGAACAAGGAACAATCCTAAAAATTTGAGAATACAACTGAAAATTGAGTAATAATCAAGGTGTATTTAAAATAAAATCAATTCTGTTTGTTTTAGTTTTAATATCATACTAAAATGAATATATTTCGTGTTATCAAAATCCGTTGATTTCAAGAAAACGACCAAAAAGAAGCTCCCATTTGACCGTACGCCATGACCTGCCATCTGTCACAGAAGGCAAGAGCTACGAGAACAGCTTATTGCGAAGGGCAGTGTGTCCGTTTGTTTGAGTAAATCAAAATCTCAAATCTTAAACGTTTAGATTAATAAAATTACAGTCGAACAAAAACAGCGGTATGCAACTTGCATATGCAACGTATGGTAATTAAGTTACAAGTATGAAAATGATGAAACTAGGATTTCTCGTTTCATAAACATACTGTATCTTAATAAATGTCATTATAGGCTCGTTTCATAATGGATTCGTGCTTAATAAATTAAAAATAAATAGTTGCTTATCTTTTGATGACTTCTTCCGCAGGTTATCAGCTCAGAGCTTAAGCTTTGAGTTCATTCCCTGGGATCAGAGCTAGAGTCCAAAAGGTCCCAATTGTCCAAAACTTGATTTCAGCTGACAACTGGCGAAGCAATCATCGATAATATTTGCCGAAAAAATTCAAAACGTTCAAGTTTTTTTTTTCTTCGAGCTTATAGACCTACAATTTATTCAGTTTTATTTTCTTTGTCTACAATAGTACAGATGAAAAACACGAGCGTTATAATTGACCCTGAAATTTGTTTCCTACAAAACCTGCTTCCCATTAGAAAAAAAGTCTCTATTGTGCAATCCCACTTCGACAATCAACTTCAGCAACAAACCGCAAATATATTCATCTTGTGCAGAAGTTTTTGCCTCACCTTATGCAACATCAATGTCTGGTACAAAATAAGTACCGTATTTTACGGACCATAAGACGCACTTTTTATTTTGAAAACGGAGCCTTGAAAGTTGGATGCGTCTAATGGTACAAAAAAATTAAAATCATGGTAAACATTACCGGAATACCATAATTATAAACAAGGTGGCACAAACTGTACAACAATGCACTTGTAAAATGAGGGTAGCTGGAAGCCAGGTATACGATGCGAAAAGGAAAGTAATGTTGAGTTCTTTTATACAAAAGGAGTTATCTCCGCCAGGTGGTATAATGAAGGGCATGACCTCTAAACAGCCTTGTTCCGTTACAATAACCGTAGGATGAACTGAGGGTCAGAGGGTGTAAAGATGTTTTCAGTCTATCATGAGAAATCAGTTCAGTTGTTACAATTTACACGATGCCACATGTACAGAAGAGATTTGTGTACAACGTGGGTTTTAAGTTAGAAGTGATTTACACTGATCCATTGTACAAGGTTATAATTTGTTTATGTGATCAAGTATTTTATTCCCTTTAAAATTTTTCGTTTAGAGTCACATTAAATTTATTTTCCTTTAAATTTCCGTCCTAAAATGAAGGTGCGTCTTATGGTCCGGATCGTCTTATAGTCCGTAAAGTACGGTAGTTAAAAACTGTACTTTATTTTTTATGAACTTTGTAAACTATTTGGTGGTTCCGAAACTTATATTCTCTTGTCGTATCTGTGTGATTACTGGATCAAATAAGGTAATATTGCCCTCAATTTTATTTAACACAATTCAAGTAAACTATAGGAAAATCAATATTTTTTTAATAAGTACCGCTAACTACAATCACTAGACTCTGAACTGGAAAGTATTTAATAACATGTGGCTAGCTACCGTTGAGCTCTATCAATAAGTTTAACCCAATTTTTGTTTTGTTTTGTATTGTTTGTCCATAGGCCTTTCGGTTGTGTATAACACCATCTTCAGATCATTGGTATGTTAACTTTTTATCATTGTTGTTATTGCAATAAAGTGTCAACTCAACAAGATGCCCCGAAGATGGTATTGTAACACCGAAGGACCTAAGCAGATACAATAGACCTACAAAATTAAAAGTTTGAGCTCATCAGGTTCACATCACATTGTAACACCTGAGCTCAAAGTTAATATTTAAATAATTTCCACTAGGTAATATCAGAAATTTCTTCATGTAAATGAGTTTACATAACTTTATTGGGTCTAATCCTTCTGTTGGGACTAAATTGACTCAGCCTCTAACAGAAAATATTAATCCTACGAAAATAATGAATAGGAAATTTTTGTAGGAATTGTAATTTAATTTTTTACATGGAATAATTATCGCTAGGATTGATAAGCCCTTTTAGTTTGATGTACTGTAGGTAGATCTACAAAGGAACAACCATGCAAAATTTAAAAATTCTGGGATTTTTTCAATTGATTTGTTTAATTTGACTGGTCTAATAGGAAGAAGAGGTACACACTCTGATATAATATGTATGTACTATGTAAAAAAGTACAATTGGGCATAAAAGTGGGCATTCTGAGAGGTGAACCTTCTGAGAATTGTGAATTGAATGGCTTTGGAGAGTTGGTATACGTACGATATCATTTTAATGTATTGTTTATGTCTGTGGCAGTGGAAATCTGAGTCTAGTTACACAGGTCGCTTTGGGATTTAAATCCCCCCCCCCCAATAGGGTGGGCAGGCTTACGGAAGTAATTGTTCCATTGAGCGTGAGGGTGGTGCATAGAGTGCAGGAAGCTCTTCATCATCTCCATGCATCATTTATTCTCTTTTCGAGATTCATGCTTTGCTTCCTTCTTACTCGACTGCTACCGGTTTGCTTGGGAAATTTGAGAGAGGCTTTATTTAAGAGCTCAGTTTTTGGTATTATAAATACCAAGGCTCTATAAAGTCATGAATCTACATGTTATACAAATTTTTTTAGTTCGACCATACTATAATACGCTTAGTTATTACATATGATGTATCAGTATCATAATGATATCCATTACGATACAGATTTTAATTATAGCACAGGTGTGGTATCGATTATTATCGAACATGGAATGATCTTGAAACCTTGAGAGCCGCAAATGAAACTGCGTAATAAATAACCTGTATTTTAAAAAATCAATTAATTTTAATATTATACTAAATTGGGTCCATTTCGCGTGTTTTTAAAGTGCGTTGTTTGACGCTAAAGCCCACATGCCTTGTGGCTTGCCATCTATCGGAAAAGACGAGAACTAACCAGAGCTATTGCACGAGTGTCGTTTGCTTCATCAATTACGAGATATTCTAAAAACACAGAACTTAAACATTTAATTATTATGGTCGAAAAAATACAGTCCAATGCAACTTTCCATACTTGTAATTAAATGAAAGTGATGAAACTCGTATGAAAACACTCGTATGAAAATGATGAAACTCCTTTCTTCGTTTGAAGAAATCTTAGTAAATACCATGTAGGCTCGCACACTCGGTGCATAGTGTAGTACGCTTAATACATGTGTCGTAACAGTATCTTAAGTTAACTTAA
The DNA here is from genome assembly GCA_964059195.1 of Ectobius pallidus. Classification (NCBI taxonomy): domain Eukaryota; kingdom Metazoa; phylum Arthropoda; class Insecta; order Blattodea; family Ectobiidae; genus Ectobius; species Ectobius pallidus. The sequence continues at coordinate 119,865,246 of CAXKWD010000007.1, read as the reverse complement.
AGATTTACATAACGTAGGTTGTCAATTGTTTCTTTATTGGTGTCCGCTTATAGGTTTAACATTAAACATTTTTGTAATTTTTGTTGTATCATTTTCTGGTCAAAAATTCTTTCATATATGTTTGGCAAGTCTCTTGCCAATTATGAAAAATAGCGTGCAACAATGAAAACAATGATCAGATGATTAGAATATGAAAGATGGCGATGTGGACAACACTACAAAAAGGTTTCTTTGTTCTTTGACTGGCTAAACAAAATCTGTCAAGCCTGAACAACGAAATTTTTGCCGTGTATTTAACCTGGGTGGTCATGACGATCTTCCTTCCTATGTGAGCATTATGAAATGGGATAGATAGTTACGAGAAACTGGTAGCCTTTGTCTAATCTTGGGAAGCATAGCAAAGGGAATGTGTCTGCGGAAAATGCGGGAGCGATTCGTACGTCCTTCATAAGAAGTAAGGAAAAGTCAATTCGATGCATCAGTGCAAAAGAAAACCATTTTCCAAGAAGGGCCCCACCTCATTTTGTGATCCAGGTGCAAGAATGTTTGGATGAGGAATTTCCTAGTCGATGGATTGGATATGACCCCATTGGATTTTTTTGGGGTGAAGAATCAAGTGTACAGCACTCCTGTGGAGAACTTAGACCATATGCGACGAAAAATTTATCAAGCTATCGGCAATGTCACACCGCAAATGTTGCTGAATACCAGGATGGAGATAGAGTATAGGTTGGACTGGGAAACCATGAAAAAAACCAATGTCATATTGGCCGGCCACGGGATTTAAGCTTGGGACCTCCCGAATGCGAGTCCAAGACTTTACCATCTCGGCCACCTCGCTCGGTGGGTAGTGTTATTTGTCAAAGTTAACTGTATTGCTATACTAAGTTTCATGAAAATCCGATTAAGATCCGATAAAGCGAATTTGAGTTATCGCGCGTAAAGACACACGGATTGACAAACAGAAATTTTCTCGTCTACCACACAATCTCAGAAAGTAGGCCTACCATTTTCAAATGAAGTTCAAGTGTGATGAAGACGTCCAATAGGTGGTGCACGAGTGGCTACAGCGTCAACCAAAATAATTTTTCTCACGCGGTATCTAAGCATTTCCTATCAGATAGCGTAAGTGGATTGAACTGGGAGGGGACCATGTGGAAAAATTATGTACAAGTAAGCATTCTTCCTGCAGTAAAATAGTGGAAATTAATTGTGGTTATCATTTGATTCTCCCTCGTATGATGCTAGAAATCTAGGACATACTGCCGAGTCTGTTAAATTCTAAGCAAAATTAATAACAATAAAAAGTTTGACGTCACGATGATAGTGAGAAGTGTTTTGAGCTCGTGAACTCGAACCGTGGGAGTGTCATGAGGTCATAACGCCAGGCAGTCATTGGTCATGAGGAAGTCTCAATTAGGGGTTAATTACGCCGTGTGTGGGGTTCCTTAATGACAGCTCCATTCTCATCCCACTCCTAAGTCCCACCAAGCTTCGCTTCTCAGTGTCAGATTTTTTAAATGCAACATTCCTTTCAAGTACAGGGGAACATCAGGCGATAGTTAATAAGTAAATTAGTGAATGCTTGATAAGAATCTACACGCAGCTTATTGTTAAACTTCTGTTGTTTTCGTGAGAACGACCTTCATCAAGGTTGTACCTAGGTTCAGCCACGTGAATCATAAAAGGGTGTAAGGCAGGTGTAAAGGGACTCAAGAGTCAAGAGGTGATAATAAACATCTAACATATTTTTGCGCGAGAATAATTGAAAATCTCCCTGGAATAAGGAAGTAACAATTCTTGAGGAAAGTGATTTTTTTTGGCTAAATAAAGGTGTATGATCTTCGCTTTATCTGTGCCATCTACCTTGTTTATCGTCAAACAAACTTGGGCATTGGTTAACAGAGAAATTAAATCAAGTACATTTATATAGCATTAAACTCGCTAAGTTCTTTGAGGACTCTGCTCCCAAACCACCAATGAGGTTCTCGCGAAAAGTTTTTTTAATGGATTAACACCGTATAGGAGATTAGGGAATTTCCTTAATTTATTTTGATTTTCATTCATGGAAACTAGCTATTTCTTTTAAATTTTCCTCATCGATTCCAAGCTCAGAGCCCACTGGTGGTTTCATTTGATGAATGCTTATATAACTTAAACCTGGATAAACTCTTCCGGTTACAAACTGTATGAAATCTTGAGTGTTAATCTCTGAAAAGGTTTTTGAATGCTTACAATTTATTTCACTAAAACAGAATAAGCCTAGCTTTTTTAAATAAAAAGTATATTACATGTTTTTCAAACCGATTTTGCATGCCTCAAGAAAATGCTGCCCCCGCCCGCCCGCCCCAGTTAAAAATCCTGCTTTAAAGCTCATTTCTATATTAATTATTAATAATTAATTATAATCAATAATCTATAGTAATACTTCAGTAAATTATTAATCTTTATTTAAATATAGTTATTAATAAATATTTATTGAATTTAATAAATTAAATTTACATTGTTTTTAATTTATTTAACCTTGCGTTTTAGCTCGAAGCTGGAAAAAAGCATAATTATTAATAATTAATTATAATCAATAATCTATATTAATACTTCAGTTATTTATTAATCTTTATTAAAATATATACCAATTAATATATATTTATTGAATTTAGTAAATTAAATTTATATTGTTTTAATGTATTTAACCTTTCATTTTAGCTCGAAGCTGGAAAAAAGCACATATTTTCCGCGTATGAACCCCATGTTGATCCAACAGGAACCACAGTAGAGATTTAGCTTCACGAAAAGTGTAACGTTTGTGTGAATTAGGATGCACGTAGAGAGAATATTGAAGAATTGAGGGCTGCAGCGTTATCTCTCATATATTGGCCACGTACGCGATAGAAGTGTAAAACAAAACAGAGCTGCTGGCCTTATCGGTAGTTCCAGTACGACGTGTGGTCTGTGCAGATAAGTGTGCGAGGTGTTCCTGCTTATGCAATTCCTACGTGTTATGACGTGTCCATCATAAAAACTGGTAAATACTTTTCACTTTTGCCATTTAAAATGACTTCAGATCTTTATATTAGGTGTGTATCTATTGTGTAACACAGCGTTTCTCAACCTTTTTGAACCCGAGGACCTCTAAAATGTCTAAAAAAAATTACGGACCCCTAATTTTACATCCCACTTTTAAAAGAAGGCCTATATTCTTCATATTTGGGATATTAATTATAGGTCATTATAACGAAATATGTGAAAAAATTTTACTTATTTACTTTCCACTTGCTTTATGATATTTTTTTAATTACGTCTGCGGACCATCTGCACCATCTTCGCGGACATAGGTTGAGAAACACTGTTTAACACATTAGCCGAAATATAGATCCATTTGACTTCCAATAAAAAAGTTTGTTAATAAAAACTAAATAATTCTAGTGTTAACAATCATAACAATATTTTCATCATGTTTTATTGGTTTTGAATTTAATTACCAAGTTAGAAAGCTTAAGTTCTATGGAACGAGAAGACCCTATAGCGCTAATTAATATAGGCCTACAATGAATTTAGAATTTTTGGTTGAAATAACAATACTCAACATTAATTTATTTGCCCACTTAGTTCTTCAAGGAACTCCTCCAAATCTTACTACCTACATGTCATTTATCCCACAACGTATTAGATACAGTCAAATATTAAGACGAATGAAAATAGGAGTAGGCTATGTCAATTCTGTGTTTCAGTCAGCTATAAGAAGGGATTATAAAACTTTCCACGTTAGGAATATTCCCATACAGTCTATTATTAACGTGTCTATCATTCTACTCAGTTGATGCTATAGGCCTACAAGTGTGCAATGGATTTGTTTCTAATTAAAGTTTCTAAAAGAGTCTAATGTTCTTGGGATGTAAGACTTGTAAAAAAGTTTGTAAAGAAATGCTGAACATAATTAAATTTAGGTTTTTGAAAAACCAACAAAAAAAAAAAGCAAATTTGAATTTTGCGACACCATTCATATAGTACCAGTCAGCCTATAGCTTAGTGAATAATTGCATTTCTTAAAAATAAGTGACATAAATTATGATGTGATTAATTCCTAACTAAAATAATTTTGCCCTTTTTCATATCCATGTTATTTTATTTATCTGTCCATTCAAGTCGTATTAAATTTTTTTTTTTTGCAATAACACACTTTGCCATTTTGACAAAGCTTATAAATGGGTTGGAAATTAAATAATATTCAGCAATAAAAATTTAATAATATAACTTTAGGTAACTGATAATTAAAAAGTTTAGACAGTGCACTTGTCCATGCAACTTGAAAGCACATAATAAAACTATTACAGTACAATCAAATTAATGCAAAAACATATTCAACAGAAAACAAAATTTTCAACAGAAACAATATTCTATGATTTCATGAAAACATATCTACAGATTAACGCAACTTTAATCTATTTATTAAAAATAACATATTGAATACGTTTGTGTATGTAAATGTAATTTAAAGGAACTTTTACACTATCAGTAGACTATTAAGTATATTGCGGTATATTATTTCCTTATTTATATGAGAGAAAAACCACTCCTTTAGAAAAGTAGGTTACCTATGTACGAAATCAGATGATTAGAGATTTAAACCTGCCAGTTAAATACGCTCATGTGTGTTTCTATCCATGTGGTAATGGAAGAGGATAATTGATTCGTAAAGCTGTTAACTAGTTCATGATAAGATGTGAAAAGAATTAAGATAAGGGTAAAAATATTGCATTTGCTTTCTTCTTTTCCTTTCCGATGTAAAAGTGCCATTTAAATACGTCGTATCTTTATAACATTTATGTATAGCACATGCTATGCGGTTTGTAGATAAGCAGTCATTTATACTTATGCGAAGTGGAGCACTCCATTCAGGATAAAAGCAAACAAGTAAATACAGAATACTGTTTGGCATTTAATACTGCACTTTATATACAGTACGTAGGGTTTTATTACAATAGGCTTTAACCATACAGCATGGGTTATGTAGCTGTGATTTTATAACAGTGATTTACAAGATATTTTATGTTCTGCACATCTTATGTAGACCTATTATGTTTATTAAATCAGGGGATATGAATAACGTATTTTGTTAATATTTTATTCGATTCTTGAAAACCGATATTTAAACACGTCAGTTTTTATATGATACAGGCTATAGTTCGAGTTGTTGATTTACAGAAAATAATTAGGTATAATATTTATACCTAAGACAAATATTTTTTAAGTATAGAAATAATGCACGCTTAAATATTAAATATGAATCTCAGTTGTTATGATTTTCACTGGAAATGGAGAATGATGTAACCTATAGAAGCGGTGGAAATAATGTATTATTCCCCGTCATGAGGACATTTAATATTAGGTTCATGTTGACTTACGATAAGAATTAATCATTGGGAGTTTCATATCACATGACTGCGAGGTCTAACAGTGAGTCAGCTACAGGAGATAACCGTTTTAAAAACACAATACACGTGTTAGTTTAAAATACAATATACTTTTTAGAACAGTTTGTATAGACTTGTTTGCTACGGATCCGCAGACCTGGGTTCGATCCCCGGTACCTCCTCGGATTTTTCTGAGGTAGGGAGGTCTGGAAAGGGGTGCATTCAGCCTCGTGATTCAAACTGAGGAGCTACTTGATAGAGAAGTAGGGGCTCCGGTCACGGGGACCATCATTAACGGCCGTGGGTGCCGGTATGCTGACCACATGCCTCCCAATCCTGCCATCTGCCTATGGTAGATGATGCAGCGGTCGGATGGTAGGCCTAATCCCTACAGGGATGCAGGGTCACGGAGTTTACTTTTACTTTTTTGTATGGATTTTTATGCCGTATGCAGGGAACATGCAGTTTATAACTTAGCCTTTCCCTAAAAGTTTTCATCCCTAAAGGTTTTCACCTTACAAACGGTACTAATTTTGGGCTTTAGGGTGCACTAAGTTCAAAAATAAGTATTTTTTTTAGCTGCACTGTCTTTGATTCTTTATAAATAAAATTAAGGAATGGTAAAAATAGTTTTTCCCTACATAGTTAAAAATATACCGGTAGTTAAAAAACTATAAGTAGTTCAAAATATAAAAAAAATAAAAAAAAAAAAAAAAAAATTGAAATTTGATCCGTTTCACTATTAGTGTCAAATGACATTAAATAAGAGTAACATATAAATTCCAAGTCCAGGGGTTGGGCTAGGCAGACCCTATAGAAGACCTATAAACGAGACTGGTTTATAACTTCGCGAGGATCAGTCTTTTAGATAATGATGAGATTCTTTTGAACCACTCCCTTTTTCATTATAAGGGAACATATATTGCAAATATAATGCAGAAGATAAACTCAGGTTCTGAAGCAAGATTGAGGACATCATTATAGACCATATTACGTAGGGAAAATTGTCATAGACTGCGATTGCTGGAAAGATGACAGCTTGGAAATTACTACGAAGAATTATTTCTTGCTTCTTTTTTGGGCTATATTTTGCCAGATTTTAGTCCATAGACTATATAGCCTAGGCTAGGTCTATGTGTAGGCCTATGCACAGATAAAGTCACGTTATCGCATATAAACCCCCTCCCTGGTAATTAAGTTTATTATTGCCAATAGGATTGCATGAGACTAATTAAACAGCAATCCAGGCAGTATCATTCCAGGTACTAGTTTATGATATAGCCTAGCTCTGTTCCATAATAGCTCGGACAATCTACATTGTACTGTATTCAATGTTGGAACTTGATGCGAAAAAAAAAAAAGGTTTCATTCATGACGTATAAAATACGCGAAAAATCGTAATTAACGCAATAAATGTAAAATACGTAAAAATCCTCTTAAAACTTTTAACTTTATTCCATTTTATAAATTTTACGTTGAGATTAGATTAGATTAATGAGGGGTAGTGTAAGCCCTTCGGCTTCCCAACACTGCGACCTTAATAGATCTATTGTGAATATTCTATACCCTATTCTAGCTGTCACCACTTTAATTTAAGACTTTTTAATATAGCCTATTATTTTCTTGGGTGATGTCCAGTCCTGAACCCGGGGATTTTTCGTTATTGAAAAACCCACTACCCGACCGCGAATAGAACCCGGACAGCCAGAGTGGAAGGCAAGTATGCTACCTATACACCCATGGCGGCGGAAAAAACAATTACGTACAGTTCAACAACTATTTTTGGAAGTCTCTTATTCAGAATAGTAATTTTGAGCTTGTTGATGTAAAAACTCTAGTTCTACACCCTCAGATACTATTTTACGTGGACCAAAAACAATAGCTAGTCTACTGTAGACAAACTTAATATTACTCTACATCGTTTTGAGTGCATCGGTAATAAGCCAATAAGTTACAGGAAACCTTTTTCCCAACAACAATATAAAATTACAAGCTTGCAAAACTAAAATAGAATGGTCACTATTTAAAATCCACAGACTTCTTACTGTGATAGAGAAGTAAAGGCTAGGTTAAATACAAGCTAGCAGAACTACATGGGGTCAGTAATTTAACAGAAGCAAGAAGTTAAAAATAAGAAACTAAGTAATATTTGCGAGACCACTACACACGGGACATGTGGTATGTTAGTGATCAAAAAATATTTGTGATGATTCTACTCAATCAAGAGTTATGATAATATCAGAGGATTCAATTTGCAAATTGAAAATTTTGTGAATAAAATTTCATAGAATACAGTAATGAGTGTTATAGTCTATTGTCAAAGTCAATACAATGTTATAATTTATCCCCACGTAGGAAAGTCTCGTCTCATTCCACAGCCCGAAGCCCTGGTAGTTTTTCAGGAATGGTTTTATAATGTACCCCCTTTCAATGAGGGTCGCTCATTGTTCGTTAATCTCAGAGTCAGTGAATTTAGAGAGTACACTTTCTTCCGGCGTGGTGACGATGGCTATTTTTATCATCTGGGTAGGAAAACTGAGGACGTATTATAGGTACACTAGCACAGAGGGTGCAACTATTCAACACGATTTACGACACTGGGCCAAACAATCCCCAGAAAAGACTGAAACTTGAGAGTATTGCTTCTGGGGCATTAATGAGGGTTCAGTCATCTCTACAGTTAAGTAGCGGGGGGGGGGGGGTGTTATCTTGGTAGCTCCTAGAACGGAGGTTTTCTTGTATTGGAATAAACTATAGTTTTTTTTGACATGTGTAAACTTTTTTTAGCATTACCGGTACGCATTTTATATGTATTTCACTTGTAAAATACACAGGTAATTTATTCGTCCAAACCCTGACTATTATTAATCGACCACTCACAGAAGCGAAATTATAAGCATAATCGTAGCCGTATTAGGCACATGGAGTTAAGTATTTCTGAACAACATACTTTATTATGCTGAAGGCGTGGCTGTGTGTGCCATATAGGAGAGCTTCCTATTCAGCATCCGCTGCCTTCCGGTGCACGACTCCAGAATCGCAAAGCATGATTACATTGTTAACACCCATCTGCATGCAGACTAAATTGCCCCAAACCGCACACTATTGTTCCCCCAAATTGGTTACCCGAGGGGTGGCCAACTTACTGCGATGCGTTTGTACTTCGCTCTTACAAAATAGGCACGTTGGCTAAAGCGTCTACAACTATACCTGAGACAAGCTAAGAAGAAAACCTGACGTAAACAAACCCAGCATGTCTGTCTCACTCTTATCTGGTATCTCTGGTATCTGGTACCCTATGATCCCCAGGTGGGGCGAAGGGGCCTCCTATGGAGGTTTCATTACCTATACTAATTTTGATATGCTTATTTTCCGAGAGAGGGTAGAGGGACAGGTGGTAAGCCCATCGCCTCGCGTCTCACTCTTAAGTCATACGAATAATGTGCTAGAGTGAGACAGATGTACTTGTTTTTGTTTACTTGAGGTTCCCTTCTTAGAACGGCAAGACTTTAGGTGGATGTTCGAAATCCAATTTTTTCTTTTTAAACTCTTTATCTTCACATATTTTCTGACCTCAACAACGTTTCTCTACAATACACTAAATCCGCAGGTTTCTCCAAAGACTTAACATGGGACGAACTTTGACCTTGATTTTTTGGCACCCTTTACTGAAATAAAAAATCAGGTTCCGTCACGACCTAGTTTATAAGGCCGTGTGCTTATGCTTAAAATTTAGTCTCAACGGAACAAAACATTAAAAGTAAACCCGTTTTTATTAAGTAAACCCCCCTGCCCTTTAGGCTTCGGTCCAATAAAAAGTTAATTGGAAAATAATTTTGACAATATTCTGAAAATGATTTCTATTTGTTATGGAGTATAAAGAGGTTAGATGTATATTTCAGTGAGATTCTAAATGAATAATTCCTTTATTGCACAACCAAAAGCTCTTACTATGATGAATGGAGCAAAGGGAATCAAATATAACAGGGAAAACAGGATCACCCAGGGAAAACAGGATCACCCAGGGAAAACAGGAACATCCCGGGAAAACCTGCCCCGGCCCCATTTTATCCACCACAAATTCCACATGGATCTTCCTAAATTAGATCCTGGGTCCCAGCGTCGGAAGTCGAGCGAGTCTAACCACTCAGCCATGGGGGAGGGAGGGGCGAGAGCTTTTAAATTAGCGGTAGAATTGATTTTTTTTATAACTAAACTGTGTTTTCCACCCCTGAAAATGATGTTGTTAGCAGACAGACTTCCTTTCCTTTAAGGAACATCAACGTGACAAAATAATACTGCCTAATGGATAATGATTCATTGTCTTTTCTTTTGTAGGTGGGTCTATGCACAATAGCGAAGAGTTTCTTTGTTTGTTCTTAGTGTATGTAAATACTTCACTTAATGTCATCCACTGTTTATGCAAATTTCATTTTTAGAAGAAATGTAAAACCTACAAGCACGAAAAGGTTTAAGGCTTGAAGTCTTTAATAAATAAGTAAAATACGCAAGGCTCAACCTAAACCATAATATACATTTTTCTCTAAATAGAATATATAATGAAATCGCATTTTCTCAATGTATTTGTATTTTTGTAGTCGTTAGCTTCTTATATGCTACTTCTTTATTAATTTATCTTTAAAAAAAAAATTCAAAAACATATTATGTCTTAACGTTTGAGTTTTAGGACAACTTTTATTTAATTAGACCTATATATGTTCTGTGTGTTCTCATCAAGACATAATGGGCATCGTCCTTTCTTAAAATTTTGTTCTTGTCCAAGTTCCCATGCCCCTAATCGCCATCATGCCAGCCTAGATTTCTGTTTCTTATTTTATTAAGTAGAAATAGAAGTAGCAGAGAGGATATGGGTTTTGTAAAGGATTAAACCGGAATATAGGATAAAAGAAAGGTGGTTTTAAATGAAATAGGAAAATAATTATGTTATAGAAAGTGATTAGACGAATCTTAGGAAGAGGAAAGTAAAGATAATTAATAACGTATTTACGAGTATTATTGCCAGAAGTGTTAATGTTTATAACCTGTTAAAAAATTTAAATTCTGTATTGTTTCAGGGGGTACAGATTCGCCAAGAAGATGGGAGACATCAAGCCCAGAGTTTGTAGAAGGCTGCAGTTCGACGATGAAGACGACCCAATCGCCGAAGGCGTCCGAGGAGAAGAGGACAACTTCACTAACTCTATTAAAGAAGAAATGGGAAGATCAGCCCAAGCGGCAAAACTCCGCTGGAACTTCGATTTCGAAAATGAAGTTCCTCTGCCAGGAAGATGGGTTTGGGAACCCGTCTCATCTGGAAACGACCCTGAGTCGCCTTCTCCGGCGAATCCCACACCACAAGAACAGGTGACAGCCCCATCTGAAGATCACGTGAATGCCGCACCCGAGGTACCGGCGAATGATACAGAAGCGGCACCCGAAAACGAACGTGATCCAGAGGACAGACCATGCCGTTAATAGTTTAGAAATTAATAAGGGCACTTTTTGCCCCTGATTTCCGGTGAATATTATAATTTACATATTTAACTTGCAACTACAAGAAAATATTTAATTTCTAGCACGCTTTACGTTTTGTAAATGTTTTGTATATAGTCAACTATAAATAATTCCGTGTTTCATATTTAATTTAATAATTAAATTAAATTTTCTCGACTTGCGCATTTAAAGAAAACATCTTTATTAATATAAAAAAGAACTTTCTAGTCCTTCGAAAAGATTTCCTTTTTTAAAGTTCTACATAAATTTCACCATTGAAATTAATAACTAAATATCTAAGGAATTTAACTGCATTTTGACTTGTGCATATGATGTAAATTGTAAAGTTTTCACAGTGTGTAGGTTTTTGCTGTTTATGTGTAAAGCATGTAGTTTTTTGTAAATATTATTTAGGTTAGAAAATAAAACGTGCCTGTTCCACAAGGCAGCTAACATGTAGAGGACTGATATAGGCTAAGTAACTAGTATTAGTATTTTAGTATTCATATTATGATTGCAGGATCCCCTGGTAAGCCAAGTCGCCGTTAGTTAATGTACAACTTATATTAACGTAAAACCTAAATTTGCGGAACTGAAAATTTGGGACTTTCAACTTCAGAACATGCAGATTTAAAGAAGCTGCAATTATCTCCCAAATTGGCACATATTTATTTTTTCTTGTTTTACAAATACAGTGTGTTAATGAATAACACCGAAATATTTTACCAGTGTATAGAGGGGACATAGACAAGCAATTTTTATTAGGAGGTTTCTGCTCTATGGATTCAATTTTTCCTGTTACAGCATAAAATCTCACAGGGCATGGCCGCCACTGACTACTAACATTTGAAAAAAAGAAACAAACGAACTTCGTTATTAACACTGGAGTTATGAATAAAAAAAAGCTAATTCAGAGGCGGCCAGTCATGTGATTAGTCTGTAAATTTTGCAGACTAAGGAAACACAAAATTACGACATAGGCCTAGCTGTTGTTGAATGATTAAGAATCAGGTTTTTGTCGATCACTAAGAAGGCATAAAGTCAATGTAATGAAAATTTTAACTCTATTTCGCTTCATTATTGAGTTATGAGCACCAAATTGTAATGACTTTAATGCACTGTAGCATACACATTTTACATCATAGAGCATCATCTCCTAATAAAAATTGCTTGTCTATGTCCCCTCTATACACAGGTAAAATATTTTGGTGTTATTCATTAACACCCTGTATGTATATAAATATTTCGTATTTACATAAATGGTACATAGGTTGAACCTGAAACCCCGAAAGAGCAGAAACTCGTTTCTTAACCTAAAGCAGTGTGATATTATTAATAATGTATTTTTAAATGGTTCCGTAAGCTATCCAAGATACACTTTTTTTAATATGACTGCAATTTTCTTGCTATAAGTAGTGGTTGAAATACAGTCAAAGAATTTGAAGATAAGAATTCATGCATTGATAAGGAATTAATAACGTTTTGTAAAAATCAAACTAATGAAATAAAAGGGCGATCGTTTTTATATTAAGCTGGGGTATGGATGCTGTCCGAGCAAATGAATACACTCCTTTGGTGTTAAACAGAGATAACAAAGGCCAAACTGTTAAAATATTTATTTTTCATATGGCGGGGCCCTTCGTCTCTGTCATCAAGGCATCAAAGTCAAAATAAATATTTTAGCAGTGTTTACCTTCTTATCTCGTTTTAATTCCATGCATAGGATAGGAAGTTGTACTACAGAGAAATAAAATGAGAATTTGGGCATATTTGATTAATGCCAAATAAGACTGATATAATTCCATAACTTTAAAATTTGAATATTCAGTAATATCTTTCAAAATTTTCCAATAATTAAAATTACCATTAGGCACAGTATGTTTTTGATGACTAGTAATACTTAAATTTCTAAGTTTACTGGTCCTGTAGTACAGAAAAGTTTTTAAGTCGTATAAATTGCTTGTTTTCAAACAAAATTGAGATTTTTTTAATGTTCTAATCCCCATTTGAAGAATTACAGGCATGGGTGGATTTATTCTGACTGAATGGATGTGTTTTCTATTTTAAAAACCTTTATTCATAATTAAAATGTCAAGTCAAAAACTGACATGAAATAAACAAAATGCTAGTCTTGTCTAGTTCCGATTGGTGTGGCTTAGTGATGAGCGAGACCAGTCTTGGTCTTGCAGTCTTGGTCTTGGTCTTGCAGAAAATGCAAGACCGAGACCAAGACCAAGACCGCATCAGCGTTAGCAAGACCAAGACCAAGACCGACCAAGCAAGACCGAGACCAAGACCAAGACCAACCCTGCAAGACTCTGGCAAGAACAAGACCAAGCTGCAAGACTCTTGCAGTCTTGCTACTGGAATTTTTTTTTATAAAGCTTCGTTGTGTATGCGGTGGAGGGCGAGCGGTCTAACCACTCAGCCATGGGGTGGCCTATGACTGAGGATTTGAAACTTTAAACAGTATCCCCGTAACTTAAAACGCCTATTAACATGTTCAGTACCGGTACCCTATTTCATTAACGATGACATCCTTTTTTACACCTAACATTAATATTCATAGCCTACTCTCACTTTTAGAATCTTTCCTGTCTACTTGAACAAAATATAACACAGCTATTCAGCTCATTCCATTCTCCTTGCAGAAAATTTCAAAATAAAGTGAAGTCTAAAAAATCAGGTTATACGCCCGGCATTCTTCATAATTATTCAATTAAACACAATTAAACCGTAGATTAATTAAAACAGGAACTTATTTGACGGGTATTTGCTAGTTATTACTTTACAGTTACGTATCTGATTGTACTGTAGCTATACAGGCCTACATTTTGCTGATGATAGGTAGGATATCCACTGAAAATCTTTTTTACTACTACAATTTTGTTATTGACACAACAGTGGCGATGTTTTAGTTATTGCTGCTGATTTATATTAAGGATGCATATGGAATGGGAAAAGATACTAAAAGTAGAAAATGGCTGGTCTAGAAATATTTGCTTGCATGAAGAATAGTTATGATTAATTATGACCCAATTAGTTGAAGGCCCTAAACTTGAAAGCAAGTAGAAAGTAATTTATGGGGGGTAGCGGAAATCTTTAAAGTGCAGAAATGATCTGTTCACAATGTGTTATAAATTAGAACTAGGGTATATGCAAAGAGAAATATTATTTATTGCAGCCTATGGTTTGGGTTTCGAATGGACATTGTGTGATTTCCTATAGTTTGCACAATTTCTAAAGCATCTGCTTCAATGCCGTTATGTTTTGTTACTATATTATACAGTTTTAAACATGTCAGATAGAACCTCTCACCTATGCGGAAATCTGTTAATTTTACTTCTTGTCTCCGCAGCCTTTCACTTTGAAATTTTACAATATAATATTCATAATTTTACACTCTCAAATAGTGTATAGCATCTCTTGGATTTTGAGTTTAAAGTTCTGCAATAGGATAACAGAGAATATTTAAATGAACACTCAAAGTTTACTGTTCTAGCCTATATCACCATGGACGTTTCGGCAAACAGCATGACGTCACATTACTGTTTACATGGTCAAAGGAACTAAAAGCAATTAGCTTTCGTTACTTTCGCAAGCAATAACACACATGTAATCGGTGTAACTTTAAATCATGTAAACGCCAATGATCACAGTAAGATGCGTAAAAGAAAACTGCAAGACTCTTGCAACAATACCAAGACCGAGTATGCAAGACCGAGACCAAGACCAAGACTACTGATGCAAGACCGAGACCAAGACCAAGACCAGGGTTACCTATGCAAGACCAAGACCAAGACTGAGAGTGCAATACCAAGACCAAGACCAAGACCGCCTTGGTCTTGGTCTTGGTCTTGCATTTGCTCATCACTAGTGTGGCTGTCTGTACTTTTTATAGCTCTTGTACAAAAATCATATTGGATGCCCATAAATAGTCATATTTAGTCTGATTGTGTGAGCGTGAAGGATGAAGTACTAATTATGAATTTTAAACTGTTTTACACATTCTGGTACATCCCTAACATTTTAGCAGGAGCTTAATTTCAGAGCATTGCATACTTCTACTGTGTCTGGGATAGGTTTTATATTTTCAAGTGGTCTGCACTATCTACTGTCTGACTGTGAGCTGAAGGCCGTGCTGGTGGCATAGTGGGGGAAAGACATAGACAGTAAATGCAAGCGCATGGTAAGGTAGTGGGGGAACGCTAGCTCGGCCTTCAGCACTTCGCCAGACAGTACGTTGAAGGGCTTTACCTTACAGACCTTCTGGTAACCGTAAGAATGAAGTATTATATCCCAGCACTGATGTTTAGTTGCCCATTTTGTGAGTGATATTTTAATATGTTGCCTGAGGACTTAGACCTAGCCTAAATCTTTACAGGTTAACCAGACCACGTTCATTCCCCAATTTTAAAGGAGAAATTTCTTTTTACAAGGCCGGTATCCGAGCCCATGTTACTAATCACTGGGGCAAGGAATGACATAAACAAGTGAAAAAATGCAATTTAAAAGATGCATTTGTGACCTAAAAATAGTGAAAAAATGACACGAAATTTAAAAAATAATCAATATTTTTACTATCAAAATTTATAATTAGTTTTTTATGTAATGAATTGCTAAAAGCAATTTAATGGATGACAGTGCGTTCTAACTTATATTTAAATGTACTTTGTTACTAAAGAAGTAAGTAAATTTATACTACTTGAACATCCTTAGCGAAGAAGAAATTCATTCTGAACTGGCATGCCCATCAAATTGCCCCTAGCAAATATTTGCCATTTAAAAAGAAAGGGGAAAACAATCTTTATTGCTACAAACAAACTGCTATGGCATTTACAATAAACCTAAATTAAAATGAACTATGAACAGATGGCGGAGATTCTCAAATAAAAACGACTGTCTGTTGTCTGAAAGTAACGATTTGTATATGAAAAGCTCTTCTCTACCTCCACTGAAACATGGCCTAAAAATTCCGAAAAAAGACCTAAAAATTGCCACAAAATGACCTATCTCTTGAAAATGAAAAAGTGCAAAATAAAGCAATATAAAGCAAAAAATGCAAAAAACAAATTGCTCTTATTTAATCAATTATTTCATGATACACATTTATATACCCGAGCTATCTTTTAACCTTCAAATAAAAAAGGATGAAAAATCATCAAATGCCTTGCCTTCTAGCAACATATTCTATTCTTAGGTCTATGCGGTATAAAATCCTGATAAGCTTAATGTTTAATTTAAATAAAAACAAAGCTTTTCCCAGTAACTGTAAAATTAGTGTCGCAGATATAAATTCTAGCGTATTTACGAACATGAATAAGACCTTGCTGAAAATCTCAGTCTACAGAAGATTTAGAACAGAAATGACATAAATGTTTATTGCAGCAAAAATTACCAGGCTAAATTTCAAATAAAGTATAAAATATGGCCACTACTGCGTACCGTTGAGTACCAGCTCAATTTATCCAGCAATAGCTTCAAATAAACCTACTTCTGCTTGAAACAATTTACATTCATAATTAGTACTAAAATATTTTGAAACATGTAACTTACAGTGTTATGTCAGAGTTATTTTCCTACGTCACTGTATACATTTGAGCACCAAAACAATCAAACTAAAGCTATTGTATAGTTTATTTTTACTCACAGAAGTTACGTAAGTCGGAAAATTCTTAGAATATAGTATAAGAATATTAACAAAAATACAACGAATTAGCAGGCCTATTGATAAACATTAGCTTTAGTTTGACATAATTATGCATTTATTTTCGAGAATGTTAGATATCCGAATTAAAATATTTTGCATTTGAAATTTATTTTGGAAGATATTTTCTGTAATAGAAAGCTATTTTGGGTGACAGAAAGTTGAACAGTGTATTATTCAAATTACTGCTATAGACCAGGGATCTCCAAACCATTTGCCATGAGGGTGGCATTAGGTTCTCAGCAGGGGCTGTAGTAAAAAAATCCTAGAACTAGATACGAGTTTTTTGAAGTAGTAATTTTTAACACAGTATGTGAGACTAAATTATCGTATATTAATGACAGCGAACACTATTAGCAAAGTCACATATTTTCATCAAAAGTAATAATAAAACCGTTAATGCCAATTATGTAACTCTTTTTTGAGTCTTATTAAACTAAGGTTCAAATTTTCAAAGGCTAGTTACAAGTAACGACTTCAAAATGTTTAAAAGATAAATTGTATTTGAAGTTAATATAGTTCGTTTTAGTGGAAGACAGCTTCGTCTCCTGATGACGTTTGTGAAGGACTTGCATGCAGGACACTGTGTGTGACATCAGGCCAAGAGTGCACAATAGTGGGGATGAGTAGAGAGAGTACGTTAAAGTTAGCGGCAGAATCTAGCTAGAATCTAAATCTCCGCTGGAAAGAAGTTTGGTCGATCGATGCCGAAGAAGAAGAACGAAGAAATACCGTGAAGTTCATAATGACGATTCAGTGCTGAATAAAATAAGTGATTAATATGAATATTAACATATAAATATTCACAAGTAATTGAAACTTCTGGTTTGGTGAAACCTTTTCTTCACAGATAAACTTGCACTGTAAACCTTTTCGAAACTGTCAGAGGTAGGCCTACTTCCTTTATTCAGTCTGTACCGTGGCGGATTCAAAAGACAAATTTTGAGGTATCGGGCACGCTATAGACCTGGACTGTCACGGTTATCAGATGTCAGAGCAGCTTGCTCTATTCCGACTATTGCGTACCTGTTACCTAAAAACTTGTATTTTGTGCGTGACATTTTACAGACAAAATAGAGGAATTGGTCTGATACCTGAGAATCGGTTTTCATTGCGAGTTTTTGTGTGAAGACAAAGGTTTACAAAAAAAGAAAGTCCAAATACCAGTGAAAGGATTATAGTAGCCTATGAAACATCAATTCACATTGAACACGATTTAAATTGGGGTACGCCGTGGTTGAGGCACTGCGCTACAAACCGGAAGGTCGCGGGTTCGATTCCCGATGAGGTCGTTGAGATTCTTCAATTGGCCTAATCCTTCTGGTGGCACTATGGTCCTGGGGTCGACTCAGCCTCTAACAGAAATGAGTACCAGGAGCAAACCTGGGGGTAAAGGCGGCCGGTGCGTTAGACTGACAACCTTACCACCTTCACGTGCCGAACGTCTAAAAATAGGGCCTCCATGGCCTGTATAGGGAACACTTTACTTACTTTTACGATTAAATTAATGCATTTGAAAGCTATCGTATCATTTTTTGTTGTTACGAATTCTTAAATGGTCAAGATGTCGCATTTTCACACACGTATTCCGATTGCTGATTAAAATTATTTCGTGGCCGCATCTAGCTCACTGGCCAGTTTGGAGACCCCTGTATGTATGTAGTTACGTAGTAGCACACAATTTAATGGCCATTTTCGTTCTAACAAGCTATAGAAGAGTATACCACACATTTAAAACAGGCTTGCTTAGTTCTGTACTGATGTTAAACCAGACTTTTATTTAGTTCCTCAATTAATTTATATGCTTTATAGCTGTGTATATGTGAATAATAAAATAATTGTTGTGTAAACTAATTTGGTATTAACCAAATATTAACAGCTAAAATCCAAAGGTATAACTTAGAGAAGGTTGTCAAAACCTGTATAGTTCACACTGTGTTATTGTATAACAGAATAATATATGGATTATAGTTTGTGCTTGAAATAGGCTATACCCAACACAATAGTTATATGCATTTAAATGTCCCAAACACACACCAATGACATAACTAATGGTTATCTGTGTTCATATATTGTATCACATTTCCCTTCGTATCTTCTTGATAGCATAGTTACTTTTCAAACTGCATAATTATGACCCCAAAAAAACATGTCACTGTTATGTTAAGTGTTAGTTGTGCGTGCTGAAATGTTTGTTAAACAGAACCATGCTGTATTTTCACATTGATTCATTTGCTGTGCTTCTGATGTGATAAAAACGTGAATGTAAAAGTCATTTGGATCTATTTGACTGCAGGTCAAAGTTCCTCATACATTAATATGAAATAACAGACGATAGTACACTCCTTAAAGTTGTCCTGGCTTCGCTTCACATAAACTCTGCGCACCCGTTTCAGCCATGTGGGTAGGGGTATACTTGCCTCTACGCGTTGAATCAGTTCCCAGGTGAATAAGCAACGTTTGTATATTCTTTCCATCGTTTGTCACGAAGCTTCTTTAGCTGAAAGCATGTTTTCCAGTTTGGGATTCATCAGTCTGAGGAGAGGGACTATTTTTTCCTACACCAAAGGAACTGTTTTGCAGTACAAAAATCAACGTTTAGGGGCAAGTACACCTCTTCCCACATGGAAAACCTAGATTCCGTAAATGTACTCCTTAACGCCTGCAGAAATTTCGTACAGAAACACTCATAAATTCTGTGCGATTGGTGGTATGTTTGTATACCGGTAAATAATTGTGTCATTTTATAAGTGGTTTTTAACTTACGGTGATTTTACTGTCATTTCCATAGTGTTCCAAATCTAAGAGTACTAATGAAGAAATTATTTCATAATAATTACACTCTTCAGAATGCTTTATGACTAAGTGACTACAGAGTTATAATATATGAGCAAATCTGTACAGTCTAATATAAACGAAGTTTAAATAATTCACACCAAATGCAATCTCCTCGATCTATTATATGGGCTAACAAAATTAAGCTGATTAATTTGAAGATGGGTTTATGTGTAGGCCTAATTCATTTTCTCTATTTCTTAGTTAAATTTCTCCCATTGTAGGAACGTTTATGCGGTCCCCGTGCCCGGGCCTTACAAGGGCATGGAGGGTCTCCCCGATGGGTGATCAGCTCAATGCCGAGGCCACCTCCAAGACAACAAGAACACATAGGACGAGACACACCAGTCACACACACATTCATGCCGAATAAGGCTCGGATGAGAAGGTGATAAAGACGGGCGTTGATCACAAGGACTTAAGGTTTCCCAACATCAATTTCACAGGGGAGGAAAAACCCGGAACCCCTCCTCCACCCAGGAAATTTGTCTCGACCAGAAATCGAACCCAGACCTGCAGCGTGAGGAGAGCGACGCATCCCCTACACCACAGCGGTGATCGCTTAATTCATCTGCTTTGTAGCAGAGTTTCGAGTCTCACTGTGGCATTTTAAGATATTGTAGTCTCTTTAATTCGTTGCATCCTTTAAATTCCTATAATTCGTTGCATACTTTAAATTCCTATACCGGAAGTTAATCTATCAAAGAATATTGGGCTTAAGCTTATTCACAAAAGTAACTGGAAAATTTCCTAGTAGTCTGCTTTGGGCAAATACCGGCAGCAAATTCACCTCATTACAGCCGCAAACCCTTTAAACTCCCAATAAATTTTCTTTACAAAGAGTCTAAGCTACAAGTAATTCTTCCTGTAGGCTATATCGAGTAACTTAGTTAGTTTTAACGAAATTTACGAAAACAGGCCTACCTATCCAGATTCTATGATTTTAAACTGAAAATGAATAAACACCCAGTATTTAACCTTCACTTAACAGCACATCATAAATTTTTTCACACATTCTATAACCACATAAAGTATTCTATATTGTATTGTATTACAAAGACTGATCCCAATGAATAATGGTTGTAAGTTTGCTTAATGTGACGTATTCTATTACTTCAAATGATCATGTCATGCTAGAAAAGTGTAATGTTTAATAGAAACATTGAAGTGTAGCTCTTTATCAAAATTTTATTTACATATTACTCTGTTTTATAAATTATCTTTTAAAATATAATATACGCTAGTATGAGTTTTCGCAATAAAATGCGCACAGTTTAAATAAATTTAATATAAGAAAATGTTATCTTATACTTTCAACATTAAAACTGTTAGGCCTGAAATATTTGCATAAAATTTTATGTAAAACTGGTAAGTTTCTAAATTTTGGCATATTATACAATGGTCATTTTGTTGTAGTAACTTACGTGTTAGTAACAATGTGATGGATACTAAAGATTTGTTTTTTAATAGATAGAACTTAATACTTATGTGTCTTTTTTACTAATTGAATGATATATATATGTGCAATGAAGAATTTTCTATAAGAGAATTCAATGGATAACTGTTAAATGAATGGACATGGAAAAAGTCTACATTATTTGTTTTATTTAATTTCCCTTTTTCCTCAGGATGTCTTTCCCACCTAATAAATAAAATGAACGTATAAGCCAAAATGATATGAGAACTTGACCAAAGCAATATTTTTTTTTTCATAGATATTATTCATACAGCATTCAATAGAGTAGCACGTATTAAATTAATGTTGTAGACAATGAACTGCGATGAATAAGTTGATGCCTAGTCTAAAAAGAATCAAGCTATGAATTCAATAGCTACATACAGTAGAACCAGGATTATCGTAGCCTAATGTAGACCAGGCTTCCGTCGTACAATCGAAAACTCTTATAATACCGATGAATGTCTTCAATTTTGTCAAAATTTCACCAGTGCTCAATCAGCCTACAATAAATAATTATACAAACTATTCTAAAACTGCAATGTTATAAAATCCCAGTAAGCAATTGTCTAAAAGAATTAAATTATGTGTATTAACAATAAAAGTCCTAATAACAGTTAAAAAGATCTTGAATTTATTGAAATGTAACATATATTACTTGTCTAAAATAATAACTTATGTACCCAGTATATTAACCTTTTATCTGGCAGTGTTGCTCTCAGGCAACACCTATGAATACCTCCCTGAAAAGGCAAGCCTCTTTTGCATTCGGACTACAAAAACACTTCCTACGGCCATCTAACTGTTAGAATATGAACTAAATGGTTGGTAGATATTGTAGCTGTTGCCTGTAGGCACCATTGCCGAATAGGAGGTATAATTGCTGGGTAATAACCATTAGACTTGTGATATACCTACCATGTTGCCTGAGAGCAACATTGCCTATCCAGTGGGTATAAATTTTCATTTTGTCTGCCAGATAAAGGGTTAACAATAAGTAGTCCTAATTGGTTCTACACTTAGTACTCTATTTATTTAAATAATAAACAAATTCGTATCATTAGTTACATTAAGCCAATAAGTTATCTTCTTAAAAATCACTTGGTTATGTGTCAAGTTATCTGAAGATCTACTATGTAAATATAATATTTATTTTAAATACATGTCATTTCATTGAGCTAATTCACATATTTCATTAGATTAGTACAATGAACATCGTACAAAATATAGATATTAAGATAAACTGGCTTAACCATTTAATTTTTAATAATCTTAATTTCAATAATCTTAATTTCAATAATTAGTAGTACTGTAAAGTTGTAAAATCAAGTTACATATATAAATTATAGTGAAAATGGATCCTGGGGCGGATCCACCCTAAAAAATTTGTAACATTAAGCACAACGTATTCAAAGGGTCAGCCTTCTAATAAATTTTGTAAAGACAACATAACCCAAATAGGCCTACTTAAATTAAAGCAACAACATTCATTATTTAAAAATATATTTGTAATAACATGCCGAAATGTTCATGTGTACTGGGAATAATTAATTTTTATGAGTAAAAACTTCCCTCTCTGCATTGGTTCCCCCCCTCAAATGTCTTTCTGGATCCGCCCCTGTAGGGATCTAAGAAGAATAGTAACCGTTGAGTCTTGTCTTCATGATTTCGTTTCTAGAAGGAATAGTTTCAGTTTCTTTCTAAATTGTTTGCCTTCACTTAGACCCTAAACGAAAATGCTACAGTCAGCAAAATCTGTGAGAGTTCTTGATGGTTTTCCCTTTATCGTATTTTTGGAGACGCGTAGCTTAAATTAGAACCAGCTGCAGGGATGACCCCTCTTCGCCTTTGCGTGGTGACTTCTTATTTTGTTTTGTCTAGACTGAGACCGTGCTGTATGGCTTTTCATGTAAGTGAAATGTCCTGTCGTTTGGGAAGTCTAGATTGCGTGGATTGCCTTGTCAGGATACGCGCTTTTACAATACAACTGCGACCTTTAAGAGGTTCCCTTCTTGTAGATTACATCCTTCCCAAACAAGACTTTTGACTTCTCTTTTCAGGTAGTTACAGAGATACATTTTGTGTTTCAATGTCATAACTTTTTAAAATGTTGGCGTCGAAGCCATCACCAGAAATACAACTTTCTCACGACTGCGTATATTTGTCTGTGATAAGCCAATAGTAACGGCCATCGTAATATACGAAGTGCAATTTCTTCTAGAAAAATCTTCTGAAGAGACCTAAATTCCTTTTCAGATTGAACAGATTTCACTGACTCCAGCTTCTATCGAAAGACCTGTAACATCTTTATCACCAAGGTAAAAAATATACTCTACAGCTTATTACCAAGGAAATTAAGAAACCTTTCGTTTTAAATACATTTAATTAGCGGTAATTATGATAATTACTTAAGATACAATTAATTTGAAACTCCTTCATATGAAGCAAACTGAAGAGCACCAAAATAATGGCAAAAACTGGTGATAATATAAGCTATAAAAACAATACTGTTCGTGCCATTTTAAGAAGACCTCGTCCAAAACCATCGTTTATCTACAAAATAATATAATAGCATTGTTCCCTAATCCGAAAATTTGCACCGACAAAGAACAGGTGCTCTTAAGTCGCGTGGATTTCCCCAGTGTTGCCGCTGTCATTCACCACTTCTCAAGTGAAGTAAACGTGCTCTGGTACATATTTGGCAACATTGTCCTGGACTGCAGACAAGTGTGAATACGCCGTAAGGGTTTATGTCTGACTTCATTTATTTCTCATTAAGCTAATTAAATTAATTGCATATATACAAGATAAATTTACATTAATATTGTAACTTTGTTTTCATTATGAATTAATATTCTATTGTGAACTCTTATTTTTAATTATTTATTTAAGTTATTAAATAACATATATTGGCGCTGGCGGACTATCTCCACCAATAAGAGTTTAGCTTATTAGCCGGCTTGAAACCGCAGAGCGTCCGTCTTCTTCACTTTTTAATCAACCTCTCTACAAGGCACGCATCTTCCTAGGCCACTCGGCCTATTTTCACACTAATTTATTTTGAGTGCTAGCGGAAGAAGATTTCGAATAGTTTCATGATAGATGCCGACGTGTATCCACTTTCATGAGTGTTAAGTACTCCAGCAGCGAATTGTCAATTTACTAACGGTACGTGAAACCAGCCCATGTTGGTTATTAGTGCATAAGATTAGCCATCTTGTTTGAAGTAGGACCTTCAATCTTACGTTCTCCATGTAAAGAACTGCATTTAGTAAAAGGCGCATATTGCTCCATTCGTTCTAATTATGTGAACTTTAATTACTAGAGCAAGGACGCTCAATCAGTGTGAATTTATTAATCCAATATAATCAATATGCAAGCTGATTATAATTATTCTTACACGATTGTGAATGTACTTGATCCAGGACGTGTACGGAGCAAAAGTAAACAACCTAGTGTGAAAGTAAAAAGCACAGTTCACAAGAGTTAGTTTTGGGACTGTTTAGTCGATTACATAGCCTTACAGTAAAGTCAATTGAACTTTCTTTTTTATATTAAGCGCCAAGGGTCGATTTTCTTCTATAATATAAATAATTAGAAGTTATACCTATTACTTTTACTTACGAATATGTGGTGTACTTCATCACACATTATGCAAATGAAAAGTACAACGAATTAATTAATTCTGTTATAAGCTTATAATACGTCTTGTATTTATTGACTTATGTCACTTTTTTCAGAATCAACAAAATTGCTTATTTCAGTGTGTATTAATGTATAATATATTTATATATATATTTGTTTTAAGTATACTGAGTCCATGTGGGCTATCTCCGTTGGGAGGCAGTTTTAAATAAAAATAAAATTATAGCCACATGGCTGACTCACTCACTCACTGACATTAATGTTTGCCCACTTCCAGGTGAGCTAGAAACTTGAAATTCGGTATGATACACATATAGCTTTTAGGCTGTAAACCACAGGAAAATTCCAAAAAGTTTATTTTTTAGGTAGATTTCGAAGAAAAATCTACCTATTGCAATGGATACCATGTCATGATATTCGAAAAATTCTTTCATATCTTTACGTTTCATGCTCCCCTAAGTACGAAACCACCGCCCGTTCAAAAAAAATTTTGTGATATTTATATATATGTTTATATATATATATATATATATATATATATATATACTGTATATATATATATATACTGTGTATATATATATATATATATATATATATATATACTGTGTATATATATATATATATATCTTTACACGATAGCGGCCGTAATTTTGAAGATATTTGAACCAAATTTTAATATGTTATTTCTAGGCCCAATAGTTCGGACAAGTTCGTTAATGAGCAAAATTGGCCCAAGGGGGTGGTCGGGGGAGGGGGTTGAAATTTTTAAAAATGTATATCTCGGACCCTATGAAGTATAGAGGGAAACTTTGTTTGAATAAATTAGAGTACTCCCTATGGAGTTCACAGTGACACCAACGATTCGGGGGTTCGAGTGAGGGTGGGGGTGGAGGTGGGGTGGGGGATGAAAATTCGAAACTTTTGAAACCACGTCTTGTGGGGTATCGTTGAAAAGTTCTTGATGAGTACTCTACAAATCAATACATAGTTTCTTGATAGCTCTCATATGACGCGAGATTTTAATGTTTGAAAATAATAACACTTAAAAGAATTATTATAATATCATAATTTTGTCTTGTTTAGCGGCTTTGCTAATTTTATTCATTGCTAATCTTGTGCACGGCCTCCCAGAATATTATATCCTATTCTTGTTGTCAAAACAAATGATTGTAGGCTCTTCCTCTTTACCGAATTCAGTTCTTATTACTGCAGGTTTGCCATGCCAAGGCTAAAGAAGAAGAGTGCTATGTAGCGACAATAAATTAAACCAAAAGCACTTCGAAATCTACCTCCGCCTGTAGGCCTGCCTAAAGGGATTTTTTTTAATTTTAGCCCTAAAAACCCCCGAAAAAGGGCTCGGTTCCATGGCAACGGTATTATCATACAGTGTCCACATAGGGCTCTGAAAGTGGCAAACAGGTAATAGCCAATGCAGCAGACTAAAAACACGCACTTCTATCTCCCTTAGTTATTTTAAAGAACCTTTCCCGAGAACCTCAGTGGGGGTTTTGGGGCGGAGAAATTAATGTAATAAACACCTGTACAAAATTCACGCTTCACCACCGGGTCTTATGAGAGTCCCATGAAGAAAAAATAAAAATAAAAACTGAAGTTCTTATGAAACAAAGAAAACCCACACTGAATGCAGACTGATATAGTATCAATATAATAACTGGAAAGTAGGAGCCGTATCGTAACAAGAAACCATGAGAAAGTCACTCCAGCGTATCATGCTGCTTACCGCAAATCACACAAGCATTGAACCCAAGCCTATGAGCTTGGGAACCATATTGCACATATGCCAATTATGCCTGTAATAAAAAAGGTACTACTCTGTTACATGTGGGTTACTTCTACATCAGGGTTTCCCAGGATATAATTTGATATGTCCACTTCTGCAAAGGAAGTATAGGAGCTCTTTTTTATATCATGGATCCTACTATTAGTTTTTTCATGCTGGTATATCATGTTTTCCTCGTACTTCCTTTTAAACCAGCTAGTCCTCTTCTTCCTTTATTTGCTACTTATATCAGATCTTCTTCAACTTCCTGGTTGAGGTATTTAAAAAACCCAGCATTACCGCAAACGTTAGAGTGGATGAGATTTTACGACTTGTGTAGCAATCGAAGTTTGTGGTTTCCATCCATCTTTGGTATAAACGTCACACTTGGATTACATATACTGGTTAGTTTATAGCGGTTTTCTTAACTCCTCACTGTTGAGCCTCATTTCGTAGCAGTTCTATTGGGGTTAAGCTTTATCTGGGCGCCAGCCATGCAATTACATAGCGAATTTATTTGTCTTACCGCTATCCCAAGCTGCCAGCCGGTCATCGAACACAGGACATCCTTCTCTCAGAGCAGACAGACGACACTTGGCTTGGATAAGGTTCTAACATGAATTAATACACAGGTTTTATATTTTACCATAACCAAAATATTCGTGGTTTATTTGTTCACCAGATAAAATTACACTGAGTCACAATACACTGTTAAATCCATCCTGGAAATCGCTCCCATGGTGACCCCCAAGTTACGCTGTAAATGACGATTAGTTTACTGGATCATGTGTCTAGCTAAACTTAGGCCACATCGAGCCTACCACACTGTATATCTTGTGACATACTTCTATACTCTATATATTTTACTGGCGTGCTGTACGGGGCAGTCATATGCTCCCGTTTTCCTACACTTAATTACTTTACGTTGATAACTATTACTCTCCTAATACATGATCCTTCAAGTAACAAAGTCCCTACATCCCTCTCGATCGAAATCAAGTAACAGAGTCTACATCCCTCTCGATCTAAGTCGAGTATCAGAGTGATATCTTCACTCCATGAAAATCAAAACTATCTGAGTATTTTGACATGAAAATACACGCCCTTACTGAACTGTGATTGGTTACTTATATATTAAACGATATTAGTGGCTATTGTCATAATCATGGCTTAGCCAATAATATCGCTGTCCTTTGAACTAGCAAAATACCGACAGTTCACACATAAATTACTTTTCTCTCGCTAAAGCCTTCCTGATGTCATGCTCGTGCATTTAATTCGTAATTTAGAGATTACGTGAAATTACTTCATTGCTTCCTCTCATAACAAGTAAGCGTGCTTTATCTTACATCTATAAGCTTAAACTACACTTTCGCAAACTTAGGTTTTACGACCAAATACTAAAGTATCATTTTATTTTATTGATGCTCTTTTGTGTTCTAAAATCTTCTTTCAAAGAGCTGAGTCCTGTGTTATGACAGGCTCCGAATTCATTAGCCCAGGTACAAGCCTCTTTCCGTGGGAAAGGAGTCTTTACCTGCACCTTGAAAAATCTCCCTACAGTACTATTGCGAATCCAGTTTTGAATAAGCAATGAATGCATATTAATTATATTCGTTACTATATTCTACATAACATATTATTTAAGCCCTAATTAAAAACTACCACAAGTGCCCCGAGGAATACAAATTTAATAGTCTGAGTGTATACTCTGATTACTTAAGATGGTATTTCTCGCATCTCCCGAAACTTACTAGAAAAGTATCAATGACCCTCTTCATTCATAGTTGTAAAAACAGCTGGGTCTACACAGTGTTTACAAAACAAACCCGTGTTTACTCCTGTCATCTGCAACATTCTACCTGCATGTTCACCCTTCTCCTTACCCTTGAAAAAGGTTCATCACCTATTACGTTAACATTATGACAGTAAATACTCTTACACCAATAACATGCAAACATTTCTTCACTCATACAAACACAGCATTTTACTCACGCGAATGTTTCATTTAAACCTCCTTTTTATTTCGTGTACGACACACACGACTCATTTATTCATATATATATGCATTCTTTCGTCCTTCTTACACTCATCACAGCGCCTGTGAGATGCTACGTTTATTCACACCTTCCACTAATAAGATAATATGAAAACTTTGCATTGGAATTTGATCGACCAGCTGTCCCGTTTCCATATCACTTATACAACTCACACATATGTTACCATTATTTCAGCAAACATGTTTACCTTACACAAAAATATGACAGTTGCAATAATATCTACAATTTAACTTGGAATGATTGCATTTAGGTTTTTTAACAAGACTCACATGGGGTATTCTTATTCTTTATACTTCTTCAAAAGTGAAAGATTGAATCGACCTACGGTTCGGTTCTTTTTAGGGTCGAAAGCCTCTATCGTGACATCATAACCTTCATGAATAATTATTCTATCATGAATACTCTTTTCATAACAATCAATCATCTATTAATTGACCTGGAATCTCCCTCTATCGTAATATCATATTCTGACTATCACTTGAAACTTCCTCTTTTATCGCTTCCTTCTCGACGCATATCTAATCAATTTATTCTTACAAACTTCCTGTAATGTCACGTGTGACCCACTAACCACCATGAAAAAGCATATGCCGTAAATTTATTACTTTAATTTAATATCTTCCTCTAAAACATTTATTTCTCACAAAATATTCTTCCTTCAAACACCGCCGTGCATAACAATCAATACTTCTTATCTTATCCTTCCGCAATAACTCGCAGTTTTGTATCTTTGTTTTTATCTCAATTCTATTAAAATTCTTCAAAATACTTTATTTTTTTTTTCTTTTATAAGTATGCTAATTATTCATATCTTGAATGTACCATCCTACATTTACGTAATGCATTTCGCGTCTGATTTGTATACTGATTGATGAACCAACTTGCTTATTTAAAAATCTCCTTCTTCGATAGCAATCTATATAAATTCCTCTGACCAGCTATTTAATGTAATGTCTGACACGCGATTTCATAAGACTTCCTCAATATTTATTTCCAACTTGTCACATCTATTCCCTCTAAATTCAATATTTCTACGGTACCTTGTTTAATTCAAAGATGCATTCATCCAAAAGTCGCTCATCTGTCCGTTACTTTTTTTCTCCACTATCTCCGAGATTATTTATCTCCACCACTACTTCAAAAACGACTAGCGAGTTCTATGACTTCACTGTCTAAATAAACTTCATCTTATCTTGGCTAGCGCGTTCTTTGACTCCGCTGCCTGAATAAACCTTCGCGTGGGCGCATTCCGCTGCCTCTCCGCCCTCAATAATAACTTCATCGTATAACACGGTAACTTCTTTCTCAGAGCTTCTATCATCTTTGACTGCATAATTCTCCTTCACAAACGGTACGCGTATCATAATTCCTTCTTTGTTCAGCAATGTGACATTATTTCTTTAAACTTAATTCTGCTTTCAGACTAGCAAAAATCGTATTCTGGTATCAGATTGTATACTGGAATTTAACTGGTAGAAAACATACATTGACATTTTTTTCTATGTCCATATTTAGCATTCTTTGGTTATCAATCGTATAAAGTACATTTACGCCTTCCTACTTTTGCTCACTATTAATATTATTATTTTTGTTTAAATATTCTTTGCATTTAAATGTTTAATTTCTTTTCTTTTCTGTTATGCATTTATTTTGTTTAGCATCCTCGTCTCCATTATTCCTACGGCAAATGTATTCATCTGGCTTTATGTTTTACAGGGTATATTTGTAACATATTTACTGTTATTGGGTTAACTCCTCCTCACCCCTCCTGTACTGACCGCTTTCTTCCGTGTTTACGTCTCTCGAGTTGTATACCGTTGCCTGCGGGTTTAAATCCCCCTCGTCCGACTGGTTATTTTCAGACAATGCGTTTTCTTGGTCATGTTGACTTGCATTTCTGTTGTTTCCACGAAATCTTCCCCCTCTTCCACGAAAACTTCCATTATTTCTCCTGACATAGGGTACGCCGTCTGAAAACTCAATATTATTCACTTGCCTTTCCCTAGTGTTATTGTTATCGTTTTCATTCTGTCCACGATTCGGCCCCCTGAACTGGTTACCGTGATTCACCCCTCGGTTCCTGTCCATATTTCGTGAAGGGTAATACGGACCATTATTCCTACCGTCTCCATCCGTCCTGTTCCTAGGTCCTGAGTTCGTATCCCTCGGCCTGTTAAATCTATTCTCCCCACTGTCACGCCTTGCACTCGCATCGAAACTAGACAAGACTTCAATGGCACGACTATATGTCGTTAAATTAGCTACAGCGAGGACATTGTGAACCTCCGGCTCAAAATGCCGTTGAATTAACTGTATAATCGATTTCTCGTTTAAACAAGGCTCGAGCAATCTCGCCCGTCCGACCATGGTCACAAAGTAATCTACTAATGAAGTATTCCCCGCATGCTTATAACGTCCATTATACAGTTCAATCCTGACTTCTGCTTTCTTGTTCTCTCCCCAATACCGGTCTAAAAACAATTCCTTGAATCTTTCGTACGTGCAGCTTGGGCCTATTGTCAAGTCGAACCAATCTTTCGCCTTGTGACGTAATGCCCGCGAAATCATAAGCATTTTATATTGCTCTGGTACGTGTTTTAGGAAAAAATACTCGTCCATACTCCTCAAAAATGCTTGTGGTGTCTGACTAGCATTTTCCGCGTAGAAAGGTAAAGTGACTTCGTTGAACAATACACTATTTACGTGAGTCTTATCAATGCCGCCTGCAACCATCCCTAAACTCTCATCTGGTCCAGCAGTAACCTGCATGACGTCAGAACTTGGGCCTGCCATAAACATGTTCCCGTTGGTCATATTTTCATTTGACCCTCTCGTGACGTTATTTTCCTCACTCTGAATTACAGCATGATCACCCGATATGACGTCATTCTGGACACTACTTTCCCTTGACCTTACACTACACGCCTCCCTCGATATACATGATATCTCCTTACTTATTCCTGCAACATCCTTATTCAATTTATCCTCAATCTGCTTGACTTTTATCATTACTTCTGCCTGAATTTCTTGTCTAGACCCTTTTATGGCCTTTTCTGCCTCTAGTACCTTTTTAGATAGCTCAGCTGTTTTATCCTTGACCTTCTCGATGCCTGAACCTACCTCACATAATTTATTCATGATCTCTCCCTTAAGGTTATCTACTTTCGTTTCTACATTTTTATTCACCCTGGCCTCAGTTTTATTTATCTCTTCCTCAACTATTTTAATTTCATGTCTGACTCTCTCTTTGCATTTCTTGTCTTGAACGCCTATTTTTTCATCTAATTTCTCTAACATTCTCTGAAATTTCTCATCTGTTTCCCTACTAGCCTGCATAATTTTCTGCTCTGTCTCCCTACTAGCCTGCGTAATTTTCTGCTCTGTTTCCCTACTAGCCTGCGTAATTTTCCGCTCTAGTTTCTCATAATTACTCTTAGCCTGTTCACTACTCGCTTCAATTTTATTATTTGTCTCCTTAGATTGTTGGCTTACAGCTTCGATTTTATTATTTGCATTTTTCATTTCCGTGGACTGAGCCCTCATTTCCCCTAACAGGTGAGCAAACATAGACTTTACATCTGTTGGCATGATATCATTAGTATTTATTACAGGGTCTCCAGAATCTCTTTCTAGGTCATTGCTAGCACTAATCTCGCTTTCAATAACTTCCCCAGCTGTCCTAATTGCCTGTTCAACAAACTCACCCCCGTCAGGTGTCCTACTTTCTGAAGAATCGGTTCCTGGAACCCTATCCATATTTTCAATATTACTATCCAGCTCCTGGCTGAAAGAATTCTGCCCTCTCCCGAGATCTGAATCCTGCTCCATATTCACTTTTGTACAATGCCCGCTTCTAAGTTTCATATACCTGTACTTACTCAGCCTTGTTTATAACAAACAACACAACACAAAAAATCATGCAACACAACATACAAATACAATCTTTACAATTTTCCCTATAATGTTCTCGCCAAATAATTTTGAGTGTTGATATCTACAGAGCTGTCTTAAATTTTCAGCCTGTCTAAATTTATTTTAATTTAATGTACTTTGATTTTAAATTTCAATAACTGATTCTTTATTGAATAACTTTATCTGCAATAAAAAAAAACTTTCTAAAAACGTTAAAAGACTGTTATTATTCTTTTTTTCAATTTGCTATTGATTTTAAGAGATATCAACACACATATGTATTTTAGATCTTATCTTTGACTGGTGTCATCCCTCGGTGCATCCATTTGTACCACGTTCCTCTTCATTCTTCGTCAATTTCCCTGGTGTCTTCATTTTTCTTGAATTCCCCTGGTATTTTGTTCTCATCCGCCGCTGTCGCTGTCTTCTGGGTCTTCCTTCTTTGCTGTGAGGATTGTTTCTCAACTGTGGTTCACTTCAAGCATGGTGCTTAAATTTCGTCGATCCTCTCCCATTTTTTTCGTCCCAGTTGGTCAATCAGTTGTAACTGGTTTCTTTATTCCTAGTAGTTTATCGTCGCCTCACTGTTGAATTATTTTATAGCAAGTCGAGCCCCAGGCCTTGGGAAACCATTTTATATCTGGTGCTCGTATTATCCTCGTTGTCGTGCGATTTTATAGTAGTTATTTCGGCCTCACTGTTGGGCACCATTTTATCGCGGTTTTCTTAACTCCTCACTGTTGAGCCTCATTTCGTAGCAGTTCTATTGGGGTTAAGCTTTATCTGGGCGCCAGCCATGCAATTACATAGCGAATTTATTTGTCTTACCGCTATCCCAAGCTGCCAGCCGGTCATCGAACACAGGACATCCTTCTCTCAGAGCAGACAGACGACACTTGGCTTGGATAAGGTTCTAACATGAATTAATACACAGGTTTTATATTTTACCATAACCAAAATATTCGTGGTTTATTTGTTCACCAGATAAAATTACACTGAGTCACAATACACTGTTAAATCCATCCTGGAAATCGCTCCCATGGTGACCCCCAAGTT
The DNA here is from genome assembly GCA_964059195.1 of Ectobius pallidus. Classification (NCBI taxonomy): domain Eukaryota; kingdom Metazoa; phylum Arthropoda; class Insecta; order Blattodea; family Ectobiidae; genus Ectobius; species Ectobius pallidus. The sequence continues at coordinate 119,831,888 of CAXKWD010000007.1, read as the reverse complement.
ACGCTGTAAATGACGATTAGTTTACTGGATCATGTGTCTAGCTAAACTTAGGCCACATCGAGCCTACCACACTGTATATCTTGTGACATACTTCTATACTCTATATATTTTACTGGCGTGCTGTACGGGGCAGTCATATGCTCCCGTTTTCCTACACTTAATTACTTTACGTTGATAACTATTACTCTCCTAATACATGATCCTTCAAGTAACAAAGTCCCTACATCCCTCTCGATCGAAATCAAGTAACAGAGTCTACATCCCTCTCGATCTAAGTCGAGTATCAGAGTGATATCTTCACTCCATGAAAATCAAAACTATCTGAGTATTTTGACATGAAAATACACGCCCTTACTGAACTGTGATTGGTTACTTATATATTAAACGATATTAGTGGCTATTGTCATAATCATGGCTTAGCCAATAATATCGCTGTCCTTTGAACTAGCAAAATACCGACAGTTCACACATAAATTACTTTTCTCTCGCTAAAGCCTTCCTGATGTCATGCTCGTGCATTTAATTCGTAATTTAGAGATTACGTGAAATTACTTCATTGCTTCCTCTCATAACAAGTAAGCGTGCTTTATCTTACATCTATAAGCTTAAACTACACTTTCGCAAACTTAGGTTTTACGACCAAATACTAAAGTATCATTTTATTTTATTGATGCTCTTTTGTGTTCTAAAATCTTCTTTCAAAGAGCTGAGTCCTGTGTTATGACAGGCTCCGAATTCATTAGCCCAGGTACAAGCCTCTTTCCGTGGGAAAGGAGTCTTTACCTGCACCTTGAAAAATCTCCCTACAGTACTATTGCGAATCCAGTTTTGAATAAGCAATGAATGCATATTAATTATATTCGTTACTATATTCTACATAACATATTATTTAAGCCCTAATTAAAAACTACCACAAGTTATCAGGAGAGGTCCATGAAAGTGTTTTTATTTTGAGAGAAAATCCTTTTTTTAATATAAATATTTGTGTATTAGTTTTTTTTTTATTATTTCTAAAAATTATATATAGGATAGCCTACAGTATCGAAGTTTGTGGTTTCCATCCATCTTTGGATGGAGAGGGAGAGAGAGAGAGAGAGAGAGAGAGAGAGAGAGAGCGAGCGAGAGATAGGGAGAGAGACCATAACAATGAAAGTTTTATAATTATTAATCAATTAACATTATTGTGAATTAGGCATTAAATTTGTTTTTATTGCCTATCTCAGCTTAATTCGAACTTCCTACCTCTTACGTTGTAATAAATATTGATTAATTTTTTTTGTAAGTTCATAATGATTGATGTCTGCAAGAATTTAAAAAATAAATATTTCTTAAAAATTGAATTGGTTGTGGAATTTCTTAATACGCAACCTTGATTAATTAAAAAAATAATTGAATTTATATAGGCCTATTTTTTCAATAAAAAAAATAGCATTCTCAAAGAGCCTAGAATTTATGGTGCAAACTATGATAGCATTGGCTTTCTCAGTGAGCTGTTCGTTTTAGAGCGAACAATTGCTGCTCTACCTTACCATGGAGTTCTGTAGCATCATGGCCGATGCATTCAATGGATTCTTTAAAATGGATTAATTTTAAGGTTTCGTCAAATTAAAACAATTTTTATCGAAATAAGTCAAACTAGGATTATGTTTACTTTTCGCGTTATTTCGCGATACAGAATTGCTGTTTTGGGGATTATAAGAAGCAGAAATTTTGCAAATATTTGTGTTGATTTAAAAAAAAATTCGTGTTATCTCGTCTCGCGAATTTCACGGACCTCTCTACTTATTAGATACTAGCTTAAAAGGCCTGGCGTCGCCCGGGTTTTTATTTTGTAACTTTAAATTAACTTATGTAGGACTTTCAATTTTCAAACACTAGGGTCTTGAATAATATGTACAGTCGGTCAAATAAAAAACGTCGGGACTCGTATGCAGTTAAAATTAAAGTTTTAACGCATTAGTTCACAAGTTTCCTATAAAAAACATAAAATACAAGTCATTTTCGGAACATATGAGGCCTTGCGACAGGAGGGAAAAATTGAACAAAAAGGGAAAAATGTAAAACACGGAAAGCGCAAAACACGATATTCAACTTAATGTATTGTCATAATTCATTTTGCTTTGTCATCGCACCACATATAAATGCTAGCTTGAGAGAAAGTGTAGTTAGGGCTATAATTGACCTGCATTTTTCGGCCTCTGAAGCAGCGAGAAGGTTCCATATTTCTTAAAGAGGTGGGTACTTCACTATAATGCGACCGGAAGTTTTCATAGGAATCGTGGATCTGGCCGGCCATGTATTTCGATGCTATTAGATTGGTGGCAGAAGTTGAACGTAAGTAATTGATTTTGCACTAGAAGTACCGGTATTATAAAATAAAATCTTTAAAAAATGCTCCTTGAATAAACATATTCCTCGCGAATCTATTAATTATTAATATTATAAAAATTTGCAACCAATAATATGGCGGATTTGAGGCATATAGCCACAGCCTTCTATACATGTTTGTTTTGGAACAAAACTGACTAAATAATCAAGAAAATACATGGATAGACAAGAGGCGTGTGTGAACCTAACCTTAAGTCTTCCTGTACATGCGCATATGCTCGTTCGTGATACTTAATCAAATACCGCCCGACGTTTTTTATTTGACCGACTGTACGTAGAACTTGAAATGAGGAAGAACGACTTACCACACTCAAATTATTCCCTCAGAAAACGCTGGGTATAGCTTTTTATGGCTGATAGAGGATGTCGAATGCTGCATTCCGTTGCTTCTACACACCATGCCTGGGAGGGGTTGAAATAGGAAGATTACATAAGATTGTAGGCCTATTGTCTTTATGGGGATTTTTATTTCTCATTCTCATGGTACCATACAACCGTTTCGGAGCTGGATTTAAAAAAAAATCAATATCACTTTCATACTTTCCTCCCCCAAAACCTGGGACGTAATATACTGCGGGCATAGGACTTAAAATGTTCCATCCTATTTTGTCTTCTTTTAGATGTTTAGAGCCTATGATGTACATCCCTATAGAAAGCTACAACTATGAGTGACGTATCAGTTGATAGGATTTTTTACAGACTTCTGATATGGCATACCCACTGGCACACACTTCAGCTGTCCTTGCAATACGACCGCTTCTTCTACATCAACATGTGAAGTGAGAAAAGGCAGATATACATTTCTTTGGTATTTCAGGTGTTGAATAATTGATATGTAAAACCGTTTAAGAATGACACATTCCAGGGGGAAAGTTTGACTCTTGTGGCGGTGAACCATATCAGGGCGAGGTCGCTACTTGGAGGAAGAACCAGAAGAAAAGGAAGGGAGGTGCCATGCACACACATTACAGAAATCAACGACAAAACATCGATGACGCCTCTCTGTATCCGGTATAAGCTTCCGGTACACTTTTCAAATCTCCACAGGAAACGATCCACCTGGAACGTGAGTTACAGTGTCGATCCGATATCATAAAAAAAGAGGTAAAAACTAACTCTGCAGGTGTGCGGAATTTGTGCTAAAACTTCATTCCTCTTTTATAACGCATTGTGTAACATTAATATTGTAAACTCCCTGGATGTTCATTTTTTAAAACTAATATTAGCTTTCCAGGAATTTAGTGATTCTCTGGTAGGCAATTTGTAATACGTATTTATAGTTTTACTTGAAGGGGAAGAGAAGGCATTATAGCCTTAGCATCGTTAGTATAAATACATTAAATAATTAATAAACTATTAATATTTGTTAATAAAAAAAGTTTTACTCAGCGTTTTATGTCCCACCTAGAATAACTTGGACTTAGGATAAGATAATAATATAGCCACGTACTCTGCTTGAAAAAGGTAGAAAAAATATACGAACGTGCGGCATCAAATTTTAACGTGAAAACTATTCTCTCCCATTTTTAGGGATCGTAAATGAAAGGGGGTCCTTGGATGTATGTTACTTTTGCACCAAAGGTTTGTTTGCAACCTAAATGGAGCGTCAGAAGGCGATAATAAACTCAGGTTCGGTACTGTGGTATTTCTCTCTATTGTGGAGCCTTGACTTAATCAGCTGTCTTCACAAAACTTAAGTGGACTGACAATCGATGGCGCCTCAACAGTTTGGCTAAGAATGGGGGCGGAACAAGGAAACATATTTTGTTTCTTTCCATTACAAAGTCAAACAGCACGAGCCTGACGTCTAGGTCTGTTAAGGAGAGTTCATCACTAAATAAAGTCAAAATATACTGTCTCCTGAGCGAACATGCAACTTTGAATAGGGTGTAATGAATCCTAAAAAACTAAATTTTCCTTATCTTTAATATGCAAAATAATTTAATAGTATTGTAAAATTAAATTTGTATTACTTTATAATCGATAAACTTTATTTTGATCTAAAGTGGTGAATATGTAGAATTTATTTGAAAGGTCACTCCTTTTACCCCCTTCACAAGATAAGGAAAGAAAACTAACCGTATGCAACATACCGACAAACTCTATGGAAACAATTACAAGATTTATTTGTAAGTAAAGTTTATTACTAACAACAGCAGAAATATTAGGCAAAAACAATTATTTATAAACATAAAAGAATGAAAGTGACAGAGTGGAAACTGGAATTAAGATGCTGTTTAAATGCTATTGAATAGGCCCAAGGAATATTTAAAAATATCATAGAATCGTAGGCGTAAAAACCTGTGCAGGCCTCGAAACTGAGTATACATTGAATAAAAAATGTAAAATATGCTTCTAAATGTCCATGACATTGAGCTCTATTAAGATTAAAATTGTCAAAAGAAACATAAAAGCATAGTAGCCTATAAGCGGTAATTTTTATTACGATGTTGTGTATTGTGAACATGAAAAAAAAATCGAAATGGAGATAACACCGGGAAAATAGGCCTATATTTTACGGTGCCTAAAAGTTGAAAAAAGTGTTTTTTAGAACGACGTCCGTCTATCTTCACATTGCGGGTAAATGGTTCGTTAGGTCTATATTTACTTTTTTCTGAACTTTGTTCGACTTTTATCGGCAAAGCATGTTCTCTTTTCCGAGTAATCTAAGTATGAAAATCTCCATTGGTATTGTAATCATTATATTTACATAAATCCATTCTAAAACTTCTAAAAATAGGATAAACGTATATCGTTAAAATACTAAATTTTTTAAATAATTTCTGCAGGAGTATTTAGACTTAACTCTAAACTTATGTCGTACAATAGTTTCTGAATAATAAATAAATCAGTCAACCCCAGAAACAGATTCCATAATGCAAGTCACAACTCAAATAAAATAAAAGCAAAACTTCGAAGTGATGATTGTTTTAAACCCTGTAACCCATTTAGAGATGAATTTATATATTTAATTATAACGACTCATCAAAATCACTAGTAGTTCATAAGTCTGAAATCAATTCGAACAAATTCTGTGCAATATAGGCCTATAGTTTACATAAATGATAGCAGTAATATGGAATTAAAAGATATTAAGATATTATTGTTTAATTATTATATTTATGTAATTTTTTTGCGGTGACGAATTTATACGTCAGTGGCAGGGAAGAGGTATTTATAATATAGGCCTACAGTTTACAGTATTTGCTACATACCATCTTATAGCTTGACAAAGCCACATACCATTCCAGATTTGAATAATCTATTTTTATCAACAAAAATTCATAAAAGAAAACTATGCGGTTGGTATGATAAGTGTCCCTTGTGGCCTGCTGAGTTTAAATTAAGTGTTGAAATTTTCGTGGCAGTGTGCAGGCTTTCGCGCCAAGACATTCATTTAGCGAGTGAGAGCGGAGTGTCTTTTTCTGCTGTTCGTCTTTTAACGCCTCTGGAATGGAAAATTTACAGGAATATAAGAAAAATAGTAAAAACCAGAATCACCGTTTCTGGCAAATGTTTAGCTACCCAGGGAAAGAATGTTATATCCTTAGAAGGAAACTAATTTGCTAAGAAATAACTAATATTATACGGCACGTTGAACGTAGGCTACGTAGTTATTAAAATACATGTCAGATACTGTTGAGTTCGATCAATGAAATAAAATAAATCTGATACCAGTAGCCCAGCGATAATTTATTTTATAATTCGTCGCCCAGGCCTTTCGGTGCGCTTGCATCATCCTCAGGGCATCTTTTTTGCTGGTTTAGAGTTCCAATAATTAAAATGAAAACTGTATTTTGTCACAATTCCTCAATTCCAGGAAAAAATTTCCTATGCCACCTACAGTACAAAGCATGGAATACACTATAATTCTTCAATATTGATAATTTATAGTGATGCTTAAATTAATTTATTAACTATTGTTTAACAATTATCAATACTGTTGGTACTGGTAATGTTAATTATTGTACCTTGTTGAAGAGCTTAAAGCTGTACGTGGCAGCAATCGACCACAAATAGTAGTGAACATCGTTATAAAAATAACAGCAGATAATAAATTAATATATAATAAAATCAGGTAAACTGATGTAAAAAAGTGCCAGTATGTTTTTGTTTAATCAGTTACGACTGCAATTATGATATGCAGAATATGTTTTAATTTTTTTCAAATGATTTCCAAGTTAAGCTCCAGATTTATTCATTAAGCAGGGCTTACGGAAGAAGAAAGGTCTACCATCTCGGCCACCTGGGTCATTTTAACGGTCTAGTTGGATAAGCGCTTGTAAAACAATAGTGTTTTTTGTCATAGCTACCTGTATTTTAATTTCCAAGGCCTTATAAGATCACAGTAAAACAATGGGCTATGTTGTCAAGATAACTGATTTTCATTTTTTTTATAAATTCTTTCGAATACGTATATTGCCATAAAATAGACACTAAATTGAGCATTACTCCGAAACAGATCAACCAATTTTATCCATTATGAATAGACGTCTTCCCATGGACATTGTAAATGTGTATACCAAGTTTCATAAAAATCCGGTAAAGCGTATTTGAGTTACCGCGTCTTTAAAATATACACTAAATTGGGTTTTACTCCGGTACCGGTCAACAGATTAGGTTCAAATTCAATAGGGCACTTCTCATGGACGTCATAAATGGGTATACCAGGTTTCATGGAAATCCGTTACAGCGTATTTGAGTGATGGCGCCTTTCTATGAGAAAGGCGCCATAATCTATTAAAATAGGCACTAAATTGGGCATTACTCCGGTACCGGTGAACCGATTTGGTTCAATATCAATAGGGTTCTTCCCATCGACATTATGAATGTTTATACCAAGTTTCATGAAAATCCGAAAAAGCGTACTTGAGTTATGGTGCGTACAGACGCACGGACAGACGGACGGACAGACAGACAGACGGACAGACATTTTTTCGTCCCCCACACAATCTCATAAAGTACCATACTGGCACTTAATAAAGTAATGACCGTGGTATGGGGGAGCGGATTGTGGGCTGTAACAAATAAATATCAAAGCCACATAAATTCTTCTTTTAGGCTGCAGTTTACACTTTTTTTAGATAGAAGAAAGAATGAAAATAATTAGGCAACAGAAGCTGGAATGACCGAAGTTATTTATATAATATAGGCCTAGAATGTCTATATACCGCACATACAAAGAATGAATGATGAATATCTCCATGGTGAGTAGTTTCTTCTGGTACAAACTAACTGGAATGAGGAATCTAACAAAACCGCTGGTGTAAGCATCTATTTGAAGCATAACACAGACCACAGCCATTTTGGTGCCTGTGTAATAGATTAAAAGCCTTAATACGTCTTGTAAAAACGAAGACAAAGTAGGATGACGAGAAGAAGAAAAATATTAATAAATTTAAACTAAGAGTAAGTTATATTGTTTAGTGATTGTCTAAGAAAAAATAATCGTCAATCGTGTCGCATACCCAGAACAAAGCTAATCTAAATATAAAATTTTGTTGTTCATACGATTTTTCGTTCTGTTCACAGACACACGCAGATAGACATTTTTCTGAAAATTATATTTCTCGATTCAGGGAACTCAAAACGTGTGCCAATGCTGAAATACAACATCGAACATTATCCAACGGTAGAAGCCAAGATCCTTTGTCATTTTTTCTTGACTTGAACACAATTTGTCCACGCCTGTTCCCATGTTTCTCTAAGAGAGACTGGTATGGGTGAGAGAGGAGATTGGTGTTGAGATAACTTTTGGTTAAGTTTGTAAGCTTACTAGTACAGTTCTTGACTATATTTATGTCTTTAGTTCCATGGGGGGTCCTCGTTCAGATATTGGCTTAACGTGACATAGCATTCAGAAAGTGAATGTCCAGCAGAGAAGAAACATCACTTCCTAGGGTCAACAGAAAAAATGACACAAGTGAATAATAGGGGGGTGTCTGGAGACTGAATTTAAATATTGATCATACCACGATGAATTTTCATGGAATAATGTAAATGATGGTGAAAAAAATGTGTAAGTAAAATCGATTTTTAACCATGAGGCTTGAAATAGGCTTAATTGCCCTATTACGCCTTCAAATGTTAAGAGAAAATATTACTGTACAAGCGAAAATAATCTCACGTTATTGTATAGGTAACATAAAACGATGGTCTAAACTGACGTTTTTTTTTTGTCATACAATGTATCATTATATCAATATCTTAGGACATCACAAATAAGAGATAAGCTTTTTAAATTTATTTATTTATAATATTATCGTTTGGCTTAATATTGGTATAATACAGTCGAACATAGTACAACACAATATTCTCAAAGATAAAACCATAGCCAATTATTTAAAAAAATGTATTGTCAGCCATATCATGCACTACACACAGACCTATTTAGCATTCAGAAATATATTCGTATATAACCTATATTTCTAAATTAAAAAAAAATATAATCTTATTTTGTTAGATATTTCATAAACTGCTTTATAAATGTACGCCTATTATAACTTAGATAGGGATTGTGTCTTTTTGGTAAAATAAAATGGTTGATTTAGGAATTAACTTCATTCTATTCCGGTGGGTATTTCGTGAAATAAAATATTTGCAGTATTTAGAACAAATATACCCTTTGTGCCTTTAGTAGGCTACATCAAGTCCCTCATTTCTATATTCTCCTGCGCTCTTACGAATCATCGTAACTGTGGTATTATCTATATGTAGAAATATAAAGATAAATATAATATAAATTACTATTAAACAACTTCAGATAGGCCTACAAACTGAAGTGCCAACAACTGTGGATAAAATACGATATCTGTTGGGTCTTTGCCCATTTGATCATAGATCCATACACATCCCAAACTCGGGATGCTGAAAAGGAGTGTATTGTGATCTCTGAATACTGGACGTTCCTCAGCCTTTGCTAAATCGATCACAATGTAGGCCTATCGGCAACTTCTCGGCATCCACAGAAATGGCAGAAAAGAAAGCACGCTCTAAGAAGTCAAGGGGGGGGGAGAACAAAGTATTACGATTTTAAATCAAATTTTTGTATACATTTATTAATCCTCTCTCGGAAAATAAGCGTAACAAAATTCGCAAAGGTAACAGAAACCTCCACTTGGAGGCCCTTCGCCACAACATAGAAGACACAGGATTCTAGACAGAGATGGAAGAGACGTATTTCGCGCTTATTTAGACATTTCGCAGAAAAGTACAAAATTCGCAATATTTCGTGGATTCAATTTGTTTGATAGTGGTATTTTACGCATGTACAAAGCTAAACATAGCTAAGGAAATATTTTTGTAAAATTTCGCGTTTATCGTTGTTAACAAAAAATACGGTCCCTACTTATAGTCTTTGTTTTAAATAACTATAATCTGTGTAGACCTATACCCAAGGCTAATATAGGTTATTTTTAGTATAAATAAGAATAATATAGGCCTAATCTTCTACTCGTATACAATTCAACGGCCCTAAATAGCGTGCTCACTCCCTCACTTCGTGAGATATCGGGTATACACGGCGATGTTCGTCTCTCGCAGTCTAAACTTTCACGAAGAGTACAAAATTAGAAAAACCGTTTCTTTATTATATAAGGCCTAAGTGAAATGAACACAATGAACAAATATTCTAATTTTATTTTTACTTACAATTTTCATAGCTCTGAACCACAAACATTTTTAATACACTGCCAGTGTAAATTTCTTAAAAATCCTGGAGTCAATTAATAATGGCGGGCACCAGCTATAATATATTGATGGTTTAACCCTGGAAGTATCGCGGACAATAAAAATCCAAACAAACTACTCCTTCATTGATAAATTATATAATTTCTGAAAATTACACTGAATTTATCAAATCAAATTTACATCATATTCATCTGTTAACAAACAGTTGAGAAACATTACGTACGTATTATCAGTGTTCACAGGTAGCTTTGGAACTGTATAAAATTTACGATATAATTAATTTCTAAAATCTACGTACTGGTAGGAACGAACGAATTATATTCTAAATGAAAAAGCGATGGTATACGATGAGATATTTTAAATAAAAATTGATGAAGCCAGCGCTGACTTTTGTAAATGTACTGTCAGTGCCTTCTAGACCTGTAAGTTTCGTATTTAAGCATCATTTTAACCATTTTTAGTTCCTTACATTACTAACATATGAAATCCCAGTACTCTCTGGGATTATTTTAAAAAAGAGAAATAGAGAAGTGTTTTGACTGATACGAGGGACATTTGAGGGCATTGTCTTGGTACGAGGCGAAGCGTGGAGACTGCATTATGTAAAATGTTGCTATGTAATGCCCGAGTAAAGATGCGCACCCACTTGAAAGAAAACAAAGGCCAGCCACACTTTGTCAACTAATGACTATGATAGATGCTCAACCACTCTACCGTACGTGATTACTTCTCTTCCCCTATAAATCGTTACTTTAGTAGCGACTAGAGGTACTAGTTTATGATCAGAGCCCGGGTTTCTAAGCGAGATGCACATTTATTTTCAAACCCTTAAATATAAGCAGAGACGTTATATTTCGGATACTCCTTCTAAAGATATTTTAACTTTATTGATAGTGCTTACTTTGCTTGTTTTGAGACAAAAACATTTTGCTTGCTTATTTTGCGATTTTGAATTAAAATAGCATGGACTAGCCTATTTTACTAGAAGTAGCTGCTCCGGTCATGGAAACTACCATTAACGGCCGTGAGTGTCGCCATGCTGACCACATCCTTCCATCGACATATGGTAGATAATGCAGCGGTCGTGTGGTAGGCCTTGCCCCTTCAGGGATGTAGTGCCACGGAGTTTAGTTTAGTTTTAGACTATTTTACTAAAAACATTGAAATTGACCGTTTTCCTTTCTTCTGTCGGTTAATGGAGTTCTGAAAAATCCGGATTATAAAACACTCTGTCGGATTTCTAAAAACCTTACGTGAAAAATCAGATATTGAAGAGGAATTAGTGGAAGAAGAATTGCGTTGCTTCTCACAGACGCCTGGGACATCCCGCGAAGTTGAAAGAACATTTTCACTTTACAAAATAATCGTTCTTCACTGACAGGTGCAGGAGCTTTACACAGGAGAATCTGCGGATGACCTTCCTTACATAGGCCCTACTTTAACAGCCATAAATAAGAAGATTTCTGCTCCTGCTGAGTTTAAATTAAGTGTTGAAATATTCGTGGCATTAAAATTAATTTTTATTTTGTTCCCTCTATACATAGGCGTATTGATTAAAAAAAGGAAAATTGTATAATTTTTTTAAGTCTGCCCATAAATTACTTAATACAAGTATAAAGCGTGGGAAGCTTAAAACTCGTTATTTTGCATCTTAATTTTGAAAATTTTCTAGGGCAGGACCCCCGGAAGCTTAAAACTCGTTATTTTGCGTCTTGATTTTTAAAATTTTCCCGGGGTAAACCCCCGGAAGCTTAAAACTTGTTATTTTGCATCTTAATTTTTTAAATTTTCCGGGGGAGGACCCCCGGACCCCCCCTCTTCCTGAATGTTATAACCCCCCCCCATATGGTCGGCCTGGTTACGCCTATGCCTCTATACACAGGTAAAATATTTCGGGGTTATTCATTAACACTCTGTATAACAAAAGATCACCCGAATGAGTCACGAATTGATTCCGCAACCCATGGGTCCATAGGCCATAATGAAAGCAACCAACAAGAGTAAGTTCTTTCTTCTTTATTTAAGAGTGTTTGAAGGACGGTCAAATAATATTTGAGAATCCATTGGATTTTTAAATCACTATTTTTATTCATTTAAATAATTGAAATTTACTTTGATAAACTTCCATACGAAAAATAGTTATTGTGTGTGTGTGTTTTTTTTTTTTTTTAAATATGCACCATGTGAAACCCCTAAAAATGTACTAGTGGCGTCAAGCTAATGTTTATTTCCGTGCCTCATCACTATTTGATTTAACGAGAAAAGTGCATTGTAGTAACGGTTATCAAAATCCAGAACTAATTTTACTTACAAAGTGTGAAAACTGGAAATTTAAAACATTTGAAGGATGTAGAAGAAGTGATATTTCAGTTATCTCTGCAGAAATCGTAAAAGCTTATGTAACACTACTGCCGAAGTCAGTTGAACTTCAGGTACCGGTATTTGTATATTTTGATTTTACTGTTTTCACATTTTTATTTTTATTTGTGTTTGGTATGGTGGGAAATAAAGGAAAAAACATCTTAAGTTATAGTATTTATTAAAGAATTTTCAATTTATTTTTTCTTCATTTTGATCCTTTCACCAATTTAAATAACGTGTCGTTAAACTGAATTGGTACAAATTCAGGTTTAATATTAATTTATTATTATATTTTATTAATATTTTCCTTGAAAGAAAAATCAGAACTCACTTTTTATGATTTATTGCTAAATCTTTTGATTTTACTTTTTTCATATTTTTATTTTTATTTGGTTTGATGTGAAATAAAGTAAAATATCTTAAGTTATATAGTAATTATAAAAGAATTTTCAATTTCTTTTTTCTTCGTTTTGATCCTTTTACCAATTTAAATAACGTGTTGTTAGACTAAATTGGTACACATTCAGGTTTAGGCTAATCTTAATTTAATATTATATTTTATTAATATTTTCCTTGAAAGAAAATCAGAACTAACTTTTTATGATTTATTGCTACACGTTTGCTTCGGGTTTTATCTTCGAAAAATGATAGAAGTAGATAACCGTACCCTCATTTATATGTTAAATTTAACAACAGCATACAATATTAATGCCTTTCGTCATGCTTTTCCGGCTAGTTTCATAAATTACCGAATGCCCACGTTCATCAAATTGTCACGATCACGCAGCTACCTTAGCTGACGGCTACTATTGTTAAGAGCACGGTGCCTATAAACAAATGCCATTAATAATAGGCATAGACTTAAGTAAGTAGACTACCCATTAAGTAATTGTCACCAGTAGAATTTTATACATATAGGTATGTTAACTTGGGAGTCGTTAGAAATGCTTCACTGATCAGTCCAAGCAGTCTTTTAAATGCCTGCTACGCATTTGTTTTATTCAAAAACCTTACTGGTTGTAAAGCAGAGATTCTGATATATGCACATTATTTTATCAGATATCTTCTTCAGTTCGCTGACTTTCTGAGGGTCGTGAAAAATGCATTAACGTCATCTCGACTTGGCTAGCAAAGCGAAGCCAAGCTGTTTCGCGAGAGCGAGCACAAGCGTTTCTGTGGCGGCTCTATTCAGGTGATAATAAATCGATGGCAAAGAGACTGGATTAAGATAAAATAAATCTTTAAAAAAATGATTGATAGTTTGAGTGACTGTGAAAATGAAGTGTCTTGATCAACTTTTAGGATTTAATCTAGACCGAAAATTACTTTGACATAAGCAAGTAACATACGTGTGCAAGCAATATCTCGTCTTTGTTCTTGGGAGGCTTGTGTGTTGCATTTCCTTTTATATTATTAGAAATATATATTTTTGTTTTTATCACTCTCACCTTACGTTTGGAACTCGTGTCGGGAGAAATTCCTCAAATGCTTCTAGCGTTTTCAAACTGCAAAAGACTGCTATGCGTATACTGGGAAAGAAAAAAAGAAAAGAAAAAAAAAAAAGAAGAAGAATCAAAAAGGATATGAGCATTGTAAACTAAGGTATATTACTAGGCCTATTTATTGAATATAAAATAATGACTTTCAGTTTGCACAAATTCTTATTTGCTTGCTTGACATTTATAAAGGAAAGACTTGAAGTAAGCCTATACCCTACGAGAATTTGTGGTAGGCTAATCTACACATTTAAAGGCGGTGATGGGAAGAATTAACTGCAGTGGAATTGTCTGGATAATTGACATAAAAATCCAGATAATTGCAAATAATATCCACTTAACTATGCGTTGAAATAACAGTTAACTGCTTTATCTTCTCTGCAATTAATTGTACATCCAGTTAACCGTTATCCAGGTATTTGTCCAGCACTAGTCTCCAACAGCAGATGCGCTTTGATATGTTTGTTGTCTTTCGGAGTTTAACTGATCGCTAGAGAAGCTCACGTCATGTTTTCACATATTATATAACTAGCTTAAAAGACCCGGCGTCGCCCGGGTTTTTTATTTTGTAATTGGAAATGAACTTATGAAGGACTTTCGATTTTTAAATTCTAGGTCCTTATATAGGTATTTATAATCTGAAATAGGAAGAACGACTTATTACACTAAAACTATTCCCTCAGAAAACGCTTGATATAGTTTTTTATGGCTCATAGAGGATGTAGAATTCTGCATCGCATCGCTTGTACACAGCAAGCCTGGTAAGGGTTCAAATAAGAAGAAACAGAAATTCCTGTAACATAAAATTGTAATACCGAGGCGGAAAATTTTATTTCTACCTCTCATGTTACCATAAAACTGTTTTGGGGATGAAATTAAACAGAAAGCAATATCACTTTCATACTTCTCTCTCCAAAAACCTGCGATGTAATAATATACCATATTACCATACCTCGTATTGTTTTCTCTATGTCCAGGGTAGAGAAAAGTCATGTGACTGCATTATTTTCGTGGATTACATTCTTTAATATTTATTTATAACATGAATTATAAATTGATACCTTCTCTTATTTGTCAAACTTGCATTTTTTTTTCCAAAGCCATCTGATACCATTAGCAACAATATGTTCTGTGATTTGGGTTTTATAATTCTGTGTAAAAAGGGATTAAGTATTCTCAAAAACATTAAATTTTTGGCATTTAAAATCAAAATTTTGTAAATTCCTTTCTTAGTGAGCACCTACATTATGAAACGAAGGTACTGTCAAAATTCCAAGTCTCTACCTGTTATAGTTTAGGCTCTACGTTGATTCCTGTCAGTCAGTCAGTCAGTCAGTCAGTACAAAGCCTTTTATATATAGAGAGAATTATATTATATAATATTACTTGCAAATTATGTTTTATAACTAAAATAAGAGAATACCATTAAGCTCATAGCCAAATCAATAAGGCTTGCTCATTAATAAAGTATACAGTACCGTATTTCCGTATGTTACGGAATTTATTTTCTTTTGACATGTAAATGTAATTTTTGGTTACAAAAAATACATTATTCGATACATATAATGTGTAAGTTATAAAAAAATCAAGAGCATTCAATTACTGTAAAAATCAATCACTTATGCAGAGTATGCAATATTTCATAAGCTGCGATGTTGAATTCGTTAGGGAATAAATTTATTTATATTTGATGTTTATAATATTTTATTAGCCTACCTATTTACTTAACATTCATCTACCAAAATATCCCAAAACTTATGTGCATTGTGTGACTATTGTTAGGCTCAGTACGAGTTGAGTGTTTTCCCAATTAAAACAGCTTAGGCCTATACACAAATCTACTAGTATTTTAAACATTTAAGGCGAGTTTATCATTAAAAACCTTATATTGTGGACACAAATATTTAAAGCTATTTACTTTTAATTATGAATATATGAAGTTAAAATATTTTCAATCATGCTTTACTTATTAAAAAAAAACTTTTTGCAGAAAGTCCCTCAATTCCTATGTGTTTCACTTAATACTTGTTAGTTTGCCGGATCCGTCCCTCGTGTCACTAAGAAGACATGTCCAGTAACGAAATTGGTGCTGTGCATGACATGATAAGTGCTTGAAGCAGGATTTCTAGGAAAGCAATGGAATTCAGATGAAGATAACAGTCGCCACACTTGTTGCAGGCATAGCATATATAGATCTGCATGACAGAAACAAAGCCGTACTATTCTTTCCCTGGATAGATGTTTGCGTAACCCGCATGGCACTCTTGCTGAAATGTAGTAAAGTTCTCGCACGATATCTGTGCCGATGAGACAGTTACTCGCTAGAGAGAGACATGCTATTGTGCGAGAGAGAGAGGTAGCTTGGCCTTTACAAATAAAAAGGAAGGTATTGTTGTGCGAGAGAGATAGTTAGCAGGCCAATCGACGCAACAGTCCCCACGAAAACGTAGTGCAATGACTTAGGCCATCGGCACAGATATCGTGCGGGAACTTTACACGTGTTCTCCTAACTCTCGAATTGCAATATGCCGTTTTCCATCCTCGAAGGATGCATAGGCCAAATAAAATAAGTTTAATGCACTCACGTAACTATATTTTCCTCTAAGCATAGGCAATACACCTTTCTAACTTCACATTCTAATATAATAAGAGGCCGTTTTGCAAGGAGCGCGTATTCAGTTGTTTCAACATTATGCAAGGCTTTATTGTTCACCAGGAAAGACTGAGTTTCTACAAACAGTGGATGGTCTTCAGATAATTTTTATGACAATTTTTTTAATAGTAGTTTTAGCTCTTAGTATAAGCATGTTATATACAAAATTTAAACCGTTAGAGCCTTTTTCGAGGAAATCGCGAAAATCTAGATTTTTTTTCATGTAAAATGGCACTACTGTAGAAATAATAGAAATTCGTCAACGATCTTCGTGTCCAGAAGGTACCTAATCCAAATATAAAGTTTTTGTTTTAATCTGATTTTCCATTCTGGAGCTAGACTGATCACACACAGAGATATGTTTCTGAAAATAGTATTTTTATATTCAGGGGACCTCAAAATGTGTATCTATGTTAAAAACTAAACTTCGAAATTCGAACAAGTAATTTGAATTTCTAAGAATAGTTGGCTTACCAATGACCGTAATAATATTGTTATATTATTATTATATTATATTAGATCATATTATTGTGAGAGCAGTACAATGATTCATAACAGGGGAAACGGTAACACACCAATATGTGAGTCTATTGTAGTGCGACAAGTTAAATAACAAAAGCGCATGTATATTTGGGATGCGCATTAATCACGCCTTTTGCTCTAATTCCTGCACCACTTGTTGCTGCGTATATTGTTCTTTAACTTGTCTCTCTGTTTTCAGATTTTATTTAAAGTGTGTATCCTTAATGGATGCGATATATAGGCCTAATATGGACAGAGGAACTAAAAAATGAAACGAACATACCGAGAAAACCTGCCCTGACCTGTTTTTTCACAACAAACTCCACCTCCACTAAGCGGGATTCGATCCAGAATCATAGTAGTGGTAATATTTCCGTCTTCTTTCAATAAGCATGTACACAATCTGAAGAAATTATTGTTCAATTCGAAATTATAGTAGTTAAGTTTAGCAGATTTTAAAACATGCAACATCTTCAGAGGATGACTAACTTAATAAAAAAAAACTATAGGTTTTGATGGGCTATATGTTTTTGATTCCGACCTATGTGCACACTCATGCACAGAAAACAAACGCAATTACCTTTAAAAAAATGTTCTTTTCCTCAAAATGTGAATTTATGGTGAAAAGTCAACAAACTTCAGTTGTTACTGGGGCTCTATCATGGTCATTAGTCGCCAAGCTTTGGATTGTGGCAATGAACGCCGATAATCTGCATAATGGTGAACACAGATCGGTAGATATAAAATCTGGCTATTTCTTTTCATCTTATAAGTGTCGTCGATGATAAAGACCCAGTAATAGAATAACATATATTTCCTGTAGGCCTACAGCACAATAAGAAAATTACCAAAAAAAACCTTCCTTTGAACATGTCTACTTTTTAGTCCAGAAACAGGATGTTTATGTTAAATATTTATGTATTTATATAAAATTCCATACTTTACGCTCACAAATGCTGGGAAAAAAGACAGTATTTTAGGATCACAATACAGAAGCAAATGACAACCATAAAATCAACAAATTCAAACAATTGCAGGCAAGTCACTGTAATTTTGTACAATTTAGAAGAACACAATAATACTTGTCTGCCCACAGAATTATTTACCTGGTGTTTATTCTGTTTGAATTTTGGAGGTGTGAAAACGGGCATGACGGAGCAGATTTGCCTGTCCATCATTAAAATGAAAGCGTGTGACGAAATGACAGGGACAGGGTTAATGGATGCAGTCGTCGTGCGTCGTGAGGGAAGGGCGTCCCCTCCCACACAAGTTATTTAGCTGAAGAGTAGCTCAAGTAAAACGTAGGTTCTTACTAGAAGAGAAGGAATAACTCAGGGATTAGTTTAATATGGACGGTTGTTGAGTGTATTAGCCTATTGAATATTATTTCATAACCTTTTACTTTTGAGGGCCTCTCCACTCTTCAGCGGTTGCCCTGTATTCCCATTCGCCATTCTTCCCGATTACACCAGTCACCTTCCTCCAGACATCGATCACTCGTCAGTCTATGTATCTCTCCTCTCCAGGTTGTTCTTGATCTGCCCCGTTTCCTTCTACCATTCCAAAAGATTCTTAGGCCACCTATTATCTTCCATTCTTCTAACATGCCCATACCATTGAAGAGCTCTTTCAATTCTTTCCACCACTGTCTCCTCCATATCCATCATCTGTCTCACCTCTTCATTTCTCCTTCTTTCTGATCTAGATACTCTGGCACTGCGTCTTATTCCATCCATTTCCACTGCCAAAATCTTAGATTTTTTTACCTTCTATCAAAGTCCACCCTCAGTACCATAGGTCATTATACTTTCCATAACCGCCTTCAAAATCCTCTTCTTCGTATGATTCAATATACTTCTACTCCACACTACTCCATTCAACATTCTTATAGCTCTTCGTGCCTGTACTATAGTGCTTTCACATTCGCCAGAGGTTTCAAGGCCACAACTTCTCACTTCTAATATGCCCCCACTGATCAGGAGTCAACAGTATTCCCCTTTGCGCAGAGGAGCT
The DNA here is from genome assembly GCA_964059195.1 of Ectobius pallidus. Lineage (NCBI taxonomy): Eukaryota > Metazoa > Arthropoda > Insecta > Blattodea > Ectobiidae > Ectobius > Ectobius pallidus. Next base: position 119,812,766 of record CAXKWD010000007.1, on the reverse strand, counting down.
GCGCTGTCGCACACACTCATACGACACCAAGGGGGAACTCCCTACTGGCTTGTCATGTGACTGGCATTGGAGGGGTATGAGGTCATATGAGCACGGTAAGTCGGGGTATCATAGGCGTGCTACGTTTGGCCTTGAAACCTCTGGCGAATGTGAAAGGACTATAACTAATTATTTCATAACCGAGATTTACATAGTCCGAGGCTTTAGCAACGTAAAGTAATGTTCAAGAGTTCGTGGCTTTAAATCTCGTGGTTGGTAATCTGAGTGTAGTTTATCGATGTTTACTCTACTCACAAAGGCGAACGCTGGGTCGGACTTCCTTGATTTTGGAATATATTTGTCCAGTGAAAATGGATGGTTAGGGAAGGTAAACGTTTCCAACTATCCACAATTTTTAATTTTCTTGCATATTAGCCTACATTTCTTAGTAATAGTTAAAATTTTAGAAATAGTTTAAATATCAGTAAGTAGTTAACACATTGGTTAACATTTAACAAATTGGTTTTTGTGTATTGTGTTATCTCTAGAGAACTAGTTCTTAGGGCTTAAATGATAATAGTATAATCGTGTTTCTGTGTATCTGTAACTACATTGTACTTTTTTCAAACTCTCTACTGCATTATTGTAAATTTCAGTTGTAATAATCCTGGTTGAATGGAAGAGAAGGCCTCATGGCCTTAATTCCACCAGGTAAAATAAAACAATTCTAATTCTAATTCTGTTATTCAAAATCCACGCATTAAACATTTAGCATACACAGTGATATTCCAATTGTGTATTTGAAATGTTCTTTTCTGAGCATCGTTACCATAGCAAAGATGGTTACTAAGATTTTTTAGGTAAACCTTGTTATTAACTGCGTAGCCTGCTAAAGTATAAATAGGCCTATAGGCTACACCGCTTACGCTGCTAGGATACATCCATTAAATTCCTATCAATAAGCAGGTCACTATAGACTACCGAATTATAATTCAGTTTCTTCACTTGACAATACGATTGAAATTTAAATTGGGCATTTAAATAGATACAAGACATAGGACACTCTACCATTAACAGCAGTTATAAACTCGGTTAGGGTTGGATTCTCCCGGTGTGACCGGAAATCAGTGCTTCGCTGGTCGTTTATCGTTCCAAGGCGAGAGAATAAAAAGAGAGAAAATGAGGGGGAGGAGAGAGGTAGGTTAATTTTAACAAGCAGTTTTCTAAAAATGGAAATTAACTAACGCCTTCTTCCACCCACGCTTTAATCATATCCTCCCACATAACCTTGCCTTTAACCTGGTCTGATTCGTCCTGTATGGACATTCTGTGTCAAAGCGAAAGGAAAATTACCTATTTCCTGCAGAAGTCTAACATTATCTGATTTAGGGATGCTCAACCAGTCGATCGCGATCTACCGCTCAAGAGTCCATCGTGGCGAAAACGGAATAAAGTTTTATAAAATCTGATTTGTCTGACTTGAGGCTTTCCCGGTGTTGAGAATATATTATTGTTTCTCGGGCTTCCAACCGGGTGAGTTGGAGGTTTGTTTCCAAGCTTTCGGCAGCAATCTCTGTTGCCATCTTCTGGGAGAAGTGAGCTGGATGGGAAAAAGCTGTTCTTATATAGGAAAAGACTGGATATATTAGAATGGGGGTTGGGCCAATAGGAAAATTCAATGAATCCAATCTCTAATTTTTCTACTGACTTGGGCCTATAGGTACCCTACACTATTTCGATCAGGCAACAATGTTTAAAAAAACATTGTATGAAGCTAAGTCGCCTCAACTAGACCAGCCACCTCCCAATAGCCTCTGTCACAGCAGTTCTTAAACCTCTGAACTCCAAATCGTACAGTAAAACCTCTATAGGCCTATATCTGTGGCTTGGTTCAGAAAGGGCCAATGTCAATTTCCTGCAAAAATGAGATCTATGCATTATTGAGCTCGGCTAGTCTTTATCTTTCGTATACTAAAAGTGCCAATGTCTGATGCTATTAATAGAGATACTACATAAACCTTAGAGGCCAATGTCGGAAGTTCTCAGCAAAAAATGTTACTTTTATAAAGGCTTCGAAGTCAGTTATCTCAAAAGCAAGTTTTATGATATTGACCCTTTTAGAACCAAGAGGCTTTGTCCTGACTGACTGACAGAGAATCAATGTAGAGCCTAAACTATAATAGGTGGAGACTTGGAATTTTGACAGTACCTTCGTTTCATAATGAAAGTGCTCACTAAGAAAGGATTTCGCAAAATTTTGATTTTAATTACCAAAAATCTAATGTTTTTGAGAATACTTAATCCCATTTTACACAGAATTATCAAATCCAAATCACAGTTCTCATGACAACAGTGTATTGTTGGCATTGGTCTCAGGTAGGTTTGGAAATTTATAATATTAGGAGACATAAGTATGCTATTCCAACCTTTTATTGCCTCTTACCAACACGAAGAAAAAAGAAGAGTGTTTAGGTTTTGAAAATTGAATCAAGTTAAACATTACTGCTGGAAGGTTATTTAGAAGCTGATTATGTAAATATATAACGAATAAAAGCACTGGGATCTATAGTCTATCTCATATGTATACAATAAAACGTGTGTGGGGCAGCTACTGTATTCTAGCTAGTATGTATTTATCTGGAGTCCCCCATAATTTACCATCAGCTTTGCTTGGCCGGCTGAATGTATCTCATTTGTCCAGATGATACAGATCAAGGCTTAATGTGTATGTAGGATAGATTGAAAGGCGGGGTTCAATTATATAGATTGGATCGGGGGTACTCAACCTTATAATATGAAACATTTAAATGGGCACCAATACAAGAAAAATGCGCGTTTGTTTAGCTTTGGTTGCGTCATCGTCTCTTCTATGATGAAAATAAGAAATAGGCCAATCAATCTTCTTTACTTTCCCAAGCCATACCATAAGTAGGCTATTATAGGACAGGTACAGGAAGTAGGTTTATTGTGTTCGGCCCTGAAATTCGATGGAGAGTTTTAAGCCCTAAAAAAGTTTTGAGGTTCCATGAGTTGGGAATATCACTTAGGAAACTTTGCTTTGTGACAATATTTTTGGCATCTAACATAATTTAGAAGAAAAATTCCTCTGACACTGGGACTCTACCTCATGACCTTTAACTTTCCGTGCCGATGCTCTCCCAATTGAGCTAGTCAGAGATCAATTCACAGCTCCAGATGAATATGTAAGTTTTATATAATATATCTATATATATTTCTTCCAAGACTGATTCCCTTAATGGTCTTCCTCATTGACAGACATTTACGCCATATAGGAGTAGCCTAGGCCTACAGTATTATGAGGCACAATGACTTACGGTGATTTAGAGATTTTTGTGTTCCACTGTTACTGTACAGTAAATTTTATGATATACTGTAGATATGTATTAAGGAAACCACAGAATAAAGGAATGTTATTATAGTGGACGGTTATATTCCAAATAAATGTACTAAACTCCAGATGTTTGAAATGAAGCTCTCATTTTTCTGCACAATACTAAATTTAATTATTGATATGATAAGGTTCAGTTCTGTATTTATGCCATGTTTCTGTTGAGATAACATTTGGTGGTTTAGTGATGAGTTATTCCGTTCAGATCTCGTCCCAACTATGTAGGCCACGAAAGAATTAGTTTAAATTCTAAATAATAACTGTATTTGTAATTGTCCAATAATAACAGCAAATAAAATATTTAGATTCTTAAACAATATGGATAAAATTTACGAGTTATTACAGCCATGGCGAATAAATCATTATGATAAAATCATAGTTTTAGTTTATCTACGAGAATATGGAAATTAAAGTGAACTTAGGCCTATGCCATGGCATTATTACGAAACGTAACTACTTCAGTAAAACCTGACTCAAAGGATATTAAATTTCATCAAACCTTCACAAGGTTAGAGAGACAGTCTGAAGTATACTTTACAGTAAGATAAGAATTTAACTCAGTATAGTATTTCAGTGTAAGTCCTAAAAGGAATACATTTCTACAAACAAGATGGAGAACTGAGACATCTTGAGGAGACGGGTTGAAGGGAGTCTTTTTGACAAATCATAGGATAGAAAAGCTGCTATTATAGCCTATATTTGCTTTCAGCCAAGAAAACTTGAATTTAAGGCTAATTAATTTACAAGAACGTATTAATAATGGCTACCATAGTATTATTCAAGATTATATTGAAAATAAAAGTTGCAAAGTTATATAACCCTTAAGGGAATTCTTTTCTTGGAGCGGGAATAGCCACAGGACGTATGTTTTAAATTTACACGTGATCTAATTTGGAAATTAGCTATGCCGAGAAAATATCAAAACACATCTAAATCAACACTCATTCCTTAATATGAGGCATTTATGGTAGCAATAACGTAATATTATTCTTAATTAAACTAAACAATGGACAAAAGAATATAATTGTAGTTTTTACTTCCTCTGCCTGTACCATAGGTACTATAGGTAGAGGAAGAGCACGTATTCAGAGTGGATGGCTTATAACTACTCTTCAGAACAAATTTCCGAAAAAAGTTTCAAGTAAAGGTTTTACCTCTCTGTATAAGCTACCCAAGTGCCAAATTTAAAGAAAATCATAGGAAGACCTAATTATATACATAGGTATTCGACCCACTCCAGTGGTATGGCCATGTGAGAAGGATGGATGAGAAGAGATGGCCAAATATTTTGCTCAAGTGGTCTCCAGAGGGCAGAAGGCAACGGGGACGACCTAGAACACCTTGGAAGTCTGGAATTTCACGGATGATGGATGAGAGGGAACTGGTGGAAGGAGATTGGAATGATAGATGGAGAATGGGAATAAAGGGTAACCACTGAAAAGTGGATACGCCCTCAAAAGTAAAGTAAGTAAGGTTTTCGATCCCTAAATTCGAAGTGGAGTTTTTAACATAAATAAACGTTTTGAGGCCCCTGAATCTAAAATACTACTTTTGGAAACATGCATGTTTGTCTGTGTGGATGTCTGTGAACAGCCTAGCTCCAAAACGGAAAATCGTATGAAAACAACATTTCGTATTTGGGTCAGGTACCTTCTGAAGATGTGATACGATGATTGGCGACAACTTTATCTTATATTTAAGGGGACTTTACATGAAGAAGATTTCGTTTTTTGCGATTTTCTCAAAAATGGATCTAACGATTTCCTTTAAATTTTGTACATGGGCTGCTTATACCAAGAGCTAAACTTTTATTTAAAACTTTTTTCAAAAAAAATTCTCTGAAGGGTGGTTATAAGCCACCCATTGTTTGTAGAAACTTCGTCTTGCCTGGTGAACAATTGAATAACGCGGTCTTTCACGGCCTCTTATTCAAGAATGTAAAGTGAGAAAGATGTATTGTTGGCCATGCATAGAGTAAAGAAATATCTGAGGGGAATATTCAATAAATTTCGGAAATCATTCTTAACGGCAGAAAGTTCAATTCAGCCTCTAACAGAAATGAGTACCAGGAGCAATCCTGGGGGTAAAGGCGGCCGGTGCTTAAGGCTGACAACCTTACCACCTTCATGTCCCGAATGTCTAACATTTGGAAGCCTAAACCTTCTGGAACCCTCTGGGCCTCCATGGTCTGTATAGGGAACACTTGGCTTTTAGTTTGTCTATAGCCTGCGTTTTTAGTCCCAACATTCAAAGAAGAGGCTAGCGGTATATAAGGTATTTATGGCATAATTAGCGTAAATTTGTGTCTTGCGTTTCTGTACATGGATAATATGTGAATACTGCCAATTTTATCGTTAAACTATTTTTTTAAATTTCAGGCTGGATACTTAGGCCAATCATATTTACTAAGATGCTAATTTTTATTTGGGCAGAGAAACTTATGTGACTTTCACATCACATTTTTTAAGTTTTTTTCCTCCAACCATTAGGCTAATCGTATAATAGCAGTCACGCTAATGTAGGCACTTTTTTCATCATCCCACACCCGTACAGAGTCGATGCGAGATGAAACAGGAAGAAGTGCAATTAATATCGGACAGGAGAAGGATGTGTTGAAGTTCTGAAAGAAATGAGAATGACATCCTGCATGGGGGAAGCACACAAGGTCACCGGGGGTCAAAGTCCCATCACACTATAACAGCATAATAAACTGCAAAAACCTGAAGGAGTCCCATCACAGCTATATACATAATGTGATTTTAAATGCTGTTAACAAGACAACAGTCACACGCAATTTTAATGCCTAATTATTCCATGGAGGAAGTGGATATCAGGAACATAAATTAACAAGTTATGAAAATAAACTGTGAAGGTGTGATAATATAATGCTGATGTCTGAACAGATGTAAGCGTAATTCACTTTGTTCCCAGAACAAGACTTAACTTTCCGCGACAATGTGACGTATGCAGAAGTCACCGTCAAGATATTCTGCGAATAGGCTTACGCTAAAATCACAAGAATCTTAACAACAGAAACTCTTTGGTAGCTGGTAAGTTTCTACAGGATAGGCTACTTATTCTAGTGCCTACGCTAGAGGGCAAAATAAATTTTTTATAACAATTTTTTATATATTTTTACCAGAAACCTGTAGCATAAAACTGACATAATGCTGTTTCTGAAAACTAGTTTTCACGTTTTGGTTACCTAAAAAAAGTAAAATATATATATGCTAATTTATAAAATATATAACTTAACTGTAAATAATAATTGTTCGCAGTTTTTATTCATAATTTTATTTATAATTATTATACAATCTTGAACATTCTTTCACTGATTTGTTTCTTTTTGTGCATAGATTGTTGTGAACCAGGGATATGTAGTTAGCTTTACTAGAAAGAATGATTTTTTTTAGTCCAAAAATCATTCAGGAATAGCACTACATAAAACCTGTATCACAGTTGCATTTTTCAGAATATTAGGGAACTCCTACTTCACAACATTTCCCCATTCACGAGCTTTCATTTGAGGTATAAATGAACATTTTAACTTGATTTTTAGTTAAGATTTTTTTTCATTTGAAGGGTTGAAAATACAGTAGAAGGAAAAAGAGTTAGAGAAACACAAGGACAAAGTTGCACTCAAATGGTAAAACGTGTGCATACTGTGACATTTAAACTTATTTTTTAAAGACTTGTTAGAATTTTCATATAAACCAGGTACAATTTTGAAGAACACAAATGCGATTCTTTTATGGAATAAAAAACATGTTTTTACCAAAAATGTCATTTCAACGTTAATGCACACCGGTACGTTTTTACTTTGAGAAATGTATACCTCTAAGTGTACGTGAATGGTGAGTAAACGGCTCTTTATTTCGCACATACCGAACACATACGGATGATAATTTAAAAAAATACCACATCTGAGAAGATGATATGAATTCTGACCAACCCTTTAAAATAAATACCAATTTACCTGGAACATAGTGGCATGCGTTTCAATAATTAAAACATTTCCTGAATATACAAAATATTCTCACTAAAATGATTTTACGATATAAAAACTGTACATAAGACTGTAGGCCTACTCAAAACAACTCTCATTCTGGATGACCAGGTTCAGACCTTGTGGTCGGTCAATTTAACTTCGATTTTTCACCTATACGGATGTGGGATGATGAAAGAGCCCATCTTAGTATTAATGGTCGGAGGAAAAAAACTTAAAAACCACAGTAATTATATTCTTCCATCCATTTTTCCTTTTAAGGAAAACTGCCGGAATTGATTTTTACTTAGGCCTTTAATGACTTTAAAAATTATTCAAGACAATATTAATTTTATTATTGGCAAGTTCTTAAAAGTAGCTGCATAAAATAAAATAAAATAAAATAAAGGAAACTCCTGTTGAGTTAATTAAACAATATTAGCCCTTTATACTTGCAGAGTGCAATATATATTTTAATATAAGAATTCGTGAACTAAATCCACTCGTGGAATATAAGTTTGAATTCAAGAAGACAAATTTTAATGTAGTACATGGTTTCCATAGGTGACAATTTTAATAAGGGGATAAATGTCTTCATTTTTTACGAAAATGCATTCATCTTATATTATGCTTATATCTAGGCCTTTAAGCAATTTTTGCGGTGACGCATATGTCATCAGTAGCGTTCAAATGATTTTAAAAAACGATAAAATACTGGGGTCTTTGGAAAAAGGATATATGATATAGTTCCATGTTTGTTTAATGTGGGCTAAATATAAAAAGTTACAACCTTTTTAATTAAATGTATTTTTTATTTAATCACCAAATTACCTAGATATTATTTTGGGCCTATAACGTCTTCATAAATACAAGCTTTTCTCAAATTAGCCCAATCGAAATCAATTTTATTTAACCACTTTTGGAACATGAAAGAGAGACCAGAGAACATGAAATTCCACGTTTAATCAAATGGTAAAAAAATGAAGTGACTGAGATGGTAACATAGGGGCGCCGAAATTATTTCTCGCCTAGGTAGTCAAAATACCTAGAGCCAGCCCTGGATACTGTAAATATTCATTCGAGTTCCTTCGTAATTTACTCTTTTATATCTGCCATATTCTACGAACGTGTGGTTCGAACTCTGTTCTTGGAAATGGGAATAAAGAGACAGCTGGCAAATTTATAACATAGCGTTAAGAATTCTAGGTACATATTAGTGTATGTATTGGCATTGTGAATACGTTAAGTGTGGTATTGTACTGCTCTCTTTGAATTTCAACTTGATGTGGCGTGATGATGGATCACTTGCTGCGGAATGTAAAAAATGCCGGATCACACAAAGACACGCGACACACACGGAATGAATGTGATGCAAAGAGAGAACGCCTGTCTCTCATTTGCTCTAATTTACCGAAGAGATGGCAGCTGAACATCGTCAGAAATAGAGAAGCTCTATCTAATGTGTGAAGTGAGGTTAGAGGTTGAGTTTAATGCAATTGTTCTGGAATGACGTAAATGGCAGATTTTCATCATGCTGTAAAAAGTAAAGTAAAAAAAAAAAATGTGCGTGGAACGCCATGCGACAGAAGTGAAACTTGTTTTTATTTTTTTATTTTTGTATTTTGGATTATTAGATTTTTTCAATTTTGGATTGTTGGACTTTTTAATGTTGGGTTTTTGGACTTTTTAAATTTTGGATTTTGGATTTGTTTTATTTTTTATCTTGTATTTTTTTTAATTTTGGAATTTTGGATATTTTTTTTATTTTTCAATTTTAGATCTTTGAACTTTTATTTTTTTGATTTTTTAATTATTAATTTTTAAATTTTGGATACTTGGATTTTTTAATTTGTTAATTTTTGGATTTTTGGATCTTTATTTTTTAAATGTTGGAATCTAGGATTTTTAATTTTGGATCTTTAATTTTTTTATTTTCTGGATTTTTTTAATTTTCGATTTTTTAATTTTGGATTTTTAATTCTTTAAGATTTTGAATTTTCGATTTTTTAACTTTGAATTTTTGGACTTTTTTAAATTTTGGATAAGCCTAATCATTGAGATAATTGTTTTCTATGCAGTCCGTTCCGTCACACCTCACTAATTTCGTGACGATTTTGAGCGTAACACTAATTTCGTGACGATTTTGAGCGTTACACATGCTCTCGATTTACCCCTACGGCGGCTAAAGAAGTTTCACTTCAAAAAAATGTTAATACGGATGCATATGCTGCGTTCCAGGTTGCAAATGAAAGCTTCTATATTAATTGGACATGTGACAGTTTTTTTAAACCTGCACCGTACTAAACGAAACACACTGTCAGTATTAAGATCTGAAAGTTAATGCTCTATCAGAAGATATGCTCTAAATTTTTAAAATATGCTCCGGAACCAATGAAGTAATTTTATTAATTTATATTCTCTTGTTAGCGAATTACATTGAAAATAGTAATGTTGTATAAATTACATTATAAAACCTTTCTTTTTATTATTTATTATTTAAACAAAGTCAATGCATCATATTTTAGAAAATATTAAGCTATGTACTGTTAATTATTGTACAGTCGGTTATCAAATCGTCTCTTAACGCTGTAAATGTTTGAATTACTAAATATATGCACAGTGTTTAAAATCTGTCAGAAAATGTCGTTAAAATTTTGAAAAATTAATAAAATATGGACAAATATCATTTTTATGTCAAGAAAATATGATGAAGTATCGCAAAACTAACAAAATAAGCAACATTTAAGTTCTTATTTTTTCTCACCAGTGTGTTTCAAATGGAGTATAGTACTTCCAACCTGGCACTCAGGGGATAGGGTTTCAAAACACAATTTTAGAAAGACTACGTATAAATATTAATAAAACACCAAACTCTCATTTATAACTAGTATATACAAAAGTATAATAATTTACACAAATTACTATAATTATCACGTTCATATGCATTTGAAATTTAATTCTCTACATCCTATTATTTGTATTGATAGTTAATTGACTGTAATCTGTCCTTATTTATGTTAATAAATTAATTTTCTGTATTGGTGTTGGCCTATATATATTCACAGTTTTATTTCTGTATTCTGCTACTGTTTGTATTCATAACTATCCGCATTCTTTTATTTTTGTATACATAATTTTATTTGGTACTGTACATTATTACTTGTATTCATACCTTAATTTACTTTATTCTTTTTATTAGTTTGTATTATTGTATTATTATTAATCAGTTATATTATCTACTTAATTTAATTTATACCTTATTCTTTGTTCAAAATGAACTGCGCCTGAGCACGAGCATCTGCTCCTTCGGGTGTATATTATCTGTTGATGTATGTATACTCTATGTAATTGTTTAAACAAATTATATATTTTAATACAAAAGCTCTTATTTTATACTTAAACTCTGAAACACTAGAGTTTCGCGAACTCGGCACTCGATAACCCGGAAGCTTGGATTACGCGACAACCATGACGGGGAAATAATAACTCATTTTTGGCAAGAAATGAGATAAACTATTTTGTTGTAATTTATTGACACATATTTTTGTTTCATAGAAGAGTAATTAAATCCGTATTAAAATGCTTTATAATTATTTTTATTAGTGTTTGTTATATTTGAGGTAAATAAACAAATATTTAATTTTCGCAATAACAGTTTTATTTTTTAAGACCTTATTCCCGATAACTCGGTACTTCGGAAACTCGGTGCCCTTTCGGTCCATATTGGACCGACTTTGGGGGAGTCGTTATTCTAGTTCAAGATTAGACTGTAGGCCCGATATATACCATTTATTGTAGGTTAAAGATAACAGGCATTTGATTTCTTTTTTGGTGATCCCTGGTTCTTGTAGTTATGCTACCAAAAATAAATTGTACCTCGGGTATTAAAATACCAGTCCAATACTGTTGAGCTCGATCAATGAAATACAATTATTGTGTTATCAGTTGGTCAACGGACACGCGGCGAAGAAGCCACAGAAGACAATTCGGTGACAGTGCTTTTATGAGATTTTATGAATTTTATCTTATTTTATAAATGTGACAAGATGCAGTTATGATTTTAATTGTTGGAACTTCAAGGAAGCAAAAAGATTTTTTTTTTTTATTTATTTATTTATTTATAAATGCCCTGAAAATGGTGCAAGCGCACCGAAAGGCCTAGGCAGCGATTTACAAAATTAGTCACAGTTGAGCAACTGGTATCACATTTATTTTATTTCATTATACCTCGGAATCCAAACAGAAAATCATGAAATACTTTTAAAAAACCTGCCAAATTAGGAGTGGTAGTTTTCTTTTAGGCGTGAGGGCAAGATGAACAAATACAGTAGGCTATAAGAAATTTCACAAAAAGCTTATATCTATATTTAGAAGCGCAATGCACGTGCTCGTATATGTAAGAAGTCTCTCCCGTGCCTGTCATGACTCATTAAATTAATCCAGCAGATGGTGACACCAACACCCCTCAAGTGATGGATCACAAGAAATGGACCGGAAATACCTACACCGTGCAAGATTGATAGCCGAAATATCTGCCAAGTACAATGCCAATCTCTCCTTCTTGTAGTCTGATTCTCGGTTCATATAGCCTTTACATAAGGCCCTAATTGAATGTAATTTAGTAATATTCAATGCCTGCCTTATAAAAGGCCTGGATTTTGATGACCTAAAAATATACTTTAAAAATGAGCTATAATATGACTGCAAAAATACAAAAATAACCCAAAAACTAAAGAAAATTACCCAAAAATTTGTAGGAAAATACTAGTTTATTCATCAGATTTGTGTCTATTTTATTTATATCTATGTTGTTGGCACAATTATAGGCTACATACGGTTAAATGCAAACAGCAATCACCTACTTTCTGCATCAAAATTAAAATTATAAGATCTATTTATGCTTATCTAGAGTTCTGATAATATTCAATGTAAGTAAATGTACAAAAACTCTATATAATGCGAGAAACAAAACAAAATAAGAAAACGATGACTTTATATATTTAAAAATTACCTGAAAATATGAAATGTGGAAAAAATACCGCAAAATGACCAAAAAAACTGAATAATGATATTGAATTCTAAAAATGACCTAAAAATAAAAAAATGGAAAAATGACCAAAAAAGACACCAAAAATTACCATTTTTATAGGCCTAATCTAGGAGTCATGATCAGATTATCTGCACTAGTGGGCAACGTCCATGATGTTCTGTTAAAATATGTCATATCAAAATCCGGGTTCTGCTTATAACTCTAACGTACTGTAATAAATATACTTCTTATACCCCCTCTTATGTAAGCATAAGTGAAATTAGTGTAGAGAAATTTCGATGGTCCGTATTTTCGATTCGATGGCGTTTCGTAGAGAGTTCGCGTACGGATTTTAAAAATGAGAATTCTATTCTCTCTAGTTTTCTTAGTTTAACCTCTCCCTTTGTAGGGATGTTCATGCACCAAACCACCCGGGCCTTACAGGACCGCGGCAAGTCGGTAAAGGGTTTACCTTTGGAACACAAACATACCCGACAAAGTCATGGACAGCCGCTCTGGATAAGTGATCTGCGCAATGCAGGGGTCTCCTCTGAGAAAACATGAACACATAGGTTGAAACACATCAGGCGCATACACACTCATGTCGAACAAGACGCGGATAGGATAAAGGTGATAATGACGACCAGATGATGTGCGGGGTCCACAAGGGATTAAAGTTTCCAGATATTCGTCTCAAAGATGATAAAAAATACAAGAAATAACCACACCTAGGAAACTTGTACTGACCAGGAATCGAACCCGGGCTCGTTGCGTGAAGAGAGAGAGAGAGAGAGAGAGAGAGAGACGAGAGAGAGAGAGAGAGAGAGAGAGAGAGAGAGAGAGACGAGAAATCTGTTGTATGTCAGAAATCATGCTATTTTAAAACGTAATTTTATATAGCCAACCAACAAGTTATCGTTAAAATACTACAGATGCCTACAGTAGTAGTATAACACATAAATAAAGCAAACTACAAAGATAATCGAGAAAATACAACTATTACTAAAATAAAAGCGAGTATCAAATTGGAGAACACTTCGCTGAACTAGGTCTGTAATGTCTGAATTAATGTTTGTTATATAAAAAATAAATCAATTTAGGAGAGAAAGTCTATTTCATTCTATTGCGTTTACGTTGAGTATTGTAGAAAATCAAAACCAAACAATTTTAAACAAATGGAGTCACAAAAATAACCTAAGGAGACAGTGGCGGACGCAGAATTTTTTTTCGGGGGGGGGGGATTTGAATAGGTAGAAAGAATACTAAAAAAATAATTAACTTACATATATAATTCGTTTATAAAACTGGCCACTTAAGAGTGCATTTTATCAAATTTCGGGGGGGGATCTATCCCCCCAATCCCCCCCTCTGCGTCCGCCACTGTAAGGAGAAGGGAACACTGAAAAAAAATTATGACCAACAATGTTCAAGTACTATAAGGTCGCTTTAGTAATGATCAGGGCCCGGATTCTAATGACAGATTGTTTGCAGAAGTTGAGCGTAAGTTATTGATTTTGCACTAGAAGTACCGGTATTATAAAATAAAATAATAATAATAAGGTTTTATTTTGCCTGGCAGAGTTAAGGCCATAGGGCCTTATCTTCCACTCAACCAGGATAAATACAAAATACATTAAAGTAATACCTACAAAAAACAAATACACTAGATACCATATATAATAGTAACGAAATGCTAGCAGTAGAATATTAAAATATAAGAAAAAAATGAGTCCAATAGTGAAAAGAGAAAACAAAGTGAATTAAGAATTACATATACTCGTAATTGGGTGTGTGTATATAATCCTAATATATAATAATATAATATACACTAAAACTGGAACCTAAAACTAAAAAATTAACAAATTTAGGCAATATAGGCTAAGTGATATAAAATATTGTTCAATATAAATTAACCTAGGTTGTGTAACGAATATACCTCAGTAACTTAGACTTAAAAATCTGTAGACTCCGACTACCCCTGATGTCCGGCGGAAGGGAGTTCCAGGTGCGGGTCATGGCTATAGTGAATGAGGCAGAGTACAGAGATGTCTGATGGCGTGGAATTGACGGTAGGCTGTTATTCTGAGATCGCGTGTCGCGGTTATGTTGGGAAGATAAAATCGTATTTACAGTTTTTACAATTATATACAAACTAGTCTAAAACTTTGTGTGTACAATAACCATTTTTTATAAATAAAATATCAGTTTTTACGTCATTTTTTATAATTGTTAAGTCATTTTCTTTAAAGTTTAGGATCATTTTATAGGTCATTTTTCAAACAATTTTAGGTCATCAGAATCCGGGCCTTGGTAATGATCAATGTTGGAAAGTGCGATTTTGTGATTTCAATTACCCTAAGGAAATTAAGCGCAGAATCTCTACAAGTCATCTAGTAGCCTATCATAATATAATTTTGGGTGAAAGGTCACTACAAAGAAACTTCAATTGGAGAAGATACGAAAATTGCAATCGTATGATTGCACCAATGATGATTGGCAAGGTGAATGAGGGTGCCGATGATATATGATATCTATACATGCTAGCGGCCGTAATTTTGAAGATATTTGAATTAAATTGTATTATGTTATTTCTAGGCCCAATAGTTCGGACAAGGTCCTTAATGAGCAAAATTGGCCCAAGGGGGGTCGGGGGGAGAAGGTTGAATTTTTGAAAAATTTATATCTCGGCCCCTATGAAGTATAGAGGGAAACTTTGTTTGAATAAATTAGAGTACTCCCTATGGAGTGCACAGTGACACCAACGATTCGGGGGTTATGGGGGTACGAGTGGGGGTGGGGGATGGATATTCGGAATTTTTTAAACCATGCCTTGTGGGGTATCGTTGAAAAGCTCTTGATGAGTACTTTACAAATCAGTAACTAGTTTCTCGATAGCTCTCATATAAGGCGAGATTTGGATGTTTGAAAAAGTGCTCTTTCCTCTTTTTTGCAGTTATTATTGCGGGTTTGTCATGTCAAGGCTAAAGAAGAAGAGTGCTGCGCAGCGACAAAAAATTAAACCAAAAGCACTTCGAAATCTATCTCAGCCTAAAGGGATTTTTATTTTTAAGGCCAGCTATGGACCTTACAACTAAAATTTTTGTATCTGTGTGAAAGTACTTTACAGTAAGTAGCAATATTAAATACAGTAATATTCACAAGTTCTTCACGGACTATCAGCTGAGTCGAAGTTTTAAAGGTATAGGAGCTTTATAAATTCAACTCTGAGTCCTTTAAAACCTTGACTCGGCTGATAGCCCGTGAAGAACTTACGAATGGTATTCACAGAGGAAAATTCAAATCCCTCGCAACAATAATATTAGCGCAATCCCTCATGTAAAAGCAACAATACAGTGGATAATGAATTAAATACTGGAAATAAATGTACGTCAAGTATCGTTACATGCCCTGACATAAGACTTAAAGTAAGATGCATTTCTTAAAATACTGTTATAGGCTATAAAATAAATAAAATACCAGCCTATATAGCTGTTCATTTTCTTCAATCTCTGATTCAATATCGGATATGTTTAGCCTTAACTTCTTCACTGCTACTGACTTATAAATGCGTCATATAAAAACTGCATAAAAGCAGAGATACACGATTAGTACAGTATTGATTTTTTTGTAAAATGCGAGGATATTTATCCATGTGTTAGAAATATTATTTCTGGTGACCAGATGTTCCACAAAAATTTTCCTCAATGATTTAAACACTTAAAGCCCACAGAAGCTTTTACTTGTTGATTGCTTATACACAGATGCAAATGAAGCTCTGAAAGGGATAAATAAAGTTACTGAAGATATACGGTGAAAAAGAAACCTAACATTATTAATTATAATTAATAATTTATTATTAACTCATTAGACTGAAATTTATTAACAATTGAGTCAGCAATTTTTTTATAAGATAAAGGAAACGAGTGACATTATTTCTCATTTTACAGTAACTGAAGTTTCAGGGGAAAAGCTCCAGAAAACTTAGCCGAAATAACAAACATTTTAAAAAAGTAAATTTCATATATTTGTGATGCAATGCCTAAACTGTTTAAAGATACGAGAAAATACATCTTTCACTTTCCTAAACACCCTGTAATGAACACAAGACTGGCTGGTGCATGTGTCGTCGTCGTTTCTTCCTTTTTTTAGTTAAAAAGGGAGAGAGAGAGAGGGAGTGAAAAAGAAAGAAGATAAGAAACACGTCCCATCTACAGTACACGTGCTGCCCACACTTCTTGCCGTCAACAATGAAAACAACAAACTGGATGCTCTGCATATAAATCTCCCCCACCCCTCTCCACACATGCAGTGAACTGATTGTTTCACGCTTCCTCTCCCACTTTAAGAAAAGAAAAATGCAGAAGATGTTGATCTTCGTATATTAGGTAAACTTGGTTTTCTCCAGGAAAGACAAGCCTACAATCTATAATGAGTTGACAAAGATATTCACCTTATACCCTCAATTTTACTTATAAATGAAATGCATAAGCCACTTGGGATACTCTGAAGTTAAATAATATGTATACTAATAATAGTAATAATAATAATAATAATAATAATTAGGGATGGGTCTTCGATACTTTCGATACCTCGATACTCTCGATACTTGCATGGTATCGGCATCGAGCGATACTTCAGAAAACTCGCTCGATACTTTTTCGATACTTTGGTAATTCTGAAATTCTACTATTAAGTGAGAATACTAGTATTTTTTAACAAAAGCTTGTAAGTGGACTGTTTCAAAAACTAATTTTAGCTTTAATGTTGAGTTTAAAAATAATTTTGTCTAATTAAGGATGCACACTTAATTAATTTAGTTGGTATTACACAGTTCTCTCAACTTTTAATTTTGAATGTACCTATTTAATGAAACTGGAAATGTTGACTGTATCGAGTATCGAAGTATCGAGTATCGAGGGAAAAATCATGTAACGGTATCAAGAATCGAGTATCGAGAAAATCTGGTATCGACCCATCCTTAATAATAATAATAAGGGGTGAAAATCGATTAAAATTTCTAATCGAATTAACGCTTGACTTCGATTAATCGACTGAGTAATCGACAAATAGGTCGGTATTTTAAACGAAACCAATGTATGTATTTAAACTACTTCACTACAGGTTATCAGAAGAAATCTTGAATTAATGAATACCGTTATTAGTTAACTCGTGAAAAAAACATACAAATCTTACATTTCCGGTTAGGGCCTACTTTTTCAGTCAAGACTTGCAAAATTAAACTACAGGTTTCTGAATAACGGGAATTGTTTGGACACAATAGGCTGAATGACACATGATGTGCAAAGGCCGGAGAAGCGAGAGAAAAGAATTTGGTCAATTGACCCATTTCTCGAAAAACATTTTTTAGAATTCGACTACGCCGATTAATCGGAAAATGTAATTGATCGACGATTAAATGTTTAATCGATTAATGAAGCCGATTAATCGGTACAGCCATAATAATAATAATAATAATAATAATAATAATAATAATAATAATAATATAATTGAGCCTCAAAGGTAAAAACAATTAAATTCATCAATCTACAATCTACCCAATATTCAGAAATTATTAACTTACCATCTTCAGTTAGTTAGGCCTAATAAAATCCTTGTGTAAGTCAGTCCGGGAAAACCTGAAAAAAAAGCCATTAATTACACGCTTATATGGTCGTATACAGTCACAAAATGCAAATAGGCTAATTATAGCAATGCATTCACCGAATGCGTTACCGAATATTTTTTGGGTTGTAAAGAAAATTTTAAAATCAACATACAGCTTGACGGTACAGCCCTAGACCAGGTCGAAAGTTTTTGTTACTTGGGTAGCATTATCAATAAGTTTAACAAGTGTGACACAGAAATTAAGAGAAGAATAAACCTGGCTAAACAAGCATTTCAGAACAAAAGGAATCTTCTCACAAATAACCATTTAAGCATGGAAGTAAGGAAAAAATTTGCCAAAACATTTGTAAGTTGTGTATTAACTTATGGATGTGAAACATGGACAATAGGAAAAGCAGAAGCCAAGAAACTAGAAGCAGCAGAAATGTGGATGTGGAGAAGGCTAACAAAGACGAGTTGGGTGGATAGGAAAACAAATGAAGAAGTGCTTAATGAAGTGATGGAAGAGAGATCCCTTCTGAATTCAATTAAGAGTAGAAGAGCAAAGTTAGTGGGTCATACATTTCGGCACAATGGTCCACTCATTAACATTTTTGAAGGGAAAATACTGGGAAAGAAATCAAGAGGACGTCCAAGAAATTCATTTATTAAAAACATGATAAAGGATATGGACGTGCTGTCATACGAAAATCTAAAGAGAACAGCGATGAAGAGGAAGACATGGCTACTACAACAAGGCATTGCCTTTAGATCCTGATGATGATGATGAAAGATAGATGCCTTAATAGACGCGAAAAATGAGTCAATAAGACCTGCAGACCTTAGCAACTTATTCCTTTAACAAAAACAAACATTTCAAATAAGTTCGTCCTCGTTCCGTATTTTTCTCAGGGAAAAACCCTTCGAAACGTTTTCTGCTAACGCCAAAATTGTCAAAGACATATTGAGTAGGATAACTTATGTTATATTCTGATATGAGTGAAAGTCTGAGGTTTATATATAACATTGCATGTGTACAAATATGTATGCTTACAATAGGTCTATGTAGTTATGTTTGTAAGTAAGAGGGATGGGGTATAAGTGATGGCAACATTTTCATTTTTGAAAATGTGAGATCATTTTGAAATTTTGAAGTGAAAGGGCAGGGTGTGGAATGTTGGCCTATGTATGAAGCAGAATATGGGTACTAAAAGTAAGATAGTTTAGGGAGCAGACACCCATAAACTTGCATACACGACGGCATCGTGCCACACCACTGCATTGCTGTAGTTGGGAGCATGAAAGCCCGCATAGCCCAACCTATAAAATCTCGAAGATCGGTATGGAAGGTTATTATTCCCAAAACTTCCACCAGCTCCCTGTGACATTCTCTGGCACATTCGCTCTAGGAAAAAACTATTCTGTTGTAAGAACGTTGTTCACATCTTGTCACATCCATTTTGCACGGCGGAGCCTCACAATTTAATCCATCTGTGCATATAAAAATGCCATAAAATTGCTTGTCTCTATGGACACGTAACTTGATGGGTAAGTAATATATTTTGTATTACATGTGGGTTTTATCGCAGTTTTATCATAGGTAATCCCATGACAGTTGAATAAAAATGTAACGGATTATACAAATAATAATTACTTTCGTGCTTTGTTATATAAAAACTAAACTAACAGCTGCGAGTTCACAGCATACTATGAATCAACCATCCATGAATTGATTCGAGTTACCATGTCCTTGTTGTGACCAGTGCTACCAATTGTGGATATATGTCATAGTTAACTTCATTCAGGTAAGCTAACAGCAGAAGAGAATAAAAGCACACGAACAGGCTTGCACCGAATTGAAAATGTGTTTTTAATCAATGCACATTTCTATTATTTTAATTTCTATGCAAGTTATGTTGTATGAAATAATCTACTTTCGTGCTGTTAATGGCAACGTGTGACCTACTAATCACTACACACCGATGCTTTCATGTCCAGTAACGAGAAGACTATATTACCCGATAAAATACTGTCCTCGCGATTCCTACAAGAATATTCTATTGTAAGATAAACGGCCGTGATTGGTCTATATTCGAGAAATTTCTTAATGTTATTGGTCAATATTAAACACGCGGCGGATAAGTGGAATAGTCGAAAGAATTTCACGTAATGGGTTATAATTCCTATATTTAAATTACGTGTTCACTGTATAGACAAGGCTGTAAGTTCGCAAATACTACTTTCTGCTCGAGTCATATCAATTAACAGGCACGCTAGTGACTCTTCTCAAAATAGAAAATCAGACTCTCAACAGTGGCGCTAACTGTGAAAAACATTGGGTGGGCTCAACGATTTTCGGATAAATATAGAATTGAGTAAGAAAATATGTCTTTGATTGTAATAATAAATAACAATTAACGTAATTCAACCGCCAGAAAAAGAATTTTTGTTTTAGGTACTTCCCTACTAAAATAAAATAATTATGTAGCACGGCGTATTTCTCTTCTTCTTCTTCTTCTTCTTCTTCTTCTTCTTCTTCTTCTTCTTCTTCTTCTTCTTCTTCATCTTCATCATCATCATCATCTTCTTCTTCTTCTTCTTCGTGTTAGGCGTAACCGCCTGTTCTAATGGTGAATCAAGTTATCCTTCCATCTTCTTTTCGGCCTTCCTGGGTTTCTTTTCCCTCTTGGGGTGCAGTCCCTTGCAATTCTTACTAGTCTTTGCTCAGTCATTCTGGACACATCTCCTCACTGGAGTCTTTCCTTAGACCAGGAACATATTCTCCCCAATCACACTATCTTTTTTGTGACCTTTTGACCTTTTTCATTCATTCTTCCTGCATGTTCCATCCACTCTTTCTTTTTAACTAGTTACCCATGTCCACACTTTTGCCTTATATCACAATTTTTTGTCTCGTCCATGAATGACCTTCCTGTGATTTTTTTCTCACATGCACCGTCTCAATTCTAAATCTAGCTTTTCTCTTCGATATATATATACAGTCTTTACAAAAGCGGTGGCTGTGGAAACTGCACTGAGAAACGTAAAAATATAATGAATTGTGGAACGATTTCAAATTATCGTGAGGGAATTGGAACAAGAGAAGATCGTATTACGTATGAATACAATAGCCTCATTTTCGCTTTACAGCGATTCAACAAATAAACACAATTTTTAGTAATAACAATAAGTAATTATGATAATAACACACGCCAAATTATTGGGTGGGCTGGAGCCCCACGGGCCCATATAAGTTGGCGCCACTGACTCTCAAGTCCAAATAGCTTGAACTTTAAATAAGTTTGGTATGTTTGTCAAATGTTCGTTTTATTCTCAACTGTTTTAGAACACATGCTCAAGACGTTAGACTGTTGAATCATTCTATCATTCAATCATACTTCCTTTAAGATATGTCAGACAGATCACTAAACTTGTCAATATCACCCATTAAAGAAGGTAGTAAGCAAACATTTGCGTAATGGCAGAGTTACTTTCTCATCACACGATGAAAGAAACCATCAGGCTGTGGTGATACGTGTAGAGAACTATTTATTTCACACTTTGTGTCTTTCGAACAAGTTTCCTCTCCAATTGAGGGATGTCTAAAGTGGCAATTACACTCTGAGCAATGGATCCACAACAGTGGCTTAACTGAAGGTCCCGCAGACCCTGCGATGCGGGGGGGGATCCTAGGGGCCCAAAATGAAAACAGAAAAATATGTAAATAGGTTGTGATAATAGGGAGGAAAAAAAAGCAACATAGTAAAAGAAGATAGATATATGTATATGCATTCATGACCCACAGATTGTCTCTGTTGGACATCACATGATCATATTATGGGAGCCAGAGGAATTTTTCTCCTATAATATTATCAAGCAAAACAAGAGTTGGCAACTTTCACTGAAACACCGCACATGTACTTGTCAGCTGTCAGAAAACTGATTGAGTTCTTATTACAGCATGCCTGTGTCAAATTTTGGAGGTGGCCTAAGCGATATAGGGTATCATCTAGGAAATAATATTACTTTATTGTCTAATTATCCACACTGCTGCTACAGCTATTTACACTATTCCTACTAAAAGCAAAATTATATCTATACAAGCCGTGAAGGCCATTAAGGCTCCCTAAGGTTGAGATTCCAAGATTTTAGAAATTCAGCACACAAAGGCGGTGAGGTTGTCAGCCTTACGGAACGGACATCCTAGGTTTGATCCTAGTATTAATTTCTGTTGGAGGCTGAGTCAACCTCAGGTCCATAGTGCCACCTGAAGGATTAGATCAACTGGAAATACCTGACATCATCCGGGATCGAATCCGCAACCTTCCGGTTTATAGTGCGTTGCTTCAACCAACCGCGCCACAGTATACCACCATTATTAGGCCTACTACTACCATTAAATATAACAATAATAACAAAATTATAGTATAGGCAAATGTTAATACTTCCGAAGTTTTGTCAGCCTATCAAATTTGATACTTCCTGCAGTCGAGGACATGCTCGCGAGAACCCATATGCTTGAATATGAATCATTTTGTTATGAGACCCAAATTAAACTTTTCCCTGCCAGACCTCAAGAAATCACCTAGGGCCTAAGATTGAAGGCATCCTTTCCAATCCGTACTTCAATTTAGGCTCTGTCTAAATATATTCTGATAATAGGTTAATAATAATAATAATATATTTGTCAACATTATGTTATACAAGATTTCAATAAGTTAAATCAAGTGGTTTCAATTAAAAATCACAATCCAAGTACTCTTCAACAGCGCAAAAGTTGATTCTTTTACCTACAGTACTGGAGAAAGTATATTCCATCGTAAACTTGTATAGCTAACACCCTGTATAGTTTATTAATAGGAAAGGCCACCTGAGGCTTATAAACACAGCAGTGTTATGTTTAGATGGTGTTTGGATGTGCCTTAAAAGGGAACGTTTTAATAATTATTATGGGCTTCAAGTCCCAAATAAAAACACATTTGTGAAGGCACAGTGGAAGACGTTATGAAGCACAATAATGTAGATTGCGTTACAATAAACAGAATCTCATTTCTGTCTGGTTGAGGCAGACGCCTCATAATACAAACATTATTAAAATGGATGGCACGAGTTGTCACCATGAGTTATGTGTTCCGTGCTTTATTTTTATTTTTCGTACTCATTCGCATGCATCTCGTGGTTTTGCAATGTAAAACACCTTCACCTGAGAAGGTTGTGAACTCGCCTGGTCAAAATGGGTTTAAATAACATTAGCGTCCAACGGCATCTTCTTCTATGAAACGTGTAAGCTTACACCTACACCAAATGAAAGGGGGGTAAGGGGTTTATGAAGATTGGAGCCGTCCGTATGTCTGTACACAGTACGCGCAATAATTTGAATAGCCTATGCTTTATTAGATTTTCATGAAACTTAGTATACACATTTATAACGTCCACGGGAAGAAGGCTACTGATTTTGGACCAAATCGATTGACCAGTATTGGAGTAACGACCAATTGAGGGGTTTATTAGCAAACCCGGCAATCTCCATTCTAAAAGAAGATAGAGAAGCTAACTTCTAATGAGAATTTAATGCATTTCCTGGTACATATTTATGTATGTGTTGCAAATCTAAGTTTCTCCCTTATATGTGAAGTCGGATTTGTAACATAAACACTAAATATATAGCAGGAAATGCATTAAATTTTCATTAGAAGTTAGCTTCTCTATCTTTTTCCAGAATGGAGATTGCCAATTTGCTAAAAGACCCCTCAATTAATGATTTAAAAATAGCAAATCATCACTATAGGCTACTACAAAGTTGCGTTGCTAACTCTCTCACTGATATAATATTGTTTTCCCCACTTCCAGATGAGTCAGAAACTTGAAATTTTGGCATACGTAACTTATGCTTATAGCTTGTAACCGACGTAAATATTCCAAAAGATCCGATTTTTTTTTACCCCCAAAAGCAACTTTAAGGCCTGTGCAGTCCTTTGGAGGCTTATAGTTAAGTTAAGAGTTCGATTTTTTATTTAAAATAAATTTCGTATATTTTCCTCATATTAAGTAACTTCTGACACACTTATAAGACAGCTAGAATCGTAAAATTTGGCAGAAATATTTCCACATCCAACTGCCATAAGCATGCAAAAATTTATGTTTCCAGCTGCCCTATAAGTACGGATAAACTTGTGTTCTGAATGATACCATCACAAAGAAAACTTCTAAAAAATGAAATTTAATAATTTTAGCTTTAATAATAAACAACGCTTGCACAGTGCATTTCTCCACATGAAAAAAAAAACTGTATGTCAATAATCCACAAGGCACATTGAACAGACTAAAGCCAACAGATCATTGAACTGTTCGAAAATAAAGTCCACCTGTCTCACCGTTAATAATCAGCTTTCAATCGTTAATGTTCTGAATTTTAATTCTCAGAAAAGGAGTGTGCTCCATTATTCCGAATTATGCTGGCAGAAAATAAGCCATCATATGCATGAACTGCTAAAATAATATTCAGGAACATTTAGGGTTAGATCACTATTACCACAGAGAATATTCCAAATTTACATTTGTTAAATTTGAAATATTTATTAGGAACAAACAATACCAATCTGGATATTTCGACTATGTCATTAATTTCATAGGATCTGTCAAACCCTAACATACGATAAAGGTAACCCGATACCCCTTCATAGTTGAAAATATATATTTGCTGTTCGACCATACTAGTATAATACAGTGAAATGATAACTCTTTCACACTGGCAATATGCAGGCTAATGGAAAGGTGAAGTAGGACTGAAAAATTCGATGTCATAGCCAGAATTTGAACCAGGATTCTGTCTGAATTCACCTTTCCATACTATAATATGCTTCTTACATATGACGTAGCAACATAATAATGATATCCATTAAATTACAGATTTTCATTATAACACTGTTGTGGTATCGATTAATATCGAACACGGAACAATCATGAAGCCCTGAGAGTAGCAAATCAAACTGCTTAATAAACAACCTGTATTTAAAATAAAATAAATTCTATTCGTCTTAATTTTAATATTATGCTGAAATGAGTTCACTTCGTGTTTTATAGTCCCTTGGTTTGAGAACATTAGGCCTAACTGTACAATAACAGTGGAAGCTCGGTCGCAAAAATAATTAATTAGTGTGCCTCACAGTATTGCATATGACATAAATTATTTGTCAGTGAGGAAGACCATTAAGGGCAATCAGTCATCGGAGAGGGGTTCCATCTGGCGCTGTGTAGTGAACTCTGGTTTAGCTCAGTTGGTAGAGCATTGGCACGGATAGCCAAAGGTCTTGGGTCCAAATCCCAGAGTAAAGGAATTTTTCTCCTACAATATTCTCATGTAATGTCCAACAGAGACAATAATCTTGGTTCATGAATGCATACATCCACCTTGGTTAGAGGTTAAAACTACAAGAGAAGCTTAGACTTCCCCGTACGTCATCAGCTGCCATCTACTGCTAAATATAAGAACGAGAAGATCTTATTAACTGATGATCGCCGAGTTTAACCGTTTCGTTTAAACTAAAAACTCAAAGCTTAAACGATTAATCATGGTCTAACAAAAACTGTCGTATGCAACTTGCCTATAATTCTCTTAATAAATGTCATTATAGGCTCTTTGCATAATGTACTATTAATTTAACTCTCGATTCTAAGTCTAACACACACCTACACATCTACAAACAAAGAAACTCTATCTAAAAGCGAATGGTACCTTCAAAATACAAATTGCACAATCAAGTAACGCAGACCTAAATGATGCTTAGCTTCTCAAATGTTAATAAACCCTTTGTAAACATCTACAAATTATGCTATAAATTTCTGTCAGGCGTTATAAATCACCTTATTGATGAATAGATACACATCATCCTCCTCTTACACGCCATTCTGAAGTTCTGGTTACGTAAATGCCCTGGTGGCTTTGTTCCCTATTGCTGCTTCACGCAGCCGGGGTCAGGAGGTCAGGTAGTTAGGGGTCTTGAGCTGGAAGGTAAGCTTCGGGTCACGAAGGTTATTCACAAGAGGCTGGAGGGATGGTCTGGTATCTCACGGCTGAACTGAAGCATGTCCTACGTTTAATTTCTATCGTAAATTCAAACACGTGTGTGTAGCAATTGATTAAGCAAGTGATTCGAATAAAATAAACATTTAAGTTCTTAAACTAAACTAGCATTTAATATCAAGAGAGGAGAAGAACTGAAGTAATTAATTAGATAATTACACACTAGTAACGTCGTAATTGTTTAATGTTCAAAACATGGACCCTAAAAAGCTATTTAAAAAAATCTCCGTGTGAACATTGTTGGTTTTATTTAAACATCTGCAAATCTGGAATAGATAATATTGATTGTACGGCAGGGTTTAAGCAACGATCGCGTTTTTCACGAAATGCGAAAAAAATTGTAGCCACTTTCGCTAATTGCGAAGGGAAATTCTTACATCGTGATCGTATTGGAACAGAGAAAAGTGTTAAATTCCAAACCAAAGTGTTTTGAAAAAAAAAAAAAATCATTTGCTTTATAGTTCAGCTTGTTATTTGTACATTTTATTTTTATTATTCTGAAGCTACATAAAAAAAATCAGTTAAAATTAACTTTTTAGCAATAAATTTGTATTTTAGCATTTTGCTAAAGCTTTTTTATCCATTTTCAATTTTTTACTAAAGGTTTTTTTCCTAGCTTAAGCCCTGTCGTACGGACATGTTATATGAGTAGGTTCTTATGAAATATTGATGAAACTAAATTAACTAGGTTTTTAAGCATTCGGATATTAAGGTGGTAAGGTTGTCATCCTTACGCGCCGGCTGCTTTTTTCCCCTCAGGATTGCTGGTACTAGTAGGTACTGGGCCCTGTTTCATAGAGCTTGCTAATAATATTAGTTAATAATATTAGAACTCATAATATTATTCATTAGTTATCAAAATCTTGTTTCATAGAAATATGAACACTACTCATAAAATCTCTTCACTAATATTATTAGTTCATTAGTCAGCTGTTTGATTTGGAGGTTATGTCTGGATTGTTGTTTGTTTTTCCCCTTCTCAGTCTTTTTGTCAATACTATTTCAAAGCAGCACGGCCTACATATATCTTCATAATAACTAGCTCTAAGAAATGAATAAACCTGCCAGGCACTTATTCAAAATAGGTTTATGTACTAAAATCTAACCTCAAATCTTAAAAACTTGTTTTGACAAAAATTCCTTTGATAGTGTATGTAAGCTTTTTCTAAATTGATAATTACATCAGAGTGATTCATTTTCCACAAATTTAAAATCACAAAATCTGAATTACATGGGTTTGAGAATAACTTATTAGCCCAAATAGAAAAGCACCTAATATTATTAGTAAATTTTTTTAAATTCATATATGTTTGTTCCATAAGATTATAGGCTATTCTTGGCCTAAAATTCCTTGGTCTGCGAACATATACTTCTTCATCACTGTTACTTGAATCAGAATCAGCCATTTTCTTGATTTTCACAACTTTGATGTCACAAATTCAACCTCTCTGCTAATCTTATGGGAGAAAATTCACTCGTAGAAAAACAACTAATATTATGAGCAAATTCTATTACCATTGGTGTGTATGAAACAGTTCACTAGTAATATTAGTAACATTTACTAATAATTTAGGGCCATGAACTCATAACTAATAATATTAGCTAATATTCTTATGAAACAGAAGACTAATAAAATTAACTAATATTATTATGTTTTTGCTAATAATATTAGTGTAAAGGTTCTATGAAACAGGGCCCTGGTACTACTGGCTTGAACCATCGTATGGTATAAGAATACATATTTAAAATTTAAAGTCATAAAATGTACACTGCACTTTGACAATATAACCCTTTCCGCAGTAATGTTTGAGCTGGTGTTTCCGTGTAGACCGTATTCAATTGTTAAATTGTCGCCATAGCAAACGGGAAAAAACCATCACTGAAATCGATTTTATATAATAGGCTATAATACACAGATTTTTCGGTCGCTTCCATTTTGTTATACGCCTACGCAGCGATCTGATTTTTTTTACACAGCTGGACAGTAGGGGATCATGGAAGTAGGCCTAAATGGGAAAACATTAAATGGTTTGGACGAAACTCACTATGCGGGGGTTTTTAGGACTAGTGAACTCGAATCTGGGATAATTTTTCTCCGGGCGGTGCAATCGTGAAATGCACATCGAAGCCAGGTTTTTAGCTTTTCAATTAGGCCTGTAAATTGTTTAAATTGTTTATGCATGATTTGGGCAAGGTTCATGAATATCTGGATCGTTTTAATCGTTTCATTTCGATACTGTAGGCTTATATGGCGGTATAAGATTAGTTTTATTAGTTTAATTATTTATATTTACTTTCTTAAACAATATAATTAAGAATAAAATTATGTAATACATGCAATTTACGTAAAAAGATGTCAGTGTTAATAAATGTAATGTTTTATTATTTTTCTGTTCAAGAAATTATTTAAATAAAACATCTAACGGTTGAATAATAATCGCGGGCTTAGCTGCGGGCAATAAATTGTTGTTAATTGTAATTAAACAAATGAAAACCATCTTCCTATAAATTTTGATAATGCCCAAGGCTCCAGAGAGGGAGAGAGGCGTTTGGGATGCATTGTGTAGTTGCTGATTGCATGCTTCCCCGTTCCATCCATCTAAGTCATCCCAGAGTCACGTCTAACGCAAATCATCGACGATCTTCGTTGTTTTAGGCAATGCCTGGACCTCGCGGCCGTATAATAATTCCATGCCTTGTCAACTTTGTTTTATATGGCTCTGGTGCATTAGAGGTGAAATTTCCAGGCGCCAACCATTATAACATAAATAATCAAAACAGACTTTTAGAGGCTTTTATAAATGAACATTTCAGCCGGACGGTATCTTATTAGGTAAAACATAGTGGTTGAAGAAGCAATATCTTATGCTGCTAAAGGATATGAATAAATGTGAACAGGTTTATAAAGCAATATAAAGCTTAGGTTTAAATATTCGATCTATTGTTAGCTTTTGTCGCCATTACAATCACTTTTCATTATGCAGAAAGGTCTCCTTTTTCTGCTTTTAAGTGGTTCTGTTTCATTTCGTGAAACATAAATATGTATTATTAATAAAGGATATATTATAACTAGGACTCGGAAGTTGATTAAATATATTTTTTCTGAGATGTCATAGTCAATGAAGATGTAATATACATTCATCTATCCTCAAAACGTACAAAAATAGTTTACTTTTATTTTGCATTCTTTTTTTGCATTTTTCGTCTTTTTATTCTCTATTGGTCATTTTTTAGGAAATGTCCATTCTTTCGTTGTATTTTTCCTATTTTGTCTTCAGAATACTGTATATTTTTCCAACATTACAGTCAAAGCAATCTCATAATTCTTTAGCTATGAGGCATCACTAATAAATATAGTAAAAAAAAAATAATAATAATAATAATAATAATAATAATAATAATAATAGGAAACATTATAATAAAAGTAGTAATATAAAATGTTGTAATATTGTCCTTTTTTATTATTTATTATTATACTACTGTATATTCCCATTTAAAACACATATTTGAAAATGTTAAGTCTTTTTTTTTTTCAATTTTTCATATCACATTTTCATACATTTAAGGTAATTTTAAATCTGTCCATGTTGTCTGATCAGAACGTTCACCTTTAGTACAGGGTGTTGAGTATCCGAGTATCTTCTGTGGTTATGATGCATCTCTACTGTGGTTTCAAATAGTAAGAGTGAATACTATCCCTTTATTTATTTTTCTATCGCAATAAAAGTATTCATTATATTACATTATCAATAGGAAGAAAATTAATTGAAGAAAATTGCCATTCAACGCTCTATTGTAAAGAGCTAGTGGAAACTATTATTTCCAGTAGTAAAAACATAGGCCTAATACCGTCAATAACACAAATCCTAACACATATTTAAGTGAGATAGTTTGTGCAATATATTTTACATTATTTTTTTATTTCTAGCTTGAATTACTATTTTGTATAACCATTGTAAATAACTTGTGTTTTTATTTGGGGTTACTTTGACTATCCGTGCCACTGAGCTAAGCCAGAGTTCACTTCACAGCGCCAGATGGAACCTCTCTCCTATGAATGATTGCCCTCAATGGTCTACTTCACTGACAGACAAGTTATGTCATATGCAATACTGTGAGGCACAGAAATTAGTTATTTTTGTGACCGGGCTTATTGTACAGTTAACATTGAAGATGGATATAAATTCATTCATGAACCACAGACTATTGTCTCTGTTGGATATTAGGCCCACATGAGAATATTATAGGAGAAGAAATCATATATTATGGGTCGTTTACAGTGAGTGTAGACTCATGGACAAATATATTATTCTACGTCAAAGAAGTCTTATTTTTTCAATAATATTATTACAATAAGTTCATTTACACCGCAGTCCCACTTGTCAAAACGGATTCAATTCAAATAGTCTGACATTTGATTGAACTGTCCGCTATGAAATGCGATATTTTACGTCTGAAAAGGAGTCTGTGACGTCAGTATATATCATACATAAGGCATGGCACACGAGCTGTTGATATGCTGATACGTATCAGGCGTAAGGTTTATCTGATATATTCAAATACACAATACATTTAAGTGGCGCCATAACCGGATGTGTGGCAGTTGACCCCACGATATAGAATGGAAACGTTTGAAAGGAAGACAAATTATTGAAAGCAAGAACAAAACGTATTCTTCATTCATCAAAAAGTACAACACTGGGTTAGCTAATGTTAAATAGTGTCAAATCGTTGCAAGAACGCCGGTTTTAAGTTTTGCGCATGCAGTTTGAATATTTTTAAAAATAATTTTGCATTATAAAATTATTACTATTTGGTTCAAAAAATATTTATGTCAGATGGCTGCTTTTAATACTCACATATTACATTAAGGGGGAAGGCGTACATTTCGATAGAGTAAAATTAGAAAACTTTGAAATTTTAAATTTCAGGATCATACAGATCTGTTGAAATGAAATTTTGTACGGTTAATCTGCATTATTAAGTTCCTTTTTTAAAATGTTTAAATATAATTTTGAACTATTTAGGAATGTATGAATGTCGCATGAATTCTATGCAGCTCAGCAGCGTAAACATGCTGGCGTTCTTGATTATTTCAATATTTAGATAATTCTTACATGAAATTACTTGTAATACCCACATCTGCAACATAAATTAGGATCTTTATGCTATCTCTCCAACTAAAATTGAGTTTAAATTTTTACAGAAGGTACCTATACTGAAAATTGAAGATTTTTCTTAAGAAAAATAAATTTAAAAAATCTTTACGAGCTACAGAAATTTTCGTTTTTCGCGATTTTCTCGCCAAAACTTATTTAATAATTTTCTTTAAATTTTGCACATGGGTTGCTTATTCCGCTGTGGCTCAGGGGGTGCGTCCAATCCTCTCACGCAGCGGGCCCGGGTTCGATTCCTGGTCGGGACAAGTTACGTAGGTGAGGTTTTTTCCGGGGTTTTCCCTCACCTATGAGAAAAATGTCAGGTAACTTTAGGCCCTTGTGGTCCCCGGATATCATCTGGCTGTCATTATCATCTTCATCCTCATCCTCGCCTTGTTCTGAGTGAGTGTGTGTGTGTGAATGGTGTGTATCGTCCTATGTGTTCGTGTTGTCTCGGAGGTGGCCCCGGCATTGGGCTGATCACTCATCCGGGGAGGCCCTCCATGTCCTTGTCTGGTCAAAAAAGTATGTATGTGATCCAAAGGTAATCCCTCTCCCGACAGGTCGCGGCCCTGTAAGGCCCGGGCGGCTTGGGTCGCTTAAATCCTAAAAGGGAGAGGTAAAACTACGAAAAAGAAAGAAAGTTGCTTATTCCAAGAGCTAACACTTTTATTTGAATTTTTTTCCCGAAAAAATTATCTGAATTATAGTTACAAGCCACCCACTCTGAATATGCGCTCTTTGCAATACGGCAAAGGAACGGAAAATCATGCAAAAACAAAATTTTGTATTTGGGTTTGGTACCTTGTGGGGATGTGACACAAAGATTGGTGACGACTTTCTCTTCTTTTTAAAGGGACTTTCGTTCATCGCGATTTTCTCGAAAACAGCTCTTACGATTCTATTTAAATTTCACACATGGGGTGCTTATACTAAGAGCTAAAACTTTTATTGTAAACTTAAAAAAAAATATCTGAAGGGTAGTTATAAGTCACCCACTATGAATGTGTGCTCTTTGCAATATGGCCTCTTGTTCTATATCAGAATGTGAAGTGAGAAAAACGTATTCGCCATGCTTACGAGAGTACATTAATCAGATTTCATTTGGTTATGTATCCTTCGGGGATGCAATGTGATATGGTAACGACATTCTCTTAATTTTTACAACCAATTTACATGAATAGAATGTAGAACATAATAATTTTTTTACTAAGAGGCCAACTTTTATTTGGGCAGAGGAAGTAATGTGAGTTTCATATCAGATTTTTATTTATTCTCCTGTTAAGCTATTCTCTGCTGCATACGTATCTTTGCGTCACCTCAAAAGATTGTATAAAAGCGGAGGTGTTTGTTTAACAGGAGATAATGCGTTACTTTAAAATGTTCGGGTTTTTACCCCATGCTAGAATTGCTGTTTGTAGAAACCGTCTAATTTGCTAAAATTTTCCAAATAGATTACAAACTTAAGAGCACAGTGGCGATTTCACTTGATAATTGCTTATACCAGTATGAAAACTACAGTTCTGAAAAGGCGATTCTGTTCGCTTGTTCTGTTTACGTAAACCCTTGACTGCTGTGCTTGACTGTATGATATATGAACATTAGTTTTATGATAAGGCAATGTGAGTTTCAGAACTATAGTATACTAGCATAAAAGGCCCGGCGTCGCCCGGGTTTGTATTTTGTAATTCGTAATTAACTTAAAGAAGGACTTTCGATTTTAAAATTCTAGGTTCTTTTATAGGTATTTAGAATTTGAAATGAGGAAGAATGACTTATCACACTCAAACTATTCGCTCAGAAAATGCTTGATACAGCTTTTTACGGCTAATAGAGGATGTAGAATTTTGCATCCCATCGCTTGTACACTCCAAGCCTGGTAGGGGTTCAAATAAGAAGAAACAGAAATTCCGGTAACATAAAATTGTATTGTTTTTGCGGAATATTTTATTTCTCACTCTAATGTTACCATAAAACCGTTTTGGGGATGAAATTAAACAGACATGCAATATTACTTTCACACATCCCTCCCCAAAAGCATGCGATAAAATAATATACATATAACCATACCTCGTACTGTTTTCTGTATGTCCAGGGTAGAGAAAGTTATGTGACTGCATTATTTTCGTGGATATTGATAGTTCTCTCATTTGTCAAATTTATTCTACTTTCATTTTTTTTCCAAACCCATCTGAGAAACAACTGGAAACAATATGTTGCCATGCCAACTGTGATTTGGATTTCATAAGTATGTGTAAAAAGGGATTAAGTATACTCAAAAACATTTGATTTTTGGCATTTAGAATCAATTTTCTTTTTAAATCCTTTCTTAGTGAGCACCTACATTATGAAACGAAGGTACTGTCAAAATTCCAGTCTCTACCTGTTAGCCTATAGTTTAGGCTCTACGTTGATTCCTGTCAGTCAGTCAGTCATTCAGTCAGGACAAAGCCTCTTACATATAGAGAGATTGCGATACAAGTGCCGTATCGAGGAGCATACATACGGATCGAGGAAAGAGTTTGAAAAAACGAGGCGCTCGCGCCGAGTTTTTTCAATTTTCCGAGATCTGTTATGCGCTTACGGCGAGAGTATTGCATGCTATTTTTTTGCACGATGATTATTTATATCAATTTAATTATATTAATTGACATATTACCTGAAAATATTATGTATATACATTATTGAAGATAGATGTTTATTTCAGAAAGTGATTCGCATGTGTTTGTTGTTATGGGGCCCGAATATTTGTCCTGGGGGGGGCCTTGTCCATAAAGGCTTGTATTATGATATGTGGCGTAAGTAAATTCTTACGCACGGAAACTCTTACCACATGGGAATTTGTTTTGTTTCCATAGCAAGAAGATTGTGTGCGGGAAAGTCAACTTACGATCCACGGCAACAACATTCGTAAGTACCATTAATTAGTTAAGTCTTGCAAAAATAGTTGAACGAGGGATTAGGGATGAGCATCGATTGTTTAAAACATCGATGTTAAAATTGGCGGTAACCATCGATGTGCCGATAAGACTGACCTGAAAACATCGTTGTATTTCGACGGAAAACGTCGATGTATATTTTTTAAAAAGTAATTGTTTCAGAAAATTAGGCAAAATTAATAAAAAAAAGAACTGAAATATTTCCATGAAAACTATCGATGTTTTGGAAAATGTTCTGTCGAAACGTTCTCAATGTACGACTCATTATGTCAATTTATCATTAATTTATCAAAAATAAGACATAAGCTATAGATATTAAAAATCATCAATGTTGAGGAGAAAGATCGATGTAGCAAAAACATCGTTTTTTCCATCGATGTAGCAAAAACATAGGTTGTTTTCCATCGATGTAAAAAACATCGATCATCGACATGAAAACGTCGATGCTCAAAATTCGAGGTATCATTTAAATTCCCATACATTCTGGCAATGAATAGAGTTGTTATAAAGGATGCAATACTAGTGGGGGACATACGAGTACGTCTTTTTGTCACCCATCCCCCCTCCCAGGAAGTAAGAGAATTTAACAAAAGCGGTAGTGGATCTCTGAGAGGAAGGATGTTCGGTTCACCGGACTCGATTTCCGGGAAGGAGAGATAGAAGAAGCCCCATATAGGACATACATCCTGGTAAGGTAACGAAGTGCATCTTGTCCATGTCCCATCTGTGTCGCATCCTTCTGGAGACATCTGATGCCCTGATAGGCCTACTGCATCTCCATGCAGCATGTGATGTACACTTGTCATCACTGTGTGGTCCCCCCCCCCCGTAACATTACGCACTGTACATACTAATGTATAATGCAGGAATAAATAAAACCAAATCATGTTATGCATTGCATTCAGCAGGGGGAACATACGAGGGCCGTCCACAAAGTATGTTTCCCTGGGTCCGTTTACAGAAACAAAACACAATTTCAAGTAAGTAGTTATTGCAACAGACACAGCCAGTGTTCAGCTATTTTTCAACATATTCACCACCGAAATTGAGACATTTGTCATAGCGTGGGACTAACTTTTGAATACCTGTGTCGTAGAAGTCTGCCGCCTGAGATTTGAACCACTGTATGATAACCATCTTCGCTTCTCTGTCATTATTTTTCATTTCGTGAGGTGTAGGAAAATGTGGAAATCACTGGGAGCGAGGTCCGGGCTTTATGGTGGATGTTTAAAAACCTCCAAGCCGAACTTCTGCAGGAGACTTGATAGGAGGTGTTTAAACATCCACCCTAAAGCCCGGACCTCGCTCCCAGTGATTTCCATCTTTTCCTACACCTCACGAAATGAAAAATAATGGCAGAGAGGTGAAGATGGTTGTCACACAGTGGTTCAAATCCCAGGCGGCAGACTTCTAAGAACCAGGTATCCAAAAGTTGGTTCCACGGTATACCAAAAAATGTTTCAATTCCGGTGGCAAATATGTTGAAAAATAGCTGAATACGTGCAGTATCTGTTGGAATATATATGTCTACGGAATTGTGTTTTGTTTCTGTAAATGCCCCAGGGAAACTTACTTTGTGGACGACCCTCGTACAACTCTCGCTCAATGAGTTAGAAAAGTCAATTTCTGCCTCAGGAACCAATGAGGCTTTCACCTTATTTGATATGTTCAATATACATTATTAAGTGCCAGAATGGTACTTTATGAGATTGTGTGGGGGACGGAAAATGTCTGTCTGTCTGTCCGTGTGTCTGTACGCGGCATAACTCAAATAAGCTTTATCGGATTTTTATGAAACTTGACATACGCATTTATAACGTCCATGGGAAGAACCCTATTGATATTGGACCTAATCGGTTAACCGGTATCGGAGTAATGCCCAATTTAGTGATTATTTTAATGGAAATATGTCAAAACGGTGCGATAACTCAAACATGCTTTATCGGAGTTATATGAAACTTGGTATACGCATTTATGACTTACATGGAAAGAAGCCTACTGAATTTGGACCAAATCAGTTGACCGGTACCGAAATAACGAGTACATCTATTATACTGTAATCTTCGTTCTCCGTCAATTCGAGGCATTTTGATTGGCTCGAGGCCAACCAATCAGCGAAACTTTCACGAATAGTACAAAATCATGAAAATAGTTTCTTTACTATATAAGGCCTAAGTGAAATGAACTTAATGAGCAAATATTCTAATTTTATTTTTACTTACAGTTTTCATAGCTCTGAACCACAAACATTTTTAATAAACTGTCAGTGTAAATTTCTTTAAAATCCTGGAGTCAATTAATAATAGCGGCGAAGCCGCGGGCACCAGCTGTAAAATATTGATAATTTAACTCGGAAATATCGCGAACAATAAAAATCCAAACAAACCATTCCTTCCCTTGAAAAATTATATAATTTCTGAAAATTACTTGAATTTATCAAATCAAATTCATATCATAAATATATGTCAACAAACAGTTGAAATACAATGCCGCATTTTTTTTTTTTTTTTTTTTTTTTTTTATCATTGAGGGCTTTGATGCAATGCAGTCAGATGTTTGTTTACTTCGTTGTTCTAGTTGAAATTGGGTATTACAAGAATACTGTTATATACAGAAGGTACATTACTGTGAAATAATTAGCGGAGTTGTTTACCACTGAATTTCAAGTTGCAATACATACTAGATTTGACAAATAACACTATTCCTTCACATAAGCTTATCAAACTACATCATCAAATTGACTGAGTTAGCCGAACGGTAACGTCTTGGATTCGTATTCTGGAGGTCCCTGGATCAAATCCCGGAGCCGGCCGATTTGGCATGGGATTTTTTTTTTTTTTTTTTTTTTTTTAGTGCGCGATTTTTAAGATATCACAAATCTGTAGTTCTGCTGACGCTAGTCGATTTTAATCTGATAAAAAACTTATTTTCTGCATATCATAATTACAATTATAATTGATTCAACAAAAACATTCTGGCACTTTGTTATATCAGTTTACCTGATTTTTATTTTCACTTCTATTATTCCGCTAAAGCGCTATCATGGAAAAATAGTGTTCAATACACATTGCATTCAAGAATTTCGGAAATTTCCTATTCGTTGATTCTCAATGGGTGCACTTGCCACTTCAGTACGAGATAATATAACGCCCAGCTCGTGCGATCACTTCTCCGGCATTTGTGTACTGCG
Source organism: Ectobius pallidus (assembly GCA_964059195.1). Taxonomy (NCBI): domain Eukaryota; kingdom Metazoa; phylum Arthropoda; class Insecta; order Blattodea; family Ectobiidae; genus Ectobius; species Ectobius pallidus. The sequence continues at coordinate 119,775,389 of CAXKWD010000007.1, read as the reverse complement.
GGTTTTCTAATCGGCCTGTACAGGCGCTACACTTCTGTAACGCCTAGCTTGACCGGCCACTTCTCCGACATTTGTGTACTGCGGGTTTTCTAGTCGGCATCAACAGGCGCTACAGAATCTGTTTAATTTTATATTAATGTCGTTCCTTTCTTGCAGTAGGATACATTAAAACCCAGATAATAAAAATTATTTACTTGTTCTATTATTTTATTATTATATCTTAAGTGGTTTGTCCCTTGGAACCATCACTTTTGTTTTCTTCTCGGAAATTCTCACATTATACTTACAAGATATTTCATTTAATCTGTAATTACTAGCTATTTCATTTAATTTGTGTACTGCCATTTGTAGTTCGTCTTCTGTTTTACTAAATATTACTTGGTCATCTCCAAACAATATGGTGTTTAAGGCCTTGTCATTTATTTTAAATTTTACATTTAATTTTTCTTGCCATTGTATAATGACATCGTCAATATATATGCTAAAGAGTGCTGGAGACATTAAGCAGCCTTGGAATGATAATCCTTTCACATGTTGCCATGGTAGCTCAGTTGGTTAGAGTATCGGCACGGAGAGCCGAAGATCCTGGTTCAAATCCCGGCTATGGCATTGCATTTTTCATTCTGACTTCACGTGTCCATTAAGCAGCCTTGTTTAACGCCTTGGTTTGTTTTAATTAGCTTGTCACTATTGTTAATCTAATATATAAAATCGAAAGTGTGTATGTATGTTTGTTCCTTATACAAATCTACATTTCTTTACCAATTTACACGACATTTTGCACACATACCCAGTTAAGCCCGGGAAGTATAGCTGTCAACATTAAAATTGAAACAAATCAGTCCTTCCCTTGAAAATTATATAATTTCTGTGAATATTCTACTGAAAAAAATGAAATGTTGTTCAGTTCACATGGTAACAGTGAATTGTTTACTGTGATTACATAGGGCCTTGGCAACTATATAGCCTAATGCTGGACTTTAACGAATTATGATTCCATGTAATATATTGGCTAAAATAATTACTGAAAATAGCTATTTATGTATCAAGTACGCAAAATAATGCTTTAGCGGACGAATCTAGTATAGCAGCCGAGGCGAAAGCCGAGGCTGAAATACTGGATGAGTCCGCTAAAGTTTTTGCGTACGTGGTGCATACAATATTTTTTAGTGATAGCTCTCTAAATTATATGAAATGAAACAAAAATACCGTATATAATTAATTATAATGAAAGGCAGTCAACCATATTCTCAAGGCCCTCTCAAACGCAATACAACAATGAACCGTACGTACCAAAACGAAATGAGGTAGGCTATAGATGAGTTATATGAGTCGCTGATTTGTAAACAATAATAAATACGAACTAATATTTATGAAAAGCTTGAGAAAATATGAATTATATTCCCGAGGAAATTTCACTCCATGTCAAAAACATTGAATTGGAGCTGGTGCCAGCAACATCACGGCAGAAGGAATAGGGAATATATTGCAAATAAATGCTGGTGCATCCATGTAAGCTATGTGAACGAAGATGTGAAAAGTTGTTGGCTTATATTTGTTGTCATGTGATGAAGTGGGCTACCGTGTTTTGCGAAATATCCTGGTAAAGTTTCTGATTATCATAAAGAAACGTGTTGGCTTAAATTTGTTGTTTTATGACCAATTATATGCGTAAATCCATGTTAAAGTTGGTGTGACTGGTCAATGCCGTCTGGGTTTTGTTTATAGAATGCCATGACGACTTTAAAGGACAAGGCCGCTAAAATTGCATTTTGAATGCAGTTTGAATGCACTTTTATGCAATTTTAGCGGCCTTGTCCTTTAAAGTGCAGCTTTTCGGCGTGTTACCAGTCCGATAAGTAGCTGTTTTAGAGAGCGTGTACTAAAAATGAATTAAACGAAAATAAAGCACAGTGTGATGCAGTCACATAACTTCCTCTACCCTCGACACAAGAAATATTTTCTCACTTCACATTTTGATGTAGAATAAGAGGTCGTATTGCAGGAGCAACTTAAGTGTGTGAGTATGTTATATCAGAAGTCGGTAAATAGTCAGTTATCCATAGCTGTAGGCTTTGTATTAGTTGAGATTTATGTAGATGTAGATGTAGGCCCTAAGCATGGGATGGAACATTTTGAGTCCTATACTCGCAGTATATTATGTCCCGGGTTTTAGGGGAGGAAAGTATGAAAGTGATACTGCATTTCTATTTTATTTCAGGCCCGAAACGGTTTAACATGAGAATGAGAAATAAAATTTTCCGTCAAGTCAATACAATCTTATGTAATTTATGTTTCTTCTTATTTCAACCCCTCCCAGGCATGATGAGTAGAAGCAACGGAATGCAGCATTCGACATCCTCTATGAACCATAAAAAGCTATATCTAGCGTTTTAGCTTTCTGAGGGAATAGTATGAGTTGTTCTTCCTCATTTCGAATTCTACATACATTATTATATCAGGACCTAGAGTTTCAACATCGAAAGTCCTCCATAAGTTAATTTCAAATTACAAAATACAAAGCCCGGGCAACGCCGGGCCTTTTCAGCTAGTTGATATATTACTTTGAATTGAATTAGATGTTCCGGGTAGCCTCTTTAATGCATTATCTCCCAAAGTTTTCTTTGTATTAATCTGTCGAAGGCTTTCTCGTAATCAATAAATAATATGTAAGTTGGGAGATTAAATTCTCTAAATAATATGTAAGTTGGGAGATTAAATTCTCTTCTTTTCTGGATGAACTTACTGTTCTATTATAAATATGCAGTCTGAACAAGAACGTCCTTTCCGGAATCCATTTTGTTCTTCCGAAAATATATATTAATTTATTATGTTTAATCTGCGAGTTATTATCTTTGCAAACATTTTATAACCACTTCTACTTCCTTTTTTAAAGATAGAATATACTTTTCCTCTTTTCCATTCTTCTGGGACATTACAGGATTTCCAGCAGATATTTAATATTTTTAAAAAAATTTCTTCACTTTGTCCGAAAATATATATTAATTTATTATGTTTAATCTGCTCGTTATTATCTTTGCAAACATTTTATAACCACTTCTACTTCTTTTTTTAAAGATAGAATATACTTTTCCTCTTTTCCATTCTTCTGGGACATTACAGGTTTTCCAGCAGATATTTAATATTTTAAGAATTTTTTCTTCACTTTGTCCGGCATATATTTTAGGAATTTAATACCATCTGCTCCAGGAGCTTTTTTTGTTTTTAGACGTTTTAAGAGCATTATCTAGTTCATCCATCTCAATAAAGTCAATTTCCGCCATTGTAGATTGTGTAGGATAAATCTTCATCTTCATATGTCCATAATTTGCAATAATGTGTACTCCAATTTTCTTCTGAAATATTGTTTATTTGTGCTGTCTCTTTCTGTTGAATTTAGGTGTCTCATCATTTTATATGCTACATCTTGAGTTCCATGGCAATCCTGTTCAGTAGTACTTATATTTTTGTCCCAGTTTTTACATTTGAATTTTCGAACTTCTCTCTTTGCTGTTGCTCTTTTTTGTTTGTATTCCATTTTATCTTCTACAGACTTGGGAGATATTTCAAATATGCTTTTTTCTTATTATTCACTATTTTGTCTATTTCTTCATTCCAGTTTTGTAAACCTTTCCTTTTCCTTTTTATTAGTTTCCTTCCTAGCACATCATCTGCTACTTTTAAAAGCATTTCTTTAAAATCATGCCATTCTTCGTTTGTATTCATATTTCATTCCAGTTTTGTATACCTTTCCTTTTCCTTCTTATTAGTCTCCTTCCTAGCACTTCATCTGCTACTTTTAAAAGGAATTCTTTAAAATCATGCCATTCTTCGTTTATATTCATACTTCATTCCAGTGTTGTATACCTTTCCTTTTCCTTTTTATTAGTCTCATTCATAGCATTTCATCTGCTATTTTTAAAAGCATTTCTTTAAAATCATGCCATTCTTCGTTTATCTTCATACTTATGGCTCTTTGGTCATATAGGCCTATGAAGTCAGACGTGAGCAGTATAATTTCCTTATACTCTCTTGTTGTAGCAGGAGAGCATTATATCTTGTTTCAGTTTTTACTATCCCCGTTCTCTTCTTATATATCCATTTCATTGGTATATTTACTTTTGTAAGTACTAAAAACTGAACTGATGTCACAGCCTCTATAAGCCTATACTCGTGTTTCTTCTACATAATTTTTTATTGGCTAAGATATAGTCTTGTTCTTCACCCTGCCCGTGTATACTTGTGAATATCTTGATGTCGTAAGAGGGTATTGGTTATTTGTAAATTATTATAGTTTACAAAATTCCTTAAAGTTTTGCCATTCTCGTTCACAGTTACTTCTCCATTATTGCCTACAGTTTTCCTAACACTTGTTGGCCTACACGAGCATTAAAGTCTCCTCCTATAGATATATAATCTGTTTTATTTATAGAATTTAAATGTGCTTGTAATGATTTATAAAATTCTAAGCTTCTTTCTTTTTTCCCCTCTTCGGGCGCATAAACACCAATAACAGTGAAGTGTCCTCTTGGCAAATGCAATTATTATTATTTGTATAATCCGTTATATTTTTTTCATAGAATAGTCTTAATAAATCCAACTCGAGTTTACGAGTTTCATCAGATAAATTCGTAAAGTCTCGTGGGATTACCTACGACAACAAAAATACGCATTTTCATATAAATCCTGACAGTGATAATGGTAACAAAGGATTTGTTGTTTTTCGCGCAGCGGTATGCAGTTTACTTGATACTCAATTGACCAATACGGGTGCGCGCACAAAGATAGTTAAATCCAGATTTTTTGTTATTGAGAAAATTGAACTTAAAAGATTTTGAAGATCTCAGTAATTAAGTGTTTCACTAGATATTCAAAACTGTTATATGTTAGTGTTCATTAGTTATTCATAAAGAAATATGTGGGTATTGAGAATCAATGTAACTCAGTAGAACTTAATAGAACTGTAATTTTTAGAACATTTGTTGATACGTTTAAGTCTGTGTTTTGATCTCGCAAATGAAAATGAAAATAATAGGAATATAGAGGAAAGAAAAAGTAAAGAAGAAAAAACGAAGAAGAATAATCAGAATGGTAAAGTAAAGTGTTCCCTATTACAGCCCATGGAGGCCCAGAGGGTTCCAGGAAGTTGAGGCTCCCAGATTTTTTAGACATCGGCACTTGAAGGTGGTAAGGGTATCAGCCTTACGCACCGGTCGCCTTTACCCCCAGGATTGCTCCTGGTACTCTTTTCTGTTGGAGGCTGAGTCAACCCCAGGACCATAGTGCCACCAGAAGGATTAGGCCAATTGAAAAACTTCAACGACCTCATCGGGGATCGAACCCGCGACCTTCCGGTTTGTAGAGCAGCGCCTCAACCACTACGCTACGGCGTACCCCAATCAGAAAGGTAAGTAAAAAAATTGAAGGAAGGGGGAAAAAAAAGAAACGGCTAGAAAATACGTCACTTCTTAAAAAATATAGGCCTATACCAAATGAGAAATGGAAATTACAAAGATTCTAAGTGTCTTTTAGGGAATTGTATAGGAGAGGATTCAGCAGTAGGTCCAGTGGCGATTATTCCATATAGGATGTGAGGATCATCCTACACTTCATAATTCATCTACATAAATGTTTACTAGCATTCATTGTCAAAATTAAAACAATAAAATGACAAAACAGCGTTATTGTAGAGCACTCGGGAAGGAAGTTAGCGGTTCTGTTTTGAGCAGGTTGGTATTTGCGAGGATGTCCTCAGTGTTGGTGTTACGCAGTCCATGCCGTTGTTAGATCTCTGGGGCATGTGAAGGGGGAGGCGGGGAAGGGAAGTGTTGTGAGAAGCCAGTTTCATATGGAAGAAGTTGAGGACGTCTTACAGTCCTTCCTCACATGTGTTTTGTGTTCCTCACGTTCGATAGCTTGTTTTCTAAGAGGGAGTGATCATATTTTTATTAATATTTATTTATTTATTTATTTATTTCATTTCTTGGTATATATTATAGGCCTAGCTATTATTAAACTTTACAGTGCTGTTTATATTTCAATATAGCCTAAGTATTCCTGGAGTAATATCAAGTTTGATATCAACTATGAAAATTATAGCGGAATAGCTGATTTCCGCAAACGACAGTTTTTATACGTGGTTAAATATTTTCATATTTTAGGATAAAGCATTATTGTATTAAATTTACATCTCAGCCTTTAGCCCTTTATGTATTTTTTACGGCGACGCATATGTACGTCAATAGCAGTGAATGGGCTAATTCGCTCTCTCCACACCATCCTACACAACTAAAAAACCAGGAGTCGCCACTGAGTAGGCCTACTTATATCCGAGTCTTCATACGTTCATGGTTGTAGCAACTACTGTAACAATGAATAGCTCATAGAACTTACAAAGATTCTTGGCGTTAGCACATGGAAAAACATGGTGCAAAAAATAACCCCCCCCCCCCACAAAAAAAGACACTCAGAACCTTTGCAATTTCCACTCCTTAAATATTCTCCCTGACTTGTTACTGGTGATTTAAATGCATGTGTAAGAGCGCAACCTCTCTAAGAACCATTAAAATAAAATAAGTTTAGCCTAAAATATAACATATCGCTACTTCAAAAGCAAAACTTTCTGAATCTTCAACTAAAAAGAAGGCTTACTTGAATACTAACATTGTACGATCCACACGATTAAAAAGTTTAAGGATATGTTATATACATGAGATAAATTGTAAATAATCCAAGATCTATATGCACACAAAAAATAACTATCAATAAACTATCAGGAAAGTACTAAAGTAGAAACATCTTCTACATTATCACCTTTTCATAAAACACGCTATGGTACAAAATAATATGTTTCAATAAACTCACTTTTTTTTTATCAAATCCAACTTACTTCGATCCCTAGACTTGACAACAAGTAACTTACATGATCATTGTTGTACAAGCAGTAGTTCTATAAACTCACTGGATGGTACTTGGAATAAATTAGCTAATTAAAGTTTTTACGACGGTTGTATAATTAAACATTTAACTTTAACAACTGCAGCCTCACTTATAGGCAGTCCTTTGTACATCCCTGATTTGGAATAAATGGTAATGAGTTAATGACTTGTCTTTGTTCCCATCACCGAAAGTGACCTAATGGCCCCTCTCCATGCCATTCCCGCTCCTAGCCTACATCCCAGGCGACGGTTGTATAATTAAACATTTAACTTTAACAACTGCAGCCTCACTTATAGGCAGTCCTTTGTACATCCCTGATTTGGAATAAATGGTAATGAGTTAATGACTTATCTTTGTTCCCATCACCGAAAGTGACCTAATGGCCCCTCTCCATGCCATTCCCGCTCCTAGCCTACATCCCAGGCATAGGAATTTATAATCAGACTGTATTGGCCTGTTTCGGAGGTTCGACAACAGAACTTTTTCCAACCAGAACAGAAGTTTGGTCAGAAAGCCACCACCGCAAGGCTTAAGCGGTTTAGAAGTGAAGGGCAAAGGACACAGAAATCCTCAATCGGTGTCTGTCCACGATATTTTGATATTATTTATTTAAATGAGATTTTTAACTCCATTAGTCCTAAATTTTTGTCACGGGAAATTTTTCATGATATTATTTTTTGGTTATTTTAAATCTTAAAAAAAAATAGCATCGAAACAACAAATACATAAGCGACATTGTTTCTCTTATGCACATAAAGCACGCCAACTAAGTTTAACACAAAAATTGCAAGAAAAGTTTAGCTTCTCTTCTTTTAACTTTCGAGCTAACTTCAAACTACAAGAAGTAAATATGTTGGGACGATTTGATTGATGGGATTCCTCTTCAAGTTTGTGCTATTATTCACTCCCTGTTAAAAGCTAAAATTAAACCAGCTGGGAAAGTCTTCAAGCACACAAATGCTGGTAAACATCACCAGCCCAAACCATCAAGAGAATTCCCACGGTGTTCATGACAACGAAAGAGAAATGAACTAACCTGAAATTTTCTAGTAGATAGGTTTACTGAGTTTAAAGCTGGAATGTGTTTCGGAATAGCAATACGATTTGGGCCTACTGTTTCCTTTGCTCGTCTTACCCTAATACTACAGTAATTTCTTTTAAATCAACTCTAATTCTAACAGAATTTCTTAAAATTGAAATCTGCACTGATTAAAACGTACTGGTACTTTATATAATCTAAAGTTCGTTAAAGTTTATTTCTTATACGAATTAGTTTTGAAATACGCACACAAACTTGTCGATTACAATCGCAGTTAGTTTGATATTTGAGTAATAAGTTTCAGAACGCGTTATTTCATATTCACTAAATAATTATAGTGAAACAAAATTAACATTAATAAGTTCTTCTATAAAAAAGCTTATACGAGGCTCCCATTAAATTTATATTTTACATTTTAACTATATCATCATCAACACCACTACACTGTATCATCGGTGACCATATCATCACTATATCACTGGTTTTCCATCCGAAGGTAATAACGGCATACATAAAAAATAGAAAGGAAAGAAAGTAAAAAATAAGTAAGAAAAGTCAAAGAAAGCGAAAAAGAAGCAAGAAAAAAGTAAGAAAGAAAGAAAGAAAATTGGTCGAATTATCTACGATAAACTATAAAAGTGCACAAAGTATGCAATAAAAAAAGCGTGATAAGAAGAAGGAATTGAAGTATAAAATTGTATCAAGAAAAGACAAAAGAATGAACGAAAAAGAATGCAAGGAAGGAGGGATGAAACATGTAAGACATATTATAAATAAATAAGGAATGTAATAAAAAAGAAAGCAGTAAAAGGTTAGGACAGTAAGAAAAAAATTGACAACAAATAATGAAAAAGAGAAACAAACAAAAAGGAAAAGACAATAGGTCTACCTTCGATACTTTTTATGACTCTCATCGAGAAGAGTTATCCAGTTCACAGTTTGCAACTGCAGATATAATATTCATAGAGTTGAGCTCATGCATCGACTACAGATTATGCTCATTGCTTGGATTTATAAACTGTCAAATGGTATATTATATAAAATAAAATGATGAGAAGGGTCGTATAGGATGTGGTTGTCCTTCTAGCTGGAAGCAGGCAGGCAAGCAGCACACGACGGGTTGTCTCACGTGCGATTAATCTTTATTAGAAACCCCTCATCCCACTGCTCACAAGGCTGGCTCCCGGGTTACGCAGCCTGTCTCCCCTTCCCCTCAAACTCATACTCCACTCCACTCCAGACCAAGTGCACCACTTCTCTGCCCAATACCAATACCAAATTTCCAGTTCTTAATTTCAACTTTAAAGACTCTCTCTCTCTCTCTCTCTCTCTCTCTCTCTCTCTCTCTCTCTCTCTCTCTCTCTCTCTCTCTCTCTCTCTCTCACTCACTCACATCTCTTTCTTTCTCTCTCTATGTATCAATGTCTTTCTATTTCTTTCTCTCTATCACCCTCTCTCTCTTTCTTTCTTGCTTTGTTTTTCTTACAAAAAATCCCTTTCCTTTGCAAACCATTTTCTGTTTATTTTTATTTTCTATCCTTCTCTCTTCTATCTCTAACTTTCTATTTCCTTTTTAATTCATTCTCGATTTTTTCCTTTCACTTTCCTTTCATCTTTTTTTTTATCAGCTTTTGTGAAAATCTATACTTATTAATTGCATACTTAAATAATTTGTCTCTACTGATGTTGAAATGGAAGATTTATGTAATATATACAAGTTTGTAAATGTATTTAAATGCAAAATCATTCCTGTTATAGCTTTGTGTGTAGACTACTGTGGCAAATTAGACGCAATAAGCACTGGAAAATCATTTTTAGAATAATCATATCAGCATTAAAAATGTAGCTCGATTTTAGCTAGCACGAATGGCTAGTTGCTATTAACATCGTGCTATTAATAGCCTATTGTATTTATTATTATAAGATATTTAAAATGATTCTTCACACTTAGTACAATACATTGTTTTCATATCTCCTTTTTAAAAATGCATCTTAGCCTACATATAGGCCTATAACCAATCGCTGTGTTCAATGATAAATTTTCTTATAACAAAGAAGCTATAGGTAGCCTATGAAGATGTTTCAGTGTTCAATTCTTGTGAATTTACATAAAAACAAGTGCATGTAGGTGCGATCAAATGAAAGCGATAAAAAAAAAATTATTGCAATAGACACTTACGATTGGTTGAAATTCCACAGATTTTTAGGCCTATACTGGATTGGTCATTGATTTGTGAGATAAATAATCACCTTTATATAGTTTTTATTGTTATAACTGTATGGACAGGCAGAATTACCTTACATGGTAATAGTCACATAGAATTTGGTATTTGAATTCGGTAAAACATTTGTATCAATTTCATTGCTTAAAAACTTGATGCTTGTAACTTCCAGTAAGTTAATATCAGGTTTTCATCCACAATGTAAGTTTGGAGTGTCTAAAAATACTATTTCATAAAATGTGGGCCATTCTGTCTGTATGTTTGCCAGCAGCATAGCCCAGTCAAGAAAAATAAGTATTTTCCGGGGAAGTAGGCCCATTACGAAAATTTTAGACGATCTTATTTTCCCCTTAATGCCACTTTATGTAGAGAAAAATTCGTTTCTCATATTAATGAATTTCATTTTCACTAGTGCTGAATTATATGATAGTTATAATTTTAAATTCAGCCTTAAGCACTAGAATGTGGTTTTTAGAATCTAACAAAATGCTGAGGCTAAAGACGTAGATATTTACAATTTTGTATAATTTATTGTTAGTGACGTATATTGTTGCAGTTTTTTATATATACGAGGGATGTTCCAAAAATAAGTTTCGTCGTTTTTTTAAAAAGTGAAGATGGTAAAGCAGATGAAGCAAACAACTGCCATAAGAATGGTGGTTCAACGACGGAAAGAGCATCAGCAGAGGAGAAACGATGCATGAGTAGAGTCCCGAAGAAGAGAGAGTAGCAGTAGACTGGCGTGCCCGAGGTTATTTGAGTACAAATCACGATGGCAGATGGACGTGTACTGAAAACGTGGTCGACAATGGAAGTACATGCTGTTATCCGGTATGAATGGGCATGTAGGACTAGTGTGTCCATCATCCATGAACGCCTACAGACTGTGTATGGTGAAGAGGTCATGTCTCATCAAATTGTTGGTCGCTGGTGTTGCATGTTCAGTGAAGGAAGGCACCTGTTTCATGCAATGAAAGCCGCACTCTCGGGACGTCACTTCCAAAACAATGCTGAGGTGGAGAAGGCTGTGCGACAATTCCTTGCATAGCAGGGCACCGAGTTTTACCAGAGTGGTTTCTTCAAACTGATTGCAAGCTATGACAAATGTCTCAATGTCGGTGGAGACTATGTTGAAAAATAGTGCAAGGGGTATATTTCATGATTGCATGGTGTATTTGTTTTGGTAATAAAGTTTCCATGTGAAAAAGAAATGACGAAACTTACTTTCAGAACATCCCTCGTACATAAAGTAAGCTTATTTCATAAGTACTTTTACCTTTCAGTACTTTACCTTTACCTTTCAGGTAAAAGTACTTATGAAACAAGCTTACTTTATGTACATATAAAAAAACTGTATCAATATACGTCACTAACAATAAATTATACAAAATTGTAAATATCTACGTCTTCAGCCTCAGTATTTTGTTAGATTCTAAAAACCACATTCTAGTGCTTAAGGCTGAATTTAAAATTATAACTATCATTCGTTTCTCGTGTTTTGATCGAAAATGGCTCTTATGATTTTGATTATAACCAATTAATAAATGATAATAAGATATGCCATACCTAAAATTTAAGTTAAAATCATACACAAACTGAAAATATTACATATTGCAAAATTACATGATAGCTAATATTGTAGGAAAGGTGAAGCCAGTTTCTGTGAAGACAGTGGAAGATCCTTATTACACTATTAATTTGGCATGCAAACTGCGTTTTCGTGAGAATGTGATGGCGCCTATGGTAGTCTGACCCTTCAGCCCCTTACCATTTTTACAGCAGACGCTTTTAATATTACAATAGGACTTTGTGATACCGTCATAGGAAACAATGAGTTAGAAGACAATAGGATTATCCAAAATGGATGACACAGGGGAATGTGAACAAGTTTCTTTTCTCTCTACACAGATTCGGGGTTTCTTTTATTTGATTAACTTGGCAATCTAAATGACACTGATAAACCCATTACTAAAACCGAGTAGGACTATGTTATTTCACAACAGAGCCAAAATTTATATCAAGCTAAAAACAAAGTATGGCTTCCTGTTCAATTTTCTTTTATTCTTAAGGCCTAATTGATATTTCCGGAACTGTACTACTCCACAGTATTGGATATGAAGAAAAAAAGAAAGAAAGAAGAAAACAAAAGACATCGAAAAGTTGACACCACTTTTCCGACAACAAGATTCGTCCTAATGTTGTTAATGGATCTCTTAAGAAGAAGAAAATCATTTATTATACAAATGAAGCTGCTTGAATACACAAGTTGCCCTAAGACACAGCTTGCCAATCAAGCCATGAAGGCCAATGGATAACAATTCTAACACAATTTTTGCTTTTGTTTTGTGTTAAATAGACAAAGAGATTCAGTTCGTGTTCCCATAAATATGATGATGAATTATTCCAACAGAATCGGATATTATAGTTAACTTTCAATGACTAAAAACGTTATTCGTGCAACAGCCGGTACTGTATACTGTACACAACAAAATATCCGTACAACGATTACCGATATAATATATAATAAATAATATATATAATATAATATATAATATAACTACAATACTCTATATAACGTTAGAATATGTTATATGTTAAAACCTAAAAATCTGCGCTCTTTACCACTCCTGTTTGCACACCGAAAATTACAGGAAATCTTGAGATTCATTTTATTGTAGCCCAAAGATGTTCCTATGCATTGATGAAGAGACTACAACCTTTTCTTCTACTGCAATGATTCTCATATCTGACAACTCTATACCAGGTTTTCCTATTTAACATGGTCTGTATCACGTTGCGGTAATTAAGCAACCTTGGAACTTCCTGTTGTTCTAAAAACATTGCAATAAATCCATTTCCTTTTCATGAGGTACGATCCTTTGTCCAGTCCTTCTTCGCATTAACGGATGACCGAAGTGCTGACAGTGATTATCTAAGTTATCTGTGTAATGAAGACATATTAATTAATTAAAGTTATCATTTTAATAAAAATTGCAGTCTATCTATCTTGACGAATATTAAAATAATTCTAGTAACATTCTTTGATGCTTGCTTTACAAACTTTTAAATCTTATTTATATTATTTGTTTTAAAAAAATGTGTTCCCATAGGAAAGCGAAAAGTTTGACAAACAAATTACGTGTGATGATACTAAACTTTTTTTTAAATAACTAAGGTCTATACAAAAAATATGATCAGGAATTTTGTTTCACACATTATGAAGTACAATGTGAAAAAGAAAGTCATAGCAATATCACTGTTATCTTTTGGGGGGGGGGGAGGGCGAGAAGATAACCTTCAATTTAACTAAATAACATGAAAACTAAAACTGAGAAAACGAGCGTTTAAAGTTTACATGTACAGTACTGGCATATTAAAACGCACTGTGTTTTAAATATGGCGTCAGCAACATCTTTCCAAATGACATTTTTTACATTAAAATAAAAAAATAGCACTCTTTTACCAAAATGGCTATACCAACGTAACGTACTCACATTTGTGTGGTCTCGGGTTATATTATCTTGACCGGTCAACCTGAGTAGGTCTACAGGTTTTTCCAGGGTTTTCCTTCTCGCATAGGCAAACTCTGGAATAGGATTAACTTTTCGCCTACTTGGGCCCGTATGACGATCTCCAGATATCGTATTTATCTACCAGATAGAGAACCTATCTGGAGGTTGGCCAAGAATTGCGTATTATGGTCTCCTGACAAAGTCCGTCTGGGAAGACAACTTCCAGATAAGCTAGCAGGAGGGTGGAGTGGCTGACAAAGTACTGACTGCTAGTTAGGGATCTTGGTTGAAACAAGATGGCAGGATGCGGAAGCTTCCTCGCCATCTGATTTTCAGAATTGATGCTGGAAGATTTAATTTACACAAAAATGTCATTTTAGGCTCACATATGAATGAAATAGAATTGCACAAATCGATTAATGCACTTAAAACGATGCGTTATTATGTAATTTAATTGTACAAATACAAATCCGAGCTGCCACACCTAGCGGAGGTCTAACGAACTACAACAAACACACCTCTTTGCTCAGTCAGCTAAGGACCATTTTACAAATTTTTACTGCGTTCTTGCCGGTAGCTGTTCAGCGGTGGTATTACGAGGCATCTTCCAGTTAAGCTATCTGGAAGTCACGTATCGGGAGGAATTGTCGGCAGGTGGTAATACAAACCCTTATGCCCGAGTGCACCATTCTCCGGTTTTCTCAGCCGTTTCGTTACCGCGGTAAACGTAATACCGGGGTATTCTCAAAATCTCTGTGCACCATTGCTAAAATATCGCGGTTTGCTAATGCTTGGAAATATCGCGGTTACTCTGCTATGAATTTCTCCCATGGAGAAATTTTGTGTTGGTTTGTGTTAGTTTCTTCCATGGCCGCTAGGTTCGCTCTCTCTCTGCACGTCTGCCAGTCACGGTGGCTCTGGCAGGCTATTGGGGTCCCGAATTCAATGTATTTGTTCCCTTATTATTCAATAAAAAGATGTTTATAAGGATAAAAGGGAATATTATATTGCGTATATATGTCGTCTGAATTCATACTTTGCATACAAGCACCATAGATACCGTACCAATCGTGAAATGACTCTATTTCGCCTACTGGTTTGGTTGAGGTGAGAAAGGGTAATTTCAATCGATGTTACAGCACAGTATTTGCAAAGATCGTTCATTCCTCAAATAGACCCCACATGACTGTACATTTCAATCAAATAACATTGATGTTTTAAAGAATAATTATCTCACCTGTGATATCTAAGGCAAAGCAACACCATGAAATCTCTTTTCTGAGTTCGACATAGCCTCACTTTTATTCCCGTTCGACCAGTGGAAATTTTAGGTGCAAAATCATCTACATAGCCATGAAAGGGCTGTTATAATTATGTTCGTGTGTGTGTGCAAGTATGATAAATTGATTACATGCACGATATATACCGGTACATAGGCTATATCGTGATGCATGTAGCCATTCATTGCAAAGTTGGCCTAGGCCCACAGGTTTTCCATTTTTCATTTATTTCTCGCTTTATTGTTCAGTAATAAATGTTCATAAGGATAAAATGGATTATTATAATGCCTATATATGTCGTCTGAATTGAAAGTTTGAATTCAAACACCATAAATACTGTACTAATCGTACTAATCGTGGTTACGCCCACTAGCCTACTCGATGGACCTGGTTTAGTTGAGGTAAGAAAGGAAGTTAATTTCAATCGATGTTACAGCACAGTATTTGCAAAGATATGCACCATCGTTCATTCTTCAAATAGATCCCACCTGTCTCTCATTATTCTTTATATTCAATTAGCTTTTGGCCTAGATATCATAAATATGATACATTACGCTGATCTCCATCTTGGAAAGAAAACAGCGGTTTTCTCACTTTACAGCTCCTTCACGGCCGGTTTGCATCTTACCGCGGTAAAAGTCGAAACCGAGCACGATGCAACGAAAATAGACTTTACCAGGGTAAGCTAAGCAACTTTACCGCGGTATTCTGAATACCGAGATTGGTGCACTCGGCCATAAATGTTTCTGTACAATGTCCAGTATGTTTTACGTTGTCCTACGTCCCTAGGAAGAGGCCTTGTGTAGAGATGGTTCCTCACCTGGGAGTTATAGAATTTAGCTACGTAATATTCGTAGAATTTTCACCCCATTGAGGTTGTATTGTGTGTACAAGCCTCATTGTCTGAGTCTTGTTTGCAATGGAAGAACCCCATTTGTATTAGGCTTGTTCTCATGTTCTCAAATAGTTATTTTTAGCACGTTATATTTCAACGCTGTAAGGCTAGAGTTTGACTAAAATATGTTGCCAGAAATTCGTGGCATTTCCTATAGCGTGAATTTTACTTTGTTGTGTTTTTAAGCTATAGCATGATTCGCCCTTGTCTATTGTGTATATTTTTATTATAGACTAATTTCTAGCTTAATTTCAATTTTACGATGGCATTAAAAAACCTAATCTTGTAAAGAATAGGTTGAAGTAGTCCATAAACCTGTAAATAATAATCTTCTGAAAGAATCGTGAGGGAGGCCATATAATTAATTTGAAACTTAAAGAAAGATGCTTGGCGCTGAGAGAATATCATGCCTGGACATGTTCTGGATTATTCAGAGAGAAAGAAAATCTTCTCATCCGAACAAACCTCATTGAATAAGCCAATAATTTATATCTCACGTTTGGGGGAAAACTGCGAATGATCTAAAACAGAATTGATGAATTTCGTTTATAACTAGACTCAAGACAATTTCCAGAATAATTAAACATGTCTCTTGACCTGTCGGGGTAGAAAAATATGGAAATAAGTGCAAATGCGGACTAACCCATACAGATAAAGGACAGAGGTAGAGCTGATCTTCCCTCAGGTGAAATTTCACCCATAGCAGCCTTTAAGGGATAAAAAATCTTCAGTCATATTGCCCATTCTTTTTCCAAGAGCTCCTTTTAAATAGTGTTAAGAGAAAAAGCACGTCGCACCGGCGTAACTTCAGTTTATAAAACATGACTAGCAAACGTATGAAGAATGGAGATTATTTTATTCTAGCGTATAAAAATCTAACAAAAATACGATCCTCTAACAAACTTTTACTACTCACGTAAATAATCATCTACTATGTTTTGGAATATCCGGTTTGGCCAGGTAGTGATTTGTCGAAAGGATAGGGTTTTTAGATCCATCCCCAGCACAGGTGTTTTTCCATTTCCTAATATGTGTCAAGCACAAAAAAATGGGGACCCATATTAGGTTGTAAGCTGCCATGGTATCTTAAAAAAATCGGATCGTAAATTAGATAGGTACAGTTGCAAGGAAAAGCAAAGGTATTTAAGTGAGAATCCAAACAAATGACTTCAAACAAATAAGTTAACAATTCTGTCGCTATTTTTTTTTAAATAGGCCTAATTTATTTAACAGTGAAACAATTAAATCGTTTATTAGGCTATAGTGTTTACATAAATCACATGAATTACCAGTAAATAATTTTATTTTGAATTATATTCTTTGACGTAATTAATAAAAATAAACGATTAAAACGAACCGTAGATGCATGAACCTTATCCTTTCATGCATATCATTCATATATAATTAAAACGATTAATTACTGGCTCAACATTCCGCAAGGTGCCTTTCGTTCAATGTTTTCCAATCAAGGCCTCCTACATGCATGATCCCCTTCCGTCTTCCGATGTAAACAATTTCAGATCTCTCCGTAACGGTATAAACATATGCGACCACTTTGGAGGGAGGTACTTTCTGCCCCCAAACATTTAAGTTTTTACACCAAATACCCCTGTGTATAACACCTAAAAACCCAATTCTAGCCCCCCTCCCGTCAATTTATGCAATAAGATTTTTTTTAACTGTCTGTATTTGTTTCTCAAAAATTAAGTCTGAGTTATGTTGGATACAGCAATAAACATTTATAATTCCTGGTTATTCAATACAGTTTTAAGCGTTTTGGTATATAGTTATAGGATTTTTACATTTGCAGAACACTATGTTCTTTTTCCTGAACATTGTGTTTTACCACTAATAATCTTGCTGCGCCCAAGTACTCAATTGAAGTGCATGATTACTTCCATCCTATGCCATTCCAGTAAAACAAAATAGTAATCATGCGGTAAAAGTTTATAACTTTAGATACAACTTTTGCCTCTCTGCTTATCAAGATGACGCATTTTACAGTGAATTACATTGTTCATGGTAATCACTGAGGTTACTGAGGAGTCGAAGTTTCTTGTTTCTCTCAGCACAATTAAATTAAGTAGCTAGTAATAAGTACTAGAACCAGCAGTTACTCTCAGTAGTTACTTACAAGTACCAGTTTTTATTAAACATAAGGGAATAACCTTATATTATTACAACAATAAGAATTTCCACGAACCTGACCATTCATGTGTATTTGACCAGAGCGAACGCTATCACATAGAAGTGTATAGGGAAAGAATAGAGCCATTTTCAACATGGGCCTAGGCCAAATAGACTAGGGTGTAATGCACAAATGTGCGAACATTTATATCTTTATTTGTATTGTTACTTATAACTTAAAATTGGATAAACATTAGTGGTTACTACCTGCTTTGCTGTGCAAACCACGTGTAGGCACCGTGGTTAGCCTACTTAGTACTTAGATTAGTACGCCATGATATTTTTTTTTTTTTAAATTGTGAGATTTAAAATCTGAATACTACATATGCTGCCACACCAGGCTGATTAAAGAAAAACAGGAAAACAAAATTGTAAATTTGTTTAGGTAATAGTCCTGATGCACAGATAAATTTTTCAATCATAATTAGCCCAAACACCGGTACTGTGAGTTCTGACTCTGATAGCCAGGATCATTTAAAAATCTAAGAAAACTTTACATCTTCTGCTTGTTTGCTAAGGCTACTCCAAGTGTTTTCAACATTTTCATCCATGAAATATGAAATAAGCTAATCTACATTTTCATTTCTGCATCTAAATAAATTGTGATAATCATCTTTTTGAGTCTTCAACTCGCTCTCTGTAGCCTACACTTTTTGGTTCTTAATTCTTATTAGGCCTAATGCAGGCATTCTAGGTAAGGCATTACGATTGCTTCCAATCTTACGCAAGATCTGTACCATACTTGAAAATTTCACAGCATTCACTGGTAGGCTATAGATAAGTAAATACTAGCTATTATTCACATATATCTTTTAGTAAGTAGGCTGCTAATTGATTTATAGTCCGGTTTTAGAAAGCGTACGATTTGAGCTAATGAATGCATTAAAATTAGGAATTTCCAATAGTATTTTTGGGGGATTGCAAAATAGGAAATGGTGTAGCTCACGCTTCTGCCGTGAGCGTCCGAAACTAGGCAATAGGATTTAGCAATAAAACTCCGTGGCGCTACATCCCTGGAGGGACTTGGCCTACCACCCGACCGCTGCGTCATCTCTCGTAGGTAGATGGCAGGATTGGGGGGCATGTGGTCAGCATGCCGACACCCACGGCCGTTAATGGTGGTTTTCTGGACCGGAGCCGCTACTTCTCTATCAAGTAGCTCCTCAATTTGGAATCACGAGGCTGAGTGCACCCCTACCAGACCTCCCTACCTCAGAAAAATCCGAGGAGGTACCCGGGCCGACGGATCTGTAGTCAGCGACGCTAACCACAAGACCACGCCGGCGGCCGGATTTATCAATACTCTTGGAAATTCGTCATTTTAAAGCACGCGTTAGCTCAGCTCATATTTCCAGTATAGCCTTACGGAGTGTAATAATAATATACTAATAAGCAACAGCATTTACTGAAATATATTATTCACTAAATGCTAGTCTTTACTTTAAATTTTGCAGTAATGTAACAGCATTTACTATTTATTATTATTCGCTCCACATTACTATTAACTTACAACAATAGTGTTACTGTTTTTCTCAAGAATCCCTGAACGTGGCTTATTTATTTATTTATTTATTATTCTTTTCAGAAATATTTGGAAACTGGAGCTATAGCTGAATGTTTACATCGTTAAAATGAGAGGAGAAAGGAGTGAAGGGAGAGAAGGGTAAAGGCAGTGAGAGTCGGGAGATGAGGTGGACCTGATGCCAGGAGGGAGTCGGTCCAGCAACAGGAGGCCTAGACAGCCAAGGTTACCGGCAGATAAGCTAACTACAGCCTGCTTCAAAATAACCGTTCTCAGTTTCAACCGCTACTGCCCAATCTCATTTTCCCTCTTGACATTGTCTAATGTGCACCTGAATATGTTGACTGTATGGTTATCAGCAGGGCTCGGATTCTGATGATCTAAAAATTGTTTGAAAAATGACCTATAAAAAAATGACTTAATAATTACAAAGAATGACCTAAAAATATTTTATTTATAAAAATTATTACTGTGCTCACAAAGATATAAACTAATTTATACATAATTGTAAAAACTGTAAATGTAGGAAGGATGCTGTAGGACTAAAAACTATGTTTTTGAGTAGAACATTTGAGAAGAAAAGTAAGAAAATTGTTTTTAAAGTAGATTCTACAAAAATGTTGCATTATAGTAACCTAGTCATTTATTTAAAGTAAATGCATGAAAATTACAAAATAAGGGAGCAAATTACTGGAAAATGACAAAACAATGACGTAAAATTGAAATAAATGCCGTAAAAATATAAAACCGCAAAAAATGACAAAAAATTACCTAATAAAAATGCATTTCTATCATCTAGAGGCCATGATTAGGATTTATCTACAAGTTGGCAATGTCTTGCCAGCATCAATAAAAAAATGACAAGTCATCAGAATCCGGGCCCTGGTTATCAGATATTATTTTAATAAAATTTCCAAAATACAGTTAATGTTCTCGATAAATGGTATAGGCCTAGGTGGATCGCTAGAGGGCCCAGTTTTGCGTTTTGGGAAGATGTGTGGAAGAGTTGCCCCAGATTTATTGCTTATAGCCAAACCGCAGTTTTGTGGCTATTTTCTCGAAGCTCAAATAGATAACCTAGCACTTTATTGACATGAATGGTATGGCCGATTATTTTTTTAAATCGAGAGCAGAAATGTTAACAACCTACTGTTTAAAGGAAGAAGGGAATCCGCAGGTGGATTGCTGTAAGTAGGCCTACTTGGGTATAAACTTATCTACTAGTCTGAGATGGAACCAACAGATAAATTAAATTAGGCCTACTGGAAAGGCCTGGCAGCATTACATTTTATCATGCGTTTCCTGAAAGAGGGAAATATCATTTCAGCTTTAGTGCGTTCGATAATGGAAAATGGTGGGATCCGTGAAGGGAAAATCAAATTTATACTTCGGAAAAGGTTCAGAACCTGGCAGCAAAATTTGTCAAAGGGAATGGAAAGATGGGGCCAAAAAAGGTGAAAGAAATTAGATGAGAGCCTCTAGAAATTAGGGGGAAAAAAAGCTAGACTGTGTGCACTTTTCAAATCCTACAAGGGACTTGCTGCATGGAGTGATACTGGATTACGGTTGGAAAATCCGTCATATTACGGGAAGGATGATCATGCTTTCAAAATAAAAAGCAGAACACAGAAAACAGATGGTAGGTGAATATTCATTTCTTAATAGGGGTATAGCCTACATGAACGGAATCTTTTATTTGCAACAATCTTTGATGGCCATCCTCTCACACAGAAAAGATATAAAGAAAATATTAATAAATGTATTTGATATACTGATTAATTATCGCGTGCCAGTTTGATATATTATTACTTTTTGTTTATGTATTATTATTCTGTTTATGCTTTATATGATTCCAAAACTATCACAAGGCTATGCCTAAACTGTAGTTAAATAAACATGCATATTTTGACTCATACTACAATACCTGCACATTAAAAGATGTGGTATGAGCTGATTTTACATCAGAAATCATTTAAAGTTCTTCTATTCAACAAGTGAATCATATAGGCCTATTCGTATCATTCCCTAAGAAGAAGAGCCTTTAAATCCACGAAATGTAGAGCAAAATAAGAAATTACAACTTATTAAGTTTATATGCACAAAGTGGAAATATTTATCACGTCTAATACAACAAAAGGCCCAGAATTTATACTGAGAAAATCCGAATCTCGAGTTATAGGGCTATTTAAGTTATTTAAAAAATCTACTCTTATACAATTCAACGGCCCTTATTGCAGTTCAGATACTTCGGTAAAAAGAAATAAACAAGATAACCAAATTAAGTATAATAAATGACAGATTAATTGCCCAAATTTATTCAAACTAAAATCATAAAATCTCATAGCCCGTGTTTGGTCTTAAAATGACCGTGAAAAGACGGAACATTCATTATAAATATTATTAACTAGAAAGAAGGCAAAGGTAAAAAGTTTAACAACATCATTTTAAATAACTATTAAAATGAGATTGCAGTGGATAGACAGAGATAGCTGGGAATTTCCCTAGCAGACCTAGCGGGTGCGAGATAATGCAATGCAGTACTCAGGTACAATGTATCGGGAATCTCCCAAGATATAATCAAAGGGTACTGATCCACTTAAGTAATTCTAAGAAGTCGGCTATTGAGTTCAAGCCTTGCTTCTGATGTTGCTACTGATACAACACGCTGTCCGAACCTTCTTAGAAATCCGAGACGCTAAGTTGTGGGTTTTGAGAATAAGGGAAAATCCAATTGATTTCCGTGGGAAACTAACATATTATTATTGGTCGGGAGATTTGCCAATAAGAACTGGTCTATAGTACCACGTGCCGGGATTCACGAATAATAATTAAGAAGAGTAGGGATAAATGTTTGTCCAAGAAAGTTTTCTTTAGGCCTAACGTGGCACTGTAAAATCACTCTACTTCAAGGCCCCGCGCCTATAACAGTCATATTCAACTCTACTTCAAGGCCCCGTGCCTAGAGCAGTCAACAGGACTCTACTTCAAGGCCCCGTGCCTAGAACAGTCAAAAATCACTCTACGTCGAGGCCGCGTGCCTACATCAATCACTCTACTTATCTTTGAGGCCGCGTGCCCACAGAATTAATTGGACTTATAAAATTTTAGCTGTGGAATTAATCGACTTAGAAGGATTCTTACTTTCAATCGCGATTAGTCAAAATCATATACGGCAGCAATTGTATCACTAGTAACGATCTACCGAGAACTTGTAACAATATTAATTATTCACAAACAAATTTTGTAATTATTGTCAATGACTGGACTTGTATTTCCAACGTTTTGAATAAACAGAATATTCCTTCAGTGTTCAAAGAAACTGCATTATTATTCAAGCAATAATATTAAGGTGTTCTTCGCTTCCTACCCTGAAGCTAGAGGGAAGTGCTCAACGATCGACTGGCAGACCGGAGGCGGGTTCAACAAATCAGAAATATTCAGTATATGCATTATACTGTGGCGCCCAGGTAAACATCACATATCAACACCGAACCGCTGTACATGGCGCCCAACGTGGGGCACGAGTGAAGCTGGACATCAAGGATCACCAACTTCAAAAATCATCCCAAAACGGAAGGAAGACACCGCAGAATTTCTAGAACGTCACCCGTAAAGGCACCGCTGGAATTCAAGATCGTGGTACATCAGTTCCGGAGACCGCCGCAGAAAACATCAAAAATCACCAACAGATAAGAACTTAAATATACATAGAGTTTCAGTAAAGTAAACAATTTTATTATCAATAATTTAAGAAACAGTAAATATTAATTAAATAAATTAGTAAGCCTGACATCAAATAATATTTTTTTAAAAGTTTGCAATTTAAGATCAAAGTAAAATTAAACTGAAACTCACTAAGTAAATTAAAGAATAAATTCAAGTAAAATAAAATCTTTTTCAAATTAGAAGAACTCAGGCATATCGAATATTTATTGTGCAAGGGTATAATTATACATGTTATGCATTATATGTTGAACTTCTTAACCAAAGGTAAGGTAGATCGTAAGAGTGTATCAGTACCCTTATAATTTATGTATGTGGCTTAGAAACGGAAAAGTTACTAGGAATAAAATTAATATGGAAGGTGGAGAGGGGCACGACTTGCTTACTGGTGAGGAAATAAATAATTGTAGAATGGAGATTAACAATGAGAACAGTGTCGCGACAGGTGACGGGGTTTTGGAGCAGGGAGTTGATAATAGGCAGGAAAATATTGCAACAAATATTCAGCTGACCGGGAATGATAGTGTAACTGAACATAGGCCTAGGGAATTGAATCAAACTATAGACCCGAATTCTATTGCATATTTGATAGCTATGATGAGGGAATCTAAGGAAGCTATGATGAAGGGACTAGAAAAATCGAGTAAGGAAACTAGGGAAAGTATCAATGAACTAGAAAAAAATTCTGGGGAAAAGATAGAGAAACTAGGAGATAGGATAGAACAATCGAGCCAAGAACATAGACAGAACATAGATAGGCTTGAGAGGGAGCTAAATAATATAAAAGAGGTCCAATCTAACTTATGCAACGAAATCAGGGGAGAATTCTGTAGGGAACTTAAAGAAAGTGAAAAAGCAATGAGGCAAGAAATTAGTGAAAGTCAAGGGGAAATTAGGTCTGAATTAGAGGCTAATATGGCATCGGTAGATAGGAAAATAGAGATTCAGGGCAAGAAATATGAAGAAAAATTATTCAATGAAAGGAAAATTTTGGAGAAGGAAATACAGAAATCGGAGTCTAGCTTGAAAAAGAATATGGAGACTCAGGTGGGAAAAGTAAAAGTAGGGTTAGGAGATAAAATCTCAGAAGTAAATGACAAGGTAGTGCATTTAGAAAATATATTAGCTGAGAAAATAGGAGAAATCTCTAAAGAAGTAAGCACGGTAGCTAAGGAGGTTGAAAATCATAGGCCTGTAGCAAATAACTATGCTGTAAATTGTAGTGAGGGTATATGTAATGGAATAGGAAATACATATAGGCCTCCTAGTGTTGCAAATGAGTCCTGTAATACAGTACACGAGACGGTAGCCACCAGCATGCCGGTAGTTAGCGATAATAGGATTAATATATGTAACCTAATAGGAAATGAGGTATCACTTCCCAGCTTCAATGAGAGCAACACGAGCCCTCAGAGTTTCTTGAAATCTGTTGAAGAGTATTTTACTTTGCGGTCTATTCCATCTCAGTACAAAATGTTGATCCTCGGTAGAGCCTTAAAAGGAAAAACAAAAGAGTGGTTTGAACTTACAGTACACCCGGAGTGCAACTATGAGGATTTTAAGCAGTTATTCTTAGCAAGATATTGGGGTGAGGCGAAGAGAGCTTTAGCTAGAAATGAGGTCTATAATGGGAGATATTCACCTAGGGGCAACGTCTCTCTATCGGACCATTTCTTAAGAGTTATAGGCCTAATCAAGTTACTAGACCCCGGAATGCCAGAACGAGAGGCCATTCAGCTTGTGACGAGACATTTTCAGCCGGAAATATGTAATCTGCTTATAGTATCATGTCCCCAAACTTATAGCAAGGCTTTGGAGTTATTATCTAGTTTCGAAGTAGGAACTAACAGAGAAGAGCGTAGCGATAATAGGAGACAAAATGGACCGGATAATATGCAAATGAATCAAGATACGAGAGGAGGTCCAAATAATGACAGAGGTAGATGGAACCAAGGACATGCCAACAGAAATGCGGAATCGAACAGAGGACCCCCTAATAATAACTCATATAGAAATAATGGGAACCAAAACTGGAGGGGAAATAATCAAGAGAATAGGCCTCAAGACAGACAAGTAAATAATGTTCGATTTCATGGCAGGATGCAGAACGAAGTAGGAGAACGAATTCCAGAAAACCAGGGGGACATTAACATAGAAGGTGAAAGGAATCAGGCGCATAGCACGGGAAACCACAATGATATTCAGGGAGACATTCGTCACAGAAATGACGAAAGGCATGTAGCGCAAGACAGGCCTTTAAACTACTAGGAGACGCATTTGGAGGTCGAAATGACGTCACACAGACCGAGGGATTAAAAGGATTAAAAAGACCTGATAATGAAAATAAAACACGAGAGAAGGGGTGCGTAGTAGGATGTGCAAATAGAGAGGGTATAACACCCACATATCCGCCATTAATAAGGGTAAAAATAGACCAATTTGAAGTCGATATGTTGGTGGACACTGGCTGTACTTTTTCTCTAATAAACGAAAAATTCTATGAAACGCTGAAAGCAGCAAGAGTGCGCGCTCAGGAATTGAAAGTACATGGCCTATACGCACAAACTGCAATTGGTGCCAAATCCCATAAAATTGAGCATCAGTGTATGTTGCCGTTGGAAATTGAGGGAAAGAAGTTAGAAGTCTACTTTTTGACAATAAAACATTTAGCACATAAATTAATTCTGGGTTGTGATTCTATGACAGATCAACTAATGAGAATAAATTTTGAAGAAAATTGGGTAGAAATGGAATTAGATGAGAAAGAAAAGTTACGTGTACCGTTTTTATCTAATGAGAATATAATTACTAAGGAGTTGGAGTGCCAAAATGAAGATGTATTATTACGCGAGCCTTTCGTGGTGGAATCAGTTGTAGTACAAGAGGGAAATAGTATCGACGAATATAGGCCTATGGGAATTAAACCGGCCGTATTTATATATGAAGGTGATAATGAGGCTGATTGTGACGAAAGTGTCGCAGAGTTACAGGGAATGGAATCTGATATTGTTTGGGAGGACGAAGAATATGATCATTTGTGCATTAAGGGTTCTAATAATTATGTAGATGAAAATGAATGTGAAACGGTACACGCGAATTTTACTAACATTAGTCAGAATGGAAGAAATGAAGAGGAAAATGTTGATATCGAATTAATTCTCAGGGAGAAAGTAGAAGAAATTGATGTGCTGTCAGATGGTCAAAAATCGACTTTATATAACATGCTTTATAAGAACAAAGCAGTGTTCAGTTCCAACTCCAGGCCTATTTCGGGGTTACCAACACAAATTTAAATTAAAACAAGAAATTCCTGAGCGTCGCTATAAGAGTAGGCCTGTACCAATTTCAATGATGGAAAAAGCCTGTAAGCAAATAAATCCGATTTGTAATGTAGTGAAAGCACATGGAAAACTACGTTTAACCTTTGACTCTAGTTATCTTAAATTATTCATAGAAGCAGAAAATTTTTGGGCAGAACCAATAAAGGATATGAATCCGTAAAATATATTCAGATGATCAGTGATTTTGTGTGACGTCATTTATCGACAATGTATTGTAAATATGAACAAATTAGAGGGAAGCAAGGAATAACCGAAAGGCATTGTACTGAGTTGGAATAATGTAGGCCTATAACCTGCAATGTATATTTTACGCGGTAAAATAGCTACTGGCATGATAGGTTATCAGTTCCACATAGGTTTAGGATTAGAGGAATGTGTATAAATGAGAGTAAAATATACGTGTGTGTATTGCATTCTTTATAATATAGTGCAAGTGTAATGAGAACTGCTTGATCGACCTTGTCAAAGTCTCATGGTAAAAGAGTGTTTCTTTGCATTCTTTATAATATAGTGCAAGTGTAGTGAGAACTGCTTGATCGACCTTGTCAAAGTCTCAATATAAAAAAAAAGTGTTTTTGTTTTTCTTTATGCATTCAATATATTTTATAAAATTTCAGTGAGAACTGCTTGAGCTTAATTTTCATGGTCTCACGAGGGTATATCGGTAAATTTATGGTGTTTACGTAAAATTTTGTTGTAATGTCTTGGTCGTGCAATAAACCAAGTAATACGTACAAACAACGTAACACTACAGAAAACCGCAAGATGTATGAAGGCATGAATGTGATAGGTTCAGAAAACTTGTACATGTGGGACAGGATTTAAGGTGAAGTCTCGTGTCAGGATAGGAATTGAATTACTTATGTATTTGTGTAAGATAGTTGCAACACTGGAGGAAAATAAGGTATAATATTTTGTGGAGAGATGCAGTATATTCAGCCAGTAAGTCAATCATAGGCTATGATGATTCCTGTCTTAATAGACTGGGGCATATATTGCAGTTCAGATACTTCGGTAAAAAGAAATAAACAAGATAACCAAATTAAGTATAATAAATGACAGATTAATTGCCCAAATTTATTCAAACTAAAATCATAAAATCTCATAGCCCGTGTTTGGTCTTAAAATGACCGTGAAAAGACGGAACATTCATTATAAATATTATTAACTAGAAAGAAGGCAAAGGTAAAAAGTTTAACAACATCATTTTAAATAACTATTAAAATGAGATTGCAGTGGATAGACAGAGATAGCTGGGAATTTCCCTAGCAGACCTAGCGGGTGCGAGATAATGCAATGCAGTACTCAGGTACAATGTATCGGGAATCTCCCAAGATATAATCAAAGGGTACTGATCCACTTAAGTAATTCTAAGAAGTCGGCTATTGAGTTCAAGCCTTGCTTCTGATGTTGCTACTGATACAACACGCTGTCCGAACCTTCTTAGAAATCCGAGACGCTAAGTTGTGGGTTTTGAGAATAAGGGAAAATCCAATTGATTTCCGTGGGAAACTAACATATTATTATTGGTCGGGAGATTTGCCAATAAGAACTGGTCTATAGTACCACGTGCCGGGATTCACGAATAATAATTAAGAAGAGTAGGGATAAATGTTTGTCCAAGAAAGTTTTCTTTAGGCCTAACGTGGCACTGTAAAATCACTCTACTTCAAGGCCCCGCGCCTATAACAGTCATATTCAACTCTACTTCAAGGCCCCGTGCCTAGAGCAGTCAACAGGACTCTACTTCAAGGCCCCGTGCCTAGAACAGTCAAAAATCACTCTACGTCGAGGCCGCGTGCCTACATCAATCACTCTACTTATCTTTGAGGCCGCGTGCCCACAGAATTAATTGGACTTATAAAATTTTAGCTGTGGAATTAATCGACTTAGAAGGATTCTTACTTTCAATCGCGATTAGTCAAAATCATATACGGCAGCAATTGTATCACTAGTAACGATCTACCGAGAACTTGTAACAATATTAATTATTCACAAACAAATTTTGTAATTATTGTCAATGACTGGACTTGTATTTCCAACGTTTTGAATAAACAGAATATTCCTTCAGTGTTCAAAGAAACTGCATTATTATTCAAGCAATAATATTAAGGTGTTCTTCGCTTCCTACCCTGAAGCTAGAGGGAAGTGCTCAACGATCGACTGGCAGACCGGAGGCGGGTTCAACAAATCAGAAATATTCAGTATATGCATTATACTGTGGCGCCCAGGTAAACATCACATATCAACACCGAACCGCTGTACCCTAAATAGCGTGCTTGCTCGCCCGCTTCGTGAGACATCGGGTATACTCGGCGATGTTCGTCTCTCGCAGTCAAAACTTTCATGACGACTACAAAATTAGGAAGGAAAACCGTTTCTTTATTATATAAGGCCTAAGTGAAATGAACACAATGAACAAATATTCTAATTTTATTTTTACTTACAATTTTCATAGCTCTGAACCACAAACATTTTTAATAATCTACCAGTGTAATTTTCTTAAAAATCCTGGAGTCAATGAATAATGGCGGACGAAGCCGGGGGCAACAGCTGTAAAATATTGATGGTTTTATCTCTTGAAATATCGCTGATAATAATAATCCAAACAAACCATTCCTTCCCTTGAAACATTATATAATTTCTGAAAATTACACTGAATTGATAAAATAATATTCACATCATATTCATGTCAATAAACAGCTTAGAAATAATACGTATTATGTGTTCACAGGTTCTTTGGAACTGCATAATCGATTCTGGTATAGTTTTCCCAGGGGGCGCTTTCATGTCGTGGAATGTACTCTAAAGCAGGAATTTTAGCTGTTTCATTAATTATTAATGGCTTCGTTTATGAATGATTCGCGTGCAAGTGTTAATAAATATAATGCTTTAATAATTATTGTACTCTTAATTTTTAATTTTCAAAAGAATTATCGTGGCGAAGCCACGGGCACCTCCTAGTCTCTTACAACTTAAACAAACGAACAAAACGGTATTGTGCTGCCATATGGGCATACAGATTTGAAATGAAACGATTAAAACGTACCACAGATTCATGAACATTATCCACATCATCCACAAACAATTAAACCGACGCCCGGGGGGGGGGGCCGCAGATGTGAGGACGCTAACTTAAAAACAAATAAAAATAAATAAAGAAAAAAAGAAAAAAAAAGAAGTGAAATTCGTCCAAATCATTGAATGGCCTTTTCTTTCTGGGACCAAACACCGTTCGGATTAGCGGGAATTCGTAATAGGCGGATTTCATGAACAAAACGGTATTTTGCTGCCATATGGGCATACAGATTTGAAATGAAACGATTAAAACGTACCACAGATTCATGAACATTATCCACATCATCCACAAACAATTAAACCGACGCCCGGGGGGGGGGGCCGCAGATGTGAGGACGCTAACTTAAAAACAAATAAAAATAAATAAAGAAAAAAAGAAAAAAAAAAAGAAGTGAAATTCGTCCAAATCATTGAATGGCCTTTTCTTCCTGGGACCAAACACCGTTCGGATTAGCGGGAATTCGTAATAGGCGGATTTCATGAACAATATCAATGTATTGACTTATTAAGGTGTAAATTAAGTGCCAGCTTTCATTCCAATTTGGTTTCAGGCGTTTTTATCAAGCTTAGGCTCTATGTATATCTCTATTTAACTTCTTTGTATAACAATAAATGTACGTTTTTTCACGAACGTCTTTTTAAATTTTCCTGTTTTTAAGTTTAAAAAATCGGTATTTTTTCTGAACTCTGTTCGGAATAGGCGGATTTTCGGAATAGTGGGGTTCGGAATAGCGGGACTGTACTGTACTGTCTTGTCAATGGGCGGCGTTGCATGTGCGTTCATGACATAGGTTATATACCTCGGATAGTCTTTCTTTATTGCATTATATCCTTCATGTGTCTATTCCGATATCGATAAATTCTATCTAAGCTACTAGATATCGAAATGAACGATTCCTTCTTCCTCCCCGGGATTTTTGAAGTCAGCAGACCAATAAAGAAAGTGGCTTTCCTTTTACCGTGTCTATCAAGTTATAGTTGTTTCTATGCTTTACTACTTTTACGAGGAAAATATTTGAAAATTCTCGAACTATTTGGACGCATTTTTGTCTTATGTTTTAATATAGGTACTTCAATATTGTATTATTATTTTATTTTTAACATTTTGTATTATGTATGATATCTATTGTATTTGTTTTTTTGTAAATTCCTTTTAATGTATTTTGTCTTTATCCTGGTTGAGTGGAAGATAAGGCCCTATGGCCTTAACCCTGCCAGGCAGAATAAAACATTATTATTATTATTATTATTATTATTTATTCCTTAGAAGAGGGATTTTCTTTAAAGTGGAAATTAAATACATTGATCTTATATTAATTATGCAGAGGCTTTAAATTTCATTATTCTAAAGAGGATATTTCTTAAAGTGGGAACGTTAAAACGGGATTTTAATTTTAGTCTATGACGAAACTACGTTTTTCTTTTTTATTATTATTATTTTATTTATTTATTTATTATTATTTTTTATTTATTATTATTATTTTATTTTATTTTTTTACGGACATTTTCTTCAACTCTCAAGTCGGTGGTGACTTACTGCGAACAATGGTGATGTAACGTAACTCATACTAAATATGAAGTGAAGAAATAGAAAAAATGCAAGTGGATGCTGTTGAAGGTGCCGACAAGTTAGCTTCCTGTAAAGCAACAGAAAGATCTGCTCTCCTCCTCTGCTGGAAACTTCATATCCTCCTTCGCGCCAGATTTGGTATCAGTGACTACATCTCGACTCCGTAAATAATGCATTTCTTGTAAGAACTGCATGTTTCCATTTACCACGGGGCATTATTTGTATGACTCATGCACTGTTTATTCTGTAGGTGTTAAGGCTGACATACATGGTAACAGTATTACAGCAGTGGCGAACCGTGAGTTATCCTTCTCAGTCCACGGGTATCATAATTAGACCTGGGATTTTAGGCTCTAAAAAAATTAGTTTTAGGCACCTAAAACAAGTTTTTAAAACAAGTAAATAGGCTTTTAAAAGAGAATACAGGCACTTAAAATATGCTTTTAAAATGTGTAAATAGATAGAAAATAGACTTTAAAATAAAACAATATACACTTAACTGTAACATGGTCTTTTTTTTTTACTGGAAGAAACGTGACATACCTATTCTTAACAGAATTAACTGCAAAATTAGGCATAACGAACTATATTCACTTAAACAGATGTTCTTTCACTGGTGACTTGATACAGTAGTCCTTTCCCCTTAATCCTCCCCCTCCCCGTCAGTCAGCATTCATTTAGCGACAATTGTTTGGAATAATCAAGTTTCTGTGAAAAGTCCACCTCTGCTGTTCTGCTTTTCATTGAGGGATATCCATTATAAGATTGTAAAAATTACAGAAGTTGAATTTTATTTTAAATGTACAAAATAGGCATTTTAGGCACTAAAATAGTAAAATAGGCTCTAAAAGTCCAAATAGGCATTTTAGGGCACTATAAAACTCTATAAATGTAAGTGATTTATCATGAAACATCCACATATTTAAAAATTTTCTTGTTATTTCATAAGGAACAAAATAGGCATTTGCCTTAAAATCCCAGGTCTAATCATAATATAACTCAGGTTTTGGATTTTTTCTCACTCTGTGTACGAACCAAAGCAGGCCTAATGACGGACGGTGGTATCATATTTGATACATTCTGCTCTGTATGCTCGTATTTTTTTTTTATCTCTGTCTGCTATACATAGGCCTACAAGGTTGAATTACACACAAAAAACTAAAAATAGACCTGGTGTGTCATATATTATATCACCCCTAAAATCCCCTAGTAACTCCGTGATAATGATATCAAAATTTCATCTTTTGAATATCCGTGTTGTTTTCGTCATTAAGAACACACATTAATGCACAGAATAAAATTTACAACTGTCTACAGCCCCCCAAAAGCCCCCACCTCAAAATTAAACATGACAAATTTCTTAAATTTCGATCTATTGAAACTTATCAAGCACAATATATACATGGCCTACAACTCTCCTAATTTTATCTTGGGACTGAAGAGAATGTAGCCATTGAGAAGAATTGTGAAAATATAAATACTATTAATTTTATTCATTTAGTCTAATTATCACAAAAAACTGAAAACTAATAATTTCAATGATCAGAACACTTAAATTTACAACTTTTCATGAGACACTCGAATAAGTTACTGCTTGAGGCCGGAAGTGTAGTTAAAAATAACATTTAAAATATCTGTTATAAAAACTTCGTTGTTAAATTTTTAAATGTATGATATTCTATTTTTTTTTAAATTTTGTTTGATAAGCCAAAGGAGTATCTTATGAATTTATAATAATGTTAAAAGCTTCTCTTTTAAGAGGGAGCCAAATTAAGATTCCTATCCTTGGAGGTTAGTGACAATGATAAGAATAACATATTGTAATAACGATATAATAATAATAATAATAATAATAATAATAATAATAATAATAATAATAATAATAATAATAATGTCACAAACTATTTCCAGTACGACCAAGGGATCAACTGGATAGTGAATGGAAAGTGGAAATATCAGGAAAGAAATGTGTTTTGTGGTTGTGAACCAATGAAAAACTTGCGGGACATACAGTATTCATAAATCGCACTGCTGGATTGACAACACAAATATGTACTGCGAAATCTATCTGAGTATAAATCCGTCCTTGCAAGAAATAATTAACCTCAGAATTGCATCCTGTCTCCATTAAGACCAACTTGAGCTGGGATCGAACACGAGGTCTTGGGAACAGAAAGCCAGAACAGAATTTGTTCGACTACGCAGATGACGATAATGGTGATGATGAATTAGGAATAGTTCAATATTTATTGGTGTCTTAAAATTGACACTTTTGTTGCTGCAGATGACGTGTTCAGCAGAAGGCTAGGTCAGTTATGCCCACGCCCCTGCAAATCTTCCAATGCTAAACATGTAGCGACAGCAAGTCTGGAATATCTTCACATGGGATTATTATAGCTTTCTTGTCGCTCTCTGTGATGTGAAGCTTATCGAACTCCAATTTAACTGAGTTAAGGGATGCCAGGTTTCTAAATATGACTTTGTTAATAAAGCCAACCCTCGATATAATGCCCCTTTTTACAGTGCTACCCTCGAATTTTGCCAATAAATGTAAGTAAACGGATCTTCTCCCATATAAAATACATAAGAAACCTCGTTACTGTGCCAATTCATTTAGTGCCAGTGAATATAAAACTAGATTTGTACAAAATGTAGCTTGCAGTGATTTATTTTAAGTTGCGGATTTTTTTTTATAACTGGCGTGAATATTAGGAAGATTATTTAAGAAACATACTGAACTGTATTTCCAAGAAGTGAGTTTTCCCCTGCTCTAACTGTAAATTTAGTGTTAAGAAGGCGGACAGACAGCCTGTGTGAAGGTGGATCAGGTAGAAAGACATTCCAAACGTTCACTTCTATTTGTACACTGTCCATTCAGCTGTTAAATACTACAATACAGTTACTTGTTCAAATGAAGAGAGCTGTTGTTACACTTTAAGAGAAACAAGAAGTTTGTGAATACAGTGAAATATTTCCAGTCTAGCCAGCAGGCTATTGCATCACATTTTTCAGTATATATATATATATATAACACAACGCAATTTCACAGCCTACCTACGAGGGCTGTCCAGGAAGTAACAGACTTTTGAAATAAAAAAATCCCTTTAGGCAGGCCTACAGGCGGAGGTAGATTTCGAAGTGCTTTTGGTTTAATTTATTGTCGCTGCATAGCACTCTTCTTCTTTAGCCTTGGCCTGGTAAACCTGCAGTAATAAGAACTGAATTCGGTAAAGAGGAAGAGCCTACAATCATTTGTTTTGACAACAAGAATAGGATATAATATTCTGGGAGGCCGTGCGCAAGATCAGCAATGAATAAAATTAGCAAAGCCGCTAAACAAGACCAAATTATGATATTATAATAATTCTTTCAAGTGTTATTATTTTCAAACATTAAAATCTCGCGTCATATGAGAGCTATCAAGAAACTATTTATTGATTTGTAGAGTACTCATCAAGAGCTTTTCAACGATACCCCACAAGACGTGGTTTCAAAAGTTTCGAATTTTCATCCCCCACCCCCACCCTCACTCGAACCCCCGAATTGTTGGTGTCACTGTGAACTCCATAGGGAGTACTCTAATTTATTCAAACAAAGTTTCCCTCTATACTTCATAGGGGCCGAGATATAAATGTTTTAAAATTTCAACCCCCTCCCCCGACCACCCCCTTGGGCCAATTTTGCCCATTAACGAACTTGTCCGAACTATTGGGCCTAGAAATAACATAATAAAATTTGGTTCAAATATCTTCAAAATTACGGCCGCTATCGTGTAAAGATAGATAGATATATATATATATATATATATAAATATCACAAAATTTTTTTTTGAACGGGCGGTGGTTTCGTACTTAGGGGAGCATGAAACGTAAAGATATGAAAGAATTTTTCGAAAATCATAAAGTGGTATCCATTGCAATAGGTAGATTTTTCTTCGAAAATCTACCTAAAATAAACAAAGTGAAATAAACAAATTTTATTACATACATATTGAAGGTAGACTCTTGGGTTATTTGTCTACATAATCGCCATTAAAATTAAGGCATTTATCATACCGTGACACATGCTTTTCGATACCCTCTCTTTAGAAATCCGCCGCCTGCGATTTCAACCACTTCAGAGAATTTATAGGGAAAAGCGATTAAAAAAAAAAATATTTGGACTTTAGTAATATGCAATTCTTGCAGAAAATTCAAACAAATTTTTTAAAGCCGTTTTCGAGAAAATCGCGAAAACGAAATTATCTTCAAGTAGAGTGATTACCAAAATGTACAGCCGTTGCTAACATTTCTGCAGTACACGTAATACAGGCCAGTTACTAATTTATAACCTCATATTATAGATCTGCTGATTGCAGAATTCTCTTCGGAGACCATATTTTCTGTGAGCTCTACCTTCATCCTTAGAGTGTAATAATAACTTATGTTTTTTCCAGAAAACGATGCTATTTTATGGTTTATGAGAGCATCGACCGAGGGAAGTGTTTACAGATGGGCAATGGTGACTCACAGCTCGCATGACCAAACCAAGCATGCTCGCGCATTCATACACTGCAGTTTATGGGTTCCAATCCAGGCAGGTGTGCTCTCGACGCGTAGCTTTATTGCATTAATTCCCACGCGATTTCAATGCATGGTATACAGCCTCCATAGTACCTAACTAATGGTGCCACTGAAGAAATGAAACAAAGAGGAAAGAGTTTTAAATTACCTGAGGACATATATGCCTAGTTCTTAAAATTCTCTCCTTGAACGAGTAATCTATATTAATAAAAATGAATTTCCAAAATGTATGTTGCCGCATCACTTGAGAACGGCTCGACCAATTTTGCTGATTTTTTTTTGTCGTAATTGTCAGGACAAGGTTTGTATGAAAGAAAATTTTTGGAAAACCCACGTAAAAAGTCGGAAATGTGAAACGAGGCACAGTTAGAGAGTTCTGCTGTCAATTGTTTACATAAAAAAATTAAAAAAATTGAAGTGTGACAAAAGAAGTATGACATATTCACAGTTTAAGAGTTCCGCTTTCACGTGTTTTCATAACAAACAAAAAAGTGTGAGTCTTGTAACCAAGCCAGATCAAAAGTGTGTATCTATGTATGTGGGTATATATGTTCCCTATACAAATCTACATTTCTCGGCCAATTTGCACGAAATTTTGCACACAAACCCAGTTAAGCCCGGGAAGTAACGCGGTGAACACTAAAATTCAAACAAACCACTCCTTCCCTTGAAAATTTATATTATTTCTGATAATATTATACTGAAAAATGAAATGCAATTCAATTATCATGACAACAATGTATTGTTTACAGTGTTAACATAGGGCTTTGGGAACTACATAATACTGGGCTTTAACAAATTCTGATGCTATCGATGTAATTAGTACATTTGTGAAAATATATCTTGAAGAATGAAATCCAAGAAAATAAAGCACAATGTGAAGCAGTCACATAACTTTCTCTACCTCGACATGGAAAATATCATTTTCTCACTTCACATTTTGATGTAGAATAAGCGGTCGTATTGCAGGGACAGCTTAAGTGTGTGCCAATGAGTATGCTATATCAGAAGTCTGTAAAAAAATCCTATCCACTGATACGTCACTCATAGCTGTAGGCTTTGTATAGGGATGTTTATCATAGGCCCAAAACATCTACAAGAAGACAAAATAGGATGGAACCTATGCCCGCAGGATATTATGTCCCAGGTTTTGGGGGAGGAAAGTATGAAAGAGATATTGATTTTTTTTTTTAATTTCAGCTCCGAAACGGTTGTATGGTGACATGAAGAGTGAGAAATAAAAATGTCAATAAGACAATACTATCTTATGCAATCGGAATTTATGTTTCTTCTTATTTCAACCCCTCCCAGGCATGGTGTGTAGAAGCAACGGAATGCAACATTCGACATCCTCTGTGAGTCATAAAAATCTATATCTAGCGTTTTCTGAGGGAATAGTTTGAGTGTGATCTGATAAGTCGTTCTTCCTCATTTCAAGTTATACGTACATATTATACAAAGCCCTAGAGTTTGAAAATCGAATGTCCTTCATAAGTTAATTTCAAATTACAAGCTAGTTAGTGATAAAAAATATACAGACCATTAACATATATAAATAACTCAGATTTCGTGTTTTATTCGTAATAATAAAATTATGTTTTGGCGGTCAGGAACCTTTTAAATCCCTAACTTAACTTTTTTCATGTATTGTACATGCCTACTAACACATTTCGCGTTTGCGAGATTCACCCATAAAATTCTTCCTCTTATTAGTTGACACCTTGCCATAGGTGGTTGAGTTCAATCACCGATAAGGCCGTATTTTTATCTGGTAATGTGTTAAGCTATTACAGGAAAATGCATTTGCGGACATTAAC
The DNA here is from genome assembly GCA_964059195.1 of Ectobius pallidus. NCBI lineage: Eukaryota > Metazoa > Arthropoda > Insecta > Blattodea > Ectobiidae > Ectobius > Ectobius pallidus. Next base: position 119,737,702 of record CAXKWD010000007.1, on the reverse strand, counting down.
TCAACTTGTACCGCATTTCAGGAATGAAAACTGCATCTGCCCCTGCAAGCTATTAATTAGACTTCGTGCATTACGTTAGTTTCGTTGAAGTTGCTTCTGCTTATGGAGTTCGGGCGCTGAAAACGGCATCTGCCCCTGCAAGCTATTAATTAGACTACGTGCATTACGTTACTGTCGGAGAAGTTGCTTCTGCTTATGGAGTTCGGGCGCTGAAAGCTGCATCTACCCCTGCAGGCTATTAATTAGACTACGTGCATTACGCTAGCGTCGGTGAAGTTGCTTCTGCTTATGCAGTTCGGGCGTTGGGTTAATCTAGGACGGGTTTTTTTATGTGTTTGGGATCACCTTAGATCGGTGTAACTTTATCTGAAAAAATGCCTACCTTTCTATTTCTCCACTATAGTAATTTAAATAGACTGATTAATTAATGGATTTCGTTTTATCTAATATATAAAATGGAATGTGTGTTTGTGGATATGTGTGTATGTATGTTCCCTATAAAAAAAACTACATTTGTTGACCAATATGCACGACATTTTGCACACATACCAAGTTAAGCCCGGGAAGTAACGCGATCAACAAAAAAATTCAAACAAATAACTCCTTCTCTTGAAAATTTATACAATTTCTGAGAATATTATACTGAAAAAATAAAATCCCATTTAGTTGTCATGACAACAGTGTACTGTTTACAGTGATCACATAGGGCTTTGGTAACTACATAATATTGGACTTTAACAAAATATGATTCTATCGATGTTATTTGGCGAAAATAATTACTGAAAAATGAAATCCACGAAAATAAAACAGAGTGTGATGCAGTCACATAACTTTCTCTACCCTCGACAAGGAAAATATAATTTTCTTACTTCACATTTTGATGTAGAATAAGAAACCTTATTGCAGCGACAGCTTAAGTGTGTGCCAATGAGTATGCTATATCAGATGGTGGTAAAAAAATCCTATCCACTGATATGTTTTTCATAGCTGTATTCTTTCTATTAGTTGAGAAATAGGGATGTGTATCATAGGCCCTAAGCATCTAAAAGAAGACAAAATGGGATGTAACATTTTCAGACTTATGCCCGCAGTATATTACGTCCCAGGTTTTGGGGAAGTAGAGTATGAAATTTATATTAAATTTCTTTTTTTTTATTTCAGCCCCGAAACGGTTGTATGATAATATGAGAGTGAAATTAAATTTTCCGTCATGACAATACAATCTTATGTAACCAGAATTTATGTTTCTTCTTATTTCAACTCCTCCCAGGCACGATGTGTAGAAGCAACGGAATGCAAAATTCGATATCCTCTATGAGCCATAAAAAGCTATAAAGTTTTCTGAAGGAATAGTTTGAGTGTAATAAGTCGTTCTTCCTCTTTTCAAATTCTACATAGGCTACATATTATATAAGCACCTAGAGTTTCAAAATCGAAAGTCCTCCATAAGTTAATTTCAATTTACAAAATACAAAGCCCGGGCGAGGCAGGGCCTTTTCAGCTAGTAATAATTATAATAAAAATTTATATCAATAATAAATAGAGACACACATAATATTAAGGCAGAAGTTAAGTGTGGACTCAAATCAGGAAATGCTCGTTTTTATGCAGTTCAGAAACTCATATCTTCTGTCCAGAAATATAAAAATAAAGATTTTATAAGACTGTTATCCTGCCAGTTGTATTATATGGATGTGAGACATGGCCGCTTACTGGTCGGGAAGAACATAATCTGACAGTGTTCGAAAACAGGGTGCTTAGGAAAATATTTGGGCCTAAGAGAGATGAAATTGGGGACTGGATAAAACTACATAATGACGAGCTTCATAACCTGTACTCGTCACCGGATATAGTAGGGGTAATTAAAACACAGATGAAATGGGCTGGACATGTTGCGCGCATGGGGAGGAAAGACATAGGCCTATCAAAAGTATTGAATGGGAGACCCAAAGGGAAAAGACCACCTGGAAGACCTAGACGTAGGTGGGAGGACAATACTAGGATAGATTTAAGGGAAGTAGGATTTGCGAGGGACGATTGGATGAAGACAATACAAAATAGGGTTGAATGGCGGGCTCAGGTAAGCGCGGCAATGAACCTTCGGGTTTCAAAAAATAGATAATAGACTATTCCTTTAGCTTGCTGAGGAATTGTATATTGCCAGTGAGTAAGTAAGTATGTAAAACAAAAGTTTTTATATAATTCTAAACATGGATTAAATTTAGTCCAAATCTGTATTTCAATTTTTAATCTTAATATTATTATTCTTTCGTCGTTTTATTTATTACTAGCAAGTGCTCGTGGCTTCACGCGTGTTTAATGATTTAGTCGCTACATATATTTAAAATAGTTTATTTAACAGCAAAATAATTTTAACATTATATTTATTGGCATCGTTTTTATATAAATTTAGAAATACATAATTTTATTTTTAACTGTATTGTAAGATGTAGTAAATACATAATAATTAAACTATTAAAACGAATATCAGATTCCAATCTGTATTTCAGTTCGTAATCATTGTAATATTGTTCTTTAGTGGTATTATTTATACGCATTTAATAATATAGTCGCTAGATACTTTTTAAATACTAGTTTTTAACAGCAAATTAATTGAAACATTATAGGCTGTTTATTAACACATTTATTTATATCGTTTTTACATAAATTGCATGAATTACATATTTTTTTCAATTGTATTGTTACACGTAGCAAACAAATAAGTAAAACAATTAAAAGGAACCACATGTTCGTGAACCATCTCCCTACAACGGGAGACGTAAAACTAAGAAAAAAAATAATTAGATAATCATGAACTATACTGTTATAAGCAAACCATTCATAAACAATTAAAATGATTAATAACTAAACAGCTAAAATCTGACTACGAGGTGCATTACACGAAAATCGCCCAAGGACATTAGATTCGAGTTCCTGGACCCCAAAAATCTCGTGCAGTGAGTGTCGTCCAGGTCTAAATCGTCCAGTATTTTCTCATGTTAGTCAGTATACATGATGCCCCCCTTTGTTCCACATATTAAAACAAGTCACATCTCTGTGTACCGTAACGTTATAAATAAATGGTGCAAAATATGTTGCACAAACTTTCTCGCATATACCGCATAACTACATGAAGCAGCAATTGCAAAACCGCAGTTAAGTATGTTTGATTTTGTTATTACTGTTATTATATTATTATTAATATTATTATTATTACTATTATTACTTATCTTACCTTATATTGCACGCTTTAATTGCATGTAGGTCATATCACGTGTTTAGAATGTTTGCGTGCTTTGATAGCGCTAAAAATAACATTTTATGCCTATGTTTCCCCTCATAACTTGCGAACGAAAGCGAAAATTAAAAATTGGGATTTGAGGGGCCAATGGACCCCCTTCAGTTCATCTATGTTATGCTGTAGATTTGGCTGGACATCGTACACAGATAGACAGACAGACAAACAAACACTTCTTCTCATTATATAGATTTTAATATTACATATGTAGTAGAAAATTCGATTCGTTAATCTAAATCAACTTAGTTTGCCACATTAGATGAGTAGGCCTATATAGGATACCTAGGCTAGTATCCTTTCTCTTTTCAACCTCTTTACTACTAATTAAATTACAGTTATATAATAAAAGGACAAAAGAAAACTTTCTTACTTAAATACAAAAGTTGAAGAAATATTCACTTAGTTCGTATTTCAGAGAAGTATAATATCTTCATGCGTATTAGCCACCATAGCATTATTATTATTATTATGAATAACCTATCAACAAGTGATAATAACAATAAATCACATGCAAGTAATAATAATGCCGATTAGAGAGCATAATAGATAACACTTAGATAACTAGATTTCTTATCAATCGATGTGGAGATATGCTCATTATGTGATTATTCCTATATTCATAACTGTTTATGTGAAAACGATACGCCACTGATTCTAGTAGCTCATAAGTCCTTTTATTAATAAAATAAATAAATAAAATATTATAAGGCAATCTTACTGCACAGAGGCAGCAGAAACTAGGCCTAACACTAGTTCAAAAATGGATATACAGTATATAATATAGACCCTTGCTATCCGAAGAAACATGCTTTGCGGCAGACAATGGCGTTAGACCGCCAAGAACACAAGGTCGCAGTCACTTCATTTAGGAGGATTGAGAAAACATTGTATGCATACTACTTTTATTTCGAATTTTCATAATAGCAAATGAATAATATCTCAATTTGAATCCTTATACTTTCTTCTGACTATAATATTTTGTAAATTTTTATACAGGAAAAAAAAGCTTTAAAACGATTCACAACACTACAGATTGCAATGTGAAACTTGGGACATACAGGAAGATTGAGACTATGAATAAGAGAAAAAACAATTATTTTTATACATATGTAGAGGCCACAAATTTGGAATTCAAATTCTGAAATAGAAGTATATTTATGATATGTATACTATGGTATATGCTACTAACTGTAAATTACCAATCATAGCTCATTTCTTTTCAGAAATATATTTTTGAAAAAGAAGTACATAGTAATATTTTTTGTTTGACTTAATGAAACAGGCCTACTACGAAGTCGTTTAGCTTTATTCGGTATTACTATACGTGATAGCAGTTGTCACTTTGAAGTAGCCAAGCCTCTGAAGCTGTGGGCGATCCTTAATACGTCACCTTTATTGTCACTTCATATTCATTCACGGACAAGGAGAATAATGCAGACATCCCAGTGTTCTTATGAAGACAAATTAGCTCACTCCTCTTTATAAATTACAGTAATATGTATTATTCATGTGTCTGCCTCAAATAAAGCTGAGAACTGTGACTATTATGTCCTCCATATTTTAAGAATAATAGTTCATAAGCTACCGTATAGCACTTTAATATGAAATGCGACATATTTCAAGTTAAACACCTGTGTATGCAGATTAATTGACTATGTCCTTACCGAGTATGTTCACTTTTCAACAATACATAATTTTTCCTTGCTTCTGAGAAGGACAAAAGAGAGTTATTTATATGATACCAGTTTACTTACTTGATCCATTTTATGATAGGTTAGTTTAGTTTCGTTCACTGGCATCCACTAAAATGTCTACTGGTTCTGGACTTTGGCCCCTGTCTTAATATATATTTTAAAACATATTGTACAAAGAACAGTATTAACAAAATCTTTTATAAAAAAGATATGTTAGACAGTAAAATATAAATATTATAGACTCCTTCAAAAATACCAGTCAAATTATTTCCCAAGTTTACATACTCTTTCTTTTTTTATCGATAAAAACAATTTTCTTTTTGCTCTAAGCGAAAAGTGTCGTCTGTTTCTTATTTGTAGATTAATTTTCAGGAAAGTTTTCAACCTCTATTATTCCTAATTTTAATCCATTTTTCTAAAATGAATTTTATTTTCCAACTATAGGTTCCCTCATAATCTAATGAAAAAAATCCCTGACAGTCTTCGTCCATTTTTTAAATTCTGTGATATTTTTACCCCTTAACTGGAATCATACGATAATCTCCCTCTCTCGTTACACACACATTCACATCCCCATATATATATTGGTAACAATATTATACACACACACATTTCTTCCTTTTGTATTCTTCCTCCTATTATTTAAGGATTAACAAGGAGGAACTTTAGTCGGGTTATAGTAAATAAGCTAGTTCATTAGGCCTAATTAAATATACTGCCCTCACATTCCGGTTTCTTTGGCATAAATGTATGACACAAAACATTCAACTACTCACACACTCAAGTACGCAGGCTCATTAACACGTTAATGCTTACGAATATATTGCCCTTAAAGCTGCAAATAAAATTCTAAGTCTCCCTCTTTTTTTTTCTTTTAACCACTTTATCTGCATAAGGCGTATGACTGACCTAACTAAAAATAAGTCATTTCATACAAATAAGAATTTTTAAAATTGAAAATAATTTTTAGAGCAATAATTCTTATACTTGGAAAGGTAAACAGACTGAAAAATTCATAGCTGTCTAAGGCATCAATTTTGTAGTCTGACACTACCTTTCCACCTTAGCCTACACTCGGTCAGTTTGAAAGAATTATCATTCCAATGGGCTCAAAAATTGTCCACAAGTTTTAATGCTCGGTAAGTCCCAGAAAGGTGATGTAGGCTAATACAGAAACAAACAAAGATCATCTCTAGGGATGAGGAATAATAGATCGAAACACAAAATTACAAAAGAATATACTGTATTTAAATACATTAACTCCAATTTTAGATAAATAGTATGTTAAATAGTTATAGAACAATATATTAAATAAATTTAAGATATTATCTCAAATAATTGCAGATACTGTATTTACTTATAAAGAAAAAAAATATAGTCGTTCTTATCACTCAAGTTGTGAACTCGTTTTTCCACGATTAAGCTTGTGAGGCATTCTTACATAAGATACTATGGACATAAAAAATTCCAATAAAAATTTACATTTTTCGTTACCATATCGTTATCAGCAGCAGAACTGGACACTATAGCAAATAATGTTACTGAACTTTCCGAGACAAGGTTATCACATGTCTGCTTGATGTCACATGTGGTGAATTATTATCATACACCTCCGTCTGAATATTTTATTTTCTTGTCGAGGTCAAGATTCTCCTGCGAATTGAACACATCCGGAATGTCACTTCCTTAGTTATCATTTAATTGTACGTTTTGATATGTAACAACAGGGAAGCAGCGAGATTTTATACGGTTATCCAATTTAGGGTTTGTGTACGTAAAACCTTTCCATAAAAAGGTCTTCTTTGCATATTCACCAACTTTTTGAACAACATTTCCAACTCACTGTTGAGAAATTCCGTTCGTCAGTGTTTGAAAATCCTCTTTTTCAATTCGAAATCTGCTAATTTTTTTAAGAACTGACCACACTCAATTCACTGGTGGATAAAACAAACATGGTATCATAATTATTGTTTATAAAACATACGAATCTAATACTGTATTCACTTTTATAGTATTTCTCTGTATGATCTTTCTATTTATATAAAATATTAGTGCATCAATTTTGTAAACGTAGGCCTATTAGTACTCCCTATTGTATATTTTTAAATCTGGTTGAGTGGAAGAGAAGGCCTCAAGGTCTTAAATCTGCCAGACAATATTAAACTATTATTATTAATACTTTTATTATTATTATTATTATTATTATTATTATTATAACACCGAGCCCCAAAACCTTAAGTTAGAAACTGCCATATTATAGGCTATCATTTTTACTTCTAATTGAAATATTAGCTAACTCTTCGTCTTGACCAGTAAAATAATTTAAAACAAGATGACAAAAGAGTCCAGTCATTCAACTTCAGGGTCATTGCTAACAACATATCCCGATATCCGTGAGCAAGTCACAACTTGCCCAGGAGATAAACGCCTTGTGAAGGCAGCAACTTTTCAGCCAGCTGTGTAATGCAGGTTGGTATATGCGATAGGCGCCTAAATACTCGCAGGCCTTATTAAGAATGAAAATAGACTAGATTCAAACCCCAGCTCTTTGCTATGAAACTTGTAAATTTATTTATCTGTTTCCTTTGTTAAGATCTCACTTTTTCACTAAAGGAAATGACAGTTTCCTGATAAGAGAGAGTTGGAACCCACAGCGATGGTCAAACTGTTCATCACGTTACGATAAATAGAATGGGGAGTTGAAAGCATAATCACAATATACAAAAGATAATTTAATATAGATATTTTTGGTATTAATATTTTACAATTTAATTCTATTGCAAGCAATTGTTAAAACTAGTTCAAAATGGTAATTTACTGGAATCCGTGAGTAAATTATATTTAACAACTGTAACAAATGTACTTATGGCATTGTCAACTAACAATTTTTATCTGATACCTTATTTTACCTATACTTTTATTTTATTTTACTTTTCTTATTTAAGTCCCTTATACTTTAATTTTCTCCCTCTCCCTATTATTCTCTTTAAAAAACTAAACTCTGTGGCGCTACATCCGTGAAGGGACTTGGCCTCCCACCCGACCGCTGCGTCATCTACCATAGGCAGATGGCAGGACAAAAATCACTGTAAACATTAAACTAAACTGAAATATACCATAAATTTCTCAAAAGTAATTAAGTTAATTAGAAATTAATCAAAATAGTTACATAACAATTAGGCCTATCATTAACTGTCTATACCAAGACACTAATGCAAATAGAAAATTCTGTCGTATACTATTATCATAATGAATAGAATGAGAAAGTGTGATGTCTCCACCGCTAATACAATGGTGGGTATAGGGAGAGCGGCGGTCCACCGAAACACTGGCAGCACCTTCGTTTGCGTTTCAACTTCTCAATGCTGCATCATGATAGTTTGGCATCTTATGATTAAACTCGCAATCTTTAATTAACCCTTGGTCCTATTTCTGTGAAATTTGTGCAGAAATAATCTGCACAACACAGTCCTTCTGATGGTTAAAACAGAGACTTAAAAAATGCGGACATAAATGTTTTTATTTCATTATATAAACATCACCAATTACACAAAATTCATGGAGGGTGAAACGGAATTTGACTATGCGACAATTTTTTTCATTTTTGTGTCCCGTAAAAACTTCAAGCGAGAAAGTTTTAGTGAAATATTTCAACTTTATTTTAAATTCAGTACCATCTTTATATCTTGAATGGTTTACGAGTAATTGAGTGATAATTATTCCGAGCGCTACAGCTGAATGAATGATGTGGGACGATCGTGAAATGTTGAGGGTGAAGCAAATTTGACTATGCGAAATTTATTATTTTATTTTTGTGTCCAGAAAGAGATCAAGCGTGTAAGGTTTAGTAAAATATTTGGATCTTATTATAAATCGAGTACCACCTATATATCTAGAATGGTTAACGAGTAATAGTAATTACTCTAAAGCTAAAGCTATCAGAATGGTATTAAGGTATTAGCAGGTATCTTTTCCATAAAATACTAGCAATAACGTAAAAATTTTTACATAATTTATTCGTGGACTCAATAATAAAACTATATTAACTGACTACTTGTACCCATACTGCAAAATTGACCCGCTGGGGAAAAGGACTGAATGAAGCTTTTTTCTAACTTAGTAAATCTGCACTACTTTTATTTATGCATTTATTGGATTATTTATCATATTTTCTGTTCACTTATGTTAGTAATTTTTATGTATAATTATCATAGAAAATGTCTTATTAGTTTAATATATTGTTCCTTTTTTTAATAATATAATTTAACAACATAAGACGTACATCAGTTACAGCGAACGGCGAATGGTCGAGGGTTTGAGCAAATAGCGGGCTGTAGTTAAGGCAAGAGGATTTAATTTTTTTATGAAAAAATCAGGGAAAATGCTTTGAAATATTGTGTGATATATGTAGAATGCATTGCAAATCAATTGTTGCGTATGTGCGTCTTTATCGGATGTTGAGACGCCAATTTTAAAGATCACGCGCCCTATTTTTGTACTGCTGCTTATGAAATTTTCCGTGCCCTGCAATTTACAAACCATCCCTTAGTTTATATTATCTCTGTTCACATAATTTGTACACAGATCTACACTTTTGACCGTGTTTCATCTACATAGCTTACCCCATACAGCCAGGAGAAAATTAATATTAATATAAATAATATTAATATAAATAATATTACTATTAATACAATATTAATACAAATTAATACTCAGTAATATTCTTATACAATGTAATATTAATATTAATTTATAAAATATCCCTTAGCTGTTTTCTACCCTAATTATACGTTGTTATTTCTATACAAATGTACATTCTTTAACAAATTCTCATCAAATTATACTAACATACCCTCTACCCTATTTTCTAGGCAACAAAATATTAGATCAACATCCCTTAGCTGTTTCAAACCTATATTATATAATTGTTCATTGCTTGTGAACATAGGCTATTCGATTTTTGGAAAGATGTGGAACGAAATGTTACGGTCAAGCTTCTTGCAATCTGAGAAATTACTGTTATACACGGCCATGTTTATTTATGGAGATGAGATCTTCCAAGACGTGTAAAGCAGCCCGAAAATTGTCAAAAGTATCTAAGAATTCAATTTAGATAAGGTGAGTCGTTTTGAAATAGATTAATGTATTATTTTGTTTAAGAATGTTTGCAATTTTTCCTATACCGCCCGTAGTAATCTTGCTCCCGTGAATCTCAAGCAGAGTAACTGCTACCTAGCGGCGGAACCAGTGAACTACCTCAGTCATCACACTTTCTCCTCTATTCATTATGCTATTATTGAATTTAATGTCATATTATGTAATAATGCATATTGAAACTTATGTTATATTTTATATCTCAGAAAATAATTATCAAATTTGGATGGGATTTTGTAGAGTTCTTGATATTATTTGTATCCCCGAAATTAATGATCTAATTTGGATGGGATTTTGTAGAGTTCTTGACATTATTTGTATCTCTGAAATTAATGATCGAATTTGGATGGGATTTTGTAGAGTTTTTGATATTGTTGGCTTAATCAATATTATAAAAAAAATTAAAAAATCTTTTAAAAAGTGTGAAATCTGCACAACTCAAATCCCCCAAGCGATGTAGAATTTTAATCTCATAATTAAGGAATTTGTATATATAAGGAATACGAATAAATTCTAATTTCGGTCGTATGAATTAGAATCTTACAAACCAGGTTCACGAGTAGTGAGCAGCTGACATAAACGTAGCATATCGCTGAGTAGTTTCGTTATTCAAGTCTGCTCTGAACATAGCTTAAGGTGCTTATTTCCTAAAAGGGGTAATTTGGACAGGGTTGAGGGTGGCCCATCATCACATGTCATTAATCTCGTTAATTTATCTTTTCGGTCCTCCAGGTGTATCTGAGATTTGCCGATTCCGTTATCACCTGGCACCTAATGAACTTTCCTTCGGGGGAGGCAAAGCTGTGAAGAAGGTCTACTTCTCAAGAACAGCTGTTGGAATACTTTAAACAGATTACTCCCGACTCATACCGTAGTCTTCTGTTATAGAATGCAGCTGATTTTTTCGTGAATTACTACTTCCGTGAATTATTTCGTGCCTTAAGGGGGGACAAACAGCTTTCGGTGAAATTCATAGGTGAGAAATAAGTGAATTTTATTTTTCTCCTCAGCAATGAATTCCTATACAATCTTGCAATCGGATATACTCGTTATTGACTAATTCTGCAATTACTTACTGTGTTCAAAATTAATCAAACTGTTATAGTTTTGGGTAATTTTGGTTAAAAAATGGCAGAACCGTTTTGTGGACTAAAATGCCGTTCCTGTTGTAATTTCCACAAATGGCAATACAGCATCATCTACAATCTTTGGATACATATGTAAAAATAAACTATTAATGTTAAATGAGTGATTGTACATAGTGTTTTTCATATGATATTATCAAATACACAGAAAAATAATCACTTAGAAATATTGATATTTGTGGAAGTTATCAAGGAAACAGCATTTCAGTGCATGAAACATGGCTGCCATTTTGAAACGATAATTATACGTAACTGTAACAGTTTGATTAGTTTTTAAAATAGTATGCAATTGTAGAAGTATTCACTAAAGAGTATGTCAGATTGCAAGACTGTAGAGCAATTCATTGCTGTGAAAAAGAAAAGAAAATTCACCTATTTCTCACCTTTGAATTTCACCTAAAGCTGTATGTCCCCCCCCCCTTAGAGGCCCATTGAATATACAGTACTTCTAAACATATTTTCCTGGAATTAACTCTTTCAGACTAGAATAGATATATCCGTATACACTTCTATCAAAAAAAAAATAATTTTAACATAGGCTGGCATAATCGTGTTTATTTATTTTTGTTTAAAGTTTCATTAAATACACAATTTTTTTTCAATTAAAAAAACATAAAGAACGAACTCAAGTTCAAAGGACAGACTTTGAGCAATTCTGTCAATCAATTTGTAGTCTATAAATAATGACAAAGGAAAATAATTTATGGAGATTGTATTCAGTATAAGCATAAGTAGGCCTATATTATAATACACCATAAAATACACCATGAATAGAACATTTTACTTGAAATACAAAATGAATAATACTGATCTCTCAACATCTTAATAATGTATTGCATCAGCTCATGAAAGTTCAGTGGTCCTTTTTTAAAAAAAGGACATCATCATGGATGATGTAAAATATCGTGACTCTAGTCTGCGTCATAAAACAAGCTGTAGCTTATTGAAAATGGATAAATGTTTGTGTTAACATCTTCTAACAACGCTAACAGCAAGCACTATTAAATACAAGTACGATGCGATAAACTTATATTAAAACGTAAGAGCATTCTCAATTATTTTTAGCAGGTTTTAAGTATCACATGCTTTGTCGAGAGTCATAACTGCTTTTACAATGTGTACGTTAGTTATAACTTATAATTACACTTGAATGAGTAGAATATATCCTTTACTGAAGTGGTAACATTAACATAACATAGTCCTATATTTTTGTTGTAGATCCAAACTGCTTATTAAAATTCTAAGATATGAATCATATTAAGCCTATATCGTAAATATTATTTCGAACTGATTCTTAGGGGTCTTAGGTTGGCTAGAAATATTAGATGCCCCAATTTTCAGTCTAATTTACATGGCAAACTCATATAGTGCATATGGCTGGTGAGATCAACAAACCACTTTTTATACTCAGAGTGCTTAGAAATTCCGTTGACCTAAAATCTCTGTTAATGGTGTATTATGAATTTGTACATTGCCATCTCAGTTATTGTGTAGTATTATGGGGAGGACACTCATATGCAAAAAAGATCCTATTGTTGTACAAAAAAACACATTAAGAATTATCTGTGGTGCCACACCTTTATCTTATTGTAAACCACTCTTTATTAAACTTCGCATCTTGACTCTGACATCAGTTTTTATCTTCCCAAGTCTTATATTTTTTTAAAACAATATTGATAGATATACTGAGTGCTCTAATATTCATAATCATTAGGTCCAAACTATATATATATATTGATAAATGTAAGTTTTCTGAGACTCAGAATATCTTTGAATATGTGTCACTAAGTTTATTTAATCACTAACCTGAATGTATTAGACAGTTAAATACTGTTTCCTTTAAAAAGCATATTAAATTTATTTTGTTGGCAAATCCTCTTTATAGTGTACAGGAATTTTATTACTTGCATTTTTAGGGTGTATTTGATTTGTGACATTGCTATAATTTATTGTAAATGAATTGGAAATAAAGTATTTGAATTTGAATTTTATGAAAATCATAAGTAAACTTCAAAACCACGATTGGCTAGCATAATCATACTATGTCAGTAAAGCTGTGCGAACATTTTTCACATTTAACCTTCCCTCCCACAAAAAATGATTTAGTCATCACTAATATAAATCTACAGCGAAAAGAATAAGGTATCAGTGGATAGGATTTAATACCGACTTCTGATATAGTTTGCTCTCTAACCACCATTTGCACGAACTCAAGCTATAAGCTTTAAGCTTTAAGTCCTTCCTTTGCTTGAGGCAGAGACAGCGGACTCTTATTCTAGGCTATATCTAAATGTGGAGAAAACTATATTGTCCATGGCGGGGAAGAGAAAGTTATAGGAAGAAATTCGGATGGATGGATAATATAGAGGAATATTAGTTTATAGATTCCAATACATGTATGTATGTGTGAGTTATATATATATACATATATATATATGTATATGTATATGTATATATATGTATATGTATATGTATATATATGTATACCTGTAGTTGGCCCTACGTATGGTACGGGCAGAAGAAAGTCACTTGAATTCCGCCTTTCGCACCATTATTGAGGTAGGGATATATTCGCTTCATAAAACATTCTGTCAACAACTAGGAACATCCATAAATTTCCACTGAATAGAAACATGAGTTTATGTGTTAATCCGAAAATAAACACATAGTAAAGAGCCCATAGATATAATAAAGCACCTCAATGGTATTTTGCATAACAAAACCATCAAGCCCTCTTCCACCGCACTCCAGAAGGGCTGGGCAAAAAATCGGCTTTTAAATGTTCCTTAATAGTATTAAAGGCGAAATAATAGAGACCACTGGGTTCAGTCATGTAGTGGTCAATCCAGTTTTAAATAAAAGAACTGATGACAAACAGTAATCCATAGTCCACTCCCCTCTGGTTTTTATGAGGCTCACAAATATTCTTAAAAATGTCCACCCAGCAACATGTGTTGGTAATTAGTGTCCATTCAATGACCATAAAGATTTTTGCATGCTCTCAATTTATGTTTGCATTTATTAGTGGCAACTTACAAACATCAGCTGACTTTTCGAGCAGTTCGACAGCTTCCCTGAATAGAAACTTGATTCTGCTCTGTGTAACTAAAAAAGGTAGTTTCATTCGACTTTGCTCTGATAATATTTATCTTAGTTAGGTAGTATTAAAGGTCTATTTTTAAGTAATTGAGCGTAGTCAATTGGTCCGAAAGTGTACCCAGGGGCGGGTCCTACAGTACCGTACAGGCGTAGCCTATAGGATTGAAATCAACGAGAAAAAAAAATCAGCATTAAAGATGGCTTCCATAAATAATAAACGTTATACGTAGATAAAAATCCTTACATTCTACATAGAATTACTCTATTAGTCTTATTTCTTTACTATAAACAATTGTTCGAAGTGATTCATATATAGCCTACGTCAGTTGCAGTGAAAATGTTAAATACTGCCAAACTTCTGTGTACACAAGTAAGGATAAACGCTTCTTTGGTTATGGCAATAATAATGTTAAATGGCCCTCGCTATAACAATGAAGCTATTTTAGAAACACCCATTTACAAAAATATTTTGAAATTGAATTGTTATTGCGGATGGTTGGTGGTATTAGATTGGTATCCATCCCAGTAACCAAAATGATTGTTTTCTAAAATTGTTACTTTTTTAGAAAATTCAGAAGAGAAAAGATCAACAGAACAAGGCCAAAGAGGGTGAAAACATCCCTTACTACATGCGTAAAAACCTAAGTGAGAACTACTTCAACATGCACAGAATGTTACGTTAAAACAGCGTTTCTCAACCTAAAGCTCCGCGGACCACTGGTGGTCCGCGAAGATGGTGCAGATAGTCCGCAGACATAATTAAAAAATATCATAAAGTAAGTAGAAAGTAAAGAAGTAAAATTTTTTCACATATTTCGTTGTAATGACCTATAATTAATAGGCTACACCAAATATTAAGAATATAGGTGTTCTTTTAAAAATGGGATGTAAAATTTTTTTGGCATTTTAGAGGTCCTCGGGTTCAAAAAGGCTGAGAAACGCTGCGTTAAAACAATACGCCAAGTAAATTATTTTAGTTCTGTTTTATCTACATGTTGTATTTTTTTCTTCCCTATTCCCACCTTCTACGAGTTTAAAAATTCTGACACATGCCTAGGCTGGATGATCCATTATGTTCAACAATCTTAGTGTTAGTTTTTAAGTGTTTAAAGTAGATCTTGTTACCACTCCATATAAGTATATAATTTTAGAAGCATTTTAATTATATGGATTTGTGATGAATTCTTTTTCGCTTCTGTGCACATCGGGTCCTTGAATTATATTCTGTGCTCAGTTTTTCTAACACATGGTACACCACACCCATCAATATAACAATAACCCTGATACAGCAATTCAATGTGATAGGGCCCACAAACATCGCTATACGGAGGTGTGACTGTATTTCGAATTCACATGCCAGGAATAGACTCATTGAGATTCGAACTCGAATCCCTGCCATCATAAGTCTGTGGGCCTGCACAAAGCCTCCGAGACAACTGACGTTTCATTTTACAGCTTCGTCCTATTTGCGACACTCATTTAACGTTACTGAGAATTAAGACTTCCAGGATACTACTTGATAAATACTTGAATATTCCTGCCAATATCAAATACCCAACATAGGAATGCGAAATTAGTAGCAAGGTGAAGGCTAGTAATGCAGAAGAACATGCAGAACTAGCATCCTTTGCCTATTATATGACAGTTGGTATGTCACACAAATCATGCGAGTGTCTCTCTCTGTGACAGTGATGGATGAAACATAATCTCAGCACATTCCAAAAATGCTATTTGCATACAAGTAAGTGGATCATTTGTTTTCGCAGCTGTGTGACTTCTTCATTTCCATGATTGGAAAATTGCCCAACCCACTGCTCCAAAATATTTCATTGACAATAATTTCAGTCCTCGAGTGATTGTATTTTAGATAGCTTATGAACAAGATTGTGTTCAGATTAGCATTTAATCGACCTGCAATAACCAATAGAAAGAAATAATGGTGTACTGTCCAGCTATACGTCACAAATTATATATATATATATATATATATATAATATTATATAATATATATAATAGTTTTGTGTTGATATCTTTCGTTATTATTTAGTTATGCCAAATTTTTACTTTCTGGACGACCCTTGTTCGTGTATAGGCCTATATATATACACGCGAACAAGGGTCGTCCAGAAAGTAAAGATTTGGCATAACTAAATAATAACACATCAACACAAATCTATTTACAAAGATACAATAGTTCTCAACGTAATCGACATTGCTGACAAGGTATTTATTGTAACGTGGTACCAGTTTTTCAATGCCGAAGTTATACTCTTCTACCGACAAAGATCTGAGCCAGGATGTCACTACCACTTTGAGGTCTTCATCGGTTGAGAACTCTTCTTAACCCAAAAAGTCTTTTATCTTCAGAGACAAGAGAAAACCGCTGCCAGGTCAGGGCTGTAAGGAGGAGGTCCACAAATTTCCCACTTAAAATGTTGAAGTTGTGCCTGAGTTTGAGCAACCGAATGAAGTCGAGCGTTGTTGTGTATCAAAAACACCATTTCAGACAACTTCTCACGTCTCTTGTTTTGGATAGCGCGCCGTAGTCGTTGAAGAGTTGCACAATAGGCCTCTGCATTTATTTATTGTTTTCTTGGCAGAAACTCCAGGCTCAGGACTTTGGCAGTAGAAGAGTATAAAATCGGCATTGAAAAACTGGTACAGTGTTACAATAAATGCCTTGACAGTAATGGCGATTACGTTGAGAAATTATGTAAGGTACTGTATCTTTGTAGATAAAGTTTGTGTTGATATCTTTCGTTATTATTTAGTTATGCCAAATCGGTCTTTACTTTCTGGACGACCCTCGTATATAGGCCTATAGCCTAAATAATTTAAATAAATATGATCAATTACAAAAACAAATACAGGTAGGCCTAAGTAAAGTAAAGTGATCCTTACACACGCTATGGAGTCCCAGAGGGTTCCAGGAGGTTGGGCTCCCAGATTTTGGACATTCGGCACGTGAAGGTGGTAAGCCTTACGCACCGGCCGCCTTTACCCCCAGGATTGCTCCTGGTACTCATTTCTGTTAGAGGCTTAGTCGACCCCAGGGCCATAGTGCCACCAGAAGGATTAGGTCAATTGAAAAACTTTACCTCATCGGGAATCGAACCCGCGACCTTCCGGTTTGTTGCGCAGCGCCTCAACCACTGCGCCACGGCGTACCCCTAATCAAATACAGGTACGACTTTCTAAATATACAAAGTAAGGCTTACATAGAATAAAAGGTGTTTATATTATGGAAACAGTTTAAAAAGAAAAAGGATTTGAGTATTTTCTTTACTTGTTTTTTCTATACAAAGTGTTAGGCCTAATACTATAGGCCTATTTTGGTGATGCAAAAGTAACATGCCCGCCTCTGGAACCGAGGTTCGCGGTTTCATACCCGGCCGAGATCGATGAATTTTTAACTCGTAAAAATCCTCGGCAAAATGTCCTCCGGAAGGGACCAAAAATTTTTCGTCCTATGTCGTATATTTAAGGCACGATTAAAGAACTCAAAGCCGAACCACACGTGGCCCAAAAAGACCCACAAAACAAAGAAGTTCGCAGACTAATTTTCGCAAGATGTATAGGTATAACATTTGTGTAAAGAAACCCTTCTCTAAGCAGGGGTAGATTTTGAAATATTCAAGTGGGAGTACCACAGATGCAGTTCTCCAGGGGAAAAAATAAGTATTGAAAAACTATGTCACAGTTAAAAAATGAGGACATTACCTTAAATGTTTATTTAATTAACGTCCTCCATGGAATAATTCTAAATACTACTCTAAGGGTGGCGTGCACTAACCAGGAGTAAACCAAACTAAAGTAGTAAATCCAAGAAAAAAACCTGAAGTAAACAAAAACCAGTACACCTGTCTCACTCTAGCACATTACTCCTATGACTTAAGAGTGAGACAGACAAATTGGTTTTTGTTTACTTCAGTTTTCCTTCTTGGATTTACTACTTTAGTTTGGTTTACCCCTTCAGTTTAATTTACTCCTGGTTGGTGCACGCCACCCTAAGAGTCTCTAATCTACTCTAGGCCTCTGGACAAAATTTCTCAAACCCTTCACATCGTAGTAGATAGCCTAATATCTTCGTTTCTTCTTAGTGAACTGTAACTGTGCCCTTTACAGGAAAATAATTAATTGTATAATAGACTTCCTTAGACCGTGATAGGAAATTTAAAATAAAACGAGATCCAGCCATCCACAAAAATTTAATCCAATATAATACATTATTATACGTTTTTATTTTACGGTATCCAAGCAAAATGGCGAGGAAGTCCATAGGCCCTTCGGCTGCATAGTGAAAGTAAGATTTTTGTAGACAAACAATCGATCTATTGAATTGCGCAAGCAGAATGTGCAAGTTTATTGTGGTTTGCGGAACGAATCTTAACAAGTCGACTAGAGATGTGTGTTGTGTTGTACACTTTCGCCTTCACACGTGTCCTAATCTGATGAAGCCAGTCCAGCTGCTGTCGAGAACCTCACTCACTACACAATAGGACGGTCAGTTTGATTCAATTAACTTAATCCATTTATTAACTCTGTTGTTTATGTTGTAATATCAACTGGATGGAACAGATGTGTCTCGTTTAATCCATTGCATCTGGAGGATGCTGAAGAAAAGAATAGCCTATTCTCTCAGAATTGCATGTCATTCCATGAAGAATGACTTTAAGTAAGTCATATGACTACAACTGAGAGTAGTATTTATAATTACAACATGAAGAGTGTTAATTAAATAAACATTTAAGACAATGTCCTCATTTTCTAAATGTGACAAATTTTTTTCAATACATATTATTTTCCTCTAGAGAGCTGCATCTGTGCTACTCCCACTTGAATATTTAAAATCTACCTCCTGCTTAGAGAATCGTCTCTTGGCACAAATTTTAGATCTAGATATCCTTCCAAACATAAGAGGTATGCATACTTGGGTTCATATAATTATATCTTACAAAAAATGTATGTTGTGGACAAAAGAAGTACAGAAGAAAATTAGTGTGTGTGAACTTCTTTATTTCGTGTATTAATTTGATTAATTTGGGCCACGTGTGGTTCGTATTCTCTGCTGAAGTGTGAACATTGTTCACAAAGTTATGGATAAAGAAGAAGAGAATAAAAGAAGGGAACGCCAGAATATATTTATAAGTGAACTTACTCGTAATGCCCTACTGTCGAAAGCTGGGATATATCCCACCAGAGAACGTTGACACGCAGTTATAAAGACCTCTTTTTCCTAATCGCTTATTTTACGCCCCTCCCCCCAATTCTCGATGACCAAAGTAGGATAAAAATGTACAAATTACGCGAATAAAAATTAAGTAGTTATTACTAATAAGTAAATACTTGTTATTATTCACATATTTGGCAGTAGATACTACTTGATCTAGTATGTACTGATTACTAATAAATAACAGTATTTACTGAAATATTTTATTCACTAAAATGCTAGTATTTACTTAAAATTTTGCAGTAACAGCATTTACTCTCTTTTATTCACTACACCCATTAAGTTCAGAAAGAAAGATATTCACCTAATTCAAAGATTTGAAGGAGAAATATGCGTGATTAATCAGAACAAGCTACATTGAATGTATGCTTCTCAGAACATCATGATGTGAAGATGTATTACATCAAAAAACAGTAGCGAGAATGCCAGTAGTAACGTATGTTCACAAATTCTTTATTCTTTAAAAATGCATTTATAGCACACCTGCAGATCCAAGGGCGAGTAAGGAAATTATGTGAACGATTTCTTACGATGTTTCCCATAAATACCGCAATTAATATCATTATTAAATTTCATATTACTAAAACAACTGGAATATCAATTAATAATTGAGACAACGCGATCATCGTCATCATCATCATTAACTTCACGGATTGGCCTCAGAGACCGTTCCGACTTCAAGAAAGGTTTATTTACTGACTTATTGAACTCATTAATCATGCACTACTTTCCTTAATCTTTTGAATCATTCGTAATTAACGACTGCTGGGAATATCGCCATTTACCAAAAGACTGGAAAATCGGCAATATAATCTCAATATTTAAAAAGGGGGACAGAAATAGCTGCGAAAACTTTAAATTATTACTGTCTACACATACAGAATAAATAAGCTGTCAGAAGTACTCCTCACAGAAGAACAGCATGGTTTCAGAAAAGGAATAGTCTATCATGCGTAGAAGATATTTTCAATCAATCAGCTGTTAGAAAAACATAGGCTGTACAATTTAACAAACCAAAATTACATTTAAGGTTACCTTGTATCTCTGTAATAAACAAAACAGAAGAGTGTACTGTCAACTTTCCTTTTTAACGTATTATTATAGAAATGAAGATTGAAATGAAAAAAGGGTAGTAAACCTATGGATACTGCCTAGATCAGTGCATTCCTTAGTGTAATGTAATAGGGAAACATTCGTGATATAGTTATTGCCAGGTGACAATAAGGGCTGAAAGACGGTTATTATTATTGTTGTTATTATTATCAAAATAATTATTACGTAGTAAAATGAAGCAAAGAAACCGTTTTGCAAATTGGTTATTCTTTTATAACGTTTGTTAATAGCTGTTTCATATGAAGCAAGAGAATTCAGCAGAGGATTTAATAGCTGCTTACAGAATGCTTTTTTAAATGTTTTTAATTCCTTCCTTATTTAATTTATACTTCAGACAGTAATAGGCTTTCAAACGAACAAAAATTCACAAATAGATTCATTTCTTTAAAATTTATGAACTGTAAGTAGGCATACACTTCTGGAGTTCATTTCGTCAAATGATGAGGAAGAAATGGGTTTCCTAAATAATTTAAGCAGGCTAATATTTCCAACATTCATTATTTAAACTGGAAGGTTCAGAACTAAAGTTCATGAGTACTAGTTGTAGGAAAAAAATCTGATGTGAAAGTCACATAACTTCCTCTGCCCAAATAAAAGTTTGCAGCATTTACGCTAATTATGCTATAAATATCTTATAGCCCCTTCTTTGAATGTTGCTACTAAAAACGCAGGCTATGGGGGAAAAAAAAACAAGTGACTGCAAACGTTTATTGAACTTTCTGCTGTTAAGAATAATTTCCGAAATTTATCAAATATTCCCCTCAGACATTTCTTTACAGTAAGCAGGGCCACCAGTACATTTTTCTCTCTTCACGTGCTTATATAGAATAAAATGCCTTAAATATCCGCGTATTGAGTTGTTCACCAGGCAAGTTGGTAGGTTACAACCACCCTTCAGAGAATGTTTTTGAAATGGTATAAGCAATCCATGTACAAAATTTAAAGGAAATTTTTAGAGCCGTTTATGAGAAAATAGCAAAAAACAAAATATTCTTCATGTAAAGTCCCCTTAAATATAAGAAAAGGTTGTAGTCAATCTTCACAGCCTCAGAAGGTACCTAACCCAAATACAAAATTTTGTTTTCGTACGATTTACAAGAAGCCGTATTGCAAAAAGCACGTATTCACAGTGGGTAGCTTATAACTACCCTTCAGAGAATTTGTTCGAAAAAATGTTTCAAATAAAAGTTTTAGCTCTTGGTACAAGCAATCCATGCGCAAAATTTAAAGAAAATCGTTAGAGCCGTTTTCGAGAAAATCGCGAAAAACGAAAATTTCTTCATGTAAAGTCCCCTTAAAAATAAGGGAAATTTGTCGCCAATCTTCGAATCACATCTTCAGAAGGTACCTGACCCAAATACGAAATTTTGTTTTCATACGATTCTCCGTTTTGTTCACAAACTTCCACACAGACAGACACACACACAGACACACACACAGACATGTTTCCAAAAATAGTATTTTTGGATTCAGGGGGCCTTGAAACGTGTATATATGCTAAAAACTCAACTTCGAATTTTAGGGTCGAAAACAATACTTCCTCTACCTATAGTACCTATGGTACGGGCAGAGGAAGTAAAAATGAAACATCAGGAGTCTTCAACTACAATCTTATAATGCAGTAGCCTATATAGCATAACTTACCACTTAAATTCAGTCATATTATTTTTATTATTGTTCATAATATTAATGATATTATTCATTTGGAAGACAATTTTGAACGATCGATTTAAATTAAAATATTACAATCTGGTTACAGTGCTCTTTTTAGCTATTCAGTTTTTCACGATGCTAGTTGAGACATTGATATGTTGGTTGACAAGTGAGAGGAAATATCCTTTACTCAGGGCTGAGATATATTATTATTATTATTATTATTATTATTATTATTATTATTATTATTATTATTATTAACCGCCTTATCTCAATTCTGGACACAGTCTCCTCTTGCATGAGAACATAGTTATCTTCCGATATCCTGCCGGACATAATTTTTCCACATTCGCTACTTCATTTTTGATTCAATTGACATTTTATCCATTTAATAAATTTGTCTCAACAGTTGGCGACTACTGGCCTTGCATGCTTATTCTTAACATTTTAATGCCAATAAAAATATATAAAATGTATAAACAATTATATTGATAAAATATTGGTGCTGATGAAATAATAAAATAGATAGAAAAAAGTTTCGTCTTCAAAGTCAATTTCTATACAATTCACATATTCATAAAGAATAAATTAATACCTAGGTAGCATATAAGAAAATCTGATGTTCGATTAATACAACCTTTTTAAAAAAAGGCTACCCAAATTCTTATTCATAATAAGGAAGAATGGGAAGCAATGATATTGGACTGAAAGTATGAAAGTCAGAAAAGGGAAGGATGGTTCATAAATGTTTGCTACCGATATATATTTTCTAATTATATTCTTAAAGATGATAAGGTAAAAAAATACAAATAAATACATTTACATATCTAGTTATATCTCAAGAAGTAAAACTTCTTGTGTCATAGACTTTGTTTACATGAAACTTTTTCCATTACTGACAGGTTTTTTTAAAAATTAATATAGGTTTTGTTTCTAAATATGTAAACTTATGGTATATTGTCTCTCTGCTTGATGAAAATAAACGGCTATCCTAAGGTAGGCTGTTTAAAAGTAAATAAAAAATTAATAAAGAATTATTTACTGGTTGGTGAAATCAAAAGTGCATTGCTTCTTGTTATAGTGACAATAGTTCAGGTCCGTATGTCACAGAGGACACTAACCTATGTGAGGTTTCTTAGATAGATGGCCCATATCATATGGCACCCCTATCACTCAATATGCAAGCGTAGGATGAGGCTCCACCTGGTCGACTTCATTATTAATTTTCATCAGGGTGGATGTCAAGAAGAGTGGGCGAGGGAGTAACAGCCGTTGGATTCAATTTGTGTTTTGTTCCCTTTCCTAAAGTTACTAATTACTAAGCAGTCTGTTGTGTTTTAATTTTCAAAACAACATGGAGTAACTCAGTTTCAATTGAAGACTACCCGTAACAAAAAAACAAAATAAAAAACAAAAAAACAAACAAACAAAACTTTTATCTCTTCGAAAAAGACACCAAATATAAAATAAGTGTCCCAATCAATAGTCATAATAGGTTATAATTCCCTCCATTTGGTGTTTTGTCTGAAGGCAAAGCATATCGGCATATATCAAGATACTTACTTACTTCATTTACTCAATGGCAATAGACAATTCCTAAGCAAGCTAAAGGAATATTATCTATTTTATGGAACCCGAAGGTTCATTGCCGCGCCTATTTCAGCCCTCCATTCAACCCTATTCTATGCTAACTCCATCCAACCATCCCTCTCAAATCCTACTTCTCTTAAATCTATCCTAATATTGCCCTCCCACCTATGTCTAGGTCTTCCAAGTGGTCTTTTCCCTTCTGGTCTCCCAGTTAATATTTTTAAGGTATGTCTTTCCTCCCCCATGCACGCAACATGTTCAGCCCATTTCATCCTCCGTGATTTAATTAACCTTACTATATCCGGGGACGAGTAAAGGTTATGATGCTCGTCATTATGCAGTTTTCTCCAGTCCCATTTTCATCTCTCTTAGGCTGAAATATTTTCCTAAGCACCCTGTTTTCGAATACTCTCAGATTATGTTCTTTTCGAAGAGTAAGCGACCATGAACATGAACATAAATAACAAAAATTAAATTCCATATAAATGGGTTTCCAGACAGACTACTTCATAATAAATAGTTTTTATGTTAATAATACTAAGTAAACCGGTACTCAGTCCGACTAAAGTTTTGTAGGCTTGCAAGTTATATTATTAAGTGTAACCAATGTTCACAACTACTAATGTCACTTAAGGGTCGCCGGAGTGTCGGTTTAGCCATTTTGGTCAAAAAATGCTATTTTTGGATTCTAGTGTCAAAAAATAAATCATACCCTCACTAAAGTACAACTGCGCAAAATTTTATGCCATTTCGACGCATGGAACATGTGTAGCTGACACAATTTTAACACCTCAGTGCGCTTCAGACTGACAGTACATGCAAACGTTAATTAGTGGTTTTTTTTCTTACTTTCAATTGGCATTTTATTTTGTCACATTCAAAATCTATCTTCTCCCACAAAAATAGATATGAAGCTGTGAAATTTTTTCACAACGCACCTTACAACGTGTGTAAAGAAATGTCTGATCATATTTTCTGTATAGGCCTATAATGATACGTTAGTTTCTTAACTTTTATTTTTCTGGGTAAAATATTTTTTTTAGAGTACAAAAAATATCAACAAATCTATCAGTAAACTTGTAGACTACAACAAGCATAAAAGAATTGCACAAAATTTAATTGTAATTGTAATTTATTCTTGTATCAAGTAATTTACCTCCTTGGCGTTACAAGAAGTTTATAACGAAGTCAAGTACTCTATATAGACAAATATATAATACATAATAAGTACAAGCCAACAGGCTTGTAATATATAACGTATTTCAAGCCTGTTGGTTTAAATACGTTTTACGGTTTCTCTGTTGGCTATAAGAACTATAAGATATGCAATAAATTAGAAGTGGTACCTCCTTTCAAATACTAAGAATCGCACAAAAGATCAGGTTCACAGTATTTTTCGGAGGAGTTATAGTTCAGTTTTTATTTATAAAATCAATTAAATTAATTAATATCTCAGAAACATGTTGAGATAATCAAATAAATTCTAAACTTCAATTTACGTTTACATTTTAATTATTTGTAGAAAATTTCTAATTTCTAGGACAAGCAATTTAGAAAATCACTCAGAACACGTCGGTCATCCCTTAATTTTACACAATTATTATTATTTTTAATGCATTCTTGAACTACTGACTCATTTTTGTTGTGTATGATTTGCTAGAGTGGCAAAACTTGCTTGGAGAGTGCTAGAATAGATTAGGTTCAGACATTTTAAAGTTATAGTAACTCACATACCATAATTGAAAAGGGGAAATCATTGATTTATCGTGACATTTGTAGCATTTACTGAGGTGAATAACATCTGTTGTGCTGCACGAACAGTGACACGAGCCGTTGAACACCGATATCATGTCACATATGTTGTACATGTTGAAAGGTTTCTCCTCAAAAACAGTAAGTCACAAATTTAAAGGGACAGGGAAACCTGATGTAGCTTATTACATACTCAACCATTTAAAACTGAACTAGTTTCTTATACAAGTCCTTTGCACTTCACAGAAAAACCTAATCTGAATTTGGGATGAGCAATACGACTCTGTAAAAGAGCCACTGATGAAGAAAATCATAGCATTAACCTGCCACTGACGTATAAACTCGTGAAGCCAAAATATATATATATATATAAGTTTAATAGAATAATGCTTTGCGTAAAACGTGAGGATTTTTATTCACATGTAAGGATTGTCACTCAATTAATTTAAGCTTTTTCAAATAAACAATTTTTAAGTATCAGGTAAATTGCTGTCCTAAAAAGAATAGTTGGATTACATATTTATTAAATTCATCATTGGAGAAGCCACTGACGAATAAACTCGTCAAGCCAATATATATATGAGATACCGGTATAAGATTATTAGAATAATGCTTTACGTAAGATGTGAGGATTTTTATTCACATGCAAGGATTGTCACTCAATTGATTTAAGCTTTTCCACATAAGTAACTTTTTATTATCAGGTAAATTGCTATCCTATAAAAAATAGCTGGATCACATACGTATTAAGAGCATCATTGGAGAATCTCGGAAACTGTCCTCGATTCTCCAATGATGCACTTACAA
The DNA here is from genome assembly GCA_964059195.1 of Ectobius pallidus. Lineage (NCBI taxonomy): Eukaryota > Metazoa > Arthropoda > Insecta > Blattodea > Ectobiidae > Ectobius > Ectobius pallidus. The sequence goes on along the minus strand of CAXKWD010000007.1, from coordinate 119,711,167 downwards.
CACTCGTATCGCAATATACTGCACTATTTCATCAACTGGGAGCATATTAGGTTAGGTTACACGTTGGATATATATGCATTCATGAACCAAAGAATATTGTCTCTGTTGGACATTACATGAAAATATTATAGGAGAAAAATTCCTCTGACACTGGGATTTGAACCCAGGACCTTTGGCTATCCGTGCCACTGCTCTACCAACTGAGCTAAGCCAGAGTTCACTTCACAGCGCCAGATGGAACCTCTCTCCTATGACTGATTGCCCTAGTGGTCTACCTCACTGACAGACAAGTTATGTCATACGAATCAGTCTTAGGAGAAAGGTTCCATCTGGCGCTGTTAAGTGAACTCTGGCTTAGCTCAGTTGGTAGAGCAGTGACACGGATAGCCAAAGGTCCTGGGTTCAAATCCCAGTGTCAGAGGAATTTTTCTCCTATAATATTCTTAGGTTACACGTGTTACGCGTAAAATAAAGTGCCACTAACATAAGTTAAATTATGTCAACAGGATGACAAATATTTTAAAAAGTTGATAATTTAGCTTTATGATTTCTACGACAATTTTGTGACTTTTACTAGGACCGATGAATTAGGAGCTGGAGTTAGTTAGCTAATAGTGGGCGTGTTTTCTGTCTTCCATGTACAGTACAGTACGCAGAATGATGGTGGTAAGCTGATAGTAAAATGTGTGTCTAATGAATAATATTATATATCGCAGGCAGTAACATCTGCGCGTGTCTCATCAGCACATTGTAATACCCGCTTTGCGTGCATGCGTGTGTCTGCGTGATCAGATAACACGAAATCCCCGTGCACTAGCGACACATCTCCATTAATTTGTAAGATAACATTTCTGGTCTCATATAGTAGAATATGCTTGAGATTATGTTTAAAAAACCTGGTGTGAATCAGTCCCATAATTACTGTACATAAGAACACTATCGATGTAGCTACTTACACAACAGGATAACTCAGCGCCTTTGTATTTGTATTTTTATTTTATATTTTTACATATTTGTATTTTTATTTTATATTTTTACATAATTGTATTATAAATCTTGTATTTGCGTTAAGAATTAATATAATAATTTGTTAACGTTTATGTTGTATATATTTGTAAAGAAATGTTCACATTGTACTGTACATATTTCTTATGACTGTAAATTTATACTCTTTTTTGTAATTATATTGACGTATCCCATAACATGTAATATTATGTTCTGATGGACTGAATAAAAATCAAATCAAAATCAAATCCCTTATAGAGAAACAGCTGAATTGCAGAAATATGCATCTTTTTACTTATACTTTTTAATATAAATTTTAGCCGGCCGAAGGCCAATTTTCCTGAATTGTTTGTCTACCATTTGTTTACCTTGTTTCCTGTTTGATACATATCTACCCATGCCCTTCGCGGGACTCAAACCGACAGCTTCCTTCACGACTCCAAGGCAGTATGCCTTAACTACCGGGGCTAAGGAGACCGGCGTTGTTTTCGAGGAAAGATTAAAAGTGAGAATTTAAGGATAACTGATTTTAAAAAACTTCGAAATATAAGTTTCAGTTTTTAGTGTATGCAGTTGGTGTGCAAAATCCAAAACAAATCCATTATAACTGTTTTCGAAAAAATAGGAAAATGTGTAATTTTATTCATATAATATAAAATTTTAAGTAGCCGCCACGTATCTTGTCACATCCTGGAAGATACTATCTACCTAAATATTCGATTTCGTTTATAAGTTTTTTTTTCTGACAGCAGGATTAGAACCGATGCCGAAGCTCTCCGAACTGAGTTAGCCTAAGTTCGACTGACGGCGCCAGATGGAATCTCACTCCTAAGATTACTCTTAATTGTCGATCTCAATGAAAAACATTTTCGTCATATATCATTATAATATTGTGAGACACACTAATTTAGCGATTTTGTGACCGAATTTCCACTGTTGTAGCACAGTAACATTTAAGTTGTGAATATATATAATTACATGAATCCACAGAATATTGTATATGTTGAGCATTATATGAGGACATTTTAGGATAATCCCAGAGTCAGAGGAAATTTTCTCCCAAAATATCTTCATGTAATGTTCATCAGAATTTATATAAAATATGCTACATAAGAGGTACCGGTACCTGTTTTTCGCAATACGCGAAGCCCGAAAATTTTCACGAAATATCACAGATTTTACTAATAATGAGGAAACTGTTCACCTTTGAGCAAAACTGCGAAATAATTGACGAAAATATGAGAATTAAATTGGAAACAATTTGAGCGTGGCAATCATAGATGGCTGAAAATGCGATTCGATCATCGATGGCGAATTGTGACCATAAAAGTCGATAGTTGATGTTTCAATTTATTTCATGACACATCGATAGTACTGAAAATGAGAGTTAATTTGCATATTGAAAACGAAACCAAGTCGCATAAAGTAATTGGTGTTTGCTGAAACTTTAATTCACTGAAATCCGTAACTAAAAACAGCGAATTTGTTGAAGAAATTAAATAAAAATTGCAAAAATGTACCGAAATGGCAATTAAAAAATCGACGAAATCTGGCAAACATTTTTACCAAAGAAAGGTGCCTCTATGTAGCCTATACATATCTTCATTTCATTTATATCCTTGTTGCGTGGAAGAGGAACGTGGTATTGTTTGAACATAATATGCCCGCACGATGACACGTATTTCAGGAAGACACACGCCCGGGCTTCTGAATACTCATCTTGCGGTAGGTGGCTCCTTCGAGATGCTGAGTCACCCTACTTTAATTTACACTTCGATACACTTCCATTAAATTAACCATAAATCTTTCAGACATTATTTGCCTTTTTCTCTCTCGACAAGCTGCTAATCAGACTTTTACAAAACTCCAGCTGAAATATGCTGTCAGAATTAAATTAAAATGTTAAATTGATACTGTCTTCTTACTTTAATGGAGTTCTGTAGGCTAGACAGAAAGATGAAGACGAGAAAATGAAGGGTGTATATTATATAAGATTAATAGAATTCTTTCGTTATAAATGAACCAATAATATTTTGACACTCCACGAAAGTAACTGTTTTGAAAGAATCAGATCGAATGTATTAGTCAGTATTTTTTTATTTACGATTTTTCTTATTACAAAAATGATGCTTTATGTAGGCTACTTAACTCATTTAAGAATGTTTCAGAACATAGACTTGTAGGGAAAAGTTCTCCAAAAGAATTAAATTTCTCCCTTTCTAGATATGTAAGTTATTCATGAAACCCCAAAATATTGTGCTGAACATTGCAAGATAATAATTTAGGGGGGAAATTCCCGTGACACCAGGAATCGAACCATGGACCTTCGGATTTCCGAGCCGACACTCTCTCAACTGAGCTAGCCAGGGTTTGATTCTGACGCCAGATGGAATCTTCCTCATGTGATTAACCTTAATACTCAAATTTTTCTCCTAAAATATTCTCTCCTTTGAAGTCTAAGCCCAAAAGCTCCAAAATACGGCCCTCAGGACCACATTGCCCGTGAAGGAGATTCACTGAGGGGCGCCTGACGTTCTTCTGGAATTTGAAAATGACGTCTGGCTGCATCTAAATCCATGCGAACCAGTTTATTGTTCGTGCAATATTATTCAATATCTGATCTATGTGAGAATGCATAAATATTTGTCCAAAAGCCATAGGAAACGTAAATGTACATAAATTAATGTTATTTTAGTATAACATAGTTATTTTAGTATGTCGTTTTGCACATAATGAACCGAAAGAAAATAATAAATATATTAGAGTGCTATTTTCTGGAATAAGTTTGACTGTACAGAGAAGTTGATTTGCTTTACTTACTTAAAATGTGAAAAGACAAACTGATCAATAATATATTAATGTATGTAATAATAACAATTATTGTGTTGTTCTAAGGCTAGGAGGAATTATTGTAATTTTATCCCCATTTGTGCAGTTTTTAGTACCCCAAAGATGTCAGAACTGACAATCAAAGCTTAAAAACTAGCTAAGATTTTTCTGCCATTTTTAAAGCTCACTAGCCTACCGTTTAGGCCTACATCATAATAGATATGTCCGAGGATTCTTGTGCAGTACGTACTGTACCATTTATTTATATAGATAATGATTGTCAATGCAGTTTAATGACAGAAGTTGGTTTTTGCAAAGAAAGGAATTCCTAAAAGAAGACTCAGAATAACATTATTCTGTATATTTTTTTCGCATTATTTCATTACTTATTTACTTTCTTTCAAGTGTTCAATTATCGTTCCATGTGTTTAATTTTGTATTTTCTTTAGTCTCTTTATATTGATTTTATATTTACAATGCCTTATGTATTTTCTCTGAAACTCTTGATATGACTTTCCAATAAACGTATTTGTTTCTGGAAGAATTCCCCTTCATGAGTGTTTACTCATTTCGGTGTTCCAGTGTGTTCTATGTATTTGAAATAAATAAATAAATAAATATATAAATGAGAAGAATGTACAAAAAGCTTTTCTGGTGAAACTATAGAAGAGTAAATCGAGGAAGCTGCAGAAGTCGTGCATTTCCTTGTCCGAGGTAGAACTGAGTCGAAAACCCGCTCTGTAATTATCTGGATTATCCCCCCCCCCACCTCTTTACATGTGTGTGACTCACCACCTGGCCCCTTCCAGAGGGAGAGATGCCTCATTAAAACCCATTTCACCATTCAGTCGAATAATGGCATTAAAAACCCCTTCAACACTCCCGGCTGACATCCGCACACAAAATAAAACTTCCATCACAATAAAAGGGCGATCATGATGGCATCAGGCCTTCAAATGAACAACAAATCTTTTCTGTCTCGTTTTTATTTAACTTTACTGAGGTTGGTTCTATATAATGACCACCATGAAAGGACAAGATGAATATCTATTATAACATATTATATTACACTCGTAATATGTTTGCAATGTAATAACCACAATACATATTCAATTCCACTTGAATGTAATAGCCGAAGGCCAGTGTATTTAAATTTTCGAGATAGGGAATAATAACAATGTTATCTGTGTGAAAATAATTAACCAGTAACATCTGTATCAACCTCAAAAAGTGGTGACTTTTTATCTTGATGGCGATCGATACAAACTATTACTTCTACGCGGGCGCACTAGCATCATTGTACGCGGCGCGTCCATAAAGTAAGTTTTCCTGAGGCCGTTTATAGAAACAAAACTCAATTTCAAGGAAATATTTATTGCAACAAATACTGCAAGTATTCAGCTATTTTTCAACATATTCGCCACCGGAATTAAAATATTTGTCTTACCGAGGCACCAACTTTTGAATACCTGTGTCGTAGAAGTGTGCCGCAAGTCTCCTGCAGAAGTTCAGCTGGGAGGTGTTTAAACATTCACCCAAGCCCAGTGATTTCCATCTTTTCCTACACCTCACGAAATGACAAAGAATTACAGAGAATAACAGAGAGGCGAAGATGGTTGTCACACGGTGGTTCAAATCTCAGGCGGCACACTTCCATGACACAGGTATTCAAAAGTTGGTGCCATGGTAAGACAAATGTTTCAATTCCCGTGGCGAATATGTTAAAAAATATCTGAACACTGGTTGTGTCTGTTGCAATAAATATTTCCTTGAAATTGTGTTTTGTTTCTGTAAACAGCCCCAGGGAAACTTACTTTATGGACGCGCCTCGTACTTAGCTGCTGGATTAATTACATCCAAGTCTTTCTTTCTTTCTTTCTTTCTTTCTCGTAGTTTAACCTCTCCCTTTTAGGATTTAAGCGACCCAAGCCGCCCGGGCCTTACAGGGCCGCGACCTGTCGGGAGAGGGATTATCTTTGGATCACATACATACTTTTTTGACCAGACAAGGACATGGAGGGCCTCCCCGGATGAGTGATCAGCCCAATGCCGGGGCCACCTCCGAGACAACACGAACACATAGGACGAGACACACCATTCACACACACACTCACTCCAAACAAGGCGAGGATGAGATGAAGATGATAATGACGGCCAGATGATATCTGGGGACCACAAGGGCCTAAAGTTACCCGACATTTGTCTCAAGGGTGAGGAAAAACCCCAGAAAAAACCCCACCTAGGTAACTTGTCCCGACCAGGAATCGAACCCGGGCCCGCTGCGTGAGAGGATTGAACGCATCCCCTGAGCCATAGCGATATCCAAGTCAATATTGAAAAATAAAAAGAAAGTGAAAACGTAAGTTAGATTGAACTAGTAAAATTCAAGAACTGATTGTATTCTATGTCTTCAATAAGAAAATCATCAATAGTTAGAGACTTTTGACTAGGCTTGTGTAAAGCTTTGGTAAAGGTTCAGGTATTGGTGTATTAAGGAGATCCGATTCCTCCTATATTTACGAATGTTAAGTTAATGATTTTAATGTAACTTTCCTCTGTTTAAAATTTATTCCTGGAACATTTGAACGTAATTTAGCATAGGGATTTTGGAAAACAAATAATGTGCAAGTTGTGAAATATAAAATGAAAAGGAAATTTTTAATACACATTTTTATAACATTCTTCGGGTTTACTTCTACAGAAATCGAATTTTCATAAAATGACTGGTTAAGTCATGAATTGAACTCATTACTTTTTGAACTTTTGAAGTAATTCAGAGAAAAATGTAAATTTTCTATAGGCAACTTTTAAAAATGGCCATCAAAGTTTTAATTCATACATAAGAACTAAACTGGTTAAGAGGACTAGTAAGAGCTGTTGACTAGCGAGTTGAGAGGAGTAACAGAAATAAATTGCCATTCTCTCTTTTAATATAGCGAAGGAAGAAAGAAGAGTGATATTTCCATTTCCGGGCTGTATGGCCGTGGTCTATCCGATGAAATTGCTGAAGATGCCAGACGCAGTTCGTGGCGAAACGTCATGAAATTGCTGAAGATGCCAGACGCAGTTCGTGGCGAAACATCAGCAATTTCATCGGATAGACCACGGCCATACAGCCCGGAAATGGAAATATCATTGAACGCCGGCCGTGAAAGCCTTAGTAGTTTTAGAAAGAAGAGTATTTGACAAAGAAAATTCTCTATGAATATCATCAATTAGGTATACATATGAAAAAAAAACTACTAAAGCTACACTCCACATGTTAAAAAATACTTTTTGGAAAAAATAACAGAACATTGTCTTAAAATACTGAATTCAGGTAAAGAAAATGTAGAACCACGTGTATCAATTTTATACAAAAAATTAAAGACGTAGAAATTTCTCACATTGTTTGTGTACCTGAGTATATGCTAATTCTATTCAGTTAGTTTTCTAAAAAATGTCTATGTTCTTTACATGTGGGGAAAGTTTTAACAGTGTAGTATTAACAGTCTTCTAATAATGTATACTTAATTGATGTTAATAATATAAAATAGACCTACTCTTTTTTTCGATACTCTTGTTTCATCCTTCTGTGTATCAAAACGGAAAGTGGTGATTTATTTCTGTGAATAACTTTTTTTGGTGTCTCAGATGTTTTCCGGATTTTGACTATACTCAGTGTGCTTATTCCAAATATGTAAACAGTTTTTCTCTACCAGCTCTACTTTTATATAGATTTTATTCGTGAACTCTTAGTCTAGCGAAACAAAATCTTGCTTGATAATGAAGGAAGTGAAGGTTCTGGACCATACTTTGGACACGTAGACGAAGTACAGAAAAACTAGAAGATGGATTATTTTTTGGCCCTCAAATTGACAGCTCATAAGTCATAAACCGTACAATATGTGATATCAATTTTTTGAAAGACCCCATGTTATATTGTTATTGTAATGTTAATGTGTTGCTTTTTTTCTTCACATGATTTAGAAGCTAAAAATAGGCACTGTTTTTTATTTATATAAAACGTAAAAGGGGATAATATGCATAATGGTAATACCATATATCACTAAACTAAAGCTGATAGGGCAAAACTAATGACACATTTGGCATCAACGACCTAAATATACCCAAGAATAAGTATAAATTCTAAGACTAAAATGGCTGTTGGTCTGTGTTATCGTATGTACATGAACTGTCGGTTGATTGTTCACACAACTTGTTGCAAAATTTAAGCACTCCTCTGAATTCAAATATTAGAAATATTTTAATGAACTTCATGGCATAATACTTATCAAATTTCCACGTGTCACAACAGTTCGAAAACCTGCTTGTACAATCTGTCTTGAGGGGGTGCAAAAACTGATTAAAAAAACTTGGAATAAATGCTATCGGTAAGCCAGTGCAGTCACCTCATTGGAATCGTAGAATGTTGCACTAATATAGTGTCTTTGCCAATGTTGTTATTATTACTATTATTACGATTATTATTATTATTATTACTACTCTTAAAATGACGTTATTCAGTAGCATCATAACGATATTTTCCTAGAAGTTGCTAGTTACAAAGATTACTATTCTTCGAAAACTGTCTGCGTGATCTTCGGTTCAGAGCAGTTCAGAGCAATGTCTTGGTAAGAATTTTGCGTAGATACGTCTAGCACCTCCTACGGCGCTTTCTTTGTCCTTCGAGTGAGTGCCTCTTGTCTTGCCCATATTGGTGATCTCGTGGGTATACATAGCAAGTTCACAAATACGTTTTATTTCTTATTCACAGAGCTATTTTTAGACATTACCTCAATTATGTATAAATTACAATCTAATTGTTTTACATAGGCGACGCTTTTAAAGCGTACCTTAGACAACTTTACAATTGAATCCTCCTAGCATCCGCGGATGTGTCATCTACCTCCGTCTTTTGAGTTTATTGGTAAATAGCAGAATTGGGGGCATGTAGTCAAGTAGCTTCTTAGTTGTCCTTACGGGGCTCAATGCACTCCGTCCCAAATTTTCCTAACTGAGAAAAATTCGAGGAAGTACCAGGGATCAAATTCGAGTCTGCAGATCTGTATGAAAACCTAATACGCGCGCGAACACACATACGCACATGTTATGTAACTTAAACACTTATGTTTAAGTTGCTCAGGTGAAATAAGTTAGGTTAACTTTGGTAAGGTAATACCTATGACAAGGTTTATGCCACGTAGGCTATAATAGCTTCTCGGGATTTCAGGTTGAAGATGGCTGCAGAGCAAGGAGCAGCCTCTTCCAGAGGGTGTAATCCCGAGACGCTATCACAAATAACCAACGTAGGGAAGGTCTGAAATCTCTTATTAGGTTATGATAGGTTGGAAATAGTGGCATTGTGCACCATTTTTGCTACGCCTGAATAGTTGCAAGGAGCCAATACAAGAGGTGGAAGGAGTGAATATTAGCCTAAGTCCTTTCATTTCCTTCTAATTCTCCCCATTTCCTGGTATGCAAGATAGTAAGACCAGGCAGTATATGTTTTTTTCTTTCTTTTTCTGAGCAGTGCGATGTCGTAATAAGCATCTTTTGTGCGAAAACCCGCCTTAATCTCAAAATGAAAAGGTTGAATATGGCGTTGGATCATGAAATCTCTACTACCTGAAAAAATTTTAAATGAAATAATTTTATGAAGGATTTTTTTTTTAATCGTGTACCTTGATGGCGTATCCTTCTTTAGATCCGAGGTTTGTGGGTAAAAATGCTGGGCACGAAGTCCTCCGACAGAGACTATGAAAATAGGGGCATGTCGTAGATTTACGGCACGTCAAAGAACTCCAAAATTAGAGCCCATGGACTAAATCTCCCAAACCCTTCACGTCTTACTATAGATCAACAAACTATAGGCCTACTTGTAGACCTAAAATACGTCAGTTATTTCTTATTCACAGAGCTATTTTTAGACATTACCTCAATTAGGCCTATGTATAAATTACAATCTAATTGTTTTACATAGGTGACGCTTTTAAAGCGTACCTTAGACCACTTTACAATTCAATCCTCCTAGCATCCGGCGATGGGCCTACCACTTGGACCTATGCCCTCTACTTGAAATAAGTGTAACTAAGTATGTTCTGGGCAATGTAGGTTCCGCCCAGGAACGAAGAGGATAAATAGCAAACATTGTTTTAATCAAATAACTGCTAAGCCTCAGTTTGAATTGAGCTACAATAGATACAAGATGTTATCATCGCGTTCCCTCGAGCAGGATAAGAGACGTCAAATAATATCATTTTGACAAGGGAAAGAAGAAAAGTAAATGTGTCATCCATGTCAACGTCTGGATGCTAGACAACTTGTTACACTCAACTATTGTCAGGAATCACCTTCCACGTAAGAATGGCATAAAGAAATCTATTGATTAGGTAGGCTACGAATATTTGACTGGGCCTTACAGAAAGGAACTGGGAAAATGTGCTTTTTAAAGTTAATTTCATCATATACAGAATATGTGGGAGAGAAAATACAACATCGGAGTTGTAATAAAGAACAAGGACAAGAATAATGACTAGGGATAGGCTATCTAGTTTTCGTGACAGGCGGATTTTACCATTGATATAGTGATTTTTTTCTGTTTCAAATACTCCCACATCAAAATATTGTCTATTACATTCGCGAAAAAACTCCACAATTTGTGTATTCGCGAAACTTACGAAATTCTATAGGCCTACTTTAAGGGAAATCTCCAGTTCTTACAGCAAGTTGACACTTATTTGCGCGTGTGTTTTTATTTCATAGAACAGGTGCAAATATTTCGTCAGATTTCATTGTTAGGCTACGACGTTCTTTATTTCAATATTATTTTTTCAAAGTGTGATTTAGCTTAGTAACCAGTCCGTGTTTCAGTACATGGCTTATAGTATTCCAGTTAATTTTTAAAGTTTTACTTATTATATTTGTGGTTGAAAATTTCCATTGTCTCAATTTAGTAACATTGCCTGGTGTACGGGCAAGCAGAGAACAATCGGGTTAACCTGCTCTACTTGATTTCTTTGTTTATAACATTACGATACGCAACGTTCTGATTTTTTTTTACATAGCTGGACAGTAGGGGACCATGAAAACAGGCTTAAATGGGAATTGTCTATGATCCCCTACTGCGTCGTCGGGTGAACAAAATACACATGTAATTATGAAGTATAATAAGTAATTATTTAAATTTCCTTAAATATTTACCATTTCAATAGAAATTAAGACTGTCACAGTCTCTAATTACTTTTTTTTGAGAACCTTATTTAAGTTAGAAATCCAAATCGTCTGACTGTAGAAAAAATTAGTGTCTTCGCTCAAGCTATAGAAATATATAGGCCTATACAAACAAAAGAACAATTCTGTTTACTGTAAATGTAAGTCAAGTAAATCTGAAGTGTGGAAACCTGCTATCATTTTCATTTTTGGACTGTTCTGTATGAGATGTATGGAATATACCACGCATGTATTTGTATTACATAAATATGTAAAATCCTGAGGTACCTATGATTGCACGAAGGTCGATGAGTCACTATCTATTACTCACACTCAAACAAAAGGTCTTTGTTTCAGAAAAGATTAAATGATGCTTGCAATATTTCTAGGAATCAAGCGAGGGAAAGCAACGAAGAAATATACATTACACCAATACAGTTGGTGAAGAGGAAAAGCCAAGTTATAACTCTCTCTCTTTCTTTCTCTTTCATACACACACACATAATACATATTTACCAGTTTGTCAGAAAGTTGAGCTTGCATCAAAATATATTTGTACATAAGTGTTTCCATTTCGATGTTTACAGTTGTTCCCCCAGGTGCTGAAGAGGCAAGGCTGTTATTGCCAGCTTGCCTCATAGATAGATAACTGTTGGCATTACACAGTGAAACAAAGCTGAAACCATTGCTTAAGAATATTATTGTTACTGTATTATATTATTACATTATTTATTAGATTTCATTAGGATAATTCTATGAAAAAATCATATAACTGCGTTTTTTAAGTATAATAAAATTGAAGTTGTCGTAAGTTCTGGTTTGACCGTTTGACAATATCAACGTTCCTCTTTGTCAATTATGGTATAGTACATGCTAAAGGCGTAGGTTGTCGCTACTGAAGTCATTGCAAGAACCGAAAGTAGAACATACAAAGATACACACATAGCGATAGTACACACACTACCCTACTGGTATCATGGAAGAAGAATTCAACAATAAAAGTGACTGATGTTGTTCGAAAATTGGATGTATAAAGAGAATAACAGAGATTCATTGCACACTTTTTTTAACAAACTGTCATATCATAAGGGACGTTTTACTTCTTAAATTGATAAACAAAAGACTTCGTTAACACGTTACAACATTTCAGTATTTCACGTTCTTCCTGCTATTAGCCTACAGTAGGCAGAATCTACGTGCATTTGAATTTAAACATCTGCTTACATATTCCACATGATGTTTTTTATGAGAGCAAAGAAGATATGAACTCGGTTCTAATGATCCCACTCCTCGTCCTTCAGAGGACGTGATATGATAACGGACGAGATACACAAAGTGTAAGATGACATCTGTATCAGAGTCGTAGGTAGACTTGGCTGACACGGTAGGTAACCTTTATCGGCCTTGGCTAGGTCATTGGGATCCTACCTACCATTTCTACCCACAGACTTTGACCAAATTTGCTCTACAAAGAGATGTTCAACCGCACTTGTTTTACCTCCAACGGAGAGCCAATCAGTGATCTTAGAGTCCTTGCAATACCTTAAACATGCACAGACAATTAGCCTGAAGCGCATTTCCATATCACTTAGAACGCCTTGGTTTTCTATTTTTTATTACTAAAAAAGGTCATTCGTAACACCCACTTGCATCAGCAAGTTCTAGCTCGCTAGAACTTGGACTATTATAGCTTGTAAAATATTTATTACACAGAGAAATATATGTTTATTATAATATACCGGATCAACATGAATTGAGAAGAAGGTAGGATAATGATATCCTTATATTTTATGTTATGATGCTACAAACCAATTTTTCTAAACATATACAATGAATTCCTATTATTTTTCTCCTAATTATCTCTAGGCAACTCTCTAAGGCCCGGAAGTTTATGAAAAATCATATTTCTAACAAGTAATAATGCACTCTATTACATGCTAATGTTTAATGTGTACAAGACCTAAAAGAAATAACAGACAATTGATGGTTTCATGTTGCATATTGTTGCATATTTTGTTAATTTTTGCTATATATGCTTGATAATAAAATATTTGTGCATATTTTATCAATTTGTCACATTTTTAACAGCATATTTCTGACAGAGTTTTAATATTGTGCATATAAATGTTAATTCAAACATTTTCAGCATAGCCTTATTGGCTGTGTGCATGTTTTCGGAACTGGCTGTATAATAAAAGGGACGTTTCACTTCATTAATTTTCAATTTAATAAAATTTGTTGCATTGACTTTTTTGTTTTTTTGTTGAGGTTTTGTAATGTAATTTATACGCTTCTTTGTGACTTTTCCTTGCAACTTGTGCTCAGACTAGAATTCTAGACTTATTGTAAATATTTGAAAATATATTATATCTCTAACCCTAATTTACCTTCGGGTGAAATAGGGTTTAATCCAATTTTGGATATTCAATAAATAAATTTATTCAACTAATAACCTAGTAGTATATAATTATTTAATTCAGCTAACAAGAGAAGTGAGAATTAAAATTACTTAAATGACAGAACATAGGCCTACTTCATCGGATCCAGAGCATATTTTACAAATTTTAGAGCATGCTTGCATGAACATTCTGACAGAGCATTAACTTCCGGGTCTTACTGATCTCATAGACTTATTCAGGAGCACTCTTTCGTTATTATTAGGGCTAGGATTTTGATGAAAGAATGTATTTCTTTTATAGTACCCAGAAACATAGCTGATTTCGTATTTGCATGTTTTATGTTAAATGCAGCCTTTTCTGGACATATTTGTTAGGACACACTTTTGTGTGTTAGGACACATTTTGTCTCAAGCGCATTTTGTCTATTTTGTCGTTTATAGTGCATTATGGTTCAATTTTGTGCAGAAAATGCCAATGAAATATATATGCGCTTTTTAAGTTTCCTTTGATATTTTCTCTATTGATTTGTGTCACTAAAATCCATTTCTACTTCCTCTGCCCATACCATAGGTAGAGTGCGATTACTTCCACAAAGCCTTGAAGACTTAACCCAGCCAGTGAGCTTCTCAATACGTCTCGTTACCAGCTTGCGCAGACTCGCATGCGCGAAAGATCACTTAGCTACTGTTGAGCACAGAGTTGTAACCGTACTTTGTACTCAACACAGACGACAATCTCATATATAGCCCCTGTACGATTGACAATACGCACCCTACTGTTTATACTTCCACACATAACACCTAACTTCAAACATTCATTCCCCATATAACACCTAACTTCAAACATTAATTACTCCATTAAGGAAAAAGCGACAAGGAAACCAATTACACCCATCAACAGCCAATAACAGCCCCTACAGTTTGATATATTACACATAACTTTTTATTAACCCGTTCCATCATTTTAATATAAAAACCTTAATAACTCTCTTCATTTTTATCACACCCACTACAAATTAATACCATTGGAAGCCCCGTAAAATAGCCCATCAGGATTAAATAACCAGAACTATGATAACTTTCAGTTATCAGAGTTATTGATAAAAACATAAACCTAGTAACGCCTACTTCCTCTTGAGCCGTCCGGCTGGCGCCTAGCCAATTTTGACAGCTCAAGTAATTAATGACCGATGCAACTTGCCTGTTTCAACGACGAAAAACGGAATATATTTCAAATCGGATAGCAGAAGAAACTACCTTACCCCAATCAGAGCAGACTTAGACACGGACACAACCAATTGGAACTACTTACCCCCACTACCCCTTACAAAGATATTAGCAGAAAGCACGGACATCTCGTCATCTATTGATCACACGACAGCTTAGACGAAAGAACTTCAAGACACACTTCAGACATAAGACTACGTTAAACATTATTAAACTCAAGTAACTTTGCAATATATTGATATTTAAACATTATAATCCGCGCGATATAAATAGAAGTTATTATCAGCGTCGAAGCGCGTAATTTATATTATTTGGTAAAGACATTGATTTTATTATTACGAACCATTAATTGTGAACGTAAGATTGAACATTATTATCCGCGCAATACAAATAGAAACTACGAGAGAGTAAATGTAAAAGTAAATAGACATTTTCAACGGCGCGTACAAGTGAAGTAATTACTATTACAATTTAGCAAGTTACAAAGTGTTACTTACGAACTTTAACGACGTACTAAATACTACTAAATATCAGGACTTACATCATCTAATAGAACTAAATCGATTAATTCAGCATTTCAGCAAATACTAAACTTTGGAAAATATATATTAATTTGAAAAGACGACTCAACTTTTAGTTACCATTATTCCTGACACCGCCCTTTGACTGTTATCTCGATTTTCTCTAGCCACTTCCCTAGATAAGAGTTCTCTAGCTTATAACTACCCCTGAGTACTACGCCCGGCATCCCTTATTTTAATCAGAACTCCAGAACTACTACACATCTAAAAATCGCACCTACAGTGATAAATCTTCATAACCCCAGTACGGTTATAAATAGCTACCCAACTTAGTGGCAAATCTTCAGGAGAGCTACGAACGGTGATAAATGGCGACCATCGTGATTGCTTGAATTTGAAGATCGAGGGACCAGTCAATAAAATTTAATTTTTCAACAATAAAATTCAGGAACACTACACTAAACCACACACCACCAAGTTTTAAATTCTGTGAGAAATTTTACTAGAGTCAGCACACCATTGGATTATTCATCATTTCATCAATACCCCCCCCCTGGATCTTCATCTACAACATTTTCCCTCATCACCTGGGCACCTGGACATCACCTTTGGCCTGCCGCTGGACATCTGGACTACAAAAGGGTATCGTTAATCCAACTTAAGTGTCGAAAACTGAATTTTGCTCCTATTTTTATTTGAATTCAAAGTAAATTTTTTCAATTTAAATTTCAAATTTTTTTTGTATTGTAATTAATTTTTATTTTTTAGTAAATTCAATTGTATTGTATTAGTTTATGAAATTAAGGAATAATAAAGTATTCCAAATCATGGAGCCAAATTCTGATACTCCGATATTATGTTCAGAACAGAATCCTACTTCTGAATACAATGAAAGTGCCTCTGTTCCTATTTCTGACAACTTAGAAATTACTCAGCATGAAACCGAAAGTGACCTTGCTAGCTTGCCTGTTACGCAACCCCCTGTTAATATCCCAGCTGTGAGTGCACCCACCCCATCGACTTCTACTCAGAACACCATAAACTTAGACCCTAACCTTCCTTCTTTCAGTTTAGATTTTTTGTCACAAATTCAGACAATGATAGTAGGAATTTCTACACAAGTGAACGAACTTGCAACACAAAACACCACTCTTAAAAACGAGTTAAATTCCACACTAGAAACACAGAGCCAACAATTGAGAAATGAAATGGCCACACAAAATGCTACACAGAACTCCACACTTGAAAATCAAATTGCTAACATGAATACAACACTGAACTCCACACTAGAAACACAAAGCCAACAATTGAGAAACGAGCTTGCTGCACAAAATACTACACTAAATTCAACACTTGAAAATCAAAATCAGCAAATCACAACAATGAACTCTACACTAACTACATTAATCACTGAACACCGCACTCAGGTTACGTCTGAATTACAAAATTTAGACAGTAGAGTCACAGCTCAAATAGCTACTTCAGAACAAGTGTTGACAAATCATATTTCCTCAGTAGAAAGGGTAACCGCTAGCAATTCTACGAAATTGGTATCCCTTCAATCAGAACTAGACCGACTTAGGCAAAGGGTTAGAGACCAGGAAAGCCTAATCGAACAAACCAGGGAAAATGCTTTGATCCCTCATGTTTGCAATACCCCATCAACATCTGCCTCTACTTCTTCCAACCCCCCTGATCCAGTACCTCAAGCCCCTGAAATACCAGAACCACCTGCACCATTACCCAGAACCGACAATGGATTGGATCAACGAGCTGCCAGCACTAATCAAACACCCCAAAATGTTGTAAACAATAGTTTTTCATTGCACAATTCAGATTTTCCATTACCGTATTTTGAAGATACCTTGAAAACAAACCCAGTCAGATATTTAAAGGACCTAAAAACTTATTTTGCTTTACGAGGAGTCCCAGAACATCTAAAAATGATTTTTGTTAATCAATCTTTGAAAGCTAACGCAGCTCGCTGGCTCCAAGTCATCGATCCCAACAACCTCCTGTCCATAGGTCAGTTTGAGGAAATGTTTTTATCTGAGTATTGGAGCGAAAGCGAGCAAAGCCGTTTGAGATCGCGAATATTTCAAGGTAAGTACGACCGTAGCCACGGCCAAACCTATCTAGAATATTACATTTCTTTGTGTGAAAGCCGCCAACTGCTTAAACCAGAAATTTTGGAGCAAGATTTTCTAAAGGCACTCCCGTCTCACTTTCCGCCTGTAATAAGAAATTGCCTTGTTGTCGCATCTCCTCAATCCACCACTGAGATGTTAAAATTACTAAAGTCAATGCAGGACCTAACTTACACTTCCACTAAACCATCGCACCCCATTGTGTCAGCTAACCAAACTCACCGGAAAAACATTAATCTGGTACAAACTTCTGACAATCAGGAAAATTTCCAGATTGGGTCGCGGACAGGAATTTCAAATGAGGACCAGCAAAACAATGATTCTAGGGACAACAGACCTTATTGGCCCCAAACAGAGTACGTGCGAAACGCCCGCAATAATTGGCAAACCCGTGGTTTCCGTTTCAGGCCGTATGGCAATTACAATAATAGGCAAGGGAACAGTTACCGTGGTCAGAACAGACGTGGCTATGCAGGAAATAGGCCTAACTGGTTTAACCGTAATCAGTATAACCAAGGTTTCTTTCGCCCCTACTATAGAGGCTGGAATAATTTCAGGTACTCTCGCCGTAACAACAATAGTCAATATGAAAGGAACAATTCATATGAAAGTCCGAGAAATAGGCCTAACAACAACCCCCAAAGCAATGCAGAACCCCACACTCAATCCCCCATACCCACCGTGACTTTAAACGAATAAGGGTTTTACATGCTCCTTCTGTGGACAACCCTGCAACTCCTATGAATCAAAATGAAGGAAATACTGGAAATATCGATATCATACATTGTGGTAGCAACTATGTAAATAATTTTCTTGGCTTCAAAACCTCACAAACTTGTGACATAAACCCCTTGCTGGCTAGCCGTGGGAAAACAAATCATGAATCTCATATGATGAAATTTCCCAAGGCAGCAAAGAATGTTCAAAATATTCCAGTAGTTGAAAGTAACAAGTTGACACTTAATACACCTCAGGAAACAAACATAACATTTTCGGAAAATAATAAATTTCCTAATAATCTGCAACTAGAAGTAGAGAGTAACCATGCCAGTGCCAACAATGTGGAAGTACTGCCCATTGTTGACAACAATTTAATTGTTGGTAGTGTTATTTCTCCTCTTGTGAATGATGAAAGCTCCCTTATTCAGAACAGTAATAATCCTAGTCAGAATATTAATAATAATGTATACAACAATGTAAATATCTCGGGACATTTGCCAAACAACACAAACAGCGAAGAAACTGACATTGTAATTGGTATTTTGCAACGAGATGAACTATTGAGCACCCGACGTCGATCTCCGGTCATAGAGGTCAATATCGGTGAAAAAGCCTATCAAGTGACATTAGACACCGGAAGCGATGCTCAAGTCATCTCGCATTCGACGTTCCTAGAATTACAGCGCACTAAAGCGATTACGCAAATACTGCCTGTATGCGGAATGACAGCATTATTAGCTGTAGGAAAACAAAGGTGTAGGATTAAACAACAATGTTTAGTGCCTATTACCTTAGCTGGACAGACAGTAGAAATATTATTTCTAGTGATCCCTGGACTTAATCTGCCCATTATTGTTGGTTTAGAGGTATTCCAACAATTAGAAGGAATAATTAACTTCAGAAATGAAAGTTTCGCTTTCATTGATGAGAACAGGCAGGAGCAAGTTATTCCTTTCTGTGACAAGACACCTCACCCTCCTGCGACCGCTCGCTGTGAACCAGATGTGAGCCAGGAAGAATTCTTCATTGAAACTCTGTCAGTTTATGACCAACCCCTCCTCCAACTCAGTACAGATGAACCCTCTTGTATACAAACAAGAAATGACCCGCTCTCTACAACAGAACTTTTAAGCGAAAATAACACACAAACTGAACTCCAAATAAATCACATTAACACACTAGATGAAATTAAAGGATTAATCACACTTAAAGTACAGGAAGCACACGATCTAGACCCCGCTACACGGAAGGATTTATTTGACGTGCTGTACAAGCATAAGGACCTATTTTCCAATAAGATTGGAAAGTGCCGTTTGTACACGCATAAAATAATCCGTCCATCTACCACTGTAGTAAGACACAAGCCCCGACATATCCCACTCAGTTTGCGTGAGAAAGTCTCAGCTGTCATACAGGACATGTTATCACAAGGGATCATTGAAAATTCTACCAGCCCCCATTGCAACCCCCTGTGTATAGTACTTAAGCCCTCTGGACAAGTACGTCTTACAATTGACGCTAGGTCAATTAATTCTGACTCCCAAGAAGACCATTATAGACCTTTGACATCAGATGAACTTCTTACCCGTGCTAAAGAAGGAAACTATTTTTCTACAACAGACTTAGTTTCTGCCTTCTGGCAAGTACCCCTGGATGTAGAGTCACGCGATTTAACTTCTTTCAATTATCAGGGACGAAATTTCCGTTTTACTCGAACACCCTTCGGGTGCCGCACTTCCTCGTCTGCCCTCTTGCGTGCATTAGCTCTGACCTTTGATTGGCAGACGGATAACTTCATTATCCCCTACCTTGATGATATTCTGGTAGCCTCCAAAACCAAAGCTGAACACCTGTCCCACATAGACCAGACTTTGGGAAAACTATTACATGCAGGTTTCACCCTCAATATTTCGAAATGCCACTTTTTTCAAAAGGAGGTGAAATTTCTCGGATATATTATATCCGGGAAGGATTGCCGAATAGATGAAGAAAAAGTGGAAGCCATCTTGAAAATCCCAGCCCCCCGTAATCAGAAGCAACTTAGATCTTTTCTTGGCGTATGCCAATACCAGTCACGCTTTGTAATCAATTACTCCCAGGAACTTTGCCCCTTAAAGCCACTCCTCAAGAAAAATCAAAAGTGGACATGGACCCCAGAGCAAGATGCTGCCTTTAACCGGGTTAAGCAATTGTTTGCGGAGTCTATTAAGCTTCAGAAACCGGAAGAAGGAGAAATGCTGTACGTGCAAACCGACGCCAGTGCAAAAGGCATAGGAAGTATCCTTTTTCAGGTGATAGATGGCGAAAAACGCATTATTGCGACTGCTAGTAAAGGTCTGACTATCTCCCAGTCCCGAATGTACCCCACAGAGCTTGAAGTGTATGCAGTCTATGAGGCCCTCAACAAATACAAACACTACATTTACAACCGTAGAGTCACCGTATTATGCGACCACATGAGTCTCAGTTTCCTGAAACAGTGTAAGTTAAGTAACTCACGTGTATCACGTCTGATCAGCGCCATCACAATGTACGATATTGAAATCCAACATATTAAAGGATCGCTAAATTATCTTCCCGACCTGTTTTCACGGTTGCCTAACCACCCTGGAATGTCTAGTTTAGAAGGTCAGGTTGAAAAAGAAGTGAAAATTATGAGAATTTCCGTTAATGACCGACATCAGTTGAATAAGAAACTTGGAAACTTATCAAAATTGCAGTCTGAAGACCCCTATTTGTCCACTATTCAGAGTGAGTTGCAGGAAATCCAACCACCAGCCCCTAGCCCAGTAAATGAAAATAATGTACAGAGTACCTTAGCTACCCATAATGGCATCATTTACAAACTCTGTGGAAAGGAAAACCCCGCCTGGCGCCCATACATCCCCTCTTCTATCGAAAACGACATTATTGTCAGTTACCATGAAAATCTAGCCCACAGTGGAACAGAAAAAATGATCGATTCCATTAGCGAGCATTTTTATATCAAACAACTTGGTAGGAAAATCAGACTTTTCCTGAAAACATGCCATCTATGTCAAGTAGGCAAAAGTAAAAACACCGCCTACGAAGTTTCAGTCAATTCTATCGAAGCTACCAAGCCTAACCAATTGATTTGTGGTGACATTTTAGGTCCTTTGGTGCGGAGTAACTTCGGTTGCCAGTTCATCTTTGTTATGGTGGACACATTTTCTAAGCTAGTTGCCTTATACCCCCTCCGTAATTTATCTACGAGTATTTGCTTGAAAAAGGTAGAAGAATACGTGAATATTTATGGCAGCGTTGAATCTTTTCTTACGGATAATGCCAGTATCTATTCTAGCCCCAAATGGAACTCAGGACTGTCAAAACTAAATATAAAGACCTTACACTGCTCAGCTTATAATCCATCAGGCAACATATCAGAAAGATATATCAAACAAGTAATTTCATACCTCCGATTGTTAACTCATAGACAACACAAAAATTGGTTCAAGTACATAAAGCCCATTCAGGCTATTCTCAATGAAACGCCACACCATGTCACTAAAGAAATCCCGTTGCAAGTCGTAACACACTGTAAAATAGACCCTCTCTTCAAGAACACCCCTCCTGTGTTACCGACATGCCATAGATCAGATCTTGACATCTGCAATTCCATCCTCAAACGCCTTCAGAGCAGGTGGCTTAAAAGAAAGCAGAAGCCCAGACGCATCCGCAAAAAGTGGAACCCCGCTCCTGGAGATTACGTACTTTTAAAGTCACATGTAATTTCTAGCACACTTCACAATCGTCAGAAAAAATTCAGCCTCCCTTTTAAAGGCCCCTACCGTGTCAATGCAAAGTTTGGAACTGACACCTTCCAACTAACCAACATCAAAAACCCCAAGAAAATCCTTGGCAAGTACAGGAAACACTTGCTAAAGCCTTATCATGTAATGGCCCACAGACCATAAGACAGCAGAAAGTTTAAAGCAGAAGGAGAAGTAAAAAGGATTATCGACCAGGACTCAGGAAAACGTTTTATCAGAC
Source organism: Ectobius pallidus (assembly GCA_964059195.1). Lineage (NCBI taxonomy): Eukaryota > Metazoa > Arthropoda > Insecta > Blattodea > Ectobiidae > Ectobius > Ectobius pallidus. Next base: position 119,689,118 of record CAXKWD010000007.1, on the reverse strand, counting down.
TGACATTGTAAAATAATTAGAGTGATTCATACTTCTCAAATTAATGTTTTACCTGACGTTATATATAACGAATGTGATACTTACAAGGTAGAGTGTAATTAGCCTCCCCGTGGCTGTTGCAAAGACTATGATGAGATGATTCTTATTCTATAAAATAGAGTGAGACATCACAACAGCCATGCCACTACAGATATAAGTGCAACAAATAAGTTTATTGCCATTGTTAGTGAATCTTTGTATATATGTAATTTTAAGATAGGCCACTCCCTTTATTTATTCAACTGAAGAGTTAAAACATTCATTTGACAAAGGTAATCACACTATTATTTGAAGTAGTAAATAAGTAAACATTGAAATTTCGACATATTTGAATTTTATTGGAGTAGTACACAGAGTAAGAATAATTAAATTTTGTTAATTTTTCAAAAAGAAAAATTATTTTACATAAACAATATGGACAGGAAATAACCCTCTCCCTACACTAATTAAGTAGAATTGTATAGCAAAAGTGAAGTAAAAGAATGATCAGAGTTAAGTAAGAATTTGAAAGTGAAATAGTTGTTGAGAAATATGTGTGTTAACAAATAAGAATCTTGAAGGTAAAACAATGAGGAATATAACAAAAGGTAAGAAATAAATGTATGATAAACAAGATGAGTGAATAATTAAGATGGTACAATATATGTCTACGAGGAAAATATGAAGTAATGATAGTTATGAAGTGAGAAATATGAGAATAAATGAGGAAATATGATAACTAGTATTAAAAGAAATATGAAAGAAAAGAATGATAATGAGTATTGAGATTAATAAAGAAATTGTGAAGGTAAGACATAAAAGATGATTTATGAGGTTAGAATAATGGAAACAAGGTAAAAGAATATTGAAAGAATGAAAAAGGAACATTAAGAAATGATTATTAATGAGGTAAATAGATAAAAAGGAGTAGGAAGAAAACATGTGTAATCTGAATATAATATCAGTGTATTAAGTAGACCAATGAGGAAGATTAGCGTACTCCAACGTTTGACATCAACAACATATGGATTAGCATCAAAAATCAGCGTTATGCGAGAAGCTATTGAAATTAATATTAATATCAAGAAATTCGAGTGTATTTTATAATTTTATTTGTGTATAAGGTATAATTATGATTTTGTTTTACTAGTTAATCAAATGGACTATGAACTCAGCAAAATGTGTACTACGACCAAGAAGAAAAGTGACCAATTCAAGGTAAAATTATGTTAAAAGTGTATTTTATTGATTATGAATTTATTTGTGTATGTGTAATTACGGCAGAATTAATCAAAAGTATAGATGATGTAAGGATCTAAATTTTTCAAGAACAGATATTGAAAACAAAGACAATTGATCGAAAAGCTAATATCAAAAGAAACCATAATAGAGAAATCCCACGAAATGATTCGAAGTGACGACGGAGGATTATTTTAGGGAATCGAAAAATTAAATTTCCATATTTCATTCAAAACTAAACACCGCCACTCTTCAAATTCCAGATTGGGTATTATAATGATCATAAAATCCCGCTTGTATTGACGTCGACATCTCTACATCGCGTGAGTTTTTTAATCATTATGCGGACATCTTGTAACCGTACTTTGTACTCAACACAGACGACAATCTCATATATAGCCCCTGTACGATTGACAATACGCACCCTACTGTTTATACTTCCACACATAACACCTAACTTCAAACATTCATTCCCCATATAACACCTAACTTCAAACATTAATTACTCCATTAAGGAAAAAGCGACAAGGAAACCAATTACACCCATCAACAGCCAATAACAGCCCCTACAGTTTGATATATTACACATAACTTTTTATTAACCCGTTCCATCATTTTAATATAAAAACCTTAATAACTCTCTTCATTTTTATCACACCCACTACAAATTAATACCATTGGAAGCCCCGTAAAATAGCCCATCAGGATTAAATAACCAGAACTATGATAACTTTCAGTTATCAGAGTTATTGATAAAAACATAAACCTAGTAACGCCTACTTCCTCTTGAGCCGTCCGGCTGGCGCCTAGCCAATTTTGACAGCTCAAGTAATTAATGACCGATGCAACTTGCCTGTTTCAACGACGAAAAACGGAATATATTTCAAATCGGATAGCAGAAGAAACTACCTTACCCCAATCAGAGCAGACTTAGACACGGACACAACCAATTGGAACTACTTACCCCCACTACCCCTTACAAAGATATTAGCAGAAAGCACGGACATCTCGTCATCTATTGATCACACGACAGCTTAGACGAAAGAACTTCAAGACACACTTCAGACATAAGACTACGTTAAACATTATTAAACTCAAGTAACTTTGCAATATATTGATATTTAAACATTATAATCCGCGCGATATAAATAGAAGTTATTATCAGCGTCGAAGCGCGTAATTTATATTATTTGGTAAAGACATTGATTTTATTATTACGAACCATTAATTGTGAACGTAAGATTGAACATTATTATCCGCGCAATACAAATAGAAACTACGAGAGAGTAAATGTAAAAGTAAATAGACATTTTCAACGGCGCGTACAAGTGAAGTAATTACTATTACAATTTAGCAAGTTACAAAGTGTTACTTACGAACTTTAACGACGTACTAAATACTACTAAATATCAGGACTTACATCATCTAATAGAACTAAATCGATTAATTCAGCATTTCAGCAAATACTAAACTTTGGAAAATATATATTAATTTGAAAAGACGACTCAACTTTTAGTTACCATTATTCCTGACACCGCCCTTTGACTGTTATCTCGATTTTCTCTAGCCACTTCCCTAGATAAGAGTTCTCTAGCTTATAACTACCCCTGAGTACTACGCCCGGCATCCCTTATTTTAATCAGAACTCCAGAACTACTACACATCTAAAAATCGCACCTACAGTGATAAATCTTCATAACCCCAGTACGGTTATAAATAGCTACCCAACTTAGTGGCAAATCTTCAGGAGAGCTACGAACGGTGATAGAGTGAAGATCACGCAGCACAGTCGTAGAAATGTTGACAGTCGTAGAAAATACTAGTTGAGTGCAGGGATAATGTCGCAGCGAGAAAGAGACAGACGACACGTGGAGTGAGATAGAAGAGCTGAGCCAATCAGGGTGCAGCTACCTCCCCTAGGCAGGAACTCTAGGAACGGTGACACTCGCTCCTAAGGTTTTGTGTAAAAACCCAGAGACTTTGTGGAAGTAATCGTACTCTACTATTGGTAGAGGAAGTATTGTTTTCGACCCCCAAATTCGAAGTTGAGTTTTTAACATAAATACACGTTTTGAGAGTCCCTGAATAAAAAAAATACTGCAATCATTGCATGGCCAGGTGGCTTCCATTTGTTAGGAGGAAGAGTTTGCCGGCAGCTCAATCCACGCTCTCTATTTTTACCGCACCAATCTGCTAGTTACCTCAGCCAATCAATATCTAAGAATGTCTTGGGACAGCTGTGACAGTTATTATCGCCGCACTCAATTCGTTGACAGTTAACATCAAAGAAGTCGCCGCCGCTTGGAGTAGTTGCCATACTGCACAGTGTTAGTAAACAGAGCGGGAAGATGTAGATGCAGCAAAACACTTACGTGGCAATGACATTGAGCAATGAGAGAATTGGCAACACGAATTTAGTCAGCGGTTTCTTTTGAGAAAACCTTTTACAGTAACAACAAGCATTGTAATATGAGAACAAAGCGAGCCGCCCGTCAACGTTATGAGTGTTTTAATACTCGTCTACTCCGCGTGGAGGGAAACGAGGGTTGCAAGATCTAGTTACAGTAAACAAGTGTGAATTGATTAAAATGAAGGAAGAACTGAGGTCAGAGATAATAATGCGAGAATATTGCAACGTTGCTTTTGTTTTGGAAAGCGGAAACCAAGATCGAATTGGTAAGATCAATTAACATAAAGAAACAATGATTTAATGGTTTATTCCTTTGAAGCCGCCTGGCTGTGTAATGAAAAACTCTACTTTATCACTGTTTATTTAATTGTGTAGTTAGATACTCAAATAATGTTACTGTTATATAATCAAATTCATTAATGTTACTGTTGTTTAGTAATTGTTTATGTTCTTTCTCTATATACATGGCAGAAGACAAATGCACATCTGTGCTGAACTCCGTTGATCCATGGAACATTACTCACAAGTGATATTTGTTGTGAATGTAGGTTAGTATTTCAGAGACTTGGTGACGAGACAGACAAAACAATCTGGTGCTGATGTCATCTCTACATGACTCGCAATTTCAATATAAGCATTTAGCATGAGTGGAGTAGGCGTGGTCCACGTCTCCTACTGTGCACTTATTTACGATATTTATGTCATATATGTTTATTCATTTTCAGTTAAAGTTTCTTTTGTTTCTGCTGGAAGATTTTAATCTGATTTCAAGAAAAAAATTAGACCTTCCGTAAGCTCTGCTTAATGAATCGATCTGCAGCTTAACTCAGAAATCGATTTAATAAATAACTTATTTTCTGCATATCTTAATTGCAATTATCACTGATTAAATAAAAGCATTTTGGCACTTTGTTACATCGGTTTACCTGATTTTTATTTATTGTTCATTCTTCTTTTCTTTAATGCCTTCTTTTCATTTTCTTTGTCTGTCTTATTAATTAATTTATTTATTTGTTTCTCAATGACTTGTTTACTGTTAGTACCGGCACTATATTTCACAAGCGTTTTCACAACGAATTTTTTATCGCCCCATGACTGGATTGTTGATTACCAGAGCCCGGATTCTGATGACCTAAAAATGTTTGAAAAATGACCTATAAAAATGACCCTAAATTTTAAAGAAAATGACTTAATAATTATAAAAAATGACCTAAAAACTGATATTTTATTCATAAAAAATTATTATTGTACACACAAAGTTATAGAGTAATTTGGACAAAATTCTAAAAACTGTAAATAACTGTACTGTTGTGAATGTTGTTTTCTCACAGAAATTTTACTGGCACTGAGGAACTAGCGAGTCAAACTTCGGCATTTCCTTTTGTGACCTGCCGGATTATATTATTGTTTATTGAGGGTAAACAGTAGTTTTCACTTTCAAATCCAAGCAGGTGGCAGACTCTGGTGCCAAGTCAATCTAATAACAATAGTAATAAGTAATAATACAAAATTTTGGCGTTTCTTTTATTCTCATTTCCGACTGAGACATGACAACATTTCAACACCGAATTTTTCCTTCTTGCATTAAAGAAACAACACTTCAAAGACAGCACCGCTAGCGACGAAAAAAGTTAATACAATCAATGTAAACGTATGAAAATGACTAAATAAGGAAGTAAAAATGACACGAAAATGACAAAATAATGACGTAAAAGTTAAATTAGTGCCCTAAAAATATAAAATTGCATAAAATAACAAAAAAATTACCTAATAAAAACGTATTTCTACAATCTAGAGGCCCTGATTAGGATTTATCTACAAGTTGGCAATGTCTATGCAGCATCAATAAAAAGATGACATGTCATTAGAACCCGGGCCCTGTTGGTTACTAAAGACAGGGTTTCCATGCAAATGCGTGTTTTCATGTAAGCTTGTTACAGCTCTCAAAGCTTGTTAAATTTCCATTTCATGGCTTACTAATTCCAAATAAGTACACTTTTCCGTGCATATTTGTACGTTTTGCTCTTTTTATGGATAATTTCATGCATAATGTATATTTCGGTGTTTTAGGCTTAATAATGCAAATTTGGAAATGTATCTTGCATATTACCTTCATTTTTTTAAAAAAAGAATGAGATTGCATATTTTATATTAAATCTCATGATATTGCAATAATCAATGTGCATATGGAGAAATAGCACCTAAAGATGAAATCGACAAAATTATCAATGTAAATCCTGATCACGGATTTATGTGTTCCATCAAAAATAATTTGCTGTGAAAATGTTGAAGATAGAGAGAATTTGGCCTTGCATTGTCGCAAATACCATTTAAGTTTGCACCTGTCAATTCTTGTGACGTAGAAAAGTAATTTTCTGCGTAAAAAAAATTGACAGCTAAAAGCATGAACTTCACCACTAAAAATTTGGAAAGGCTGTTAGTAGCACATTGTGCCACTCGAAAATAGAATGTAAGTATGAATTTTTTTGATGGTGTATATTTTAGTATTCTTTCCCTTCATTGTGCACATTTAGTATTTGATATCCTGTCTTCACTAATTAATGATTTCACAGTTTTGTAAACAATTGCTAATGTATAGATGTATAGATGCATTGTCGTTTTAACGAAAAGTCATACAAACCATGAGAAGGGGTCGTAAATTCTTTTCTTAGAATGAATCCGTTCATATATTACATGTTACATTTACATTTATTATGACTTTTTAAACGGCTGATGGCAATGATGCTAGTCTTGACAATAGAGCCTTAGATCGGCCTCGAAAATTCGGCATTCTTCTAAACAACTACTGTAGGCTACCTGGTTAGAAACCCGAGTAGGCCTATCTTATTTTATACGTCGGCTGTTATTTTTTAGTAGGCCTAGTTACAGAATACAGTTTGAGAATCAGGAAGTAAAAGTTAAAAAGTAGAGTGATCCCTATGAAGATTCCAGTAGGTTGAGGCTACCAGGTTTTTAGACAGTCGGATTTGAAAATGGTAAGGTTGTCGGAACTATGCACTATGCACCGGCCGCCTTTACCTCCAGGATTACTCCTAGCATTCATTCCTGTTAGAAGCCGAGTAGACCCAGTGTATTAGTGCCACCATAAGGATTCGTTTAGAATCGAACCCGTGATCTATCAACCAGGAAGTAACCAGGAGATATAGGGGGAGCTTCTGCGTATATAACAATCGAACATTACAGCATTATGCTACAAGAAAGAAGCAGAAACATCTACTTGGTCTGCCTCCACTCGCCCCTTTGCATAGTTGAAAAAGCTTTCTTGAAACAGGGTTAGTACTATTATTCATTATTTACAATAATACCATTCAATATTTTCTTCTTTCTTTCTTTATCTTAGTTTTACCTTTCCCTTTTGGATTTAAGCGACCCAAGCCGCCCGGGCCTGTCGGGAGAGGGATTATCATGGTTCACATACATACTTTTTTGACCAGACAAGGACATGTTCAGCCCAATGCCGGGGCCACCTCCGAGACAACACGAACACATAGGACGAGACACACCATTCATACACACACTCACTCCAAACAAGGCGAGGATGGGATAAAGATGATAATGACGGCCAGATGATATCTGGGGACCACAAGGGCCTAAAGTTACCCGACATTTGTCTCACAGGTGAAGGAAAACCCCAGATAAAAAACACCTAGGCAACGAACGCATCCCCTACGCCACAGCGGTGGACCCAATTAATACTAATAATACTAATTGCGGAATCTAAAACCAAGAAAGTCAATTTCAGACATTTAAATAAATGTTAAACGACCCTTTGGTTTTCAAATTCAATGCTCCTCAAGGGGAAAATAGGAAATCACCCTCCAATCATCAGGATAGGACAAGACCGGATCCCATATGTTCGAGAAACAAAGTATTTGGGTATAACCTTACAAGAAGGTAATAAATTCACCGCTCATATTCAAAGAATCAGTGCTACAGCTAACAACCTATTTCAGGCCCTAGCCAGACTTTCTGGACAGCAGTGGGGATACAAATTCACTAACTACCGTAGGCCTATACTTTACTCTGCTATTTTTGAGGCTATTGTCTCGTACGCTGCAAACGCTTGGGCCACTAAGCTTAACACACATCACATCCGCAAACTCAAATCTGCCCAGCGACATTCTCTCTTGCGAATAACTAAAGCCTACTCCACTGTTTCGAATGATGCTCTACCAGTCATAGCTGGTGTTCTTCCTGTTGATCTCCTGCTTGAGGAAAGGATAGCCAGGTACAAAGTGCGGAAGCAAATTAATTTTCAATTAGGTAATATTCAAATCGGACCAAGGGAATTTGAGAGCTTAGATCGATCACATCTTTATGAACGCATACACTCACAGTTAATAGATATTTGGCAGCAAAAATGGGCAGTTGCCCAAAACGGTAGCATCACTCGTGACTTTTTCCCAAGTATCAGAAATAGACTTAAAATACCATGGATTAAACTGGACCACTTCGTCACACAGTTATTAACTGGCCATGGCAACTTTGCCGCTAACTTAATCCGCTTCAATCTCACAGACGACGATCTATGCGCTTGTGAGGACAGCGAACCAGACACCATGTATCATATGCTGTATACTTGTCCTCGATATCGAGAAGCTCGACTACTCCTCCACGAAGCCGCCAGGGCAGAGGAGGAAGCCTGGGCACCGGACCTCACGTTCTGGACGCGTAAAAACACCTTCCCAGCACTTAAAACCTTTGCAAAAACAGCACTTCTTGAAAAGTCTATAGCAAATTAACACATCAAAGTAGACGGTCATTTGGCCACTACTCCAGTCCGAACGAGGTTTTTTGAGGGGTTTCCCTCGTTCTTAGGGGAATGCCGGACTGGTCAATAATCCCCTCAAACAGATACACGCACTACAAATCTCTAGAATACATAACTACAAGTCACTAAAAAAACACACTCGGGAAATATTGCACATAAGACCTATCCTACGCCAAAATACAAAGACACAAGTACACAGCCCAAACACGTCACACCATCAACATCCCCTACGGATGTACATAAGGGCACAATAGGTATACACACATCACATATGGTTACCAAAATTTGGTTTGACAGGCTTAATTGCTTGGCACTCCGGGAGCAAGGGTGGGCAAAAAAAAAAAAAAAAAAAAAAAAAAAAAAAAAAAAAAAAAAAAACCTTTAGTTTTACTTGCTTAAAGCATATCATCTCCGCGGAATTTGCAATAATATTTGAAGTTGACAAATTGCACAACGAGGTCATGCCGAAGGTGGGAAGTCAGAGTGTAGGCATTACGAACGACAACTGCTATATACAGACAGAGTGTAGGAATATAATTGTACTGTTATAAAACTCAAATCTTACACAAACTCGAAACTCATGTAATGAAAAAAGACGTAGGCCTACTTAACAGATGTCACGTGAAGTTTCGACCATATTGTTCACAACGTTACTCCTCTCCTACAACATTCTTCTTTTCTGTTTTAAACTATTTAAATGCGTCACCTCCACATCTCTACCTGAAATAATATAGACCTACTTCAGCTGTATATACTGTACAATACAGTACATGCTACAGGATCACTAAACCAAACCTAATGAAGTACGACCTTTCACATTAGGACCTCGAGTGTCCAAACTTTCCGATATCAGGTATAATTGTCGGAGATGACATTGTATTACTTTATTTGAATTATAATTGTTTTATTTTACCTGGTGAAATTAAGGCCATTAGGCCTTCTCTTCCATTCAACCAGGATTATTACAACTGAACTTTACAATAATGCAATAGAGAGTATGATATGAGCACAATATAGTTACGGATACACAGAAACACGATTAGGCCTATACTATTATCATTAAAGGCTTAAGAACTAGTTCTCTAGATATAATACAATACACTAAAACAAATAGGCCTATGTTAAATAGTTTACTACTTACTGAGATTAAACTATTACTAAGAAATGTAAAATGCAAGAAAAATGAAAAATTGTGGATAGTTGGAAACGCTTACAGTAGTTAGATATGTAATGATTTATTGTTATTATTAATGTGTAACCAAGTCCCTAACTATGGCATCATTGGTCAGCTTGCGTAAGAATTGTATTTGTGTTTGACAGTTCCTACAGTTCTCAGGTAAAGGATTCCAAGATCGAGACATGTAGACGACTTTATATGTATGAGAAAAGAACATTCTTACGCCACCTTTGCTTTTTACACTTTTTTTGCTTCTTATAACAAATCTTTTTACATTTTTTTATATTTTCATACTGAAGGCCCATTTGATTCTATTTATATTATGTAAAGCTATGTGTTCTCTGTTCTGTGTCATGAAGTCATCATTTAAGTGCAGAAGGCAGTTAACCCGTGTATTGTCACATTTTCAAATAAATAAATACCTAATCCATAGGCCTAATAATATTGTGTAGTATTGAAAAGAAGATCGTGTGACTTCAGTCTTTTATGTACAAAAATTACTATAAAATTAAAGATGAATAAGATATTAATAAAACTTATTCCTCAGGTTTTTTTTGCCTATTTCTCATCATTTTTTTCTTCTACCCATGCTTCCTCTCTTTATCGCTTTAGCTATGTGCCTCTTTATTATCAATAAAATACCATCCTTATTTCTTCTCCGCTTCTTTCTCCAAGACGCCATCATCTCGTTCCAGAGGAGTCCTATTTTTTATATAATTTATTACAGTAGCGTAAATCTTTATTCTACAAAGAAAACTTCTGTAGAATTCTAGATTTGAGTAAGAAAATAAAACGAAAGCTGCTATGACCATTCTACAAAAAAAGGAAGGAAACATTCAGATTCCACCCCCATACCTAATACGTTTGCTAGAGGTAGAGGAGATCGGACCACCCACGTTGATGAGGAAAGATGATGGACGAAACGAATAAAAAAAAACACGCACTCCAGTAAAAGATTTTTACAGTTCATAGGCCAGGAGGAACCACGGGGAAAGGAAAAGGATATACCTGTGGCAACTTGCATGTCACGGACGCTGTTATTTTTTATGCCATGTTAACATTTTTCTTGCAAAGTTTGAATTTGTAATTTACGAGGCTTCTATAGTAGCCTACCGTTACTGTACGACTGAGCGGTGTATATCTGACAAAAGAAATAATATTCTGACCACAACATAGAATAGCAGTATACATAATGTCGCGTTAATGTATTTCCTCGACAAATGAACGAATTTAAAAAGTAGAAATTTAGCTCTTTTTATCCCTAGATGGACAGTAGCCGGCCATGGCAATTCTTTCAAATGTATCAGGCAGTCTACAGCGAAACCCTAACTAATGTTTACATAGTAATATCATTAGCTTACCTGGAAGTCTCAAAAACCAAGAAGCTAATATTTTGAATGACGCCATGAATTATGAACCCCAGCAAAGCTCATATTCTTACTGTAACTAAAATAATTTAAAACATAATAATTTACGTTGAATTACTTTCTTTCTTTGCCTTAATTAGCCTACATATACCTTTCCCTTTAGGGGCATTTAAGCGACCCACGGCGCCCGGGCCTTACAGGGCCGTGACCTATCGCAAGAGGGATTATCTAAGGATCACACAGCCTACAGACAAGGACAATGGAGGGCCTCCCCGGATGAGTGATCAGCCCAATGCTGAGCTGAATTACTATTACCAATTATTTGTAAGAATTTATCTAAGCTTAGGTTCATAATATTTTATTTATACCATCGTCATGTGTTTTGTGAGAACTTAGGCTACACGCTTCAAGTATTTAGTATCAATGCATAATCAAATTATGGATACGGATACGCCGTAACAAAGTACGTGGCTTCTGAGGATGCTATAAATAATTCTGATATACATTGAGTTTAATTGGTTATGTTTGAATAATCTTTACATTCTCAATCCAAACCAAACGTTACTTTTAATAATTTTGTGTTAAATATGTAGCCTAACTCAAATAATTTTAGTAAGTTATATTTGAATGTAAATAAAAAATACAAAAAATGTATATATTGATAAATATGTTGAAGTATGGCGAATTTACGAAATATTCAGCTACAGTATCTATCTAAGTTTATTTAAGGTAAATTTACGGCCGAACAAGTCCCATCAGTCAATATAATTTACTTACACTTATTTTGCAGACCTAGGCTACTTGTATGTGGGTGGGGGTAGGTCTATCGTCACATGTCATGTGATAACAGACAAACGCAATATTGGGGGACACAAAAAATGTATCCCGAGTTTTTCACTTCGAATTAAAGTTTTTTTTTTTAAATAAAACTTAAATTTTACAACTTGGGAACTACAAGTTTAAGCTCTTCCCGAAAACATATCGCCCTATCCCAGATTTGAACCTTTCTTTATTTTTTTATAGAGTATAACGTAGATAGCAACAATATGGACTCAGAATTCAATATTTCTGGTCATTCTCACAATAAATAGGCTAAGATCTAATGGTTCTTCATCTAAACAAAGGTACCCTAGTCACCAAGACAATTTCTGGCAATCGTATAGTCTGCTGGAACTTATATTTATCTGCCCTTTTATTCGGCCTTCAATTATTAACAATAAAATTCCCGATATTAGTTTTGTTTCTAAAAAAGAAAGAGTATTCATAATTTTCAAGAACGAAATGACTGGAAAATTATTTTTTCTTTGGAAACTTTAATTGAATTTGGTACCCACGACTTTATATCGTGATGTAATTAAGAAGTATTACATGCCAGTAATAACAGTGTGTTTTCTTTCTTTGTTCGATCATGCATCCCATTCGATTAATTGAAAGTAAAATATACATCATGGCAGTCTGTTGCTTGTAATGGGAACTAGATTGGATGCGGGACATCCATTCTTTCTATGAAAGGATTAGGTTATATTACAAGCATGCTGACCTTAAGGTCGTAAATCTTGAACTCTTCCCTTTATAATACAGAGTAACATTTCTACAAAACGAAGTACAACTCTCAAAAGAAGGCATTCAGAGTAGGAATTACCTCCTTCAAGCATGACATCCCCATCTATTTCTTCTTTCTCCTTACTATTGGGATTCAAAATTACATGGCAGTTTTTTTTACTTTCGTTTAGATCATAAAGAAGAAACGCGATGAGTGAGCGTGTACGACTCATATAAGAGGCGATTTAAATTCTCAAGACATCCCCTCTTCTCCTCTTCCTTTTCTCATCCCCTTCTTATATCATGTCAAGCATTCTCCTGTGAACTTTAATCCCTGAATCCATTTAGTTGGACCAGACCTCAATGATGGCACTCTCAATTTTCATGGTTCAGTCAGGCTTGATTAGAGATCGAATGACAAAAAAGTAAGATTAAAGACTGACAGTCATAACTAAAGAATGTGATAAATTGTTGTAACGTGGCTAGAATGCAGTAGAGTGAAATATGTAGTGTAATGATGCTAGTGTATCATGATAGGAGAGATCATCTGTCAAATCACATTGCAATAGTCTCTACTATAACAAGCATATTCAAATTTGATGTTACATGCATTCTTTTTAATCTTTGTAATCGTGATCTCCTGTAGGAGCAGGAAAATATAAATAATGGAAGATATGGTCCTAATATTAACATTGCACTTTTCAAATTTCCGGAATCTTATATATATATATATATATATATATATATATCTTAACAAAAACGAGTGCATAATATTAATTTTACATTTTCCTCAAATATTTCATTATACTCTGATATCTGATATACTGAATATCCTTTTTATAAAAATCGGTGGGTATAGACTCAACAACAACAAATTTTTCATTAGTTGCAGATGATTTAGGCCTATTATTTAAAACACTTACATATAACTTAAAAAAAAAAAACTGTATGATAATTTTTGGAGGACAAGGACATATGGACCCAGAGTTAAAGTTAAACATTTCATAAACTTTGAAGCAACATAGCCTACGATTAACTTAATAGGTCTATACCTTACGAAAAAGAATGCAAAATGTATAAGCAAAAATGGCGAAACAAAATAAGCCTAATAGACAAAACCTTTAGCTTTCAGTAGGCCACATAGAAATGGATGTAACATACTTTCAGAGTATCAAATAGACTGCAAGTTATCATAAAATATGTGGAATCATTCGAAAACCTTTAGAACCGAAAATCAAAATAATAATAATATAGAGTTACAAGCAGACATCGGTTTACCATAATATCTGCATCTTTGTTTAATTAGAACTTTCTGCTCCAGTGGTATGTAACAAAACTAGAAGAATTGGTAATGAAACTACATTTTTGGGTTCATCTTATTAACCTCAATATTAGATACAATTCTATAATAATTATATAAATAACAAAATTAATGTGTGCCTGTCTTTAGCTTAAGTGACAAATATGCTATATTGCTATTATCTATAAGGTTGGTCATAAACTGATATTTTGTTTGAGCTGATCCTATAAGCCTGGAACATTATGGGTTACATGAAATTCCAAAGCCATTTTTTTTTAAAAGAGGGTTAAAACCTTAAGAGTAAAGAAGATGTAGGAAATATGTTATGGCAGACCTCAGGAAATTTTGATAAAGCAAAGCAAGCATTTAAATTGTCAAATTCTGGAACTTATGTCAAATTCTAAATAACATAATTTTGTTCGACCATACAATAATAAACTTATTACAAGCATAATGTGTCATAACTGTAACTTAATGCCATCCATTAAAGTACAGATTTTCATTAAAACGCTGGTATTTTAACGATTATTATCGAACATGGAACGATCATGAAACCTTGAGAGAAGCAAATGAAACTGCTTAATAAACAACATGTATTTTAAAAAATAATTTCTGTTCGTGTAACTTGTAATATTATTCTAAACTGAGTAATGCTGTGTTGTAAAAATCAATTGGTTTCAAGAAAATAGCCAAGAAGAAGCTTCGCCTTTACCGCTCGCCATCAGCTGCCAAGTATTGCAGAAAACTAGAACTACGAGAGCTTACTAACAGCTTATTGCCAAGGCCTACAGTTTCGTTTGTTCGATGATTCTAAAATCGCATGCAACTTACCTTTAATGGCAATTAAGATATTCGTATGGAATTAATGAAAGAAACTTCCTACATTCCTAGAAACATGTATCTGAAACACTGTTTACCAGTCTGGAACAAGTCTGACCAGACACTTGTAAAAGGATGTTCAATACAAGTAAAACAAAATATCAGTTGTATAGCATTGCTTTAGTGAATATGATACTCAGTATCAAGGCCATGGACAGATAAAGTGTCGTTTAATTATTCAATCTGGACTGGTGTGTTTAGCATGCGACCTCTACCATTGTGAACCCCACAATAGCTGCTAAGTGGTTCACAAACATTCTGTCAGCTCAGTTCGAGGCATCACAATTTCACGTCTGTCTTTTGTTGCGTCGCGCGTAGAATTAATCATTTGGAATGAACTTCAAACTGTCTCTTCAGCTACCCCCTTATTGGAAGAATGGCATAAGCATGTATATTCACGACTCTTTGAAGGTATATTGTAATTAATTTTCTAACAACCATCATGTGTTACATTTAGTTCTTTCTTCTGCAGCTAAAACCAACTTAAAAATATTTAAATTGATGCTACAAGAAATATGGGATTCTTGCAACAGATATAATTTTAATTTGTACTTTTTTCATATAATATGGGTGGTACTTAGAACATTCATAAAAAAATTAATATTCCTGTCTCCTTCTATGCCATAAATAATATTCCGTTAACATAAAAAAATATTCCAGTCCCAAAGAAGAAGCCACAATTACCCCATTTCAAGAAGGAAATATTGCATTACTCAACTGCCCTTAGTCCTTTTCATTAAAAAGGGAAATAAGGCAGATAGTAAGAATCAGAGCGTATTTCATGGCATTACAGAATGTATCCAACATATGAATAACCCAAACAAAAACAGTAAGTTATAATATGATAAGGTGAATAGGCCTATGAGTTTTATGAGAAAAAGTGTAGAATAGAACATGTTGCATTTCGATATGTTTATTTTAGCAAATTGGAGTATGAAAGAGGAGAACGTTAATTCTACATCAACTTAAAGAGACCGTTGGAAAGAAAGAAAAAAAAACATTAATGTACAATCTATATTAATAAAAGGAAGTGTCTGTCCTCCGTCTGTCTGTCTTCCGTCTGTCTGTCTTCCGTCTGTCTGTCCGCGATGCCCAGCGAAATCTACTGGACGCAGAGATCTGAAATTTTATACATAAGCGGGCTAAAGGGTCGGAATGTGCACCTCGAAGCCGGAATTTTAATTTTCGCTTTAGTTCGTGAGTTATGAGTGAAAAACGGGCAGAAAACGTGTATTTATTCCGTTTTCGAAGCATGAGTTTTCAGTAATACAAATCAATTACACTAGGCTTTGGCTATTTTTGTCAAACCTTCGACATAAAAGCATCGCGATCTCTTGAATGTTGTAGCTCACGCTGGTCGATTCATTTGTTTAGAATGTCAAGGCCCGTAGCACAGACATGAAATTTTCAACCTACACGGAAGAGGGATAATCAATATAGGCCTAAATATGGTCAAACATTGTTCGATTTGGACGAAACTGACTGTACAGGGGTATTCTGGGCCAAGGAACTCGAATCTGAGGTCGCTTTTACCAGGCGACGCTATCTAATCGTGGTATGTAGTCCACGTGATTTAGGTGTTAATAATTATAATGATTTAACTATTATGCTCTTAATTTTTAATTTTTGAAATAATTATCGCGGGCGAAGCCGCGGGCACATGCTAGTAGGCCTATATAATCATGTTTGGAATAAGAATTTAAGGGCTATCATGTTTGGCATAAGAATTATTAAGGGCTACTGATCGTATACATTATATCTGCAGTAAGAAAATTAATTTTGACTTTAAATGCAAAGAACTAAGTGACAAAAGTGATCCCTTAGAAACATACCGCTTCTGAGTTCTGTTTTATAACAGAAACATTTTATGTTGGAGAAAAAAATACGTAGATTTAAACTAACTGAAGATTATAAACTAACTGAAGATTAGAAACTAACTGAAGATTAGAAACTAACTGAAGATTAGAAACTAACTGAAGATTAGAAACTAACTGAAGATTAGAAACTAGCTGACAGAGCAGGCAACTATTATAATTCTTCAGTCATGAAACTGAATTTGTTTGTAATGGTTAAGGTGTGAAGTTGTAAGATCAAAGGGGCAGAAAGGCATATATTGGTTTGAGGTATGTTGTTATTTTTTTTTCTTCTTTTCGATGATTCACTCTCATTTTCATATTATTATTTTAGATTATTTATTAAAGTTTTAATATCCCTACTTAAACACCCGTGGCTACTCATACGTCTTCCTGCAAAGTATTTAAAATCTACCTTGCTTTTCCGGGTTGAGATAGGATGTTCAATATCGACATTAAATATGAATGCTTACAGGTGTGTACATAGTCATATAAATGTCCGACGAATTTATCACCAAGTCCTGTCAGCATATGGATTTATTGCCTATTCCGAAACATACAATTAGTTCCGGCGTAATGATTACCTCCTTCAGCAAGAGAATGCCCACAATTTCCGTTTACATGCTTTAGGATTTCTGGATAGTTTTTACAGTTCAGGTATTAAATTCACGAGAAAGGATTTGTGAGAAGTATTTAGGTGACTTTTACCTTATGAATCAGTGTCCAATCCAGTATAAAAACATGTGGCATTTCAACTAATAGAAAGTGTCTATTTTCATAATTTTATAGTTTTATTTTTATCACTTTCATTTTATTTATTTATCTATTTATTTAACCTGGCGGAGTTAAGGCCATAAGGCCTTCTCTACCATTCAGCCAGGGCAAAAACATGAAATACATAATGATGATGATGATAATAATAATAATAATAACAATAATAACAATAATAATAATAATGATTAATAATAAATTATAAAAGAACTGATATACATGAATATAAGAAACGTACATTAAATACAAAGAAAAAATTTGAACATAAGTACTTGAATAATATGAATATATAATATAAATGACTAAAAATAAAGAAATTTAAAAAAATGAAAGTCTAAACAAATACATTCTTAGTTATTACAAAATATAATGAAAATTAAAATATATATTACTAATTACCATCGATTCCTAAATGTTATTGTATACTAATATACTTTTATCGGATCTACATACGCTTGTTTTTATGTAACTTCATAAGGACCGAACACCGGCACATCTTCAAGCCTATAGCTTCTTTGATTACAAAAAATAATAATAAAAATAACATGCGGTTGGGTATAAATGTAAGCTGCATATGAACAAAAGAAAATGTGAAAATATTGTATAAATTTATGTGTGGTGAAGCATTATAACCTCGTATAGTAATAAATACAATATTAAAGCGTTTACTCTAAAAAATAAAACAGCTGATTTGATCGAAAAACTACTGATAATAACAGCGATATATCGATTTCTCGACTTGTGCTATCTCGCTTACAATGATACAAATAACGATATGTTTTAATCACTTTTGTGGTTATAATTACTTATTATAATGTGTTTAATTCTGTAAGTATGCGCTAAATAGGCACAATAATAGCCTATAACTCGGAGGTCCAGATTCTCTCAGGATAAATTCCAGACTTATGATAATAAATAAGGGCGGATTTCTATGACCTAAAAAATAGGATACATGCAGGCATTTATGACCTAAAAAAAACATCAAAATATGACCAATAAAATTTAAAATATGACTTTACCACTTGCACATTGTGTATATTTTTTGTAAGTTTCATTACAATACATTTTATTAAAATATAGTGTTAATTATTTAAAATATCTGTAAATTCTCAAAAAGTATCATTATAATGCAAAATTTACAAAATATGATATGAAACTTCAAAATTTCTTTAATATGCACATAAATATGCCTAAAAAAATATGACCTAAATATGCCTATTCTTACTAAATACGCTACAATAGTTTAAAATTTCCTAAATATGCAGTTATATGCACAATAAAAGCCGTTCCATTCTCACCAGGATGCTTGGAATCGGGTTAAAATTAGTCGGAAACCTGAAATAATGCAAAGGGGAAAAATATGACATGTCAAAGAAATCCGCCCCCTAAATTAATAAAATATAATGATTTAAAATTAATCGATTCAGGTCGGTTGTATTGGATATTGGTTGTTGCGTGACCAAGTCTAGCGCTAGATGAAACTGAATATCCCTAAGCTTGAATAAGTTTTATATTTTAATTATAGTATCTGGATTAATGAAATTTTGAGCAAGTAAGCCTTTATATGGATCCTTTTTAATAGCCCGCCCTTTTTGGTTTAGCGTATGTCAATTTCGTTTTTCGGGTATGTTGGAAGTACCGTACAACCATATTATGCTGTAATTTTCATAAATACTCATTAGGTCTACTCGAGTTCTTTTTTCATATTAATAAAATGTAAAACTGTGTAGAACGTTCACGTCTAAATATAGGAGAAAAAACACAAACATTACTTACCAAAAATGTATAGTTTTCCTCCCACACTTTCACATTGTCTAGGTTTCCAGTAAAAATCCCTGAAAATAAAAATAAGCAACATTAAAAGGGTTCTTTTAAAGTTCTGTATGAAAGAACTGAAGAGAAAATGGACATTCTGAAATTTAAATAAACCTAATAAAGTTTTATTATGACATTTAATTGCATGTAAATACCTTGTTATAAAGATATAATGTTAGATGGTAAACTAATTATCATTCATTAGTATAATGCATAAGTTAGAAACACAAGATTAAATCGAGTTTTCCTATCTCCGAGATTCTGTCATACACTTCACGATGAATTGCTTCTTATTTTTTCTACGAAAATACGTGAAAAATAATTAAATACAAACAGCTGTTCCCAAGTTGGATTGGGTACCAAAGTTATAAACTAATACTATTTTAATCTTGGGGGCGATCGATACATCGGTTACTTGAGCGCAAGTATTCTCATCTTACTTAGCTGCCTGATGAAGTAACGTAAGTTAATATGAAGAAATAAAAAGAAAATAAGACAGGTAAGATTGAAATCTTAAAACTACTCAACTAATAAGTAATATTAAATTGCATGTATGCATAGAAAATAATATATATGCACTAGGTGCAAAAATATTGTGTTTCCACCATGACAGGATGAAAAGGAAACGGATGAAATAGGCCTAACATTAATATTATCGCAGAAAAATATGATGTTCCTAATACAGTGAACGTCAATCAATGTAATCGCGGATAATGTTATCAATCGGGTCCTTTACGGATTAATACTGATACATTTTTAAAAATATTGTTTATTGTGAATAAATATCGGTTTATGTTATCACATTTTCCTTTTTGCGGCTTTATTTCCAAATACTGTAAGTCATTAAACATTTTGTTTTTAAGGGTTTCGTTTCTAATTGAACTGTATTGTGTTGTACTGGAGGTAGCAATTCTGATCCCAGCTAACAAGAAGACCAGTTCGAGGGGGTGGCATTACCTAACTATCTCTTTTAAGCAATAAAATATGTTTCGCCCCACAGTTAAGCTGCAGTTTTTTATTTATGAAGATAGCAATGCTGACATGCAGTGATGGCTAGTGTAAAATGAAAAGACTTAGACAGGCGTTAGATGTTTTGTTACGCGGTGTTCACCATAGATAAGTATGTATAGACTTCCTGTCTCAAGCTCTTCAAAGTTTCTTCGCCTAAACCAAAGATTTTTTTCTATCTTCTCCGAACAGCCTGCATAAACCCCACTAGAAGTACGTACTCTACATTCAAACAATGCTTCATTAGGATAATTGCACTTTCCATTCCTTTCAAGGTGTTTACACAACCTATTATAGTGATTATTTACCTTAGGTGGTTATTTGAGTACCTATAATGCCTGATATCAATACAATTACACATTATGTAAATTTAAGCTGAATGCTTACAATGATACACTCATAAATAAATAGTTTTTATTCCATTCACTAAAAGCGAGACAAGAGCGCCTATCGTGAAATTTGAAAACCAATTATTTGCAGACGACAGTACAATTATGCTTTTTTAAAACTCAAATTAAATAACGAATCAT
The DNA here is from genome assembly GCA_964059195.1 of Ectobius pallidus. NCBI lineage: Eukaryota > Metazoa > Arthropoda > Insecta > Blattodea > Ectobiidae > Ectobius > Ectobius pallidus. The sequence continues at coordinate 119,668,417 of CAXKWD010000007.1, read as the reverse complement.
TCACTGTAACTATGAAAATCCATGCTTCCATTGTATGTACTCATTGTATTCGCATAATTCTCCATTAGCTACAGTTTTAAAATTATATTCTATAATCAGAGGTTAACATGTTACTTCTAAATGGCATCGAATTATATCTTTGGCCTAACCTGATGCCACTTTTTTCTATGGAAGTTGGCGTTTTCGACAGTATAATTCTGAAATCTAGACACATAGACCTATACACAAAAGAGATTATAATCTATTTAGATCGTCGAAATATTATTCATAAGAATACAATACGAATTAGTTCGTAAAGGAAGGATAAATAAAGAATAGGCAGAACATCTTTGAATGATGTTCGTTTAGTTTTCATAAATCTTTAATAAACCACGTTAAGTATTTTACTAAAACTTCTTTATATTGCAATTGTTTTAATTTTAAGCTTTATGTTCCGATCACGAAACCCATTAATAACAGTCATAGGAGTCGGCATGCTGACCACATGCTACATAACCCTGCCATCTTCCTATGGTAGATGACGCAGCGGATGGTAGGCACAAGGTACGTGTATTTTAGTTTAAGCTTTAAATATTCAATCGATTTTCTTTCACCTGTTCCTTCTCTTTCCCCTTGAAGATTGCCCCTCAAAATTCTAAATATGATGATTGCAATTGAACGATATGATAACATTGTCAATATTTTCAGCAAATCAGTTGCTGCCATCTAAATTCTAAATCTGATGATTGCAATTGAACGGTATGATAACATTGTCAATAACTGCAGCAAACCAGTTGCTGCTTTTAAGGGCTTCCAGACAAAACCCTAAGAAAGAGATATTGCTCACATAAGTGGATGAAGATTTAGTTGGCGGATATTGACCCAAACTACTTTCGACTTTTCATAACTTCTCAACAGCACATTCTTCTCATTCTTTCACTAAGAAACGGGTTGAATGGTGGCCAGAGAGATGCATTCCACATAATTCAGCCAGATTTGAAACTTAATAAGCTGTATGAAGTGCATATTAACGACAGCATGGTATTCTTCTTCATGCACATCGCAATCAAGTTCCATTACGTAAAGGAGAAGAATAGCTTACACTTTAACAAGCCCCTGTCTCAGTCATTCATATGAATACGACATATAAATGAGCTAATAATAGACATGGGCATTTATTTCATATAGTTCACACAATGCCAAGTTCTCGGAATGAAAGGAAAGGATTGTATCCGACACCCAGCAGCAGTCTGGTCCATTACTTGAACTGAGAAATGATCTGGCTGGATGACAGGCGGATCATTAGGCAAGACATTCCCACCGATTAAATAGAAAAAGAAAATGTCTTCCTTCATGTGAAGGCAATGTATGAAGCATTATTATGTTCAATGCAAAAGTGAATCTGATGCTCCTTAGACCAGCGGTTCTCAAACTATTTTCGCCACGGCACCCTCGTCGGGCCCAAACAATTTCGCGGCACCCATTTTGCATGATACCGGCAGTAACACATCTTATAAAAAGTCACATTTTTAAAAGTCGTTTCTGTCATCGATACTAAATTTAAATAAAAATTTGAGCCATGTAGTTTCTAGCAAAAAATTGACTTCACCTGAGACTGTGCTAACGTTGATAGCTTCGCGTAGCTAATGCTCGATAGCTATTGGTCTGAGAACAAATAGGCCTATACTAACACTTTTTGATAACACTCTTTTAGCCACAAGTTATAGAAACTGAGTTATTGCGAAAAAGAGGAAAAACGCTTCCTGCACCTATTTTGCAAGATTTCGGGAGTACACACTACACAGCTTGTAAAGACACGTTTTTAATGTTTTTTCTACTGTTGACACAAAATCTGAAAACAGAACAAAAATTTGACCCCACGCAAATTCATGAAAAAGGCAGATTATTACACTTTTGCACCTGCCTATTTTCTTTTACTCCATTGAAAAATGTAAACAAACACTTCAACGTCAAAAAACTATTTATTTAATCCATGTTGTTAGCATTATATTCCACGCGCACTTTACTTAACACATCATAAATAAATTAAATAACAAGTTGTAAAAAATTCAGTACCGACACGAAAAAAGTGCAACACACTGCGAAAATACATTTTATTTCTTAAGTTCGACGCGACCATTTTTATCATTCAATACAAGTAAAAAGGATTTGAATGTTTGTGCAAACGGACAATAATTGCTGTAAAGTTGGCACGAACGAATGCAACCGAATTAACCTTTCAACCATCGTTCATTCAGCCGTTCGTTGGATGTACTTTAAACGCACCTTCATATTCTCGTTAGAAATATCTTCAAATTTGATTGGGGCAAAGCAACCCCAAAGGAACGAAAAATTGTATGATTACAGAAGAAAAAAGAGCAACAAACACTTGTCAAATACTTCATAATGATCTACAGAAAAGATCCGAATTAATACTGTATTGTTACTTCTCTCTTCTTTTCTTCGTATTATTTTAAAATTGTAATATTTGATGATTTTGCATCTTTTATATGAAGGTTAAAAGATGGCTGGAATATATTCAGTGGAGGTACAGTGGAGCTTTTCCATGTACAAATAGTACATGTACATGTACAATCAGACAACAGACAATAGTTTTTATTTGAGAAGTGTTCACAGTTCATTTTAATTTAGGTTTATTATAAACACCATAGCAGTTTGTCTTGCAGCAATAAGGGTTTTTTTTTTAATCTCACATAGGCCTATTTGCTATCGGCAATTCGATGGGCATGACAGTTCAGAAAGAATTTATTTTTCTCTTATATTGTAAATTTATATATAATGAACTGCCATCCATTAAATTGCTTTGAGCAATTCATTGCTTAAAAAACTAATTATAAATAATAATGGTAAATTTACTGGTCATTTATTAAAAATCTTGTGTCTTTTTTTAAAATTATTTTTAGGTCATAAATGCATTTTTTCACTATGTTATAGCCATTAAATTAATGCCTTGCCCTAATATAGGTGGGATTTAGTAGATTGTATTATTGTATGAGAGATTGTTATATTGAGGGGCTAGACTTACCATGTATTAGGAAGACTGATGTAGAATACTTTGTGATCTACAGAATCATTCAAGGAGCTAAAACAATTAACTATAAATCCGAATCATTTAAAAAACGCTGATTTTGTTTTCAAACTTACCAATTTCCAATGACCAGAAACCATAACCTCTGAAAAATTACTAAGAAGATTAGTTTAAATTTGTGAATCACGCTAGCTTTGAGCGTAGCAAAATACATCATGTATATTGAGTCCATAGGGACTACATCCGTTGGAAGGCAGTTTGGAAAAAAATGAATAATCGTGAACTTTAATGTCGATTTTGTTCACTCTCAAGAAGTGCACATAAGTACTGTTCCTTTTTCCATGCATCAGTATTTCAATCCATCTTTCTCCCTCTTCTTCTGTTTCTTTTTGTTCTGTTTTTGTTTGTTTGTTTGTTTGTATTTGTTTGTTTAGTTCTTTCTTTCTTTTAGAACGACCTCATATTTTTTTTATTTTCCCTTGCATATCTATGGAATTGTTCCATAATATCTCTAATTTTTAGGTATCTTTTTGCATTTATTTTTCCGATATAAAGTGGGAGCAATATACTCAGGGCCCACATGATACGCCATGTTTGGTAGGGAAGGTTCGCGTCTGGCGCCTTCATCGGATACCCAGGTGGTCATAATAATTATGAAGTGCCGCGGTGTGGGTAGAAGCCAGCCATTCCTCGTTTTAATCGAATACTGAACTTTCGCCTACATTACCAATCCGAACCTCTGGCTGTTTTCCATCTAATGCTAATCTGCGATATTAAGAAATAAAAATAGGTTGATATCATAGTGGCCTTCTCAATAAATGTTTATGGAGCATAAAAACGAAGGGCTATAAATTTCTTATAGTTAATACCGGGTAGCCAGTAAGTAAGCTACCAAATTGTTATTTTATTATAGAGGTGCAGCAGGTTACAGATAACGTATACATTTAGTTCTCACGGCCTACAAGAAACAGGCTTGCACAAAGGGGTCTCATCCATTTTTATACAATTTTTTCATGTTCGAAGATCGGAACATCGGGAGAACACGGAGGCCATTCAACTAGTGTCTACATACTGAGAAGGCCAACTGACTTAAGGGTCACTATTAAACCGGTGACAAATACTATTAGACACTGCTTAGATTCGTCATATCTGATTTGCAGGATACTATCTGAAATGAGAAATCAATTTATTTAACCTATGATCAAGTTTCAGCTAAAATTAAAGGTAATGACTAATCTATTCTAAAAGAAGCGTTATAAATATGACTCGCATTACTTTCCTGTTCCCCTGATCTCGCTCCAAGAGTCAAATTGTAGCCTATCTAATATAGCTGTCAAAGCGTTAATCTGTTGGTTATTAAATGGGAAAATGGGAAAATTTGAATATGTTTCCGTGTCTTCGGCACAATCTAAATATTATTTATTAGAATTTTAAAAGTATATTTTACCAAAGCGCATTAGGGTTAAACATAGTGCAAAAAAATTATAAACCGAGTCATGTAGAGTCGTGGATAAAAGTTTCTTGGTTTTCTCGGACTTCCAACCAGGTGAATACAATTGATTCCGAGCTTTCAGCAGCTTGGTCTGCTGCTATCTTCTGGGAGAAATGTAGTCTACTAATTGGAAAGAAGTCTGCATAATATAGGAAAGTTGAAGAAATGCTAGGTGGAGTGAGGGGCAATAAGAAATCCGTAAAGCAAACAAATTGGGGAGCTCTGATTAGTTAGGAAGAAAAAATTAAGTTGAATAATAGTGATGAGAGGTACAAATGTTCTTTTCACGGCCAGTGCCCTGGTTGGGAGGGAGAGGAACCAATATTGTAGAGTTAGTTCAGAATAAACGAGGTGAACTTCTGTAGCAACACTCTATCGAAAAAGGGTGTACCGAATGCTGTACAGAAAGTTCATTGTTTTTGAAAATGGCAACAGGTACAAAATTTGTGAAGAATACTGTAACTAGGCCTATGTTTAATTACGGACTGTACTTACAGTAAATACGTGTCCGTTGCCAGCTGTGTTTGAATCTTGTAACAAATAGGACTTTTTTGCATGCCTGAAATGTAGAGACATGGGACTGTCACGTTTATGCACCCATAAATGCCACCGACATGGGCTGGGATCAAACCCGCAATCTTGAGTGCAGAAAACCATTCCATAATGTTTACCACTCCCAGGCCAATTAAATATTACGATCATATCTCAAGTTTACGAGAGGCATTTAATGGTGCCTTTATCACACATGCTTCGTTAATATGTCAAATATATTCGGTAAGCTTATTGAAATTGATAAAATTCCTTTATATAGACTAAACGACTATTAGTGGAACTTTGGTTTGTGATTTCCAAAATGATTATATTGTTAAAGCACGGACACTGTATAGGCACAATGCATTTTGGCATTTGGCACTTCGTTTATCAAAATTCTTGTTTGTGAGTCATTTTTAAGTACCCCTATTTTGTAAAAATTACAGTACTCAACTTTACGTATACTTTTCTAGGAAACTCAGACTAGCTCTACACTAGACCAAACGTGAAAAAATTGGTTAAAGTATACCTACTGCTGTATACATGTATTTGCAACATTTTTGTCGTTCGAAAACTATTTTTCTATGTGGCCAGGGAGTTTATAGATAGGGTGACAAGACGTCCTCTTTTTCGAGGTCAAGCCCTCATTTTCACGCCCTGGTCCTCTGTCCTCGAACAACAAATTTTTAGTTTTCCAAAATGTCCTCCTTTTTGTATTAGTTAGATGACTTCATTAGTTTGTAATGTATGCCTTAAGACTAGTCCAATCTAGGCTCTTTTCGGTATATACATTTAATAATCATTGTTATTTTCATGCCTTTCAGAATAAAAATTGCAGAATTTTGTTTGTACCACATACCACAACGCTAATGTTGAGAGTGTGCTTCCATTAATTGAATCTCGGTGGATACATGAATGAAACAGGTTGAATGTTGAATCTGGTAAAGATCTATTATTGGTTTAATATGATTTTAAGGAATAGGCCCTACTCCTGTCAGGACTTTTATATGTAAATCTTGAGAAAACTTAAGCTCCTGCAAGGAAAGTTAACTTTAGGGAAATATATGTGAATTTTCCAAAATGTTTAATTCCATGTTTATTAATATACTTGATGTTTCTAAACTCCATGTCTTATTATAGCCATTTCTTTATGGCTTCCGGCTTGTCCTCGTATTTTCTTCAATGTCCTCATTTTCCCACTCTACTGCCCTTTTTTACGTGTAGGTAGATCTGATCACCCTATTTAAAGATCGAATTCTCTATTCTAATTAGCGATGTTTTGTTTACCTGTTTAGGAAGCGCAGACAAGTTGATACCTGCGCGAGGAGATGACGTCCTGACCACGTTCCTGGGTATGACTCAACACAAAGAGGTGGACCACTGCCTACAAGAATGTAAATAACCTGTTCACTCGGTAACTGACTCACAGATTCCTAATTTCTACGATGACCGCTTAAGAATTATAATATACCCTTAGCAAACAGGGATGGCGGTTGAGGCCAGGTAGGTTCCTTCACCCGCAAGTACCCTCACATTTACAAGGGCAGGGGATTAGTACCGACCGTAATTTCCGCCAAATGAGTCACCTAATCTACTTCAATCAGTCAATCTTAGATTTATTAATATGTCCTTTTATCTTCAATTGTACACATAATTACAAGAAAAATGACACCAAACAATGTATAATTTACTTTAATAGGAAAATTTAAAACAAATACAAAAATAAAAGTTACGAGAAAACTGCTTTCAAGTCGTATGTTCCTATTAAAGTAAATTATACATTGTTTGGTGTCATTTTTCTTGTAATTATGTGTAGAATTGATATATAACAAACATTTTAAAAGGCTCCAATGGTCCAAATAGGCATTTTAGGAAACCATATAAGTTATTTATCATGAAATGTCAACATATTTAAAAAATTTAATGTTATTTCATAAGGAACAAAATAGGCACTTGCCTTAAAATCCCAGCTCTAGTGATAAGTATATTAAAATGGAGGCTCACAACTGATACGGAGTTCGTTCTGTTTGTCCATGTTTTAGTAGTTTTACTAAGTTTGTTGATGTAATTCTGTGTTGAAAACATCACAGTCACGGATACAATGATGATCTCACGTTACTCTTCATCAATATAAATAACTGTGGAGGAGGTGTGCAGAGGAGCGACTGAACTAACTCCTATCTTGCCTACTAGACACACAGAGGTACAGCGTTAGTCATCAATAGGGTTCGGATGTTTATGACAAGTCATATTTTTTATCCCAACCTCCGTTCTCACAAAAAACACAAATTAAACACATTTTTTTTTAAATTTTGATATACTCAGCATGAATTTAAAAATGTTTTAGCTTTAGTTAATTTAATATTGAATTAAAAATATTAAACGTAGTTACAATAAATTTTAGTTAGTGTATTGGTTTAATGTATCATGCCAAAATATTCTCCCCACTCTTTCTTTCTTATCTTGACTCTCAAAGACATTTTATTTACTGTGCTTAGAGAAGAAACCTGGCAACTGCTGGAACCCAGAAGTGGCTAGGAATTTCTTTTTCTTTTATTAAATTGCTGTAATGTATATTTTGTGTATTATCTTTTGTGTATTCTTATCTTTTGTATCTTTTGTTTTTATTATTATGTATGTATGAATTGAATTTTTGGCATGAGCATTGTGATTGGGTTTTTTACCTGTAATGTTCATTATTATTATTAAATAAATAAATAAAATAAAATAATCGGACCGTTTTTATTTTGCTTATAAAGTTACATTTTGGTCATTTTTGTAGTCTTGGTCACATTTTAGCTACATTTGCAATCTAATGTCATATTTCAGTTATAAATCCGGCAAAGGAGCAAAAGTATACAGCATATGTACAACATGGTCGAATTAAATTTGAAATTTATTTCAATAATTTAATGTTTATGCCAAATTAATAGGTAACTTAAATTTTAAAATTAATGTAATGTTTTATATTTTATTGGGACACGCAAGATCTACAAGATATTACGATTATTTGGAGCTGATGAAGCGAGCAAACAGGAGAAAACTCTTTAAAAATAGAAATGCATTACAAGTAAAATTGTAAATCACCAAAATTATTAAGTAGTGATTATCCGATTGAATTCATGAGATGTGAGAATTTAGTGTCAATTTTTCCTGTTTATTTTGCTGTTTTCTTGTTAACGCATATAAACATCCAAGCCCTCGGCGGGGTCTCGAAGCCGCAGTCATCTGCACCACAGTTCTAAGCATGCCTTAGCTACTGCAGCTAAGCAATTTTGTTTAATGATTATGGTATGTGATGAAACAGTGGGGGTGATTCGTGATTTACAACTGGGAAAGCCATGGAAAATTCAAGTCAAACTGGCCGGTCACGGGATTTGAACCCTGGACCTCCCAAACGCGAATTCAAGACACTAGCATCACAGCCACGTCGCTCGATATTTTCAGAAACATATCTGTGTGCGTGTGTGTGTCGGTGAACAGCCTAGCCCCAGAATAGAAAGTCGTACGAAAACAAAATTTTGTATTTGGGTCTCGGGTTCCGGCTTCTATCCTGAAGAACTCTATTCATAATCACACCATAACCAAACGTCTTGTGATTCGCTTTACATTCATTTGCTTTTATTGCTTTAATTACTCACTACTTATTAATTTTTATTTATTAGCCAATCAACTCGAGGACCGTATTCTCTCCCCAAAACTTTACCACTAATTTATCGTTAAAATCCAAACCTCCCCTTATCTATGAAACTATTAATATTTTAATATTCAGAAAGAAATTAATCACACCAACAATTTTATTAACATTAGATTCAATAATAATAATAATAATAATAATAATAATAATAATAATAATAAACAACTAGTAGTTCGGTAATTTTTTATATATTTAGCATGTCCGAAAATGAATTTAAAAATGCTTTAGCTGAAGTTAATTTAATGTTGAATTAAAATTATTAAACGTATTTACAATAAATTGTAGTTAGTGTATTGGTTTAATGTATCATGCCAAAACATTCTCTTCACTCTTTCGTTCTTAACTTGACTCTCAAAGACATTATGTACTGTGTTTAGACAAGAAACCTGGCAACTGCTGGAACCCAGAAGTGGCTAGGAATTTCTTTTTCTTTTTATTAAATTGCTGTAATGTATATTTTGTGTATTCTTATCTTTTGTATCATTGCATCCAAAAAATATAATGCCCACCATCTTGAAACGGAATAAGAAAATAACAATTCGTAGACATACGTATTTTTAATGACTTCAAGGGACATTTATTCTCAACTGGAAGAAAATTGAACAAAGCGATTGGACGTGACTGCAAAACAAACAATTTACAAACAGATGAAATGCCTGTAAACCGTTAGAGTTACGTCAAAAATGTAGGCCTACTGGAACAAAGTTGTAGAAAATGTTACACACATGAATGAAAGTAATCTTCAAATTATTATAGCATGAGCCGTTTGGCAAGATTTCTTGAAAGAGGGTGAACGTTTATGGAATCGGAACGATTAAAACGGCCATCATCTGGAAATGGAATGAACAAAATCCTTAAATACTGTATATGTCGTTTTTAATGTCTTCAAGGAGCATTAATGCACATTTGGAAGAAAATAGAACAATTCTTTTGCTCGTAACTACTTAACACAAAAATGTATAGACAGACGAAAAAATGTCAGAGTAAAAACAAAAGCTCGTTCCGCTCGGTCAATAGTAGCAATATCACATTGCACTAGATCCCGAGGAAATGAACGAGAGGATTTTCTAGCCACGATCGCCAAACAACTCAATCCAAATGAAAATAGGTAAGCAGGCAACAGAAAAGCACTACATACACTTAATTGCCTGGAATGTCACCTACATAAATTCCAGATCAGGCTACTTACCAGATTATTTATTCCCAACAAATCATGGCTGCTTCCGATCCTATCTTCGAAGAATGAATAAAATCACGTCACTACTCCGCGACTGTCCTGGGAAGTCTATTCAAACGGCACCGTCACCTTAACACGGAATGCTCCATCTTTGCAAGAGAGCAACCAACTGCAATACAAGCTCTTGCACTCCCTTACCATAAAATAAACATTGTTCACGTCTCGAGCTTCATAAAAACAATCTTGATCCAAATACAAAACGATATGGCGGAATAAACCTGCCCAAGTTGTAAAATGAACACTGAATATTCCATGATATAGCCTACCTAACGGTGACATACGGGTTCTAGTTTATTCATAGGTAATCCTACGAGAATTCAAGAGTCTATCGATAGAATCGCGACTGCGCAGCAGGAGCGAATTTATCTGATGAAACTCGTCAACTCGAGTTGGACTTATTAAGACTATTCCATGAATAAAAATGTAACGGATTTTACAAATAATAATTACTTTCGTGATCTGTTATATAAAAACAAAACTAACAGCTACGAGATCACGGCATGCTATGCATCAACCATTCATGAATCCATTCGAGTTAACATGTTGTGAACAGTGCTACCAATGGTGCATATAAGACATATTTAACCTTATTTAGGTAAGCAGAACTGAATAAAAGCACACGAACTGGCTTCCATCGAATCGAAATTGTGTTTTTAATCAATGTACATTTATATTATTTCAATTTCCAAACAGGTTGTGTTGTACAAAATAATCTGTTTTCGTGCTGCTTAATGGCAGCCACCCTGGTATGCCAGGAGGCCCATGCCCGCTATGGGATGCTTGTGGGCTAATTCTTAATTCTTAATTCTTAATGGCAGCATGTGACGTATTAATCACGGCACGTTGGTGCTTACGTGTCCAGTAATGAGCTGACGATTTTATCAGGTAAAATCCCATCCTCATATTAACAGCAAGCATTTTATAAAATAACGATCGTGATTGGTCTATATTCGAAGAAAATCTAAACGTTATTGGTCAATATCAAATACGCGACGTATGAGTGGAATAGCCATTATAATTGTTATTTTGGGAAAGAAACACTTCAGTAATAAATAAAAACCACGTCTTCATAAAATGTAATTAAAAATAAAAACATAACCTACATTATGGAAATGGAGGAGATAAACTGTAGTTGATATATTTTAAAGTTATGTGGGAAATCTTTTAGCATAGCCTATTGAGTTTTTTCTTTATTTTAAGAATGATGTAAGGTTATACATGTTATGGATCTGGAGGCCCAGGTTCAATCCCCTGCAACTTACGAGGAAAGAAGGTGTAGAAAGGGATTTTTTATTTTTATTTTTTTATTATCCAAGTTTTAACCTTATTTTACCCGAAGGTATATTAAGGTTATAGGTATTAACAATCACTTAACATATCTAAATATTAAAGTAATATAGCCTATGTACAAGAGTATTGAGTCATGAGATGGCTAACAATTTAGAAAGGGATTTACAGTCTCATGAAGTAGCGATTTCGTTGAAGAAAACCTTTAATATGTCATAGGAGTTGGAATATTAAAAAAAGGCTATTTTGACAATTTAGGAACATACCGAACATTACCGAACTAATTTACGGATACTGAATACTGACTCATAGCAAAATCATAGTAGAAGATGTGCGCTGGGTTCGATCCACCAACGCGGAACCGGGTGATTGCCCGAGTTGTTTTCTTCATGCAACTAAGATCGTAGGCAGCATCACTACCTACTACCATTTCCATATACCTGCTGAGTCCTTGAAATCATAAAACTATGAATTGCCCTTAACCTTGAGGTCATACAGCATAAATACTTCATTAGAAAGCTAATAATAACTTACAATCAATATCCCTGTAATTTATAGCCTAATTATGTCCTGTATGCATTCTGAACAGCAATACTTATTTTAGCCTTTTATCAATGTTAAAAAATAAAACCTGTTTTATCGAGATTTTCTTTAATGTAACTCTATTATTTACAGTAACTAAAATTATTTTAAAACTATCCTCTGACTAAAGTAATCCAATAAAATATGTTATAGCTAGGGTTCGGATATTAATGACCAGGCTTTAAAACTTAGTGCCCGAACCCACAGAGGGAGTTGATTCCGGTTACCAACAACCTGAGTATAGGGGAGGGTGATTGCGTAGGCTGATAAGACAGTCATTGATAGTAGTACCGAGAAGTGAATGCGCTCATAGTACGGTGCCTCTCAAATTGGTCAACAGTGTACCTTGTCATTGTGCGTGTTTAAATTTATAATACGTGTTCGGCATGCCGAAAGTAAAGTGTTCTAAAACGCAAACATATATTGAAACATTTAGGAGGGACTATTATACACAAACAGGAGAAAGTATCGTTTTGCATGCTTGTAATGTGAGTTTAGATAATGAGAAGTTATTTTGTGGTCTTCCTATATCTGTATTCCGGTTTGTTTACTATCACGTGAACTAGCATATGGTAGCTAGGGCTTACGCCGAGCAAAGTCTGTACAGTACGGTTGCTGTTAACATATTCGATCGGGCACTAAGTTTTAAAGCCTGTTTATGACATGTCATATTTTTATCCTGACCTCCGTTCTCGCCGCAAACACAAATTAAACACGAATTGCACGCTTGTTATCCTAATCGGACCGTTCTTATTTTGCAAGTAAAGTCATATTTTGGTCATTTTTTGGTCTTGATCATGTTTTAGCCATATTTGTAATTTAACGTCATATTTCAGTTAAAAATTCGGTAAAGGAGCACAATTATACTATATGGTCGTGTTAAATTTGAAATTTATTTAATTAATTTCATGTTATACCAAATTAATAGGTAAATTAAATTTTAAAATTAATGCAATTTTTCATATTTTATAGGGACACGCAAGGTGTATAAAGTATTACGAGTGCTTCGAGCTGATAATGCGAGCAAACAGGAGAAAGTTCTTTAAAAGTAAAAGTTCATTACAAGTAAATCTATAAATCACCAAAATTGTTAAAAAGTGATTATCTGATTGAATTCATGTGACGTAAGAATTTAGTGTCTTCAAACGTTTTAAATTGGAACATTTATTTTTCGAAAATACGCTATTTTATTAGGTTGTGTTTAGGATTTTTGGGTCATATTTAGTCATTTTTAAGGGCTTTTTTGTAGTCACATTTTACACTCTTTTAGGTCATAAACATCCGAACCCTAGTTGTAGCCTATAGGGAAAAAAATTCTATACAAGAGGAGCTGTCACTTGGTCCATATCTGAGTACTGCCTGTGCATTTAGGCGTGAACATTTGCATGCGCCGCAGAGATAGGGCGGGACGGAAGGGGAGTGTGTTGCTAGTATGGATCACGTGAGACTGATACCACTGCGCATCGTGTTTACAGTGTTCACGTCTAAATGCACAGGTAGTACCTATCCCCAAATCAACATCCTTCTGCCAACAAAGAAATGTTCCATGATGATTTGCTTTAGAGGCGCAGAATTAGTAGAGTCGCATCTGAGAGAGGCATCCAATAAGAATAGAGGTTTATCAGTTATCTCTTCTTGCGTAGTTCAAGATAGTAGGAGTAGGTCTACATGTGTTTGAAACTGGAAACCCTGCAGGTGCCTTCAGACATCCTACACATTTGCAACATGTTCTAACTTGCTGGTATCTAATCTGAGCTCACTTACACAAAATATCCTCTATGCCTGTTCTGTATGAGTCATTATTTCTCATCATGACATACATGCTTAGTGCTTAAATTAAGGTGGGTTGACAAATAAATCTTTTGGAATGAAATACAAAATGTTCTGTGGTGAAAATTCTTCTTTGGCATGAATGCCTAATTTCCATCTTTCTTTTCCTTTTATTAATAAATAATAAATTTAATTATTTTAATTACTTTCTTTTGTCTATCTTCCTTTCCTCTTTTACTTCATTATTTGTGTATTTATTCTATTTATCTACGAACAGTGATTTCCTTTCATTGTTTTTTTAATATTTTTTAATTCACTACATGGGCCTATTACTTAATTTTCTCCATATTTCTTTCGTTCTTATTTTTTATTTTTATTCTTATACCTTTTGTTGTATTTTCTCTCATTATTTAATTCCATTATTTTACTCTTTTAATGCATTTCGTTATTATTTTCATAAATTCTTTCACTATATTTTATCCAAATACATTATTTTATTTCATTATGTATTTCATTCATTTTCGTTTTTCCATCCCGCTTCCTTTATTTTTTCATTTTCTTTGTTTCTTATTTTCCTTTCTCATTGTTTATTTCTAACTTGTCCTTTTCATCTTTCATTCTCAATTTGTTTCGTTCTTCCGTTCGTTCTTACTTTATTTTATCGTTTCTTAATTTCTCATGTGTATATAGCCACATAGGCTATGTCTTTGAAGAACTTGAAATTCTTATCAAAAATGTCCACATGACAAAGAAAACTAGATTAAAAATAAAATTTATATTTAAGATACTGTATTGGCGTTACAAGAAAAATAATACTGCCGAAAGGAATAACGTTCCGAAATAAATAAATAAATAACGACAGTCCCTACAAATGAGTGGATAAATAAACAAAACAATCAAAATAAAATAATTTGATAAATTGTCAGTATTCTCTCACTAAAAAGAATTAGATTACATTATATAGAGGAAAAGTTGTCTTGCATAGGAATCATTCCGGGTTTCTAATTTGGTGCACTGATACTTAGACCACTCAAATACCCGAGAACGTAGCAGGATTCATCTGCAGCCAGTGATAAATTTTCATCTGCAGAACATAAAATATTTATATTCCTTGAACGGTTAGAACAAATTATGTTTAATCAATGAGCAGAGTTATTGAAACTTACAAATATGAATTAAATATCCGTATTTTTTTTTTTCTCACGCAATTGAGATGGATTCTGCATGACATTCGAACCTAATAGTCAAAAGTGTTCGTTAAATTTCAGTTTTTAATAATGGCATCCACCCAGAAACAGATAGAGTAATATAATTAGCAAAATTGTAACCAATATGTGGTACAATTCACAAAACGATGAAAAATATAACATGAGGAGATACTAGAGTTAAATTTTATGAAATAATGGCTATACTAGTAGTAGTATAAGTGTTTATTACAGTAATTAGCTTTTTACAAATTCTAATGCAAACAATCGCATGAGTCCGCATGGACCTTACATGCATACGCAAAACACGACAGAAAGAAATAGAACAAATAATATAAAATACAAAGTTCAATTCAACCTATATTAATCTTCAACTTATATTAATGTAAGGATCTGATACAATGATAAGATAAGAAAAGTTAAGAAGATAATACAAGCAGCAGAAATTATTTTTTTTTTTTAGAAAAACAAAGGGATATACTTTATTGAATCACAGAAATAAATAATGAGGCAATCAGAGAAGACTTACAAGTGCGATAAATGAAGCAAATAAAACAACACAGGACTAAACGGTTTACAGCATTTAGACCGGCTGGATAAAAGAAGAAAAATATATATAGCACTACAAAACTGATCATTTAATGTCACTTTTGTGCTAAATTCAGTGAGTGGAGCACATAAAAACGAAGGGACCAATAGGTACTCACGAACACTATTCGATGTTACATTGAGAGACGGCCCAAACATATTTCGACAAGAATTATTTCGAGAAAATTACGTGTGTATAAAATGGTCTTTAAAACCTTTGTTGTACAAACCTGAACTTTCAAAATAAAAATGGTTATCAAGATGACAACGACTGTCATCTGCTTATGGTAGATGACGCAGCGATCGGGTGGTAGGCCTAGTCCCTTTGGGGATATTGCGCCACGGATTTTAGTTTAGTTTAGATGACAACGACGTCTACCAAGAGATCGCTGATGTTGATTGTGTAGATGATGAAGTGGTGTTGTTGTTGTTGATGATGATGATGATGATGATGATGGTTATGGTAACGATGTGAAGGTTTAGAAAATTATTTTATTTTGATTGCAATGGATTGATTTCGAGGATCAGCAAGAATATTTAACAAAGAAAACGAGCTTCAATATCGCCTTAGTTATAGGCAACACACCTTACCATCCGTTCGCTGAAGGCCACAAGAAGTGACGAGTATAATCATAGCCGTAGAGACGGTATAATAGTACGAAAAAAGTTTGTATAATAATTCCGGTCGAGAAAAAAAAAGGCAACTCAATGCCTTCGGGCGTGATTATGATCAGAGACCTCAGTTCAAATCTCAGTGAGAAGGGAGTCACCTTCTTCGTACAAAGTACTGTACATGTGAGGATATTCCGTTTGCGAGGCTGAGTGCACCCTGCTTCAAACCTTTCTACCTCAGAATCAGTTTCCGAGACAACCCTTCCAGTTCCATAGGCACATAATACACGAATGATTTCGGCTTATTTTCGATATTTTGGAGCTATTTTTTTTTTTTTATTCTAGAAATTTTCAAATAGGCCCTAGCTAGAAATGCCTACACGCTTAAAATTCTTGGTTAAGTCTTGGACTCTCATTCGGGAGGTCCCATGTTCAGGTCCCGTGGTCGGCCAGTTTGATATGGTTTTCTTCATGATTTATCCGGTCGTAAGGGCAAGTGCCGGATTGGATATTTGCATACCATGAATCAACCTCAACATTTCATCCTGTATGCTTTTGGGTAGCTCTGTTCGTAGATCACTTGTTGTAACTCGAAGTGAATTCTGGACCATTCTGTACGCTGTGAATGCATCCCATTCCCCTGCATGTTGCAACAGGTCATACATTCATTGACGAATCCATTAAGATGACATCATTCGCAATTCACATGAAGCAGCAGGTTGACCTAGTTCCTAAGCAGGAAGCCGTTAACTGATATGAATGCAGTCTACTTCAATATATCGCAACAACGACGCTTGTGAATTAATTTGTACTATTGAATTCTTATCAGGTTGTGTATGTGTGTCAGGTATACGGGCAACTCCACGCAATTCACTGCCGTTCCTGATATTTCAAAAGTTCATCTGTGAAATGTGTGTTTTTCCCTAAATTTTTTAAGTTTTACTTGTTAAATAATCTGTAAACTTGCAAAGTTTGTTTTATGCAGAGTACAATACTTTGTTCGAATAAATTAGAGTATCCCTATGGAGTTCACAGTGACACCAACGATTCGGGGGTTTTGGGGGTACGAGTGGGGGTGGTTGGTGGGGGGTTGGAAATTCGAAATTTTTGAAACCACGTCACAATGCTATTGGAAAAATCTCCGAGATATCCTACATATGTAATTAATTAGGGTATAAGGTGGAAATTAAATTCTTATTATTAGGGCAAGGCATTTAATGACCATAAAATAGCGAAAAAATGCAAAATAAAAATTCATTTATGACCTAAAAATAGTGGAAAATGACACAAAATTAAAAAAAATACCAATAAATTTACTATTATTTCTCGTAATTAGTTTAAGTAGTAAATTGCTAAAAATAATTTAATGAAAATGGTTGACATAGCGTTATATATGAATTTACAATAGAAAACATACTTATTTTGTTACTGAAGATGTAAATTTATACTACAGTACTTGGACACCCTTAAAGAAAAATAAGTTCTTTCTGAACTGGCAAGCCCATCAAATTGCCCCTAGCAAATATGTGCCGTTTAAAAAGAAAGAAAAATATCTTTACTGCTACAAGACGAACTGCTGTGGTTACACGCCCTGGCAATGGTGTTACAATAAATCTGAATTTAAATGAACTAAGAACACTTGTGGAGAATCTCAAATAAAAACGATTGTCTGTTGTCTGAAAGTAACGATTTGTACATGGAAAAGCTCCTCCCTACCTCCATAGAAACATGACTTATAATGCCAAAAAATACCTAAAAATGCTGAAAATGACCTAAAATTGCCATAAAATGACCGATCTCTTGAAAATGACGAAAAATGCAAAATAAAGTAAAAAATGCAAAAACAAATTGCCCTTATTTAATATTTATTTCCTGAAACACATTTATATATATTTGAGCTATCTTTTAACCTTCATATAAAAATATGCAAAATCATCAAATGCCTTGCCCTACTTATTATATAACATCCCCTCATTGGTAAAAATGAAATTTATTAATTTATGTAAAGGTATTGTATAATTATTTTTTACTAGATCGAGAGTATAAGACAAAGCTATATAGTGATTATTGTTGTATAGTATAGTGGTATAGTATAGTACACGCCGGTATGCGGGACTTCTCTACTTCAGCTAATTACACACCGGCACATTTTTAGGAATTTCATACCGGTATGCGATTTAAGTAGTGCACATCATATTGGAGCTTTACTCTAGTATCCTGCCCGTTTAATTATTCTTCCGAATTTTCATGTAGGCCTAGCTTATTTTCCTTTCTCATGTTCATGATGTCTTCCATTAGAAACTATCTTACGTGTTTTTTTTTTATGGAAGACGCCATGCAAAAGAGTAAGGAAATACTTAAATATCTTACTGCTCGCCTGTGTCAGACAACTTCTGCAGCAGTCGTGTACTGCGTGTTTTCTAGTCATTAACTGCAGGGGCTTATTGCCCGCCTAGTACATTAGGCAACTTCTGTAGCAGGTGTGTACTGCGTGTTGACTAGTCATCAACTGCAGGGGCTCCTCGCTCGCCTAGCACCTTAGACAATTTCTCCAACAGACGTGTACTGCGTGTTGACTAGTCAATAACTGCAGGGGCTTCTTGTCTTTTCGACAATATTTTTGCAACGGGCTTGTATTGCATGTTTTCTGGTTAATGGCTATTTAGCTCATGATTCAGTGATCAATCCTGTGGAAGGATGTTATATTTAAATGAATCACCGCGGCCTATCGTTTACTTGTACGTTGAATTGTTTTTCTTTTATTTGAATTCGTGAGAGCGTACTTAATTATCTGTTTAACTTCTTTGATCTAAGCCAGTGCTTCCCAATCTTGGGGCGATTAACAGTCTTAGGGGGAGCACAACGCTTTGGAATTAGTAATTTAGATTTTTTAGGTAGATTTCGAACAAAAATCTAGGCCTACCTATTAGGGTCGGAACCATGTCATTATTTTCGAAAAATTCTTTCAAATCTTTACGTTTTATGCCTTCCTAAGAACGAAACCACCGCTCGTTCAAAAGTATCTTTACATGCTAGCGGCCGTAATTTTGAAGATATTTGAACCAAATTGTATTCTGTTATTTCTAGGCCCAATAGTTCGGACAAGTTCGTTAATGAGCAAAATTGACCCAAGGAGAGGGTCGGAGGAGGGGGTTGAAATTTTGAAAAATTTATATCTCGGACCCTATGGAGTTTAGAGGGAAACTTTGTTTGAATAAATTAGAGTACTCCCTATGGAGTTCACAGTGACACCAACGATTCGGGGGTTTTGGGGGTAGGAGTGGGGGTGGGGGATAGAAATTCGAAATTTTTGTAACCACGTCTTGTGAGGTATCGTTTGAAAAGCTCTTGATGAGTACTCTACAAATCAATAACTAGTTTCTCGATAGCTCTCATATAAGGCGAGATTTGAATATTTGAAAAACAATAACACTTAAAAATATGTCTGAAGGCCTGCCGAAAGAAATGTGTGAGGACCGACTAAGGATAAAATTACCAACGTAATAGAATTTGAAATATTAAAAATAATAGTTGCACACCATTAGAACGATAGTGAATGGCAAAATAAAAATAAAAAATAAAATATAATATCAGTTTGGAACATAATAATCAACTCTCTTTTTATCAAAAAGATTTTAGATTCATTTATATTTCATATGGTGCACTGTACACTTTGATATTGCTGTGATAAAATAATTCTCAGTAAAAAGGAGTTTAATATGAAAGTTACGGCTCAATGAAAAAAGAGTGTTGTCCTCAAAGAACATGGGACTACAAGATTAGTATTACTGTCTTGTGATATAAAAACATTATTTCTTGCTTGTATTTATGAAACTAAAACTATACTAAACTCCGTGGCGCTACATCATTCAAGAGATCTGCATCATCTACCAAAGGCAGAGGGCAGGATTGGGGGGCATGTGCTCAGCATACCGACACCCACGGCCGTTAATGATGGTTTCCTTTACCTTGACTGTATTTTAATTTCTTTGCACTCCGACAGGTAATAATAGATTTTAGTTACATCTGCAAGAAATACAAACCAGAAGCTGAATATAAAATCTTCTGGAAGATATTACAAAACCCAACATTGCTCATTGCTTCTTTCCATTATTGCCATCAACTTGCAGATCTTCCATTGAAATTGTTTGCAGCATAGAAACAAGATTATTCTCCTTATTATTCCTTATCAAATTTAATTGTCTTCTTACTCATATTAATCTCACCTAAGCTATGGAATGTGTCAAGACGCATAAACCAATTGAACACGAATCACGAATTGCATCAACTTTCGGGGAAAGAATCTAGTAATAATGTACTAAAAGCAGTGGGAGTGTATCGAACCGATTAGTCTATAGGATACGGTTAAGGGATATAAAAGTGAGATGTAAAATAACTCTTTTCAACTGATTTGAATTTCCATTAAAGCTTATAAATTGGCAGACGGTGTCTTCTACCAGACAGACGCAATATTTTGTTTACAGTACAAGCACGTCTATTAATACTGACTTAATAGTTAAATCACTTTTTTTTCTCATTCACCTGCAAACGTGGCCTTGGAGAAGTCCTTAAGTGTGTTTTTTATTCTTTTCTTCATAAGTATGATGTGCCAATGATTCGTGACAAATTCGGAATTGATATGAGAATTTCAAATGCCAGACTGTTGGGAAATGCGGGCTTCTTTATTTTACAACGTGCAATGAATTATTAATTTTTGTGTCTAGAATAACTTTCATTCCACCGCCATAATGGACTGCATTGGTTGTCATATTTACTGGTAGATTGCCTCTGTCGACCATTCTTTCCGGTGGTAAACATTGGAAAATGTTCTATAGTATTGGTTCTAGAAAATATTCCATGGCCCATTCTCCTGCCAGTTTTGATGAAATTTATCATCTCACAATGTCAAGAAATAATGGAAAGATTGAGTCAGACTGACAACTTCAATGCCATAGCCAAGATTTTCGGCTCTCCGTGCGATGCTCTACCATTGAGCTATCATGGCAACGTGCCGGTAACATTAAATTCTCCAAATGACTCCTGGCATAGTTTTTCAGTTTGACTCAACCTTTCCACCTTAGCCTACACTCGGCCAGTGTGAAAGAATTATCATTCAAAGAATAATATTCAGGGGATCACAGGTTTGAATACCATTCGCAAAATATTATTACGGCACAAAAATATGCACAATATTATTAATTTAGCCGATGTGCTACCGAAATTAAACGAAACATAAAAATACAACTGTGTTAGTACTGTAATTCTTATTAATATGACATAGTTATAATTAGAAAACTCCCTCTAGGTCCTAATTTTTTTACCAAGCGGCAAGCGGTACTTAGCTTTTGAGGCAACTCTACTACAATTCAAGATATTTCTTCATATGTGTTATCGGCTTCTTTTATGAATTCACTACAGTTTCAGCAATACTTGTGAAAATATGGCACTTAATTGGGTGTTTCGGGTCTACAACTTCTGCTTGACTAGTCTCTTCAAAATGTAGGATATGTTTCTGACTGTTAAATATAGGAACTTGGCCGTACTGTATTGAAATTCAATGGGCGTTATTATTACAGGGGCTATATGTTTAAGTATATTAGAGTGGGCAGAAGACTTAATTGATTTATTTAATTTAAATGGCCACGAGTGGGGCAAAATTGTGTAAGTTACTATAATATAAATACATCTAATATGGGACTGCAATATTTATTAGTTAACACATTCTATTAATTTACCTTAAATGAGATGATGTAAAATCCCTCGAACCTACAATAACATAAAATAAAAGTTCAGTAAACACACAAATTTGATTTACATGACGTTAGTGGTTAGTGTTGCCTAGTACGGATCTGAGTGTCTGGTTTCGATCTCCCGTGCCTCCTGGATTTTTCTGAAGCAGGGAGGTCTGGAATACGGACAACTGAGAAACTACCTGAGTTAAGGAGAAAGTACTACCCTCCCCAATCTTCCTTCTGCTACTGAAGTAAAAATTAGGAAGTACAGGACGAACGATCGGTCTTCGGACGGTTAGTTCTGCCGCAGAGATGTAGTGCCACCGGAGTTTCATTTAGTTTAGTTTATGATAGGATGAATTTATCAATCCTGCGGATGTTAGTGAAAATGAGATAAATGGTGGAAGTACCTACATAATAGAATATAAGCAATAAAAGGAGGTATAAGAAACGGAAGAAGCCGAGTACAGGAAGAAACTGTACTGAATGAAAAGTAATACATGGAGAAGAAAGAAAAATGAAATTTCTGAAGGGAAATGAAAGATGGGGGGTTCATATAAAGCAATCCAGAAAACTGACAGGTTAACTAAGTGGTTGTAAATTGAATAAGTACTGACTGCTTTTTACTTGATCACTACTTAATGCATAACATTGTTACTTTCCAGCAAATCTTGTCTGGCCACCCGCACAAAAAGCAGCACAGCATACATACAAACCAGGACAAGGAAGACCCCTTGGAGCACCCCACCTTTGAAGCTTGTCATTTCTACCAGACAGACAATGCTATGACAAAAGAAACTGGAGACGCTTTATAATCATAAAGAAACAAAACTTCCCACCACCACCACAAAGTTTTAATCCTGCCTCGCATTGTTATTCAACTCGAAACGCATTGTCGATACTGTGCCGCTTCGGTCTTTCATCTATGGTGCATAAACAGAAAGACGTGATGAGAAATCTTGATGGTTTACTTTACCTGTCCATGAAGGATCGATGGCTGACGGATGTAAGGCCTCCCACTCGTATCCCTCCGCATGAATCACATATGTTTCTAGAAGTTAATTGTCTCTAAATGTCATGATATGATCAGTGCTTGTGGTTGACCGGGGACAGTATTTCCTCTGAGGAAGGGCGTGTCGTAAACCTCAAGCATAGCGCGATATTACGAGTATCTGTCACATTATTCTGATTGTCTTGAGTGATTTAAATGTTATTTCCAATAACGCTCTTAGCCATCTTTACACCATGTTATTAGGTCGAAATCTACCTATTGCAACCGATACCATGTCATGACTTTCGAAAGATTCTTTCATATCTTTACGTTTTATGCCTCCGTAAGTACGAAACCACCGCCCGTTCAAATTTGTTATTGTAATATATATATACGCTAGCGGCCGTAATTTTGAACATATTTGAACCAAATTATATTATGTTACGTGTAGGTCCAATAATTCGGACAAGTTCGTTAATGAGCACAACTGGCCCAAGGGGGGGGGGGTCGGGGGAGGGGGTTGAAATCTTGAAACATTTATATCTCGGCCCCTTTGAAGTATAGAGGGAAACTTTGTTTGAATAAATTAGAGTACTCCCTATGGATTTCACAGTGACACCAATGATTCGGGGGTTTTGGGGGGGTACGGGGATGGAAATTCGAAATTTTTGAAACCACGTCTTGTGGTGTATCGTTGAAAAGCTCTTGATGAGTAATCTACAAATCAATAACTAGTTTCTCGACAGCTCTCATATAAGGCGAGATTTGAATGTTTCAAAAAGTGCTCTTTCCTTTTTTTTTTTTTTTGCAGTTATTATTGCGGGTTTGTCATGCCAAGGCTAAAGAAGAAGAGTGCTGCGCTTCGACAGTAAATTAAACCAAAAGCACTTCGAAATCTACCTCAGCCTGTAGGCCTGCCTAAAGGGATTTTTTATTGTTACATGTATCCGACATTTTAAATATTACTCGGGAATGAATGAAGCCATTCCTGCGAATATTAGTAATTAGTTCTCAGGGTTGTAGCCGGACAGCTGTATTATAGCCTACCCAAACTTTCGGCAACTCAAGCAACTGTTGCCAACTGACAACCATTGATTTAACATTAATAGTTTATTTAATGTAAAGAGACTCTTCAAGCGTTTTAAAAATACTATGCTGTAGGTAGGCTATTCCAACGAGATGATGCTGATCATATGATATTAACAAAACGATAGAAGAAAGAATCGCTCAGAAATATTGATATTAATTGTGGAAATTTTCATGTAAACAGCATTTCAGTGCACGAAACGTGGCTGCCACTATGAAACGACAATTATTCGTAATTGCAAGAGTTTAACAAATGCAGAAGTAGTCTATATGGAGCATGTCAGATTAGAAAGTTACAGAAATTTTTACTTTTAAACTACTTGGGAATATGTGGGACCCTCTTCAATCCTTAGGTCGATTTTCTTCTTCTTCTTCCTTGTGGAGATGGAAGAAGTATGGCCTTCCAGGGTTCGTTATTTGTCTGCAGCATCCACGCCATCCGAAACATACTTTGTTAGATTGCTACGCGAGGTCTATTTTATTCTGATTCCACAATTATTGTAATGGTAGATGGCATCCATTTCTTCAATTTAAATGGTCTTTGGCTTTCAAATAGTGTAGTCATTGAAAGACTCATTTAGATTGTGAGTTTTGCAACGTTATCATTTAACTAACGTGCTAGGGGGGTTAGTCTTTCGTAGGTGGATTAATTACATTACAATTTTCTAAAGGCATAATATGTTTATGTATTACTAACTCACTCAATGGCAATAGACAATTCCTCAGCAAGCTAAAGGAATATTATCTATTTTATGGAACCCGAAGGTTCATTGCCGCGCTTACCTGTGTCCGCCATTTAACCCTATTCTGTGCTAACTCCATCCAGTCATCCCTAGCAAATCCTACTTCCCTTAAATCCATTCTAAGATTGTCCTCCCACCTACATCTAGGTCATCCATGTGGTCTTTTCCCTTCGGGTCTCCCAGTCAATACTTTTGAGAAATGTCTTTCCTCCCCCATGCGTGGAACATGTCCAGCTCATTTCATCCTTCGCGATTTAATTACCCTTACTATACCCGGTGAAGTAATTTTCTCCAGTCCCCATTTTCATCCCTCTTGGGCCCAAATATTTTTCTAAGCACATGTTAATGTATTATGAACATAATTTTTTTCTTTAACTGAGGGTACTATCAAACTGATAACATATGTAGAAAAAAGTTGTGTATTGGCAATTTTAAACTCAAATTAATCTAAAATAAGCAGGAAAATCCTGGATGTACCTGCCAGAAACGAAGTAATGATGACTTCGGTAGACGGAAATTTAGGAAACGGAGATCCAGGCTTCATTAAGCTTCTGAGTTCTCTATTCACAGGAACGCTGCGCGCTGGCAAAGGGCCTACCGGGATGGCTTGGCTTGTTAGCGGATTTCCTGCAATTGATAAACATTGCAGATGGTGTACTCGAAAACAATATTATCTCATACGGAAGCCAAGAAAGTTATCTTGTCTACCATAACAAGTGTTTAAAATCCTCATGGTTTCGAATATGCTAAACCATGAAATTATACCGAGAGACGAGCAAAGAATATGTAACAGACAGGTTTGGGTAGACATTGATCGGTTGGGAAAAGCAATTTAATGTGAAAAACCAGAGTACTGTGATTCGAGGAAAGCAGCGGAATATGTAGGCATATTTCTATTAGACAACTCCCAGTTCAATATTAAAATCTGAAGCGAGAAAAAAGCAGTAACCATACTTAGGGTAGAGAAAGAGGTGCGATTGTCTCACACAAGTTTCGATAAGGTTATACTTTAAATGCTTTTCGTTGTTTGAAATTAAATAAGCAGCAACGGATTTCAACCCATTTCAATGACGTAGTATTATTTTTTTTATTCAGTATACAAGCTGTACTACTATTGGCATTTATTAAACAATTTATTTATTTATTTATTTATTTTATTTATTACATAGGCCTATATTACTATATATTATATATATATATATTTTTTTTTTAATGTTCCAATAGCTAATACCTGATTGTCTTATTTAGGGCTGTTAGCCTATAAGAAACTTTAACCTTTGAATTTATTCAATGTTAAAAGAAAATAATAATGCTTATGGCCCTAACTGTTAAATAATAGTAAGTGGTTAAACACTG
Source organism: Ectobius pallidus (assembly GCA_964059195.1). Classification (NCBI taxonomy): domain Eukaryota; kingdom Metazoa; phylum Arthropoda; class Insecta; order Blattodea; family Ectobiidae; genus Ectobius; species Ectobius pallidus. The sequence continues at coordinate 119,642,480 of CAXKWD010000007.1, read as the reverse complement.
ATCATAAGTAAAAGCGTAATATCCTAGCTTATGCAAGAGTCTTTTTACAGCTTACAGATTTTTTAAGGAATGAGAATATTCGTTTACGATAAAATGTTTGCTAAAACATAGTGTTTACCCGATCTGAGTTTATTAATATTCAGCTGTGGTCTCGATGTTATTGAATTAACATTAATGGAACTTGGTGTGATAATTGACAACAATTAGAAATATTCAAACACACGTTATTGAAATAAATTTTCCTACTTACTTTAAAAGTTGAAAACAGCTATATCTAATATATAAAATCGAAAGTGTGTATGTATGTATGTATGTATGTATGTATGTATGTATGTATGATTGTTCCTTATACAAATCGACATTTCTTTACCAATTTACACGACATTTTGCACACATACCCAGTTAAGCCCGGGAAGTATAGCTGTCAACATTAAAATTGAAACAAATCAGTCCTTCCCTTGAAAATTATATAATTTCTGTGAATATTCTACTGAAAAAAATGAAATATTGTTCAATTCACATGGCAACAGTGAATTGTTTACTGTGATTACATAGGGCCTTGGCAACTATCTATATTAATAAAAGGAAGTGTCTGTCTGTCTGTCTGTCTGTCTGTCCGCGATGCCCAGCGAAATCTACTGAACGCAGAGATCTGAAATTTTAAACATACATGGATTAAAGGGTCGGAATGTGCACCTCGAAGCCGGAATTTTAATTTTCGCTTTCGTTCGTGAGTTATGAGTGAAAAACGGGCAGAAAACGTGTATTTATTCCGTTTTCGAAGCATGAGTTTTCAGTAATATAATCAATTACACTAGGCTTTGGCTATTTTTGTCATTCCTTCGACATAAAAGCATCGCGATTTTTTGAATGTTGTAGCTCACGCTGGTCGATTCATTTGTTTTTAATGTCAAGGCACGCAAACATAATATGAAATTTTCAACCTGCACCGAAGAGGATTATTATTATTATTATTATAGGGATAATCAATATTAGACTAAATATGGTCAAACGTTGTTCGATTTGGACGAAACTCACTATACAGGGGTTTTCTGGGTCAAGGAACTCGAATCTGAGGTCGCTTTTACCAGGTGACGCTATCTAATCGTGATATTTATGTAGTCCACATGATTTAGGTGTTAATATAATGATTTAACTATTATGCTCTTAATTTTTAATTTTTGAAATAATTATCGCGGGCACATGCTATCTTAAAATAATAAAAGGACGTGTTTGTCTGTCTGTCCACGATGCCCAGCGAAATCTACTAAACGCAGAGATCTGAAATTTTAAACATAGATGGGCTGAAAGGTGGGCGAATGCGCATCGAAGCCGGATTTTTAATTTTAGCTTTCGTTCGCGAGTTGTGAGTGAAAAACTGGCAGAAAACGTGATTTTAGCGCTGTCGAAGCATCAGATTTCAGTAATACATTTCAATGTCAAATCAATTGCAGTTGCCTTTGGCTATTTTTGTCATACCGTGGTAGTAAAAGCATCGCGATCGCTAGATTGTTGTAAGCCCACGTTGGTCGATTCATTTGTTTAGAATGTCAAGGCCCGTAGACATATGAAATTTTCAACCTACACGGAAGAGGGATAGGCCTAAATATGGTCAAACATTGTTCGATTTGGACGAAACTCACTGTACAGGGGTATTCTGGGCCAAGGAAATCGAATCTGAGGTCGCTTTTACCAGGCGACGCTATCTAATCGTGGTATGTAGTCCACGTGATTTAGGTGTTAATAAATATAATGATTTAACTATTATGCTCTTAATTTTTAATTTTTGAAATAATTATCGCGGGCGAAGCCGCGGGCACATGCTAGTATAGCCTAATGCTGAACTTTAACGAATTATGATTCCATCGATGTATTGGCGATATATTGGCGAAAATAATTACTGAAAATGAAATCCACGAATATAAAGCACAGTGTGGTGTAGTCACATAACTTTCTCTACCCTCGACATAAGAAATATTTACTCACTTCACATTTTGATGTAGAATAAGAGGGACAACTAAAGTGTGTGAGTATGCTATATCAAAAGTCAGTAAATAATCCTTTCCGCTGATAAGTTATCCATACCTGTAGGCTTTGTATTAGTTGAGAAATAGGGATGTTTATCATAGGCCCTAAGCATTGGATGGAACATTTTCAGTCCTATGCTCGCAGTATATTATGTCTTGGGTTTTAGGGGAGGAAAATATGAAAGTGATACTGCATTTCTCTTTTATTTCAGCCCCGAACGGTTGTATGGTAACATGAGAATGAGAAATAAAATTTTCCGTCAAGTCAATACAATCTTATTTAATTTATGTTTCTTCTTATTTCAACCCCTCCCAAGCATGATGTGTAGAAGCAACGGAATGCAGCATTTGACATCCTCTATGCGCCATAAAAAACTATATCTGGCATTTTCTGATGGAATAGTTTGAGTGTGATAAATCTTTTTCTTCATTTCACGTTCTACATACATTAAGTCCTCCATAAATTAATTTCAAATTAAAAAATACAAAGCCCGGGCAACGCCGGGCCTTTTCAGCTAGTTGTTAAATATTTAATAATAATTTTAACTCTCTTCTACACTTATTTAATATGCAGGATTTCAATCAATTTTCAGAAATTTTAAAGCCATTCATAGACTACTAAAACTAAATTTCACAATCACAATCGGCAACGATACGAAATCAATTCTGTGTGATAAATAATGCACTATGCGTTTGTTAAAACCTCGTGCCTGTTACCATTTTTTAAATCTAGTTTCCTGTGTTGCGTAGCCCCTTTACAATTCAGACCACAAGAAACCCACTTTCAGAGGGAAAAGCATCCATGTTGACCACGACGAATCAGTAATACCGCACAGAATTTCCGCAGACTGTAATTTCAGGCAGCAAATATTTTCCTTGTCTTTTCTAGTTCGGCTGCCAAAAGCCACCTTGTCTTATTGTGTTCCATATACGTAAAATAAATGTAAAATACGTAAGGTAAAACAGTTTTATCATCGCAGGATGCCCACAGAAATTTCAAAATAAATTTCCCTGACCACAAAAATAATTTTTTCAAGGTATTTTTTTAAACAAAACAAATAAAAAAATCCAGCCTTCTCCATCCCCATAACAAAAATTAGAAATGATTAGCTCAAAATAATACGGAAAAGAAAATCTTACATTTCGCTCACTGGGGCTAGTTATTTCCCCTGACTATTATTTTTTGAACATTTCTCTGACTTTTCCTTTATTGTATAAAATTCCCTGACTTTCCCTGACCGATTTCAGTTTCCCTGACTTTCCAGAATAGTCTATAGACACCCTGAAGATATGAATCTTTCTATTTTAGTTTTGGCAAGCTTGTAATTGTTATTGTTGTTGAGAAACAATTCTATTTCTTGAGCTGTATGTAACGTTTTAAAATGGAACGTAGCTAATATAAACATAAGAGTATTTCTACTTATTTTTTACGCGTATATTGAGTTATGAAGAAACCCCTATTTACATTTGTTTTACACGTTATGAAGAAAATCTTTTTACGCGTATTTTGCACGTTATGAAGAAACTCCAGTGTTATCCGTCAATTTCCAAACCTGACCCACGCAAACAAACAGGCAAATAGGCCTAAATAAATGAACACAACCATAAGCCTATACATTAGGTCTAATTCATTATAATATATACATACACACGAAGTGCTACATAACTGTCCACGCCAAGGGAAACAGAGATTGATTATTCTTGCTTGTTTTTAGGTGAAATAGCACAAGACTGTTGTTGAATAAATACTAACGGATATTTTCCAAAAACCGCTGTCCACCTAAATGCTCCACGATAAAGAAAATTTATTTTAAATTTGCCGTTTAATATCTTATCCCTCTAAACACTCTTTAAAGCATAGGTGAGCAACTGAGGGGAAACGTTTAAGTCCCCATCCCTTGCTGTGACGTAAGAAACCTGTTCTTCATGTTCAGTGTCACGTCGAAACTGCTTTATGCTGACGTCAAGGGCGGCTGTAGTGGGAGACATTCCCCTACCGCACAGTGACACGATGTGCACCAGTTGCGCACCCATGCATTAAAGCGTACTAGAGGAGAATGGTATTTTTGACAACGGCACTGAAATGGCTAAACTGTTTCGGGTATTACCCTATTACGCTTAGCAAGGCAGGACTGTTCACTCTACCCAGAAGGAAGTCCCAGAAGTCTTTCCACCTAAATGCACCTCGATAAAGAAAATTTATTTTATATTTGCCATTTAATATTTATCCCCCTAAACCCTCTTTAAAGCATACTAGAAGACTATGGTAGCCTATTTCTGACAAAGGCATTGAAATGACAAAAATGGTTCGGGTTGACCCTATTACCTTTAGCAAGGCAGGACTGTTCAACTCTACCCAGAAGAAGGAAGTCCAAGAAGTGTTTCCTGGCATATTAATTACTGTCAGACAATCCACTGGCACGGACAGCACACGTCATTACCTTGTCAAAGAAACCTTTCAAATCTCATTCACCAAGCACAAGTTCTGCCGAGCCGCATCACTGCCCTTTCGAAATGATGATACTGATGACGCATAACGCACCGGAAGAAGCAATATGCACGAAATCAACACCACTTTCTTCCGGTGACATCACATCGTCGAAGTGTGTGCCAGTAATAGGCTACATCACCTCCTGAAATTCATCCTAAATATTTACAAGAAGGCAATGATAGGAGGACCGAAGTGTTGAGAGTGATTTTCTAAACTTAATTAAAACATAAACAGATGTTGAAGTTTCAAATTTCATTTTGACATTTCAATTTGTTTTTGAGATATAATTTTATTTATTTATTTTTTAAAATGAAAATTGAAATCTTTCTCCTCCGACAGATATTAAAAAATGGATCTGAATTTTTTATGTAAGATTCTATGATGCTTGCTTAAAAGATTAAAGGATACAGTTTTTATATTATTTATACTTTTTGTTTAAAACAAATATTTTACTTAGAGAAATAAAAGTTGATAAAAAAATTGATATATTTTATGCAAAATATTAATTTAAAAAAAACTAAAACCCATACCAAAAATCTGAATAAGAATTTTATTACACACATCACAAAGTACACTGTGAAAAAATTTCATAGCTGTATCTATATTTTTATGGGAGAAAATAGAGTTTGAATGTGGCAAATTAACATGAAAATTGAAACTGAGAAAACAAGGGATTAAAGTTTACATGCACTCATGTACCTAAACAAACCTTCATAATTACAAACTTTATAGTTACACTTTACTGTCACGAAATATGAATTGAGCCCTACACAACACTTACAATATATTTTAAGTTAAGATATCCATGTTTATAGTAACATTTAAATGTTATATCTTCTCTTGTAAAACTATGACGTTATCATTGTTTTAATATTCATTATTTATATGTAATGCAATATGTAATGTTATTATATGTACAGCCGCGATTAGATTCCCATGAGTCAAAGCGACAAAAATAAATCATTAAAATATATATATGTATATATATATATATATATATAATAGTCTACACTATAATAAATACAACTAGATAACAAAGGATAACACACGAAGATACGTGCAGTACTTTAAAAATGGCGTCAGAAACACCTGTTCCATGCGCCCAAATGGCATAAAATTTTGCTCAGGTATACTTTAGAGTATGCTTGATTTTTTTACACTAAAATTAAAAAATAGCATAATCAACACTTCTGTCCTCCCTTAAATCGTTTTCCATAGACCTGCAGCGGATCTCTTTAATCAGTGTTACTTTACGGTTTCTTCATTCTATCATCGACTTGTGGTTTTTCAAAACATGACATATTTATTAGCATGCTGTAAATTCTTTTCTCCTCATGCTGCGAGTTATTAAGCTCGAGAAACGTCTCACTCAGTCGGATTTGGAGCAAATATTTTGAAAGTCCAGTCTCGTGGCGAGTAGGCTAATCACTGAGGATGTTATAGAGGGTCATACTCTTATTTCGAACTTTAATCTGGTCATTTAAATTTATTAAAATATTTTAGGTAAAAAGTACTGGCAAGCTGCTACATTTTTAAATATAACTATAGTATAATTAGGCCTACAATGTTAACCAATATTTCGAACTTTAATCTGGTCGTTTAAATTTATTAAAATATTTTAGGTAAAAAGTATTGGCAAGCTGCTACATTTTTTTAAAACATAACTATAGTATAATTAGGCCTACATTGTTAACCTGTTTTACAAAGAAGCAAACCACCAACCGAAGAGTAAATAGCCTATATCAATTAAAGTTCAAATTTGAAACGATAAAGGCACGCCTTCGTGGCACCACGACCGACTTCGTGGTCTTACGGTTAGCGTCGCTGACTACAGATACATAGGCCAGGTTCGATCCCCAGTCCTCCGTGGATTTTCTGAGGTAGGAAGGTCTGGAACGGGGTGCACTCAGCCTCGTGATTCAAACTGAGAAGTTACTTGATAGAGAAGGAGCGGCTCTGGTCTTAGAAACCACCATTAACGGCCGTGGATGGTGACCACGTGCACCCCAATCCTGCCCATGATAGATGACGAAGAAGTCGGGTGGTAGGCCTAGTCCCTTCAAGAATGTAGCGCCATGGAGTTTAGTTTTTACATAATTAGAATAATTTAGGATCAAAGAATAATTCTAAAGCATTCCTTTACCGAATAATAACAAGAATAACGGTAATAAACATTACTATCGCTCGTTTCGTCAACTTCGTGCTTGCCTGATTTCTATATAATGGTCTTATATAGTAAATAACTACACAACTTATGAATAATGCTTAGTGAAAGCTTTGTATTCACCTATTAGGGAATCGAGGATAGATATTACACATTTCTTTACATTATGAGCTTAATACAGAAGTAACTCAATTCTTTGTTATATCTTGCTTCTATTTTGAACTTTCGTTTGCTATTGCTTATTTGAAACAACCTATATTTTCCAAATGAATTTAAATATGTAGGCCTACTCTGTAAAAAGCTCATAAGAACATATAAGAAAACAACAAAGATGAAAATAGTTCATGAATATATTTATTATAATAATCTATGAATATATTATAGTAGATTTGTAATACATTATTCTCATATGTTATAAACATCTCATTCCTTAGTTATTCCTTAATATATTACAATGTTCAATTCAAACATGTGCTTCATATTGCACAACGCTAAGAACAAACTGTTAGAATTATTGATACAATATAAACTTAAATTATTATCGATCCAAACTCAGTCCATCATATTTCCTACAATTTAGTGGTTAACAAGAATAATTTCAGACTAATGAAACTTGAGATCACTAAAACTTAAAAGAAGACTAGACAATACATTAATATACTAATATTTCCGAAAGTATTAATAATCAATCATAAATTTGATTGTGAGAATCCATGGAAAAAATGACACCTCTGCAAATGTAATTTTTAAGAGCGCTAGAAACGTTCATCACGACCATAGGCGTAACTAGAATTATTCATAAGGGTGTTCTAATATAATACCTAATAAATAGATTTGGGGAAAAAGAAGAAACACTGACTTATTTCTTAGCCTTTATTACAGCAATAAAACAGTAGTCGTCCGTAACAGTTTCACTAAAAAATATATATATTTTCTTGAAACGTAATTATTAATTTAACCTCACTCCACAATACAAAATAGAAAATACGAGTGAACGAGTGTTCATAAAGAACAAATCATTGTACAAAACCGACGAATCATGATTCAGTTAAAGAAAGGAATCGATTCCTTAGTAAATCAGGTATTCTGACAGTCATGATTCGATTCAAGAAATGAATCAAATCCTCTCTGAATCGAAAGTCACCTCAATCATGGAACGCACTGATTGAATGATTCGTTTTTCTTCTCAGCATTTTGAATCAGGGTTCACTCCTTTTTTACTATTAGGCTACAGTAAAATAGTCTTATTGTTTTCAGCAAAGGTGCTGAGGGGAAGACAACCAACAGACTTGTTTGTAGCGTGGTTTTGCAGAAATTATAGTTATAGGCCGATGAAGCTTCTTTGGTAGAGAAATGGCTTACAGTTATTGTAGTCAGTAAGGCGTCAGTATCATCATCCACTGTCACACGTGCATAGTATGCAGCAAAATATCAGCCCCACGGCATACCTTGATAATTCAATAAGCATCCTCCATGCTGCATCATGCCACATCAACTGGGAAGTTCCCATCTGAGATGGTGAATCACATGTTTATACGAACTCTCACTGATACTCTACATCCATAGACACCGGCCTAAATCAACGTCTCGACAGTATATTAAAACACGCAAAATGTTTATGAGTTGTTTCTTTGCTGAATTTGGTAAGCATGAAAATTTAAAAAATTGAATGATATAATTTCTCCGCTATTCTGATTGATCAAATAAAAGAATATACTGCCCTTTATCAGGTGGCATTATAAAATCTAGGTTTTTGTTTCACGATAAGAGCTGAAGTCATTTTTTCCAAGGAATGTCACAATCATGAAAAGATTTTCATAAATCACTATTTTGATTTTAAATGACTAAACACCATATATACAAATAAGACCTTAAAGCAACAAGTTGCTCGTATATTAACTTATGATAGTTGAGAAGGTTGTGAAATGAATAATGAACGATAAGAGCTTCAGAATTTCACAATTCTTGAATTCTTCCAACACCAGTCCGTTCTATAAGAATCGGACTGTTCTGAATATGTCTACTTCTTATTCAGGAGAAATCTACTAGAATAAAGAGTACACTAAAGCAATTGCATCCTTAAGCATCCCAGTCTATGTGGTTCTTAAAAATAAATGACGTAAACAGAGCTTTTTATAAAAATTGTCACACTATTATAAGATGTTAAATAATAATGGAAAAATAGTTTTCCAACAAAAATATTAATTTTCACTGCCGTACATCTGATAAGAGAAAAAGCTTAAATTGATATAAATCATCGAATAATTTATTATGTTCAGAAATGGCTGGATTTTGTTGCTTCGTGAAACCTTGTCCTCACACATAAGCTAGCACTGAAAACTGGTTTTCAGGTGTGAGTGAATCACATAAACTACTATGGTGACTTGCAGCATTAATGTCATGTCAGTATTGTCAATACCTTGGTAGTTTTCTATGACCATAATATCCCTTTCCCGGTACATGAAAAAAAAGTTTTTATCTATACTTTGGTAGTTAGCTTGACTACTTACAAAATAACCATATTTCTTTATATTTAATTATAACAAATAATATTAAGCTCTACTTACTAACATTAGAAAGAACGAACATGTATTATTCACTAATGAGGGGATGAAACATGTCCTAATGGATCGTCATGTAGTACACAAAGACCTCGCCAAGTGTAGGCCTAGTACAGCCAACTAAAGAAGCTTTAATTTAATATATAAAGTCGATGTCCCATAATCCATTTATTTCGTTAATATTTTATATCAAATAGCATATGAATACAGTTACCTCTCGTTATATGAAAGATAGGGCGTTTTTTTTTATACTCGTATGTGAGCTGTTCACATTAAACTAAAATCAACCTGACACATAGTTTCTGGCCTCGCAAACTTTTAAATGCTTATTGAATGTTCCATATAATCACTCCTTTTATGAAAGTTATGATAATGATTTATCTTGGCATTAATAAAATAAAAGCCATATACAGAATCTGGTAATTTTGCAGTCTCAAATTTGTCAATTTATCTCGTAAAATGTTCGCAATTCAGTCTCAAGAAACAGCTGTTTTGGGAGAACGTCATTTGGGAGACGTGAAAAGAGAATGAAATCAATTGATTTCAGTTCTTTTTCATAAAAAAGTGTGCTTGGAACGCCACGGGACAAAAGTGAAACTTGTTTTAATTTTTGGATTTTCTCAATTTTGGATTATTGGATTTTTTTCAATTTTGGATTGTTGGACTTTTTAATGTTGGGTTTTTTGAACTTTTTTACTTTTGAATTTTGGATTTTTAAATTTTTTATGTTTTAATTTTTTAACTGTAGAATTTTGGATTTTTAAATTTTGGATTTTTTAAATTTTGGTTCTTTGAATTTTTAGTTTTGGATTTGTATTATTTAATTTTGGTCTTTTATTTTTTAATTTTTTAAATTTTGGAAATTTGGATTTTTTAATTTAGGATTTTGGATCTTTGAATTTTTTAATTTTGGAATTTTTGTTTTTTTATTTTGGATTTTTTAAATTTTGGATCTTTGAATTTATTACTTTTTGGATTTTTTAATTTTGGATTTTAGATATTTTTATTTTTATTTTTTGATCTTTTAAATTTTGGACAAGCCTAATCATTGATTGTTTTCTTTGCAGTCCGTTCCGTCACACCTCACTAATTTCGTGACGATTTTGAGCGTTACAGAAGCTCTCGATCTACCCCTACCGCGGCTAAAGAAGTTTCACTACAAAATTGTAAACGAAAATAGAAACAAATCTGTGTACAATTGTAACGCCCAAGACATGTACTTTCCCACTTTCATATTTTGTAGAAATATGAACGAAAAATATGGATCACAGGACGTCGTCTTATTGAAGAGCAAAATAGTAGCCTATTATTCAAAATATAAATGCAAAAAAATCCATTTCTGAAATGACACACTATAACATAGCTTTCAGTTACAGTGACTATAAAGAAAAATAAGAGAAAAGTAAACTCGGCATAGCCTGAAGCACTAATTTAAAATACTGTGATGATTTGTAAATGAATTTGGTTCATAAAACACGATATTGTACAACGACTGAGCTATCAAAGCTTCTTTACATTTTCTGCCATTGTCGACGTTGCTCTTTTGCTCTCCGTTGTGCTCTTCTTCGTTCTCCAGTAATCTGAAACCAAACAAAGAAACATTGTTATTAAAAGAAATAAATGTTAGTTTAATTCAATTATATAGTAACTTATACAAGAGTCTAACATTTTTCTCATCACACTATAGCCTACACAATTCATTCAATACAAAATTGGACCAATTAGAAAAATATTATATTATTAATTAAATAATATAAGTCATAGACTGAAGAATTACCCATACCTAGAAAAATTTCGAAATAAGCTAAAAATTTAATATGATCTAGGCAATATTGGAATTACACTGAAGCTGCGTCAACAATATGGAGGAGCAGGGTAAAAAATTAATTTCTCGAGATAATCATCTGAGAGAATTCTGAATAGAACAAGCATAAAGCTTCAATTTCCTCCAGAATCCGTTAAAAGTTTTACACATCAATTTACAGCAAAACCTCAAATTCTGTTGATAGAATTTTAAGAAATCCGTTTACTCCTCACGGTAAATCCAAAGTGAGCACTCAAACATAACTACCAATTAACTGTTTCAGAGCTTCCCTTACACACGAAGGTAATTTGGATTAATAGTATGGTAAAATTATGTGCAAAATGTTGACCTAATCACACAGATGGTTCGTATGACAATAATTGTTGTTTGAAAAATTGATGTTACCGTTTGACGAATTAAAATGTATAATTGTATGATTAATGAGGCTTCCGTCAAGGAAACACAAATGAGGAATGGAACATGTACTCAGCTTTTTAAGTGAAATTATGTTAATACTGTGTTATATTATTATTATTATTATTATTATTATTATTATTATTATTATTATTATTATTATTATTATCATCGTCATCATCATCACCATCATCATCAATGTTGTCCCATTGTAAGTTATTCAATGGAAAACAATAGACTATTTTAAAACACCCCAAATAACTATGCTTATTGAAATTAAAATTTCCATCATACTATATCAAAAGGTGTTGTATAAACTCTGAAAGACAAAGATTAATTAATTTATAGCAAAAAAAAAACTTAAAATTAATGTTTGGCAGCCCATTACTATGAAAGCCTCAGTAAACCAGACCACGAGAATATTAAACAAAACGTCAAAGATATATGTATACATTCCTAATTTTCCGCCATGTGCCTAATGCAGCTGAACGCAATGTGTTCTTAAGCCTATAGCCTACCAAAACAGGAAACTTCTGATATTAACTCAATTGCCCATCTGCTCCCGCTTGTCATTTATTGTCAATCAATAGAAAATGAGGATGTCAATGCATAGATAACGAAACAAAATATTTATATTGATGCAATATCCAACACTTTCAGGATATGCACAATGTCCTTTGGTTTCTTATCTGCCTGTCAGTGTTAGACTAGCTCGTACTGCAAATAACAAACCAAACAGTCCCCCATTTGTGCATTTAAAAACACAAAGCAGGCCTTCCACTTCCCCAGCTGACCATAAGATAACATTTAAAAGCGTCTGTTTTTTAAATGGAAAAAGATAATTCTTCCCCATTCGTCATAGAGGCTATATAAATGTCATTGCCAATACAAACAATAAATGAAAAGTTGCTATTCACGTATCAATGAAGATGACATGGTATTATCAGCACGGTTACCATCGTTGTTATTGATTAAAGGTGACATGACAGGCGTCATCACGCTGCCCTCAGATGGGCAGGGCGGAGGGACCCCTATCCAGGTGCTGAAATGAATTCATTATCGCCGAAGCGGACCTCGCCCACAAAATCATATGTGACGGTTAGAAATTATCTGCTTACAAACAGTACCTTCCTATTCACTTTTGTGAGTTCTAGGATATAATATACTACTAGACCCGTCAACAGTAGACCTCGCGAACAAAATATCTAAGACCTACTCTTCATCAGTTAAAACAGCAACCATCTTGAAACGGGGTTAAAAAATAAAAATCCATATAGGCCTACATACGGTAAATATAGATATACAGTCAACTCCCGATTATCCGGGTGAGGATCAACCAGTTTGCGGATTAACCGTTGAGCTATTCCTTGAAAAAATATTTAATTTGTTTTACTTAGGCTTCTGTATGTAAGGAAAATGCGGTCAAAAAACGGAAAGTGATAACAGAATATTTCAGCAAAATGTAAAAATTCCTTGAAGTACCAAAACCAAACTGTTAATATAGTAGTCTTAGTGTTTTATTGTTGTGACCTCTGATGGTGAATAAATCTAGCACTGCAAGACGTTTGCACATAGGCCTAAGTAAGTTTTAAATAATTTTTAAATTATAGTATGTTTAGGTATAATTTTATTTTAACCGTGTTTTCGTTTATCCGTGAGGTGGCTACCATCCATTATCTCGAATAATCGGGAATTGACTGTATTATACATATCCCAAATTGGAAGAAAATCGAAGTACGCGTTAGGCCGTGACTGAGAAACAAATTTACACACAAGCAGACGAAAGCCGAAGTTAAAACATAACCTCGCTTCGCTCGGTCAATTATAAGCATACTACGAGATTTTCTGACTTTGATTCTGATAAGAATCCAACTATAAAAAGGATTTAGACGTTGGAAAATTGCTAATAATCTTTTATCAGCATCAACAATATATTGCCACCGCTGTGGCTCAGGGGATGCGTCCAATCCTCTCACGCAGCGGGCCCGGGTTCGATTCCTGGTCGGGACAAGTTACCTAGGTGAGGTTTTTTTCGGGGTTTTCCCTCACCTGTGAGACAAATGTCAGGTAACTTTAGGCCCTTGTGGTCCCCGGATATCTGGCCGTCATTATCATCTTCATCCCCATCCTCGCCTTGTTCTGAGTGAGATGGTGTGTCTCGTCCTATGTGTTCGTGTTGTCTCGGAGGTGGCCCCGCGTTGGGCTGATCACTCATCCGGGGAGGCCCTCCATGTCCTTGTCTGGTCAAAAAAGTATGTATGTGATCCAAAGATAATCCCTCTATAATCCCTCTCCCGACAGGTCGCGGTCCTGTAAGGCCCGGGAGGCTTGGGTCGCTTAAATCCTAAAAGGGAGAGGTAAAACTGCGAAGAAGAAAGAAAGAACAATATATTGGTCAGCATGAATTCATTAGCCTTATAGCTGATAGTGGCAGAGACAGTGTGGAAAATTTGCTTAAATACAGTAGCCTATGCATACATCGAGGGACAGTTTTAAAAGAAAAGTTTATAACGCTATAAAATATAAATTGCAGCTTTCTATCCTTGTGTAACAAATATCACTCACGGATCAAAGCTTTATAGAACATTTCCTCGGCGATTTAGAAATATTATCCTCTGCCGTTATAGTTATACATCAGTTAAATATTTCAAACACATGAACAAAACGATTTTAAAACATTTCTTTCTTTACACAAGCAGGCGGCTAACCGTAAAATCCAAATTAAAATACGTTTTCTCCTAAATTCAGCCTACCTACAGTATTCTGCGTCGAAGAGATACGTAGATTAAATCATAGAAGTCGAGGTGCGAAGGCAAAATCAGCGAAGAACAAGAACAGGAAGACAACTTTGTCAACTGGACAAAGAAAGCCGATGGACTACATTGAACGTACACACAAGCAATTTTAATACAGGCTCAAATATAGCAGTTATTTATCATCAACAAAGAAGAAATTACTCATTCTTTATAACTTCCAGACAAAACAATAGAAAACATTTAGTTTCCATGGATTTATTGGGGAAGCAGAGACAAAATTCGGTTGCACAACGTCATCAGATATCCTGATGAATACTAACTTAAGTCCCTAGCATCAAACAAACACTTCCTGTAAAAATGTAAATGTTAAGCCGGATCTGAATGAAGTTTCGATGCATTCAGAAGACTCAGTAGAGGATGTCTTAAAATATATCTCCATTGTATTTTTGAATTATATAAATTCAAAACATGATTCCGAATTTAGTATTCAGCATCTTCCCCGGTGGCTTCTATTAGCAAGAAGGAACAAGGTATTAATTTATGGTGGCAGACAGCTCATGTTTCTTTCTAAAAGTTCTTCCGTAAGTTTAGAAGGACGTGAAAGAAAATAACTCAATAGTTGACTGTGTTTTTACTTCCTCTGCCCTATCATAGGTAGACTACTATAGGTAGACTACGCACTGTGTTCGACCCCAAAATTCGTAAGTTGAATTTTTAACATAAATACAAGTTTTGAGGTGCTCTGATTCCAAAAATGCTATTTTCAGAAACATGCCTGTATGTGTACCTGTGAAAAGCTTAGCTCCAGCATTAGAAACACAATTTTCTCGATAACAGCTCCGACGATTTTGTTGAAATTTTATACATGAGGTGTTGGAGCTAAAAATTGTATTTGGAACATTTCTTCGCAAAGATTCTCTGAAGGTTAGTTATAAGCCCCTCACTCTTTTCTCGTAGAAACTCAATCTTGCCTGGTGAACAATAAAGCTATGCATCAAGTTGAAACAGCAGAATACATGCGTTTTGCAATACGGCCTCTTATTCTACACTAGAATGTGAAGTTAGAACGGTGTATTGCTAGGGCCCTGATTTATTGGTGAAATAAAATGACTAATTTCGGTGTAAACTTCCTTCTATTTCGGTGGGTATTTCGTGAAATAATTACTTTATACTACATTGGGAACATTGCACAGTGATAAACATTGCTTCTTTATTTACACAAACTAACACCCCCCCCCCTCATTTCTATATTCTTCTGCCCTTGTATGAAATGAAGTAACTTTCGATTTAGACATGATTAGAGTTAATTTTCAAATATAATGACGAGAAATACTATCGTAATTTCTACTAAACACCATCAGATAGCCATTTGCAAACAGAAGTGCCAACCATACCACTGAGGATAAAAGACGAAATCTGTTGAATACAGCAGGAAAGGAGTGTACTCAACAGTACAAACCAGGTCACAAACAATCTTTGCGTAAATTCTGCAAACTTAGTAATCGATCACAAATATCGATATATCGGTAAATCTTCGACAGCCACAAAAACAGCAGAAAAAAAGCACGCTGCTAAGAAAAAAAATACAGTACACAAACCCCAATATTGTGATTTTAAGGTACATTTTCGTGTTCATTTCTCACTTTACGGACAGAAGGGGCATATTTCGCGCTTATAGACACATTTCGCAGAATCGAGAAAATTTCGCGATATTTCGTGGATTCAATTTGGCTCATATTGGTATTTTAAGCATATAAAAGCTAAATATAGCTAAGGGAGGTTGTTTTATAAAATTTCGCGCTTATCGTTGTTACCATAAAATACGGCCCCTATGTATTGTCCATGCTTATGGTAAAGAAAGTTACGTGAGTACATTAAACAGATTTTATTTGGGTTTTGAACCTTTCGGGATGCAATCAATTTACATGGAGAGAATGTCATACATAATACATTATAATAAGAGGCAAAACTTTTATTTGAGCAGAGGAAGTGGTGGGTTTCACTTCAGATTTTTCAAGAAAAGATAAAGATTTATATAGAGCAGCGTTTCTCAACCTTTATGAACCCGAGGACCCCTAAAATGTCTAAAAAAATTTTACGAACTCCTAATTTTACATCCCATTTTTAAAAGTAGGCTATGTGTAAGCCTATATTATTAATATTTGGGGTATTAACTATAGGTCATTATAACCAAATAAATCTAAATACATTTTTTTAATTCGACGAAAACACAGTTATTGAATTGGAAGTAAACTATTGAGAGTAATATTATATTTTGAACAGACTTTAATAAGTATTACCAATTTCATAATATAATTAGGAATTATTACACAGGTTTACCGATATCAGACACTCGGGCACCTCCAACAATAACACCCTTGTTAAGAGAGCGCCTCCATTAACAAATTCCGACAAAGTTTTATTTTTCAGGGTTTTGAATGAAAGAGGGAACCATAGACATCAGTGCATCAGGGGTTTCAAACTGTGGTTCGTAAATGCAAAAGTAAGGAAACTTGCAATAGGACCTGTATTTTCGAAGATTTTAAAAACATTGACTTCTAGTGTCCATTTTATGTGAAAATTTTTTACTTCTTTACTTGCTTTATGATATTTTTTAATTATGTCTGCGGACCATAGGTTGAGAAACACTGACATAGAGCATAAAGCTTTATGCTAAAGATAAAGGTAAAATTAGGGGATCTGACTCTTGTGTACAGTAAGTGAATTAATATCAGGAACTAATTAATTCTTATTTTAATTTAGAGGAGTTTGAAATTTCAAAGAACTCTTGGCAGTTCTAGTGAATCGTAGCCCGTGACTCAAAATACAGAGTTCATGTCTCAGGGCAACAAAGAATCTCGCGCTTGTGGCACTTGATCCAAGTTTAGTTCGTGGATCCTCCGGAAGGAATCGTCCCATGGGTTCCGAGTCTACAAAATCAAACAAATTAACCTGAAGCCTAAAGTGTCGCCTATGAAAAAAACATCGTGTTTCCCTTTCCAGTAATATCTTAGTTCGTTGCCAGGTAACTCCTGTAGCGAAAGACCTATCTCCTGTCAAATTGTCCTTGGTGATGTGAAGCAAGTGAAAAACGACTGAATTGTTTAATAAGATCATGACGTTAAATTCATTTTGGTCGTCTTACATTTACACCATAAAACTACAAAACCGTGAACTCTGTCAATGTTTTCTCTTGCGCTGTCATAACTTCTCTTAGTGTGAGTATGATGTTGGCGGAAAAGAGGTAAGGGTGAATGTTTTGTATACTTTTCTCCACATTTTAATTTTTTTCAATAATTCATTAAGGTAAGTAATACTTAATGCTTGCTGAAAAATATAATGAATGGTTAAAAACTTAGCCCTAATTCAAAGAAAAGAATTACAACCATGCCATTATCAGCATTTCAAAGCACAGAAACAGAACTGTGAATGCGGTACATCTTTCATTACCCGACACACAACACTCAAATAAATGTTTCAGGATTGTCATAGAGTGCTGACAAAATCCAGCATTAGAAACGTGAGTTTAGAGCACGGCGGGTAACGAAGTAACAGTACTTCAAGCTGTTGTAACGGGAATCCAGTCAATTCATGGAGGAGGGAACACGTTCATGCCTCCGTGCAGACTGTACAGAACAGTTTCCGGGGTTAATGCTAGGATCATTTTCCAGTGAATTTTGTTTATGGGCAAGAACCGTATTTTTTTAGTAATAGCGATAAGTGCGAAATTTCGCAAAACAGCTTTCCTTGGCTATATTTATTAATGTATCTCCTATTTTTATAAAACCCTATTTCACCTTTCGGTACGTTAGGGTTACAGTTACATTTTAAATTAAATCTGTCATATATACTCATTCCATAGCTTAGTCATTGAGGCGCTGCGCTACAAATCGGAAGGTCGCAGGTTCGATCCCCGTTGAGGTCAGTGGAGTTTTTCAATTGCCCTAATCCTTCTGGTGGCACTATGGCCCTGGGGCGACTCAGCCTCTAACAGAAATGAGTACCAGGAACAATCCTGGGGGTAAAGGCGGCCGGTGCGTTTGGCCGACAACATCGCCACCATCATGAGCCGATTATCTAAAAATATGAGAGCCTCAACTTCCTGGAACCCTCTGGGTCTCTATATGGCCTATAATAGGAAACACTTTACCTTTTACTAAAGTTAAATGTCAAGGGAGTATAATTTATAGTATGCCGTTATTTAGGCCTATCACTTAGTTCAGTCAAATGAAGCAAGCTACAAAATCAAGATATGTGGCCACTGTCATTGCTAGAACCCAAGGGGGGATATTTTATTAGACCTACTTTCCTTAATTGTCATGATATAACTAATAATATATTTTGATTAATATTGTATTTAATATTGCATGAAATTTAAAATACTTCTTCACAACCCATAAATAATTGTACATTATTATCACATATTTTATCCATATCCAGCTTATAAAAAATACCCAACTCAGGGTTGCCAACCACAAAAGCTAAAATCTCTTTGACAACTCCATAAATTTTCTTTAAATTTCTTTGACACATTAAAAAAATCTTTAATTATATATTTTACCGATAATAATAATAATTGATAATAATTTTATTAATATGAATATTGCCTCAATTTAACTGCATGCAATTCACAAAGGCATAAATGCGCTGAGAGAAGAGATATTTTGTGCTGAGGCATCGTTTTTAACTCAGCGTATGCATTTAAATAGTTGTAGACTGCTCTCTCGCTCTCTATTTTATTATTTGTCCGAATTTCCGCTTTATCATTATTAATTAATTAATTATCTACGGAAAACAGTTAATTCATTTTTTCTGTAGGTTTGGGACGAAATTCTTTGATTCTACGGGGATTGAACAAGATATAGGCGATGAGAGAGAAGACGTTTTATGCTGAGGTGTCGTTTTTAACTCAGAGGGCACAATGTACTTATTGTAGGATTCAACTGTGCCTTGATGACCTCATCCACTCTGCATAGTTTTATTAATTATCTATAGAAAACAGGAAAAAAAAATTCTGTAGATTTGGGACAAAATTCTTTGATTCTTTGAAGGAAGCAAGATTTCTCTAAATCTACAGAAATTTCTTTGAGGTTGGCAACACTGAGTCCCACCTGCTGAGTTCAATGATTGTTTTAGAGCAAAGAAGCTACAGGTATAAACAGATTTCAGCGTTGTATCCATGAGAATTTACATTTAAAAAATTGCACGTAGGTGCAATAAAATTAAAGCGATAAAATTATTACATTTGCGACTGGTTGAAATTCCATATAGGCCTATTCTTAATTAATGAGTTAATTAGTCAAATTAAGGAAGTATAAATTAATGGAAACACTATTCGCTGAGAATGTGTAATATTAAAAAGAAAAGTAATCGTTTTAAAAGGATGAAACGACGCTTGGTGCAGTTCATTGACTTCAAGCCACCCTACCCACCACCATAAGTGTTACTATTTATCTCCTGCGGGTGATATGTATTCTGAATGATAACAAGGGCTTTGGGTGTAACCGTTCACTCCCCCACGATGTGGAGTTCTGCACGTAATGCAATGAACTTGGACTGAAATTTAACCCCTTCACGACAAAGATAATAAATGTGCTTCCATAGCTATCAGAAAAAAATTAATAAAAACAGTATTTCATTATGTTTATACTATTGAACATGCTCTAGGTTGGTCAGTTAATTTTCTCTAGAATACATCAACTTTTGAAAAGAGGGGCATGATTACAATATTAATAAACCGAGTAGCCTATTAGTAAGGCGTTTTA
Source organism: Ectobius pallidus (assembly GCA_964059195.1). NCBI lineage: Eukaryota > Metazoa > Arthropoda > Insecta > Blattodea > Ectobiidae > Ectobius > Ectobius pallidus. Next base: position 119,622,498 of record CAXKWD010000007.1, on the reverse strand, counting down.
ATCTAAAAGAAAACTGAGGTGAAACATAACTTCCTCTATCCAAATAAAAGTGTTGCCTCTTAGTAAAATATATTATATATGGCATTCAATTCATGTAAATTCGTTTTAGAAATTAAGAAAGTGCTGTTAACACACGTCATCGCATCCCCGAAGGATACACAACCCAAACAAAATCTAATTAATGCAATCAAGTAACTTTCTTTACTCTAACCATAGATAGCACTTCATATTCTGATATAGAATAAGAGGCCGAATTGCAGAGAGCACGTATTCAGTTGTTTCAATATGATGCAAAGCTTTATTGTTCACCAGGCAAGACTGGCTTTCTACAAACAGTGGGTTGCTTATAACTACCCTTCAGGGAATTTTGCGAAAAAAGTTTTAAATAAAAGTTTTATCTCTCAATGTAAGCACCTCATGTACAGGTAGGGAAAAAAACCGGACCGAATCTTGTAGCTGATTTCAGTTGATATACGGTAGCCTACATCTGTTATCTGTGCATTTTTCTGTCTGAAAACACACCGACAAATTAATGGATTATTTTCTGATGGGTTTCGAAATGGGCTAAATCAACAGTCGACAATAGAACAAATTTTAATACATTCCCTGCTATCCTGTGAATGTCGCTAGGCATGCGCAGTGGTTCATATCGGCAACTTAAATATTTTAGTCGGTCCGCTTCCCCCCCCCCTTCCTGTACACAATTTAAACAAAATCGTAAGAGCCTTCTACTAGAAAATAGCGAAAAAGGAAATTTTCTTAATTTAAGTAGCATTAAAAGTAAAGGAAAGTCGTTACCAATCTTCAGGCTAACTCGCTTATAATGACACAAATAGCGATGTGTATAATTCATTTTGGTTATTTTTAGGGATATGTCCTCGGTACTTTCGATACCTCGATACTCTCGATACTTGCATGGTATCGGCATCGAACGAAACTTCAGAAAACTCGCTCGATACTTTTTCGATACTTTTATAATTCTGCAATTCTGCAATTAAGTGAGAATGCTAATATTTTTTAACAAAAACTTGTAGGTGGACTGTTTAAAAACTAATTTTAGTTTTAATGTTGAGTTTAAAAATAATTATAGTCTACTGATGACATTAAATTTTGTCTCATTGAATATGCACACATAATTAATTTAGTTGGTATTACACAGTTCTCTCAAATTTTAATGTTTAATGTACCTATTTATTGAAACTGGAAATGTTGAAGGTATCGAGTATCGAAGTATCGAGTATCGAGGAAAAAATCATGTATCGGTATCGAGTATCGAGAAAATCTGGTATCGACCCATCCCTAGTTATTTTCATTATTCATTGCATGCTTAATTCTGTGTGTATTCGCCAAATAGTTCTGAAGGAATTAAAGATACCACTTTAATTAAGCAGCAACACATAAATAAATAATAAGGGAGAATCAAAGCAAGTACTACGGGCTAAAGGGGTATAAGAGAAAGTAGAGTAAAATAATACTAGCACTCCTAACCAGACTGTTTACTGGGAATCTTTCAATAGCTAGCATACAATTTCTATAGGCACACTATGGGATATTGGCGTCAAGTATTCATAACTTGTGCACAAGTCTTTTCATAAGTTTTTACTGCCATTATACTGCCATGGGAGAGAAAGAAGGTATTAAAGAATGAATAGAAAATACTCAGAATATGGATTTGGGAAAAGACCTAGCGCTTTACCCGGAACCTGCCTGCAGGCACACGCTATGCTAGGAGTTCAAGAAGCATTCATATGCTGGGGAAGAAATAGCCAATGACCATTAGTTTTAGAAGTGTAAAACATGATTTTTGCTCTAAGGAAAGAGATGATTAGCTGTAAGGAATATCATGAATATTGGAAGGGGATTGAGTCAGTTGGTGGTGAAACGAATGCATTTACCGACACTTTGCAACTGGACTGAGGGTCCGACTGGACGCAATCGCGTACTGTCTCCTCGTTGCAACTTTATATTGTCTTATTGGCAGTAAATCGCCAATTCGACTGTTTTGATTCTAAACTCTGTGCAGGTGAGGGTTATATTAAAACCTTACACCACTTTAAGACAACTGTTGCTTATACAAGTCATATTTACGACTTGTACAGTAAATTCAGTGTGTGAAACGCAGTAAGTACATTACGACCTTCAAGGGCATAAATAGGCCAGTGATATCACAAATCGGTGTAGAACAGAAAATATATTCGTGAAGCTCCCAATATTGCCAGACTGACTTTCTTCCGCTCCGCAATATCAACTATTGTTATTGAACACTTGTGAATTAATTTGTCTCTGGTAAAATAAACATTCTTAAACCCACTATATACCTCACTGTTTTAAAATACATGAAGTGTAATTTAGAACCTAACCACACCCAATAAATATGCCCCGAGAAGTGTAAAGAGGTAAATCTCGTTGTTCGCGACTGAAGCTGCCGTGGTACACAAACATATAAATTCAGTGGGACCCAATAAAACATTTTTATTCCCCTAAATTCAAAGTATATGAGCGAACTGCTACATAGAAATGGCACCCAGATCCGCTACATAGAAATGGCTAACCCAGAACGTGGGGCTTCGAAGGAATAGTGGCTAAATAGAAAAGAACAATTAAAAATCGAAAATCAAAACTTACCCGAGGGAAAAGACATTACAAGAATAAAAACAATTAAGAGGGAAAACAGAACAGTAATCCAGGATAATAGGAGCGGGGCAGCGATCAAAAAAAATCGATAGGACGAGGGATAAGTAAATAGGAGCAGGGCATCGCATCACATCTCATCACATCACATCTCATCACGTCACATCACAACAAACAAGCAGATGGCAACCCCAGACCAGACCAGAAGGAAGGAAGGATGACCAATACCCAAACGGATAAGTCCAAAAAGAAAATCTTGTTTAAAATTTTAATATTCAAATGTAAAAATTCTTGTACTGTGAACCTAGTTATAAGAGGGCCAGTGTGCATGAAAATGTCTGATAGTGAAATGTGTGTAGGGAACATAAGTATTGGAGAGTGAAATGCCAAAACTGCGTAACGGGAAAATTGTGTTAGTTAAAATGGGTTCAAATGAGATTCAGTTAGGGCAGGACTTGTTAAGTGGGAGTGAATTAGAGAATTTTCAGAACAACATTAGCATGGAGGGAGAAAATAGTAGCCAGGACAGTAGTAGCCAGGTAGAAGGGACTGAAGTTCAAACCCCAGTAGAAATGGTGGAAAATAAAAATGTGGGAATTCAAAATGCAAATAAAGAGGGAGAAATGATGTTAATGATGCAGCAAATGATGAGGGAGATAAAAAAAAATTATGAAAAATTAAGTGGGGAATTCAAAGAAAACTCAGAGAAGCTACTAGGGGAAATAAAAGAATGTTCTGATAAAGTAACTCAGGAACTAGGAGAGGTGAAGGAAAGCTATAAAACTGTAGGGGAAAAATTTGATCAGTTTCATACAGATGTCAAGAATATGAATGACCGATTAGAAGGGAAAATTCAAAATGTTGAGGTTAGGCTTGAAAAAAATCATAAAGATCTTGATCAGAAAATAAATGAGGTAAAGCAGGAGTCAGACACTAAGTTAATTAGTATGATTACAACTGTAGATGATAAGGCAGAAAATCAAAATAAATTGTTGAGTAAGGAGATAGACGAGAAAAACAAAAGTCTCGAAAATAAATTAGCTCAGGCATGGTCGGAGGACTTAAACGAAATTCATAGTAAATCCCAAGGGAAATTTGAGGAAATAGAGGAAAAGACTCAAAGAGAATTAGTTCAAATTCAGACAAGTAATAAAATTGATAAGGAAAATCTAGATAGTAAAATACTTGACAAGGTAAAGAAATTTGAAGGCGTGTTAACTAAAAAAGTGACAACAATAATTGACAAAAAAGTAAATGGGTTATCTAATAAAATTAACTCCAGGAAGAATGAACCTCAGAACGGACGGAACGGTACTGATCAGAAAGGGGCGTGTCCTCCTACAGTAAATGTAACTAGTAACAAAATGTTACAAAATAATAACTCAGTAATTGGAGATCAATACATCCCTAGTATCATTACCGGGCCGAACGATACGCAAAGCAAGGTTAAATTGAAGAACCATACTGTGTTGCAAGTAGGAAGTCAGGATCCAGTTAAGTTGAAGAAAATTCTGGGAAAGAAAAATCGGGTTGAAATTGGAGATAAAAATTATCAGATACACAGGAATGTCATGCAGAAAAGTTACGCTAACAGGCCTAACAATGGTAGCTTCTCAATTCAAGATTACGAAGTAGGGAATAATGGGAGAATTAATCAGATAATACTAGCAGTTATTACGGGAGCCTGCATGATAGGGAGGATGTTAAGAAACATACAGAAGCAAAATTCACGTAAGAAATATTACGATATAAGTGGGTCACCGCAGCATACTAAGGTCAACCCCCTGAAATTCTTAGAATATGACAGAAGGAATGTCAACTATGGCCAGAGACAAGGGGAGAAAAATGAAAGGGAAGATATGCGTGATAGTGTAAATGGCAACACGGGTAACGGAACTGAACAAATTGAAAATAAGTCACTTAACCCGGAGGCTAGTAACAATAACAGAAATAACAGAAGCGGGGCATACGCAAACAATTCACTTAACCCGGAAGCTAGGGAATACCAAAATGACTGTGATCGCGTAACTATGCAATTTGATGAATATAGGCCTAATGGAGAGAGGGTAGAGATGAACGGAGCATATTAATGATCACATGTATTGACAAGTAAGCCGTGCTAAATAAGAAAAATACTCAAAGTAGATAAAATCTTAATAAAGCAATTAGGAAACAAAATGTAAACAATGTAAACAAAATATTAATAACATGAACAGATGCTGAAGTTACGTCAAAACAAATATAAAGAAATAAACATTTTAATGGTAACCTTACAATTTTGCAGGATATGGTAGATTAAAGAACTTAGTCCATCCCATTGACATTATTATTATGATACTTTACGGAAATGTAATGAAAGGCGTAGACTCGAGAAAATAATCGAAGAACAAATAAAGATGGTATTATTGAAGTTCCCTTTCCATATGTAATTTGAGTGATTGAAAATCGAAAGCTCCGAAGATTTAAAATGAAGGCAATCCGAGATGAATTTTATTGACGTCGTAGGCGAGTATAGCCCTACGAATGAAGTTGTTATTATTATCGTTGTAGGCAAAAGCAGCCCAACGAAGGAAGTTATTAATGTTGCAGGCAAAAGGGCCCAACAATTAATATTATTATGGGATCAGCGGAAGGACCGCGATTCGATATCGACGAAGTTAGTGCTGTTTATGAAGTTAGTGACACTTTGATGAAGAGGTGTGAGTCAGTAAAAAGGGATTGCAAATTTAATATGTTTGGAGCGAAAGAAAAATTGATCACTAGGATTATAATAACGACGGGGATGGAAATATCACGATAGACATGGAGAATCAGAAAGAAAAGAGTATGGGAAAATTAGTTAAGGACCACGAATGTTTAAAATGTTTTACAAATATTACTTTGATGCTAAGAAAATAACGCTTGGTAGTAGGGAATTATTTCATCAATGAGTAAAATGGAATCATAGTAACTTCAGCATTTTTAAACAAATTGTGAAGGATAAAAGAAATAATAATATTTACATGTTGTGAAAAACAATTACTAAGAAAGATTAAGTCTACTAGAGGAGATAATTATGGAAGCATGGATTCTTATCAATATTGTATCTATTAATAAAGTATGCTAGCAATCTACTACTAAATCATTGGCGTAAGTTCAGAAAAGTAAACAAATAATTAGCGACAACAGTATGGTTGATCAGAATCGCATTACTTAGCGTAGAATGTGTATTCAAAAGGTGTAAACAAAAATTTATATTATGGTGTGGATGTGACCGGGAATAAGTACGTGTGGCAGTTACTTATATCAAGTTATTTTAGTATAATCATGGGACTGCACAAAGAAATCCAGTGCTTTATATATTAGAAGTTTAGTGAAAATTCACAGGTGTGTTAGTTATTATTTAGAGGACTCTTGTCAATAAATCCGACAGTTATTATATCACCATAAGGACTATGCTAAAAAAATCCGGCATTTTATATATATTTTTTAGTGAAGCTAAATTCGCTAGGAATAAAATTGTAAACATAAATTTTTAGTGTAATCTCATTAATATTTGTGTTAGGTAACAGTTGAATATAATAGGATTAGAGTAAACTCAAGATTCCGGGGGTGAAGTATGCATTGCATGGTATGTATTGTAACTGTTGATTTAAGTTTAGATAAGAGGTTCATTCATTCATTATGAAAGGGAGAGGCGAAGTGGGTCAGGTAGTTGACTCAGGTGATTACAAGGTTGCCAAACGGTTACCAGGAGCTGAACTATCTTCTGAAATAAAGTAACACACTTTTACAAACTTTGCACTTGTATTGCAGAATATATTTGGGCATTATGAAGGAATTAAAGATACCACTTTAATTAAGCAGCAACACATAAATAAATAATAAGGGAGAATCAAAGCAAGTACTACGGGCTAAAGGGGTATAAGAGAAAGTAGAGTAAAATAATACTAGCACTCCTAACCAGACTGTTTACTGGGAATCTTTCAATAGCTAGCATACAATTTCTATAGGCACACTATGGGATATTGGCGTCAAGTATTCATAACTTGTGCACAAGTCTTTTCATAAGTTTTTACTGCCATTATACTGCCATGGGAGAGAAAGAAGGTATTAAAGAATGAATAGAAAATACTCAGAATATGGATTTGGGAAAAGACCTAGCGCTTTACCCGGAACCTGCCTGCAGGCACACGCTATGCTAGGAGTTCAAGAAGCATTCATATGCTGGGGAAGAAATAGCCAATGACCATTAGTTTTAGAAGTGTAAAACATGATTTTTGCTCTAAGGAAAGAGATGATTAGCTGTAAGGAATATCATGAATATTGGAAGGGGATTGAGTCAGTTGGTGGTGAAACGAATGCATTTACCGACACTTTGCAACTGGACTGAGGGTCCGACTGGACGCAATCGCGTACTGTCTCCTCGTTGCAACTTTATATTGTCTTATTGGCAGTAAATCGCCAATTCGACTGTTTTGATTCTAAACTCTGTGCAGGTGAGGGTTATATTAAAACCTTACACCACTTTAAGACAACTGTTGCTTATACAAGTCATATTTACGACTTGTACAGTAAATTCAGTGTGTGAAACGCAGTAAGTACATTACGACCTTCAAGGGCATAAATAGGCCAGTGATATCACAAATCGGTGTAGAACAGAAAATATATTCGTGAAGCTCCCAATATTGCCAGACTGACTTTCTTCCGCTCCGCAATATCAACTATTGTTATTGAACACTTGTGAATTAATTTGTCTCTGGTAAAATAAACATTCTTAAACCCACTATATACCTCACTGTTTTAAAATACATGAAGTGTAATTTAGAACCTAACCACACCCAATAAATATGCCCCGAGAAGTGTAAAGAGGTAAATCTCGTTGTTCGCGACTGAAGCTGCCGTGGTACACAAACATATAAATTCAGTGGGACCCAATAAAACATTTTTATTCCCCTAAATTCAAAGTATATGAGCGAACTGCTACATAGAAATGGCACCCAGATCCGCTACAGTTCCAAGAAACACAACTCGAGGTTCAGATGCTCTCGAGATAAATTCAAGAGCAACGAAATAGTTCCTGAGTCTGAAAAATTGCAGCACGTGCCATATACTTATACTACTGGCTAAAGTGCCAGCAAATCTTACGCAAAATCCAAGTGAAAAAGTTATCTTCGACCGTGAAACCCGCATATAATTATCGCTCTGTCAAAACAGGCTATCAGTGGCGAGACAACGAGTTTAAGGTCATCATTATCGCGAATTCTTGGCGGGAATTTTTATTTACTTTGTTTATTTTCATAGCTTGTTACTACTACATTACATTGAACCTGGTTGTAACTTGGAATGTGTTGAAAACGTTACGTCACTGTTTAGGGATTGATTATCATGTGATTTATGCCATATTCCGCAGTTTTAGGAGTGATTCCAGTAATGATAATACGACGTAGGCCTACAACGCTTGAGTTTTGCACAAGCATTTCAGCTGGAACGTTACCTAAGGCCTACTACATTAAAAATTAGGCTACTTGCAATACGACAATCCATACAAACGCTTCTGATTTTGTGGTAGCCTACGCAAGAATTGGTACATAGGCCTATACAGTCATATCCGGGGTTTCTTTCTTTCTTTCTTTCTTTCTTTCTTTCTTTCTTTCTTTCTTTATTTCTTTCTTTCTATCCTTCTATCTTTCTTTCTATCGTTCTTTCGGGGGTACGCCATAGCATAGTGATTGAGGCGCTGCGCTACAAACCGGGAGGTCGCGGGTTCGATTCCCGATGAGGTCGTTGGAGTTTTTCAATTGGCCTAATCCTTCTGGTGGGACTATGCCCCTGGGGTCGACTCAGCCTCTAACAGAAATCCTGGGGGTAAAGCCGGCCAGTGCGTAAGGTTGGCAACCTTATCACCTTCACGTGCCGAATGTCCAAACTCTGGAAGCCTCAACCTTCTGGGCCTCCATGGCCTGTAGAGAGATCACTTTACTTTACATTTACCGTCATATCAGAGAAACGTCCTACCATCTTTAAGTTCCTGCCCGGTGCCGATTGTTTAAAAACCTGAAAGCCTCAACCTTCTAGAACCCTCTGTTCCTCCATGTCCTGTAATAGGGAACACTTTACTTTAAGTCCCTGCAGCATCATAATATTATTAGAAGTATCAATAACGACGTGGATTTTTTTAACAGAACGAAATTATCATTAATATATAAATATGTTATTCAGTAAACAAATGTAAGTTAATAAAATATCTTGTGGATGCTTTATACCCTATAATCAGAAGCAGACCTCTAGAATGCGGCGTCTTAAAAACTACAGCCCGTAGGTGCGACAAAATGAAACGCTAAAACGATTCTACTTTTCTTTACCTCGCGTGGTATGCCCAGAACATATTTCTACTTCAATTACAGGGAAAGTACTGAAGCTTAAAAAAATTGTTTTTTTCGTACCTACTTACTTCTCTAATTTCATTTTCATTACACCTAATGAGTTGACAGAACTTTAATAATATATTCTTTATGCTCGACTGGGAAGGTAGGACATAATAACTGTACAACGTCGCACATTTATCATTAAACTATACAGTGAAGTGTCTAGAAATAATATGCTGGAGATTTGCTGAGCTCTAAAGAAACTTTTCATATAATTTATCATAGGTAATATAACGAGTGGTTCTGATTTTATCGTTAAGTTCACGAGCATGAAGCTGCGAGTGAAGGTTTGAGAACATCCAGACAGAGTTGTATTTATTGCGACTATTTACTGAATACTTATATAATCAAGCATGTAATTAACTATTAAAACCACAAAAATGAATAAAATAAAACGCTATTTGTGTCATGGTAAGCGATATATATATATATATATATATATATATATATATATATATATACCGTATATACATGAACGAAAAAAGAAGACTTCGTAATTACATTAACAATGCGATTGCCGTATTAATCATAAGTAGGGGGCGGATTTCTATGACATGTCATATTTTTCCCCTTTGCATTATTTCAGGTTTCCGACTAATTTAAACCCGATTCCAAGGATCCTGGTGAAAATGGAACGGCTTTTATTGTGCATATAACTGCATATTTAGGAAATAATCAACTATTGTAGCATATTTAGTAAGAATATGCATATTTATGTCATTTTTGGCATATTTCTGTGCATATTAAAGAAATTTTGAAGCTTCATGTCATATTTTGTAAATTATGCATTATGATGATACTTTTTGAGAATTTACAGATATTTTAAACGATTAACATTATATTTTAACAAAATGAATTATAATGAAACTTTAAAAAAAAAATGTACATAATGTGTAAGTGGTAAAGTCATATTTTAAATTTTATTGGTCATATTTTAATGTTTTTTAGGTCATAAATGCATGCATATATCCTATTTTTTACGTATAGAAATCCGCCCCCTAATCATAAGCAACACGGTATAAAGTCCACCGCTGTGGTTCAGTGGAAGCTTTCGTTCTTCTCACGCAGCAGGCCCGGGTTCAATTCCTGGTTGGGACAAGTTACCTAGGTGAGGTTCCTTCCGGGGTTTTCCCTCACCTGTGAGACAAATGTCAGGTAACTTTAGGCCCTTGTGGTCCCAGGATATCATCTGGCCCTCATCATCTTCATAACATCCTCGCCTTGTTTGGAGAGTGTGTGTGTGAATGGTGTATCTCGTCCTATGTGTTCGTATTGTCTCGGAGGAGGCCCCGGCATTGGGCTGATCACTCATCCGGGGAGGCCCTCCATGTCCTTGTCTGGTCAAAAAAGTATGTATGTGATCCAAAGATAATCCCTCTCCCGACAGGTAGCGGCCCTGTAAGGCCCGGGCGGCTTGGGTCGCTTAAATCCTCGAAGGGAGAGGTAAAACTAAGATAAAGAAGAAGAAGAACACGGTATAAAAAACTGAATCATTTTTCTAATTAGCATGAAAAGCGAACTTAAGAGGCCTATAAATTAAACTTATTTTCTAGAGCTTTGTTATCTGACCCGAAGAAAATTTAAGTGCCCTTTGCTGATCAAAGTCATAAAGCAAATTGTAAATGCTGTAGCACTGCAATGCTACTTCAGCTATGAATATAACATGCCTCCGACAATGCAGACAACCGTAACGAAGTCAAGTGTCGTACTGCTGATTGTATGCCACCACATACAAGTATTTAATTGGAAATTAATCGCGCGTGGAATATTTTATGGTCTGAAAAACAGAAGCCAATTTACTTCTATTTTATTTCTTTTTTTGTCAAGAACAGCATGCATTTGAAATGATGTTTACCTGCTTTCCAATAGAGTTGACGGCCTTCACTTAAAATCCCCCTACCAATAAGTTACTACTGTGCCAACCACAGCCAGTTGGTCAGCAGTATATTTCGCAATACCCCTTCTCTTCCCCAACGAGTAAGTTTGCGCGCGCAACGACAAAATCATAAAACGTATTTGGTAATCACGCTCTGCGGAAATCGAGAAATTTGGCGCGAGAATTCAAGGTTGGACTCTGTCCCATGATGTGTTTGCCAAGTATTTTTAGAACCTTTTACATCTCATGTAATTCTGTCTTGTTCACAAAGTCACAACTAAACGTAGATTTTTTAGTGGTAAAACCGAATTTAAGATGAATGTATCTCCAATCTTTTCCAAGCAAATTTTATAAAAAAAGGTCAGTACTGCGACTCAAATATTACGAGATTAATAATTAATATTAACCTATCTCACTGAAATAATTAATTACCAGGGCCCGGATTCTGATGACCTAAAATTGTTCGGAAAATTACCTATAAAATGACCCTAAATTTTATAGAAAATGACTTAAAAACTTATATTTTATTTATAAAAAATTATTATTGTACACGCCAAGTTATAGACTAATTTGTACATAATTGTAAAAAACTGTAAATACAGAAAGGATGTTGTATGTCTAAAACTTTGGCGTTTCTTTGATTCTCGTTTCCGACTGAGACATGGCAACACTTGAACACCAAGCGTGTCCTTCTTGCATTAAAGAAACAACTCTTCAAAGACGACAAAAAAAGAGTTAATATACTCAATGTAAATGCATGAAAATGACTATATAAGGAAGCAAATGACAAAATAATCACGTAAAATTGAAATAAATGCCCTAAAAATATAAAAATGCATAAAATGACAAAAATGACCTAGTAAAAATGCATTTCTGTCATCTAGAGGCCATGATTAGGGTGTATCTACAAGTTGGCAATGCCTATGCAGCATCAATAAAAAGATGACATATTATTAGAATCCGGGCCCTGTTAATTACTCACATGTATGACTAAAATTGCTCCTAAATGTGTAGTTAATCCTTGGCCATTTTCAGTGTATATCTAATTGGCTTTAAAAGTAAATCTTGCGCCATTTGCGACAGTCCTAAGATTTATCTTTAAACTGCTCTGCTAACCAGTACAATTAACGCAAAGCTCAACACTAATGTTTAGTTCAGTCTTACAACGAGGACCCAGCTATTCGACTTCACATCCGTATGAGCGCATTACTGGCGTTATTGGAATTGGCTGCTTATGTAATGGAAGATTCATCTAACGATCAGAAATTAACACAATTCAACGACTACTTTGTGAAACAGTGGCTCGATTAATACAAATTACCCATCAATATGTGGAACTGTTAAAAAGAAGACACATAACTGACAGAACCAACAATTCAGTGGACAGAAGGATGCAATCACAAAGCAAAACACCTTTCAAGAAGACCTAAACCAAACTTGTTCATTTTAATTAGTAACATGAAAAAATAAGCCAAATACAATAATTTCTAATGTGATATTCTACATGCCCCTAAGGGAAAACCGAAGTTTATAAAACTGAAGCTTCATGTATGGTTTATAGAAAAAAAAATTCAGATAGGCGTAGTATGAAAAGCTTCTGAAAATAGTTGCACATCTGCACAAACTAGGACTATTAAACATTGCCATTTTTATAATATAAAACTTTACTTTTTTCACATTTTCATTTCACTTTTATTACATACATCATCAAAGATACATAAAAATACTGCCCGAATGAGCAAGTGATCGTGTTTGGGTTCAGTTCAGTTCTTTCTACTACAAAATGAATACACAATTAAATAAAAATAGGCTCACATAAAACAAAATATAACTTTAACTTAAAAGCAATACCTAAAAAAAATTAAAAAAAGAAAGAATAGAAAAAATACACAGTTCCTTAAATATCGACTAATTGCAGAGTGAAGTAAATTATAACCTATGAAATAAGAATTTTAATATACTTATCGAATGTTTTGCTGTTCATATTTACTTAAAGGGGAAGTTAGTCCAAAGCCTAGGAAAATTGCGAGGGCAAAGTTGTTTGTTCTTAAAAATCTACTGTCGCAAATGACGAGGATAATAGTTGTTTTATTGTGAAAACCACCTGCAGAGAATGAGACTTTCGGAAATGTCACACATAATGACTTCTGTCGAGATGACAATGTCGCACGCTTCCCACAGGTGCAAAATTCGCCAGCTTCCTTAAACTAAAGAGTAACTTATATCACAGGAGAACGGTTTTACAGCAGAAATAAAATTATTTATACAATTCGTGTTTTGAAACAGCTTGTGCAAATGTAGCATACCAAGTTAAAATTTAATTTAACCCAATATAATCACTATGTATAGTGTTCATAAAAATAACACACACTCCCAATTGAAATGTTTAGATGTGTGTAATTTTCGTTAATTTTATGTGTGAAGGTTGGAACAGAAAAAAATCATGTTTCTGTATTCCTTTAAATCCACGTTACTTCACCACGGAATTTCTATAGACAATTAAGTTCATGCAAAATAAAGTCCGGCTAGCTAAGGAAAAACTACTTGCTCTGAAGTATGAAATCAGGTTTTTACATGCAAAAACTAATTACAACTAAAGGCATGTCGTTAGCTTACCGGAGAGCAAAAAGGGAATATTATTTGTTATATACGACCCGAAGTTCTTTACGGTTGAGGTACACAGACTTACACTGCAATTAATTTGAATTTATTAATGCCATTAAAGTAGAGTTGATAACAAGCATTAAACCATATTCCTGTCTCTGTCCCTCAACAATGTGAGTCCTATAAAAAACATATGACACTGCAGACGTAACACAAGGACGATCGTAAAATGTGTCTAACAAGTGAGTCATGCGGGATATGAACTCCGGCCTGCACACTTCTTATAACTGCTACGTATACGGTGTGGCTAAGATCTACGACCGTCTTCTAATGAAATCCTTCTCGTATAGGCTACAAACTGTACAGCCATCGTATTGTATTCTGAAGCACAGTGTTCCTCCTATGATAATTCTTGGAAATGCTTGCATTTTGTGTGAATTAAATGCTCCTTAGGAAATGACTAGATGGAGCTTCAAATTTCTAGAGGTTGGGGTTCCCAGATTTTCAGGGTCAGTTTATTCAACTGGAAAGGATGTCAGCCCTATTGCACATAATCTTCTTTATCCAAAGTTGTTCGTTTCTACTACACTTGATCCAAAACATTTTAATTCTAGCAGGTGCCCGCGGCTTCGCCCGCGATTATTTACTCAACTGCTACATGTTTTAAACCAATCATTATTTAATAGAAAAATAATTAAAACATATTTATGAACACTGATATCGTTTTTACATAAATTGCACGAATTATTAATTATATCGTTTTATGAGGTAAATAAAAATAATTAAACGAACAAAACGAATCTTGTGCTGCCCTTTGGCCATACAAATTTGAAATGCAACGATTACAAAGATTCACAGATTCATGAACCTTACCCAATCATGCATAAACAATTAAAGCGATTGACAATTAAAAAACTAAAATCCCGGCTTCGATGTGCATTTCACGAATAAAGTGCGCCGCCCGGGAAAAATTCAGATTACAGTTTCTCAGCCCCCAAAAAACCGCATAGTGTGTTTCTATCAAGTCATTTAATGTTTTCCCATTTAGATTTCATGATCCCTTTCTGTCCACCTATAGAAACAAAATCATCTCTCTGCGTTATAAACAAATTAATCAAGTAGAGCAGAGTACCAAAATCAAAGCGATCGAAAAATTAATGTGTAATATTTCAAAAAAATCAATTTCAATTATGCACCTTCAATTAATTTCATCACTTAATACGATCTACATGGAAACACCAGCTCAAATATATTAGATCATTAACTGTGATAAAATAACTGGCGAATAAAGTTCTGAGGCATGTAGAAGTGTTACATTCTTCGCACTTATATTTTCAGTCAATTTATATGTCCATTGATCAGAGCTTTTTCAGGATGATGATGATGGGTGATTCTCCCCAGAGGCAGGTCTAAGGTCCTGAAACGGAACCGGGGGGGGGGGGGTGACCACGACACACGTCCCAGGACTACTCGGCAAGGATGATAACGCGTAGGTTTGCCAGTGCCTTTCGAGGGTTTCAGGATAAAATATCAATATGTTTCTGTCATCGTAGATACATCCTCTTAGTCTTACAGTTCATGTAATCTGAAAATTCTTGAAGAGATTTTTGTACCAGCTTCTTTGAATATTGAAAGAAATAGTGGTTACAAGCTGGTATGCCTTCTTCCTGGGAAAGAAGAATAGATTGTGCATTTAGAGGTTGAAACTCCAACCATGATTGCAAAGAAGTGAAAGCAGGTTCAAATATATAGTAAATTTCACAGAATCAAGTCTAGACACACCTCCAACAGAATGGAAGAGGTGAAGAGGAAAGGTATGAGTGTGGGACGAAACTTCGGGCCTTCCATGCAACAAGTCATCACGTGGGATGAAACTCGGTCTGTAGAAGACGCTTCCTTCCGGAAACACACAATTATTGCTGCTGGCAATACAGTAGTCAGGCAACGCTCATGATAATCAGCATTATTTATTTATTTATTTTCTAATCACAAGGACGACAGCAGAACCAGTTCTACCAACAGAAGGACGTAATTGTAATTACCACCGAGCTACTCCTTCTATTCATGCCCTTGAATGGAGTCAACACAGGCTGCCCCGAAATGTATGCCCAAAAATATATTAATGAAAACATCAACCTTTTTTGCCAGTATCCATGCATTTCGATATAAAAAGTGAGAGCTTATAACATTATCCTTTCAACTGTGTAACTCACAATGATAATTTATAATTCTAATCTAAAAGAACCAAGGTCTAATACCATTGGAAGCCTAAAGAACAGTGTGCATTTACGTTCAGGAGTGTATAACAAAATTAATAAGAAATTTCCTGACCTTAGTATATTAATTACTTAGGCCTACTTAATTAACAAAAAAGTACGGAAATACTTTACATTATTTCAAAATATTAAGTACCAAAGTAAACTATTATTATATTTACTTGAAATCACACGTCTGTTATTTCTAACCTGTTCGGAAATTTATTTTTACTACGAAATATACCTCCAAACAATACCTATGATCAGTAGGATGTTAATATGTTATTAACTTCTCCAAATTACCATATTTCATTAGTACTCAACCATATATCCCAATTTATTTCGATATATTACATTTTAAATATAATTTATGTAAGATTAGTTCAATTGTTTCTTTGACTGTAACTACGGTTTGTAAAAATTGTAGGGTAATATTGTTTAATGTGTTGTAAATTAAAATAAAATTATAATAAAATATAACAAAATACTAAGTTATTCTCTTCGATGAAACGAATTAACGCTAGGAGTTGCAATCCTCTCTTTTAATCCCAATAGAAAATATCGGGTGATAGCTGTTGTTCAGGATGCATGATCAACTTTAATATTCATCAGGTGGGAAAGGCCTACATACGCAAGATTAAACTTTCCCCGCAGAGTTCTACTTTCCCTGCGGGTGCTAGAAATGCACTGCGGAAATCATGGAACACCAGAAGACGTCCTTCATCAAAGTCCCTGAAGAAATCTATAAGTATCCCGGAAGATGAAAAGAGATATTGCTAAGAACTAGACATTATCTGAGTGTGTGATCCTCAGAGTACCTTAATACAGCTAACATCTATTCTAGGCCTGGCCTATTATGTAGGCTATGACCTGTGTAATTTTCTTATTTTATTTATTTATTTCTTACCTGGAACAGTTCCATGCATAGTTTCATGCATGCTTTTAAGTCAAAAATAAACATGCGGGAAAAAATCATAGGCCTACTTATTTCTTATTTATTAAGGATGATTACCTTACAGCCTAAACCGTGTGTGTTCCTGCGTATGAAATACATGCGTGTTTATACATGCATGTACAGTATATGTATGTACTGTGATATGTTTGTATAGCCTATATGCTGATAATGCTCTAAGACTGGCTATATAGGCCTATATGTAAATATTTAAGCTTCCAGAGGGAGAAATAGTGAGGGAAATAAAAATAGTGTGTGTGTGAGGGAGGGAGGGAGGGAGGGAGGGAGGGAGAGAATTGAATTGATTTTATTTTAAGTTCCTTTTAGGCGTACAATCCGCTCTCAATGACACAAAAAAAATTAGAGTGTATAAACTTTAAACTTTTACAAAGTAAGTTTCTGGCGCAAATTTCTAATATTGTTCTACACACTTTACCATAATTTTTAGGTGTTTTTCTTTAAAATATAGGGACAGATTGAAGATCTTGAAACATTCTCCGCTAATAGTATTCGCCGATATTGCATGTTGGTATTTCTGATCTATAATATTAAGCCATTACCTGCGTACTTACGGTAGAAAGGCGTGAGATTGATTCGTCTTTTTCATGGTTGACAGGTTACTAATTTCAATATAATAAGCACAAAAACTCTGCTTCCAAACGTATTATTACTTTTCCCCAGGACGGTTTCAAGGCAAAGCTCTGC
Source organism: Ectobius pallidus (assembly GCA_964059195.1). Lineage (NCBI taxonomy): Eukaryota > Metazoa > Arthropoda > Insecta > Blattodea > Ectobiidae > Ectobius > Ectobius pallidus. The sequence continues at coordinate 119,605,068 of CAXKWD010000007.1, read as the reverse complement.
GGATTTAATCATTTTAGAGACCCAACGAGATGGGAAATGTGTAAATATGACTAACTTAAATAAAAATGTCCTCAGGAGAAAAAACATACCAGTCAGTCGCTTCACTTAGTTGATAATTAACATGATAAATGGCGATGTTAGTCTAATAGGCTTAACTTATTTCAGAAATACAAACTATATATATCTATATATATATATATATATATATTGGCCTATAAGGGTTTAGAGCTTAAACAGAGAGGAGGAAAGAGACCGAGAGTCAGAGAGGGTAATTTCCCGTAGGTTTATAATGAGACCTCTTTAACCAAAGGAATGAGAATTTCTTCATCTCCTTATGACCAAAGATGGTGATTACAAGTCTACTGAAAAAAAATTAGGCGTAAATAAAACGTAATTTTCCCCAAATACACTTCCGTTCAGGGACTGTTAATGTACGACTCTTCTATAACATGAGAGCATGGGATTATTTTCCTTCTGAAAAAAATTGTGATTTTCAAGTCTCCCCTGAAAATACTCTTAGCTGTATTTGGACCCCAATACCCCTTCTGTCTAATAACAACCTGAGGACATCGTTATTAAAGTAATTTTTATGTTAATTTCAATAAAGCCATATATCTGTGGCTTGGTTCTAAAAGGGACAATATCAATTTCTTGCAAAAATGATATTTATGCATTATTGAGCTCGGCTAGTCTTTATCTTTCGTATACAAAAAGTGTCAATGTCTGTTGCTATTAATAGACATAATACAGAAACGTAAGAGGCCAATGTCGGAAATTCTCAGTAAAAAATGTTACTTCCATAAAGGCTTCAAAGTTAGTTATTTCAAAAACACGTTTTTACTACATTGGCCCTTTTAGAACCAAGCCACAGATATGACATCGGGTATTATGTAAAGTGCATAGGTTTAGAATTTTGTACGCCCCTGCTGATTGATATTAAAATATAGCATTTTAATTAGGTATCGGTATGGTGTTTATTTGAACCTATAACGTTCGTTATCTTGGCCAATAGTAATTCGAAACCATAAAACATTTGCTTATCGTTGACCTTAACTGTCGAAGCAGATATGAATTCTTCTCTGCAAAGGGCACACAGTAAAACTATGTAATATAGTACAGTACATGATTAATGGCCGGTTTCTATAAACTCGCGAATTACCTATGGGTAAATTACCCAATGGACAGAATTTACACAAGAATAACACCACACAAACACAAATAATTTAAAGATAGCAATCACATACACTTGTGACGAGTTTCTAGATAAATGTCCTCTGAGTAAATATGAAAATGACAGAAGAAATGTTCCTACAAACTCAGGCTAGATCTTTCCAAGGGTAAATCGTTGGGTTAATTTATCCTTTCATGGATGGCTGGATAAAATTTAACCTCTTTGTAGGATCAATAACAATGAGAATCAAAGCCTTCTGAATTAAATTAACTGTACAACTCCAAGGCCTTGCTCATTATATCATTGTGGTTGAAATGGGACTAATTTATCCATGGATAATTTACCCATAGGTAATTCACAAGTTTGTAGAAAACGGGCATGAGTCATTTAGCTTTGGTATTGACATGTTTACTTGCTTATGAGTATGTCTGTACTATACATAAGAGTACATAATGACGCAATAGCGATGTATGTTCTAGTATTTATCAACGTTAAGAAGACATGCAGAAATAATCCCTTTTGCAAACATGTCAAGGTCATCTCTGTTGCGAAAGTAATTGGGCTAATACTATAAAGCTCTGGCGACGATTATGTTTTTATCAAGACCTCATTTGCATTCTATAAGAGAGCACTATCCAAGTCCCGGTACTTATTAGATACAGACTAAACTCTTTCCTACATTGTGGGTGATGTGTGGGATTGACACAATTTGAACTGTTATATAAATGTAATTAAACACAGCAGGAAGTACCTATTTGGAAAGAGAGTAATACGATAGTGGTTTATTTTCAGTTTTTATGTTGCAGAGGATCTTTGAGCTCTATCAGTATGTAATATAAAATAAGGGAATTCCATGCGCAATCATTGTAGGTAGAGAAGTAAACACTTAATTGCATGCGGGGATTTTTAATCCTTTCAGAGCTGAATTTTGTATATACTTACAGGTAGGGTTCAGATGTTTATAGCATGCCATACTTTTATCCTGATCTCCATTCTCGTCGCAAAAAAATTAAAGAAGCTCTTTTAACGGCATATGATATTCCTTAAAAGGAGAAAATTATGCCTGAAGTTTGAAGAAACGTACATTTTGCTCATAAATGTTCCAATCAATTTCGATATTAAGTCATATTCTGGAATGCATTTTGATTTTTTGAACAGATTATACATTTGTCGCGAGTAAGTTATAAATCAGCTCGGAATCGACTAATTAACTAAGATATTATTTTAAGTTTTATCGCCAGTACGAAATATCACCATTCCCAATAATAGGCCATTCTGAAAATTCTTAGGAAAGCAAAAGCAAAACTCTCCATTTTTCTTTTTCTTAGTTTATTTTAACGAAATACTATTTACTGCATTTCCCACTTGTATTACATTTCCACACCATTACGGTCTTCATGTTTTCTTTTAATTCTACGCAATAGCCCACTTAATATGTGGATAGATATCAAAATTTAATCCGGTCACTATAAAGTTCTTTTCCGTCTAGTAACTACATCTCGCTTCTACAAAGTTCGACATACTTTGTTTTCAATTATTCTGTTCCTGGAGCATTAAAGTTATGTTTCGCTTTCATGCAAGCCTACCAGTAGTATTACTGAATTTTATTATATTATTAAATTTATTTAATGCTACTTAAATATTGACAACTAAGGATATCTAGTTCAAAACCAGATATTCCACTTTCCTAGTTCTTAGCCTTGTGGAATATTCCCCATCTGTTGCAGAGAATAAGCGCTCGCTGTTGCTGTATCTGATATGATCTCATTATGACTTACAATGCAGTTTTTAACACGTCGTAAATCAGAATAGCCTATGAGTACGGCCATCATTTCGTACTTTATTGCTTCCTTTATAGCAACTCAAATGTGGGTCAACATGATAGCTATGCTCGCTCTCGCATCCACAGCTTTTTTCCTTTCTTTTCCGTATTTTTACCTTTCACGTTGTAGGGACGTTTATGCGGCCCACGCCGCCTGAGCCTTACAGAACCGCGACCTTTCGGGAGAGGGATTATCTTTGGATTTGGATCACAAACGTAGTTTTTTGACCAGACAAGGACAAAGAGGGATGTGGAGACCACAAAGGTGTAAAATACCCGACATTCGTCTTATAGGTGAGGAAAATCCTCAGAAAAAAAAAAAAACCCAAAAAGGTAGCTTGTCCCGACCAGTACTCGAACCCGGTCCGCTTCTCTCACGCATCCCCTGCTCCACGGTGATGGACCCCATAGTGATTAAGCGTTTAAAAAGTTTAGAAACAAAATTCACCCAGGTTATAAGTTTCTGAGTAGCGTGCCTTCTTCTCGAAGGGAGATAAAGCCCTTGGCTCCATTTCTTAAGAGTTAATGCAAATTTAAGAACTTGGTATTCTAAAGGGGGGCAAAAATACTAACCGTTTCATGCTAGCCCAGTGCCTTTTTCTCTTCTTGGGGTTCTTCAGTAAGTTATGTGCCGATCATTCATCCCTATTCTTATTCCAAATATGTAAACAGTTTTTCTCTACCAGCTCTACTTTTATATATATTTTATTCGTGAATTCTTAGTCCAGCGAAACAAAATCTTGCTTGATAATGTTGCTAGTGAAGGTTCTGGACCATGCTTGAGACACATAGGACGAAGTACAGAAAAAACTAAAAGCTGGATTATTTTTTGGCCCTCAAATTGACAGCTCATAAGTCATAAACGACCGTACAACATGTGATAATATCAATTTTTTGAATGATGCCATAAATGGAATGTAATGTTAGTGTGTTGCTTTTTTCTTCACGTGATTTAGAATCTAAGAATAGGCACTGTTTTTTATTTATATCAAACGTAAAATGGGACAAATATGCATAATGGTAATACCATATCTCACAAAACTAAAGCTGATAGGGCAAAACTAATGGCACATTTGGTATCAGCGACCTAAATATACCCAAGGATAGGTATAAATTCTAAGGCACCAAAATGGCTGTTGGTCTGTGTTATTGCTGATAATTTAAAACGATCAAAGCAATAAACAATAATAAAATTTATAATTAATGTGACACATATAAAAACAAAATACTTCTGGTAATTAAAATATTTTTTCTCGTTGCTGAAGGTTATGAACTTATGAGGTTTGGCGCCAAATCCGATGAAATACTTGGCCTTTCTCATATTAATAAGTCATGCATACCAGGAAAGAATGGAATGCATACGTCGAAAGTTACTGGCCTCGACTCTATTGCACACACCTTCACTAACAGTTGCAGTGAAACAAGGTTGAACACTTATGGGACCGGTCTATTGACGCCTAGAAACTGTGTCCCACTTAGGAACATCAGTTATCCGCCAAGAATGAACTATTCCATGCCTTAGCAGTCTAGGACATGGGGTATGGTAAAGAATTATTTTTTCTGTTCTGTGTACAACACTCCTAAGATACTTACTGTAAGTGAACCTATTTTGTCACGTAAATTTAATTACACTTACTTCCTGCCACCAAGGAGTGTGGAACACTGGGAAAATTAGTCTCCACGTAAAACCTCACGAAGAAACTGATAGCTTCTCCTCAGAAACTAACATGAAATTTCACTATGGGTACCCGCCTCGATATCCCATGATGAAGATTATTCTTTTCTCGACTTTTGAGTTGAGACTCATGTTTACAATCACCTAAGCTTTTAATTTTATGTCGTTTTAAATATTTCGTTAATAAGGGTATTATACTCGTATATTTCTTTAGGTGTTAGAAGCAAATAGGCCTATGAACATGTAAAGAACGTTTATTTTCAAATAATCTTTCACCCAAGTTGCAAGTTTAGTTGCATAGGCATACGCAAATTGTATCTTCGCAGTAAAATTTGTGAGCAGAATTTTTTTAGTTTGTAAACAACTGTGATCTTTCATTTTATCTCAAAAGTATAAATTTACAACCCAATATCTCAATTTGAGTTCAACTTCGAGTTCAGTTGGATTGTTTAGTTTAGCCTAAAATAAAACTGTTATCATAGGTATAGGGTAGATCTATATGTGTAATGCTCATTTCCGTATAATAGCGACTTAAATATTTGAAAATCTTATCTCTTCCCTATCCTCCTTAACCTTCCTTTATACACTCCAATAATCTCGCTGGACCGCAAGATTCAATCGTTTTCACGGTAGAAATTGCTTCCGCCAGATACTTAGGCAACACCCGGTTCATTCACGTTCGGAATACTCTGCTACAAGATTGTAAACAGGCCGAGGGAAGAACCTTAACAAGTAGATTTATCAGACTTTCGAAATGCGCCACAATTTAGAAACATTTTAATATTCATTTCATTAGTTAGCCATTATAATTATGTACAAAATGTGTTCAGGATTACTGTTTAGTTTTTGTATCATTAATAGCGGGCGGATTTCTATGACATGTCATACTTTTTCCCTTCGCATTATTTCAGGATTCCGACTAATTTAAACCAGATTCCAAGCATCCTGGTGAAAATGGAACGGCTTTAATTGTGCATATAACTGCATATTTAGGAAATTTTCAACTACTGTTGCATATTTAGGTCATATTCTTGGCATATTTGTGCGCATATTAAAGAAATTTTGAAGTTTCATATCATATTTTGTAAATTTTGCATTATAATGATACTTTTTGAGAATTTACAGATATTTTAAATAATTAACATTATATTTTAATCAAATGAATTGTAATGAAACTTAAAAAAATGCACACAATGTGTAAGTGGTAAAGTCATATTTTAAATTTTATTGGTCATATTTTAATGTTTTTAGGTCATAAATGCATGCATATATCCTATTTTTTAGGTCATAGAAATCCGCCCCCTAATCATTAATAACTTCCATTTGTTTTTATTTTTTAAATTAAATGTTGCAATTTTATTTACTTGTTATAAGAATGCATTTTTTATTTAATAATATAAATTGCCACAATAATGTAATGTTACTTCACAAATAAAAATTAGTTCTTTTCAAATTTTGTAATTAACTCGTTCAACTCTCTTTTAATGTGGGTTAACTGAATTTTGAGAAAATGGCCCTAACGAACTTATAATTACATAAGTCAAAAATCTGTAACACTGAGATACATTCGATTGTAATTGCATAGTCAGGTCGTGTCTTAAAGCTTTCGTTAACTCGTCTCAGATTTTAATGCACGCTTGGAATTTGATTATGCCATCAAAATTTCCTGGACGTGCCCAGATGTTCTCGAGATTGCTACGACATCTGCTGCGTTAGCTTTTATACAGATATCATTATTACCACTTTTAAGACGTATATATCATAATAAAAAGAGATATGAAACCTTATCTTGCCATGCAAGCGTACGAGTGTGAAAGAGATAATTTTTATAATTGCGTTCATCCATTTTTTTGCCCTATTACGTGGCATAAAGTAAGTTCCGAGCATACGTAATCTATTACTGACAACTACTTAGTTTAAATTCTAAATGTACATTCCTTTCAAATGCTGATATAAGCTACATTGAAGTAAGGATGCATTAAGTCACATGGCTAAGCCTTTTAAAAATATAGTAAAGAGAATGGAAGTGGAATAAAGGCTAGTTTACACGATGACACTAGGTTTCGTAACCACTTTCATGAAAGTGATTTCGTGAATCTAATTACATACATTTTCTTTCCAATGAAACCGCACATTTCATGTTATATCTGAAGTTCAAGTTGTTAAAATCCCAAACAAACTTTTGAAACACGTATTACTACAGGAATTTCACAATTTCCTCACTTCCCCATTTCATTTTACGAAATGCGAACAAGCTAAATAAGCGTATAATCTCAAAATTACTATTATAGTTTCGTGAAAAGTTGGAAACACCCGAAACTGCGTAGTGTCGTAACTCATGTCGCCAGTACATCTAGCGCTTGCGCATTCAAGTAAAAAACAGTTGCGAAACTCAGTTACGAAACCTAATTTCGTCGTGTAAACTAGCATATTTTCAGGACGCATTTATCAAATTGTGTATTCTGACCACAAAGAAACTTAAGACCATCTGGTTGAAAACTGAATGGTTCTCGCAGAAAACAATAATATCAGAAATTGTTCAATATTTTAGCTCAATAAAAGCTCTCCATACAATTCACATTATTACATACACTAGGCCTATTACAAACTGTTAAGGAATGACTTACCTCTTTATATTGTCAATAATGTTATGAGATTGCCGTTAATTTGAGGTTGAAAAGAAGCACAGCTTTCTCACATTATACATATACCGGTTTGTATAAACAAATATCTGATTATGCATATACTAGGGTTTTGGTGAGTTATGAATATGCCACAGATGGTTCAGGAACTAAAAATTAGCATATTATCCGCCAAAAATAGACACTTGTGCAAAAAAACTGGCTCTGAAGATTAAAAATAAGCATTGAAAATACTTTTTAATCGTTAATTTTTAAACTAAACAAAATTTATTCATTTAAATATTCAATTGACTATTCGATACATACGTTAGTTATTATTTATTAGATACAAATCGCCACTCGTGCGTACACATATTGTGTACCTAACGTTCTTAAATTGGCTCATTCGTGCGTCCTAAGTATAATATTTCTATAAAGATATATCCCTACGTGGAATGACAGATTACACAAGATATCAAAATCTCGAATTAAGAAGCCTACTTTTGTTTTTTATGTAAACTAAACTCATGTATATCTTCCTGAGGTCTTAATCACTATTTTAGCCATTTTTGTTCGATTCTAGAGTAGGCCTATACGTAGACTATTTTATAAACATGAACGATTTATTTTACAGCCCATAAATCATATTACGAAGTTTTTTAAAATGTACTCTACTTAATTCAAAATACAGCCGGGTACTTTTATATGAATTAGCATACGAACTATTCAAAATGTACTTTTTTAAAACTGTAGAGGTTGAATAATCTCACGAAGTGACTTAAAAATTAACCTTTTTAAATTGTGAATGCTATTTGTGTGGTTGTGAAAACAAGCAATCACGTCATCGGAGTTGCATAATACGAAATGTCAACCACATGGATGATGCACAAATTTAATGACAAGACTCAGAAACGTTACAAAAACCACGATACATGTGCCGGATTGTATGCAGTCCCCGGTTTATTCCCCACTCTCTGTAGAAAATCTTCATTAAGATTCCGAGCTTGTTCTAATAGCACCAGTCTTGAACACACGTATTTAAAAATTTCCGTCATTATATCCGATATTTATAACATAAGAGGCAAAAACTCATCATCTCGTCGTTTGCGAATTGAGTCATTTGCATCCTTCGCTTCTACACAAGCAGGAACTTCTCGTTGCAAGTCGATTATGTAAGTCATTATTTGAAGCTGCAGTTGGAGGCCTACTTAGGTGAATGCATATTCTTCATGTATCATAATGCAAGCTGTCCTTGATTTCATGACAATGAATACAGGGCTACCTTACGATTTATTACTAGAACAATTGTTCATATTTTCAAACAGAAATGAAGTAAATTCTTATAAAGGACTCAAGATGAATTGTTCCAAACATACGAGCAACGTTACAAGAATAAATCATCATTATGGAGTAATCTTAAACAGACTGATATAGTTTGCTCAACCAAAAAAAGAAGCTCTATGACATCCCTACCAGGATTTGAACCCGGGACCTCCCTAACAGGAGACAACAACGCTAGCGTAAGTTAATTTGATCACGGATGATTTGGTGCAAGCTGTGGAAGAAAACATATGCGATTTTAATCTGTTTCTTCATCAGAAGAAATTCCTTGGTGGAAAACATTTCAACGACTTTGATGTTGTGGTGCAGACTAGGCTTTCATCACAGGCGGCATCATGCTTTGACGAAGGCATCCCGTTAAAAGTGCCTGAATAACGACGGTGACTATGTGGAGAAGTAGAATGAAGTATTCGGAAAGCAATGTTCTGTTTTTTTACTATTATCGGTACTTACTTTAAAAACACGCCAAGTGCATCCGAAACTGTAATTTATACTAGAAACAAAACTATTTAATAAATTTCCTATACATCAACTTTTATCAGAAAAAAACACGTAGATTCAAAATTTACAGTAAACCAACCTTAATACACAACCTCCAACCACCCAACACAGCACAAACTAGTAACGTTATGAACAAACTTGTAACGTTATGTCTTTCCAGTAAAACAGAAGGAGGGCTGATTCTTAGCAAACTGACTGCGAATCTCATTTGACTGGAAATAAAGTCAGTCAAAATATGGAAGGTGACGGGTCAACGATTTATTTGACAAAGCGGACAAAACATCGTGCCAAGTTTGGTCTAGATTGCGCTGCGATACCACAAGCTAGTAGATTCTAAACACTCTGTTTCTCAAAATGTTTTTAAATATATTCCCCTCCAACCATTTAGTCTTTCTTGGTTTTTACGCTTCATTCGCCCTTTCTAGGCCTATATGTAATATTTAGCTTTTTTTAAGGTTCTATAAGATTCATATATTTTACGATAGGATGCATGATATAAAGGCCTACAATTTGTATAATATCTGAGATATTTTACATGGAGCAAAAAGGTCTTAACCGAGCGAGGTGGCGGAGATGGTAACTTCTTGGACTCGCATTCGGGAGGAGCCAGGTTCTAATCCCGTGGCCGGTCAATTTGACGCGGGTTTTTTTTCGTGGTTAGCCCAGTCGTAAAGGTAAATGCCGAATTAGATAATTATCCTACCATGATTCATCCTTGCTATTTCATCCTGTATCACATTCAATTAAATTAATATCAGTTGAAATTTACTGACATAAAAAACACCAATAACATAAATATTGTAAGATTTGAGGCTTTCCTGGCGAATCTTATGTAGAAAATCTTCTCGGGTTTGCAGCCAGGTGAGAAGTTTGTTGTGGACCACAACAAACTTCTCACCTGGCTGCAAACCCGAGAAGATTTTCTAAATAACATAAACAGTTGACAATCAATAGTTGCGTGGCCTACTGTAAAGACACAGATCCTGAACTCCTTATATGGATTCGTTGCTCAAAGGAGTATGAATACAGCTGAACTAAAAAAGTATCTTTAGAATCCTAACTCTGCATTTAACAATAAAATACACTGGTGACTGACAGATGCTTGCAGTAGATCCATAACTAATAAGATACTCCAAATATTTAAATAATTTTGCAATAAAATTAATACAAAGTTGCTGCATGTTTTAAGTTGTAGTGGGTAAGTTATACCTCCCACCTGAAACTGTTTTGCTGCTCCAATCAACGAACCAAAACCACATTAAGCTCCAAGAAACTTGGATTTCTCGCCAGATCCTCAACGGGATTTGAATCTGGGACCATTCCCATTGTAGGCACGAACACAAGTAATTTTTAAGTTGTAGTGGGTAAGTTATACCTCCCACCTGAAACTGTTTTGCTGCTCCAATCAACGAACCAAAACCACATTAAGCTTCAAGAAACTTGGATTTCTCGCCAGATCCTCAACGGGATTTGAATCTGGGACCATTCGCATTGTAGGCAAGAACACAAGAACAGATTAGAGAACCTGTATCAAAGACAGTGTTTGGCACTGTTAATTCCGGGTATGGAAATGTTAAATGTTATATTGTCTTTAGTGGACTCGGCCATACTTTATGACCTGTAGGTGCAATTTCGTTACAACTGCTAGCAGATGGTGTGCGCCCTAGAAATAACCTTTGAGACGTTGGGACTCCCGTTGTATGAATTAGTATTCAGAATAGTCCTCCCGCGATGCAGCAACAAGAAGGGGGGGAGGGTATTTGCGCGCTCCTCGTAGCCTTGACATACCACCAACATGCGGAAGCTGGCACAATCTACGCCATTTTCCCTTCCTTCCTCCTCCGCCTCCTAACATGTGTTACTCTGTGTTTGTTATGTTCGAGATATGTATTGCTTACATTAGCACTTGTTTAAGAGTCAAATTCTGAAAATAACTGTCTCTGCACAGCTCATAACTAATTTTATCGAGTCCTTTCCAATTTATGTAATACCCAAAATCTAAACTCCATGGCGCTACATCCCTTGAAGAACTAGACTTGCCATCCGACCGCTGCGTCATATACCATAGGCAGACAGGAAGATTGGGGCCCATGTGGGTCAGCATGCCGACTTCCACGGCCGTTACTGATGGCTTATTGAACAGGAGCCTATTTCTTTTTCAAGTAGCTCCTCAGTTTGTGCCACGAGGCTGAGTGCATCCCGTTCCAGATCTCCCTAACTCAGAAAAATCCGAGGATGTACCGGGGTTCGAACCCAGATCTACGATCAAATTGAATAAAGAAGTGTAGAAGGAAAGAACTGAGCAACCAGTGCGAAACTTCAGCTTAAATCTCAAAAATGAAAATAGTATTATTGACCGAGCGGTTGTATCATATGGATGATATGGCCGCTTACTCTTCGGGAAGAACATAATCTGAGAGTATTCGAAAACAGGGTGCTTAGGTAAATATTTGGGCATAAGAGAGATGAAAATGGGGACTGGAGAAAACTGCATAACGACTAGCTTCACAATCTTTATAGTAAGGTATATAGTAAGGGTAATTAAATCACGGAGGAGGAAATGGGCTGAAGATGATGCTCACATGGGGGAGGAAAGACATATCTAAAAAATATTACTGGCAAACCCGAAGGGAAAAGACCACTTGGAAGACCTAGACATAAGTGGGAGGACAATATTAGGACAGATTTAAGAGAAGTCGGATTTGAGAGGGATGGTTGGATGGAGTTAGCACAGATTAGGGTTGAATGGCGGGCTCATGTAAGCGCGACAATGAATCTTCGGGTTCCATGAAATAGATAATATTCCTTTAGCTTGCTTAGGAATTGTCTATTGCCATTGAGTAAGTATGTCTACGGTATAATTTTCGTCATACAAGAACAAATTGCCTCTTGTTTTATGCTCTTTTAGTTTGACATAAACAAACAAATTCGTTAAGTAAGCAATAAGCAATTTAGTGGATTTTTTCATGATATTTTTGATTTCTTAATTATCTGGAGTAAATACATGTCTACGACCACTCGCAAGAGAAAAATGATTGCGTGGGTCTAAGCTTTGTTTTTCGGCGAATTTCTAACTTATCTACTTCAGAACCTAGCAGATTTCCCAGCTGCACTGGTAATTACACGAAACGCAGTCGTAAACTTCCTTTTGTTCCCCTAGTGCAAGCTTTTATCACTTTCACGGAATGGAGGTTTCTTCATCAGAATTGTGCTCGGCAAAGAGCAATAACCTTTTAACAAAAGATTGAGAACAGCGCCCACATATGTACATGTAATTGTAATGTTTGCAATTCTGTGACTCACGCTTTCTCTAGACACTTTACAGCATTGCAAATTATTACGGGGAAATACTACGTCGTGCAAAAAAAAAAACCGCAAAACGATAACATTACTACAAGTCTTATGATAAGAAGAAACAAATTACAACTTGTCTTTCGCTATCTCCAATTGTTTTATTACAACAGCTTACATATTGACACATTATTCAAGTCCTGATAATAGCCTATAAAAAGACCAGGTCTTTATTTTTTTGCATTTTAAATAACAGACAACGGATATTTCATTATCTTACCTTTACTACCAAACGCTTAATATAAAAAGTAGGGATGGGTCGATACCAAATTATCTCGATACTCGATACTCGATACCGATACATGATTTTTCCTCGATACTCGATACTTCGATACTCGATACCTTCAACATTTCCAGTTTCAATAAATAGGTACATTAAAAATTAAAATTTGAGAGAACTGTGTGATACCAACTAAATTAATTAAGTCTGCATATTTAATGAGACAAAATTTAATATCATCATTAGCCTATAATTATTTTTAAACTCTACATTAAAACTAAAATTAGTTTTTTTAAACAGTCCACTTACAAGTTTTTGTTAAAAAATACTAGCATGCTCACTTAATTGCAGAATTGCAGAATTGCAGAATTACAAAAGTATCGAAAAAGTATCGAGCGAGTTTTCTGAAGTATCGTTCGATGCCGATACCATGCAAGTATCGAGAGTATCGAGGTATCGAAAGTATCGAGGACCCATCCCTAATAAAAAGTTTGTAGGTTTAAATGACAAGACCTAGTGAATTAGGCTTAACCTGGAAATTTAAAAACCTATTTAAGACTTCCAATTAAAATCTGATAATAGTGTGATTGACACTATGGATCATGTAGGCCTAAGTGTTTTTGGGTGTGTAGGCCTTTAATTTATTTGTAATGACACGAAGGGTCTTTCTGGTGTGTGTTCAATCAACTCACAGTCTTCTTCTATGATATTTCAAACGCTAAAGACAGGAAATAGGAACTTCTAAATAAGTGGTAAGTAAATTCTAATTCGGCGTCCATCTTTTCTAGAAAATAAACCCTGAAAATCCCTTTCAGATGGCCGGTCTCTTCACTGCACAATTTTAAGGAGCAAATGATGTGTATGCTAGAATCAACGAACAGAAAAATTATGCATTTTACTGTCATACAATGTAGTTCAATGAAGCTGTCAATTGCCATCTCATTTAATTCCGAATACTTTGGAGCGGGCAATGATCTAAATTAAAAATTCCAGATAGTTGATGTGAGTTTTATGATAAAATTTGGCAGTCGCTGGTTACTATCGTTTCACTTGCGTTTAATCCATTCCTTCAGAATCATAAATGATTATCAATAACTGCAATTCCGACTAATAATGCAGATCTACGGTTTTAGTATAAAAACAATTCCGTTGCTCCTAGAAAATAACGGACGATGGAGATATCTAATGAAACATCAAAGACAGGTTGTGTGATAGTGTTAATTACATACTCTAAAATAGGCACAGCTACATCTAGAAGAAACAAGAGGAAAAGTAATGAAGAGGAAGGAAGAATAAGCTCAACAAATCTCTAAGTTCTTGAGTAGAGCCCTTATTAAGCAATTGAGTCAATTCGTCTATGATTAATGATTCCATGCAAGTAAGTAGGCCTACATGTGTTTTAATTTTTACATGTGCATCTTAATGATTTTTATCGAAAATAAATGTGATCACAATTCAAGTACTTTACTGGAAATTCATTTTTAGATGACTCAGTTATTTATCAGAGGAAAATATTATTTTCTACGCCAGGAATAGAATGTTGCTAAGCTTCTTTAAGATTCTAGTTTGATCCCTTTCCCTCCTAGTGTGCACATTGGAATCATGATATGGAAACGGAGGTTTTAATTATGAAGAAGTAAATTTTGGTAAAAAAAAAATAATAACAACAACAATAACAATAATAATAATAATAATAATAATAATAATAATAATAATAATAAAAGCAATTTCTTATTCACATTAACATTTAAATGTTAATGGAATCTTTTTTTAATAAATCAGAAAAGAAGGTCCAAGCGGAGTTAAAACCCCAAAATATAGAAACTGTGAAATGTGGAGGTTCTTTTTTTCCAAATAAACGTAAATTTGTGTGCAACATTTTCTAAATAATCCAAACAGTTTATCACTTGGGAATGCTGTACTTGGGAATCCGGAAAACCCATTACTCCAAATTTCATAGCACCACTAAATACCGGGATGTCTTCAAAGCTACGATGCACTCCATTGTGGTTTTTACCGGTATCCATCTGGAAGAACAGCCAAAACGTTATGGCGCTATATAATTGCACAGTACTTCGAAGTGAAAGATCATGCACCACGCCTCTCTTCCCGCTCAAAACTGCAACGGTAATTTTCATGTGTGCTTTAAGCAATAATAATAATTTTGAACAGAAGGATAATTTTCTCTTTCTTTCTCTCTCTCTCTCTCTCTCTCTCTCTCTCTCTCTCTCTCTCTCTACCCTCTCCCTCTCTCTCTCTCTCTTTTGTCCATCTCTTTTGCTTCTTTATTTGTCTACATTTTCCACCATGTTTGTTTTTCCGACTTTCCTTAATTTATGTATTTACTTAATTATTTATTTGCTTATGTCTTCCCTCGTAGGCTATGTAACAGAGATCTAATGTTTGGGTTAGGTTTTTAGACATTTTCTTGAATACCTGAGTGCTCGGGAAGTGTCCGTGTACCAGCAAAAAAACCCGAATTATATTCCTTACGAGGA
This sequence comes from Ectobius pallidus, assembly GCA_964059195.1. NCBI lineage: Eukaryota > Metazoa > Arthropoda > Insecta > Blattodea > Ectobiidae > Ectobius > Ectobius pallidus. The sequence continues at coordinate 119,589,868 of CAXKWD010000007.1, read as the reverse complement.
CAAATTTTTCTTAAATAGTGTAAAATAATAGTTTTTTTCGAAAATAGCTAAGAATCTAAAATTTCTAAGTGAAATGTGGCTAAGGTGAGTGGAAATGGATCGACAATCCACAATTTACATATAAGAATGGTCAAAATTTAGCATAAAATTTCACTAAATTAATACAATTTCTGCACAATGCACACACACAATTTTATTGGATATAGAAATACCCTACATAATAGATGTGAAGAACGTCATTTCTGCTGAAAATTCTGTATCGCCTTGCAGAGTCTAAAAACAACTCTTCCTTTAGAGGAAGCAATAAAAATAGGATAACAAAAGGGAATAAATGAAAACCAGTTCAGCCAAAACTTAACGACAGTTGACGTGATGTAACTAGATATAGGTTAGGGAGAAGCAAAAAAGGAGAACAGTTGTAGCACTGATTTACGTGACCTCCAAACAGTCGCCTAATTTGGCGCGCTGCTTAGAATGTCAATGCTTAAGCATCCTCTTCAATGCATCATCCCAGTCATTATGCGAAGGCATGACACCAGTAAATATTATGTCAAGAGCGCCTAATTTCTGCGCGCGAAAACAATCTTCGCTCCGATTGGCTAACTGGACTACTTGGCATTGAAAAAGAGGGTCTAATTTTAGGTAAGTAATCATTGCTCCCATACGTTTACCTATGAGCTTGTTAACAACCTACTGCAATTTGCGTTGGCTAATCAAATATTAATAATGAAACCCACTACCTTTGAATATCCTTGGGCTATTTACTCACCCAATATTGACAGTTCTGTTAGATCTGGTGTTTCGAATTGATCTCTGCACAGGCTGATACTTTTGTTTATGTAACTCTCCCATAAGAAGCATCCAACAACGTGAACTTCAGAAGCAAATTTATACTTTTAATACCTACTTAGGCAAACTTAAATTAGACTACATATAGGCAAATTTCCAGCCTGAAGATCAAATTCTACGTATTGACGGGCACTTTTTTCGCAATAAAAACTGGGATTTCTGTTTATGGTGATATTATAAATTAGTATCAAATATTAATATTAAAAATTAGTTACTATTTCTTTCATAATGTTTCAGAGCACCAATACTTTTCAAATACATAAAGTATTAAAATTTATTCCAGATATGCTGGGCCACCAATAACATGGTGCGAGGTATTCGGGGGGGGGGGGCTTATGCCACCACTGCAGGTCTTTACTTTACGAACCGTATCTTGATACAATTAAATTACATCTATTAAGTCTTTCGGACCTAATTTATAAATTAATATAAACGCCCATTAATTGAACCACCAGTCTGTTATGGGCTTATCTTTGGAGAATTTCAGTGGAACAGCTCGTTTTCATTAATGACAACGATAACACGAGGATAAAATATCCTCACATTTTAGCATTAACCAATGCTATGTTATTCTTTTACATCTGATACCTAACTTATATCTTCGAATTTATGCTTTCTTTTGCGATGACGAATAATACATTAGTAGCCGTCAAAAGGTTAAAATGAAGAGTTTATAAAAGTTAGTATTGGTAATAAGTAATAACTTGTTGCAATGTTTGTTTTTCATTGCATAACACTGGATAGAGTTAATGTTTTATACATGTCGAGGAAAGGACCTCTATTGTGAGTGGCATCTCAAATTTCCTATTACAACACACTCCATACGCACACACACACATAGGCTACGTACATATTCCAGGCTTCGTTCAAGGTCCTTTTTTATTCGTCATCAGTACTACACAATAACTAGCTATATCCAAAATAATTTTCAAGATTACATAGTCTGGTTTGATTGGACATATAATGTTTACGATTGATTTTTTATTGTGCTCCTGATTATAATTTGGCAGAAGGCTTACCCTAATATGGGCCTAAGTAATTCCCATTATTCTTAAACTAACATTAACGTTTTCATTTAAATAATATAACTAGCTTCAGTGAAATCAGATTTAAAATAGGCCATGTATCGTACTAATTAGATATAGGCCTACTGTCACGATCTAGATGTAACCTTATACTATTATTAAATAGATAACATTTTTGTTCCACCATACTAAGTAAAAATAAAGGTGAAGCTAAAGTGCTCCCTTTACAGGCCATGGAGGCCCAGAGGGTTCCAGGAGGTTGAGGCTCCCAGATGTTGGACATTCGGCACATGAAGGTGGTAAGGTTGTCAGCCTTACGCACCGGCCGCCTTTGCCCCAAGGATTGCTCCTGGTACTAATTTCTGTTAGAGGCTGAGTCAAGCCCAGGGCCATAATGCTACCAGAAGGATTAGGCCAGTTGAAAAACTCCAACGACCTCATCGGGGATCGAACCTATCATACTAGGGTAGGCATATAATACGCTTATTACATGTGACGTAACAGTATCTTAATGACAAACATAAAAAGTACAGACTTTCATTATAACACTGTTGTGGTATCGATTAATATCAAACTCGGAAAAATCTTGATGCCTTGAGAGCAACAAATCAAACCGCATTATAAACAACCTGTATTTAAAATAAAACCAGTTCTTTTCGTGGTAATTTTAATATTATACTGAACTTAGTTAATTTCGTGTTTTAAAGTCCCTTGGTTTGAGGTTAAAACGACAAGTAAATAAAATTTGAATAAATGACGGCATATTGAATATGAGACACTTCTTCAGCCAATTTGGCGGGAATTTTTATCTACTTACTTAACATGGCGGGAGCGAAATTTCACCGCAATCTGATTCGTAATCAAAATACTTTATTGGACTCATATATTTTACTGGAAGTAAACTGGTACATTACGGCTATTTCCCTTGAATAGAAAACTCACAATAAACCACAAATATAGTAGATTAACATTGAAACGAAACGTCCAGAAATTACGAGAGAGGATTTCGAAACAGTATATAGAGATATTTATTAATATATAATAAATATATATTGGTAATCGGATTGTAAATAAACTGAATGCCTATATGGAATTACTAGAACTTCCATACTGTGAAGAAAAATCTCCAAGTCTACAACGTACCGACTGGTGGGGGGAAAAAAACACATGTTCGAACTATCTTCAACAATTTAAGAACGGAAGGTATGAGTTAAATTGGTTCTTAGGAAAGCCAGGTGTTGGGAAGCCACGGAATGCATGACGTCAATTGTGAATTTTTATTTCCCATGTGTCTTAAGAAAAATATTGCTTGCATTCATACATAACCCTTCCAACTGAGAGTGATTTTCACATCTGATGTTGTCTGGCCCCATGGGCTATTACACATAATGTAAAATTATTTAATTTTCATAAATACAAATAGAAAATAAAGTTTTGAGGAAGTTCTGCACATTTCTACTATCTTAAAGGATGTTTTTCAATTTACGGGAAACGTTATATTTGATCTATTAATGAATCGGTCTTCTGTGTCCCTATAGGGTTGTGAGGCATAGTAGAAATGTAACATGTTAAATAAATATAATGTATAAAGGGAAATGCAATTAAACTAATATGAATTCACTTCATTTAACTTTCACATTTTGACGAGATTCAGTGGACTTACCCTTAAGCCCCTCTGCCTTTTACAAAAAAGAATAATAAAAATCTGTCTAAGAAAACACATTGATTACCCAACTAGCCTAATATTTTCGGAATTTAATGTTTTAAGTTTGGACCAAATTTACAAATTTTCTATATTAAAATATTTTCACAAACATCGTATAAAATACTCTTCCAGTGATCATATCTACAAAACTAGACGAAATACTAATTTACTCCTATTAGAACCCAAATGTCTCACATCGGCAGGATTAAAGCATAGCATTAATTTTGGACCGCGCTTCTATAACTCAATTATCAGAAAAAATCCTGATCTCTCAGCATACTCCACTGTTAAATTTAATAGATATGTAAAGAATTTTTTGTAATTTTTTAGCTTTTAAGTAATTTTTGTTTCACTCCTTTTATGTATTTATGTTTTTATGTTTAATGTTTTTGTTTTACTTTCTTTTTTAGTTAAGCACATTATACACTCTATTTCTTTGTCTCTCCTCTTTCTTCACTTTGATATTTTTGAAACGGCACCCGAGCACGAGCAGTCTTGCTCATTCGGGTGTATTACTAAATGTAATACCTCTTGTAATATCTCTTGTAATAAATAAATAATAAATAAATAAAAAAAATAAAATAAAAAAAAAAGTATTTCTTAGGTAAAAAGAAAACTATCATCCACTGATAATCTTCATGATAATTCTTTTCTTTTTTAATTCAGCAGTATTTATACTCCTTTGAGCAATATTTATTTTATTTTTATTTTAGTAGAAAACTGAATCGATTTTATGTCACAGTCAAAATATATACATATTATTAAATAGTGCACAAGGTGGTGATTAGGGCTTAACTTTCCATAGTGGAACTTTGGCTTCAAACGAATTGACTTAAAAAATAAATTTTATAACGTGCAGAAAAATTTGCAAAAATATCAGTATGCGCCTAATGAGGTACGTTATACAGACACAGATTGTAAATGTAAAACTTTAATAAAAAAAAATAAAAAAAAAATGCAGACGCAGGCAGTTTGCCAGAAATACGTATTTTGGTGGCGCAATATCTGGGAGGGAGTTTTCAAAGTGTGGGCTTGCTTAGCCTTTCGAACAATAGAAGAATAAATCTATATTATTGGTTTGAAATTACATAACACGTTTATTGCTGAGCATCCAGAATATATAAATTACAATCTCAAACATTTCAAGAGGAAAATAAAAAAACATATTTTATAATATTAATAGCACAATTTTAATTTTGTTTTGTTTTTCAATGTTTCAACCCAATTTACTTCTATAAAAACTTTTTTCTGTTTTTTGTAATTTCTATATAAACCACTGATTAATGATGCAAATTTATTTTATATACATTGTAGTCATAAATTTATAATTTTCGTTTGTAGTATACTGTGCATTGATATGTAATTAGATTTATATTAATCTACTATACCCCTAAAACGAGCTTTGCTCATCTAGAGGCATACCTTACATTTTTTTTATGCTAAATTAGAAATAGTATTTTCTGTTGGTTTTTGTTTTTACCTGTTTTTACCTGTACTGTTGAAATAATGTAAATAATGAAATGTAATAATGTATGTAACAATAAACTTCAAACTAATACCCTAATATATGTAATTACCTTTGTTATTACTGTTCTCCTATATTCAGATTAATTATTTTTAGCATTATAGTTATGAAAAGCTACTGAATTCTCTATCCACAAAATCCAAATTTTAGTTAAAACACTTAAGTTATTGATCTTTTAATTGGGCCTTTGTAGACAACAATCAATTCATAGGGCATAGGGGTTGTATTAGCTTGAGCCATTACAGTTAATTTAAGTATGTTCAATTTGAAAATTGATACATAAATTGCAGATTAATAACAATAATAATAATAATAATAATAATAATAATAATAATAATATTTCAAGACTCACCTGTAACTCTGGTCTGTCTAGTGTAGGGGCTGTGCCTTCCTGGTCTGTGTCGAACATCTGCTTCCGAATCTTCAGCCTCAGCCACAGGTTCCACAACCGCTGACACTGTCGCAGGATTCATATCCAGTCCTTCTGAGTCTGTTCCTAGATTTTCAATATTGTCTACTGAACACGTGACAAACCGAGAAGTTAAAATGTCAAAATTATATTTCCTAATCATACGTTCCCTATCAGCCAGAAACTGCTCTTCTAGCAACCTTCTGGTTTCCTGCGGATCCGAACAGCATCCGAAAAGACGTCGTCTGGGTGAAGTTTTCTTCACATTATTGTTCAATTGATCTGCCATCAGATGTGGGAAAAGAACACAACGTTGCTTGTATGTCAGCATATTGACGTTAAAAATATTTAAGGCACCTAAAAAAACGTGGTTAGAATATGTAGTTGCCAAGTTTGAGTTGAAACTAATTATTCACAATTGACACCCACGACATAAAAAAAAAAACAGGTATGACTGCGTGACGCGAAGACTTACGAGCGTATTGAGGCAACTTGGAACACCAACAATACGCACGTCATCCACAAGCGACGAACAGCCACAGATTGAAGTGAAACACTCTGGCTTCGCTTCACTCTTTCGCGGGGCTGCTCGTTCCCCCCCTACGCGCCAGAGAAGAGATCTGAACGTAGCAAGCAATACCGGCGTATGTGCATCGGTCATGTGGCACAGTTTAAAAAGTGGAGAAGTGCAAGTAGGGAAGAGGAGGAGGTGGAAGAAGAAGAGAGAAGATGGGTTAGGAGTAAGAGGAGTATGTGATGTTGAAGGACATAACTAAGAAGCAGAGGATGGATGGAATAGACAGTCCAAAAAGACGCTCTGAAGTTGAATAAAGTGAATAAAGAATAGAGAAATGACATGGATGAATGTAAAACATTTTGTAGAAAGAAAAAATATATAATTATATAAAGCGTATAAGATGGAAACTAAAACAAGAGGAGGGATGATAATATTTTTAGGAGAAAAATACCTCTGACACTGGGATTCGAACCCACGACCTCCTGTTTCAAGTGCCGATGCTCTACTAAATTAGTGTGCCTCAAAATACTGTATATGACGTAGAGGCTTTCAGTGAGGTAGACCATTAAGGGTAATCAGTCATAGGAGAGGGATTCTGTCGCTATGAACCGAACTCAGTCAAGCTCAGTTGGTAGAGCATCGGCACGTAAAACGAAGGCCGTGGATTCGAATCCCAGTATCTAAAATATTCTCACGTAATGTTCAACAGAAATTATGTTCTGTAGTTTCATGAACTCATTTCTACAGGAGAAGAAATGCTTAAAGTATTTTTATAAAGATGGGGTACAGCTTAAACATACAAGAAAAAGATTCAAAGGAAATGGGGGTGAGTTGAGGAACGTTCGGAGAGATCTAAAATCAAATCTGTCGTTTAGATATCCAAACTAAAAATATGAGCGAAGAAATACAAATGTGTGCAAAATGTGATAAATCTGGGATGAAAGAGGAATAATAATGCTGAAAAGTAATATGAAAATACAGTTTCAAGAGCGATAAAGTAACAGATAATAAATAATAAATGAAGCAGAGGGAGGAGACAAACAGATAATGTGAAAGCAGAATAAAGAGAATAACTTAAGAGAAAAGGCAAGGAAGTATGAGATGTTGAAGAAAGGCACACAAAAGAAGGGGACTGATTGGAAGACCGCTTGAAAAAAAATGGGATAGGCTATACACCTAAATTAAGAAAAATGTCGAAGTGATTGTAGGGAGTTCACAGAGGAAAAAAAGAATGGAATGAAAACGAAGTGCTCTGAAGATAGATTAAAGAAGGAAATACTGTAGTTGATATACAAAATAAAAATGAAATACTGAGGAAGAAAAAGAAATTAGAGGAATCAGGGAGTAATCTATGTGATATTTAGATAGACTATAGCATGAAGAAAGACGAGCAGGATTGAAAATGTGTACAAGTGTGACTACTATAAGAAAAATATAGAGTAAAAAATTAGCTAATTCTTAACATAATTTTTACAATAGGCCATTTTCAGCAATAATTAACAGCTGTACTGTACAATCAATAAAACCTAATGTAGAAATACGCTCACGTTGCGACCAGAAAATTGTTTGTTACGGTTGTGTAACAACGGTTACTAGATTTAGGGCTGTAACCGTCTTCACTATGCTAGAATTTAACCCCGAAGAAATTCTTTCACGTGCCTGTAAATCTACAGATGTGGGATTGCAGCATTTAAGCACATATAAGAGCCATCATCCTGGACGAGAATCGAACCCGCAAACTTGAGAACAGCAAGCCGATGCTTTAGTACCATTCCACCTAGGCCGATGGCACTAGAAAATGTTAATTTATTCCTTAAGACATTCCCGGAGAGGAGAAAATAAGTTAATAAAGGAAACCAGACAACATTTCGCATGCTTACAGATTTCAGCCTTATGATACCTTCACATTTACATGTATTCCATTTTTGCACCACTGGAAGTTTCTCAAGTTCCCCAAAAGGAGCATCATAAACAGGACCAACCAATCCTGGACGTCACGTGACTCTATAATAGTCCAGAGGATGGAAAGCCGCATTGTTTCGATCCTCCCCCATTTGGTAATGGTTGCACAACTTCGGTAAATGTAATTTGGCGGCCTTTACTTTAAAAATTTCCATCAGGTCGATTTCTCTCTATGGTCTGCAGCGTGGACCTGATCTTATCAGTAACAAACTTAATTTCGTTTTAAAAGAATTTATTTCTTCTTACAAAATATATTTCTCATATTAATTTCCCATAATAAGCGAAAAATACTGTGACTGAAAACTTGGTAGGCCTCCTTGTACGGGTCAAATCAGAATCCTACGTGTACCATGGAGTATGTTTCTTTTCATACATCTTAGAGAATGTATTTGTTTGGACGCCTTAGGCCTAGTTCCTATTATAAGATTTATGGTCTTCTTCGCCTATCGATAGGCTATTGTGAAGGCTTGTCGAGGTCTTTTAGGCCTTAATTTGTGTAGGCTATTGATCAGGGTGTTTACCGATACTTTCCTATCAGTAGACCTACTTGGAAATCCATTATGAGAACAGAACGCATTAGAAACTGAATTTTAAATAGTCTATCACAATTTGTAGCCTATCTATTTTTATATAACCTACAAGAATATGGTATCTTAAAATGCCACCCATTTTTTACTACTCATTGTAGCCTAGTGGAATTTTTTGAATCATATTAAACTAACTATAAATACTAAACTGAACTAAACTCCGTGGCGCTGCATGCCTGAAGGGGCTGGGTCTACCATCCGACCACTGTGTCATCTACCAAAAGCAGATGGCAGATTTAGGGGCATGTGGGCAGCAAGCCGACACCCACCGGCCGTTAATTCTTAATCAAGCAGCTCCTCAATTTGGGTCACGAGACTGAATGCACACCGTTCCAGACCTCCCTGCCTCAGAAAAATCCGAGGTACCGGGGACCGAACCCAGTTCTGTGGATCCGGGACCAGAGACGATAACCACGAGACATAGGACACACATATACATAGGCCTATAAACTATACAAATATTATGAGTGGATATCCTATACATAATTATATGTGTGTGTTTATAATTGGCCTATATGCATCAGGAAATAGAACTTAAGTAGGACACTGGTTCTGATTACATAACTTATAGTCAATGTGCATTTGCTAAACTTGCCGTAACGGTATTAACAGAAATAGGCCTAAGAGAAATTATGAACTCACGTTTGGTAACCGAAACTTAATATTCTACATTTTCTCACGCATAACAACAACTAAAAACAAAAAATCAATCTGTCAAACAAATAAACAACAAAACAAGACAATATTCTAAAGAGTAAAATTTGTCTCGAGCGAATCGAACCACGAATTTCATCTTTGTACGGTAACGCCTAGACTTAGGCTCCAAGAGGACGTATCCAGTCCCATTCCAAATCTTTCTCTGGACCACTATCGGCCTAGCCATACATGCTCAAACATCTACAGTATAATAAATCAGATTTGTCTTTTCTACATGTCGGTTTGTCTCATTTGCAGCCACATTAGTGCATTTGAACTAAGAGATCGTTACCCTATAAGCATTCAACTGGTTAGTATCAGCGATTGGGGTGGTCTTTTATCATTATTCTGCGAATAAGTGAATAACATTCCCAAAATGATTGAGGGTTTGCTAGTATGACAGAAGGCGTCGATCTATTTTATTTCATCAATGCTAGTCATGATAGAACATACTCGGTTCCTACATTCATCCGAAACATCTCTTGAACGCCTTGAGTATATTAACTACCAACTCGCAAGAGTTAGACGGGTTACATAAGATAACGGCGTCGTGTCTCCTCTGAATTCTGATTTGTACTTCCAATAAAATTTGGTCACAGGTCCTAGAATTAAAAAAGAAATCTTTCGTTACTAACATCTGGCACATAGTTACAGAATATATGAAATAAAATAAATAATGCAATCTCTACATCAATATGCACTTTGACTGGAGAGCAACGAAACATGCATAAATAATAAGTTACTTTGTAGGCTATTTTTCAATTGGCCTAATCCTTCTGGTGGCACTACGGCCCTGGGTCGACTCAACCTCCAACAGTAATGAGTACCAGGAGCAATCCTGGGGGTAAAGGCGGCCGGTGCGTATGGCTGATAACCTTACCACCTTCACGTGCCGAATGTCCAAAAATCTGGGAGCCTCAGACTCCTGGAACCCTCTGGGCCTCCATGGCCTGTATAGGGATCGCTTTACTTTATCTAGGCTAAGACGAGTAAGGTCCTCGGTTAGCTTAATGCAAGCGTCTTTGGTACGAACGGTCTTGGGTCCAAATCCAGGTGAAGAACTAAAAAAATTCATGGAGCTTGTGGCGGAATATTGATTTGTGGTTCGTTGTTTGTGGAACGTGGTTAGTGACCAGACTGACGCTAACGTTCGTACCAAGGTGCCAACGGTCCCGGGTTCGGACCTTTACCTTTCAAGAAGTTCGTGGCGGGACTAGTTGTTCGATACTCGATTCTGGAACACAGGTCGTATTTGGTGACCAAGAGTAAAACAAAGATAATAATATTTTAAGGAAAAAATTGGCAATTGGCAGGCTAAACGTTTAAAAAAGAAAAGAAGCAAAGAAAAAATAACTTATAGTGGCTCATTCCCTCTGACAGATATGTTTCCATCGTCGTTTGCAATAACGAAGAGACCCATCCTTTATCTGTTTATTTTTTATTTAGTTCTCTATTAGGCTATCTATTTTATTATATTTTAGATGTTTCTATTTATATTTTAAAACTAGTTGTGCAAACATTAGACATACAGCTGTAGTTAAACTATAGTTTAAACGCCAGGACAGCGTAACTGAAATTAGGATAGTTAAACAGAATTATACCCTTAGCAAACGGCGATGGCGTGTGGGGCCAGGTAGGTTCTTTCACCCGCAAGCACCCACATTTACAAGCGCAGGGGATTAGAACCGACAGTAATTTCCACCCCATGAGTCACCTAGTCTACTTCAATCAATCAATCTTAGATTTTTTAAATGTCATTTTATCTTAAAATGTTTGTTATATATCAATTCTACACATAATTACAAGAAAAATGACACAAAACAATGTATAATTTACTTTAATAGGAACATTTCTAACAAATGATGAAGTAAGACACTAAGACGACTCGTAAATGTTCCTATTAAAGTAAATTATACATTTTTTTTGGTGTCATTTTTCTTGTAATTATGTGTAGAATTGATATATAACAAACATTTTAAAATAAAATGACATATTAAAAAATCTAAGATTGATTGACTGATTTAAGTAGACTAGGTGACTCATGGGGCGGAAATTACGGTCGGTCCTAACCCCCTGCGTTTGTAAATGTGAGGGTGCTTGCGGGTGAAGGAACCTACCTGGCTCCACACGCCATCGCTGTTTGCTAAGGGTATAAGAGCTATAGATTCTCACAGTTTAGGTTAGGCACTCTCCTCTTTCCCTGATTACTTCTTAGGGTGTTAAAACTTCAAAAGACCTTGGCTAGGTCACCAAGGAAAAAATGAAGATTATTATAATAGTATAGCAAGGCGAATAATGACAATGAGATGGCAGTGAATTGAATTCGAAGCCCCAAAGGCAGAGAAAATACCAGACTCTTATACAGTATTAATCCTTTAAGAGTCAGACCAAGACCAAATAAGCTAGCTGAGGTCAGAGGATTGCGGGCAGACAACCTCGACACTGTTCCATACCTGCATACGAAAAAGCATTGCTGGAAATGAAACCAGGTTCTTATCCTATCACTTAAATGTTATAGTTATAGGGTTCGAAACTATGCAGACCAAATGTAATCCTGCATTTATACGTACATTCATATAGGCCTAAGAAATAGAGTAAAATCATCAATTGGCTCTAAGTTTCAAATCGACGGGGAAAATTTCAGTAGAACAGCCAGTTTCCATGAATGATGATTGTAACATGTGGATAAAAATCCTCACATCCTGCTTTTATGCAGGTTTTTGAGGTGACGTATTTATACGTCATTAGCAGTGGAAAGGTTAAGGGGAAACATCTGAAAACTGTAATGTTCACAGGTTAAACTAAAATAATAATAATAACTCCTCAGAGGGATTCTATCAAATAGTTTAATAGTGAATGGTTCACTACACACGCAATCGCAAGATGGACATACTATCACCTGAAACATCGGTGACGCGGCCTATCTAAGAAACCTGAAAGGGGAAGTGAAACATGGAACGAAAAATGGAGTGCCAGATTTAATCATGTTAAAGAAAATACTGCTGCGGTTTTATCCGTTACAGTGCCTATCGTTTGAATAGTATGCAGCTGCAGAAGAGCTTGGCGTCCTGATGCAGTTTTGTTTGCAGTACGAATGGGAATCGTGAGCGGCTGGTGAACATGATACTCCTGTCATAAGTTCTGACCTGTAGCTCCTCTAAATATATAGCCTATCATAATGTATAAACTTAGAGAAGAACAAATCCATAAATTTTGTCCTGGACAATGTTTTTATGGAAGCCTACAAAACCTACGCTACAATGTTTTAAAAAAGTTAAGTTAATAAAATTCTTTGAAAGCGTCAGACTACGTGGGCATAAACAGTAATTTAAACTCACAACGGAAGAAATGTAGTAAAATTCGAAAGATATCAAAGAAGAATATTAGCCTAGATAAACTTTGATTGTCAGAATGATCCATATTCGGTATAGTCTGCTCATATGTGGGTAACAATATCAATAAACTTCAAAATTTATCGCTATATCGGTAAAATGGTCCCTATATAGGCCATGGAGGCCCAGTGGGTTCTAGGAGGTGGAGGCACCCAGATTTTAGACATTCGGCACGTGAAGGTGGTAAGGTTGTCAGCCTTACGCACCGGCCGCCTTTACCTCCAGGATTGCTCCTGGTACTCATTTCTGTTAGAGGATGAGCCGACCCCAGGGCCATAGTGCCACCAGAAGGATTAGGCCAATTGAAAAACTCAACGACCTCATCGGGGATCGAACCCGCGATCTTCCGGTTTGTAGCGCATCGCTATATCAGTGATCTATTAACTTTACGATGTTGTTGAAGCTCTCTGATTTCGAAAATGGGGAATAGTACCTAAAATTTAGGTTTTATTTAGGCACCGATCTTTTGGTTTATTAAATTACCACTCTTCGCGGACACTTTTCACGTCCCCAGAACCCCGGGGGGGGGGGCATGAGTTAGGAGCCGCAGGTTTGGAGTACGCGTCTGCAGAATTTAGCTTACTTTCACTGCCCATCTTAATGCCGTTTCTACTTGTTAAAATGGAACCAAGGTATTTAAGTATATTGACATTTTAAAAAGCAGGCCTAACTTCTATCCCACAATTACCAACTAACAACTTGCAAGTTCTTGACTGTTTACTTGTTAGAATGCATAATCTTCTGCTTTCAGCAAACAGACGCAACGCTCTTAAATTATTCAGAGAGCCCTGACAACGTGTTATTTTGAAATATGTGTCAGTAGAACTCGGTAAACATTCCTTTGTGATTTGACCAAAAGAGATAATTCCTTTCTCCGTATAGCACTGAAGACTAGTTTGGACTGCTATACTAAACTAATTTTCGTTCTACAGACGCTCTTCTATTTGCATTTGGATCAGATACATTTCAAGGTCGTCTGTAACGATGCCTCCTGAAGGGAACAACTCTGAAATGGTAAAAATCACATTTTTCTTGTCTTTAGAAAAAAAACTAAATCTTCCGGAACAAGAATAGGCCTATATTTTTTGTATAATGTTATGCAATATTTATCCACTTAAAATACATTTAAATGGAATTTGCATTCCTTTAAAATCAAAGAAAACACTTCAACTGATCGTGAAGATCCGGATCCAACATGCACAAATAGCTGTCAGGGAAAGTACAAAGGAAGCTAGGACCAAGAGTAAGAAAGAGGCAGAGAATGAAGACGGATTAATTATGATCCTGGAATGCACTTATTTTACTCAGAAAATTGTAAAATTTTTAAACGCAAATATCTCGAAGCTAAATTTCATACAGGCCTAGGTTTGCCCCTCATCTCAGAATGTATTAGAGCTAGAATGCTCCTTTAACATATGGTAATGAAGAACTGGTAGCATTTTTACTTTCATATTTTATTTATCATATGATTTAGGTATATTTTGTGTGTAGATTCCACTATTGAATTGATTATATCCTGTGTGTGTCTTTGAAAAAAACTGCTCAAAAACGAAAATGGGTATAAAAACTATATTTTATATTTGTGTTTAATTTTCTCTCAGGGATATGACATGCAACATCACGACGACATTCTTTTACTTTTACTACCCACTTTATATGAACAGTAATCTATTACAACTTAAATTTTCTCGAAATCTGCTAGAAAGAATTGTCTAAATTTTATAAACAAACTGATATTATTAAGTGGTAAAACTTCCATGTTAAAGCACATTATCGTATAACATTTCTGAAGATTGGCTATAAGCTCAACATTTTGTCAACAAACATGGATTTTTAAAAGTCTTGTCTCGCAAACAATACGGGCCTGAATGAGGTTTAGGCTACATTACCGCAATGCGGACGCTAGACTTATAGGGCCCATATCTCAATATGAAGGGACGAGAAAGTTAGTTAATGTTTTACACCATATGTTTTGCATCAGGTTGACCTTCTCCAAGGCTTGTAAACTACAGTATAGTTTACTGATCTTGGACCTTCTCCATTAATAATCCGTATAAATTTTGGATAGCCCTATTAGAATAAACAAAGGTTGAAATGAAGACAATGCATTGTTCACCCCCTAGTTCCGGTGAGTAGGAAGATCTCACTCCCCCCCCCCCTCTAGCGTGCGTTATGGATGTACGTTTCAACCGTTGCTGTGTCCACTCTTCCATATCGATAACCGACATTTCAGTCAAAAATCTCATGTTGAAATTTATGCAATTTTTCTATCTATGACTTCTCATAAGCACAGCACGTATGTTTATTAATTAATTTACTTGAAAGATATAAAAATACACATGTTCCAACCAAATTAGGTCTTTTGACGTAACATTTATATTTTCCAAAGTTCCCACTTGGATTCCAGGCTACGTCGATGACGTAAATGTGAGAGACTTACGGGTTTTAGATTATCAGGTATCTAGAAGAACTGTGACATACTTACGGGTTCTAGATTTTCAGGTATCTAGAAGAACTGTGACAGACTTACGGGTTCTAGATTTTCAGGTATCTAGAAGAACTTCTGCGGGATAAAATTCAGACACATGGGCGATGGTTACAGGCCAAAGAAGCAATACTTAGGCCTAACCATAGTTGAACTTGTAAAAAACCTAAGTTAATTCCATACAGCTACAAAACACGGAGTACAGTCGGCTTGGGTGGTGCAAAAAATATTGTGATGCTTTTCCTTGTCCAAGGCTGCGGGTTCGATCACGGCCCAAGTCGATGGCATTTATGTGTGCATAAATGTGACATGCCTATGTCTGTAGATTTACAGGCATTTAAAATAACTCCTGAAGTACAAAATTCCGGCACATCGGTAACGTCACGGCCATTAAATATCCACAAAACAACCAAACAACCAGTAGTAGGTTACAACAAACATACACAACAAATTGACAACTGAATATTAGGAATTAATGGAATTCGTTTTAAATTTAGAGGGAATTAATGGAATTCGTTTTAAATTTAGAGGGAAAATACAAATAGAGGAAATGCAATTTGAAGTTTACATAGGCTTACTACATAGGTCTAGCGTAACTTACACGCAAAACAAAGCAAATGAGTTTTTGTAAGTTATAGGCTTCATCTAAATTTAAAGGAAAAATACAAATAGAGGAAATATAACTTGAAGTTTAGGCCTACATATGCCTACTACACATCATAGGTCCAGTGTAACTTATACGCAAAAAAGGCAAATTAGTTTTTTTGTTAGTTATAGGCTTTATCTATTTATTACAAGCACTAATATAAGAAAATATGTAAGTTTATACGTTAATTATACTATAAAATTAAATAATTAAACAAGGGGGATGTTCAACCGCTTATACAGTGAATCTCGAGATGTGGAATAATTATTAAAGACATTATCTCATACGTGGAACAAGAAAATGAAGCTAAAGTACCGGTACTTTATTTCAGTTTTTTTCAATGTCTGCACATCTAACCAGTTTTACTTTCTTACTTGAATAATCCTAAATAGACCCATGAGAGAGTTTCTGGGCTCTCTCTGATAGAAAAACTGTGTGTTCGAATAACATTTGTTGCAGTTTGTATTTCTATCTATAGTTTTACTGACTTTAGCCTCTAGCTTCTAACTGACGTCTCTTTCTTCGTAGTCTACAATGCTCTACATCAGTGGTTCCTAGTTTTGTGTCATGCCTCTCTTGAAATATTGCCTTTGTTTTGAGAACCCCATGAACATTTTTCAACTGACATTATATCTGTTATTTTTTAAATAATAACACACGATAACATTATTATTGTGATTTTTCGTACTTAAACTAAATAAGTGAAAAAATATTTTACATAAAATTAAACCTTAGTAAAAATAATATAAAATAAGTTGATGTCAATTTGATTATTGAACCTATCTTCAAATTTCAGTTTCACGAGAATTGGATCAATGGAAGGCATAGTGATTCGACATTTTAACCAATAAGCTATATTTACAAACTTCAAGATATCGAATACCGAAATACGCAATAATTTAAGCACTGCATACTACAAAACACGTGGTGCCGTAAGTTCTGTATCTTTCTTCTCTCAGAAGGAGAAAGTTAAGGTTAGGCGAGGGTTGAAATGAAAGCTTGTCCAACCTTCGAAAAGGATTAAGAGCAATGATGTTCTATAGCAAAGATCCGCGGACCACACGTTGGAAACAACTGTTCTACGAGTACATTCATTGGCCTACGTAGGCCTAAGCGTCATGCAATTTTTAAATTTAGAGTGTGGTTCTATAAACATTTTTCTTTCTGGACTTACATTTCTGAAGGCAGGAGCTCGATCTGTAATGAAAGAACAAATGGTTAGTCAAAACTGAAAATTGAAGAATAGTTTGGAGATATAATAATAAAGTTAAAAAAAAATTAAAGAAAAACAAAGTTAGAAATCAAGTGCTGCGTATAACGACGTAAATAAGAAATAAATGGGTAAGGAAGAGGAAGGCAAAGTGGATTGTATGGCCCATTAGTATTTAAATAGTATTTTACTATGAGAAGAAATGTATAGGAGCTAATATAATTAAATAGGCAGAATAAAGGAAAGAGGGCACTTTGGTGGTTCAATGGATACTTGGATAGCATATAATAGTCTCAAAAGTCAGGGATTACATGCTTAAATCTAGCAAATCCATTTTTGGAAGGAGGAAAACTTCAGCAGTCAGCACACGATAAAGAAGAAGAGTCAAGAAGTGGATCTTACTGATGTGATAAAACATTTTAAGCTTTAGTGATTTATAATTAAAGTGGCAGACTCTTAAATTAATAATACAAGCATTAATAACAATTAAGACATAACTGATTTAATTCATTGTTCTTACTTAAATAACATATAATCAGAATCCCCAATCATGCACAGCAGCTAACTGTTAAAGCACGAATGGATTTGCAAGGGAAAGGGATAGACATATAACATATGTTGGCCTAAGATGGATATAGATAACGATGTATGCAATTGAGTAAATCAAATTGTATTCTATTGTATTCACTTGTAAGAAAATATTAAGTCACTATCTAGGTATTTGAAAATTCATTTCAGGAAATCTTCAGAATATGGGCTTTTGCAGGTGCCGAAACACCTGAAGCTTAGACAACATAGTTAAAGAGCGGCCATGAAAAGCGATATTTGTCACCTGGATTTTTTCTGTTGATTGTAACGGAACGTTTACGAAAGTTTGGCATATTAATATTTGAGCAATTAAAAACATTATAGCTTCATTGTAAAATTCTAAGGCATTTTATTTTAATATGAATTCGACAAATACCTTATCTAAGAGTTATGATTATATTAAAATGTAATATGTAAAAGTTCTTCGCGGGCTAACATAGAACTTTTACATAGCATTCGCCGAAAAATGTTCAAACCATTTATAAAATTTAATATGTTTCTAAATCTTGGTTATTAGCTTACTTAATTGACACCTTCAGTAGTTCCAATGGTAATGGTAATGAATTATTCCTCAGAGAATAATTTGTTTGGGTGGAAATCGAGCCCAAGTTTTCAGATTGATAAGCTAAAACCGAGATCATTCAAATCTCCAACAGCAGCAGAATGTACCAAATCCCAAGTTTGGTTTTAAATAAGTTATTTCTATACCTTTAAAGACCTCAGTAGATATAACTGAAAATTTACCAGTTTCTGCGAACGAGTAGGAATTCGAAAGTTTTTATATATTTTTTTACCGTTTATTTGATGAAGATACTACTGAGTGTGTTGCCGAAAGTTTGCATATTATTTATTTGTCCTCAGTGAAAGCTGGAACAATTTAATATGTGCAAGTCTCCCTTATCGAACTCCTCTTTTAGACAAGGGATTGTTAAAATTGAGATTATATTCTCTGCGCGATTTTATGGGAACCTGATTCACATTTAAAACGACATCCTGAAGTAAATGTTATTGAATGTAGAATTAATCATTCAGTCTCTCAAATTTCATTAACAAAAATTACATAATTATTTTGGTTTGAAACTCAATGTATGTTTGTCCTGAATTGAAATGTTCAGGATACAGAACAATCGTTTAGCCTATTGGCAAATTTGCCTCCACAACTATAAAATAAATCTGATACAATATTAATCTATGGAGAGACCACATTTTCCTCGGTTTCATCCCCAAGTCATTCAAAAATAGTAGCATTTTTTTCTCCGGTATCACCGATAAGAAAAAAATACACAGTATGGATATGATAGTCATTTTCTTCCCCTTAATTCAGGAAGGATATAGGGGATAATAAATTATAAATTATGGACGTGCAATTTGTATAGGCCTATATTTTAGAAAGCGAATGCTACGAATACCACATGGATTTGTTTTTCTCTCCTCACTTTAATTCCACAGTGTCAAATGAGAATGCAAAATCAGAAACTCTATAAACGAAATACAATTTTACATTCCGTAGATGTGTAAACTCGATTTTGTCTGTTTGCGCCTTGAACTCAATTACTTGGTAGTACATAGAAATAGAGACGTGAAAAACTCAAATTCCTCTAATCGCTGCCTATAGGCCCAACAAAAATTCTGGCGGGGGTTGCATGGTATGGATGTGATATGGATCTATATTCTTTCCACAGATTTCAACCAATAAACCGTCGAACAGGGACCAAGAAGCGAAAAATAAAAAGGTCAAATCTCAGTTTGAAAAATACAACTTACATAAAAGGGAAACCAATGAGGACATAATAAACTACCTCCCTCATATAATAAACTACCTCCCTCAATCAAAGTATTGACGGGCAACCTTTTTAAGAAAAATCTGAAGGAATTCCTAATCTCAAAGAC
Source organism: Ectobius pallidus (assembly GCA_964059195.1). Lineage (NCBI taxonomy): Eukaryota > Metazoa > Arthropoda > Insecta > Blattodea > Ectobiidae > Ectobius > Ectobius pallidus. The sequence continues at coordinate 119,570,382 of CAXKWD010000007.1, read as the reverse complement.
ATTATACACATTAAATGAATTCTGAGAAATTAATACACTAGCCTTCAATAAATTATCTATTTATAAGTATTGTGCTTAACACAGACAAAGTGACTATTGCTGCTTCTATATGTACATAATGTTTTAATATATAACTGTAAATTAAGTAATAGCTGGTAATCAAAATAGTTTTTTACAATAATTTTTATGTTTTTAATAACTTAATATTGTACTTTTGACCATGTCAAATAGATGTATCAAGCTCCATTGGCAAATGAATATGATGATGATTTTCATTTACTTTAATACGTAGGACACGAAATTATATTATACACAGACAGTAGGTTTTAAGTAGGATTAAATTGGCCTTAAGTGAGAATAAGTTGGCCTATCGGGCTTATATAAGTAGCGGCTCCGGTCACGGAAGATATCACTGAATGCCGCGGGTGTACACATGCTGACCACATGCCCCCAATCCTGTTTTCTGCCTATGGTAGATGATGCAGCGGTCGGATGATAGGCCTAGTCCCTTCAGGGATGTAACCCAACGGAGTTAATTTTTTTTTTTATCCGAGTTATATAATTTTAAATTTAATGAATCCTGTAATGGCGAGACACAAGAGTCCGTTTTTGGTTCCGGGAGAGTGAGGATCTGGACGGTTAGGCTATATCATCCCCCATAACGCACACGGAGGATGTGCCCAAAACCGGATATAAGCGTTGTGCACCCGTGAAGTATCACGCAGTCACTCGTGACGTCACATCCACAGAACAATAAAGTACCCGTCGCTGCTTTAAAAATGCCTCATGCACTGCGAATCCGTTTCTTTTAAGACGTGCCTATTTTAAATACACTGTTTAACGGTTACCTTTTCCTTTTTCACGTTTTAAGCTTCTTGATTCCGTGTTAGGATCTGAATATGTGCCGAGGAAAAGACTAAATGTAACTACTGCTCCTGGAAACTAAACTCTTAGGGAACACTATGGAAATTTCACTAATATTGAAACAGTAATTTATGGCAACAGAAATTAAAAATATATATTGTCAATAAGTAGAACATTTAAAGTTCGAGGTGTCATAGAAAATAGGGTGCCATTTCTCAAGAGCGAATAGTATCGATTAATTTTTAATTTTTACTTTCTCTACCCATACCAAAGAATGTCTAAGCTACTACAGATTGATGAAGTATTGTTTCAAATCCTAAAATTCGATTTCGAGTTTTCAGCGTTAATATACGTTCTGAGAATCTTTGAATCCAAAAATACTATTTTCGGAAAGATGTGTGTGTGTATGTATGTCTTTGAGAAGCAAAACTCGAAAACTGAAATTGTATCAAATCCAAATTTAATACTTGAGATATATGTTTTCTTCATTAAACAAATCAGCAACTTTGTCTTACCCTTACTAGGTACCACTTTACATAGAGAAAATTTCGTTTTCCGTGATTTTTTTGTAAAAATGTCCGAACGGTTTTCATTAAATTTTGGCCAATATTTACACACTGGTACCCAAAATCTTAAAACCTTCGTTTGATTTTTTTAAAATAGAAAGTTCCTCTGTGTAACGAGAAACTTGCATTGCCTAAGCTGAAGACAGACGAAGGCATGCGAGTGTATCCCGCATCAAACTTTGATACAAAAATTATAGGGAACATAATATATATATATATATATATATGTAAGTTATGTACACACGTCAAAACATCTATGCTTTGTTTATGTTGAAGAAATGCCTTTATCTGACGATAATCCTGATGATGCATTTTCTTAAATAGTTGTTAAGAAACTGCTTTCTTAGGCTACACTGAAATATATAATTTGAACAAAGGTCAGACATGCCAATGAAAAAGCATCATTGGTTTATTTTTAGAAAATATAAAAATATGTAAAACATTGTTTATTTGTTTGATGTTCAAGAATGAAGTCTGTAATAGGGACCACTTTGTTTGTTTACTTTACATATCGTTTTTGGCTGGACTTCTATTTCAATATAGGCAATATGGGAGCAATTCTTTCTCCTCGACTAGTTTCTACAGCCTTAGACGATTTCAATATGTGATAATCCTGAAAATGGATACTAGAAAAACATGAATTGTATACTTATACTTAGTATAATTAAAATTTAAAGTAAAGTAAAGTGATCCCTATATAGGCCATGGAGGCCCAGAGGGTACCAGGAGATTGAGGCTCCCAGAAATTAAAATGTACTTAGTATATTTAATGTGGACTTGGTTACCACATATAAGGAATGTTGGATATATTGATCTTCAATTTATTGAAGAGATCAAAATCTATCTGTATGAATATAGCTAATTAAAATGTGATTTTGAGTGCTCTAACAGAAATTTATAGAAGTTTAATATGCAAGATACATCACGGAAATATGTTTTGGCCATAACCATAGCCTTAACAGTTCCAATATTAAGCCTGGTTTTTCTCATCTGGCCACACAGAAAAAATCATTAAAATGGGACACTAACAAATGAATTTTCGAAAAAGAGACGTTTTGCATCCTGTTAAAGTTTTGTTGGGACAACGGGACCAGTCAACCAAAAAAAGGGACAATCCCGTTGAAAACGGGACGTCTGGTCAGACTACTACTCCTTCCAAGTCCATAATTGAATATCAAGATTAAAGTTTAAAATAAATATCCTGTAATAGCATGGAATGATTGAAATAAAATCATTAAAGTCAATGGTGGTCAATATACTTTCACACGCACTGGTTTTACTACCATTCCATTTGAACGTCAATTTATATTCTTTCCGCTCTGCTGGTTTTTAATACCGCTCATAAAAGCAAGACCAGAAGCTACAATCTAATATTACGACAAGCAAACCAACTCTTTCAGGTGTTCATGGAATTTTAGTTGTGCTTTTATTCTGATATCTCCCATAAGCTTCGTACTATAACCTGAGAATATTACCGCACTGCGAAGTATAACAATATAAATTCCACACTTTACTGAGCTCAGCTGCAAGGGAACTAAACGAACTTAAGTGGAACGTACTGATGAGAGCCTAAACATTGGTTATTTTAAAAGAAAACTATAAATTTTTCACTCATGTGGCATTATATATTGTTAGTTATATGTGACATGTCTGTCACAAGACCAATTCGCCCTATAAATCTCAGGATTATTTCACCTTCACTGTTTATAAATTGTAGAAAGATAAGTGAACAATTGAGATAAAACTTTGCGAATATAGCGATACCTTTATCTTCAAAGTTGGTATATTAAATATAATATTAAGTAAACTACTATGAAATATATCTAAATAAGGAAATATGGAGAGCAAAGTAACTATATTATAATAAAGTTGTTACAAAATATGCTAATATATAATTGGCCTAATTTAATAAAGTGAAATCAACGTAGAGCGACAGGAGACAGGGAAAAATAAATGCAATAGAACAATAAATATCTCTCATGAGAATGGAAGTAGTGTTTCATATCCCTTAAAGTTTCTAATACTTTTAATGAAACCGAACAATAGCAAGAAGAAGAGTCCACATCAGTAAAGTTAGGCATATTTTTATTTACAATAGCCCTAATTTAATAAAGTGAAATCAACGTGGAGAGACAGGAGAAAGGGAAAAATAAATGCAATAGAACAATAAAAATTTGTCATGATAAATGGAAATAGTGTTTCATATCCATTAAAGTTTCTAATACTTTTAATGAAACCGAACAATAGCAAAAAGGAAGTTCACTTCAGTAAAGTTAGGCATATTTTTATTCATAATAGCCCTAATTTAATAAAGGAAACCAATGTGGAGAGACAGGAGACTGGGAGAAATAAATGCAATAGAAACAATAAAAATCTCTCATGATAAATGGAAATAGTGTTTCAGATCCCTCAAGTGGCTAATACTTTAATGAAACCTAAGAAAAACAAAAAGAAAAATCCATATCAGTGAAGTTAGGCATATTTTTTATTCACAATAGCCCAAATCTAATAAAGTGAAACCAACGTGGGGAGACAGGGAAAAATAAATTAAATGAGATAATAATACTACCTCTCGTATGATAAATGGAAATGGTGTTTCAGAGCCCTTAAGTGGCTAATACTTTTAATGAAATCTATCAAAAGCAAAAAGAAAAATCCACATCAATAAAGTTAGGCATGTTTTTACTTAAACTTTTACGTGTAAAAGAAAATTATTATAATATTATTATTATTATTATTATTATTATTATTATTATTATTATTATTATTAATTACAATTTTCTCATGCTAGCAAACTCCGTTCTTTAAAATAACTTATGAAACAGACGCTACGAGCAGATGCTATTTCGCATGTTTGTATGAAACTGATATCGTGGCTGCTCCAGTTTGATATCAGAGCGTATTATTAATGATTTGCAGAGTGCGCGGCGTGCACACGTCGGGTACATCTGCTTCTCCGGTTCCAATAATTAGGCTCCCTGCGGTTCTCTTTAATGTCCGGTGATTCCTTCCCCTCTATCGCCTCCCTGATACAGATCATCTCAAACCCCTTCTTCTAAATCACGTTTGATAGGTTGTTTGATGCGGTTTGGTACATCTGCTTGATTGTTTGTGTTTTTTGGAAAACAGAGGGCGATCATAATGTATTACAAATCCAACCCATTGAACCGCATCGTTCGAATATATACAAAGGCAGTTTAAGTAACAGAATAATCGATAGCCCACGAGAAAAATGTTCAGATCAGCTAGAAAGAAAGGGATAAATGATAAGATGTGCACACTTGAAGAAAATACTGTACTACTTCGCTTCTTTGAGAGCTATTTTTAAAAATTTCGGCAACTGTAGCACTGCTACTTTGGTTATTTTTTTATTTTTATTTTTCCCATGAAAACTCGTCAAATATTATGTTAGATTGTTCTTCAGAACCTATGGAATCCATATATATGTAATTTTCCTTTATATGACGATCAAAAATGTGAGTAAAATCACGAAGAAGTTGACTCAAAATTAACTTAAAATCACTGTGGGCTGCGAGAGGTCAACGGTGGGCTGGGTCACGTGGCAAAAAAGGGTTAACCTAAAGTAACCTAACCTTTACATACATAACAAGCCGAATAATGAAACGAAAAATCGCGATTTCTAGTGGCTTTAGATTTTTCTTGCAAAACGATATGAACCTACTTTTATCGTCTAGGACGATTTTTCTTTGTCTTTTTTTTTGCCGTTTTTTAGTTTTCCCCATATTTTTCTTTTTGATACCTTAAAATCGAAGAAAAACACATTTTCACAACTTTTTTTCACCTTAATGCTAAAAAACCGATTTTTTCCCAAAATGAATTCCTACTATTTTCCTCCTAATTATTCCGTAGAGAAAGTGGCCATTTTTTATTTCTTAATAATCAGCATTTTTTGCTACCTCGCCTGGACTAATATGTCTGTTTCAATTTTACTACTGTACATGCGTTGCTCATATAGGGGCATGTTTGGTTTTATTTGTTTTTACTTGTATTTAATATGTAATAATACTAATGTAATGTAATGTCAGTAATTTTAATAAATGTAAATGTAAATAATAATATGTTTTAACGTTCGGAAAGAAAAAGTGTTAACATGTTCTTTTAAACAAAGTTTTAATTTTTATTATTTCAACAATAGGCAATGAAAATACAAACTTCTCATGTTTACCATCATATTCCTCATAAAATTTCATATAAGAATTTCAAAATTTCATGCATTCCTACTTCACTTTGGTCATATTCTCAAAACAGACAAAGGCTATTTGACAACAGGGCGCTGATTGAGAGACGTTATAATTTCACGACGTGAAAAGGACAATAAGAAACCTAAAACAGATTCAAGCACTCTGAAAGCTTCAATGGTTAGACTACTACGTCCTCACATAAATAATTTCATATTTATCACCATATGGAAGAAACATTTTGAGTACACAAGAATTTTAAGTGCACTACTAATTACACTTAACTGAAGGATCCATGAGGGATCTCTTCATCAAATTATAAATAATACTGTCATACACGTAAGCATTCCATCCGAATTGTCATATATCATGATGTGGAGTATTGGAATGTTTTATGCATCCGGAAGAAAAGAGCTGATGAGTTTTAAAGATAGTTGTCAGCAGCTGTTAGGAGTGTCATCGTAGCCATGGTGACCGGACACTCCCACAGTTTAATTCCTGTGCTCATTGCGTGCAAAACAGCATAATCCAGGATGTCAGTCCGAACATTATCTGATCATTAGGCACGGGAATGGGTGGTTCATGTGTCACCGTTCATTCTTGCTTAAAAAAAAAGCTGAATATGTCGCACCCTATTTTATTTTGTGTTACATTTGATTAGGGTAGGCCTACATTTTAAATAGTTTAGATGTGATAATGGGATTATAATATATATATTATCCAACACATGGTGGAAAGGAAAGAATAAAAATAATCAACAGTTCAGTGTACCACAATAGCCGTACTTTGTACTAGAGTACCGGTATATCCCAAGTAAGTTCGATTCTGTTCAAAACAAAGGGGAGGAGAACTCACAGAGAGTTCGCGGAAAATTCGCATCATGTGACAAAACGTGATTGGTTAATGTCATTAGCATGCGCCATTACCAGGGTGTGGCTTGCTAGTGGAGAAGTAATGTTCGTAAATCCATGCAACAATAATATCAACATTACACGTCAAATAAACTCTCACTGGCATCGTCATCATTATAGTATATGAATTAGCAAACAAAACATGAAGGATTCACTGTTCACGACGACCTTGCGGGTGAGTTGTACTGAGAATAAACAAACTACCATTATCACGGTGATGACATGCGTTTTCACGTGCGGACTATGACAGCCACGCCTTTATGTTTTGAACAGGATCATTCTTACTTGGGATATAATATAGAGGAGTACCGGTATATGGTATGAATTTGTCAGTGGCTAAAAAAGAAAAAATGAAAATTTTGGTCTTGTAGCACTGTTACTTTGGTTTCTGCTCCTTGTTATTTACGTCAAAAAACCTTATGTCCTGAATGGAATGGCAAACTTGCTAACCACTAGACTGACAGTGTCTAACACTGAAGAGTTCAGAATACTGACAGAACTTGTGGACACTCTCGCTGACCAGCACGTGCCTCGTATTCACTCAAAAGAAGTAACTTGAGAAGCGTGAAGAGAACATGAGATCTGCTTCTTTTCACTTAACCACTTGTCTTCTAAAATTATTTCTAACACACTGGAACATACCACAACGTCCAGCATAAACGTGTCTGGAACCCTCCTTCTCACATAGTATCACCTCGAGTATTATAGTTTTACGGTTAGCTTTGCTCAATACAGATTTTGAAGGTTCTGGTTCTATTTTCGTTAACTCCTCATCGTTATTTTCGTTAAGGGACATCTGGAACGGACTAAGGTAGAATCAGAATGAAAAATACAATGCCATGGCATTGAATTTTTTCAGTATGACTCTACCTTTCCATTTTAGCCTACACACGCCCAAAGTGAAAGAATTATCATTTCATCTGAAACGGGATTGCATCAAACTTTGCCGGCATTTCGTCTGTTTCTCTCAAACAAACGCTTTGTTTGATTGTCTTACAATTTGACATAAATGTTCCTTTTGGTGATTAAAAACGACGTACGTGTAAGGATTTTTATTTTTTGATTCCGTGTTAAGATGTGGCAATTCTAAGCGATGAAGAGTCGATCTTAAGTTTTGCTTTGTTTTTGAACATGAGGTCTACTATTCACAAAACTACTAGTATTACTCTGTATATAATTAGTATAATATGAATAAATTTTTAAAATGTATTTTTAGATGAGCATACTTAATTAAATTTGAAATGAGAAGCGCTAGAGCATAATAACAAGTGTAGCGACATCCGCTTGAAAATCCCAGTCATGGCAGCTGCTTTCAAACGCTCAAGTGAATCTCGCATCTATGCATCTTTATTAATGTTATAAATTAAAGTTGGCACCACTGATATCGTAATGCTTATTTGTCTGTTTGAGCACCTACATATACTCACGAACGTTTTCTGCAGCAACAGAATTATTGCAAATAAAAGAAGAAATAAGTGTTAAATTATGATAATTATAAATTTGGCAAAGTGAATTGTTTTAAAAATGGCAATAATAGGTTTTCTTGCAATGTTACAGTGATTGTCGATGAACGTCTCAGTGATGTGAATGAGTGTAAAAACTTTACTGATAATCATCCCACCTTAAGTGATGAAAAAGTGGAACTTGCAAGAGTGGAAAGAAAAGCGTATGCTGCATCTTCCATCTAGGACAAAGATTTTCCATGGAGTTCAGAATAAGGTTCTTCGCAAGGAATACTTACACAAATATTCCAAATTTGGCTTAATTTTTTTAAGTACGTTTCCCTCCAACTCCCGAAATAGCTGATGCTTTCGCAGAACTTATGTCAATCGCCCCACATAGAGTTTGCAGACTACATGCTGAACACATAATAAGTAGATGAAGACACCCTGTTTCCTCATCCTCCAGTCCTAAGCCAGTGAAATTTGGGAAGGAGAATGTGGCTATGTGTTATAACTAGACCTGGGATTTTAAGCCAAATGCCTGTTTTGCTCCTTATGAAATAACATGAAAATTTTTAAATATGTGGACGTTTCCTGATAAATCACTTACATTTATAGAGCTTTATAGTGCCCTAAAATGCCTATTTGGACCTTTAGAGCCTATTTTACTATTTTAGTGCCTAAAATGCCTATTTTGTACATTTAAAATTAAATTCAACTTCTGTAATTTTTACAATCTTATAATGGACATCCCTCAATGAAAAGCAGAACAGCAAAGGTGGGGTTTTTAACAGAAACTTGATTATTCCAAACAATTGTCGCTAAAGGAGTGCTGACTGGCGGGGGAAGGGGAGGATTAAGGCGGAAGGACTGCTGTGTCAAGTCACCAGTGAAAGAACATCTGTTTAAGTGAATATTGTTCGTGATGCCTAATTTTGCAGTTAATTCTGTTAAGAATAGGTATACCACGTTTCTGGCAGTAAAAAAAAAGACCATGTTACAGTTTAAGTGTATATTGTAATATACACATTTTTAAAGCATATTTTAAGTGCCTATTTTTTATTTTAAAAGCCTATTTACTTGTTTTAAAAGCCTATTTTAGGTGCCTAAAACTAATTCTTTTAGAGTCTAAAATCCCAGGTCTAGTTATAACAAGAATTTACACACCACTAAGACAGTCACCATGTATTGCAGAGACTTGCCGCAAACATGCCCTAGAAACTAGGAAAACCATATTGCAAACAGGGTGTCTTCATCTACTTATGGACATATATAAGTTTACATTCATTGTTAGGTTGTATAAATTATTTATTCTCCGAGTAGGCCTATATTAAAATATCGATTTGACAAATGCGTAGTGCCATAATGCCGTAAAATCGTAAAAATTAAATTTTTTTCATGAAAAAATGTAGAATGCCTCCCATGAAAATACACTCAGTTACACACAATTCTATAGGCTTATTTAAATCCCAGAACGTCTCAGCATGAATGAATATGAAATCGCAAAGGTAGTTTTATGTCATGATTTAGATTTCGCACGAAGTTTTATGTAAAATTTCTACCGTCAAATCAATCATTCTATCAAAATTGGAATATGCATTCATTCACCATAGAGTTTATCATGTTAAACCTTCAAACTATAAAAATTGCAGGATTACCAAAGTGTACATTTAATATTGTTTTATACGTTTAATAACTACTACACTAGAGATAATCAGAAGAAATCCTGAATTAATGAATACCATTATTAGTTAACTAGTGAAAAAATATATACAAAACTCACATTTCAGGTTACTTTTTCAACCAAGACTTGAGACACACGAGTTTGTTGACTAAACTACCCTTCAGGTTTCTGAATAGCAGGAATTGTTTGGACACAATAGGTTGAATGACACATGATGTGCCATGGCCGGAGGAGCGAGAGAAAGGAATTTGGTCATTTGACCTATTTTTTTCGAAAAAACGTTTTTCAGAATTCGACTAAACCGATTAATAGGATAATGTAATTGATTGACGATTAAATGTTTAATCGATTAATCGAACCGATTAATCGGTACAGCCCTAATAAAAATGTACTGGAACAAAGTTGTAGAAAATGTTATACCCGAGAGTGGAAGGAAGTTTGGTGTAATCGTTGAAAGAAGCCGAATGTTATATGAAATATAACTATTAAATTTGTCACCATCGTGAAATATATTTCACGTACGTGAGTTCAAGGAACATGCATTACAAATTGGAAGAAAATCGAACAAGGCGTTTGGCCATAACTCCGTAACACTGAGTTCGGTCAATTATTAAAAATAAATTCCTGTTTAATAGTTATATATTATAATTTGCAATATTGCTGAAGATAGCCTAAGTGTTGAAGCACCACAGACGTTATCAATCATTTCGGAAATCGGAACCCTAGTAACCTAGTTCATGCTCTTGTACACTAAGATAAGCATATCCTTCTGATAACAATACATCTGTTCACTCTCAGACCCATTTCACACAGAGAGATGGTTCTGTAAACATTTCTAGCTAATTGTAACTCTATGTGCAGGTGGTACCATTCATCCTCCACAATGTCCTATAGGCATATCCCTTTCCAGCCCACTGGGCATGTGAAGAACCATTAGTTATAGGGTATAACACCATCATATCGGTTACAATTAATGTATTTTAACGACATATATATCTCATCCCTTGCAACACCTATCCTCTGAGGTGCATTAAGGGGTAGCAACCCCCTCTAATAAGCACTTTCCACGAGATTCGAAAGGATGCTGGTGTTAATGGAGTCTCGGGAACTAATGTTATTTTTAAAAGGGTGAGAAGATGTACTAGGGTTTTTAACAGTAACACCTGGCTACAAACACCCTCTCTTCTCTTGACAGGCAGATGTATCCACTGACAGTACCGTTCCACCACGTGATTCATGATATCTGCTTGAAAATTGCCATCAAATGCAACCGGACCAGCTTAATTGAAATATTTCCTCCACATGTGTTTATAACATGAATATTATACCATAGCCATATCCGCATTGTGTACTATAGCCCTTGACAGTTTATAGAATCTGATGGTTGCCAATTAAATTATTTATAACTGAAATTCACACCCTTATTATGATGAGGAAACTGGCCAAATGCCAAGAGAGATAAATTTTGCGGAGTATAAGAGCGATTAACTTAGATTTTGGATTTATTTTTATTATTTCTGAAAATTAAACAAATTCAAAGCATTCCTCAAAAATAAATTACCTTAGAAAGTAAATACGAACTGTACCAATAGCTCAACAGAAATAGGAATATGTGTAGAGCTCTGACACCATTGTCGTTTAATTACCAAAGGGACTGAAAAACATCTGTAAACAAGTGGAGCAGATGGCCGGTATTTAAAATCATTACAAAATCACTCAATAGCTTTTATTTTTCATTTTCATTAACACTCGTCATAAGGTTAATGCATCATCCACTGAGTTATATACGGAGCGGACGCAAGTATTGTGTGCAAGCTTCGAACTCAGTTCCTCAGCACAGTCACGCTGCGACAGTGGCCAATTCTGATCTCATGAACCTGGTAGGAGAAAGGAACGGTTTTGTTTAATCCAGAAAAATAACAGCATTACCAATGAAAATTGTATATTATTTTGCTTACCTTGATAAGAGGTGTTGGAAGTGTTGTCCCTTCATTACCAAATATATGTGACACCTTCTTAGAAAGTTTGTATTTAGGCCTACGCGCATATATTTTTTTCATATATTTGTTTCTGATGCTGATGATTCTCTCCTATTTCATTAATCTTTTCCTCCGTTAGCATGTTTTCTACAAGTCTTTATGTTCCGTATTTCAGAAAAGTGAGTCGAAAGTTCGTAAGATAATATCCCGGTATTCCGATTCTAAAACAGAAGCTCTCTGCGGAAACTTGTATTTAAGTTTAACGAATAGGTTCTCAGTGGAATAAGTAACCAAGAGAACATTCATATATGAGGGGTCAATTAGCAAACCCGACAATCTCCATTTTGAAGAAAGATAGAGATGCTATCTTCTATAGAAAGTTCAATGCATTTCCTGGTACATATTTAGTTTATTTGTTAGAAATCAGACTTCCCACATGAGGGAAGAATTCAGATTTACAACACATACACTAAATATGTATCAGGAAATGCAATAATTTTTCATTAGAAGTTAGCATTTCTCTCTGTTATCAGAATGGAGATTGCCGGGTTCGCTAATAGACCCCTCATATTATGTTTACTGAGAAGACTGATGAAATAGGAGAGATCTTCATCAGCATCAGTATTCAAATACCGGTAGGTAGTATTCATGGTAGAAGACTGTATGCGTGAATACAAATTAATTACAGAGGTGTCACAAATGTTTGGTAATAAAAGGACAAGCACTTCTAGGCCCTCTTACAATCAAAGTTATACACAATTTTTACAGATAATAATGGTATTTTGCGAGATTAAATAAACCGAATCTTTCCTCTACCGGGTGCAAGAAGACCAAATTGGCCGCTGTCGCAGCGTGACCGTGCTGGGAAGCGGAGCTCCGAAGGTCGCACACAATACTTGCGACCGCTATATTATACAATACATTCAGAGTGTAGGCTAATTTTTACCGCGAAAAAAGTAATAATATATGTTTTTTTAACATCATGTACAAGGGGATGAAATATTCCCTATTAAAAAATGAGACAAATGAAACTATTTGTTCACCTTTTGCAGAGAAATAATTCTCTGTGGAGTCTGAGATGTATCCCGGTTGACCTAAGAAGGGTTAATTAAAGGATCTAACAGGCTACTTTCTGCCAAATAAATTGCTGTATTCATAAACGCATTGGATTGAGCAATAGTATTGTTAATCCTTCTTTCGAGAACCCATCATTTAAAGGAGTAATGCAAAAAAAGTAATATTCAAGCCTAATTCTAACTGTATAACTGAACAACTTTTTTTTATAGGAGTCAAGATACATTTTTTGTTAGAGATGTGGGAGAAGATTTTTGACAAAAATTAAATAACTTAGCATGTTGCCAAGGGAAGTAAACCCCTTCTGATGAGACTACATTCTGTCGCGCCATCTGTTGTGTCAATTTAGTTAAGTAGACAGTTGGCGGAAAATCTGTCACTTATAGAAACATAAAGCAGATCCTACTTCATAGATTTAACATTCGTCTTCCATAGTGCTACCCAAACTGTATGGCATGTGTAAGTATTCCGCGAAGGTCTAAGTGATCTCGGTGGCATTACAATTAAAATTCCTTCTAGTGGCTGATGCCTAATTTTTACCGGAAACTAACCATCTTATTCAGTCAGACATGACATGTAATAGCCATATTGTCACCCCTGTTTATTATAAAATCTGCGTTCAATTTTGCGACAGCTTACGTCGACGGCTTGCAATGATAAGAACACTGATAAAATAATGTTCGGCTTCATTCTTTTGTGGGGTATCTATGTCAAACGGAATTTTCGTATTACGCTTCAACGAAAAAAGGACACAAATAGACTTTCGCAGCATATTACATGAGCATGCAGTTGCCACCCATTACTCCCAACTTCAAAACAAATACATTACAGAAAACAGCAAAATTAGCCTTCACACTGAGTTTCCAAATTCCAGCTTTCTTATTGTATCATTATCATGACGCTGAAATCTGTAAGTTTGAAAATGAAATTTAATCACTTGTGGGGGAAAAAAAAGAACTCCAGGGTACGCGGTCATAGTAAAACAATTTTCTTTACGTAAACTACTTGAGTGTTTTTTTTAATAATGCAACAATTATTTTAAGCTATCGCAAAGAAAGTTATGACTTTATTCTGTGAGTTTGAATATTCCATATAAACTTATATATCTCCCCTTAACAGAAAAGTGTTCCATAGATAAAAAGTTTGGGAAACACTGGTCTGGATGATCATTAACAAAAAGCTGCACAACGTTCTTAACTTTTATAATAACTTAAAAGAATCAGAGTCTACTGTTAGAGAATCAATAAAAACATATGTTTTATTTAATGATTAATCCTCGATTCCAAAAGCTTTTTCCCCCCATCACCGGCTTTACCTCCCCTTTCGAAGGGATTACAATCAAATCTTGTAGGAGATGAAAGAAGCTCTGGATAAACACTACACATAATATGAAGGGACAACTATATACACAAGAAAATGGATAAGAATATTCGAGCTAGAAAGAAAGTGAAAGAAAGTCCGGCATTCGCCTTCTTGTGTGTTGGGAGTAATGGGTGACAACTGAATCCTCATGTCAGATCCTGCAAAAGTCTATTTGTGTACTTTTTTCATAGAAGCATAATACGAAAATTCCGTTTGACATAGATACCTCAACGCTCAGATAGGCCGGCCATGCAAATTTAACCAGTGTTTTCCTGAATGTGAGTTCGTGAAATTAGGTCTACTTGGCCTACCTCGGCCACCTCACTCGGTGATTCCAAAAGTAATTATCATAATTAATCTAATTTAAAGGTAAAGTGATCCCTGTACAGGCCATGGAGGCCCAGAGGGTTCCAGGAGGTTGAGGCTCCCAGATTTTGGACATTCGGCACATGAAGGTGGTAAGGTTGTCAGCCTTACGCACCGGCCGCCTTTACCCCCAGGATTGCTCCTGGTACTCATTTCTGTTAGAGGCTGAGTCGACCCCAGGGCCATAGTGCCACCAGAAGGATTAGGCCAATTGAAAAATCTCAATGACCTCATTGACCTCATTGACCTCCTAAAGTGGGATATTCCCTTTGCCCTTGGACTTTGGAAGATTTATTTTAGATAATTCTGCCCTTCACAACAATAGCCTATATCTTTGTCGAATGGTTTCTCAACCCTAGGAATAAGTACACAAATAGACTTAATGTTGAGCCTTACTTGAGATTGAAACTTTCAACAACCAAACCAGATATTAGAAGCATAATATGTAAAATGTAAAAAAAACTTTCTAATTTCATTGGTTGTTATCTGGATATGTTTTAACTTAGCTAATGTACATATTTTACAATTCTAGCTTAAATAAGTTACAAAATAAAAAGTGCAAATAAATACTGTAATTTGTAAAAAAAAATTTCGAAGCAATCCCAAAAATATTAGGGGATAAGGTGGACAACAATCCTTTAAATTTTACTCTGTAATACTACCCTCAAAAGGAAAATATTAAATTTATTAATTAGAAGCATAAGATTATCAAAGCTAGCTCACCCATCTCATTAGTACTGAAATTGTACAACATTGCATTGTTATCAACCTGAATAGAGAGAGAAGTATTTTCATATTTTCATATACAGTATTGCGGTTTGTTCTTATACAAATATTTGTTATTCTTTTTTTAAGAGAGTCTATATTGCAAACAGTTAATATCATTTAAAACATTAAAAAATTATGTCTTTATCTGGTAATAATTTTAACTTTGTAATAGGTTATTACAAATTTATTGAATTTATTTATTTTGAATGCAAAGTTAATTTCTTTCTTTTAATAAAGTGATACATCTAACCTCATTTACGTGCTAATTGGTACTATGACGAAAAATTAGAAAAGAAAAGCTAACTTAAGTAGCGTAGTTGTGAGGCGCTGTACACATACTATCGGTAAAGAAATAAGTGAAAGCTGAGAGAAAAATGTTTCATTACTTTGTAATCGACTTCACATTTTCTAAAAAAAAAAATTGTGCAAAACATGTGGTCTGAAGTAAGTTCTTCTTTAGTCGAGGGGTGAAAAAGTGGTGATTTAAGTGTCTGCACAACATGTGTTCATCCCCTACAGAAGAGTATTGTCTCATGTTATCTGTATGATAAAAACAGAGTGGAAGTGCGAATCCTCTTCCATGATTTATTACCTCTAACTTCCGCTTCAGGATCTCCTTGCTTCCGGTCCATACTCCTCGTCACTCAATTTCCTTTCCTCTACAAATCTTTGTTTTCTTAAATACAATGTTTATCATCCCGCATTAAGTCTACAGAAAGAGTGAATGACAGTAGAAGAGTTACGGATATATGAAAGAAATGAATGAGAAAGGTAAAAGATAAGAAATAGAAATATGGTGTCTATGTCTCAAAGGAATTAGGCTATACCGATGTCATGTATGAAATCATTATACGAGGCAAGTCCATAAAAGTAAGTTTCCATGGGGCTGTTTACAGAAACAAAACACAGTTTCTTGGACATATATATTCCAACAGATACAGCAAGTATTCAGTTATTATTCAACATATTTGCCGCCGGATTTGAAACATTTATCATACCGTGGAACCAATTTTTGAATACCTCTGTCGTACAAGTCTGCCGCCAGGGATTTGAACCACTATGTGACAAATATCTCCTCTCTGTCATTCCTTGAGGTGCAGGAAAATATGTAATCACTGGGAGCGATGTCCGGGCTGTAGGGTGGATGTTTAAACACCTCCCAGCCTAACTTCTGTAGGAGACTTGCTTGCTTGTAACCCAGCGATTTCCATATTTTCCTACACCTCAAGAAATGAAAGGGAATGGCAGAGAATGACAAAGAGGAGGAGATATTTGCCACATAGTGGTTCAAATCCCTGGCGGCAGACTTGTACGACACAGGTATCCAAAGTTGGTTGCACGGTTCAAAAACATACTCGCATCCATGCTCATAGAGTTATAGATAAAAATGTTCTCTACATTTGTGTTAAGTCCAGTAAGTCATATTCAAAAACGTACGGTAGTTTTGGATGTGTGCCTCATGGGTTTATCCATCTCTAAAGCGATGTTGGGCGGGTAAAGCGTGTTAAGTCACTCTAATTCTCAGTAACTAGAAAGTGGACTTAACTCTATTTGCCCGCGCACCCGCGAATTAATGTCATTATCAGGGCCCGGATTCTAATGACACGTCATCTTTTTATTGATGCTGCACAGACATTGTCAACTTGTAGATGAATCCTAATCGTGGCATCTAGATTATAGAAATACATTTTTATTAGGTCAATTTTTTATTCAATTTCATATTTTTAGGGCATTTATTTCAATTTTACGTCATTATTTTGTCATTTTCGTGTCATTTTCTTCATTATTTAGTCATTTTTATGCATTTAAATTGAGAATATTAACTTTTTTCGTCCAGCTATCATCGTCCCCAGTGGTGCTGTCTTTGGAGTGTTGTTTGTTTAATGAAAGAAGGATATACTCGGTGTTGAAGTGTTGTCATGTCTCAGTCGGAAACAAAATTTTGTGTAACATTACTGTTGTTATTAGATTGACTTGGCAACAAAGTCTGCCACCTGCTTCTCAAATGTCCAATGAGGAACAAAGAAAAAAGTTTTTAGACTTACAACATCTTTTCTGCATTTACAGTTTTTACAATTATGTACAAATTAGTCTATGACTTTGTGTGTACAATAATAATTTTGTATAAATAAAATATAAGTTTTAGGTCATTCTTTATAATTATTACGTCATTTTCTTTAAAATCTAGGGTCATTTTTCAAACAATTTTAGGTCATCAGAATCCGGGACCTGGTCATTATAGACTCGTTGCATTATGTACTAATAAAGTAACTCATAATCAATTACGTAGTAATTTTCCATTTCAATATCATGAAAATGTGCATTCATATAGCACCAGACAACAAAATAAAATACATATTTATCATTCAGAATCACAGAGTTACCTTTGGCACAACAGGGCTGAAGAGTGTCATAAACAGGGCCCGGATTTTGATGACGTGTCATCTTTTAACTGGGACATCATGGACGTTGCCCACTAGTGCAGACATTCTGATCATGACTCCTAGATTATAAAAATGGTTATATTTAGGGTCATTTTTTTGATCATTTTCCCCCATTTTTTATTTTTAGGTCATTTTTGGAATTTCAATATCATTATTTGGTCTTTTTTTCCACATTTCATGTTTTTGGGTTATTTTTTAAAGATAAAGTAATTATTTTCTTATGTTCTGTTGTGTTTCGCATTATAAAGAGTCTTTGTGCTTTTACTTACATTGATTATTATCGGAACTCTAAATAAGCGTAAATAAATAATCTTGTTACAATTTTAATTTGGATACAGAAAGACGTTGTTTGCTGTTCGCATTTCATCATATGTACCATTCAACTAATTACTATTGGGCTAACAACATAATGTTGAATAGACACAAATCTGATGAATAAACTAGCATATACATACAATTTTTGGGGTCTTTATTTAGTAATTTATGGATCATTTTTTGTATTTTTGGAGTCATTTTATAGCTCATATTTAAAGTATTTTTAGATCATCAAAATCCGGGCCCTGGTCATAATAAAAATTCTGTTGGAGTTTCCTGAATCGAATAACAGAATAATTCATCTCTTGATAATTTACCATGAAAGTGGTTCTAATTCTTATAATTATGGCATCGACTCTGTCCCATTGATCTGAAAATCAATATATAAGGTCTGGATTTTTGTTGTTGCTAAAGTGGAGTTTATAAGGTATACCTAAGAATGTATTTCATTTGAAATTTCACACATGAACACGATATAAATCATTATGGCTGCTGTCCTTAGAAACCAGTTGTTTGGTAGTTTTTACTAAGGAGCAAGAAGTATTTCAGTATAACATAATACAGGATGTTAATTAAATCCGCACGTGCTACCGTGACGCTTGGCCTCATCACGAAATTATCTCGCCACCTCTGTTCCAATCCGAGGAGCAGAATAAACGATTCTTGGATCTTTCATGCTGGCTTGATATAATATTTTTCCCTTTTTTATAGCCAAATCGCTAATACGGACGCCTCCGTTAGAATAATGTAATGCAAATTCAGGCACAAAATTATTCATACATTCCCATACATTAATAATGCTAACGTTAATTACTTTAAGAAAAATAATTTCTGACTAGATCAATAAGAATAAGCTATTAATTATTTCAAACTTGAAAGGGCACGTCTTTCATCTTTTCCAATTTGTATTATGTTTAATTTCTATCACTATTCTATAACCCATTTAAGAACGATCCTGTTCAAAACAAAGAGGCGTGGCTGTCATAGTCCGCACGTGAGAACGCATGACATCACCGTGTTAGTGGTAGTTTGTTTATTCTCAGTACAACTCACCCGCAGGGTCGTCGTGAACAATGAATCCTTTGTTTTGTTTGCTACTTGATATACTATAATGTTGAAGATGCCAGTGAGAGTTTGTTATTTCAAGTGTAAATGTTGATATTATTGTTGCATGAACTTACGAACACTACTTCTGTGCTAGCAAGCCACTCCCTGGTAATGGCGCATGCTAATGACTTTAACCAATCACGTTTTGTCACATGATGCGAATTTTCCGCGAACTCTCTGTGAGTTCTCCTCCCCTTTGTTTTGAACAGGATCAAACTAGAGTGGGACAAATTATAGTAATGTGTGGGCTTAAGATAAACCGTCAGTTTTTCTACCGATCGGAATTTTTATTAAATATATATTTTTCATAATCTACATATCATTGCACCCGTTTATAGAAACCTTTCACCACATCAGATATCATCGTTATTATGATACAAGTAATTAAGCATATAGAAGTAATTAAGCATTGCTCATATCGGTCATTTTAATCTATCAGCATTAAATTTTTATCGTTAAAAATATTTATGAGAACTCAGTTATTAAATTCTTTCAAATGCCGAAGGAGAGTTTCTTTCCAAATATTTCAAACCTCCACCACTCTATTCATCTAATAAGCTTTTCTATTTTTAGAGCAGTGGTGGAACATTTTCATTGAAAAGTCTTTCCTCCTTAATGTTTGTAAGTTAGGCTATATTCGGTCTTCATTAATTACAATAGTAACCTAGCATTATCTTGCATTAGGATAACAATATCGCCAATAACAAATGGTAAATATGGCCCGAATCCTTCATTTATGCACTCTGCAATGTGTTTGGGACATTCTACCGAGGGAGATTCATCGAAGAAGAACTGTTCCTGAAACTATAAACGAACTTCAAACAGCTTTAAGGGGGGGGGGGGGAGAAGAAGGAAAAATATCCCCCACGAAAGGACTTCGAGAATAATCCAAAGCATGTCGCGACTTCTACAATAAATAAACAGAACTAAGGGTAGCACACACGCTACTGAAGTCACAAATCTCAAATAAATGTTAAACAATTAAAGAACACTTGTTTGCTGTTAAGTGAAAAAATTACTTTTCTTGCATCTTTGTTGTAAATTTTTAATACAGGCAACAGTTTTTCCTGTTGAAGTACTGTAATGCTTTGTTCAGAATGTAAGGTTATTCTCAATTGAAAATGTTTTCTGTTCATTTAAGATAGACTTAGGGCAAAAAATTTAAGTGTCCGGTTTTTTGTCCCTAAGTGTATGTTAATTCATCTTTTGTCTGGTGGACCATAATAATAATAATAATAATAATAATAATAATAATAATAATAATAATAATAATAGTAATAATAATAATTGTACAGTCAGTTTACCAGACCATGGTTGCATCAGAGCAAGGATTAACTGTAAAGGAGAAGCACATGGTTCAGCAACTGAAAGACCAAAGAATCGCCATATTAAAAGATCTCAACAAAATCATCATATTGTCATTCTAGTATAAAACCCTTATTGACCATCACCGAATATTTTGTCATTTCTTACTCTATCATTATTTCAGAAGAAAAAAATCGATTTATTATTATCGTCAGATATTTTGACAGTTTCAGAGTAAACATGTAAACAGAGTAAACATGTGTGTGCATACACATTAAATTCAGAGTGCGCAGTGGACATTAACTGTCAGCGCGCATTTAAAGGTGCCTACATTTGTTTTTCTGGAAGGCAAATTTAGCACATTTCCCTTTTGTCCAGTAGAAATGCCTAGGTACAGAGTTGAATGTTCACAAAATTAGTGCGAGGGTGCTGCATCATCCGGTCCAATGAGTTGGCGAGTGATCGATACTCTTGTAGTGACTTAGCGAAAACAAATGTTATTACAGCAAAAGTGGCTTATGTATAATATTGTTTCTAGGGTTGCCAGATTTCCGGGCTCCGCCCGGAGTGCCCGGTCTAATTAATCAGTCTCCGGTCAGGAGGGAACTCTTGCCCGGGGAAACTGCTTTTTGAAATTTAAATTAACTTAATAACTTATAGTGAAAATTTAATTTTCTCGTTACTATAATAATGTGGGTCCATGAAGTAACTTGAAAAGTGAGTAGCCTATCTCTGGCTTCTAATGAAGCAAACAAGGGGCAGTGAGAAGTGAACTCTGTAGCCTGCATATTGGCCATACACTATCGAACACTAGATAAAAATTAAAAAAATGACTTAAATAGAAACTAAGGCTAAGTAGGAATAATAAAATTCTACTATGAGATTTATAATAATACCTTTATTGCAACCAATTGGCCATAAGATGAATGTAGCAACGGTGGAATGGCATATGGCAGGGGAAATAGGAGCACCACGAAAAAGTCTGCCCCAACCACAATATGTCCAACACAAATTCCACATCGATTCACCGAGATTCGATCCCGGGTCCCAACGGTGGAAGACGAACGGTCTAACCACTCAGCCATGGGGGACGGCCATTATGAAATTTATGCCACCGTGATATTCTTCTGACCATGATAAAAGTAACGGCATCTGAACTGACTTGTTGAGAAAATTATGATAATGAATTAGACTTTTCATTACTATTCATTTAAGCAATGAAATATTTAGTGTTACGAAACATCATTCGTACAATTCATAGGATTGTGGTAATAAACTTACACCTTCGTGTTTTAAGGGCTCTTCAATAGCAATAGAACTAGAGAAAGCGGAAATCTACAAATTAGCCCTTGAAAACAAGAATCTTTGAAAAACTGCAAGAAACTTCAAAAAATACAAATTTTAAGGTACGCGCAATCCTAATACAGTAAAGATTTTACTAGCGCGACACACTGGAAGTTAGAACCGAACATTTGCTGAATTTTAAATTAAATAGTTAATAATATTGTAACAAGGGCTCGTCGGGGTTCAAAATGAGAACACCGAGTTTATAATTGAAGGATGGAGGTTTCTTTATTTCCTGCAACAATTGTCGATACAGCCAGAAAACTCCAGACTACTTGCCAGTTCACTGTCCTGTTCAGTGCTCACTCTCACTGTGCTCAGTCCTAATTACAGCACTGTTCCAGTCCAATCCAGATCATCCCACGTCGCGCCGGTCAACTCCACAGTCCTCGCTGCCGCTGTGCGATCCACCCGTCGCGCCGAGTTCCCCGGGACGGCACTGCCTCAGCCCAGATCAGCTCACCAGCTCTTCCGTTCACCCTTCCCTCCGGTCACTAGTTCCCCGTTGACTAGCTATTCCGCTCTCGGGTCCCTCCGGTCACTGGCTCCTCAGCTTCCCAAGACACACTCACTTGAGGCCGCGCTGATCAGTCCTCTCCGTCCAGCTCACCCTCTGACGCTGACGCTCGCCGCTACTCACGGACTGCCTCTCTGACTGTTCCCTCGTTGACCCTCCGGCTCTTCACTGACTGCCTCTCCTCTGATGTACTGACTCTTCACTGTACTGAACTCTCCTTGACTGACTGTCTCTCTCAACTCCGATTCACTGACTGCCTCTCCTCACTGAACTGACTGACTCTGCTAGCTCGCCGCCCTTATATAGGCCCGTCGAATGTTCCCGAGTCGAGATCTGGAAAGCTCCGCCCGCGTGGAATCTGGAATGTGCGCTGCGTTGCGCGGGCGCACCCCATAGCGCGAGCTCCTCCCAACAGGCCTTCCCCCGAAGCTTGGTCCAATAGCCGTGCTGCTGTCACGCCCACTGGCGCTCGTGCCCACGTGCGCTCGTCTGCCGCCCGCCCACTAGGGCCGCGATGTTTCCAGACTCCGTCGTTCTAGTTCTTTCTGCCTTACTCCTCCTATCAGTTTCTAGGTTTTTCTGGCTTTGTCACAATATTAACAATCATAATATTAATAAAATCAGGTAAACTGATGTAAAAAAGTGCCAGTATGTTTTTTTTAATCAGTTATGACTGCAATTATGATATGCAGAATATGTTTTTTTAATTGATTTACAAGTTAAGCTCCAGATTTATTCATTAAGCAGGGCTTAGGGAAGAACAAAGGTCTAGTTTTCTTTTTAATCAGATTAAAATCTTCCAGCATCACAATCGCACACTCACATAAAAATACGAAAAAGAAAGTGAAATTGGCTGGTTTCGGGATTTGAACCATGGAACTCCATAACGTGAGGCCAAAACGTTACCATCTCGGTCACCTGGGTCAGTTTAACGGTCTAGTTGTAAGTTATAAGCGCATGTAA
This sequence comes from Ectobius pallidus, assembly GCA_964059195.1. NCBI lineage: Eukaryota > Metazoa > Arthropoda > Insecta > Blattodea > Ectobiidae > Ectobius > Ectobius pallidus. Next base: position 119,547,172 of record CAXKWD010000007.1, on the reverse strand, counting down.
AACAATAGTGTTTTTGGTCATAGCTAACTCTATTTTAATTTCCAAAGCCGTAAAATATCACAGTAAAACAATTGACTATGTTGTCATGATAAATGATTTGCTTTTTTTTTTTATATAAATTCTTTCGAATACGTATATTATCATAAAATAGGCACCAAATTGAGCATTACTCCGAAACAGGTGAACCGATTTCTTCCAGTATCAGTAGACCTCTTCCCATGAACACTATAAATGTGTATACCAAATTCCATAAAAATCCGGTAAAGCGTATTTGAGCTACCGCGTTTTTAAAATAGACACTAAATTGGGTTTTACTCCGGTACCGGACAACCTATTTGGTCCAATATCGGTAGACGTCTTCCCATGTACATTATAAATGGGTATACAAAGTTCCAGGAAAATCCAATAAAGCATATTTGAGTTATCGCGACTTCTCATATATTAACATAAAAGGCAATAAATTGGGCATTATTCCGGTACTGGCCAACCGATTTGGTTGAACATCAACAGACGTCTTTCCATGGATAGTATAAATGCGTATACGAAGTTTCATAAATATCCGATAAGGCGTATTTGAGCTATTGCGCCTTTAAAATATACACTAAATTGGGTTTAGGTTCAAATTTAACAGAGTACTTTTCATGGATGTCGTAAATGCGTATACCAAGTTTAATGGAAATCCGATACAGCGTATTTGAATTATGGCGCCAGAAAGGCGCCAAAAATAGGCACTAAATTGGGCATTACTCCGGTACCGGTGAACCGATTTGGTTCAATATCAATAGGGTTCTTCCCATTGACATTATAAATGTGTTTTCCAAGTTTCATGAAAATCCGAAAAAGCGTATTTGAGTTAGAGCGCGTACAGACACACGGACGGACGGACGGACGGACGGACAGACAAACAGACGGACAGACATTTTTCGTCCCCCACACAATCTCATAAAGTACCATACTGGCACTTAATAATAATAGCCTAACAATTATAATAGGCATTTTAATAACTCTCCGGTCCTTGTAGTGTTACTATTTGACAACCCTAAATGTTTCCCTCCTTAAATGAATAGTAATGAAATAAGATATAACCCTAATATACTAAGGGTAAAATAGGGTTTATTCAGCTTCTTATTATAATAACTTATATGTCGGAGGAGATAGATTTCAATTTTGGTTTTAAAGGTCAATTTAATTAATTAATATTTAAAAAAGAAGAGATATTATAATGGAATTTTAAACTGTAGTTTTTTAATTTAAATTTCAACTAAGTGTGTAACATTTCAAGTTTCTAGGACTCTTAGTTCAGATAGTCACTCTCAACACTTCAGTCATCTCTTAAGTAGAGTATGAACGATTTACTAAAGTTCACAGAAATGAAAACTGCAATTCGGATCATAGGTGAATTGAGTCTGGAGTAGCCTCTATTTCCGGTATTGGCTAAGTTTCTTGTCCTTCCAATTATTTTCATTTTCCTACTGAGATGTATAATTCGATTTTTTAATAATATACACTCCACCTATGCTCAGTATGTATTAAAATTTTAAGACATCTAACCTATTTAAAAAAAACATAATTTATCCCTTGACATTTACCTTGTTTAAAAGTAGTATAAGCTACTGGTCTATAAATAAATAAAATACTTAAGTACATATAATACAATAGTCAAAACCTTATTAAAATTCTTAACTCATTTTAAAAATGTTTAAAGTCCTTACAATTTTTTAAGTCTTGTATTAAAATGCAGATGTCTTCTTCTTACACGACGCGTTTCGACGTTAATTTCGTCATCTTCAGGTATTTTGAGTAATTCGTGCAGACAACATCCGTGAGATGGATATGCGACCCACGGATGGATATGTGACCTGCAGATGTGTTGTCTGCACGAATTACTCAAAATACCTGAAGATGACGAAATTAACGTCGAAACGCGTCGTGTAAGAAGACATTTGCATTTTAATACAAGACTTGAAATTTTTTAAACACTTTAAACATTTTTTAAATGAGTTAAGAATTTTAATAAGGTTTTGACTATTGTATTATATGTACATAAGTATTTTATTTATTTATAGACCAGTAGCTTATACTACTTTTAAACAAGGTAAATGTCAAGGGACAAATTATGTGTTTTTTTTTTTAAATAGGTTAGATGTCTTAAAATTTTAATACATACTGAGCATAGGTGGAGTGTATATTAACAAAAATTCTTGTCCTTTGTTTTATCGTCATACGCTTTCAACTCTTATAGCCATCTTTAATAAATCTTCAGTTCTACTACCAAATTACCTTCTAGATGCACAAAGCGTAAAAACAAAAGAAAAATGCCACTGACGAGCCAGTGCCGACTTTTAATATACTTAAGTGGCAAGTAGTTACTGCAGCATATGGCTTATGGAGTTATGCCTACAGAAACCACATGGTGAAATAAAAACAAGTGAGAACATGTAATAAATCAAATCACCGGCCGACATATGCGAAATACATTGTTCATGAAATGACTATAATTTCACATGTAAGGAAAGTTATATCTATAAGACCTGCTGAATTACAAAACCAGGAATTGAAGTCTTTCTTTGACATTCGCAAATAATAAGTCTGAAATGATAAATCACATAATAGTGGATAGCCAAATGGATCGTTAATGTTATATCTAAAGAAATAAAACTACGTTCCCTTAGGAGGTATTTAAAAAATAAATTTAATAGTACTACTCATAACTTTTACACAGTTATCTTATAAGTAAATGATGCAAGACATGTAGCACAAACTTTGTCACATAGACATGTTATGATCTGTAAGGCCTAGGGCCTATTTTTTAATGTAGACGAAATCTTTCACATCGCGTCTTCAGCCTGAAATGGGACGTATTTCATACTTTCAAAAGACGTATTTTAGAAATTCTTTTCTACTATCGTAAATATTATTTTATACAGAAGTTTTTTTTCCCAAAATAAGTTATAGGCACGACAGTCATTTTAATTATCTCTATATACAACTGTAAGCATTAAATTTTTCTTTGCGACATAGTAGAGATAGACTAGAAAACGGGAAAATCTGCAGAAGAAACGATCCACGTCAGCATTTTTGTAGAAAAACTGGTAGGCTAAAACTTGCAGCTCATATAAGAAATTTAAAATTTAAATTTAAAGCAAAAAGCAAAATTTAAAAGAAAAAAATTAATCATCAGTATTTCGTATAATGTTGAATTCATAACGTGAGGACAATTGTTTGTAGTTTGGTGTTAAAATTGCATTAAAGTAAAGCATTTATTGTAAAACTGTTCTTTTCTGTAACCATAATATTCATAAAAAGTAATCTGTTCACAGATTTATGTCGTTTCTTTTGATCATTTGTTCATTTTTTGTTTCATTATTTATGTAGATTGTTTGTTTGATAAAGTAATGAGTACATTATTTATTGCAATGATAGAAAAATGTAAGCCTATGAGTTTCATTCAAAAGAATTATTAGATTTCCTTGGGCCAAAAGTGATTAAAGACAATGAAAATTACAGCCTTTTCCACTGCAGACACTAAAACAACAGATACTCATTACGATAATTCGTTTTCGAAAGCGATCATTTGTTTATCTGAAGATAATTAGCTTCCGAAACCACCACAGCGAAAGTAATGATGCGGAGTTGTCAGGTAATAATCAGTTTCTACTACATTGTAGTTATAATTTCGGTTTATTGAATCCAGTTCTCCGCTACCGTGTTCTCAGTCGACAGGAAGCTTAAATGGCCCTATCATTAATTCTCATGACCATTAAAATTGCATGAAACTAGTGTATAATCTAGCCTTCTACTGGTTTTATAGATGGTGGGCTTAGTTCTCTGATTAACTGCATGATGTGTACTTAAAATGTGCGGTAGCTGCCATTTTCTACGCCGGCTTTATGCACCAAGCTAAATTGTAATGGCCGCTTTTATAACAAACTAGCTTAAGGACCCGGTTTTGTATTTTGCTTGTACTTCAAAGTAAAGTTTTGGAGGAATCATAATTTTCAAACTAAAGGTCCTTATACAGCTATTTTGGGTTTGAAATGAGGAAGAACGACTTATCACAGAACTCTAACTCAAAAAACTCTAAATATAGATTTTTATCGCTCATAGAGAACTTAGGATTTAGCCCCCATTGCTTCTAAAGATTATGCCTGGTAGGGGTTGAGATAAGGACTGCACTGATAATTACCCTCTTTACAGTGTACATGCATTTTATAATTTTAATAATTGGTAAGTAAGCTATTGTATAATTTTAATATGACGTGGATATATATGATAAATGTTTACAGCAATAAAAATCTATCTATAAGAAGATACAGAAATTGTCCTAACATAAAATTTTTCTGTCTTTAGGGGATACCTCTAGCTGGCTGTCGTGGCGATGGGCTTAACTTACACCAGTCCCTCTTCTTCTGTGGGAAAATAAGCATAACTAAATTAGTCTTCAATAACGAAATATCCAGAGTCTCTCTACTCTTGTCTGCAAGTGACAGGATGTCATCCAAACAATCCAACTGTAGTTCTACAAACTTCCAAATTGATTTATTATTCATTTGTAGAAGGTTGTTTCGCAAAATATAGATGACTTTTAAAATAATGAGCAATTCGGAGTTTAGTACTTCGATAATCAGATAATTAATGTTTCGACATTCATTTTTAAATAAAAGTTTCGCGAGAAAACATTTTTACTTTCTCTGCCCGAACATAGGTAGAGGAAGTATTGTTTTCGACCCCCAAATTCGAAGTTGAGTTTTTAGCATAATACAATTTTTGTAAACATGTCTGTGTGTCTGTCTGTTTGAATTTCTGTGAACAGGCTAGCTCCAAAACTGAAAATCGTATGAAAAAAAAATCGTATTTGGGTCAGGTACCTTCTGAAGATGTGAGCCGAAGATTGGCGACAAGTTTCTCTTATTTTTAACGGGACTTTACATGAAGAAATTTTCGTTCATTTATTCTATACAGTTTTAGTGGATGTCTGTACAGAAAAAGTGCTTATTATGGTACAGTCATCGAAGATTACCCTACTATTGTTCTTTAAAGCTTTATATAAAAAAAAAATAAACACATTTTTACCGTTTCCGCCATTTCAAAATTGGGAATCGAGGCTTAAGCAGTTTGTGCACTGGGAATTTGCATCATTAATTCACCTCAGCAGTTGCTCATTGGTTTGTAATGAAAAGTGTCGGGGATGGAACAGGAAGTCGTGACGGGCAGCTGTTTCGCTGTCATAGGCATGTCAAAGTCATGTCCATGATCCCAGCATCAGGGGCTAATCTCGCCCAGGCTTAATGATGAGCAACCATGACTGAGCTGAAACGGAAAAACGGTTTGACAGATATCTCCGGTAATTACAGTATACAACATCCCTCGTTTTCAACCCCTAGATTGTATCGTCGCTCTTGATGCCCGAATTGCAATCAGAATATTCATGGATAATTAAATTTTGTTACCTGAGAAATTAAGTCCAACCTTCAGTCATGTTTCTCTTTCCTGAAAATATATTATTTCTCAAATATAATCTTTTAATTGAAAGTGGTCTTTTGAACTCTTACCCTCATTTTCATGTCATTGAAAGAGTGAATTGCAAGTGCAAGTAACAAATATGACCAATATTTAATACAACAGTAATTTCTTAAAACTAATGAGTATTTCGACTAATAATTTTAGTGTTATCACTTATCGTATACCCTCTACACATAAATATAAAGCACATTATTGTTATAGTTGTATAGATAATTTAATTGCCATCAGTAAATGGAGGCTGTATCTTGTAAAACGACACAGCAAAATTTTATAAGTATTGTAAACAATATAAATTAGAACGTCTTTGTGAATTTCGGATTTGGAGGACAGGGATTGAATTTCGACACTTTCCTAGATTTTCCTGAGACAGGGGTTTCGAATTGATAACAGCTGGGGAGTAATATGGGCGCTTGAATAAAAAAGAAAACTGTCAACAACAACATTGGAAGAATTTTTACTTATGACACGCTCCATAATCCTGTCTTCTATTATACCACCAAGATGAAAGATGAAGATGGATGATTCTGCGATCAGACGATAGACTCGAACTTTTCACGGTATTGAGTACCATAGATTTAACTTTACCTATACTTACTTATTTACTTACTTATTTACTTACTTACTTACTTACTTACTTACTTACTTACTCGCTCACTCACTCAATGGCAGTAGACATTTATTCCTAAGCAAGCTTTTAAAATACTATCTATTTTATGGAACCCGTAGGTTCATTGCCGCGCTTACCTGAGCCCGTCAATCAACCATGTTCTGTGTTAACTCCATCCCTCGAAAATCCTATTTCCCTTAAATGTACCCTAATATTATCCTCCCACATATTTCTAGGTCATACAAGTGGTCTCTCTTCTTTGGGTCTCCCAGTGAATATGTTTAGATGTCTTTCCTTCCCCATGCGCGCAATATGTTCAGCCCATTTCATCCTCCGTGATTTAATTAGGCATATCCTTGCCATATTCGGCGAAGAGTACAGGTTATGAAATTCGTCGTTATGCAATTTTATCCAGTTCCCATTTTCATCTTTCTTAGGCCCAAATATTTTCCTAAGAACCCTGTTTTCGAACACACTCAATGTTCCGTTATGTTTTAGTTTAGTAGGTCATGCTTCTGTAATTCGTTTTTAGCAGGCCTTGCTTGCTATCTTGTTTTTTTATTTATAATTGAACAAATGAATTTCAAATAGTTGTTATTTATGGGTATTGTATTATCAAAATTATTCTTTTTGTGTCTTGCATCCAATCAGAGACTGGACATTTTATTATATTGTTTTGATAGCCAATAAGGTTTATCTTTAGCTTCATTCTTTTTCCTTCATCGATTCAAGTCAACTGTGTCTCATAAAGACATTAGTTTTTCTAGGCTTTAAATGCCTATTCTTCGTCATAATCAATTCAATTACTACTCATAAGGACATGAGTTTTCTTCTTGGCTTATCAATGCCAATCTTTACCTATCAGATAGATCTGGTGGTTTACTTTCAATAGCTGAAGCAATCAGCTCTTCGATTCACATTAAGGTTTCATATGCCTTATTGATTCTGAAGATTACTAACGATTTAAATACTATTATCGCCCATCGTGTGATTCATCGGGTCTTCTTCATTTTGGTGTTGGCGTTGCAAGATCTCAGGCTAACATCTTTAACAACTATCAAAAGGTGGTATTTAATCAATTCAAAGGTACGTCATTTACTACCTAATTTATTTGAGGAACAATTTGGACGTAATTTCATCATTGAACTAATATATGTGTGGTTTTGATCAAACTGATTAAGCCATCTCAAGGATATTTACGACCTTTAACTAAGGAATTTGTATTAAACATTGTGATATCTACAATTTCATCAGTGTTTATGAATAATAATATTATAGACGTCAAAGGAATCCAGAATTTATGAACTGAGCATGATTTATGTATTGTTGTTGTGACAATAAATTGTTACATACCAGAGAAAATTTATCTAAAATGTATTGGGCAAGTTTTGGCTTATCTATTTATAGTTTAAGTCTCAATTTCAAGAAGTGCTACGTCCTATGAATCTTGTAATACAGTCCGTTTGCTCTCAGCTTGCCCGTACATTTAATGGTCCTCCGGGCCGGATGTTGAATCATATCTGGACTGTTATCTGGTGAATTGAACTGTAATATATACCAGAATTGTTCTCATCATAACAATAACTAAACAATAATTGACATTGTTACTGCCTCCATGTCTTCTGCATGTTTGAGGTGAAGGCTGGAGGATCTATTGTTAAACTAGTGTTATAAGTTTATATGCTTGTAAAACCTACACAGACATCAACACTTACACTAATACACATATCACACCTGATATTGTATTGTTTCAACGTCCATTGCATTGGACGTTTATGTACTGATTTGTCTTAACCCGTAATCGGGCATTGTATTTATTGTCATTTTGGCCCTAAGAGCGGGCAATTATTGATATTCATTGTAATCTGAGCTGTAAATCTAAAGAGATGGCTAATCAGGATTTAAACATTAATGCTCTTAAAGCCAAGAGAACTCCTATAAAGGCTCAGATCACTCGCCACGTCAATACCTTTCTATCATTCACTGATCTTGATGATAAATCGCATAAGGAAATTATAGCCCGTAAGGCTAAATTTAATGAAGTTCTGATCAAATACGAAGATATTCAGTCTCTGATTGACCAAGTCGAGTATTCAGAAGTGTGCCCGGGGACGGTTTACATAATGTCGGAAGCTTAGGACATATGATTTTGTGTAGTAGACCTGGGTTCGACCATTCTAGCTAAATTAGTGACGCTACTGTTTAAACTTCAAAAACTGGGCACCCATTATGACGAAATGAACACTGGACAGATTAATATGAATTACTGGAAAAAGAGATTTTTGAGTAAATATATGTATATGGAAAGATATTTTTCTGTAACAATTTTATTAACAGCTTTAACAAATTTAGAATTACAACATTGTGAGACTATATATATTTTGTAAGAACGACCTTTTATTTCTTGGAAATAACCTTGGGATGACTAAGCATAAAACTATATATATATATATTCTGTTGTGTACAACTACCTAGAGCACGGGCGAAATACACCACAAAAATTCTAAATGCACCCTTTTGAGAAGACCAACCCGTCTCTAGAAAAATCCCCTAAAAATCCCCTAATCCCCTAAAATTGCCGCAAATAAATACAATACTTTCGAGAACACCCTGTACATACTGGCTAGTATTCCCCATGACTAGAAAACCCCAGTAAGTTCCTAGATTATCTACAACTTCAAAGCATAGGGCAATCTCAAAACTCAAAATGGCGTGTGTGCTGAAAAATACTTCACAAACCCCACTCAAAACCATGCTAATATCGGTTGTCTGGCGAAAAATACTGAATTACGGTTTTTCGGAAAGGCAAAGAACGTGAAATAGAAGTTACAGAACGGACGGACGTGATATAATTAGTTTGAAGAAAAACAGACGTGAACAAAGCAAAATTACAAGAAATTTAGATGGTGTAGGCGTAATTTCAAAAGATCCAAACTTGACCGGAAAAATAACTTATTCAACAAAAATTATTTAATATATATTTTCAGAAACGGAAATTTAGATAGCCGAAAACGGGTGAGGACAAAATTTAGATTTGAATCACTATTAACATTGAAAAGAATATGGATAGGTCTCACCCAGCTTTGCTGTCGTCTTCAGACATCGTGATGTACGGCAGCTACGCCCACCAAAAACACTCAAACTCAAATTACATGTTCCTGTCGCGCGTGCTAGATCCCAACTGCCAGTCGCTTGTACCAGCCTCTACTCCCTAGCTTTTCACCAGATGGCAGGTCAGTCTAAGAGCGCTATTAAAAATTACCGAGAACCACGGTGTTTAGAGTGGGTCAAAACATGATTTTACCTCCCTGAAGTTAAAAGCAGTTGGCAACAATTAGTGAAAGACTTTAATATAATCAAATGAGCCGTTTTTCACGGCTCAAACTCCCCTGTCTGCCCAAAATAAAGTCGAAGACTTTATTTCCCAATTTTAGTTTGAGCTTGAATCTAATCCCCGTTTTCATTTTAATTTTTTAACTGGATTTCGTATCTTATAAGTCAGCCCCTCTGAAAAAAAAACACAACAAACAAACACTCAAAGCACAATCTTTAATCTTGCGACTGCCGAAATGTTTCCATGCCTTGCCCGATGCCCCACAGGAACTTCAGAACTCAACTTTCGCTCTCATTTCTTAGAAGAGTTCCTTCCATCTTGAACCACTCCACTTATTTCCCCCCGGGCGGAAGATAAGCACCAAAACACCAACTGAAGAGAGAAGAAACCAAAAGCATGTCCAGGCGCACAGGAACTGAGTCACACCTGACCACCACTTGAGCAGGAACCATCCAATCTGCACCCAACAGGCAGGATACCAGAGGGAGCCAACCAGGTCGAGCGGCATCCAGCTAGCAATCCCCATGACCAGGCAGAGCACGGAGAATCCCAGAGGCTTCGGCCAGAGATGAGAAATCCAGTTGAGGGTGGAACAACTTGACTGAATGGGCGGTCACCATCGACCGTCCAAAGACTGGAACCAGCAGAACTCAGGAGCTGCCAGACAGATCTTCCAAAACAGCCAAACTGCCAAATTGACAATGTGCAGAGGTGTGGAAATACAGGAGGGCTTGCCGCCAAGGGACACAGAAAATAGGAGAAAACATCAGTGAATAGATGGAAAACAGCTTAGAAAAGACAGGAATGAGGTAATGGTTTAAATTACCAGCTCATAGTAATTTTATGTGGTACAGGATCCTGCACAGTAAGTTACATCCAGCAGGGTTTTTTCACTATGGCAACTGGACTACTGCATGTCACAGGAAGATAGCCTCTGCATTAATGCATAACTGCACATCAATAGCTTAGGTGACTATTTGCTAAATGCTTGCTCTTGAAGTCGGCTTCAGCTTAATCCCAAAATGCATGACTGCTTGGGCAAATATGATACTGTTGATGTGTGATTTTTTTTTTAAATGCCATCTGTGATTTTCCTGTCACTGGAGCGACTATGCATAGAGTCTTCCCGAAGCCCAAGTGCATGGCTACTACTGACAGCATGATTTCTTTGTTTAGACATTTTGCTGCTCACCATACCATAGCATGAGTTCCATTAACCAAATTTCCACCCTCCAACACTCGGCTCTTCCTCCTAGTGATTTTGCTCCAACCATTCTCCATTTCAGGCCTCTCCGCTTGCAGGGGCAACAGCATGTTTACTGCAACCCACACTGCCGCTCAGCAATGCGCCATCTCATAGGTGCTTCTCTTTTTAATTACAGGAACCATTCACTCCAGACGTCTCCGGAGCAGGAACCACCAATGGGCCGGCACAAGACAGGACTCGGTCAGCCAACAAGAGAAAAGAGAGGCAGAACAGTCCCCCCATCTACATCCAGTTACCATTTGAGGCCGAAACAGATGGCCTACTGACATCGTCCTTGGGCAGAACATAACCAAGCTGCAACAATAAAATTCATACGCACAGTATACGTGCAACAAATACAAGACATGCACAATTTCACCATTAAGAGTAAACTATTTATACTTTCCTCTTTTTTTCTTTTCTTTTTTTAATAAAAACAAATCCCAAACAGTGAGTTGAGATCTAGGAGATATTTATTACCCGATTTTTTCCCGAACAAGAAATCACGTTCTCCAACTTTCCTGAACATAGCCTAAAATCTGAATAAATCCCAAGTTAAATTTACTTCAAGGCTTTCACTAATAGCACAAAATGGAAAAGCTAAGGTATTTTAATTTGGGGACCCAAAAATAAGGAAACTAAAGATTGACGTCTAGGGAATTCTTCACGAACTGCAACCCGACAACGAAACAAAATCGAAACGTCCAGCTCAGTGGCTGCCGGAAGTACCAGTGAGCTGCCCACCCCGAAATATCTTAAAACGCAACCTCCTTACAGGAATTAACAGAAGGACTTCAAAACGTGTTCGTGGATCAATCCTTCCTCCCAGCAAGAAGTAAGAGGGAGCCCAAAATACCAAGCAAAACCCTACATTGAATTAAGTAAACTTTAGCACAGTTATAGTTTACATGAAACCCTTTGCAAAAAGCCAAAACCCAATTTTGGTTTTATGATCTTACCCAAAAAATAGCAATATGCCATAACCCAGATCCAAATATTAAATATTTTAAATACAGTTAAAGAACAACCCTAATTCTTCTTCAAAATTTCACTAGAATATCCAGGACAGAGGGTAAGTCACTTTTATTTCTACTCCCTTTGAGAATCAGCTAAACCCGGTTTTTAAATTTTATGATACCGGCCGAGCGTTCTGAAAACACCGGTAACTCCCACGAGGAGGCCTACGGGGGCAATCCCTTAGCAGATGACCAGGTCTACGGCAAAAAAAAACATAATCTGCTGTCAGCAGCATCGCCAGAGGCCTAATTCCCTGGCGTTACTAACTGTAACAGATCCTGTATTCTATTTGACATATGGTCCAATTTTGCCTGAAAACGTTGTGCCTGCTTTTGAGATAGACCACCATCCTCACCTAATTCCCGACATTGCTCGAAAATATCTTCCGTCTTCGCAATAAGGGCCGGTACCTCTAACTGTGGCTTAATATGTTGCAAATTCTTAATATCGACAGGTATAGTCAAATTATCCTTCAATATCTTGGTTAAGTTCGGAACGGAATCGTCTGGATCCACTGTGATACCTCGGACTGACAATTCATAAAGAAGATCAGCTTTCAACAGAAACTCAAGTGGTACGTATGTTCGGTTACTCATGATGAATCAAATTACAAAACTTGAAGTTAATAGAAAAAATGAAAGTTAGGTTTCAGAAAAATTTTTCAATTAAGTTTCAAAATTTAAGTTAAGGATTGAAAAATAACTGTTAGGTTTCGGAAAACCAATATCAATGAAGTTAAGTTTCAGAAATAATACTAAAGTAGAAATTGACTGTTAGGTTTCGGAAATCCAATATCAATGAAATCAAGTTTTCAAAATTCAAATTTAAAAATGAAAATGGCTATTAGATTTCAGAAATAGCACAATGAAATTAAATTCCAAAATCTTAAATTAGGAATCTCAATTAACTGTTAAGTTTCTGAATAATAATATCAATGAAATTAATTTTCAGAATTTAAGGTAAAAATACCAAATAACTGTTAGGTTTCAAAAATCTAATATCACTAAAATTAAGTTTCAGAATTTATGTTAAGCATAGAAAATGACTGTTAGGTTTAAGAAATCTAGTATCAATGAAATCACGTTTCAAAATTTAAATTAAAATTTGAAAATGACTATTAGGGTTCAAAAATATGTCAATCAATTAAGTTTCAAAACTTCAATAAAGAATGCCAAATCGTGGTTAAGATAGAAGTATAATATCAGTGAGGTTAAATCTCAATAAGAATAGCCACACGATCCAGAACTCCAAAAATTACTCAAGATGTAATTAGGTTACTTCAAAATAATACAGCTATCATGAAGCATGAAAGATGGCTTAATGAAAGATTCAAAAAGAAATCCAAAATTCTTAAAGTCGACAAGTAGCAAAAAATATTTTTTCTTTAAGTTAGGGTAGAACTAAACAATGAAAAATCACTCGCGTAACAAAATTTGAAAAAGGGAAGCTTTAGCAAAATTTTGAAAGATCAATGCTATAGTAATTTTGAAAAATCAATGCTGTAGCGATTTTGAAAAATCAGTGCTTTAGCAAATTTTGAAAAGGTAAAGCTGTAGCAATTTGAAAAAAATAATGCTTTAATAGATTTGAAAAATCAATGCTATCACAAGTTTGAAAAACTGAACTACTCAACGTGCCAGTAGCAAAATTGTACGTTAATGTTCTCCCAATATCATAATGTTTAATACAAAACAGGAAAAACTGAACTACTAAAAATGCCAGTACAAAATGCAGATCCAGCCTAACCTTAGGCATTGGATCAAAAATCTAAGTGGTTGAAATGCTGGTAAAAATCGGCAATAAAAAAAATCCAATTTTGAAAAAGGCAATTCTCGAAAAGTGTACTGAAGTGAAAACAGAGCGCAAATTTAGAAAAATGGGGTCAAAAACCCTAACTACGCTCTGCGGAACCACTTATTTGTGCCCCCCGGGGACAGTTGACATAATGTCGGAAGCTTAGGACATATGATTTTGTGTAGTAGACCTGGGTTCGACCATTCTAGCTAAATTAGTGACGCTACTGTTTAAACTTCAAAAACTGGGCACCCATTATGACGAAATGAACACTGGACAGATTAATATGAATTACTGGAAAAAGAGATTTTTGAGTAAATATATGTATATGGAAAGATATTTTTCTGTAACAATTTTATTAACAGCTTTAACAAATTTAGAATTACAACATTGTGAGACTATATATATTTTGTAAGAACGACCTTTTATTTCTTGGAAATAACCTTGGGATGACTAAGCATAAAACTATATATATATATATTCTGTTGTGTACAACTACCTAGAGCACGGGCGAAATACACCACAAAAATTCTAAATGCACCCTTTTGAGAAGACCAACCCGTCTCTAGAAAAATCCCCTAAAAATCCCCTAATCCCCTAAAATTGCCGCAAATAAATACAATACTTTCGAGAACACCCTGTACATACTGGCTAGTATTCCCCATGACTAGAAAACCCCAGTAAGTTCCTAGATTATCTACAACTTCAAAGCATAGGGCAATCTCAAAACTCAAAATGGCGTGTGTGCTGAAAAATACTTCACAAACCCCACTCAAAACCATGCTAATATCGGTTGTCTGGCGAAAAATACTGAATTACGGTTTTTCGGAAAGGCAAAGAACGTGAAATAGAAGTTACAGAACGGACGGACGTGATATAATTAGTTTGAAGAAAAACAGACGTGAACAAAGCAAAATTACAAGAAATTTAGATGGTGTAGGCGTAATTTCAAAAGATCCAAACTTGACCGGAAAAATAACTTATTCAACAAAAATTATTTAATATATATTTTCAGAAACGGAAATTTAGATAGCCGAAAACGGGTGAGGACAAAATTTAGATTTGAATCACTATTAACATTGAAAAGAATATGGATAGGTCTCACCCAGCTTTGCTGTCGTCTTCAGACATCGTGATGTACGGCAGCTACGCCCACCAAAAACACTCAAACTCAAATTACATGTTCCTGTCGCGCGTGCTAGATCCCAACTGCCAGTCGCTTGTACCAGCCTCTACTCCCTAGCTTTTCACCAGATGGCAGGTCAGTCTAAGAGCGCTATTAGTATTTTCAGTATTTATTCATCATTCAGTACATGGGATGCCCCCCTGTTACATCTCTGCTTTCAGTGAGGCATTCCACCTTACATGACATCGATTGTATATTACAATTAACTATTAACTATTCCTATACAAATACTAAGGAAAAAAAACCCCATGCAAAACTGCTACTCTCATCAAAATCTTTCTACTGAGTACAAACTGCTAAAACATCACATGCTAAGGTTCACCATTCCAAGAATTTCTATTCAGCAAAATTCTTGTGCTGTGTACAGACATTCTTAGTATTCATTCCTGCTTCCTGTAGTTCTGTTCTATTCCAGCTAATTATCTCTGTTGTATTTATTTCTTCTTACTACCTTAAAAATTTATTTTTTCCAATTTTTTATTTTATTTTATTATTATTATTATTATTATTATTTTTTTTTTTCCTATTTTTTTTTTTTTTATTAATTATTAATTATAATTTTCCTCTTTTTTTGTAAGATTTTTTCATTTTCTTGTGTGTGTGGAATTGCCCTAACATCGTTAAGTTTCCAAGGCTGGACAGCTTCCGTCATCCCATCTTAGTCTAGTTAACCCTACTAATACATAACTAGCTACATGAACTTGGATTCTAAATGGTTAACCTTAACATTTATTCATCATACCTCTCTGCTTCCAGTGAGATAACCTCATTTGATTCCTGTCTCTGTATTGTCATACCTGCCTCTACCTTTTTTTTCCACTTATTTCTGACTAAAAATAAGTACATTCCCATCTTTTGTATTATCTCTAGATTAGAGGTGGTGCACAATTTCCTAAAGGCTACCTCCTTGTTCATTCGCAAATATTTACTACTTATGAATGCCTTCCTCCATTCGTCCGTTTCCAGACATTCCAGTAGGATATGCCTAGCGTTTTCCACCTTCATGCAAAGAGGGCACGTGTCTCTTGGGTAATTACCCCTAAAATTTTTCAGTTTCCATATACCTAACCTCATCCATGCGAGGCCATATCTTATCTTACTGCTACATTTGTAAACATATATTTCCATGCCCCAACTCGATTTAATGTTTTTAAAATCTTCTAGAGACTTGAAATGGACTAAATCACTGCCTAATTCTTGCTTTAAAATATCATTACATCTTTTCCTTATTAGTTTCGCTATAATATTCACATTCCAATCCCCCATTCTATTCCATATCCACCCCATTCCAATTTTATTCACCATCTCCACTCCCTTATTCCACCAATTGTCTCTAATTGCCGCTGATTGAGTATATTCCAAACAAGCTCTCTCTAGGCTATCCTCGGGTGTTTCTAAAATATGCTGGATGAATTTGATCCTCCTAATTAACACTATACTCAATCCATTTTCAATCCCCATTTCCATCCTCACTGCCACATTAGCGGAATTCCTCGGAATGCCTAATATTTTTTTCCCGTACCTCGTTCTCACCTTGTTTATAATATCTGCCACTGATTCATCTCCCCAAATTTCCATCCCATAAAATATCCTCGATTCTACTAAAGCTTTATATATCAAATTTAAATCTCTAAATTTAATGTTGGCCAATTTCCTCAAACATCTATCTATTGAATTTAAAGCTAAAAAACCCTGCTTTTTCATACATATTTTATGGACTTCCCAGTTACCTCTCGTGTTCAGCCACACCCCCAAATATTTAAATTTGTCCACCACCTCTATTTGTTCGTTATTTAAAAACCATTTCTCTTTCTTACTGACTACTCCCCCATTTTTGCAAACTAAAATTTTTGTTTTATTTATATTTATTTTCAAATTCCATTCCCTGCTATACCTGCTTAATTCGTCTAGTGCTCTCTGCAAGCCTATAGCTGTCACCGCTCCTATTGCTATGTCGTCAGCAAAGAGAATTGCCGGTATTTCCTTATTCATCAATACTGGGCCATGGAATTCACGTTTCCCTAACGTCTCTATAACATCATTAATGAATATATTGAATAAAAAAGGGCTTAGTTTGCAGCCCTGTCTTAATCCCCTGTTGCTCCAAATATTTTCGGATAACCCTCCATCAGCCAATTTAACTTTAAAATTTATTCCGCTGTAAATTCCTTTAATCTTTTCTATGAATCTTGCACTTATGCCACATTTCTTCATTTTAAACCACAGCTGTTCTCTGCTAATAGTATCGAAAGCTTTCTCGAAATCAATAAATCCCCAAAAGATTTTCCCTCTTTTCTTACTTATGTACTTCTCAGTTAAAGTTTTGATTATAAATATATTATCACTAGTTCGCTTCTTGCTCCTAAACCCTGCTTGAAATATCGAAATTATCCCAGCCTCCTCTAACCAACATTTCAATCTTGTGGCTAGCAAGCCCGTGTACATTTTACTCAGGGACGGGAGTAAAGAAATTCCTCTGTAATTTTCTGGATTATCAATCGCGCCTTTGTTTTTATAAATCGGAACCATCAGAGCTGACTTCCAATTGTCTGGGGTCTTTCCGCAATCCTTTATTTTATTTAATAACTTCGTTAACGTTCCCACCCACTTCTCTTTTTTGATTACTTCTTTCCAGCATTTATTCGGGATACCGTCCAAACCCGCTGCTACCTTATTTTTTGACGCCTTCACTATTCCCTTCACTTCCTCCTCTGTAAAATCTTGGTCCAACTCCCTTATATATTCCCTCAGAAATGGTTGTTCTACTTCTTTTATCCCTTTCCCCGTACTCATGTTCTTGAATAGCTCAGTGAAATAACTTACCCAGGTCCCTCCTTCTATCCTATTCATACTATACCTCGACCTCGTCCATTTATTTATACATTCCCAAGCCTTTTGCAAGTCCCTATTCTCAATCCAAATTTTTAACTTGTTTATTTCATTTGCCTCATACTCTGCTTTAGTTATTTTTAGTGTTTCTCTATACTCATTTTTCGCTTTAATATACTCCCTTCGGTCTTCCTCCTTGTCATACTTTCTCCATTTCCTATACCACTGCCTATACCTCTTCTTCCGTGAATTACACTCCGCGTTGAACCATTCCCTCACTCTCTTATTTACCCTATCCTTCCTCCTCATACTTCCTCCAGCTCTCATTATACAATTGTTCAGACCTACTGCCGCTCTATTTATATCTGCTACGCTGTCCATTTCTATCCCGATCCTCATTAATTCGCTTATGTCATCACTTAAAAGCTTATGAAATTCCTCCCCCTTATCCTCTTGCCAAATTATTTTCATAATCCCTTTATATTCACCCTTTTTTATCCTCTTCTCTTCTACCGGTTCATCGTCCCATCTAAACCATGTAGTTAACATCATATGATGGCTGGTGGATTTATCCTCAATCTCAAATTTTTCCACTCTCCCTGCAAGATTATAAGAAACTATCGCATAGTCAATAACACTACCTCCGTTCTGGTTAATAAATGTAAATTGGCCTTCGGGGTCCAGATCGCTCCTACCATTCAACGGTTCCAGTCCCAATGATTCGCAAAATTCCAATAATTTCCCGCCCTCCCTATTCAATATTCTATCTTTGCTTCTCCTAACGCTTTCCTCCATGAATAAATTATCTACCATAACCACCTTCCTCTCCCCTATACGAGCGTTCAAATCTCCCATAATTACAATTTCTGCACAAACATAATCTTCTCTTAACCCTTCCACATCGTTTTTAAGCACACTCCAAAAATTTCCATTATAGTATTCAGAGCCTACAGGGTGGCTGTAGCAGCCTCCGATTATTAATTCTGGGCTCTCTTTTTTTCCTTCCACTCTCAACCATATTATTTCTTCTAGCCCTGACTTGATCTCACTTACCTTACCTTTAAACCTTTCATGCACTAAAAACATTAACCCCCCCGGGTGCCTCCCGAACTTCTTATTTTTAAGCTTCTCCTTTCTAAAACACCTATACCCCTTAATGTCTATCTTCCTTTTCGGGTCCAACCAAGTTTCCGCTAAGCATAATATCTCATAATCCTTCAGAATCCCTTGTAATTC
Source organism: Ectobius pallidus (assembly GCA_964059195.1). NCBI lineage: Eukaryota > Metazoa > Arthropoda > Insecta > Blattodea > Ectobiidae > Ectobius > Ectobius pallidus. Next base: position 119,528,400 of record CAXKWD010000007.1, on the reverse strand, counting down.
ACCATTGCTGATTTTCTGAATTAAACCTTCTATATTCAAAAAACCACAACGTACTAGACCCACCCCCTTGCTGCACTGTTCCTATGTATTAACTTTGCTTTTTAGTTTATCTCCTGACAGACTAGAAATTGCAGAAGCAGAAGCTAGGACTAGACTAGAAATTGCAGAAGCAGAAGCTAGGACTAGGCTAGAATTAGCAGAGACAGAATCTAGGGACAAACTAGCTTCTATTGATATTGTAGCAGCTCAGTTCTATGATTACGTTGAAGCTATTCAGACGTTAGTTATACGAGACAAGGTTTCATATTTCGAAGCTATTAGTATGCGTAATGCATTTGAAGCCATATTTAATGAATATAAGAGCAAATATTCTAGTATCAGTCCGCAAGAAGTGACTGAAGTAATTAAACTTCAGAGGAAAGAAGTTGAAACTACTTTTCATAAGGCAATAGGTCTTCTAAATGGTTCTATTGCTGAAAGTAAACAGTTCTATGACCCTGATCAGGTCTCAGCTTCTGTAGTCCAGCAGTCATCTAGAGAATTGACTCCTTCACTCCCAAAACTTCCCGAGATCCGTCTTCCTCAATTCACAGGCGATCCTGCCTTGTGGATTGAATTCAGGGATACATTCTATTCCCTTGTCATTCAACATAAGCATATTTCTAACATGGACAAGTTCCAATATCTCAAATCATGCTTATCGCCAGAAGTCATGACTGTAATACAGAATATTCCTGTATCCTCAGCTACATTTGATGTAGCCTGGGAAACGTTGTCAGAAAGATTTGACAACAATCGTCTGATTGCTAATAGTCACATTGACAAATTATTTTCACCACCCTCTCTTGAAAAGAATTCTGCAGACTCTCTGCAAAGATTCATTTCATAAGCACGGTGCATGCATTGCACTCCTTAAATACTAATGTCGATTTATCCGACTTAATTATTTCTAAAATGATCTTAGACAAACTCCCAGTTCATATTATTAGAGAATGGGAATCATCGCTGAAATCAGACAGACTGCCTGAACTCAAGGAACTACTTAAGTTCCTGGAGACTAGAGTCCGGGTCTTGCAAATGACGGATTCAGCTCTAAAAAATCAGCCTTCAACTTCACAGAATTCGCAACCTATATCGGCTAAGAGCAAATCAGCTCAGTTTGTCAACAAATGTATTTGTTGCAAAAAGGAGTCACATCAAGTCTACCAATGTGATGTTTTCAAGGCAATGAGTCTGGCAAGCCGTAACAATTTTGTTAGGACTAACCATTTATGTCGTGTATGTTACTCTTCAAGAGGGCATACCAAGGCTTGCAGCTCGTTCTCTTGCAGAGTGTGTGGAGAGAAACATAGTACTCTTCTTCACGATTATAGTGCTCAGAACGAGTCACAAATATCTCATACTGCAGGGATTATGTCAGCCTCTCATAATCATCAAGGCTGCTTACTTCCTACTGCAAATGTGTTTGTGATAAACAAGTATGGTCAACCCGTAGAGGCCACTGCCCTCTTAGATAGCGGCTCTGATTGTAACTTAATCAGTGAAAGGCTGTTTAAACACCTAAAACTATCTCCTTGTCAGCAGCAAGCAAGGCTGACTGGAATACTGTCGTCTAAAGTAAGCACCCATAAGCTTGCTTCTATAGAAATCAGGTCCCGAACAACTCGATGGTTTTGTAATACTGTTGCTCTTGTTGTTCCGGAGATTTCAGAGTCGAAACTTCCAAGATCTCCAATTAATATCACTAACTGGAACATTCCGCCTAACCTTCAACTAGCCAATCCCGACTTCAACACACCTAATTCTGTAGATTTGGTGTTGGGTGTTGAGGTTTTCTCGCAAATCGATTGTGTGGGTAACATTTCTGCTCCTAACCTACCCATCATTCATAACTCTCAACTGGGTTGGTACTTTGCGGGCAAGCTGCCCCAACCTTCTTCTCCTAGGTTGTCTGTTCGTAGGTCCAACAAACTTACACTTCATAAATCTAAAGATCTTAGCAATGGACTTCCTAATGATTTATCCTGCCAATCTAATACCTTAGATATGCATTATTCAGCCTTAGTAAATTCAAACCTGCAAAGGGTTTCTAATGCATCTCGCCAGGCGAGTTCAAGATTGACGTCTCTTAAGAGACTTTCTCTTTCTAATCCTGTATTAGCTAAGGCTTACAGGAATTCTATGTCTAAACACTTGAAATTGGGACATATGGAATCCGTTGGTCAGGGTTCCAACGAGAATTCCGACTACATCAAACCTTACCACCCAGTGTTAAGGACTTCAAACACCATGACAAATTCACCCTGGCGGGGTCAGTCTGGTTCAAGTTGCAAAGGTTCGTACTGCCACGAATCTTTATGTGCAACCAATTGTCAATTTGGCACCAATGCCATTCTCAGAAGATGACAAATAGCTTAGTCATTCTCTGCATTCATGTTTTTCAATTCATTTCAATTATTTGTTCTCATATTTGTTTTTTATTTTATTCTTTCCCTCTCTTCTTTAATTTATTTTTTAAAACATAACTCCACATGTAATTTTAAATTATGCCACAAGTGTCATAATTTGCGGGCAATATGTTCCGTTATGTTTTAGTTTAGTAGGTCATGCTTCTGTAATTCGTTTTTAGCAGGCCTTGCTTGCTATCTTGTTTTTTTATTTATAATTGAACAAATGAATTTCAAATAGTTGTTATTTATGGGTATTGTATTATCAAAATTATTCTTTTTGTGTCTTGCATCCAATCAGAGACTGGACATTTTATTATATTGTTTTGATAGCCAATAAGGTTTATCTTTAGCTTCATTCTTTTTCCTTCATCGATTCAAGTCAACTGTGTCTCATAAAGACATTAGTTTTTCTAGGCTTTAAATGCCTATTCTTCGTCATAATCAATTCAATTACTACTCATAAGGACATGAGTTTTCTTCTTGGCTTATCAATGCCAATCTTTACCTATCAGATAGATCTGGTGGTTTACTTTCAATAGCTGAAGCAATCAGCTCTTCGATTCACATTAAGGTTTCATATGCCTTATTGATTCTGAAGATTACTAACGATTTAAATACTATTATCGCCCATCGTGTGATTCATCGGGTCTTCTTCATTTTGGTGTTGGCGTTGCAAGATCTCAGGCTAACATCTTTAACAACTATCAAAAGGTGGTATTTAATCAATTCAAAGGTACGTCATTTACTACCTAATTTATTTGAGGAACAATTTGGACGTAATTTCATCATTGAACTAATATATGTGTGGTTTTGATCAAACTGATTAAGCCATCTCAAGGATATTTACGACCTTTAACTAAGGAATTTGTATTAAACATTGTGATATCTACAATTTCATCAGTGTTTATGAATAATAATATTATAGACGTCAAAGGAATCCAGAATTTATGAACTGAGCATGATTTATGTATTGTTGTTGTGACAATAAATTGTTACATACCAGAGAAAATTTATCTAAAATGTATTGTATTAACAACTATCAAAAGGTGGTATTTAATCAATTCAAAGGTACGTCATTTACTACCTAATTTATTTGAGGAACAATTTGGACGTAATTTCATCATTGAACTAATATATGTGTGGTTTTGATCAAACTGATTAAGCCATCTCAAGGATATTTACGACCTTTAACTAAGGAATTTGTATTAAACATTGTGATATCTACAATTTCATCAGTGTTTATGAATAATAATATTATAGACGTCAAAGGAATCCAGAATTTATGAACTGAGCATGATTTATGTATTGTTGTTGTGACAATAAATTGTTACATACCAGAGAAAATTTATCTAAAATGTATTGGGCAAGTTTTGGCTTATCTATTTATAGTTTAAGTCTCAATTTCAAGAAGTGCTACGTCCTATGAATCTTGTAATACAGTCCGTTTGCTCTCAGCTTGCCCGTACACTCAGATTATATTATGTAAGACACCACGTCCACATCTATATAATTTCTGTATTTATGTCATCGCCCAAAAGACAAACATCATCTGCATAAGCTAAAATCGGGTGATTGCCATTTAACTTTAGGCCTACCTTGTTTTCCTATTCCAAAGCGAAATTAAACAGTAAAGGCGATAGTGCATCTCCTTGCTTTAGGTAAGCTGTTTTTAATGGCAAACCTATCTGGCATAAATTTTCTTACCATGACTCTGCTATAGGTTTCATTTATACAAATTTTTATCAGCCTAACTAACTTCGTTGGTATCTCAAACTCAATGAGGATATTGTACAATTTGTCTCACGTAACTAAATTATTTTTTTAAATGTATGTATTGATTGAGAACAGACTTAAATTCCCATTTTTTTCTCTAAGATTTACCGAATACAAAATATATTATCAATGGTTGATCTATTTCGACTAAATCTACATTAGTGATCTCCAATGGTCTCGTCCGCATATGAGGTTAATCTTCTTAGAAGTACTGACGAGAGAGAAATTCCTCAATAGTTATTATATTCGGCCCTATCTTCCCTTTTATGGACCGGTGTAATAATAGATTTCTTCCATTCTTCCTTTCTCCAAATCATAAGAATGATCTCTGATTTTAATTAATCCCCATCTGCCTTAATTAATTCTGCAGGAATTTGGTCAACGCCTAGAGATTTGTGTTTTTTAGTTCACCTATAGCTGTTTCTACCTTTGTTAGGGTCCGTTCGGTAACCAATGGCTCTGCTGTGAATATTTCGCTTTCTACACTTTTGGACATTTCCATGTTGGCTACATTTAATCAATTATTTTAAAATGTTTCCGCCTATTCAAAATAATATTCGGAGAAGTGAGAATAGTGCCATAATTGCCCTTAATTAGGCTGTGTTTGTTCTAGGTTGAAACCCTTTCTTGAACTCGTTTATTCCTTTATAGGGATCCTTAACATTTTTGTATTTACTATTTTCCTCTAATTCATTTACTTTGTCTTTGAGATAGTTTCTTTCTTTTTCTTTTTTCGTTCTAGAGGTATCTCGTTTAGCATTGTTGAGATTTCCGACAGTAGTTTCATTCGGATTTTGCATCATTGTAGTTCCGCCTACTTTCTTGCATTTACCGATTTCATGCACTCATCATCGAACCACGGTTTATTTGGTTTCATCAGTTCAAGCGGACCTAATTTTTCTTTTGCGTATATTTTAATATTGGCATATTCCAAATGTCTATTCATATATATTTTTTTTAATTCAGCTGTGTTTATACTCCTTTTAGCTGAGAGGCCATATCAGGAGTTCGGAATGTGTGTCTATACAGTAGGATAGGCCATGGCATTATTGATTGTCAATTTTTTCTATTATTAGTGTATTTTATGGGTAAATTTCAACTGATATTAATTTAAATGGATATGATAAAAGATGAAATGGTGAGGATGATTCATGGTATGTAAATATTCAATTCGGCATTTGCCTTTACGACTGGGGAAACCATGAAAAAACCCATGTCAAATTGGCAGGCCAAGGGATTTGAACCTGGGACCTGCCGAATGCGAGTTCGAGACGTTACCATCTCGGCCACCTCGCTCGGTTCATATAATCTTGTTTCAGCCCTATTTCCACTTTTTTTCTTTTTTAATAAGCCAAGATTTTATGGGGTGAAAATTACAACATTCTACAGTTGAATCGGGAAAGCAATTTTTAACAGTTCTGTGTGTGTAATCTCAAAACCTAAAATTATAGCGGACGGATTAAAACACTTGTTGCATAATGTAGCTCGTCTTTGTATCCTCTCTTAACATATAACACTTCTCGTCTGAAGTAATCAGTAAAGAAAGACGTCATGAATCGTACATACTTTCTTTAAATATTTTCACTACATAAAACGACCCATCTGCTAAAACAATTGAACTGTTTGAACAAGCAGACTCAACTCTTATGGCAAAATTTTGAATTAATTATTATATTCCATTTTAATAACGCTCCTTCGTACGGAGAAATTTAGAAGTAGGCTTAGGCTACCATTATCCAGTGTACTTGTCACAGTGTTCCCAAGTTGTTCGAATGCATTACTTGACGTCCATAAACACCTGTTTCATTTAATCAAAACACAATCCAATTCTTGTTCAAGTGAATTAGCAGCCATTTCATAACTACGGGTGGGGACATTCTAGCATATTAGGTCAACTATTTTGGTTCATTACATGTCAAAAATAATGAATTAGAACTGGTTCTGCATATTCTGTAAAATCTACCATGCTTTCTCCTTCATAACTACATGGAAAGCGTTATTTAAAAATTATTTTGAATATTTAAAATTTGTTTGTCAAAATCTATTACGGGTGGGACATAATTTGGACAATGATTTTAATGATGCAAAACAGAAGTCCATTTGCTGTTCTGCTATTAATGCTACAGTTTAATATTATTAATGAAGGTATAAGGGATTAAATAAAAATTATGAACTGTCTCAAGATTGTCAGAACATCTATTTAATTCTTACAATAATATTTAACAAAACTATCACCATTACGGGTGGGAAAAAAAGTCACTTTTGCTACTTTACATAGTAATTAACCACACACAGTTTTCGAAGTTAATCTTATACCAAATTCTACCTTAAGATGTCTATTTTTTTTTTACAAATCAAAAAGGACATAGCTGATTATTCTTGACTACTTAGTTTTAATGAGTGTTAAAATTATGCCATAAATGAAAAAAAAAAAATAATCAGAACGCAATATTAAGTAATTGGAAAATTTTACACATGAAACAACTTCAAATACGCGTAATTTCTGAATATTCAGTGAACTCTAGGTATTAGACTTTTGACTTCCCAATTAGCCTACACTAATTTTATAACGTCTCTCTTTGAGGGAAAAGTTTATTTATTTATTTAATCAAGAATGAACATTACAGGTATACACCCAATTACAATGTTCATGACTATACTAACAATACATCATGTACTTACAATAACACAAATATGAAGTAGATATAATAAAAAGTAGAAAAGTTAGGATAATGACCAATGTAAGGTAAGAAGTAGGAGAGAGTAAAGAGAATAAGAGAGATAAGGAGAAAGCAAGCATGAAGGATGTAGAGAAAAAATAGAAATGAAATAAGAGTAAAACTAGTATAATAAAACAGTGAAAAATATGTTAGTTGACAACGGTGTTACTATTCACACACAGATTCCTATTTTATGAAATGGCTGATAGGCCCTATACAAAATTTCCCTCATAAATGTGCCACCCTGAATGGTTAAGGGCTTATAACTATAAACAAGAATGCAAACTATTGTTTTCTTCTGGACCTAGTTCCAACCTGAACTGTGTTCAGTATAATTTTCCGTTACTGAAATTCACTAATTGCCGGAAACAAGTCTCTGACTGCCGCAATACTGCATTAATTTAAAACACTTGCAGTGAAAATCTCTTATTTATATTTTACACATCCTGAATTAGGCAGTTAATATTTATGAATGAGAGTTAATGCATTAAATCAAAGTGCGGAGAGATTCGAGGGTTTCCTCCATCAATATTAATACAAAGTAGCATCATGAACTCAGTGAGTGCATATCCGCCTGTTCCGCTCTGCAACCCTCCACTCTATAACTAATAACACACAGCTGTCGTATTCCAAGCATCGCTTTTAGATGAACTCTGCCCAGTCTGTAGGATATCTGTAAACGTTGAAATTATCCAGCAAATTTTCAGAGCCCATTAGTCATGTTGTGTTTCCGAGGAAAAGGCCCCCACCCCCGAAATTGTTAACCTTATTTTACTGGATAAATACTGTACATAGTATTTTTATTTTTGAATCTTCATTGAAATAACTAACAAGGCTTTTCGATAAACTTGACACTTAGTGTAAATTAAGTATAGAGGTTCAAAAATCATAATTATATGGACAGATATTTCTGAGTTGTTCAAAATTTATGAAAATAAGAAAGGAGAAGGTCAAGAAGGAAGAGGTGGAAAAGAGTTGTGAGGAAGGAGAAAAGGTGAAGATGGAACAAGAACTGGAAAAAGAATTAGGGAAAACAAAGGAGGAAAAAAAAGAAAGAAGATAGAAAAGAAGAAAGGACACTGCCGATTTAAAGGGAATTAGAAATAATTAATACAATAATTTTAAAAATAAGCAGGCCCACAATATAATTCATTTAAGTTCGTCCACTATAATTTAACAACCCTCTCCAATATCCTTTCCATCAACATTTATTTATCTATACTGCTCAGCATAGGAATTTGATTTTAAAAATCAATAGCTTTAAATCGTTTTATCGATATTCTTCTATTGCTCTGATATCAGTATTTTCAAATACAATAGAGGACAATACAGGACACCTTGCGATATATCGAGAGACAATAGGCCTATCTTGAGCACCATCTAGCGGCTGAACCTGCTATTACTGAATACAGATGCAGTAACTAAATACAAAGATACCAACCAATTTCTATTAGAGGAGCCGAAGTAGCCAACCTCGGCATGTTATGTATAAGAGATATAATTTTTCTATCTATCTATGGTCCAGAAAAAAATGCTGTTTGAAAATAAATGGCCAAAAAAATTAAACAAAAACGCAACATTGAAAAAAAGAAAGAGATAGAGAGAGTAGTTGTTAGCAACGGCTAAGTTGAAATTTTTGTGTTTTCATTGATATTTTTAGAACAATTTCGGAAGTTCTGTGTTCTGTTTGCTCATTATTATTCTTTTTGGTCCTTAGTGTTTGGTGAAACATTAAAGGGTCATTCTCACGATTGTGGGGATTTTCATCCACTGTTAAGCTGGAATTACAATTGTCACAAAACTGTGTTTTATTGATGTCATCTCGTTTATTATGATGTTAACCTATTCCCAATGAATTGGCCGAGCTCAATGTTAATCACTAAATTAGATATAATTTTTTTAATATCAGTAGGTGCAAATATCAGTCAACTCCGTAACGGAGCGTTTTCCGGTCCTAATATTAACAATTTGAAATATTAAAGCATTTTTATTCATTGTTTCTATAGGTCATCGGCTTGCGATTCACCTTGTATCAATTTTATCTCAAATATTTACTATTATGGACAAAAAAATTAAAACATTTAATTTAGAATATAGAATCAAGATTTTTTAATGCTAAATTTTGTTACTATGGTTTGACTTTTTTGTAAAATAATTATTTTAATATCCCATGCATGCTAAGAATAGAGTGCATAAATGCCTCCTCATTAAGAAAAAGAAATTTAAAAATTAGTGCTAACTATTGCCATTTTACTGCCATTTTACTTATTGTTATGGGGCGGAGACTGCGTTACGGTGTGGACACTTGCGTTATGGTGTGGACATTCATTTCAAGATGTGGACATGTTTTCGATAATGTATTCATATAATGAGGTAAATACAATTAATAAGCTAAATTTAAATTAAATTAACCGTATGCAAGCCAATAAAGGCACCACTGTAACAGTGTTCAACACCGTAACGAATTTCTTCGTGACGGAGTTGACCGTTACGGAGTTGACTTTTTTTTTTTGTTCATAAGTTTTCGAAGTTAAGACTGGCAAAAACGACGATTCATCACATGCTTTATCTTCAAATACAGCCAATAATTCTTTGCTAGACTAAAAATATTTATAAAAATCACAAAATCACACTTTTTTCTACGTTACGGTGTTGACATGCAATTAAGGTACGTTCCTGAAAAATATGGTTTTTTGCTCTTACGCTTCCTACAATCACACAAGGAATACTTTTGTGGTTGCCAAATTGTTGCCATCGTTCTTCCCAATTAACTTATGGCCGTAAGTAATGCCGCAATAGCATAGTTGGCGAAAATTTAATTTCTACGTGCGTTACGGTGTTGACTGGCGTAATGCAGGGACACTCAGTTAAGCACTTAAATAAAAATAAATAACACAGTACAAATAAGAATAAAATAATTATCGTAATGTCATTAATGAGAGTGAGCATACCTTCTGCAGTTCCTGTATTTACAATTTTTTTAGAAGACTTCTCGGTCAATTTTTTAGCTTTCGTACATGCAGTACTTCGAGCTGGGACATTGATTTCATGGGTAATTTGTAGTTCCTGTCAACATTTCAAGCTATTAAATACCACAATATATAAGAATAAAAATATACTTCTTTATATTTTAACTAGATAAATGATGATTACATACGAGTAAATAGTAAAAAGGGAGGAAATTTCTAATTTACGAGACTGGCAAGGTTGGGACACGAAATTCCCCACAATCGGAAGAATGACCCTAAAACATTGCAGTTTATATGTGTTTTGAGTATTTTAATTTGCCCCCAAGTTTGCAGGTTGTGCCACCAGGAGTGCTGCAAAATCTGTCCCTCATTCTTTTTTCCATTGCCAAAGCAGTTAAGTGTCCGGTATTAGACCTACCCTATATTGTATTTGGTATTTGTAACCTAGTAGACTATTGTAACGACCGTTTCTTTACGTGAGATGCGACGTTTCTTATAACAAGAAATTTGGTCGTTAAATCCGGGAATCCTTATCAGTCTCATCTTCGTCACGCACGCGGCATACAACCTACACGGGGTGCTACGCAGACCGAACACTAACAGGAAAGAAGCACTGTTAATATGCGATTGAATTATTCATAATCTGAATTGAGACAATGTAAAAATTCATTATTCATTAAGTTACAAAGCTTGGCGTTACTACGGTTACGCTAATGACAAGCGAGTCTACATACTGACAAAATTCTTCGCGGTAATTTGTATGAGAAATAGTACTTATTAAAAAATTATTATACATTTTCGGTACAAAAGTTAGGTTAATTTTGATGTAATTTCGCACAAAATAAAATCAGGTAAACTGATGTAACCAAGTGCCAGAATGATTTCGTTTAATCAGTGATAATTGCAATATTAGGCTATATGCAGAAAATAAGTTATTTTTTTCATCAGTTTCCGAGTTAAGCTCCAGATCGATTCATTAAGCAGGACTTACGGAATAAACACAGGTCTAAAGTTTGTAATTCATACTCGTAAACACTGATATTAAGAAATTCTATGAAGAGAATGTGTTATGGTTTTAAAATGCGATGTACTACGCATATGCAAGAAAGTAAAAGGGTTACAGAAATAGAAAAATGTATATACGAATTCATTCCAATTAATATACTATGTATAAAAAAAAATTATTTTTTTCGAAGTTTGTCAAAAAAATCTGAAAATGCATATTTTAGATTCATAACTCGTAAATGAAGAATTTCAGTCTTTACATAACATGGCATGCTTTCATTTAATCAACGTCTAGCAATCTGTTGTAGTGCTTCCTATAACTTTATTTTTGTATTTGATCTCTGAGCTAAGCTCCAGATCAATCTATTAGTTGCCCGAAAAGTCATTCAGAAGTTTTCTCAACTTCTGTCAATGGATGTACGGAATAATGCGGTACTAAAGTGGGTATTGCTCTTTTACAGAGGCAAGGAAAGGATGAAAAATCGTAGACGTCTTTGTGGACCACGTAACTATCGATATACATTTGTTTTCTACTGTTGATATATTGCTTATTATTATCATATCCTATACAAAGAATTGTTTTCGAAATTTAGATGTCTTTTGAGGGGAATATAGGCTACAAATTGGTTTTAATGATACGTTCTACTTTATATCTTCAATTATTAAATGGGTTTACACTATAGGAGTATTGCATACTAGCTTACAATAATAAAATCAGGTAAACTGATATAACAAATTGCCAGAATGTTTTTGGTGAATCATTATAATTCCAATTACGATATGCAGAAAAAAAGATTTTTTATCAGATTAAAATAGACTAGCGTCAGCAGAACTACAGATTTGTAATATCTTGACAATCGCGCACTCACATAAAAAAAAAAAATCCATATCAAATCGGCCGACTCCGGGATTTGATCCAGGGACCTCCAGAATACGAGTCCAAGATGTTACCATTTGGCCAGCTCTGTCAGTTTGGCGATCTAGTGTGATAAGCATAAGTGAAATAAAAGTGTTATTTATCAAATCTAAAATGTATTCTAACTTGAAATTCAGTGGAAAATAACTCCGCTAATTATTTCACAGTAATGTACCTTCTGGGTAACGTCCAAATACAGGATTACCTACCTTCTGTATTTAACAGTATTCATGTAGTACTCAAATTCAACTTTATCAACGAAGTAAACAAACATCTGACTGCATTGCATCAAAGCCCTCAATGATAAAAAAAGAAAATGCGGCATTGTATCTCAGCTGTTTGTTGACAGATATTTATGATATGAATTTGATTTGATAAATTCAAGTAATTTTTAGAAATTAAATAATTTTTCAAGGGAAGGAATGGTTTGTTTGGATTTTTATTGTTTGCGATATTTCCGGGATTAAATTATCAATATTATACAGCTGGTGCCCGCGGATTCGCCGCCATTATTAATTGACTCCAGGATTTTTAAGAAATTTACACTAGCAGTTTATTAAAAATGTTTGTGGTTCAGAGCTATGAAAATTGTAAGTAAAAATAAAATTAGAATATTTGTTCATTGTGTTCATTTCACGTAGGCCTTATATAGTAAAGAAACTGTTTTCCTAATTTTATACCACTGCCTTCTAGACTGTATCACTCGTGTTTACTCGTGTATACACTGCCTGTCCAATACGGCTAATTTTGCGTACTCGGCGACATTACAGATAGCAGCACCATTCACACCCAGATTGCTTCTTGTTTTTTGCTACGACATTGTTGATTACGTAGTGCTGTCACCGCCGTCTCATAATCACTGCCTTCTAAACTGTATTACTCCTCGAGACGGCGGTGCTCATAATATAGTCTATCAATGCGTCTAATTAATTTACATTTATTTTAATTATTGCTCCAAAATTCCATTTCAAGGTAAGTGTCATATACTGGAATAATATTATGTTCTAAACAAATAACACAAGTATCTGTGTCTGTTTAATGCTTATTTTGACGCAGCAAACGCATAGAAGCAATGTACGGTAATGTATAGGGCAATGCCTTCTAGACTCTGTTACTCGTGTATTCTCGAGACGGGGGTTGTATAGGTGGCGGTTATTGCTGCCATCTGGGTGTGAATTGTGTCGCCTCTACTGGAGAAATTATGCAATTGAGCAATACTCTAAACTCCATGTTAAAATAAAGCATAGGACAGGCAGTGTAATTCTCGAGACGGCGGTGTTTTATACTATTCGTGAAAGTTTCGCTGATTGGTTGGCCTCGAGCCAATCAAAATGCTTCGAATTGTCGGAGAACGAAGATTACATTATAATAGATGTACTCGTTATTTCGGTACCGGTCAACCGATTTGGTCCAAATTCAGTAGGCTTCTTTCCCTATAAGTAATAAGTGCGTATACCAAGTTTCATGTAACTCCGATAAAGCGTATTTGAGTTATCACACCTTTTTATATATATTTCCATTAAAATAGGCACTAAATTGGGCATTACTCCGATACCGGTCAACCGATTGGGTCCAATATCAAAAGGGTTCTTCCCATGGACGTTATAAATGCGTATGTCAAGTTTCATAAAAATTCGATAAAGCTTATTTGAGTTATGCCACGTACAGACACACGGACAGACAGACAGACAGACAGACATTTTCCGTCCCCCACACAACCTCATAAAATACCATTCTGGCACTTAATAATACAACTTCGGTATTATTTAGTATTAAAACCAGTTAGACTTATGGCTCATGTGGTATAAGATATTGAATATTTCTACAAAAACACATCATCCAAGGAATTTTAGGATATTCTCTTTGTACATTTTAACAATTCTTATCAGAAAGCCATTAACACTTGCCTTGCCTGTAGTTATAGATAAACCGATGGGACATAATTTCCTTGCTACGTACCGAATATGGCAGAATCCCATTGGGAACCAAAATATGTCTACAGTTGTTTATTGAAAATATAAAGTAAATTCACGTGGAATGGGTTTATTCCTAAATTCATATCTGATATACAGCAAAAATAAATTTTTACTTAAAATTGTTTCTCCTCATAATTATAATATACCGATCGTCCAGCTGAGTTTCGCGCGACTTTCCGTTCGAACAGCTATTATATATATATATATATTTTAGTTTAGCCTCATTGCTATCATAATACCGTGTTATTAATATTGCATTTATTACTATATGAGATTTAAAATGCTTCACCACTTATTTAATTATATGTTATTTTCATATATTCTGGTCATATGCAGCTTATGTATATCCAATCGCTGCGTAGACCTACAATTTTTTTTTTTAAATCAAAGAAGCTACAAATATGAAGATGTTTCAGTGTCAATTTAGATGAAAAACAATTGCATGTAGGTGCGATAAAATGAAAATAACTTGCGATTGGTCGAAATTCCACATATCTTTACACTAGATTGATCAGTGATACATGAGCTAAATAATCATTAGTAGGGAAGGCACTTAATGACCATAAAATAGTGAAAAAAATGCATTTATGACTAAAAATAGCGGAAAAATGGAAAAATTTAAAAAAATAACCAATAAATTTTCCATTATTACTTATATTTAGTTTTTTAAAAGTAATTAATTGCTAAAAGCATTTTAATGATTAAGTGCGTTATGTGTGATTTTACAATATAAAACATTTATTTTATTAAAAAAAAAGTAAATCTTTACTACTTGGACACCCTTAGCGAAAAAAAAATCTTTCTGTACTGGCATGGCCATCGAATTGCCCCTAGCAAATATGTGCCATTTAAAAAGAAAGAAAAAATAATTCTTTATTGCTACAAGACAAACTGATATGGAGTTTACAATAAACTTTAATTAAAAAGAACTATGAACACTTGGCAGAGATTCTCAAATAAAAACGAATGTCTGTTGTCTGAAAGTAACGATATGTACATGGAAAAGTTCATCTCTATTTCCACTAAAATGACAAAAAAAAGACCTTAAAATGTCGAAAATTACCTAAAAATGCAGAAAATTACCTAAAAATTGCCAAAACTGACCTATCTCTTGAAAATGACGAAAAATGCAAAATAAAGCTAAAAAATTTAAAAATAAATTGCCCTTATTTAATCTATTATTTGAAGATACATATTTATATAGGCCTATATTCAAGCTATCTTTTAAATGTTATATAAAAAAGATGCAAAATCATCAAATGTCTTGCCCTAAATTCATTACAATTAGTGCACGGAAATGGTAAGCAGCAGTAAACTACTAGCCCTATGAGCAAAATACAGGCCTAGTTCTAGAGATATTCCTATGTTGCTATGACTTACCTACGAAAAGTAAATAGGCCTGTATTTTATAATCTAAACATTTCATTGATTTGGTTGTTTGGCACCTCGAAATGGGTGACCACTTTTATAGGATGTAGATGGTCGGTTAATAAAACATAATTCATACTGCGAGTATTTCCTCTGCATGCCACTTCCGGCGTATGATCGAGCAGTGTGTACTAGTTCCTTCCATCTCTCCATATTTCCCACGAGCGAACCTCGGCGGCTGTGATTTAAATTTAAATGCCACCGCTAACTATTTTGTTTCCTGGGCTCATGTGAATTTTTTAACCGTCACGTCCTACAAAATGCGACCCTTCTCATGAGGGATAGAGTCCTAAAGTGAGAAGGTGAACATATATTAGAGGGTGTGCTATGAGCATGACATAGGCAACTTATGAATTCACATTTCTTTAAATTCTTTATTCTTTTATACAGGAAAGTCCTGTGCGATTAAACAGATGCTTAAAACAATATATTAAAATCAACGACTTACAATGATAAACAGGCTAAATGGTATTTTCTTACTTCTACCATCCGATGTAACTGAGTGATTTGACTTTTGGTTGTATCTTCATCGGTTATTCTTTCCCAAAGAAAAATTCATAGAAAGTTAAACTGATAAAAAGGATTGATACAACGAACCATCACTAGAGCTTTTAAGCTGATCTACATCTACTGGGCATCCTATATATTTATTATACACTATTTTATATAATATGACGATCTGTTGATATAAATAGAACAATTTTAACTACTCTACAATGTACATAATAAGAATAATCTACAGGCAATAGTATAAAATTATGTAACAACTTTTAATCTAACTAACAATGTTGGGGTTTACCACTTTCGTTAAGGTAATAGGCCAATGTAGGCCCATGTTTTTTTTGTATGTAAGTATTAAAAACATGGGCCTACATATAATATCATAGTTGAGATAACTAAGAAAAATAAGAATTTAACAAAAGCAAAATCTCCCTAAGTCATTTTATATATAAAAAAAGGATATAGTTCCTTTATAGGACATTCATTTTTAAATATTTTTTTTTAAATCAAAGTTTCGCAAGAAAACATTTTTAAAATAAAATCTATCCTTAATATTTAAGTAATACAAACCAAATTATAGGGGTGGTAAAAGGAGTCCGACAAAGTCCATATCCCAAAAATTAAATTAAATACAATACACCGTTTGCCCGCAAGGGGCCTGCACAGGCAGACAGGCATAAGCTAACTCTGAAAACGCCTTTTTCGGCTTTTAGGCACCGTGGAACTTTCTTCCAGTGTTACGTTGATTTCGAGTTTTTTCATGATCACTTTAGATTATTTCCTGTATGCTATGCTATGGGAGAAAGTAGGAGAAAATGATTGTAAAATTTTAGTCCCTGAAATATCTTACTTGATAGCTATGATTTTGAATTTAATGTTTGTGCTTTGACAAATTCATTCTGAAATAAATGTGTTTTATTTTCTTGTTCAGGTTATTTGGTGTGTTATTTGTACGGTAATAATTTCTTAGTTCTTATTTTAATTTTCACCTTTTCCTCCCCTAAATAATGGTTGCGGAATTAAAAGGTTTAGCCCTTCGGGGTGTAACAATGTTTTGGAATGCAAGGGTTATCTATTTTCTCGGCAGCGGTTTATACTCGATTCCAGCCTGATGCCTCATTCTGAAAACCCGTCTTGCAAAAACGCAGTCAATTTGTGGTTTTTTTTAAAGTCATTTTGTCGTATGTGTTAGTTTTGTGATTTCTGGAAGTGAGAAATCTTCAGGATCATATTTAAGTCGTGGGAAAACATCTTACTTTGGGTCGAGTATCCATCAAGGCAATATGTAGGGAGATCTTGCTTTCTATTTCAGGCTACCATGCAGAAATGTGGTATTTTTTGTAAGTCTTGTGTTTAATTTAGTCCTTAGTTTTCAATTACTTTCGACAGTTCCTTCCTATGGTCCTAATTTCAGGCTAGTTTAGAACGTTTTGACGTAATATTACGGCACACTTTTTAGCCAATTTCCTCTTTCTCTACGCAGACTATTGTCAATTGATGATACATTGAGTTTCTGTTTGTTTTATCTTGTCCCTGGGTCTGTATTTATTTCTTTTTGTTTTATCTTCTTTGATTCAGCATTTTGAAGAATAATAGCGTGTTATAAGGTTCTTGTCCGTCCCCCCTTCCTTTCAGGCACGATGCTTAACCTCCAATTTAGCCTTAAAACTATATTTGTTTATGTTAATGATTTATAACATTATGCTCAAGCTAAAAATAAGTCTTGTAAACACAGTAGATTCCCGCAATCCAGGCTAGATGGGCCCGGACCCTGTCCGGATCAACGAAAGTCCGTATTAAACGGAATTTGCCTTAAAATGTACGTACTGTATTGTAATACAAGTTTTAGATGGCTAAAACTAGAAAAATCGATGTTTCATAAATATAAATTTTCCTTACAACTTAATTTTAGATTTAATAGAACTGTGTACGTAGACATAAGTCTTTAATCAACGAACTGACGTGGGTTTAAAATTCAAAATATATTGATTGTCCGTCCGTCCTGATGTCCGGATGAGCGGGATCCAGATTAGCGGGACCCTACTGTACATGGGAAATTCTAATATTCTGGGTAAGCAAGAATAGATTTTCTGTTAGTTTTAATTGTGTACTGTTGTTTATTTATTTTTACTTATTTCCTTCCTGTAAGTCCAGTGAATTGTCTTGCAAGTATAATTCGTAATTACTAGGGTTCGGATGTTTATGACGTGTCATATTTTTATCCTGATCTCAGTTCTCGCCACAAACACAAATTAAACACGAATTGCTCGCTTGTTATCCTAATCTGGCCGTTTTTATTTTGCATATATAATAAAGTCATATTTTGGTCTTTTGTGGTTTTGGTCATATTTCGGTCATATTTGTAATTTAACGTCATATTTCAGTTATAAATTCTTTAAAAGAGCACAATTATGCAGTGTATGTACTACACGGTCGAGTTAAATTTGAACTTTATTTAATTAATTTAATGTTTATGCCAAATTAATAGTAACTTGAGTTTTAAAATTAATTCAATTGTTCATATTTTATAGAGAAACGCAAAGTCTATAAAATGTTATTTGGAGCTGATGAAGCGAGCAAACAGTAGCAAATTCTTTAAAAATAGAAGTTCATTAAAGTAAAACTGTAAATCAACTGTAAAATTGTTAGAAAGTGATTATCTGATTAAATTAATGTGATGGAAGACTTTAGTATCTTTAAACGTTTTAAATTGGAACATTTATTTTTTGAATTTACATAGTTTTAGTAGGTCATATTTAGGATTTTTTGATCATATTTAGTCATTTTTAAGGTCATATTTGCAGTCATAGTTTCCACTTTTTTAGGTCATAAATCTCCGAACCCTAGTAATTACTATTAAAGGCAATCTAGCAGGCCAGTCATTTTGTAGTCCCTTTTTAGTTTTCAATCAATTATTTATCTTCTCTCAAGGTATGGAGACAGTGAGGGTAACATGCTTTAAGTGAAGCTCTATTCTGTGCAGGTAGCAGTAAAGGCCTACACAACTTGCATCACACCTTTCAACCCATGAGACTTTATAGAAGATGTGAACCTACCCATGTACAGTGAGACAGTAATCAGCTGAAAAGTACCAAGAACACGCAACATGCATTATATCCCGCAATCTCAGCACAGAATTCCCACGTCGGCGACTGTGATTTAGTTTTTGAAATACAGCATCGGTACTGTACCGTAACTAGCAACTCCCAGTCTCGTGAGCACTTCCTTTCTGATGAAAGAGTTTTTCAACCGTCATTGAAAATAGAACGTTACATAAAAAAAAGTCCAGCTGATGTAATAGTGGGGTAATCTTCATGATTATAATAGTTTTTATTTATCTGAGAATAATTATGGCCGTTCTGGTTAAAACGGCAAATTATAAATTAATATCTGTCATTTTCAGGTTCTACACACTACAGTCAATTTACTGAATCCTTCTTGTTACGATCTTCAAAACATTCTTGAATTTGCAATCATAGGACATAAAATGTCTTTTCTCAAAGTGGAATTACTTTGTGCAAGATTTTATACACTTAAGAAGTAGAATAATGATCAATTAAAAAATATATATATTTTCTCTTTATTAGCCTTTAACTCGGATTCAATCGAAACTATTACGGTGTAAGAGCTCTTATGATATTATTAGGGCCCGGATTTTTAGGTTTTCTTATATGCTGTATTAGTTTTTTTTTTTTAATTTAGTAAAACTTTTTTGTTTGTTTTAGTTTTTAAAATTTTCAGGTAAGTTTTAGGTTTCACAATACTAATTACAACAAACCCATTGAAAGAAATGTATTCATTAATTATATTCATGGCCTCGAACCAAAAAAATATGGAAACACTTTTTGCTTCATTTTCAACAGTTTATAGTTTAAATATGGAAACACTTTTTGCTTCATTTTCAACAGTTTATAGTTTATACAATTAATTTTATAATCACCCTGTCATTTTCAACTCCACCACTAAACTCAATAACAACGTTTTTCATTTAATCAACCCACTTTTCTTAGGTAGAATACTTTACATTTGGCATCTTGCTAGAGCCATCACTGTTAATAAACTGCAAGCTTCTTAAGATGTCTATAATGACAAAATGCAATGCCATATTTTCCTTAGAAATGTACTGGTAAAAAATCTATAACGGTCAAGAACTTTTAACTTTTTAACATCTATACATTGTATGCAAGAATACATAATTTAACTATCGGTATTGTCTATATAAAAAACTAAATGTGTAATATTATAATGTAAAAAGTTTTATCCCAACTTACCACGTGATATAAAGGAACATTCTATATGCATTTCAATTATTATATCAAATTAAAATTTTACGTAGTGTAAGTTTTGTAACCACATGATTTTGTAATTTTCGTAACTTATTTTTTCTCATGAAGTGACCCACAGCGTTTATACAAACAAATAAACTGCCTCCCATTGGAGGTAGCACAGTGGACTCACTATAGCCTACTACAACATTATTATTGCTCTGTCTTACTTTCTCGATATCCCTACAGAATTATAGCTTTCCACAAGATTGAGAATATTTAAACAGAAATCAATTCATGTTATATCATAATTAAAAAGGCTGTTGGTAATATATTAATACAATTATTTAAAAAAAAATCATAGCACTTTAACGCTGCTGCAAAGTGGTATTCTTCAGTGTAAGCTGGAAACTAATTGATGGCCGCTTGGGATAGACAAGCTACCTCCACAGCTTCTGTTTTGTTCTCCACGACAAACAACAGCATTCAGAAGCCTCCCAACAAATTAGCTGCTCTTTTACAATTCTGTACGCTGAATACTGGACGGGAGAAGCGCAGCACCTTGCTACGCACAAAAAAGGAAGGATAAAACACGTTTTATACACGTATGGTGAGGTAAATTGCAAATATTCGTTTGTTGAAAACATAGTACGAACCAGGGTTGTTAGATGTATGATAAAGATCATATGCATACCATAATCAAATGCTGGGTATGATATATAACCCTAATAGAAGAATCATACGCAAAAATATGAGAATTTCGGGTTATGAGTTATTTTATCTTCAGAATAGAGAAACTTCTTCAAATTGTGTGCAGAACGGGCAGAAGATAATATCTATTACAATAAAAAATAAGACCAGGCAAACTGATATAACAAAGTGCCAGAAGGAGTTAATATGCCATATTTAAGAAAATATTGAGTTTTAGACCACGGCTTCTTGAGAAAGTTTGATAAGCATACGCAGAGGCGTAACGAGGGTTTGGGGGTTTGAACCCCCCCACCCCCATTGATTAAAAAAAGGAAAACTGTACAATTTTTTTAAGTCTGCTTATAAATTATTTAATACGAGTATAAAGCGTGGGAAGCTTAAAACTCGTTATTGTGCATCTTAATTTTTAAAATTTTCCGGGGGAGGACCCCCGAATCCCCCTCTCCCTGGAGGGTATTCCATACCCCGCCCCCATATGGTCGGCCTGGTTACGCCTATGAGCATACGTGAAGGAATAAGTGAAATAACTAGAATACTAAAGAACGAATTTACAACTCATTCTTCACGTCAACAATAGGCCTATTCCTTTATTTTGTCAAAATTTCTGAAGCCGTGCAAATACGCCACAAAACATGTCAACGTTTATTTTGGAGGGGATAAATAAAAAATCTGAACGTTTTGGAAATCCCATTGGTTACAAGCTAAAAGTCTGCCAAATTTCAAAGTTTCCAGCTCATCTGGAAGTGAGTAAACATCAATATTAGAAAGCAGATGATTAGACTGTCGTAGATGAGAATGACATCATGGGTATCCAGCCAGATTTTCTATACTTATGGTGCAGCCAGAAAGACAGGGAAGACAATTACCTAAATACCATAGTTAGTGCAAATCAGTTTTTCCTTCTTCTTCTTCTTCTTCTTAATCCGGTATTCATGACTGCTGACGCTGTCTTCCGGAAACCAAACGCCACTCTTCTCTGTCTTTCCACTGCTCTGGCTCTATGTGTCTTGAAATCATTGCTTTCTGTACTCCTTCTATTCATGTCTTTGCTGGACGTCCTCTTTTCCTTTCCATAATTTGTAGTGGAAGTCGATCCTCTGTCATTCTTTTAACATGTCCGTACCATTGTAGTCTTTTCGTCTCTATTATATCTATGATGTCTGGTTCTTCCTTCATTTCCATAATTTCTTTTATCAGTTTTTCCTACAAGCGTTTATATTTATTCTGTATCTTTCCCCTGTTCATTTGTTTCACATCATCTGTTCAGCTTTATAACAGTTTGTGTTCTTGGCTTAAGGGAACCGTCCTATGATATTTAGAAACTCTACATCTTTCATACAATTTTCTTAACTTTTTACCTGATCTTGGAAGTGTTTACCACAAAAATCCTAAAATTTTCAGAGATGTAAGTTTATTAGAATTTGAGGGAAAACATATAGGCCTAATTTATGGTCTTTCATGTGCGGTGCAGTGTTCAAATTTTTGGAACGAAATTGCAGATTCCTATGTTTATTGTCTATTGTTCATTGAATGAATCACTTGTAGGGCTTTGAATCGAGTTATCGAAACGAAACGTTATGTTCGACTTTAAAATATAACGTTTTGATTTCAATACTTTAGCCAAAACGGTATACAAATTAATGATATCGATACAAAAATCTTCCGATTGATACCTCTCACGTACGTAATGATAGTATTCGCATTCAAAAGTGCGATAGGCCTATTCAGTTACCGCTGTGTGGCAGCTCGATTGCTGATTGGCTGTCTTCGAGAGCCAAACAAAATGCTTCGGGGTACCGGACAGAAAACTTTATCATATAGCTTTAACATTAAAATAGTAGAATTTTTAGTGGATCATGTTATTAAAATCATGCTTAGTATACATATTCTTTACCTGCTTTCGATGAGAGGATTGCTAGTCTTCTGGTGTACAGTGGCCTCGGTCTGCACCAAGACCGCTCTTCACCTCTAAAAAGAGGCCCCTATCTATGCTCCTTTTCTAAGTACTACTTTCGTTAATACCTTGAGGTGTCCAGCAGTATTAGGAATGGAACATACAAAGACTACACTTCAAAATTCCTTGCCAAAGCAAAGAATTGTGAAGTGAAGGTCTGAATCATAGTGTTGTCTTCCTCAGCTTGTTCTTGATTTAGGAAAGTTTTTTTCTTGATGTCACAAACACTAAATAAAAGCACATACACTATCTTCTAGTCTTCTTGTTTCTTGATATAGGAAAGTTCGTACGCACATCACTATTATACACCGATCAACACCAAAAAAGTAAAACTCGATGCTGGATAGGACTACTCCGTGATGGCTTCGACAATCTGCAATTAGAGAAAAATATTTTGTAAGCTAAATACCAACTGTAAGCAAAGCAAAAGAGATAAAATAGTGAATATTAGATGACGAGTAAACATTCAATCCCTTCACCCCTCCCCAGAAATAATGATTTTGTATTTTGTTGGGTTGTTGAAATTAAGTAGGGTATACCTAATGAAATGTTCACAGAAAATGGAAAGGTAGTTTTTAATATGGACGTACATAATCCCCATTGTCAAGCCAACAGCGATGAATAGACTAAGGTGTCAGGGGATAGAATTATTTACGATTTCTAACATAGTGAGTATATCACAAAAGATTTTTTAATTTAAAACCGCTATGCTCCAGGCTTAAATTTGGCAGTAGTATTTTTATATTTCCTGTTATACGTTCATGTGGTAATTTGTGGCGTTAAGCCAGATACAACTGAGCTCTAATTACTGAAGCAGTTTCTAAGGGGATCAGCATGTGTACCAGTACCAGTAGTATTTCACCGTCCCCTCCTCCCGCTAAGCTTACGCTTCACCTGTACGGCTACTATTATCACTGCTGGATTGTAGTTCTGAAGGTAGTGTGAAAACGTAAATAGAAAACCCCCATCATAGGCTTAAATAATATACAGCATTGTTTGGGAGGCAGGTTCAGAATGTTGTACTTAGAAGCTAAGTACCCTAACAGTTAGGCCTATATGATTAAAAAATAAAATCAGGTAAACTGATGTAAAAAAGTGCCAGTATGTTTTTTTAATCAGTTATGACTGCAATTATGATATACAGAGTATGTTTTCTTCTTAAATTGATTCCCAAGTTAAGCTCCAGATTTATTCATTAAGGAGGGCTTACGGAAGAACAAAGGTCTAGTTTTTTTAATCAGATTAAAATCTTATAGCATCAGCTGAACTGTACAGAATTGTGATATATTGACAATCGCACACTCACATAAAAATACAAAAAAAAAAAGGGAAATTGGCCGGTTTCGGGATTTGAACCATGGAACTCCAGAATGTGAGGCCAAGACGTTACCATTTCGGTTACCTGGGTTAGTTTAACGGTCTAGTTGGATAAGCGCATGTAAAACAATAGTGTTTTTGGTCATAGCTACGTGTATTTTAATTTCCAAAGCCTTATAATATTACAGTAAAACAATTGACTATGTTGTCAAGATAACTGATTTGCTTTTTTTATATATAAATTCTTTCGAATACGTATATTATCATAAAATAGGCACTAAATTGAGCATTACTCCGAAAAGGTCAACCGATTTCATCAAATATCAATAGACGTCTTCCCATGAACATTATAAATGTGTATACCAAGTTTCATAAAAATCCGGTAAAGCGTATTTGAGTTACCGCGTCTTTAAAATAGACACTAAATTGGGTTTTACTCCGGTACTGGTCTACCGATTTGGTCCAATATCAGTAGACGTCTTCCCATGTGCATTGTAAATGGGTATACAAAGTTTCAGGAAAATCCAATAAAGCATATTTGAGTTATCGCGACTTCTCATATATTAACATAAAAGGCACTAAATTGGGCATTATTCCGGTACTGCCCAACCGATTTGGTTGAATACCAACAGACCTCTTCCCATGGACATTATAAATGCGTATACGAAGTTTCATAATTATCCAATAAAGCGTATTTGATTATTGCGCCTTTAAAATAGACACTAAATTGGGTTTTACTCCGGCACCGGTCAACACATTAGGTTCAAATTCAATAAGGCACTTCTCATGGACGTCATAAATGCGTGTACCAAATTTAATGGAAATCCGATACAGCGTATTTGAGTTATGGCGCCTTCTTATTAGAAAAGCGCCATAATCTATTAAAATAGGCACTAAATTGGGCATTACTCCGGTACCGGTGAACCGATTTGGTTCAATATCAATAGGGTTCTTCCCATGGACATTATAAATGTGTTATCCAAGTTTCGTGAAAATCCGAAAAAGCGTATTTGAGTTATGGTGCGTACAGACACACGGACAGACGGACAGACGGACAGACAGACAGACAGACAGACAGACAGAAATACATTTTTTCGTCCACCACACAATCTCATAAAGTACCATACTGGCACTTAATAATTAGGTATATAATAATTCCACTGTACGTATGATATTTGTCAGGTAGATTGTATGATTTATTTGTCGTGAGTTTATTAACAACCCTGGAACGAACTTAAAGGCACGATCTAAAGTTTTCAGCCAGATCTTCGGTACTGGTATTATTAAATTTATTCAGTGCTCTTTTTCTAAAGAAAGTTTGGCGTACTCTCGCACTTGATATAATACACCGACAGTTACTGAAATTTTCAATATAGGCTAGCTGATTATTTTAAACGGTCGAAGAAATTACAACTATATAACTACATTGTAATTAATATTACCTCGCATTAAAATAGTTTCCAAATTGGCATTAGTTAATGGCTGCAGGAGTCTTCACGCCTTCCTGCTTTATTTCTGGTATCAGTATCAAGATGTCTGCCTTCCATAAACCAAGAGTGTACATGTAACCCATAGGTTGGAACAACTGCAGTAGAGGACCAATCAATTTAATGAACATTGGATTGCTGACGGTAGAAAGATGAAATGAAGCTCTTGTAGGAGTGATAATTATATTCATTCGCAAAACACCATGTTAACATTCACTAAATGAATGTGGTAATACATTTCGCTGCATTGAGAAGGAGGCGGGATGCTAGCATTTTCTTCTCCATCAAATAATCCCGAAATACTCTCTCTGGAAGGCCAAAACGACAATATAAGGTTTTTATTATTGTTTCACCATATGTTGGCAAACTTTTAAGTTCTCAAACATCGTGAAAGTTGCTTTGCGGACAGAATAGTTTAGGGGTATGCATCCCTCAACTATCACCAAGAAAGAAAAGAAAAACACTGAATTTATATAACCATTTCAGAGAACCTGAATTGAAGGTAAGAATATATACGAAGTATATCATCAGTGGGCGCTAAGTTTGAAATCGGTGACAAAAATTCAAATAGAATAGGTGATTTCTTTAAATGACAATCATAACACGTGCAAAATAATCCTCACAGTTTACGTAAAATAGTACTCTACTAACCTGTTTTCATAGGACTTTTGAGGTGACGAATTCATACGTCAGAAGCAATGAAAATGTTAAGTACGGAAAATCAGCTACATTTCACTTCAGATATTTACCGGTACTCTTTAAATAGGCCTACTGTGCATGCATTTTTAGGAGCATGGAACAACCTCCATGTATTAAATGATATACTTTAACATACAATTATTGAGTTCGATTAATAAAATTTAAAAAAAAACTGTATTTCTCAAATAATGTTTATAAATAATTTTGTGACTAGATTTTTCAATGTTCATATTATATTCTTTAGGGTATATTATGTACAATAATCTATCTAAATATATAAAAATGAATGTATGTGTGTGTCTGTCCTTTATGCATTATTACACCATTCATCCGATCGCCATGAAACTTTGGGAAGTTGTTGGGTACATTCCCGGGAAGGTTTCTGTCATACTACATTTTTAATTTTTGCTTTCGTTCGTGAGTTATGAGTGAAAAACGGGCAGAAAACGTGTATTTTTTGCGTTTTCGAAGCATCAGTTTTCAGTAATACATTTCAATGTCAAATCAATTACAGTAGGCTTTGGCTATTTTTGTCATACCTTGGACATAAAACCATCGCGATCGCTTGAATGTTGTAGCTCACGCTGGTCGATTCATTTGTTTATATGTCAAGGCACGCAGACAAATGAAATTTTCAACCTACGCCGAAGGGGATTATTATTATTATTATAAGAGGGATAATCAATATAGGCCTAAATATGGTCAAACGTTGTTCGATTTGGACGATACTCACTATACAGGGGTTTTCTGGGCCAAGGATCTCGAATCTGAGGTCGCTTTTACCAGGCGATGCTACCTAATCGTGGTATGTAATTCACGTGATTTAGGTGTTAATAAATATAATGATTTAACTATTATGCTCTTAATTGTTAATTTTTGAAATAATTATCGCGGGCGATCGCTTGATTTTGTAAGTCCATCCTGGACGATTCATTTGTTTAGAATATCAAGGCCCGCAGACGTATGAAATTTTCAATCTACACGGAAGAGGGATATTCAATATAGGCCTAAATATGGTCAAACATTGTTCGACTTGGACGAAACTCACTATGCAGGGGTTTTCTGGGCCAGGGAACTCGAAACTGAGGTCGCTTTTACCAGGCGACGCTATCTAATCGTGGTATGTAGTCCACGTGATTTAGGTGTTAATAAATAGGCCTATAATGATTTAGCTATTATGCTCTTAATTTTTAATTTTTGAAATAATTATCGTGAGCGAAGCCGCGGGCACACGCTAGTATGTAATAAAATTCTAGTTAAAAGGCAAGGGATTTGGACAGTCTAACTGGAAAAAGCCTGAAAGCTGATGTATGAACAGTGAAATACCTAGGCACAATTTAAAAAAAAAAAAAAAACACACACACAAGCAAGTAAAACAAGTACTTTATTTAAGTATTTTAGAGTTATGTGCTTAAAGAGCAGGTGCTTTTCCAGTCATCTACGCATCAAAGGCTTCTATTAATCCTTATATACTTATTGTTGGTGTAAAATACTGATACTTTCGATAATGGCCTAAACCTTGAATAGTGACGATTAAAGACAGGATTTCCATGCAAATGAATATTTTATATAAGCTCGTTACAATTCTCATATTTTCTAAATATCCATTTCATGTCTTAGTGATTCCAAATAATTAATAGTGAAAAACATTTTTTACAACAGAAACAGAATGCGATTTTACTAGGGCTGAAAATCGATTAACATTCTTAATCGAGTTAACGCTTGACTTTAATCGATTAATCGACCGATTAATCGACTGATTAATCTACAAACAATTCAGTATTTTAAACGAAACCAAAGTGTACATTTAATATTGTTCTACACGTTTAATAACTACTACACTACAGATAATCAGATGAAATCCTGAATTAATGAATACCATTATTAGTTTACTACTGAAAAATATATACAAAACTTACATTTCCGGTTACTTTTTCAGCCAAGACTTGAGACACACGAGTTTGTTGAGATTTGAATGTTCAAGACACGATCGTAGCTTTTTTTACACTGTGAAAGGAGTTTGGTCATTTGCCCCTATTCTCGAAAAACGTTTTTCAGAATTCGACTAAACCGATTAATCGGAAAATGTAATTGATCGACGATTAAATATTTAATCGATTAATCGGGCAGATTAATCGATTAATCGGTACAGCCCTAGATTTTACAGAGACATGCAACGGCAACCTTCGATATACAGTAGAGTCCCGCTATTCCGAAAATCCGCCTATTCCGAACGCGTGAGGGAGAGGGATAGGTAGGGCGTCTGCGCTAGGAGTTGTCGAAGGTCACTGCCCTTCCCTTCCGACTTTCACTGAATCTGTTCACGAGCCGATCAACTCTAAATAGGCTAGAGCTGACACTAGCAGATGTCCCCACACTTAATTTACGCCTTAACAAGTCAACACGTTGATATTATTCATGAAACCCGCCTATTCCGAATTCCCGTTAGACTGAACAGTATTCGGTCCCAATTAGTTCGGAATAGCGGGACTCTACTGTACACAATTATTGGAATTTCCTACAGCTTGGTATTACTACTTCAAAATTTACTTTATTTTTATTGAACAGTATGAGAGTTACTCGTTTGGACAGGCTAAGGACTGAGTAAGTAAGAATGGAGATGGATGCGGAGGAGCGGGTTACGGATAAGAATGATGCTCGAGGACTGAGATAGTATGAACATGTTAGGCAGATATGGCCACAATGTCTGCTCAATTGATCACCACCAGAAAGAAGATTGCGAGGGAGACCAAGGGCGACCCGGAGAGGGAAACACCTAAAGCCGATCCGAAGAAGATTGGCAGGATAGAAAAAATGGAATCTGAGAACAGGCAAGTGCAGAAAAGTGGAAACGCCTGCAAAAGTAAAGTGATCGCTATGCAATTCACATAAGAACTGCACAGAACCCTATTTTTGCTGACTGCATTCCATTCTAACTGACATATGGTATTCCTCTGCCACTACAGCCTTGCAAATATGTAGAGTCAGCAAATAGTTACATTCCTAAACGTCAGTGAATAATATTTAAAAGTTAAAACTCATTATGACAGTAAATGTAAACATTGTAAAGAAAGCTGCAAGACTTGCGTATCTACTGTTGCAGACACTAAGAATTTATTACCTAGTAGGCCTACTTGATGTTTTACACAGGGTGTTTAAGAGTGAAACATAGGCGTAACCAGGCCGACCATATGGGGGGGATATAACATCCGGGGGGTTCGGGGGTCTTACCCCGGAAAATTTTAAAAATAAAGATGCACAATAACGAGTTTTAAGCTTCCCACGCTTTATACTCGTATTCAGTAATTTATAAGCAGACTTTAAAAAAAATTGTACAATTTTCCTTGTTTTAATCAATGGGGGGGGGGGTTCAAACCCCCAAAACCCCTCTCGTTACGCCTCTGGAGTGAAATATCGTTGAGGATTGTTTAAACGAAATTTAAAATTATTTACTAATAAAAATATTAAGTTCGAAACCAACTTAACGCCAATCTTATACAAAACAAAATAGCATCTTGCGAACATTTATGTAGCGTAGTGTATTTCAGAAACTGGAACCTTTGCGTATTCGAGTTCTAGGGCAAAATAAATAATACAATGGAGCACATCGATCCAACAGTTCTTTTTCCCCTCAATAGTGATTTTACTAAAAACGTTGAATTAGAGTCATATTTCCCTTATATTTTATTCCTCGAAAGAAGTCAATAGGATTAGTATTGAAGGAGATATAGACCAAAGATATATATAAATATCATTTCAACACGGAAATTGTGCCTAGTAATTTTCAAAATAAAGCTCAATTCATAGGGAACCATTCCTATAAAATAGATTTATTCAGGTTTAGTTGCAACAAAATGTTATTTTATCTACCAACAGAATTCTTAGTCATTACAAAACCTTTCATATGTATTTTTTTTTTTAAAGTCCCAAATGAGCAAAGCTCATGATTAGGGGCTGCAATTAAATCTAATTAATAAGAGATAACAGAGAAATATATAAATGTATACACAAATTAATACATAAACTACAAACATTATTTTTTTTTGTAAAAGGTATTTAAAGTAGGACATTTAAGAATTACAAAAATAAACAGAACTCAATTTTACAAAATATATATATTTATATTTAGAAATATAAATAAGCGCAAAAATAAAGACGAAACAAATGAGAGGCAAAAAAATTATACGATCTGATTATTAACTTTAATTAGGTTTATGCACGACGTAACTAATTAGTGGTACTTACGAATATTGTTGCCGTGGATCGTAAGTTGACATTCCAACACGCTTTGAAAACAAAAGAAATCTCAGTGTTGTAAAAATGACAAAAAGCACACGTGCCGTAAGTAAATCCATCATAATACAAGCCATTATCGAAGACCGGAACCAAGGCCCCCCAGTTTGTGGCGACTTTAGCAGGACAAATATTCGGTTCCCATAACAACCAACACATGCGAATCACTTTCTGAAATATAACATCCATCTTAAATAGTGTATATACATAACATTTTCAGCTAATATCTCAATTAATATAAATAAATTGATATAAATAACCATCGTGCAAAAAAATAGCATGCAATACTCGTTCCGTAAGCGCATAACGGATCTCGGAAATTGAAAAAACTCTTTCCTCGATCCGTAAGCAGTGCTTGTAAGCACTGCTTACGGAAACTAGTATCGCAATATACTATTTTAAACGTTTATTTTACATTGGTTGACAGTAGTTTTTATAACATCAGGATTCTCAGCAATAAGAGTATTATAAAGCTCCACAACATAATTTAGACCACGTAATTGTCCAGTAGTAGGCCTACTCCTGTATTTTGTTTCCGCAAAACGAGACATGGTGTTTCTTCAGCTATCTATTAGTATTCTAGCTATCAAGTATATTTCTACGAGCGAGATGGGCTTACGGCTGAAAAATGACATAGGCCTATTTATGATGTTGAGCCACAAATTCGAAATTACATGGGGTCAAGCCTCTTTCGCCAAGATTTTAATTAGCACTTGAGTTCTAGCAATACCTTTAACGTCGTGGGTGTAAGTCAAATGATCAAATATATTCTTTCAGCTTCGAGCTGGCTATACTCTGTCCACTGAATCACTGAACACACACAAATATACAATACATATCAAGAGCATGTAGAACTTGCTAAGAGCATCCCTAACCTACCCCACTCACACCTTCACAAATAAATACACACGAAAAAAAAAGAACGCACCTAAATCTGTGTATTATCCAAAGGGCTAACAGTTCTCCCCTTTAAAAACCAAACAATAAAGTGTGATGTTGACATTTCCCACGTATGAACAAGTTGGATGTTTCAGCATCAGTGGCGCAAGAAACGCTGCTTTGGATTTACGAGCCTATGCTACTGGATTACGCAGAGCGAATGTTTTCGTTTATCTGAAATCTCCTCTAAATTACATAAATTAGAAATCATAAATTTAATATGTGATGCAGCAATTTCCGTAGAATAAAGCAAATATTTAAAAAAATTAATTCTGAATGTGTGATCTAAGTCAATTTATTATTTGTATAACTAGTATCGAAAGCAAAATTTTGTTGAGTATTAATGTGTATGAACTAGGCATATTCCAAATCAATAATATCCTATGAGATTGCTTCAGATCAGCTTCGCAAGCTATTTTTGTAGCTATATGCAATATTATGGCACTTAGTCCATATAAGGGTCCGTTACTAATTTCAAATTAAAAATTAATTTTAAATGTTATTAGGTATAATTTTGCCATGACATGCAATTATATTTATTATTACTGTAGATATCAATATTTTCAGTTTAATGTTACATAATGAATGTTATATATGTATGGTATGTATGGTTTTAAGTTTTTTTGCCACAACTTCACGTGCAAGAACTGTGTAAAGGTATATAGGCCTAAGTCGGTCAATAAATGAAATCGTAAAAGTTCGTGTACATTCAGTAACTATATGCAAGGCTTACATTAGCTGCGATTTGTTCTAAGAAAACATTCTAGGCTAATGTTTAGCCTACTTTCTTTGGAGTAGGCATTTCAAAGCGGACATAGTATTTGTATAGGCCTGCAAATTTTGCAGCCTTCTTGTTATTATCAGTTCGCCATGTGTTTCAGTAAGGGGAAATCATGTATGAGGATTCAGAACGATTAAAAAATAAAAATTTGCTTTCTTCAACTCAAGGAACATGTGTAATAACTTCAGTTAATTTCTGCCCTATTTTATAAGCCTGTTTTTACTTCTTAACAAAACAACAGACTTATCTTTTGACAACACTACTGAAATATACATTTTAGTTTTTACATGGACAAATTTATAGTCTCCCAGTACTGACATCATTAATAGTTCAAACTAGCGATGCCCGCGATTATTAACTCAACTTTATTTAAATAATTTATCTAATGGAAAAATAAAATATTATGTTTATTAACATTTACATCGTTTTTACATAAATTGCAATAACTACATAATTTTATTCTTAATTATATTGTTTTACGTAATAAATATAAATAATTAAAAGAATAGAACGAATCTTGTGCTTCCATATGGGCAAACAGATTGGAAATGAAACGATTAAAATGTACGTCAGACTCATGAACCTTACCCAAATCACACACGGACATTAAAACGAACGATAATTAAAAAACTAAAATCCCGGTTTTGATGTGCATTTCACGTGCGATGTCCGGGGAAAAAAATCTAATTATGGTTCTCTAGCCCAAAAAACCCACGCATAGTGAATTTCGTCCAATTATTCAAATGCTCCTTTTTTCCCGGTTGATACGGCAAACCTTCAATTAATTTCACAATTTTAATAGGTGGCATTGGAGTTCAAATATTATATTAGATTCAAAATTGAATTAGAAACGAAAATTCACGACCTAAATATCGTTATTTAAGATAATTATTATACAGTAACATTAAATATTGCCTAAACAGGGAAATATATTTCAATTAAATAATTTCGTACTCGATTTATCTTCTTTTCACCTGGATTATTTTCCATAGCTAGTGGCTATATATATATATATTCAATCTGGGGCTAAAAAGTAGCTCGGATGCGATTTGGATTGTGTTAATATAATTGTCCGTTAAGAGGTGGAAAAGAAGGGAAGCCGCTAACAATGGGATCCATTCAGATCGCCTATCGTTTAGTTCAGATGATGGGGACGAACACCAGCGAGTCTACACGTCCCGATAATTGATGTCTAACGACGTTCAGGTACCACTTCTACTGCAGAAACTGTGAACTAAGAAAATAAGAAACCTGCATAATCGTACGCAGTGTTCATCAACTGGGCCAGTCGATCCAAGTGGCACAGTCACTATAGGCCTAGTTGGTTTTTTATAAGTTGCGTGTACAATCCAGGCCCAGGTAGAGGCAGTTATGTGTGCATTTTACAGTCCGATGTCTGTAGATTTACAAGCATGTAAAAGAACTCCTCAGGGAAAAATTCCGGGACATCAGACGATCAATAACCATAAAATCATCCGGTCCGGATCCTCCGGAGGTCCGGATTCTCCCAAGGTAAAATAAATCAGGATCTCTCATATTATTACTTATGTTAACTTCATTGACTAATAGGCAATTCGACAACGTTATATAGTTGAGGTCTCGTACTGTACCTTTTCCTATGTATACCTACCCCGAAGTCAAGAGAGAACAGATTTGATCCGGCATTCGCCTCTAGGACCAGGGAGATTCTCCGAAAATCGCTTACTCGGATTGGGCGGTCATGTGATTCGAACCTGAGACATTCCAAAATCTGAGCCTTTGGCTTTACTTCTCGGTCAACCTATCGGTCTATTGAAAGCTATTTGTAGACGTCTCAACACCGTATCAAAAATATTAATTCATTCGTTCAACATTCCTTTCTCTCTGTTTTCTTTCTTTCTTTCATTCATTCATTCATTTCTTCTTTATTGTTTTCCGTAATTCACTTTCATTGTTTCTTTATTTCGTTTTTTCTTCAACTCATTCTTTCATTCCTTCTTCCTTCTCTCTTTCCTGCATTTCCTTTCTATAGCCTAGCTATATTAGATTTTAAAAAAATGGAGTTCAGAGTTAGATGGCAAAGAAAATGTGGAGAACGTATAAAATGCAAGAAACCCCGATAAACCTATTCTTAATCATCGTAATCTCTATCCTTCAAATTATCACTAATGAATGGAATATTAAAGGGTTTCTGTACAAGTCGGTTACTTGGTTGTTGTTGTTGTTGTTTTTTTTATTATTATTATTTTTTTATTTTTTTTTTATACACACACACACACACACAATGAGAACCTATTTCTTAAGTCATAGTTTTGTTTCAATCAACGGAAAAGGTTGAAAATTTCGGAAAGGCCTACTATAGCCTAATGCAAAGGAAACTAATTTAATTTCCCCAAATCGAATGTAGGCTACCCTTATCTACTTTATCTTAATCTAATCTAAGGAATCGTTACTAACCTAAGCTTACTTAAGTTATGTTGCCAGAAATTTTTGAAGAAAAAAGAAAAAAGAAAAGAAGTAAGGAGCCTTACGCGTAGTGTTGCATGCAATCTTCCCATGCTAATCTATATACCAGGAATTACCAGGAATTGCTTAAATCAAGCACAGTATATGATTCTCACGAAAATTTAAGTCGATGAATGAAACAAATGTGAAAGAAAGAAAAGAAAAAAGATCATAATGGCGTGTAGCTCCTTGCAGATGTTTGTAGGCTAAATTATAACAGATCGTGTTACAAGTGGTCTACTTTCTCAGAACCCTGAGGATCTTCTCTTTTTTCCACACTTACCTGAAAATAAGTCTGCTGGTTTGTGTACTATACTATTTAGAGGAGAACTTGAAAAAGACATAAAAGCATGTTCAGAATCAAGTTAACCTTGTACCACTGCTCTGTATTTTCCTTTAAGATCCCCTTGCTAAAATTCGATATTTTTAACGTCTTTATCTTGCGGGACAAAGGGAAGATCCTAAAACCAAAATTCACACACATGCTTTGTCCAGCAACTGAGAACATCAGAGAAAACATGTTCTAATTCTTGTACCAGGCTGAATGCTGTCACAAATGAATAGAAAACTTTACTGAACACATGTCAATAATAGTCGATCGTTAGTCACGCTAAATCCACTGGGATAAGTATTTTACGCTAATTTCTATTAACTTTCGAAGGCAGCTGCTTAGGTAATGGCAGTAGAAAATTACTCTGCCGTCATTTCTGAATCCTGTTTTGTGTGCACTATTGTTAATTGAAATCGCGTGCTCGTACAGACAGACACACAAACAAACAACTGTCGTCTGATTGACGGTGTATTGAGGGGTTGCTGACAGTAATCACAGGACACAGGTCACAAATTAAATATTGAAGTTGGGGGTGGTAGTTTATTGAATGGGTGCTGCTAACCGCATAGCCAAACAGTGCATGTTGTTTGTACGGCTAAGCAGTCTTTATAATACTGAATAACAATTTTTGTTACCGGTACTACTAATTTATCTTTACAGCAGAATGACTAAGGTAATTGACCACAAAAATTGAATGTCGTAATTGTATAGTAAAGCAAATTGCTCCAAAGTATTAGGACTATGTAGTTTCGTATTATTGGTTAGGAGTAAAGGTTATTAATTGATTAATTTTCATAGATATAGGCCTAATACTTTTTTAAAATGTCAGTACTGTACTTCTAAGATGAAGTAGCCTATTCATAGGCGAGGCGAAAATTATGTTTGTGTGCTATTATTTCTGCAAAATTTATGAAAATAATAAGTGCACAATGCCACGTTTTGAAGCGTATGACCTAATTAAAGTATTAAATTGTTTCATGGTGGTTCAGGTCATGAGAAACATTTGTGTAGTAACCCAAGTCAAATTTTAGCCTGTATTCTTACAATTTTATTTAATACTATTTAAAGGCATCTGAATATTGTATTACGAAGAACATTTTTAAAAATAATTATAGTGGCTGTAGGCCTATATTCCATAATAATTGATTCAGCAATAGCAAGGAATCTACGTAAAGTCAGTTACTGTAAAGTTTGTCTGAAAAAATCATCTGGTGGTGGTAAAGTTGGACACTGGGACAACTTAAAATCCATATAAATTTCACGCAATTATATTAAATAGTGTATGAGTTATCATGACTTCAAATTTCTCAGACGCATGGCTGTAATTGGCTGCCGATCAGCTGTCAGAGTCGTATTTCTTTGAAATTTCAATAATGAAATCTAAATTTTTTAAAATTGTCCTTTACAAGGTTCAAGTTATTTTGTTGGAGATAAACTCCCTTATCCAAGGGTGTGAGCCCAATGATCAAGGTTGCCAGATCAGGAACGTAGAACAGTCGTACCAATATCCGAAAATAGTCGTATGCTAGTTAAAACCGTCGTATACTTTGTGATTTTTCAGTGTAATGAACGTATTGCGTTAATAATAATAATAATAATAATAATAATAATAATAATAATAATAATAATAATAATACAGTATATTACGATACAAGTGTCGTAAGCGGTGCATACGGATCGAGGAAAGAGTTTGAAAAAACGAGGCGCTTGCGCCGAGTTTTTTTCAATTTCCGAGATCCATTACGCGCTTACGGCACGAGTATTGCATGCTATTTTTTGCACGTTTTTATATATCAATTTATTTATATTAATTGAGATATTAGCTGAAAATATTATGTTTATACACTATTGAAGATGGATGCTATATTTCAGAAAGTGATTCGCATATGTTGGTTGTTATGGGAACCGAATATTTGTCGCCACAAACTGGGGGGTCTTGGTTCCGGTCTTCCTCAAAGGCTTGTATTATGATGGTTTTACTTACGGCACATGTGCTTTTTGTAATTTTTACTGCACGGAGATTTCATTTGTTCTCATAGCAACCAGATTGCGTGCGGGAATGTCAAGTTACGATCAACGGCAACAATATTCGTAAGTACCACTAATTAGTTACGTCGCGCAAAAAATTAATAATCGGTATTGTGCCCCATATATACGTCATGTAATTTTTAATAAATCATCCAATTTGTAAATGATTAGGCGTGTTTCATTATCTTCCGATGTGCTAAATTTGATTAAATACAATAAAATTAAATAACAGTAATTGTAATTACTAGTTGTAGGTGTAAATTTGTAAGTAGTTGTAAAATAAACAGTAGTTGCAAAGGCACAGGACTGCTTTGATTTTAACACGAGTAATACAGTTTAGAAGGCAGTGGATTTTAACAACATGCTTACAACAAAAACCACGAGAAAACCAGACGGCGGAGGAGAAAGCACACCCAATGATTGCCGCTTACTCTTTATTGTCGGCTGAATTTATACAGTAATATAAGCAATCATCAAGCAAAATCACTAGTGGGATCTAATTTTTAACTTTATGGAGAAAATTTGAATAAAACAGCTGATTTCAATTAATGACAATCGTAACACATAAATAAAAATCCTCGCATTTTACAAATAACATCACTCTGTAATTTTTACATTTTCTGCTTTTAAACAGTTTTTGAAGTGGCAAATTTTTACGTCAGTAGCAGTGAAAAGGATAAACCACTGACCATGATACTTTGGCCATGATACTGAAAAGGATAAAGTGTTAAGTTAGTAGCTATATTAGAGACAGTACGAAGATGGGCATTATACAAGTGAAATGTCTTTGAAGGCTATCTACATCATTCAGCTTAAAGCTTTCAAGAATATTAACTTAAAGGGGTGCAAATAGTAATAAAAAAATCTAAGTGAGAGGTTGTTAAAAAAATAATCCCTGCGAACTTTTCAATGGATTTCACTATTTACGCACAATATCAACATTACATAGGCTTCTGATCTGGAGTTATACTTTTCTTATTTATTGGCTTGTTCAAAAGCTCTTAAAAACAATCGTTACTTTCCGTAGATTACTTCGAGTTGTTTTCTTTATCCGTAAGTAATAATTACAGCACAGTACATGTATCAGTTTTCAGCTTCATCAGAAATGTCCGCAAATGCATCGACGTGCAATTTCTCTCATTTGAGGACCGTTTTGACAAAACTCAACATGTGCCAAAACCACTGCCTTCTAAACTGTATTAACCGTGTATACACTGCCTGTCCTATACGGCTAATTTTGCGTACTCGGCGACATTACAGATGGCAGCACCATTCACACCCAGACTGCTTCTTGTCTTTTGCTACGACATTGTTGATTATGTAGTGCTGTCACCGCCGTCTCATAATCACTGCCTTCTAAACTGTATTACTCCTCGAGACGGCGGTGCTCATAATATAGTCTATCAATGCGTCTAATTAATTTACATTTATTTTAATTATTGCTCCAAAATTCCATTTCAAGGTAAGTGTCATATACTGGAATAATATTACGTACTAAACAAATAACACAAGTATCTGTGTCTGTTTAATGCTTATTTTGATTAGTGATTGCTGCAATCTGGGTGTGAACTGTGTCGCCTCTACTTCATAAATTAGGCAATTTAACAATACTCTGAACTCCATGTTAAAATAAAGCATAGGACAGGCAGTGTAAAAACATAAATTGTTCAGGAGAAGGTTTCTTTAGTTTTTATTACCATATAGAAGATAGTAACCTTTGCATTTTGAGACTTCAAAATGAATTGGTTATGTTGACTTTTCTTATGTTCTTTTTTCACCATCTTAAAGAACTCACTTAAAAGCGCCTAAAATCATTAAAAAACGAATTTGGCAAAAAATGGTGATGTTGAGTTTTGTCAAAACGGTCCTCAAATGTCTTCAGGAGCAGTGGCGTACCAATAGTGATTGAGGCCTGGGGTGCTAATCACTAGGGGGTCCTACCCAGTTTTGACAATTATTTATACCATTCACACAGTCTACAGAAATATTGATAGTAAGCTGCCTAATTCATTATAGCCTGAATAAACTATTTAATAATGGATTCTTTTCTTCTTCTTCTTCATTTGGGACTCACATATTGTTTATTGTGCATTAGGCAACTTCACATTTTACCAAAGTTTGCTCGGAATACCGTACCAGCACTGAGTTATGGGCGGAGGAAATCCACGTTAATATACAATTCCTTTGGTCATGGTACTGAAGAGGTGGGTCAATTAAATATTTGCCATTTCACAATATTATTTTGTATACAACAGAAAGAACACCCAACAGCAAACAGTAAAGATTTTTAAAAAGTAGATTAATAATAAACAGTACATCAATTTAAAATATTTCTTCTGAGCTTTTGCCTCTGCAAATTTTGTTATTAGGCCTACATCATTTAACTTGGTTACACTTGCAACAGAGTTCTCCATTGGTATAATGGCTAAGCCTGACAAACGAGATTGCCCAGTCTTCTTTTGCTCGTCAGGACTTATACTATTAGTTACAGTGGGCCTACGATACTTCCGATGTGGTTGTTTCTAACCTGTAATTTGTTATTTAATTCATTGTTTAAAAAAATATAATATTGTTTAATAGACAACTGTTAATTCACTCGAAGCAAGATTAATTACTGC
Organism: Ectobius pallidus; assembly: GCA_964059195.1. Taxonomy (NCBI): domain Eukaryota; kingdom Metazoa; phylum Arthropoda; class Insecta; order Blattodea; family Ectobiidae; genus Ectobius; species Ectobius pallidus. The sequence goes on along the minus strand of CAXKWD010000007.1, from coordinate 119,488,755 downwards.
TCTGGTAAAATTAAATTAATAGAATTTTGGGGCCTATGTTCAAAGCCGGGGCCTGGGGTGGACTGTCCCTGCCGCACGCCACTGTTCAGGAGCTTTCGAGACACATTGCTTTATACTTTCTCTTTGTACTTTGCGGTTGTAAACAACGATCCAATGGATTTCAATATTTCAGAAACATTCGATTTTTTCTATAATCAATACAGAGATATAAAAATTAATTCGAAATGTTCTACGAGTTAATAATTTTAATTTATGCCCTTATGCACTTCTCATCTTAGACAATTAGCAGGAAATTCCTAAAAATTCCTTCTCGTGGGGAGTTGACCTTCTACCCTGATGGCCCGACTTCTATTCCTGGCTAAGTTGGGGATTTTTCAGTAGACGTGGAACACTTCCTTCAGGACTGGATGTTGTCCCTTCATTCCTATCCCGCGTGAGGCAATGGTAATCCCCAGTATCACCCTTGCCTGAAAGATCTTAGAACGAGTTATGGCAATAAATTTAATTTACACTTTATTTATAATTAATGTTTTTAAAAACATTTGAACGGTTTGAATTATGATAAACTTTACTTCGAAGTTTTAAAAGGTGAAACTTTAATTCTGGTTTACAAGATCAATATTTTATTTAAATTATTAAAACTAATCATCCCACGACTTTGATCTTGGTCTGTACATGCCGTCGGACAGAACTCATCACTATCCATTTTATGATATCTGTAATGATGTCCTTTACAACAGCAACTAAGTATGGACAGGAAGAATCGAACCGCGTCCTGTTTCATGAAAGCGTGCTCCAAATCAGCAGATGCTCAGCTTCCGAACAGAGAGGTCCCTTACAACGGATACATCTCCTGAGGGGTTGTTCCCACTAAAGAGAGGGTAGTTGTTGCATGATTAGGGTGGCACGCCTCCCGAAGAAGTAATGAGGGGTAGCAGTTGAAGAGGTGGGAGGACAGGGACGGGAAATTCAAAACCGCAGAGACCAGACACGATCTGCTATACATTTCAGACATACGCCCCACTCAGTTAAATAACAGCATGCATGGAAAGAAAATAGAATATATGATATAATGAATGGTCCAAAACTTTTCTTGAGGGAATCCGCACCTAGGTTATATTAATTGTGACTATTTAAAAGATCAATTACAGAATTAAGGGTCATTTAATGAATAATTACAACAAAAATAAATGAATAAAACTAGGGATGTACCAATTAATCGTCGATCAATTACATTTTCCGATTAATCGGTTTAGTCGAATTCTGAAAAACGTACAATACTAAATGTACACTTTGGTTTCGTTTAAAATACCGACCTGTTTGTCGATTAATCAGTCGATTTCGGTCGATTAATCGATTAAAGTCAAGCGTTAACTCGATTACAAATTTTAATCGATTTTCAGCCCTAAATAAAACGCATCGGCTTCCATCGCTATTTGAGTAATTTTAAGCCAGAACACCGATAGATTAATAAGCATAAGCATCTAATATAATATTTGAGCTTATGTCCCCGTGTAGATCCAACGCCGATTATTAAGAAGATCGTATTCAAACGTGAAATTAACCCTAGAACATATAACGTGAGCCTCTTAGGCTCACCAAGGTACATTTTTTGTGTTTAACCTATTATTTTCATATTGTACTACGTGATACGTGCTTCCAGCAATGCTTCAAATTATCACAAATCTAACATGTAATGGCGTTTTGAAGTATTTTATAATTATATACTAAATGCAATTCAATGACAAAAATGGCAGATTTATATATATTCGAGCTATCTTTTAATCGTCATAGGATATAAACAAGATGAAAAATCATCAAATGCCATGCCCTACTAACCAGAAATCATGTTGCTGTAGAAATATTTTCAGTGCTTTTTCCTTGTAGGCCTAATCATGTTGCTGTAGAAATATTTTCAGTGCTTTTTCCTTCACTACGAGCCTTCTTTCGCACTGTTATTGGAAAATCTTTTTTTTTTCCATTGCTGGGGCTGGAATTTGTATGATTTAACATGTTTTCCTGCTAAGACCGATAAGCTACTGAAATATATCAATATTTATTTCGTAAAAAATAATTAAATTGAAGATCTCTGTTGCAACATATTAGTTCATATTATCTTCTCAAATTTAGTAGTCCTAGAGCAAGATTTTTTGTTTGTTTTAATTTCACCCATAGCACATCACTGGTAATCAAATCATCTTGAAGTCTGAATTGTGTCTCGTTTAATAAATGTGAAAACAAGAAAGATTTTGTCAGGAGATAATTTTTGTATTGAAAATCCAGAGTAGGAGTCAAATAATACTTTTCAGTTTAAATTTGCCCCCATTGTATCGGTAGAAATAAAAAGCTTTAGAAACTTCCCTAAATACAATAGCTTTGTTAACTGATCATAGGCACCCATTTTCACTTGAAAATTGGCACATGGTATTTACTGGCATTGGTACTTAGGGCTGATAACACAAATACTACTAAAGAAGTTGGGAAAATTCCCCAGCATTTTGGGATTTGAATCAAATTGACAAATATTGAAACACATTAATTTTTCCCTTTTCTGGTCTTGTTTATTAGTATACACACCAAGTAAATTATATATATTATAATATAAATCTTTTAAGGCATATATTTTTTTGCTGTTGATCATATTCCTGGAATTTTACGTCAGAAATGCACATTTTATTCTGCTATATAGGCGATTTGTCGGCCGCGGTGGTCTGGAGGTAGCGTGCCCGCCTCTAGATCCGCAGGGCGCGGGATCAAACCCGGCCGCTGTCGATGGATTTTTCAGGACGTAAAAATCCTGGGCATGGAGTCCTCCGGGAGGGACTTTAAGCTGGGGGTCCCGTGTCGTAGATTTAAGGCACGTAAAAGAACTCCAATGCTAAATTAGAACCTCTGGACAAAATTTCTCGGCCCTTTCACGTCCAAGAAATACTTAGTTTCCAGAGGGGGGTTGCGAGGCGATGGGCTCTACCCTCTACCCTCTCTCGGAAAATAAGCATATCCAAATTAGTATAGGCAATGAAACCTCCACTTGGAAGCCCCTTCGCCCCACCTGGGGATCATAGGGTACCAGATACAGATATAGGCGATTTAGGTCTTAAAACCCCTTGCTAAACTCATTATACGTGATGTGATAATGACTGCAATTGCGTGGAGTGAGTATATTTTCATAATTCGAACTTGGCAATTGATGTCTTTTGATTTCCATAAATGGAAACGTAGAAACAGTTGACTTTTCCCGATGCTAACGAACACTCAAAACAAAAACACAAGTTCCTTACAACTCGAATGGAAGTGTTGTGTAGTGAACGACTCAACTGGCGAGGACGAAAGAAGCGTCTTAAGGTTTGTTTCTGTTTTGTCTGTCTGGTGGAAACAAAAAACACCCTGAACCTACTCAACTGCAACTCAGAAAACTACACAAAACTGTCTCCAAACAAGTCGAGTTTACATTTAGTACGTTTTCATGCAGAATTCAGATCGATCTGAATCCTCTTAGCGGATTGAAATTGTCTTGAAAACGGGAACTCAGATCGACCTGAGTCTCAAAGTCAATCCCCCTAAAATGTAGGATCGGATCGGATTGAGATCGTATGCAAACGTCATGAAAACACTACCCGTATTCAGTTCGATCTCAGTACGCTAATCAGACATTTCATTGGTCCTCAATGTCCTCGCGATATTCTCGTGTGTGGCGAGAAGAGTTTCATTGGTCGTGGAATGTGAGACTAGCTCATTCTGTGGGTTCTCTCGGAAACGTTATTTTCAATATCGGATCGAAAGTTCTACATGAAAACGGGATCGTATTGGAATGGGATCGTGTTCAGAGCGATCTGAATTCTGCATGAAAACGTAGCAAATATGTCTTGGAAATGTTGCAGTTTTGTTGCGAAAAACATGAGTTTCTGCTTTGTCCGTTTGGTGGAAAACCGCCTTAAGCATAATGATCCAATTTAAACATGCACGCTACACACAATGGCTGTTTTGTCACAGTTTCTCCCCCTAAACAAATTTAACAGTCGAAAATGTTTCATTTAAGTGAGTAATGGGCTTTGAACGTTTTAAAAGCAGTGGCCACGTGCGACCCTTTAGCAAATAACGAACTCCAATTACCAGCAAGTGGTTTGGGATTCGTTTTCAGAAGAACAGCGGGATGCTGCAGATAAGATACATCGAAGCACATTTTCCACGTCATCAAACAGAGATAAGGATTTAGCAAACACAACAGACACAGCGGTTTTCACAAAGAAAGAGTTGGTTTTGATGGGAACGATAGATGTGGCCTTGTTTAATATTGAACCGGTTGCAATAGATTCTATGAGGTCGTGTACAACCCACATTGGAGCGTGCACGGTGATATCTACTCTGCACATCAATGTCTGGAGTAAGGTAACATCAGGGGATGCTGTTCGTTATTTTTAAACATCATTATGGGACCTTTAACACAGGTCAATGTCCCTTGGTTATGAGTCGTCAGCTGCTAAAAGCTGTATTTAAATGCTGCAAAACGATTCTGAGAAGTTCTGATTTTTGCCAGATATATTTTAACCTTCCTTTTATCATTGGGATCAATATGACCCCGAAAGCACATCTGAAATAAAATTCTCCGCTGTTGTTAACACTTTAATTTTAAAAATATATGTGTTTATCCTTTTGAGTCAGCGTATAAAAGACGTTTATATTGATAACTAGGGTTCGGATGTTTATGACATGTCATATTTTTATCCTGACTTCCATTCTTGCCGCAATCAGAAATTAAACACGAATTACACATTTGTTACCCTAATCGTACCGTTTTCTTTTGCGTATAAAGTCATATTTTGGTCATTATCATAGTCTTGGTCATATTTTGTAATTTAACGTCATATTTCTGTTATAAATTCGGTAAAAGAGCACAATTATTATGCAGTATGTGCATTAAATTGTCAATGTAATTTTTTTCCCCCGAAAAACAGTCACGAATATTTTAGTTTTACTGTAAATTAAATGTGAAGGGACAATAACAAGTAATAGCACAATTACCTCTTCCTCCTTGTTGTTAATAGACAACAGACAATAGACAATTGTTGTTAACTTCCAATATAGGCCTACATGTTTTTAAAATATTTTAAGTTCACATTTGCAGTGGTAGGGCCTATCTGGAAACATTAACAGGCTAGGAGTTCTTTACAAGTAAAATTGTAAAACATCTGTAAAATTGTTAAAAAGTGATTATCTGATTGAATTAATGTGATGTAACAATTTAGTGTCATTAAACGTTTTAAATTGGCACATTTATTTAAAAAAAAATACGTTCTTTTATGAGGTCATATTTAGGATTTTTGTATCATATTTAGTAATATTTAAGGTCATATTTGCAGTTATATTTTCCACTTTTTTAGGTCATAAACATCCGAAATCTACAATGATAACTTATATTTTCAACACACTGAAATTTATTCATTGTTTTTGCTCTGAGTGTCATTGGAGTCTATATGATCCCATTCGAAATTTGCTTTTTTAAAAATTCCATTATGTAAACATACATATACATAGGTATACAACACTTAGATTTAAATTAATTCCACTAAGTCACTAACCATCAACTTAGCTTGGGAGTGTTTGGATTTATATGTACTTTATAGCATATCAGATGTAATGAATGCACCAAAAGGGGTATCTGACGGACTGATTTTATCCAGGATGGGACTGTTAATGTAATTTAGAGTGGCTTGTGGCCTGAAGCTAAAGCAGGCTCGCGCAATGACTTATACACGCGTATCATGCCATACGTAACTCGTGATTATGTACAACTATAGATGCTGCACTTCTTCAGCGGACGTGCCTCGAGAAATTTTGTTTTATTTGTCCATTTGTCTTAATTTGTGTATCTTAGCACTCTCATGGCATTCTTTGGTAGGATATGTAGTGATTGTTGCATCCTGATCTTGTTAACCAATATTTAAAATGAAGAATTTCAGCTAAAATTTATTAAAATATCCAATAAAAGTTGTAATACACTTGTAATACAATAGATTACAAAACAAGACGTAATAAAAATCCACCCTTATCAGAACCAAAATATTACACAATTGCAGGTGCCAAACGTAACGTTAATTTTAGGCCATGACTCCATTGATATGTTCAAAGTCTCACTCAAGTCTCTGATTTTAAGCATTAAAAAAATTATCATTCATATTAAATATTTGGTAGCCTATATATAAATATAAATATATATATACATAATGTTTACTCAATCTTGTATGTAGTGTATGTGTTAATTTCTTATTCTTAATAAAACCGTGCCCTCAATTTGTCGATCCCAACCATGAAAAATCCGAGACAAATTGGCCGGCCAACAGTTTGAGATTTGAACCCAGGACCTCTTAACCTCTGCCTCCTTACTCGGTTTTAGTGTGTGCATTATGACGCAGACATAACTTACTACATTTCACAACAATAGATTAAATGTATTTTTCTTGTTACAATGGGATAGAAAAGAATAGCATCATTCATATTATAAATAATTAACGTGTGTTCTGATATTGTGCACTTGAAGTCATGCTTCTTTCGTTTCTATATCGATACCTATTAATTTTATAAAGAAATGTGTATGGCAAAAAAATATTTATTTTAATATTCTGTACAATTTTACTGTACTGGAGATTCATGTATTTTCTACCGTAAAGGAGATAGTCTGGAAAACCCGAAAATGGACACAAGACAACGTCCACTAAGCTTTCCTTTTATAGGAAAACGAAAATAATCGTTTTATCAGCCATTAGAACATTTCACGTAAGTTATCAGAATGGTGTTATCTCGATTTCGACCGTCACGATTGCAATAGTGTCTCTACACGATGTAGGCTGTATTAAGCCGACGATAGCTGGAAAAAATTAGTAGAGCCCATTATCTGGCTAGTGCTATCTGTCTAAATTTAAAAAGAAATTCAAAATGTGTATAATGTTTTTACCTAGAGATGCTGTTAATAAGAACAATGTTTAAGAAGCACAAGAATAATTATGGGGATTACATTAGACACTAATCTGATATGAGAAGAACCCATAAATTTAAATGTGTTGTACTGTTATTTATTGAAGCCTCTTATAGGCCTACTGCATTCGTACCTAAGAAGGTCTCATTATGCATTCTTAAATAGTGGTCCTACTAAGTAATGAATAATTCGAAAAATGGGTCCCACTATCGCCATCGACTCCCCTCAGTGCGGAGCCCTAATGCGATAGAGCAACGGGGTTGCTATTGCATACATACAAGTAGTGTAATGCATTACGATATTATAAGCATTAGGGGGAATAGCAGTTCTAAATACAATGCTTTCATTCTCTTTCAAAAAACTGTACGAATACCTGTGATGCATATTGTAGATCCTTCTTTATTAAAGATTGAATTCTAACTGTTGTAAACTTATACATATTAAACTGTTTATTAAGAGGGAAAACATGAAAAAATATACAGATACATAGGACTAAATTAAACGCGTCAGATAAATTTTCTCGGGAGTGTTCCATGGGTTCAACGAGCTCACATTTCATTTCAATGAGTGCGCGGAAAGCAAAGAAACCAGCCATAAGCACCTCTCCTGTGCAGTCAAGCCTACTTACAGTATAATATTATGTATTACGTCATGGTACCTACTTTTTCTTTTGAAAATATGGGACAATTTAAAAATGTTTGAAATATACAAATGAAAGGGGAGGACATGGAATGTATGTAGCCTATAATGCACGCTATGAGTACTAGATGTACGACAGTGATGGAAAGAGACACCCATAAACGTCCATACGCGACTGCATCATGCCACTCTAATGTATTGCGGTGGTTGGAAACCTGAAAGCACACATATGCACTCCATGATCCCTTCCAGTTCGGTACGGATTGGCATTATTCCATCAGCTCATTGTGATGTTCTCTGGCATTTCTCCCTCGGATAGTGAATATTTGGACATAAGAAAAATGTTCACATTTTGTCATATCACATATAAATTAGCATCGCATCTAGCCTATTCGTACAGCAGTATCACAATGCTATCAAGTGATGTGTACATTTAGGCTACTAGAAATGCCACACTTTCTCCTGAAATACAACGTATCATGATACCATCGTCTTACTTTGAGGAAAAAATAGTTGCCACGACTTAGGCTACGTTCCAACCCTCGTATATTTTCTATACGCAAAGTAGAGACATTACCCCAGCTAAAAAGTTATATCGGTAACACAAGGAAGTAATTTTTAATCAAGCTTATCTTAATGGTGCTCGGAGTTCTTATTTGTTATGAAGTGCCATAATGGAACTTTATGAGATTGTGTAGAGGACAGGAAAATGTCTGTCTGTATGTCCGTCTGTTTGTCCGTGTGTCTGTACGCGCAATAACGCAAATAGGCTTTATCGGATTTTCATGAAACTTGGTATACGCATATATAACGTCCATGGGAAGAAGCCTATTGATATTGGACCAAATCGGTTGACCGGTACTGGAGTAATGCCCAATTTAGTGCCTATTTTATGTGTAAAATATTAGAAAGAATTTATCAAATGGAAATCAGTTCTCATGACAACAATTGTTTTACAGTGTTCACATAAGGCTTTGGAAGTTGCAATACAGGTAGCTTTGACAAATAACACTACCCACATAGGCTATTCCTTCACATACGTTATGCTTATCAAACTAGACCTTTGTTCTTCTTTAAGCCCTACTTAATGACTCGATCTGGAGCTTAACTCGGAAATCGATTAAAAAAAAACTTTTTTCTGCATATCATAATTATAATTATCACTGACTAGCTGACCCATCAATGCTTCGCATTGTTAAATTTATGTATATATAGGTTAAGTGAACACAATTTAAAGTCGATTTGATTTACTTCTAGGCCTATAAGTCATCAGTTGTCCAGCCAACACGGTGCACATACGTAGACTATACCACATACTCCTCCACCCGTAGTTTAGCATATTCTGATTATGTCTTAAACAATTTAATCGTTCTGTTTCGCTCCGCTCACGCAGCGGGCTCCGGTTCAAATACTGGTCGGAACAAGTTACCTAGGTAGGGTTTTTCCGGGATTTTTCCTCACCTGTGAGACAAATGTCTGATAACTTTAGGCTCTGGTAAGTTTAGGCCCTAGTGGTCCAAGGATATCATCTGGCAGCCATTATCATCCTCATCCCACCCTCGCCTTGTTCAGAGTGAGTGTGTGAATGGTATATCTCGTCCTATGTGTTTGTGTTGTATCGGAGGTGGCCCCGGCATTGGACTGATCACCCATCCGGGAGGTCCTCCATGTCCTTGTCTGGTTAAAAAAGTATGTATGTGATCCATAGATAATCCCTCTCCCGACAGGTCGCGGCCCTGTAAGGTCCGGACAACGTGGGTAGTTTAAATTACCCCAAAGGGAGGGGTAAAAACTAAGGTAAAGACAGAGAGATAATATGGTAAATAGAAATTACAGGAAATTATATCTATTGATATTCTATGAACTACCTGGGGGTAAAGGCGGCCGGTGCGTAAGGCTGACCACCTTAACACCTTCACGTACCGACTGTCTAAAAATCCGGGAGCCTCAACTTCTTGGAACCCTCTGGGCCCCCATAGCCTGTAATAGGGAACACTTTACTTACTATCTTTCGCAATGCAGTCCTAGGCTAACTATAAGAAAAGAGTTCAACTCTTAAGAATAGAACCCAGGATCTTCTAAATTTAATTCATGTCAAAAAATAGTTGATAAACATTTATAGGAATTCTATTGGTAGCCATTCTCATAATTTTATATCTATTAGGTCTACATGAAATCACAGTGTCATGCAAAGCCACCTGTGTAGTTTAAAAAAAATAATGTTGTCATGGGGATTGTGTACATGCAGTATGAATTCCTTTTGGTGAATTTCATATAACTTTACAACCCTATTTTGGCCCTTAGAGGCCAAAGATTTAGAAATCCTTTCTTAGTGCGCATCTAGACCCTAGGAGCAATATGTGTACCAATTTTCACATTCCTAGGCTGTATGGTTTTTGAGAAACTGTGATCAGTCAGTGAGTGAGTGAGTGAGTGGGTTTTGGCTTTTATATATAGAGATTAAATAAAAGCATTCTGGCACTTTGTTACATCAGTTTACCTGTTTTTTTTTTAATACTTCTGGAAAGAGCTCTTTATTTCCAGACCATTTCTGATTTTAAGTGAGTATACCGTACATACATCAGTAAGACACAGACCTCGTAAAATAATACGGTTTGTCCAGGGTAATAATGGAAGGTTGAGAATAGCAAATACCAGGGACAGTACGGTAATTACATAGTCTCCAGTCTCCCTGGTTCGGGTAATGAGTAGAGTAATGATAGCCTTCATTACCAGTACAGCCACACCCATTGCCTCCCCTTACTGCTCCAACCAAGACGAGCGGAAATTCTGCTAAAGTATTTCACTTTTATAACCATTCATTCTGTGCATGTCTGCACGGAGATTTCAATATAGGCTATATCAGCGTTTCTCAACCTTTTTGAACCCAAGGACCTCTAAAATGTCTAAAAAAATTTACTGACCCCTAATTTTACATCCCATTTTTAAAAGTAGGCTATATGTAGGCCTATATTCTTAATATTTGGGGTATTAATTATAAGTTTTTTTTTTTAACTCGACGAAAACAGTCATTGAATTGGAAGTAAACTATTGACAGTAAAATTATATTTTCAACAGATTTTAATATTTATTACCAATTTGATAATATAATTAGGAATTATAACACAGGTTTGCCGGTATCAGACACTCGGGCACCTCCAACAACAAAACCCTTGTTAAGACAGCGCTTCTAATAACAAATTTCGACCAAGTCTTATTTTTCAGGGTTTTGAATGGAAGAGGGGACCACAGACATCAGTGCATCAGGGGTTTCAAACTGTGGTTCGTAATTGCAAAAGTATGGAAACTTGCAATAGGACCTGTATTTTCGAAGATTTTAAAAACTTTGACATGTAGTGTCCATTTTATGTGAAAAATTTTTACTTCTTTACTTGCTTTACCTCTAAAATGTCTAAAAAGATTTACGGACCCCTAATTTTACATCCCATTTTTAAAAGTAGGCTATATGTAGGCCTATATTCTTAATATTTGGGGTATTAATTATAAGTCTTTTTTTTTAACTCGACGAAAACACAGTTATTGAATTGGAAGTTAACTATTGACAGTAAAATTATCAGACTTTAATATTTATTACCAATTTGATAATAAAATTGGGAATTATAACACAGGTTTACCGGTATCAGACACTCGGGCCCCTCCAACAATAAAACCCTTGTTAAGAGAGCGCCTCTAATAACAAATTTCGACCAAGTCTTATTTTTCAGGGTTTTGAATGGAAGAGGGAACCACAGACATCAGTGCATCAGGGGTTTCAAACTGTGGTTCGTAATTGCAAAAGTAAGGAAACTTGCAATAGGACCTGTATTTTCGAAGATTTTAAAAACTTTGACATGTAGTGTCCATTTTATGTGAAATTTTTTTACCTCTTTACTTGCTTTATGATATTTTTAATTATGTCTGCGGACCATCTGCACCATCTTCGCGGACCACCAGTGGTCCGGGACCATAGGTTGAGAAACACTGGGCTATGTAATTGAATAGTCGAATAAATCAAAAGGGGACAAGGAGATTTTCTGAGGATGAATCCCGAGAGAAATTAGACCTACGCGTAAGGCCAGTATTACTCAATAGGGAATCCCCGAATTTACTTCCTTACTCAATGGCAATAGACAATTCCTAAGCAAGTTAAAGTATATTATATATTTTATGGAACTTGGAGGTTCATTGCCGCGCTTACCTGAGCCCGGCTTTTAACCCTATTCTGTGCTAACTCCATCCACCTATCCCTCGCAAATCCTTCTTCCCTTAAATCTACCCTAATGTTCTACTCCCACCTATGTCTAGGTCTTCCAAGTTATCTCTTCCCTTCGGGTCTACCAATTAATATTTTTGAGACATGTCTTTCTTCCCCCATGCCCGCAACATGTCCAAGCCCATTCCATCCTCCGCGATTTTGACATTTCAGTGTAAAAAGGACACATGCGTAAAACTTCATTTTAGGGAAGACACAAATGGACATGTCCGGATCAATATAATCATATGGCACTCTCCTTATGAAGCCACTGTGGCTATTATTGTATTAAAATAACATAACTAAGAAAAACTTTTTTTTTGCGTTATACTCAAAAACATTTTATAACATTTGCCTTTTTAAAATGATCGGTTCATTTGTTTTAAGTTATAGCTTAATCTTAGTTGTAGTTAGACTGATCAAAATGTGTCTAAATGAAACCTATAGCAGAGTCAAGGTAGGGAAACTTATATCAGATAGGTTGCCATTAAAAGCGGCTTGAAGCAAGGAGATGCACTATCGCGCTTTACTTTTAAATTTCGCCTTGGAGTATGGCATTAGGAAAGTCCAGGAAAACAAGGTAGGCCTAGAACTAAATGGAAGTCACCCTATTTTAGCTTATGCAGATGATATTTGTCTGTTGGGCGGTGACATAAACACAATCGTGATAAATGCAGAAAGTCTTTTCGATGGCTGCAGGAATGTTGGATTGGATATTAATACTGAAAAAACTAAGTACATGTACATGGTCATGAAACATCAAAATAATGTTCTACAAAATATTAGAATAGCCGGTAAATCGTTCGAACAAGTGGATAAATTCAAATATCTGGGAGCCATAATTAGACCTACATATAACTACATATTAGCCTAAGGCCGAAGTTAAGTGTAGACTCAAATCAGGAAATGCCTCCTTTTATGCAGTTCAGAAACTCTTACCTTCTCGTCTTCTATTCAGAAATCTAAAAATAAAAATGTATAAGACAATAAAATTATCCTGCCGGTTGTATTATATGGATGTGAGACATGGTCGCTTAGCCTACTCTTCGGGAAGAACATAACCTGAGAGTGTTCGAAAACAGGGTGCTTATGAAAATATTTGGGCCTATGAGAAATGAAAATGGGGACCGGAGAAAACTGCATAACGACGAGCTTCATAACCTCTACTCGTCACCGGATATAGTAAGGGTATTTAAATCACGGAGGATGGAATGAGCTGGACATGCTGGGCGCATGGGTGAGGAAAGACATAATTATGTTAAAAATATTGACGGGGAGATCCGAAGGGAAAAGACCACTTGGAAGACCTAGACGTAGGTGGGAAGACAATATTAGGGTAGATTTAAGGGAAATCGGATTTGCGAAGGATGGTTGGAGTTAGCACAGAATAGGGTAGAATGGCAGGCTCAGGTAAGCACTGCAATGAACCTTCGGATTCCATAAAATAGATAATATTCCTTTAGTTTATTTAGGAATTGTCTATTGCTATTGCGTGAGTAAGTAAGTTCTCTTGAGTTAAATAGGCTTTACTTAAGCAATTTCTCCTCTCCTCTGGATATTATAAATTCAAGTTCCTTCACAATTTACTGTGAGTGTCCTTCATAATAAAATATATGCAATCAAAATTGCATTTCCATGTGATTACTTGCATTATGCCATGACAAGCCTTAGGATGACTTGGGATTTGCCATTATTTATGCATGTGCAACAAACGGATGATGGCTTTCAGTCTCCCCATACACCTGCTGTTATAAGACAATGAGGTAAGCCAGCGATAATGAATATAATGATGCAATCTCGATACTAAGGTAAAAATGGGCTTGTCCAAGCTGAGAAAGAATAATACTTCTTAAGTATTATCTTTTGCAACCAGATTACGCTCGTATTTCGCAAGAAACTACAAATTTCAAAAGGTTCTCATTAGAGAGATTTGAGGTAATTACATTTGTAATAAAACGAATTGATATAATGGCACACCAGACACCAGTTGTGAAGAAGATTAGGCCAAATATGATATTCAGTTTTCATCAAATTTATTGCGCATAAAAGGTAAGTCTGGGGAACTAAGCAAAAACATAATAAATGATAGAAATTATGATACATCCTCCTAAAGGTGACTTCTTGAGAATGCAATTCTTGGTGCAAAGATTGTTCTCACGATAATTTACTGGGCCTTGAGCAGTTTCTCGCACAGGTGTTAGTCTGATAAATTCGAAGAATAATTTAAATTTGTCCTTCAAAAAAATATCTTTACTTCTTTTGTTATTCTTACGCGGTCAACAGTTTGCAACAGTGTAAATGACCACAGAGGTTCTGAAACTAAAACAAACTTATATAAAACTAGCATGTGCCCGCGGCTTCGCCCGCGATAATTATTTCAAAAATTAAAAATTAAGAACATAATACTAAAATCATTATATTTATTAACACCTAAATCACGTGGACTACATACCACGATTAGATAGCGTCGCCTGGTTAAAGCGACCTCAGATTCGAGTTTCTTGGCCCAGAAAACCTCTGTATAGTGAGATTCGTCCAAATAAAACAACGTTTGACCATATTTAGGGCTTACAACATTCAAGCGATCGCGAAAGTTTTATTTCCAAGGTATGACAAAAATAGCCAAAGCCAACTGTAATTGATTTGACATTGAAATGTATAACTGAAAACTTATGTTTTGAAAACGCAAAAAATGCACGTTTTTCACTCATAACTCACGAACGAAAACTAAAATTAAAATTCCGACCCTTCAGCCCACCTATGTTTAAAATTTCAGATATCTGCGTTCAGTAGATTTTGCTGGACATCGAGGACAATTCCTTTTATTAATATAGATAATATGAATTATAATGATACCTTCTCTAATTTGTCAAACATCCATTTCATTTAATCCAAACCCACCTATACCATTGGCAACAATATGTTCTGTGAATTTGTTTCGATAATTCTATGTAAAAAGGGATTAAGTATTTTCAAAAACATTTAATTTTTGGCATTTAGAATCAGAATTTTTCAAAATCCTTTCTTAGTGAGCATCTACATTATGAAACGAAGGTACTATCAAAATTCCAAGTCTCTACCTGTTATAGTTTAGGCTGTACGTTGATTCCTGCCAGTCAGGACAAAGCCTTTTACATATATAGAGATTGATCAAGTAAATCGTTCCGCAGAAATGAGTACAGTAACAATACACTTGATAAATAAATGTAGGGTTGTATAAATAAGTACAGACCGCCTATAAACCACTATCAAAACTTAGACGAGGAATAGATAACTGAAAACGAAATCCTTATGTAACATATAGTACTAGTATATTGTGACCAAATTTAATTGTATTTACAAATTATGTTACATAGAAGTTGTCCCCTAAAATATTTATACACAACAACTGGGGTTTTCATATAATATAAAAACTATGTGCATTTAGATTATCAGTATAATATAAAGCTAAAAGATTTTAAGGTGCACATAAAAACAATCACAATAATCTAAAATAATTATATACAAAATTGTGTTAATTGTTCATAGGTGTGTACCAGTCATAATATTTAAAAGGAATATAACTTTATTATTCAGTTCAATAATTACACTAAAAAGCTAAAATGATATATTTTGTTGTCATACTCTATAAAGCAATGTGATAATATTTGGTCATCAAAATCTATATATTGTTTGCTAATGTATAAGACTTGGTAGGCTTCACTATTATAAGGGCTAATAATAGTGCTGTATTATCAACTTGCGTCCTTTACGTGTCTCGTTTTCAGCGTCGTTTTTCCTGTCCCAGTATTCAGATATGCATTTCGACACCAATATGAGTCATCTTCAGTACTGTTTACAGCTGGGAGTTTAACCTAATGGTGTATTCAGCTGGAGTGCTGTGAAGTCACTCTTTGGTCACAATACGCTAGCACTATATGTTATACTGAATATGGATTTCGATTTCAGTTATCTATTCCTGACTTGTGTTAATGTCTTTCAATAAAACGATTGGACCAAGATTGATAAAAGGATGAAGGAGTCCCCAGAAAATAATTCTAAACAATTAACTCATAAATAAAACTCCAGCACATTCAGCCCCCAAAAAATATATATAATAATAATAATATGGATATAAATAATCTACATTCATTCATTCTACATCCGCCGCACTTTTCTCGTACAGAAATGATTATCAATGTCACTCAAGTAGATATTATACATTATAGTTAAAAAAATTATCCTCCGGGCCGGATTTGAACCAGCGACCTATGGATTACTGACATCTGGAAACCTCTACAGTCCACCGCTCTACCAACTGAGCTACCAGAGGAGATATCTGTCGTCCGCAAGCAAGTGAATGAACGGTGCGTGGACCCCACTCCACTGTTCTAATTTCATGGCAGGCAGAGGAGGGGAGAGATCTGAACACGTGACTTCTAGCAGAAATTCAGTGCAATACTTTTCTCCATATTCACCTCTACAGCACAGGCAGGGCCGTAGCAAGGTCCTTCGGCGCCCTTGGCGAATCTGACAAATCAGCGCCCTCCAATACTGGGGGGTCTGAACAATTTTTTTTAAATCTCTGTAAAATTGTTTATTATTTTAACATAAAAGCACTGTTATTATCAAAGAAAACCTAAACCTCAATTTGAAAATGAACTAAGTGTTGGACTTTCAGACGACTGAACTACTTAAAAAATAATTAATTCATAAAATCTAGAATTTTTATTGCTTGATAAATTGCCTGAAAAAGGTGGTATTTTTCATGGTTAATTTTGCGCCCTCTTTATGCCTGCGCCCTTGGCGGGGGCCCATTTCGCCACCGCCTAGCTACGGCCCTGAGCATAGGTACCGACTTCGGGGGTGCTTTGCATTTTCAGCACCCTGAAATAATTATTGGGAATGCCGCGCACCTTCAATAATATTTATCCATATACCGGTACATACTAAGATTTACCAATCCTCAAGAAAAGTGGCAGTGTTGTTAACAATACGATAATTATTGATTAAATACAGTGTGAACAGAGTGTTTATCAAGTAATAATCTCGTTTGTTGTAATGAAATACTTTCAAATTTTAGGCATCCCATAACGTTACTTCTGTCTTTTACATTTAAATGCATAGTCTTCCTTTGTTCCCTTAAGACTACTCCCAGTCTCAGCTCAATCATTGGCATTTTCGGGAGTGGGAATGTTATGATTGGTTTACACCTGTATCTGAATTCAATAAATTGTTTATTATTACCTTGTTATTAATGGGGATAAGAAATAAATTCAAATAGAACAGAATACATGAATAGGAGTAAGGATGAAATGAATCAATCCTACATTGTGACGGACCATCAAAATTAAAATTTGATAGACGATGTGTCGAAAAGAAAAGAGTTACTGGAATGATAATTCAGTACTATGGAGCAGTAATATTTTGGCAAAAACATATAAACGAATACATAAGGGAAAAATGGGAAGTATAATACATACTACAATGTTGATAAAAATATAGCCATATTGACTTATATGAGTTTAAAATGCGATAACTCCGCCTTGTCAATATAAATATTGTAAAATATCAATAATCAAATACATTTCAATCCATTTGTGAAAATTTAAAATTCAAGGAAATTAAACAAAAATAATCACATCAAAACAAAAGGAAGTGCAGATCTTCTGAACTGAAGCTTGACTAATTTTTAATGAAATCACTGTAGATGACCACAAGTGTGTTGAAATATATCTGATTTTTAATATTTTTACAACTTTTATATTGACAAGATAGAGTTACAGCATTTTGAAATGTACAATACTGTATGGTGCAGAGAATCATGGACAGTAAGTAGAAGACGAGAAGAAAAATTAAAAGCTACAGAAATGGATCATTGGAGACTAGCGGCCAGGAAATCAAGAAGAGAAAGGGTAAGATACTTAGAAATGATGAACGTAGAGGAGGACATAGGCCTAACATAAAACATTCACACAAAAAGATTACAATGCAATGGGCATGTAAGTAGGATGAACGATAGATACCCAACCAGCGCACAGTGGTCCAAAACGCGAATCTAGCGGGACAAAACTCATTTTGGTCACCCTTGTAAAATTAAGCAACAACAGTCTGATAACACTGAAAACATATCCCTTTATCAGGAATGAAAATTAAATAAGGGTACTTTGATTTATGACAGCATGACACATCCCCAAAGTTGAATGAAGGTTTGCCGATTTCGTGTCAGGCATCAGACGGTTTATTTCTCAGTAAGGTTTGTTAGTGGCTGGAAGCAAGTGTGAACTAGTGGAGGAATTTATTACTACTGGATAATTTAATCCAAGGTATGTGGAACTTTTTGGTATAACAAGTATACATATATACATATTTGTATGTCCGTCATATTAGTTTGTATTCTTTAAAGATAAAAAAGTTATTTTATTTTTTTCCAAAAACTTTAAATTGACTTATAAAAAATATATATCTGAATAGCACCTTGAAAATTTACCAGATCATAGTTAAATTCATGGGCTATAAGTTGCTTTGAACCGCAAAGTGCGCAAGTTGCGCATTTTTCTGTAAAATCTATTTCTTTCCAAGAATCCAAGAAATAAAATTGCTTCTTGCAGAATATGTTTATTATTAAAATACGGGATTTCGAACAGTAGGCTGCACTGAATCACTAGAACCAGCAAAAAACAATACCTAAAGGTTAATAAGATATTTATTTGAGTAATTTTAAATAAATAGAAGTATTCAATTAATTTTAACAAATTAAAAATATTCCAAAAATATGTAATTAGTTAATTTTTATAAAACTTATGAAAATATTCTACAGTCTTTTTAGATAAGCTTTATTTTTTTATTTTAGGGAAAACAAGGGATCCAAAAAAGTAGAATGTCACACACTAGAAGTAAATTACGGGTTATTACCCGCATGGAATTATTCAAATTATTCAGGAAGAACAAATTCACTATGCAAGATTGTGTAATTACGTGAAAGAAAATTTTGAATTGCGGGTCTGCAATACTGTTGCCTTAAATTAAATTTAAAAAGTGCTATTATTGTTTAAATCTGATTTCCGGAAACGCTGGAAACAATGTGCTAGAAAGCATAATAGATTTGTGGTTAAATATACAAAATGGTTACATTCTGAACTAATATTCCCGGAAAGTGTTATGAAATTTCATTCACTGAATGTTTCATCTTCATGAAATGTTGGAAGACCCAGAAAATTATTGTCTGAAGGTAGGGTTCTTAATCTACTGCTCATCACTTCAGATCCTTTGATATCAAATATACGCCCCTTGCCCCAGAAGAAGAAATACAGTCTACCCTTGGAAGTTCGACAGCTCTTAAAAGAACCATATCTAATCAAAAGCCACAGAAATGATGAACAGAAGAAAATTTCGTCACCTCTAGAAGAAGTTGATGATGATGATGATGATGATGATGATGATGATGAAGAAGAAGAAGAAGAAGAAGAAGAAGAAGAAGAAGAAGATGATGAAGGTGATGATGAAGATTATGAAGAAAATGGTGAAGAAAAAGATGATGATATTTACGATTAAAATTTTGAAAACAGAACTGTAATCTTATAATATGGTATCATAACACATTGTATTCGTATGTATATTATGTATGTGTGTATATATGCATCCAGGCCTATGTGTGTATGTGTGTTTTATCTAAAGTAGATTATTTTTCCTTTACCGTCGTGTTCTACAAACGTATACATTAGCATTGTTCCCTAATCCGCAAACAGTTTCTTTGTGCTGTAATTGAAATAGGGCAAATGTTTGCTGGAACTGAGGAAGTAAAGATCTGTCTGCGTACAGCTAATTGAGTTTCTGTCCACTGATTGACATAATAAATTACTATGTAAAAATGTGGTACATTCTGTGTTCTGTGTATGTGTATATGTACGAGTACATTCAAGATGCAAATAATTCAGCCCCGTTAGATTCTCCAGACGTACAAAATAAAGAAAATGATGATGATGATGATGATGATGACTAGAATTTTGAAAAGAGAACTTAAACTGTATGAACATTATATTATGTACATATGTGCGCGTTTAGTTATTTATGTATGCTTGTTTGTATGTGTGTTTCGTGTATTTATATAGGCGTGTAATGTGTGCGTGTATATATAGGTATAAATGTATATTAATATATTTATACAGCAAATTTATATGTTTAAGTGCGTTTCTTTGCATTGTATGTGTATATTACATGTAAGGGTATAGTTTCAAAACATAATATAATTTTGTCCCGCTAGATTCGCGTTTTGGACCACTGTGCAGCGGGAAGAAACAGGAAAGGAAGACCAAGCTAAAATTAGATGAAAGAAGTGAAAAAGCGTAGGCTAGCAACTGAAAGGACTAAAAGAAGATATTTTAGATAGGGATTTATAGAGGGGAAAATAATTATATTTAATTGTATGTAAATGTAGGGCCTATTTAGATGTAAGGTATAGATTTTAGTTGAGGAAACTGCAGCATTGTAGTATGTTCTAAATTATATATATATATATATATGAATTACTCTTTACTAGTAGATCTGTGAACAGTAGACCTGGCGTCCAAAAAATCTAAGATCTGTTCTTCTTAAGTTAAAACAACCACATCTTTAAACTTACTAAAAAATAAACATCCTTACACATAAGTCAAGAATGCGAAGCGAGAAAATTGCACTGTCCCTGTTTATTGCATACAGAAAATTATGTGACTGTTTCGCTTCAATTATTTTCCCTCGGACAGCAACACTATTTTCAAGTAGGCCAACTTGTAATAATTCCAGACAAGATTAAATCATGGCAAAGGGAGAAAAGCTACTACTGTATAATTGATTATACTGTATTTAAGAAAAGATACTTTCTACCAAGCGTTATTATATTATCAAGTAGAATGGGTAGGGAAGAATAGCCTTAATAAAATTAAATTCTGAGTGTGTTCAGCGGGACATGATAGCCTCACCCCTAACATGAGATTTAAAAGGCAGAATACCATACAGCACACACACAGAATGGCTTTTAGCCATGGTAATTACTTGTCCTTTAACCCGGCATTTCCTGCAGAGACGAGCAGGTGCTTCTCATAAGATATGAGGGTACAACGCTAGGGCTACTCAAGTAATTCCAATAACTAGTTATAAACAAATGCCACGAAAATGTATTTTAATCAGTGAACACACTGAGCTCCGTTTCCATGTTATTCCAATTAATTTAAGCTATAGAATTTTGTCTGCTTCACATGAATTTATTTTCTTTTTCTTTTTAATACGATACAGCCCCAAGGATCAGAGGTCATTACTGGAGCGGCATACATTGGATACTCTAATTCAGTGCATAATACATATACATATATAATTAATAACATAAGATACCAATACTTAATACCATTTTCTTAAAAGTTTCTTTTTAAGTTTCACTTTAATAAGTAAATTAAATCTCATTAAAACTAATATATTAGGCCTAATTAATTTTGTTATTAATTTTAATTACATTTTATTTTTACTACAATTTCCATGGCAAAACTAAAGGAACATTTTTTACTAAATTTTAACATCTTACAGTTCATGGAATACAATTCATTTTAGAAATATCCCTGACACTTCCAACTCCAAATAAACTCAACAAGACCGTTTTCAATTAATCAACCTAGTTTTAGAATACTTGGCTTTCGGCGTCTTGCTGAATGAACAAGTGTAAGCTTCTTAAGAATAGCGTGTTTAATTTGCTTATAAGAGGAACCAGGGGTTTAGGTTCACTAATGTTGCCCTTTACCTGGGCAATGGGGTACAAAATTACAAAATGCAATGCTATATTTTCTCTTATTACTTGTATAAATGTACTTGCAGCAATGAGCAAGACGCAAAATGTAGGCAGATATTTTAAAAGTAATATTAGATTACAAGTATTTTATCATATTTTAATTAAAAACAGTTTTAGCCATTTATAATTTCTAACTACTTATTTAGCCATTTTTAGGTTTTATAAGATTGTAATATGTGACTGCTAAGCTAATGAAACGGAAAATTATGTTAAAATAGCACAGTTAGCTAGAAAGGAAAAAAGTAGTTTAAAACCTAAGAATCCGGGGCTTAGTAATAAGTTATATAACTGCAAGAGATAATGTCCCTTTTGAACCATACTTAGTGGAGTCGCAGCTTGAATAACTTGCAAAACGGATTTTACTTAAAAATTATCAGTGATGTGACTGTGAGATTTAGTCCACATTCATAATTTGTTTTTATGTTCGTGGTAGAATTAAAATGAAAACTCACAGCATACACCATGTTTTACAGAAAGGACAAAAGCCGTACTTAAAAGCAAGGCAAACCTGAGTATCTAGTGGTACGTGAACTTTTCCTAACACTTCATTAATCACTTTATTGTGCAATTATCCACATTTTCTTTTACATTTAAAATATCATCAGAACAGTCAGTAAGACCACCTCAAGTGACTTCTAAATCAAAATTCTGACTCTGAAATCTTGAACAGATTTCCCGGCTTCCTCTTCATTTCCTTCATCTAAAAATTTCTATATACATGGCCACTACAAACATTTGATGACCTAACCAAACCTCACAATCGGCTCGAACGGTTTTCTGTATTAAGCTCCTCTATATACTTCCCTTTCAACTCCTGCAGGGAAGGAAACTAGTAGGCCTATATGGACCTGTGTGGGCAAGAAGGCATTCTTTCTGAGTTTTAAGAACAATTATTCGATTTCTGGACGGGAATATTTTGTCACTATATATCCCCAAGGGCAGGTCTACAAATACCACAGTTGGAGGAATATTTTAATGAGAACCTGTCACATGTAATATTTTACAATATTTTAAAATGGGAGAGTTGTGGTCGTAGTTTTAAGGCTGTATAGTGCTACAGTATAGGAAAGTGCAAGATTTTCCAGTGTAATCTCTATTTTTTTTTTTGTTTGCTTTCAAATGCCCAATTTGCTTTTTTTTTTTCTCTCTCTCTCTCTACAAGTGGGTCAACAACCCGGTGGCAGTGTTGCAAATATACAAAAATGACACACTATACGTACAGTTACACATTAAATATCACCTGATGCATGTGTCTGAAAATTTAAAAAAAAATCCTTCCATTCAAAATTATAGCTTATAAAAATATTTACAAACATAACTACATTATGAGAATATTATAGGGAAATTTTTTTATACATAATCACATACCCTATTCGATATATGTTTTAAAAATTCTGGCGTTAGCAGGAAACAGGTTGAAACAAATACGGTTCGATAATCCTTTATTAGTGATTTATGTCGTGTATTATGTCATGTTTACACCTATAAATATTTTAATCGCAGAGTATTATTACAATATTTAAACAGCGCTTATGAAAGCAGATAGAGTTAAGGGGGCCAATGTCGCCAATTGTACAGACTTGCTTAGCCTTCACTGACAGTTCAGGAAGACCAGCTAGATATCGCCCATTTAAGCCTGGGCTTTAATTTTAAAGGGCTAGTTTAAACTACTTGCAACGGGAAGGAGTGGAAATGCTTGTCATGGTTCTTTGTTTCACTCAACCACAAAATCTAAGCTGTAAAGGAAATACGCTTCAACGATTACATTGGCCGCTTTCCTCAGATCGAACGACTTCCTCTTCGAAATCGGAAGCGTGAAAGACGATGGTTTAAACATAAAATTTCCAATACGGCACACGACCATCTGTCTAACAACATAAACGCTTCCTCTATTTCGCCTGAATAACAAACTTGAAAATCTCGGAAGAAAAGGATGAAGTTTGCCTTTTCCTCCCACTTACATGTTAATGCTGGCAAGAACGGTTGATATCAAATGTCAACAGCAGCGTTTTATGTCTCACCGTCAATGAATTCATGGAGTTTGATGTAATGTCCAGACAGTGGCAGATCCAAAGGGGAAGCCTTAGGGGCCGCGTCCGCCCTTTGTTTTTTTTTTCCGTTGATTTGACTTTTTATCCATCGAAAATAATTACCTAATAACATAACTTTCAAGTTTAATTCATTACAAAATAAATAACAAATTAATGAGTTTCATAATGTCCTTTGAGGGAATTTTATATATTGTATTGGTATTATATTATTAAACCTCATAACCTCAAATAATAAATTTAATAAAACCAGGTGTGTTACATAATAGCTTATAGTAATTTTTATTACAATATTAAATAATGACTATATAATACAAAATTGCAAAATATATTAAAATCACGCCTGAGATTTTTAAAATTTACTCTAGTAGAACAGTTCAGTAATATTTTCTACAGTCTTGACTACACTGATGAATAGCTTACAGCTTAAATAAACAGAATATAAATAATGACTATATAATACAAAATTGCAAAATATATTAAAATCACGCCTGAGATTTTTAAAATTTACTCTAATAGAACAGTTCAGTAATATTTTCTATAGTCTTGTTAAAATAATTAAATAATTATAAAATTATGAAGTTTAGGCTGAAATCTTAAAATGTTGAAATGAGAACTTGGCTGTACAGTGTTCTCTGTTGGTGGGTATGGCCGAATGTTGTTATTGTTATTATTATTATTATTATTATTATGATTATTATCATCATCATCACAACATAAAATCCCAGATTTTTAACCTAGTAGTCACTATATATACTTTATGTGGCTAATGGGCTCATTTGATATAAAATGTTTGTCACTTATGTATTTGTCGTATGCTTAAAATAGGTATTTGAGAACAGAGTTAAATGCAGCAGAGAAGGGACTTTTAATCACTCCAAGATTGGAGTGATAGCATTGGAGTGATAGCATTGGAGTTTATTTGATGAATCTAAAAACTTAAACTTTTATTTAAAGTCGAAGTAATAAAAATAATTGTTTAACCTAAACAATAAATCGTTAAATGGCATATTCAAACAAAATCTTGTCTAATTATTCTGATAATGTATTCATCAGTGGCGGACGCAGCATTTTCTTTTGGGGAGGGATTTGAGGAGAAAGAAAGCTATAATAATAATATAATAATTTCCCAAGAGTTTATAAAACTGTAATCTTGCCAGAAGTTTTGTTTGAATGTGAAACATGGCCACTTACATTGCAGGAGGAACACTAGTTGAAAGTATTTGAAAACAAAGTTTTAAGGAAAATATTTGGACCAAAAATAATGGAGTTTCAAGGGTTATTGAGATTATTTAAGTGCAGGGAGTTAATACAAGCTGGATATGTCGCTTGAATGGGAGTGGAGAGGGGCATTTATGATCATTTTATTGAAAAAACCAGAAGGAAAATGACCATTAGGGGAACCGAGAAGAAGATGGGGGATAATGCCAGGATGTAGCCTATCTAAGAGCAACTGATTGTAGAAATTCGAACTGGACACAGTTCACTAAGGACTAGTGTTGTCTGTATTCTAGAGTCAATTATGATCTCTTTTCCAGAGAAATAAGCAATTTAAATACTACCGAACACAGATATAAAAATCCCTTTAGGCAGGCCTACAGGCTGAGGTAGATTTCAAAGTGCTTTTGGTTTAATTTATTATCGCTGCGCAGCACTCTTCTTTTTTAGCCTTGGCATGGCAAACCTGCAGTAAAGAGGAAGAGCCTACAATCATTTGTTTTGACAACAAGAATAGGATATAATATTCTGAGAGGCCGTGCGCAAGATCAGCAATGAATAAAATTAGCAAAGCCGCTAAACAAGACAAAATTATGATATTATAATAATTCTTTTAAGTGTTATTATTTTCAAACATTAAAATCTCGCGTAATATGAGAGCTATCAAGAAACTATTTATTGATTTGTAGAGTACTCATCAAGAGCTTTTCAACGATACCCCACAAGACGTGGTTTCAAAAGTTTCGAATTTTCATCCCCCACCCCCACCTCCACCCCCACCCTCACTCGAACCCCCGAATCGTTGGTGTCACTGTGAACTCCATAGGGAGTACTCTAATTTATTCAAACAAAGTTTCCCTCTATACTTCATAGGGGCCGAGATATACATTTTTAAAAATTTCAACCCCCTCCCCCGACCACCCCCTTGGGCCAATTTTGCCCATTAACGAACTTGTCCGAACTATTGGGCCTAGAAATAACATAATAAAATTTGGTTCAAATATCTTCAAAATTACGGCCGCTATCGTGTAAAGATATATATATATATATATTTATACAAAAAATTTTTTTGAACGGGCGGTGGTTTCGTACTTAGGGGAGCATGAAACGTAAAGATATGAAAGAATTTTTCGAAAATCATGACATGGTATCCATTGCAATAGGTAGAAAAAGGTGCGAAAAATCTACCGTACTAATTCACATTTATGGCCTATTCTTTTTACTTTTTTCAAATTTTCAAATTGCGATCCCCCCCCCCCCCCCTCTCTGCGTTCGCCACTGGTATTCATTTCCTCTTCCCTCCAATGAGTGTCTAAAACTAAGCTATACCAAATAAGGCTCAATAAGGCATGGGGAAATAGGATCTGCTATCCTATATCTGCGTCATCTTGCTTCGCCTGTATAGATGGACGACAGAATTATCATCTGTTTAGATCCTCAATTGCTTCTACACGTATATATTATATCCTTTTTCAAACACGCACTTTTAACGGCAAGATTTGTGACATTCTGGCAAATAAGCATATGCTATCTAGCGGCAAATATCTGTACTATCATCGAGAGTGGTTGTACATCTGTTGCCATCTAGTGGCGAGATCATTAAATACTTACCCATTCACCGTGTAGTTCTACCTTCGGGGGGGGGGGGGGGCGGATTGAACCACTTCGACATTACACGCGCGAGTATGAAGTGGCGTGGGGGGGAGGGGGTAGGGAAAAAATGAAACGAGCAGGGTTAGGATTTTTGGGTGCAATTTCCGTATGTAAAAGGAGGGGAAAAGTGCCAAAAATAACCAAAAATATAGGGGACAAAAAAGGTGTTATAAAACTCGTTATACAATTTACATTACAAACATCAGACTGCTGACTAATTCCAGTGAAATTAAAACGAAAAAAGAAATATACAAATTAGTACATTATGCAACAAGATTATAATGACATTTATTAAGATACGAGTACGTTTATGAAACGAGCGACGCAAAATTATTATTATTATTATTATTATTATTATTATTATTATTATTATTAAATTTTGAGATTTTAGATTCACTCAAACAAATGGCAACAAGCCCGCCATGCCCATCACGTCAGCTGTCGTAGTTTTCTTCTAGGAGAGATGGCAGGTAATGGCGTCGGTCAAACCGAATTAATTGACAGCACGAATTGAATTCATATTAATACAATATTAAAATTAACACAAACAGAATTGATTTTATTTTAAATTAGATCTGTAACTTCGGGATAAGGATTGGCTCTGAGGACCGAGGTGTGTTGGGCATGGTTGGGAAGCAGGTTTGTGCCAACGTGCCAGGCCTGGACAAGGCGATGTTCATTTTGTGGTGCGGTCTGCTATTTATTGTGTAGTTTTCAGCCCCTACTCTAGGTCCCAAGATCATTCCTTGTTCACTAATAATTGATACCACACCGATGTCAAAATGAAAAACAGTGTCGAAAGGAGTGTCATTATGATACCGTTACATCACATGTAATAAGCTCTTATAGTATGGTCGAACAAAATAGAACATTATGCAACAAGCCTATAATGGCATTTTTTAAGTTGTGAGTATATTTACGAAACGAACAACACGAGTTTCATAATTTTCATACGAGTATCTTAATTACCATTATAAACAAGTTGCATATGACTGTTTTTGCTCGACCATACTTAGTCTAAATGTTTAAATTCTTAAATTTTGGATTAACTCAAACAAACAGCTACACTTCAGCATGACCTTTGGATCAACTGACTGTAGTTCACATAAAGCTACAAAAACTATAGTCACTTTTTGTTTATATGGGGGTTCAGATTTTGTGAACCTAGATTGGATGTAAAATCTTTCAGACTTGGAAATTGGGATATTGTTACTTCTATTCCTGTATTTTACATCTCCTTTCCAGTATTGTAAATCTTTTAATCTCATTTACCGGTAATATATCACAAAATCTTCAAGAACTTGAATTGTCACCAAGCCCTAAGCCATCCTGCACATCTACTGGCAGCTTTAGAAAACATATTTGAGAAATGGCCATAAACGAAGGGTCGATTGCTATCAATGTTTTGATCAAGTCTGATTTGTGCAGATTTCATGGTACATAGATATGATTGAAGTAGATACGAGTAATGTGCTAGCGTGAGATAGATTTACTTGTTTACTTTAGGACCGAGTCTAGAACAAAAAATATCTACCCAACCCACTGTCTACAACATATCCGTGCCAACTGTATACTGTAGTATGTAATATAGACCTAAAATATGTGCATATAGTAGTAGCTACATTCATGCTACAGATCAGGGGGCTGTAACCAAAATTCATTCAGTTATATAACAATTTGGACCAATAGGACAGACACCTAACAAAACATCTACAGAGCAAGATGAATAAACTGTAGATTACCAAAGTCCTCAATATAACTTAATATGCATCATTTTATCCATACTGTAACAACTTTGAATGCAACTGATGTCATTAAAGATGTGACTTCTGCCATATTGTACACATGGCATAATACCGAGAATGCTTGTGGAAACAGTGATGTTATATTTATGTTACTCTCTGAAGACAAGTTTTGTTTTCTTTATGTGCAAACTGAATTATTATTTGTCATGTCCACAAAACGTTGCACTGTTATGAAAGGGTTTAAAAAAATTGATTTTATCATAATATGTTTCTTTAAGTTAATTTAAACCACCTTTAGATTATGCTGTTCTCATCCTTGATGGCCATAAATAACAAAAGTCCAAATAATACACAAAGTTAAAATCATAAACTATCTTCACTCCTAATATTTTTAATCCTAAAGACATTCTGGTAAATTTTTTAAATAATAAAAAAAGCCAAACAGACTTTTTTATTTAGTCTATGACTATTGTATATCTTATCGCTACAATGTGTTTGCCACTTGACCAATGAAATGTTTAGTAGTTCCTTGAATTCTCACTCAAATCAAACACACTTAAGAACTTAAGAACTTAAGAATATTATTCACTGCATGATACTATTTAGTGTATATTATAAGTTATATCTTTTTTAATATTCCAGAATCATCAAATTCAATTTTAACTATGATTAAGTTTTACAATAAATATTTCCAAACAAAGCCATGGGAAGATGACCACAACTCGACTAAGACTCTTTCAGGAAAGGATGATAATGCGGAGATTTGCCATTGCACTGGTGGGATGAGGGTGATGATGAGACAACAAAACACCCACTCCTAAATGCAGGAAAGAAATTTTCCATACCATACTGAAAAATCCCCGACCCAGTCGGGAATCAATGGAAGACAATGCTACCAACTCCCTATAGCAGTGGACACGATGAATATAAACATAATTGTTTATGAAAAGTCATAGATCTAGAATTAACATAGTCGCAATTGCACATTATGTATATTAGCCGAAGGTTTCCAATGTGTACTTAGACTTTAGAGTTACACAAAATGCTTGGATTTTTCTTTCTTCCAAGTAGAAAAACGGTAGTGCTGGTATTATAATAACTACAGTTTTGTTTATATCTTACCTTTTAGTGTAATTCAAGGTCTTCAGATCCACTCTTGCATTATTTAAGGTGAAAGTTGACATTTCTAGAAAAAATAAAAAATGTGTTATTTAAAAGTAACAGGTAAATAAGTAACGTACAGAGATTAACATATTTTTATTTTTCATTGTTAAATGTCATTTTTCACTACTGAAAAATTCCTAACCTGGCCGGTAATAAAACCTAGACTGCCAGAATAGAAGACAGGCATGCTACCGAGTCACCCATGGCAACGGACAAACACTGTTTAGGTAATGTAATATTTTCAGCCATTTTCAGCAGGGCTGGACTGGCCCTTTGGAACATTGGACCCAGTGGGCTGATGCTATATGGAGCCAATTTATTTATATCAACTACTGTAATCAAATGATTATATATTATGTTAATAATGTGCAAAGTGTAATCCTGTAATACAATATCCACCAGATGTGTTTAAGGGCACAGTACCCTCACGTCCTTCCTTAAATCAACTGAACCTTACGACATAAAGTTTCAACTGACACCAAAGCAAATCTACTACTTATCAGACGGATGTGCAGCTCACAACAGTATAAAAATAAAAAGAACTTCATAACCTTCACTGTCATGAAAAACATTTTGGAGTAAATGGCAGAATAGCATTTTTATGCTACATCTCATGGAAAAGGGCCATGTGATAGTCTTGCTAGAACAGTAATCAAATCTATTCCTTGTTTGTAGGAAGTGAAAAGGCATGTGACTTTGAATATTGTAACAGTGAACAGAACAATAAAGAACACAAACGTCTGCAAGGAACATTTAGTAGATCATGTCAATCATGAACTCAAAAACTACATAAGTTACTTTCGTTCCATCAACTCAAAGAAGTTGAAAACTGAAATTTATTCACAAGCTGACAAATTTTAGGAAGAAAATATTGTCCTTAATGATGAACTTGATTATGATAGCAAATCAGGATTTCCAGCCTGCAGTGACCAGGGCAGTTGTTGGATTGGATATGTATTACATAAAGAAGAAGAATCAGATCAAGTGAGTGTAATGTTTTTACACCCCAATGGATGATCACAATCTTATGCTTATCCTGCAAAACCTGTTGTCAGGAATATTCCTACTTCCTGAACAGTCAATTTTAGTTGATTTACAAACAACTACTGGGAGAACTTACATAGTCCAACCTACAGAGTGTGTTGCAATTAGAAACATGCTTCCCTTCTTACAAGTAATGCAAAAACTCCATAAATATTGTGAGTTTCATCAGCAAATTTACAAAATCCCATTCAAATATATTTTTTTTCAGGATTTTAAAGTTGCAATTTAAAAAAAATTAATTAAATTGTTTGGGTTTTTATGATTATGCACTATGTTTATTTACAAAAAAAACTTCAAAATAGACAATTATTAGCTTGTTGTGTTCTTCATAAACCCTAGAAACCATGTAGTAATTTCGTTTTTCTGGAAACTGTCCAAAACACTGGGAAAATGAGAATGAAGATGTAACGTTTCTAACCTAATGGCAATCTTTGAACAGAAATTGGTTATGGGAAGGCAAGAATTATGGCTGGCAGTGAGTTATGCATGGGTCATGTGATCCCGAAACAAGGCTGGGATTGTAAATTTGGTGGCAATCAACACTAATTTCACTGTTCCTAACATAACTGCCACCAACCTAGTTCTACATGTTACCAGGGCCGTGGAAAGAAAGCAAGGGCCCCAGGGACATTTTCCCAGGCCCCCGTCAAATATTAAATTCACTACCCTACTTGCCCTTTGTAATGTATGCAACAAAAAGATTATGTAATGATATTACATAATTATTAGGTAGACAGGACTGACTGTCTGTCTGCCTGTGTGTCTGTGAGCACAATAATCAAATACGCTTTATCGGATTTTCATAAAACTTGGTATACCAAGCCCATGGGACGAAGCCTATTGATTTTGGAACAAATCGGTTAACTGATGTTGGGCACAAAACGGAAAAATACATTAAAATGTTCTAATTATGAACAATTTTATTTGGATGTACCAGTTTAATCTTTTGAAAAATATGATTTTAAATGCCGAACGTTAGTGAGGCCTACTGTTGAGTCCAAAAGCTTTCTGCTTCTATTTTTTTAAAATAGCAATCCATTTCAGATTAACTTATTAATTCCGGACAGGACAATGCAGATAAAACAAACACATAAAACATAACTTAACTTAGAGAAAACCAATTTTATTTTAGAGTAAATTTAGAAAGTAAAAAATAAATCCTGGTCGGGAGCCCTGGATGCCCCTCCCTCTCTTCGGGCCTGCTTGTTACTAACAATAATATCACTATTCCTAACCTAACTACCACTTACATAGAATCGGAAGTTGGTATGTGGTGTGGGGGCTCAAGTGTGCAGAGTGCTTAACGAAGGAACCTTTACTTATATTTTACACTCACAGAATGTTATTTCATGTTAATCTTGTATGAAAAGAAAGCCTCATTTAAATATGTTCAGATAAGTCCAGTGTCGTTTTCTTTATGTTAATTGGTTTTCAAGTTGTTATTAAATCTGTTAAAGAGTACATAAAAATTACTCTTTTTTTTAAATAGGCTAACATTCCAAGGCTATACTTCAAAAACCTTTATATACGAAGGATGGAGCTTAAATCATGGCAACTATTTTTTCTCAAAGTAAGGCAATGGTATGTCACAGGAAAGTGTGGCATCTCTAGTATATGGACACATCATTTGGTAGCATTTTGATGTATGGTTATACAAATACAGACATGGGCGTCCGCAGAAATTTTGTCAAGGGGGGCCAATGAACGAATTACTGCCACCACCACCATCACTATGCTATTACAATCACTTTATTACTATTATTATTATTATTATTATTATTACTATTATTATGATTCATATTATTATTGCTATTATTATTACTATTTACGTTATTGCTATTATTATTATTATTATTATAAATATTATTATTATATAATCAACTTCCTTCATTTACTGTAGTTGGACTATGGCCATGGATACAAAGAAAACATCTGATGTATACACTCGCATGACTTTTCATACACCTTAAAACTTCAAGGGTTCTATTCATACAAAAAATAAAATGCAACATTTTCTTGCCTTATCTTCATTATAAAAAATGCTTGGTTGTAAATGGTTTCAAGTTTAGGGGAAGTAATTATTCCTACATACTCATATCTAGTCAGCTGTTACAGCTCGTTTTCATCGAAACAACTCAAACATACAACATTATTTGGAGACTTAAACCTCATTTCACATTAGTTGCTTATAGTCATTTAAGTTAGAGGTTTATGTGTAAACAATTTCCAGGGAGGGGCAGCAGCCCTACCCTGCCCCCCTTCCGGACGGCCATGAATACAGGTGATGGTAACTTAATTTAGTTGTGAGTAAGCCACCATGCAGAATGGATGACAAGATGTGAACAGCATTCTTGCATCAAAATAGTCGCTGTCCTAGGGAGAAATGCCAGAGAATACCAACAAGGAGCTGATGGAAGCTTTGGGGAATAATGCCCATCTGTATCGAACTGTAAGGGATCATGGAGTGGGTATGTGTGTTTTCATTATTCCAACTACTGCACGATGCAATCACGAATGGATGTTAATGGGTGTCCTTTACTATCCTATATCTCCTACCCCACATTTTCAAAAGAAAAAACAATTACCAAGACTTATACTCTCCGTCGTATATTGCTCTATTGTTTTTACCCATTAATTTCTTACACAAAGCAACATCTTGACCAAATTTCATTGAAACCGGAATAGGTCAGGTTGAAAATGATACTTGTGTGTGATGATTTGATGTTGAATGACTCTAAATATATTGTTACACTGTTTACAAAGTTTCACATTTATTATAGAATTAAAATCCTGTAGGTTAAATCCCAACATTCATTTTAAGAATAAAATTTCTATTCTTAACTTATGGAGCTAGGACAATGATCCCCAACGAAAATGTGTAAAAACTTCTAAGGCCACGTACATGTGGCAATGATAAATGAACAAAGAAGCACTGCTATTCCGCCAAGGGAATGGTGGCACTGATTAATTTTGACATGTTCGTGTTGAAACATAGATGAAAGCGCTGATGAAAGATAAGAGCAACAGAAATGAATAGGCCTAATCCATTTTCTTCATTCTTCGCTGCAAGCATATCAATTGAAGCGTTTACGTTTATTGGGTCTAAGTGCCAAAGTCATGATTTTTCAGCCGATAATTTTAAATGGATCTATGTACCCAGACCAATGCATTTCAGAAGAGTCCAAGGTCCAGTGAAAGCCATGTTAGTAGCAATAAATTCCAAGATATAGTGAGTTTTGGTAACTGAAGGATTAGCCTAACAACATTAAATTATTATGTATTCAAAGAAAGAGCAAACCTTTCAAAACCTCTGTCAAGGAATTTTTAATAACTCACACCTTCTACAATTTGGAGGAATATTTCCAGCTTGGATAAATTTGGCAGCTTGCAGTTTCTGTAGGCCTAGCCTATATTATTGTTATAACATGCATTTATTTTTTGATCTGATGTGTTCTATATCCTTGAGCCCCGCTCAACACAGGATCTACAGGACAAGATATCTACATCTACATCTACATCTACATCTACATCTACATCAAACAGTAGATAAAGATACCATAACACATTACACATTTACTATGTTTTCATGTAGTATTCAAATCGATCTGAAGATGATCCCATTCTGATAAAATCCTGTTTTCAGGATACAATCCTGATTCCAAGAGAGCCCACAGAATGCACTAGCCCCACATTCAATGACCAATGAAAAACTTTGTGGCAAACATGCAAAGACAAATGAAACGCTTGCTTTAGTGTATTGAGATGCAACTGAATATTAAGCTAAACTTGACAATTCGGTGATCACAGTCCCAGCCGGGCTTCAGCAAGTGGGACCAAGTGTACAATGTCACCAACAACAAATATGACTACCTGTACATGCCGAATGAATTCAGCAGATGGTCCAGTAAGTTAGTCCATGAATTATAAAAGACATGCTGGTGTGTAATTTCGTATTTGACAATATGATGGTAAATACAGGATGACGAATAAAATCAGTGTTAGTAGGAGCTACCTTAGGAAATCATTAGAAACAAAGGTATCAGACTTCTTAGTGTAATAAAGTTTTTAAGGTGTAGAAAGGTAACAAAGTTTCTGGATTAAGGTATCTGTGACAGCTAACTTCTATATCTGTGACATATACCGGTAGAGCCAGGGAAAGGTTACATTTGGTTAGGATCAGTTACGGTAGGCTATATCAGTTTAGAAGCAGCAAATTGAATAGCGTGGGTTTCATTACGTGCTATATAGAATCTCTTCCTACGCTGGGAAATTTTATCACTGCTATAATCGTTCTTTTATTTTGATTTTAATGTAACATCTTTATCATTTACATGTGAGGAACATTTTTATGTGCCAGTATTAGTAATTATTATGTAATGCCCTTAACAAAAATTATTGGACCAAGATCGATATTACAGAGCAGCTTGGTACCACTAGAACATTTGTAGATGTAGATGTAGATGTTGATATCTCGTTCTGTAGATCCTGTGTTGAGCGGGGCTCAAGGATATAGAACACGTCAGATCAAAAAATACATGCATGTTATAACAATAATATACACTAACTGCAAGCTGCCAAATTTATCCAAGCTGGAAATATTCCTCCAAATTGTAGAAGGTGTGAGTAATTAAAAATTTCTTGACAGATGTTTTAAAAGGTTTGCTCTTTCTTTGAATACATAATAATTTAATGTTGTTTGGAAGCTTGTTATATAGGCCTATCTGTATTGCAGAATAATAAGCACCCTTCTGAAAGAGTTTTAACGAGTTATTTTGTCTGTGTAGATCATTCATGTTTCTGGTAGTACGTCCATGTACACTGAAATTAGTTTGGAATTTATCAATATTATCTACTAAATAACACATAACGGAATATATATACTCCCCTGTAAGAGTGAGAACTTTTAATTTTTCAAATAGCGGTTTACAAGATTCCCTTTTTTTCTTTCCACATATTATTCATAGTGGTGAAGCATATCTCACTGCTGATCAGTCATTGCATTCCAAGTTGTTTCGAATATGGTAGTATTTTCTTACGGTTGAATACAATCTCAATCCTATCCGATCCGATCCCACTTGAGACTCAAATCGATCTGATTTTTAATTTTGGGGAAAAATAGTTTTTGGTCGCACACTACGCTCCTCCCACCAACTGACTAACGGGACCCTCCTGGGAAGGAGGGGTTTAGGGTTTCAAGTGTCGCCTACTACATGTCTGACTACTAGCAATGCTATCTATTCTTAAAAAGGTGAAACTGGGGAAAAAATTAAATAATTTACTTCTCCTTTATTCTCTTTTTCTCTACATTTTCCACCCTCTTCCTCCCTTTCTCTCACCTTCTCCTCACTCTACCTATCTATTTGGGACTTATTCCTAACCATAAATTTTGGAACGACCAGTATATGAACGCGGGACCAGTAGCATCATAGATAGCTAGCAGTCTTAACCACTATGCCACGAGTGATGGCTGATGCAGTGAAGGGAAAATTAATTTATTTAAGTTTAGAGAGCTTTAATACATAAGAAATAGCCATTTTGGTGCAAGGGTGATTTATCATAATCATTGGCTCTGAAAAGAGCTGTTTTGGTGGAAGGGTCGTTTTCACTGCGATAATTAAGTAGTCTGGTGGATGGTACACCATTCAAATCTAAAACTCTTCGCTGTACAATATGACCATTACGCAGCGGTGCAGTGCACGCATTGGCTCGGAAGCAGGGGAAGCAAGCCGGCAGGCTAGAAAAAACGGGGGAGAAGGAACTTAATTTACATAATCACAGGCGTATCGAGGGGGGTTGGGGGTTTTAACCTCCCCCCCCCCCCCATTGATTAAAAAAAGGAAAATTGTACATTTTTTTAAGTCTGCTTATAAATTAATTAATATGAGTGTAAAGCGTGGGAAGCTTAAAACTCATTATTGTGCATCTTAATTTTTTTAATTTTCTGGGGGAGGACCTCCGAACCCCCCTCTCCCTGGGGGTATTCCATCCCCCCCCATATGGTCGGCCTGGTTACGCCTATGTACATAATCTAAAATACTATTTAATATATTTACAGCATGACATTACTGTCACGCATTCTGATAAGGTATACACCCCAAATTTTGATTACCCACTTACATAACTTCAGAAATTAATACGTGATTAGTTAGGAAGTATTCTACAGAATTCTTCATTACCTTTAAATATCCAAGACCAAATAATACAGTACACGCACTAAAGTATAAAACACATTAACACTCAGAAACGTCACTTCTTTCAAATACAGAAGACCGGAACTGGAAACGAGTCAGATCACGTGGCATCACTCTCGGACATCAGGCTCACCACCATCACGTCACCAAGAAATTTACCAGGCGGTTTTTTCAAACTACATTCAAAATGAATGGCGCTAAATATTATTATTATTATTATTATTATTATTATTATTATTATTATTATTATTATTATTATTATTATTATTATTATTATTATTATTACCTCAATTTTATTTTTATTGTTATTATTATTACATAATTGTAATATTATTTTTATCATCGTAAGTTAACCTTTATTAACCCTGTCCACAGAATATGGACATTAAAACATAACAAATTGTCACAAGAAACAAAAAAAATAAATAGAAAGCAATCCAAAGCAAAAGTAAAAAACATTTTTGCTAAGAAAATCAAATTACTCAATACTTGAATATGTACAGGATGAAAATTTCAACTCTATTATATTATTAGACAGAAAATGGTACTTTAAAAAAATGCTTTTAATTACTACTCGCATTACCTTCTTGAATCCAGATAAACATTTATTTTTAAAAACTCGTATGAACTCCGCCAGAAAGGTTTCCTTCCATAACTGAATTTCGGAATTTCAGTTCCTTTGTAGAATGGATATTTTTTGTAATTTTCTTTCTTGCAATTGAGGAATAGCACGGATACGAATTGTATTATAAATAACATTTACTTTCTTTAATCGCTAATAAATATGCCACAAAAATGTTCTCTCATTATTTAAAATAATTTCGTTCATAAGTGGCTTTTAACTCGTGTCTTTTGGGTTTAATTAACCCGCATCTCCTAAGTATGTATGTAAACATACCATTGACAATGTTCTGAACCGTATATCAACATTATACAGAACGATATTGTGGAAATGAAATTAACTACACCTAAAATAGACGAGACACCGGCGAAAAGGTTGAAAAATACCAACAAAACCAACCTTATCTTATTTTATCTAAGTATAAATCCTCAACGTTACTATCTCGGACTTTTGTAGATGTTTATCAAGGTATCGAAGTTCAAAAGCATGTTGACAAACGCACTATAGTGATTCACTTTCCACCGATGAGAAGTATTAGGCCTGAGGGCAGGCGGTTGTAAGATTTATGCCGTTATTCTGTTTGTGTTATTGGCATTGGCAGGTAGTGAGGGGCTCACGACTTCAGGAATCGCAGTTGAAGTTAGTAGTTAGATTAGCGCCTTAGCTCTCTACAGTGCTGTAGTGTGCATACTGCTTATATTGTACTTGGATTTTTGCATCGGTCTTTATTGTTCGACTTCTGGTATCGTGTTCTTCACACAAGTGGAATTTGGATGGCGAATGCACAGGCAGTAAGTGTTTTAACATAGCTTGATTGATTACTGTAGATTCGTATTAAAGTTTGATAAGGGCAAGGGAAAACTGCGGTACCTAACATACCGGCATTAATTCAAGAAACCTGCCGCAATATTAGCCTTGTATACAAGAAATCCATTCATGTTATTAAATGACCATAAAGATATTATTATTATTATTATTATTATTATTATTACAGCAACAATTTATTCTTTTCACTCTGAAAGGAAGGTCAACGGTCACAATATTTTAAGAATTAACTTTTGAACTCATTATCAAATTGCAATTACATTCCCTTGATTTTATTCAATTCAACTGGAAAAAATAAGAAAATTTGTTTTTTTAGCTAAGTGCTTTGTTTTACTAAATTTAGAATTACCTTTAATTAGAGGATAATGCGTGCAATGTTAGTTTCGGAAATTGAGTCTCTATGTACTAAAAGGCATTTAATATGAAATTATTACATTAACGTTAGTAGTAATTTAATTATTTGCTCATTGGTTTTGGAAAGGATGCAGTGCCGGTAATAATAAAACTGCATTCATATGTCCTATTCTACGTTTAAAAAGAGCAATGCAATGACAGGTATACTTCTTAATCATACGTTTTAAAATTACATGAAGTCTCGGGAAACTTGTTTTTCTGTTCATTTTCATTATTATTATTATTACTGTTATTGTTATTGTTATTGCAGAAGAAATTGGGCGGATTTTTGGGTGATTCTCTCATTTCTCTTGCCATGTAACATTTCTCCACTTGCTTCTTCATTATATTGTGGCTTTGCTCAGTGCTGCTAGTTATAAAACGGAATGGTATATCATAGCCAAATAGAGAAACATAAATATGTAAATTACTTATTAATTTTTTTTTAAGCATAAACCTAATGTATCTTCGGGTAAAATAGTGCTCATAAAACTGTATATTCAATAAATAATATTGTGGCTTTTGACGTAATATCTGATAGCGCTTCCGTGCTTTCGGGTAAAAAAGAATTTGAGATAATTCTTCAAGCACTTTGATAATTACACAACATGCGGAAACTATTTGCTTGATAATATTATCCCAAATAGCCGAATACAGGTAGCATGTGGTAAAATAATAGAATATTAATTTGACATAAGTTAAGTAAATACAACTTCTTGTGAATGTGAGGTGACAGAAGAGTGCCTGTTCTGCATAGTACCTTTGCCAATCTTTGCGTGAGCAAATAGGGAAAATAACTGTACAATCTTGCCCCTGGCTATTTGAAAAAGCAACCACTATAGAAATAGCATGACAGCATTTGTCACATTCCTAGAACTACACAAAAGATCCCTATCAGCCCAAGGACACAGCTGTTATTGTCTACACCTAGTTCAAGGTTACAGAACAGCACGGGGAGGGGATATTTAAGCATTTTCCACATTTTTAAATTATCTGCCCTCCTATTCAGAAGTAATGTTGGGCTTAATTTGCGAATTTTGTATTGGTAATGTTATATGACACTGAAGAAAGTATATTTGAACTGGTAACTATTAAGTTACATTAACTTATACACTTCGGTGTGAGATTTGTGCTTTTTTTTATATTTAACCATAGCCTGTAATGTTCGCAACGCAAGGCCAGAGCTTGAGTTTTTACGGACGGTGTCTGGCTTATAACTACCCTTCAGAGTATATTTGCGAAAACTTTTTTTTTTTAATAACAGTTTTAGCTCATAGTATAAGCATTAGTATATTAGAGTTATTTTCAAGAAAGTTTGCAAAAAATTAAATTTTCTTCGCGTAAAGTGGCATTAAAAGTAAGCAAAAGTTACGAAAATCTATGTGTTTCACCCCCAGAAGATGTGTAACCCAAATAAAAAAGTGTTATACGATTTTCGTTCTTGACCTCAAAACTTGTATTGTGTTGAAAATGCGACACCGAATTTTGGGGCCAACTTCATCTACCTGTAGTAACTATGATACAGGTAAAGGGAGTAAAAAATAGTGTAGTGTGTCTCTTTCGATAAAAGTATATGTTATAATAATTATTATTAATATTATCAGGGACCGGATTTTGATGGCATATCTTTTAATTGGTACATCATGGACATTGCCCACTAGTACAGAATATATTCTGATCATGACTCGTAGATTATAAAAATGCTAGTTTTTGGGGTCTTTTTGGTTGTTTCCCCCTATTTTTAATCGTTAGGTCATTTTTAGAATTTACTATAATTAATTGGTCTTTTTGGCCAGTTTCCGTTTTTTGCACATTTCATATTTTAGGTATTTTTTAATTAAAAAAAAAGTAGGCAAACAAAGGGCAAAAAGTAATTATTCCTCCATGTGTTGTTTCTTGAATTACATAGAGTTTTTGTACATTTGCTTACATTGAATACTATCGGAACTCTAATCAAGCATTTAACCATAGGCCTATATACCAATTTACTAATTATAAACCTATAAGCAGGTCAGAAACATAAAATAATGTATCATAGACACAAATGTGTTGAATAAACCAGTATTTTCATACAAATTATTATTATTTTTTTAAGTTTTGGGTCGTTTTTGTACTTTTGCAGTCATTTTTTAGGTCATCAACATCCAGTCCCTGATTATTATTATTAATTATTATTATTTTCATCATCAGTCTATTTCTATTATTATTGTTATCATCATTATTATTATTATTTAATCAAGAATGAACCTTACAGATTCATTCTTGGTTAAATATATGGGGCAAGAGCCTCTTTTTCATCAGCATTATTTATGACTAGTGCTGATATTGTAGAGCAATGACGAGCTAATGATGTCACACTGTCACTTTACTCCATCTCCTTTGTTTTGGCCATGAGCACATTTCCCCTTCACTCAGTGATGCCTGATCTCATATTCCAGAAATATGCTACATTTGGTTACCTTTGAACATGCCATTGGGATCAGTTGTCACCTAGTGAGTGAGTGAGTGAATGGGAAATGCTGTCATGCCCCATCATGGACAAATTGGAGTTTAAGTTAAGCGGCACGGAATTGGCATGTAGAAAAGTACCAGTATAGTATTTTAAATAAATAAATTTGGGAATGTTCACACATTGTGTATAATAACATTGTCTATAATAAGGTTCCTGAGGATCAGAAACATAAATAAAATGCAGCTTTGAATATGTAGAACTTTAAAGAAAATAATGTTACAATTATTTTTTGTTTTGTTTCAGAATCAGTTTATACTTTTTGAGAGGTCACGTGGCACTTTTGTAAAAATACGTCCAGAGGATGCAGATAAAGGTGAGTTCTTACAAATTATTACTTTTTGTGTTATTTTTTCTTTTAAATTTATTGTATTTTTTTTAATGTACTGTAATAATATAAAAGCTGGTTTAATCCCTCAATGGCAATTACAGTGTAAGAGAAAATTGTCATGAATATTAAATATATTTATGTAGTCTTTTTAATCAAATCTTTATACATAAATAATTCCACTGATAGATTATTGAACACCAGCAACCTCTAATGAGGAACTAGTCTACAATTTTGCACAAATCCACCCCTTTATTATTCCATTAAAATAAGAGCAAATCATTAGACCTTCCCTACGTTTTTTGTGTGTAAATTTTCGTTTATATTCACATGTATAGAAGCAAAGAAAACTCAGATGCAAACATCTGTACTGTTTCTTGGTAGAATTAGAATATTAACTACTTTTCATGTGTCAATAATAACACCTTGTTAAAAACAAAAGGATTTGCCATATTGAATTTATATACTGTTCCTTTTTATATGTTACTGATTACTTGATTTCTTGTTTCAGTGAAACAGGAGAGACGGGAAGAATTAAACATAAATATACTCCACTGGATATGTCTCTTTTATAATGGGATGGAGAACTATGATACCCTGCAACGTATGATTGCTACATTTCCATCATGGTACCATATACCTTCAGGAGAAATGGTAATTCATTATAATTGTCTTCATATTTGTATGACTTTTTACCTATCTCAGAATCATGATTGCAACAAACGTTTTCAGTTTGCTTAATTTTAGCTTGCATCAATCATAACAGATGGTTTCATTTTGCTTAAACTCAACCATAATAAAATCAACGTAACTCACTTTCTATATAATCATTCAATAGAGTTATTATAAATGAATGAATGAATCAAAGAGAGCGAGCTAACAAAATTGAAATGATCGACAATTCCATGCGTTATGCTGGAAAATTTTAATTCAGTGATGATCTTTGTTTCCCAGTTTCTACGGCAACAGAGCAATTTCACAGTAAATTGAACTGTAATAGC
Organism: Ectobius pallidus; assembly: GCA_964059195.1. Taxonomy (NCBI): domain Eukaryota; kingdom Metazoa; phylum Arthropoda; class Insecta; order Blattodea; family Ectobiidae; genus Ectobius; species Ectobius pallidus. The sequence goes on along the minus strand of CAXKWD010000007.1, from coordinate 119,446,354 downwards.
GAAAACTAATGCTTCGATAGCCAAAAAAAAAAGTTTTCTACCAGTTTTTTGGTCATAACTTGGAAACAAAAGCAAAAATTAAAAATCTGGGCTTTAAGTTGCATTCAGACACCGTTTACTTCATCTACATTCAACATTTCACATCTCTGCATGCCCTAAATATGGCTGGCATCGCACACAGGCAGACAGAAAACACTTACTCTTATTATATAGATTATTTCTTGATGTGTTAAATTTATTTCAACATTTCTTGCACTCATGAACCTTATTTTCTTTCAGATTGAAGATATGATCGAAACACTGCCCCTAGGGGAAAACCACCAACGCCGTTATGGTTAACATGTTTGAATGTATGGCATCATTAAACCATATTGGTTTCTTTTATAATATGTACCTTTATAAGGTAAATAAATATTTTTATAAATAATACAATTGTGTACAATAATATACCTGTGGTAGGAACAAACAAATAATTCCAATATAGATATATAAGCATTCATGAGCCACAGATTATTGTCTCTGTTGGACACTACATGAGAATATACTGTATAGGAGAAAAATTCCTCCGGCACTGGGACTTGAACCCAGGACCTTTGGCTATTCGCGCCAATGCTCTACCAACTGAGCTAAGCCGGAGCTCAATTCACAGCGCCAGATGGAACTTCTCTCCTATGACTGATTCTCATGTAGTGTCCAACAGAGACAATAATCTGTGGCTCATGAATGCTTATATATCTGTCTTGAATGTTAACTGTACAATAACAGTGGGAGCCCGGTCACAAAAATCACTACTTAGTGTGCCTCACAGTACTGCATATGACATAACTTGTCTGTCTGTGAGGTAGACCATTAGGGCAATCAGTCATAGGAGAGAAGTTCCATCTGGCGCTGTGAATTGAGCTCCGGCTTAGCTCAGTTGGTAGAGCATTGGCGCGAATAGCCAAAGGTCCTGGGTTCAAGTCCCAGTGCCGGAGGAATTTTTCTCCTATAATATTCTCAATTCCAATATAGTTTTGTCCCAAGTAATTACCTTTCTCAGAAAAAAAAAAAAGTTGTGCCTAAAAGTTAACTGTGCTTTGATAAGAACAGTGGAACCTTGGTAATCCGAACCCCAATAACCCAAAACTTCAAATAATCTGGACAAAAAAAGTTACTAAAAATGAAGGAAAGTAACAATTATGAATCAGAAACAAAGCTTAAATTTATTCCTAATACAAAAGAAACATTTTAATTGGTAATTAAGGATGAATACAGGACCTTAATTAGTAGAAACAAAATTGGTTATCTTCTTCTGATGTAAGGAACTAACCCTGCTTCACAATGCGATGTTGCGATGCACAAATATCACATTGGTTGGAGTAGAGCATCCAAAGTCAATACTCAACTGCATTAGGTATATCAAGAGTATTTCACCGAATTTTCTGGAATCCGAACAGAGATCAGGCCCAATTAGTTCAGATTCCCAAGGTTCCACTGTATTGTGTCTAATTATCTAATAAGTACTGTATTGTCACATCAGCAAAGGAAGAATAAGGGATAAATTTTCCATTTGTGGTTTTCAATAAAGTTAGTAGTTTTTGTGAAAATTTAAATATATAGATTACTATGTGGACCACATTCGGTGCAATTTGGTGATGTCAAAGCAAGTGTATTTTGCTCATGTTTGTTTTATACGAGTGACAGACAAGGTCAATCCCTCCACAATGGTGATCTGGCAGCGAGTTGTTGCTATTCTATGAGACTAATGATCTACTGATCTCTTAATCTTTGAACTTATCACAAAATGTCAAATAGGTTTTCTATTTATTTTACTGTTATCTGCTGCCCCCTTGAATCTGCTGTTTCCATGCTACGTAGATTCCCAATTTATTAACAATTTTATACTAAAATAATAATTTGCTACAATTTTACATTATTGAATTGAGGCTAAAATGTGAGCTGAGATGCTGATAAGTAATTCAAGGAAAAAGTAGAAAACATGTTCAGAAGTGTAAAATTAGAAGCATAATATGTTAGACTGAATATTAGTAGCAATGTATCAGGGGAAATTGATTAATGCTTCTTCATTAAATAAATAAGAAGTAGGAACTTTAAAGCAGAGTAACGTTTCTAAGGGTTGTAACACGATTTTACTAACCAGGGTGCTTCTTTACGTTTTTACTCCCTTCGAGGCATCAAATAATGACTCCAGGATAAGACATAAATTAGAGTAACCAGATGTCTGGAATTTTCCGGACACATCCTGCTTTTTATTCCCTTGTCCTGCATCCGTCCATGCATTGTAGGAAATCAAACATTGTCCTGCTTTTGAAAGCTACTGGACTTATTAATACAAATTTTCAATGCAAAACACGTTTTTACATAAGTGACTCTTTACAGCTCAGTTGTCTTCATGACTGCGTATGACCAAAGAAAATCATTTAATAACCTTAATTCTATTGCTGTATGTTGCTATACGTGATCTAGTGGCAGTACTTCAATCACAAGGTACCGATACGAAGCAAGATCAATAATCAATTAGCTTACTTTCAGAACTTCTGTTTTCTGTAAACATATGAGCTGCAGACTCATGTAGTGAAAATTTTTAGAGTATGTGTTTAAGTTACCGTATCCTTTTAATATTGTCCAATGTTCTGTTTTTAAGATGTCGAAGGTTGGTACATGTAGTAAACGGAAATGCAAATTTTCTGAAAATTTGAAATTAGGGCATCCGAGAAGTACTAATAACTAAAAATTAAAAGCTATATTCATGACATATTACTTAATATTTTTGCTAATAGTCTAGTATAAATTCCGGGGTGCGCGGGCAAAGAGAGTTAGTTCACTTTCTTGTTACTGACAATTAGAGTGACTTAACACACTATACCGGCCCAACATAGCTTTAGAGATGGATAAACCCATGAGTCACACGTCCATAACTACCATACAATTTTGAATATGACTACTGGACTTAACACAAATGTAGAGAACATTTTTATCTATAACTCTATGGACACATCTCAATTTTTTAGGATGGTGGACTTAACTCTCTTTGCCCGCGCACCACGGAATTCTATTATACAGCATATTTAATAATTTACATTAAGGTTATACATATTTTAAAAATTAATGTAATGTCTGACTTTTTTGTAGAAAATTAGATTTTTAAAGGGAAAATGTCCTGCTATTAATTTTTTACATCTGGTAGCAAAGAGAGTTGCTAAGTAGGTAATATTGAAGACTCACATCTGTGAAATAGCTGAGGTTGCTGATTCATGTCTTACTTCTAGACTATCATGGTGCCTAAGTTCTGTACCACCTAAATAACTTTTGAACCACGTAGTTCAGTGATGTAGGATAGCCATATACTGAGAACTCAAAAGGGAAAAATTATTACCAAAAAGGATGGTTAATATCTGTTCAGTGGTCAGGTTTTATGGTAACACATTAAGTGAATATTACAATAATTTATTCTTTTAAGAATGTTTTAGTAGCGAATGGATAGCTCCTGCTAGGCAAGAGGCTAGCCAGGGGCTACCTTACCACACAATTTGAATCAACTTATACACTGCTACAGGGTTTAGAAAATTAAACTGATTAATTTCTGAGCTTGTCAGATCTACAAATAGATAGCAGCAGACAAATTCTTCCTCTGAGATGGAAGTTAAATTTTTATTATGCCTACTTCACTCTATTTGCTGGTGGTTATTTTGGCCATTTCTGCTCAGTACCTGTAATATGTAAAACTAAATTGTTTTTACTACATATACAATAAAATTACACTAATTACAATAAACTATGCAGAGTTTAATACACAAGAAAACAAACAACTTGAAATAACATAGAATCTACAAGTAATGTATTTCCTCCTTTTGCAAATTGAGAGATTTCGAGTCATTTTTAGTACAGTATATTTCTTTATCACCTCTAGCATAGTAGTCTAATCTAGGTTGACCAGATATCCCTTTTTAATGGGATTGACCCTTCTTTAGAATCTACCATCGTTGTCTTGTCAAAATCTTAATGGGATGCTTGTCCCTTTTTACGGACTTTGATCCCATTTTGTCTTCCTAGCATGACTGCATTATTGAATGTTAGGGCATGCTGATTTGTTATATTTTGACATCAAAAGACTCATTCTACAACTGTTATTTGCCTATTAAGCAACAGGTGGTACAAATGACTCGAGTGGGTATGTTGAATTTTTTCTCAGAGTTCTTTTGTAGACAGAAGAAAAGAACCGTTTAAATATGACTGTGAAAGTATTAAGTGTGATAAAAGTCACATGTTGATATTTTGTGTAGGCTATTGATTGATATTGAGAATATTGAAATTTGGAAACCTTTCGGGGGGACATAATGTCTTCACATACATATAATGGTGATAATTCTGATGCTGTATAAAGATAATCATAAACACTTTAGTCCTGCTTTCAACATGTTCAAAATAATTATGCAACTTTCTTGTAGGTCATACAAGAAGTGTCTAGTTTTCTTCCTTTTATAAGTGTTGAACTGTTAAGTGTTCTTGTTTTGTTTTTTGTTTTGGAAATCTGGTCACCCAGATTATGGTTCCATCTTATAGTTGCCAAATATATATTTGTTCATTTTGTTATATGTAACAGAATCTGTATCCATCCAATAAATGGAACTCACTATCTAACTAGGCAGATAGATATCAAAGTCATATTAAAATACTAATAATTAAGAAATTCCAGCAACTTATATACTGATGACAAAACAGCAAAAGAAGGGAATACAGTGTTTAAAAAATCTAATCCTGTATAACATCAATAATTGTATTAAAAACTGTGATAAGTTACACAAGCAAACAAGTGACTAGTAACAGATATTCAAACCTCTTGGGAATTGCATAGAAATTACAATAAGAACCAGCATTTTCACTTACACAAGAAGATTTAAACTGTTCCTGCAGAATCAAACTCCCATACATAGACAGAGCTTCCAATGAATCAGAAAAACAATAATAATTGTTTGCTTACTGCATAACTTAAAGTAAATTAAGACTTATAATTTGAGTAATTGCTGTACCAGTAATAACAACCAGGGATGGGATCCTGGGTGGAGGGGGAGAAAAACCAAAAACAGGTCTATAAATCCCATAGAATATACAGGATACAAACAAATTTAAAGAAGTTTTTCCTATGATTTTTTAACTGTTCCGTTTAAATTTCATAATTCCAATGAACTCAATTTAAAGTGAAAGATCATTTTCTTGCTACCACCGAAACAATGAAGAGCATTATTAGCTATTGAGTGTAATATTGCTTTTGATGTTGAGCAAGCTGACAGAGAATTTTATAGATGGCATTACAGACAATTGTACTTCGTCAAATGAAAGAGGGTTTTCCAGGCAGAAGATAAACTTAAATTGTATTGGAAGTTAACACAGTGAAGTTATATAACATAATAATTACATAAGAGTTGAATTTTACACAAAAACTTCACTTTTGGTAAAGTTAACCTGTACTAGTTTCGGTGCCTTCGCTACCATTGTCAACAGCTATACTTCAACTGCTGTGGCACCCTCCCACAGATGTGGTACAAACTTTGAGATTGTACCACATCTGCGGGAGGGTGCCACAGCAGTTGAAGTGTAGCTGTTGACAATGGTAGCAAAGGTGCCAAAACTAGTATAGGTAAACTATACTAAAAGTGAAATTTTTGTGTAAAATTCAACTCTTATAATATAATTATTAGGAGATAAACTGCTCCAATTTTGCTCCACCCAATAAAAAAATCTGCTGTTGAAACACCATTAACAAACCAAACCATTATACGCATGTTTCTTAGCACATCTCACACCTGAAAATCAATTGGAGAATGTGAAAACCAAATAAAATTTACAAAAATTCCATATCTGTAGACTTTTGTTTAGAGTAAGGGAAGTCAATTGTTAAATTGTCACCAATAACCCCTGATTGAGTGTTTATTATATGTTTCATTAAACAGAATAGTTAAAGTCAGTGGACATCCACCCAGCTTCTGTTGTTAACAATGTAACTTATTCTGGTGATTTATTTCAGGTTAACTGACTGAAAATATGGAATTCTTACTGTAATGATGCATATACCCACAATACCTAACGTTTGATCTCAGTGAAGAATCAACTTTACATCTATAATGTAAGCCTACTGGTAGTTTATGAATGCAGTAGAGAATTGACCAACTAAATGGACGGATTTAACAAATATTTGTAGGTTTTGTAGGCATATCACAGACTTATGTTTTTGATATAACAATGAAAATGTCTCAAAGCACTATAAAAGACGACACTTAAGAATATTCTTTGAATCCCTGATTAAGGCAGTTATTTTCTTCAAAATGATTGATGAATTTACTGTAATGAGCGAAACACGAGTTTATTCTTCTCTTAAACATCTAGTTTCTTTTTTCTTTCTTTCTTTCTTTCAGTTTTGGACTTTCAGCTACATCTTCATAATATTAAATCTACAGTCCAGTTTTTCTTTCCACTTAAGCTACCAATAAGTAAAAGCAGATTTAAAGCCTACTAAATGAGACATCGGTACAGTGGCGCAGCCAGGATTTTAACATGGGAATGCTAAAAATTATAAAATACATGCAAGAAAAAATTTTAAAACATCTTTTATTATAATCCGTGGTAATTATTTCTTCAAGTTTCTTTGCAACTTATTCTTATTCAATGAAGTTGTTATCCTATTGAAAACAACTTTAATGTTGGAAAGGTAGAGTCAGACTGAAAAATTCAAAGCCATAGCTGGGATTTGAACTAGGATCTTTGGCTCTCCGTGTTGCTGCTCTTACCAATTGAGTCACCATGGCAGTGTGCCAGTACAACATTAAATCCTCAAACTGACTCACAAATCCCGGTATCCCACCAGGCGTTCTCAATATGAGATAACAACCCAGTGGTGATTGTTATTATCATTGTTATTAACGTTACTATTATTATTATCAATGTTATTAATTTCATTATTATTATTATCATTATTGTTATTATTATCATTATCACTATTATTTTTATCACTATTTTTGTTAATTTTACTATCATCACTGTTTTTGTTAGTTTTATTATTATCATTAATATTGTTGTTATTGTTATTATTATATTATTATTATTATTATTATTAAAGTTAATTTTGTACTTTCTATAATTCAGCTTAATCTTTCTTTAATGATGAGGTTGTTTTTACTTAATCTATTCCACAAGCAAAACACGTTTCCGGACCTATTAAAGAAAGTTTCAATCATATTTTTTTAACCATTCTGGGCCTACATAAGCAGTTTCTTCAAAATCATCTCTATTCTCATTTTTATACACTTTTCTTATAAAATCATGTGCATTATGTATTTTACATCACTGAAAAAAAAAAGCAACAGTTTGTGTAATATTACTCATCACCACTAAAACAACAACCATAAATATTAAGGTTTAGAAGTACTTCCTGGTAAAGTTATTGCTGGATGTACATTTGTCCCCTGGAACTTCCTGAGCTCCTCCTTGATGGCAGCTATGAGAGGTATTGCCGGATCTGTAGGGGGAAGCTGGCTGTCAGATAGAACCAGAGTTCTGTCTATGGTTATTTCCACTGGACCAGGTAACTGTGGACGGTGAAATGGACCTGCACTAAGAGGTCGAGGCAAAGTTCCAGATCTTCCAGATGGAGAAGGATTACAGGTACCCCATGCACCTCTAGGTCTCGCTATTGTTGGAGCAGCTGTTTGAGGACGGCGTGGATCTGATGTCCGTGGTCTCTGCACTGAGTCTAATGCCCCAAGTAAAGGTTCACCAACTGGCCTGAATGTGATAAACATGGAAATAAGACTTTTAGAACAATGATGAGTAAGTATAGTGTGTTTCAACAGATAATACAAGCCATCTGCGTTCCTGCAGTATAAAAGAAAGCCAGTTTTGCTTGTCACGTCCACTTTTTATATTATTTATGGCTTTCTTTATATACACTAGAGAGCAGTGGCATAGCATAGGTTTCAGCTGCCCAGGCCACCCACAAAATAGATTATTATGAACATAAAAAATTTTGGAGCGGGGAAAATATTAAGCTACAAAGAGACTTTTTTCTCCAAAAATTAAAATTCTTATACACTAGAAAACAAAAATTAATTGTGAAAACACATTTTGAATTCTAATATTAATAAATTATTAACTAAAAACAGTAAATAAATAATAAATGTTATTAAAAACTGACCGCTACGTCATCTACCATAGGCAAATGGCAGGACTGGGAAGCATGTGGTTAGCATGCCGACACCCATAGCTGTTAATGGTGGTTTCCATGACTGGAGCCACTACTTCTCAATCAAGTAGCTTCTCAATTTGAATCACAAGGCTGAGTGCACCCTGTTGGCTCTTAAGCCAATCTCATGTGGCTCTTGAAATTAAGCTATGATACAGATTTTGAAAAGTATATAGTTAATATATTTAATGAAAACATATTACGAGGAAGTGAAAAACTTATTTCTGATTTAGTGCAGAGTGTATTTAGTTCTCAGAGCAAATTAAGACTCTTTCAGAAAGACCTTGAGACTAAAATATTCACTTATTTCAAGTGTTTGAAGAAAATTACTGAAAGCCTTCCTGACGTTCAGGTGGAAACAGAAGATTATTTGAGTAAAATATCTGGTCTTGCTAAAGAAATCAATAACAGACAACGATTTGAGAACACTTAATGGACAAGGGCTGTTTTGTAAGAAACACTTCAATTGTTTATAACATCTATCATTGGGTCAGTGATGACTAGGCCAATAATAGACTCATTGCATGCTCTTTATGAGTGTTAAGACAACTGGTGAAGATAATACGGATAATTTAACTGTAAGTTATTTCTGTGAGGTCCTCAAGATGACTTGTCTACATTATTTTGATGTAAGGCATTACAGATACTGTCACACATAATCATAGGAGAAAATCCATCAAACATAATGCAATGAATAAAATATTAATAGAGTGAGGGAGGAAATTTGACACTCCACAGGAAACTTGTTTTCAGAAAAGATAAGTCAGAATCAACTTATTTCTATAAATGTTGGTTGAAAGTTTCTTTGGATGTTTTATATAATGAATTTCAGAATTTGAACTTTAGTTGATATATTTTGATTTCCATTTTATTAATTTTGAAATTTCTTGTAGCATTCCAAAGTTGAATATAATCAGTATACTCATTTTTATAGATGATCTTGTGTGATTACCTCACTATTGCAGAGTGTACTCTGTGCAGAGTAGGAGGGCTACTGCTGTCCTCTTCTGCTCCAGGACTGCCACTGCGACTTCCAAACAAGCTGAATGCATCATCCAGTAGCTCATGAAAACGGCGTCTCATACGACCAACATTGCTGCTTGCATCTGGCCGAGACAAGTCGTCTGGAGCTCCATCCAGGACGAGGTCTTCTACGTTTTCATCTATATAGCCTAGATAACCATGAATCCATCTACAATCAATATAAATACTCTGTACAATTCTGCTGGCATTAAAAGAGTCTAAAAAGTAATGTTTATAATAAGGGACCTGTACAGTGGTTGTTAGATAAGAGAAGAATGCTGTCTTGTCTGCCCTGTGATCTTCTCTTAAAAATTGGCAGTTTGGCAACATTTGCGCATGGTGGCTGAGCATTCATATATATGCCTTTCTTGCCTGCAAATTTATACTGTGTTAACGAAGTTAACTGAAGAGATACAATTGCCGAGAACTCGTCCCCTCTTTTGGCTTCTGGGAGCATTAAGACATTTGAAGAATCATTTGAATATTTTTATATGATTCTTGATATACCAAGAACTTTTAAGAATAGAATAATTCTGATATTTTTATTCGAGAACTCCCATCACTAGGACATACAACTTAAATTTACTCTTGAAAGTGTCTATCACTCTGAAGTCTCAAATGCTCACTAAGCTTTAGTCAATTTATTCTTAGATTGTACAATTACCTTCATGTTGTTGTGCACATTGTACTCTATGACAGTGTAGATCCCACACTAAAGGACCGATCACTCCTGGATCCTCCCCTTCCATACTGCCATGTCTAGCAAGCCTCCTTACAGGCTCTACTATGATTCCTCTTCCTTCTGAGTCCAACTGCCTAACCGTCATTGGCTCCAGCACCCTGGCAAGAGGCTCTGGTATATTGGCTCCTCTGCAACAATGAATTGTAGTAATGCAATCCAAATTTCATATACATGATTTTCAGGAAATGAAGTTAACAACAGCCAACAAAAGTACGGTTTACTGGAGAAGGAATGAGCTATCAAAACCTCAACTCCAGATGTAGAAAGATTACTGCGTACATTTCTCTCATGAGGCACATAGAGAAATAATTTAAATTCAGTATATTTAGTTGGACGGCTCAGTGCCAGAGGTGACTAAGGGCCATCCAAGAAAGTCTTAACTTTTGTGTGTATTGATCAGTAAAGATCGTATTCTATCTACGCCAAACATGACTAACAGCCATAACTGTTTTTGTAGCAGACACAGTAAGGCTGTTAGTAATATTTGCCGTTGATAGAATACGATCTTTACTGGTCAATACTCACACATATTAAGACTTCCCTTGATGGCCCTTAGTTACCTCTGGCACTGAGGCGTCCAGTTTACTCCTGTAGTAAGAGACGGCAGGTGCACTTTATTTACGTACTCACTGCTGTTGAACAGATGCATCTACCATCTGCCATCCTATTAAATAACTCTGAAATACGATCATATCCATAAATCTAACTGAACTATGACCTTAAAACGCAATATATGATGAAAGTTGCAAAAATGACCTAAATATGCACATATATGACATAAAATATATCTAAAAGTAACAAGAAAGTTCAGTTCTTGTTTAAATTACTGACATAAACATCTGGGTCCTAATCATCATCATCATCATCATCATTATTAACCTTCATTATTATCTTAGCTTTCTTGTTATTATTACAATTACTATAGAGACAATACCAGACACTTTGACAATAGAAAAATGAGGGACAGATTTTGCAGTACTCCCGGTGGCACAACCTAGAAACTTGGGGCAAAATTAAAATATTCAAAACAAATATAAACTGTAATATGCTTTTCTGGACCTTAGATAGATATAAAAATCATACCCCTTATACATAACATGCCGAGGCTGGATATTTTGGCTCTTCTAATAAAAATTGTTTAACATCTTCATGTTTAGATACTGCATCTGTATTCAGTAGTAGCAGGTTGGGCTGCTAGATGGTGCTCAAGATATTGTCTCCCAATATATTGCAAAGTGTCCTGTTTTGCCTCTATAGTTTATTATTATTATTATTTTTTTATTATTATTTTATCCCATAACCATGGGCATGTGGTCAATTTACCACAGCAAAAACATAAACCGCTGTTTTTGTTTGACACATGTGTCATTGGCACATCAGTGTTAGAGGAGCCATGATAGAAAACAGTTTATAGTGGTCAAATTGATTGCACGTCCATGGTTCGGAAGTTTTTTTTTCCAGTTAACACAATGCCGACCTAGCAGCTGTTTCAGGCTGATCACGTTAGTATACCTGCTCTTTAAACATGTCTCCCACCTGCTCTTTCTAAATGATTGTACACTTTTTCAACATAAACAAAATAATATGTTGAGATATAGCCTCTGAAAGCCAACCAGATAGGTTTTTGTGCTGCTCTGGAAGTATCCTTTTTCCTCTTATTTGGAGTTCATTGCCATCCAACAGCTATTTTCTAGGAACTTTTGTAAGACAGTTTAGTCTCAGGTTGTGAAATATATAGAAACACAACATTTTTTTGCTCCATTTAATGTCTTTTTTTTTTCTTTCTTTCTTCTTCAACGGTTTGCTTTGTAGAGCCTTCACATATTTATTCCATTCAGCTGTATTACTAAGAGCATTTGCAAAATGATCTACATACAGTATTAAGTATTATATAGTTGAATAAAAACACTTTCTTTAACGCACTTTATTTACCTTAGTAAACTTCTGTAAGTATTATAATTTCTATATTAATAATTTCGTCATTGCACAAGAGCAGGTGACAAACATCTTTTTCGTCTGAGAATCACAAGAAGCACATGAAGTACCATCTCTAGAATTCTCGGTATCCCTGTGGAAGGGATGGCAAGGGAGAATGAAAACTTATGCACACCACTAAGAAAAGGAAAACATTTCAAACGTTACTGATCTAATAAGCTGGCATGTCTGGAGTGCACATGGAAAATTGAATTGTATTAATCATATGTATTTGCAATGAATGTATTTTCTCATTTCTAAGGGGAGGGGGGAAGGTGTACTGCAATTTTGAACACAATCACATATTATGACGATCTATGATTAATATCTAGTTGGGAGTAATGTGAGTGACTATGAGAAATAAATTGTTGTGTTAATTAGATATTCATTTGAAAAATATTAACATATCTTTGAGACAGTGTATTTCATTGATTTTATGATGCAGTTACTCAATTAAATGCCCTAAAACCCTCCTTAAAATGATGGTGTAAAAATAATGCTTTGTTAGTTGAACATTTAGGGATCAATTTGTTTAAATAATAATTAAAATTCATATTTTTTTATGCTTTCTCATTGTTAAAAACTTTGAGTGGTCATTCAGATCTCTTGTCCATGTTAATGTAACAGAATAATCTGGTCCGTGTTTACGGGTTAAATAAAGGACATCTTACCTTGGAAATGCTTTGATTGAAGGCATGGAGAGGAAGGAGTTCGGACTGACAGCATGACCAGCTCTTGGCTTGACAGGAGGAGATTCATGGCCAGGCAACTCGACATCGCTGCCAACATCTTCATGCTCAGCATATCTCCTTCTACTGTGTTCCGAGCTGAGCATGGGAGCATGGGCTCCTCCATCAGATGACTGTTAACATAAATCAGTTATTAAATACTACCACGAGGTACCATCATTAAATATATTGAACATAAGATGCACATCTCAAATAAATATGAGGAAGGGAGGGAGAGAATATAAGTCATGGCTACTTATTTTCTTTTGAAAATGTGACACCATTTTAAAATATAAAAATATACAAATGAAAGGGCAGGGTATCGAATGGGTGTATAATGTAGATTATATATGGGTACTAGATGAAGGAGAGTGATGGAAACAGACAACCATAAACATCCAAAGGCATTGTGTCACTGTAATGTACTGCAGTAGTTGGAAGCATGAAAGCACATATAACCACTCCATGATCCCTTAGAGTTCACTAAGGATGGGTATTCCCCAAAGCTTCGACAGAGTAGACTCACAACAAATTTACCAATACCTCTATTTGTATAACCTTATATTACAAAGCTACCAAATGATGTGTCCATATACTAGAAATGCCACCCTCTCCCATGACATACAACATCTCGTGGTAACATTGCCTTCGAGAAAAAAATAGTTGCCTTGACCAACCCTTGTATATCCAGGCAAAAACAAATACTCATTCAAATAAGTAAATAAATAAATAGTGCAAAAACATTTAGCACAACTTTCTCATATATAACATATATGGCATATTACTGATTTTCTTAGGTCAAAGAAAAAAATATATTTTTAAATCCTTCAGCTTTAGATACCTATAACGGATAGTTTGTTTCAGAAGTGACCTGCCCATCATCTCTGTTGCACAAGCATTTTACTCGATAATCTTCGACAGGAAGGTAGGTTTTTGCATAAATATTTAAGAAATGTGTAATTTGTGATTTAGTTTTGAAGCAGCTATACGTTTAACATCACCACCCCAATTTATGGATTTTCTTTTCTTTATTTACCCATCCATTTATAGCCGACTGAAACAAAATTAAGATAATATTGAAACTCTAGATTTTTCAGAACTATATGTTCACCGTCGATAGTAATGTGCAGTGTATTGTCTTTTACAACGAGATTTGACCTATATAATTCAATATAAAATAATACATATACAACCCCAAAGAGCAAAGCTCATGTGAGGGGTGACATCCATACATACATTGGTTCAATGGGGAAAAAAATTTAAATGTATAATGTATTTCTTCATGTTGAATGGGTTACCTTTTCTTAACAGCTCAGCCCATAAAATGGAAGTTTACACAGAAGGAGAGAGCTCTGTTAAGCAATGTTTATGATACAAAATAACTTGAACTATTTCATGTCATTAACAAAATAAATTAGATTAAACTTATTACTAGGGTTCAGATGGTTATAACATGTCATATTTTTATCCTGACTTCCGTTCTCGCCGCAAACATAATTTAAACATGAATTGCATGCTTTTTATCCTAATCGGACCACTTTTATTTTGTATATAAAGTAATATTTTGGTCATTATTGTGGTCTTGTTCATATTTTAGCCATATTTGTAATTGAATGTCATATTTCAGTTATAAATCCGGTAAAGGAGCACAATTATACAGTGTACATAGTAGATACATGCCCAAGTTAAATTTATTTCATTAATTTAATGTTTATGCCAAATTAATAGGTAACTTAAATTTTAAAATTAATGCAATTGTTCATATTTTTTAGTGACACGCAAGATTTACCAAATATTACAAATATTTGGAGCTGATGAAGCGAGCAAACTGGAGAAAATTAATTAAAAATATAAGTTCATTACAAGTAAAACTGTAAATCACAAAAATTGTTAAAAAAGTGATTGTCCGATTGAATTCATGTGATGTAAGAATTTTGTGTCTTTAAACGTTTTAGATTGAAACATTTATTTTTTTGAAAACATGTTACTTTATTAGGGCATATTGAGGATTGTTGGGTCACATTTATTCATTTTTAAGGGCATGTTTGCAGTCATATTTTCCACTTTTTTAGGTCGTAAACATCCTAACCCAACTTATTACTTATTTATTATTAAGATCACATTTTCATGCATATCCATATGAAGAATTATATAATTAAAATAGAATTTTTAAAAATGAAGAAGGTAAACAAAACTAGGCAGCTCACCATTTCTTTTGTTTGTTTTACAGGAATCTGAGATCTCTTTCTTGGTTGAGGTTGTGGATATTCCTGAATGGTAGGTACATCTTCCTCTCTATCACTCTCGTGCTGTTTCATGCCTAGTTCACGAATCTTAACCTTGCCTCCTTTCCTACCGTTCCCTGGTCTTCGCCTCACTAATGATGTTCCAGATGACTCTCCACTGCTTAAGCTGGTACTCGAACCTTTGCGTTTCCTGCTTGATATGATGTCATCTTTAAATGTTACAGTTGCTGGTGCTACTGGCATAAAACTGGGAGAAGTTTTTGCACCCGGAGGCCAGACTGATGAGCCAGCCTTACTGTGGCCCTGAAAACATACATCTATGTAATTAAATAATACAAAACACATTTTTTGTTTTTATTTTTATTTTTTATTTTAGCATTCCTGTACACCAGCAGTACTAGAATAAGATAATAATAAATACAAAACAATGAATGTAATAGGCAAACAACAGATTTTATTTTTTTAGGGAGCAAGGTATTAAATATGGCTCATGGAACAAATGGAGTGTTTGAAGTGTTCTTTAATCTCCTGGATATAAAGTGATAGTCTAGTTTATTCATTTCATGTACCGTCAAAAAAATATTATGAAGATCTTTGTTTGCAAAATTCACTCCCCACTATCTACCCTCTGCAAAAAATGCAGCATGCGTTCACATGAGGTTGAAGTGGAGTAATTTGTAATTTGTAGCCAGTTAGCATTTAAAAATCAATTATGAAACTGTTGTTAAGCTTGCTTAGATGTTACTTGTAATCTATGAATGATGTAATGTAAATTAAGGAAAAGGAATAGAAACAAATTGTCATTTAACTACATTTTGTAGAGAATACACCAAGCGCCTGCTCACATAACATTACAGAGCATGCTTGCTCTAGGTTAAAAGAGCTACCTATCCTGCTTCATCCAACACAAATTCCACAATAGGGCACATCAACAATTTCAAGCATATAATTTAACATAAAGTTCAGGTACCTAATTTTGCAGAATCAGGAATCTTAAACAGCGAATATTGAAATATTAAAATGAAATATACTGTACAGTATGTTAATCACATTTTAATACCATAAATATCTTTTACATAATATCACAAAAATTAAAGCTCTAAAAACCATTTTATAAACACTTTTCAAACATTTTTTCAATAAAAATGCTTCACATTAAGTTTTCACACAAAAAAATTAAAGTTTGATTTTACAATGATGTAGTAGGCCTATATTTTAATTTTCATTATCAATTTTTTTTGCACATTGAGGAGAAAAGTCATACATCAGATGAAATACTACCTAGAAAACATATTCTTAATATATTTTACAATTTCTAAACCCTGATGATAGACACATCTCAACCTTATAGTCACAAAATTAGCTTCACCTGATAGGGTTATTGAGGACAGGATTTTTCTCGATCTACCAGACTGTTGGATTTTCTGTAGACTTCAACAAGAATATCAAGCTACATTTGCTATAACCTTACTGTAAGGTTTTTAAATTCTTCAAAATTTTCTCTACTACCACTGATATTTTTTCTTGTAGACAATAGGCGCTATTTTAACCTTATAAAACATACATATTTCTCAGAACTAACCACAAAACTGCAATAATCATACTGGTAGGCTACTATTAGATAGCAGTGATCTACCTAAATAATGTTCTGAGAAAATAAGAAGATTCATAAAAAAATTAATAAAGGTGGCATCAACCAAATCATTAATCATTATAAACCCACTAGAACTATCATTAAAATATTTTTTCCTTGCATACCCCAACCCTTGGCAGCAGAGGTGAGTTGAGACTGAGTGATTTAGATTAAGTTGTCAGTTCATAAAGTCTCAGTAATATGACTTTTCCTTCGTTGAGAGAAGACAGGGTAATTTGTTGGGCATAAGGCACCACCACAAGGATTTCAAGCATTTAAGGTTCTAGTCTCAGCCCTCAGGTACCTGCTGGAAGCGAAGAGAAGATAACGTATCACAAGCAATACTTTGTCATTGCTGACCTAGCATTAAGAGCAGTGCTTCAAACTGTGAGATTCTGTTTCAATGTTGCATGTTTTAATCATTTTAGAACTATGGACAATTCCACCAGTAAAGTTGACTATTTATTAAAAGCACCATTTTCGACTGTCTTATGAGAATAAATGAATAAATGTAAATGACCAACTTTTCAGCTTGACATTGTCAAAAACGGACATTTCAAAGAACTTGGTACAGTAAACTTAATTGGTACTGCTTTGTTCATTTGCTATTTAACGGGGAAAGGAATGGAGTGTTGAGTAATATAAACTGTAAATTATAATAGTAATAATAATATAGTAACAATAATAGTATAACATGATGATAATGATAACTATATATTATTATTGTTGTTTACTATTGTTATTATTACTATAAATTACTATAAATTCTTTAATTATAATAATGTAAATTACTTGAATGTACACCGAATGTTTGATGTGTCATCTACATTGTATCTATTTGATCTATGTGCAACCTATATTGTTAGATCTGTTCCTGTGTACTATTTGTATCCAATATGTATTGTATATACCGTCACACATTTTGTACATACCAAGTCCCATATCATTTTAATGATCACGTGGACGTAAATAAATAAATAAATAAATAAATAAATACTTTATATAGGTAGGCTATATAAGGGATCAAATTCATTTGCAAATATTCACTTTATTTTATTATTTACACTCCAATATATGGGAATTTGTGTATCATTTAAGCAATCAGAAATTCAATTTTTGAAATCTATATTACCCAGAACACATTGTGAAGCTACGCCACTGTTAAAATAGCATCTAATGCAAGGAAAAAACTAGTATCTTTGTACTTACCACGTTTTCCTCTTAGACTCTTCAAATAGAATAGAAGGGGGAAATACTTTCTCAAACGCTGTAGGACTTTTATATACTAAATGCATGTCAGAAGGTTCTTTAACTTCCCCATACCTGAACTCAGCCAGGAGTTATCCAAGCATCCCCTCTGTCAGGGGGAGGGAAAGGAGGGATTTGAAGGATATGGCTGTGGAGATATCTCCTCCTCTGAAATTGATTATTCAGACATAACCACAAGAATAGACTGAGGGATAATTTAGTCCTTTCTAAAGGGAAACAGAGTATCACAAAATGGTGAAATGGGAGAAGGGCAGTTGTGGAGATAGCCTTGATGGGAAACTGGTAATGACATCTACGAGTGAATTACTGGAAGAATACTTATCACCGGTCTACACATATAGAACATTACCGTAATCACAACAGAATTGATTATGGTGATGGTGATGGGGATGATGATGATGATGATTGTGGTGATCATGATGATAATGATAACTATATATTATTATTGTTGTTGTTACTATTATTATTATTACTATAAATTTTAATAAGGATTTATGTTTAGTAGAAGTTCATTAGGCATTTCATTTCAAGATAAAATTCCTAATCAAGAAATAGCTGATATAGATCAATGAAAAGTTTTAGAATGGTCATGAGCAGGCCACATAATGAGAAAAATTCATAATTTTGGAACAAATTGTGCATGAAAAGTATACCAGTTAGGGAAAAAGAAAAGGGGCCAACGAACAATCCAGAGAGATAGATTTAAACAACTAATAGGACAAAATTACATCTACAGTGTGTTAAAGTAAACTGTTTGACATAAAATTGTCGCGTTTATGAAAAACATTGATTTTAATTTGACAATTTACATTAATTTGCCTATCATATAAGGAGAAGTTGTATTATTTACAAAACATACAAATGTCATGACATATTGACAAGTTTGTCAGACTTGACATAATTGTCATATTTGTCACACCTGTAGGGCCCAGGTTGTTATATTGTATTCCCATCATAGGCATGTACAGACCATTTTATTGGGAGTGCCTCAAGACACAGTTAATAGTTTTATTTTTATTTTGGGTTAATACCAATTTATCTGTTTATTACCTCATGTGTCACAAACCATTAAAATTAAGTTATTTTTAGATTAATTATGATAAATAAAAAATTAAATCATTACAACAAATTTGTAAGTACAACTTACATTTCTACACCTATAGAACCACATGTCTCTCATAGGGCACTAATGCCTTAAATTCCTCAGTAACATCATTGATATCTATAGAGGCAGCCATTTCTTATTCAATATCCAGCAGCACGAGGCAATTAAATCGTTGTGGTGACATTGTGCTCCTGAGTTTGTTTTTGATCTGTGTTAACTATGAAAACGGTTCATTTACAAGAACAGCTAATAATGAGAATGATGATGGAACAATGAGGCCCTATCCATATTCTTGAGCCACAGCAGCTAATCTGTGATAGTGTTCTTTTCGATTCACGTTGACATCCCATTGAAGAAAGGGTGAAAAAAATGAGTATGTGCATACGTTTGAAGCTGATACTGTATGGTTAGGAAGCTGTTACTACAAAATGGACTAGGAAATTTTATCTGAATTTTGTTAAACCTTACCTTTGAATCAATTTCATCTTGATAACCCAAGTTTGTAGCCCCTCCTTCTCTGTTGAATTCCTGCTGCAGATTACTTTGACCTCTACTCGCAAGCACTCTTCTTTTGTTTCGCTTCCTTTTGTTTAAGCCGAGAGCTGTCAGTGCTATGATAAGAATCAGAAGACAGACTGCAGCTATGGCAGCTCCTATCAGTAACCAAGCATCCCGAGAATGCCCTTGTCTTCTCCTTATATCTGATGGTGTTGGTTCGTCCAAATATGCTGTAAAATGTGAAAAATAAAAAGCACAAAATATTGTTATTACTCTACCACAGGAATAAGTGAAAGATACAACATGTTTTACACTGAATGATATGAGAATACCAGTACTATGTAAATTACTCCTTGAGTCACGAGGTGAGAACTCACAGACACACGCTAGAATTTTCAAACTCCCTCCCTAAGGCAGTTTCAAATGGAAAACCTCTTTGCTCCCTCTACACTCCTGAAACCCAACAATGTCTAAAGGTCAATTGCATTCTTGCTATTCTGGATTTATGTTGTTACCTGTTGTGGTTTTCTTAGACTTGGCCTTGTGAAATATGTAAGTTAACTTGTTTACAGTACAAAATGCGTTCACAAAAACGTATGTATGCTATCAATCAAACTACGAGGTCACAGCTGACATTTTTGGTGTGTCATGAGCCCAAACAGATTTGAATACTTCTCTCGAACCTCAATTTAGATGACCGTCAAAATAGATCTGAATGAGTGTCAGTTGAAACAGCAACAGCTATATTGCATTTTTGCATATTTGTTCTAAATTCTCAGACACCTTACATTATATAGAAATTTATGTGTATTATATGAGAAGCAATTACAATAAAATTTTCAAAATGTTTACGTCTTTATTTCATGGTTCATACATGGGAATTCAACAAACCATACAGGTACCTAATGATGAAGGAATGAATGAGAAACAAGACAATAAAAAAGGGGGAATATTCCACAATTTTGGGAGACAGCTACATTTTAACTGTACTTTTTAAATTTTAATAGTTTTGAAAGCATTGTGTTGCCAGTTTTTCTCTTTTTGACCAAGAATACTCTTACTGAAGAAGTAATATATAAAAATACATTTCACTCATCTTTATTGTACAATTCCTTCTCCAGTCTGCGGGTTGAAGACCCTTAAGCTAAATGAAAACAAACAAAATTCAACAAATTCTGAAATAATAAAATAAATGATCAATATTTTATAGCCTAAATGTTGTCACAAATCTTTCTTTTATTGTAAATAGAAGAAAAAATGCATATTTATGGCTCTTCTTACCTTTATCAGTTATATGAATAGTTATATGAATATGAAACTTCTTCTAAGTTTCAACCTCTAGTTATAACTACTTGCTATCTAAATGGAAGAACAAATGCATATTGTGAAAATTGTTGTTGTTGTTGTTTACTAATGCTCAGGAACTTGGATTTCCTCCATTCTCCTTCGGGCGTTCCAATAGTAATGTGTGAGCTGGGTTGGTAGATCAGCATCAATCTTCTTGATTGCCGGGCAAGTCAGTAGGTGTTCTCCATTCATTATTGAAGCTGGATCGTTGCACAGGGTACATTGTGGTGAAGGATAGATGTTGATTCTATGAAGATGTGAAGCTAAGCAGTCATGACCTGTAGTTATGTGGAAAAGAGCAACTGTTTGTCTTCTGGGTAGATCAGGAATGGCTGATTTATTCCTCAGTAAGGAATTCCATGACTTCTTGTGGCTGTCTTTTTCATTTTTCTCTTTACATATTTGATTAATCTTATATTGGGTCCAGATCTTAGCATTGTTAAAAGGTATGCTACAATATGGAGTCTGTTTAATGTTTGTTCCTTTCTTTGCAAGGAAGTCAGCAGCTTCATTTCCCATAATTTGACAGTGGGCAGGTATCCATTGAAATGCAATGTATTTTTTGAGACTTTGAAGTATTCTTGTTGTTGTATGTATTTCTCTTACTTTTTTGCTTTCTGGGTATGGTGATGCAATTGCTTGCAATGCAGTCTTTGAGTCCGTGAGGATTACCACTTTGTTAAATTTAGTTATATGGTTTAAAAGTTGCTGGAGAGCTGTGCTTATTGCTTGTACCTCTCCATCATAGTGTGTTGACAAGGGTCCGAGTGATATGTAGAATTTGAAAATGTCACTATAGATTCCTGCGCCGGCATTGCTGTGTTTGTCCAGTAACGACCCATCTGTATATATATGTACCCATTCTGGATTTGGGTAGCGTGTATGTATAGTTTCTAGAGCTAAAAGTTTCAGTGTATTTAAGTTCATATCCTGTTTAGCAGCAATGTGTTCTATTAGGTTGTCTTCACATTTGATATCTGGTGGTAAGAAGGGATGAGCAGGGTGTAGAAGATTCTCTATATTATCAGAAGTATCCAATTTGTATTTTATCTTGTACCGATGACAACAACAAAAAAATTCGTTCAAATAGAAAACTAAATAATTGAGGGAGTAGATAAATATATTAGTTAGTACTTATCATATTAATTAAGAATTAATAGCTTGAAGTACAGTGAAAAGCTTTTATTGAACTTACTGCAGTAGAATGCTTATGACTCTTTTATCTAGGGTTGCTTTCAGGAAACATATTTGTAACCATCAAGACCATCAAAACAGACCCATTAAAATTTTCTTGCTTGCACAAATTGCAATACTACTAAGGACAAAAAGTTTCCGGAATTTGTAATTAATACAGAACTAAATTAGTGTACTTTCATTTACATAACATTTTCTTCAAAATAGTTCCCTTCTGTAGTGACACACTTCTGCCAACATGTGTAAAGTGTCTGGAAGAATTCCTAGAAACCCTTCTCCGAAACCTGTCTCAGTGCTTTCATTGCAATTTTCAGTGCCATCGTCATCTTTAATAATTACACGGACTGTACAAAATTATTATATCTTAGTTTTTTTATTCATTGGTGCTTCACCACAAGCGCCTTGAAGGATACTTAATGTCTCCAAAGTAGATTTGTATAAGAAAACCCAAAATTTGACATTTGTGCATTGTTCTGTAGCCCACATTCTGAAATGCGACAAACAACTATCACACAGACAACAAACATCAGTTGCCAACAAATTTATTAATATAATAATAATGAAACTTTTACGGAAGTGACATCATGAATGCTGCTAATACCTGAGACAGAAATAAGCCTCATCAACATTTCATTTCAGCAGAAAAAAAAATTCCAGATAATTCCTAAACAAGCTAAAGGAATATCATCTATTTTATGGAACCCGGAGGTTCAATGCCATGCTTACCTGAGCCCGCCATTCAACACTATTCTGTGCTAACTCCATCCAACCATCCCTAGCAAATCCTACTTCCCTTAAATCTATCCTAATATTATCCTCCCCCCTGGGCAGCGATTTAAAAGAAAATTAATCTGGTAGATTTATAAGTCATTGAATACCAGAAGATAACGTTCTTATTGAGCCATTGAAGAAAATCTAATAACACTGCATATTATAAATCACCATATGATTTCTCCTGTGTAACAAAATTTGACATAAAAAGTCATAGCACCTAATTGATAGCTAAAATCACTACACAAAAAAATACATTAATTTTCATTAAAAAAATAGTTATATACTCTTTAAAAAAATAATATTCTATCATGAATTGATTGGTAAACCGATTCATAACCCTTGTTGGGTTGACTATCAGTATGATATAGGCAGAAAATGAATACCGTATTTACTTGAATGTAATGTGCACCTTATTGTACATTTGTAGCATTCAAAATTGGAGTGCACATTAGATTTGAATGCAAAACTGTTCCCTACTTCGGCAGTAACTTTGATCACTTACGTAACAATGAATTGCTGTAATTCTTGACTTTGTTAAATTTATCATTATCCTATTACCGATATGCATAAACGGAGGCCAAAGTTAGCATATTACTCTGTCACTCAACACTCAAGCTCAGCACCAAGTAGCGAAGTTCCATGCAGAGGTATCTATTGTCCCGCACTCTCCTCTCTAAACCATTACATTGACCTTTAATCATTGACATTCACATATCCATTGTTGTTTAAAATAAAATTCCAAGATAAAGCAACAAATACAATATCTAACATAAAATAAATTATCTTGCCATTGATGCACATTGCATTCCCCAACAAATTCTCTTCTTTATGATTTTAAGTTTAAATATTGGGGTGTGCAATAGATTTAATGGCTCATTACATTTGAGTAAATATGATATTATATTATGCTTACCATATAAGTGGAATGATACTTCAGTCAAAATCAGTAACAGCGTAAACAAAATGCAGCAAGTGATTCAATGCTAAGATTGGGAACAGCTCTTTTTTCACTGATGCTGGAACACACACTGATCATCCATTTAGGTACACCACTGTGACACACCTTACCATTGTCAACGATAGCATAAATAACATACGTCCATCAAAACAGTGGGTGGAGAACCCACCACCAATATCCTGTTTAACATAATTTAACATGCGTAATTAAGATGTGAGCCTTTTGCATGAAGTTAGAATTGAAACCAGCAATGCTGCTACTCATAATAAGCAGAAATAAATGAAGCCGGGGGAAAAAAAAAGAATGTCAGTGTATTGCCATAGCTGACAATTAGGGTGACCCACTCTCCCTTATTTCCTGGCAATTCCTGTATTCTATGCAGTGGCGGATCCAGAGAGACATTTTGGGGGGGGGGGAACTAAAGTAGAGAGGGAAGTTTTTACTCATAAAAATTAATTATATCC
Source organism: Ectobius pallidus (assembly GCA_964059195.1). Lineage (NCBI taxonomy): Eukaryota > Metazoa > Arthropoda > Insecta > Blattodea > Ectobiidae > Ectobius > Ectobius pallidus. The sequence continues at coordinate 119,422,163 of CAXKWD010000007.1, read as the reverse complement.
AGTACACAATTGAAAACAAAATGAAAATTTCAGTATTTTCTTACAAAGGTATTTCAAAATAATGAAAGTCGTTGCTTTAATTTAAGTATTTGGGTTATGTTCTAATAAATTTTCAATAATTTGTGCTTAATGTTACAAATTTTAGGGGGGGAAATTTCCCCCATTTCCCCCCCCGTGGATCCGCCCCTGATTCTATGGTTATTTTTTGGAACATCCCAGGTCCCATATTGATCTTCAAATACTCCCGTATTTTTCATAACCATTGTTTGTCGTTAATTTCTCAGTATTGTATGTATTTATAACTGCAAAATTTAATTTGACACTATAGTTCTACAAGCTAGAAAGAAACCTGCATGGAACAATTGCAGCTTCATTACTTTCTAATTTTTCAATAGTTTTGGAAGATTTTAGTTCTGTGTTAAGTATTCCAGGCTCAAGAGCTCACACCGAGAGAGTTTTCTCAACGACGAACAAAAAATGGATGGATCAAAGAAATCAAAGTACCGGTAACTGACTATTAAATCAGAACTAATGGTAGTGGTCAAATTTGATTATGATTGAAAAGAGTTTCCACAGCAAGAATAGAAAATCAAACCTGCTGCAGCATTTGCATATAAATATAAGTAACTTTCACCTAAGAAAATCAAAGCTGCTTCAGGATCTTTAAGTATTACTTAGTAAGATAAGTAATACTTTGTCTGGAATGTAAGATTAATCTAACTTCTTGAGTTTTGTCCATTCTGTAGCGATAATCTTAATGATTTATGTATAGCGTAGAGCTTTATCACTGGTACTCATACCGCAATTTAGTAGTGAGTACCAGTGATAAAGCTCTACGCTATACATAAATCATTAATCTAACATTTCTAGACAATAAATAGACATTTTGATTGTAATTGTATTCAGAATTGTCACACAACAAGTAAGTATGAATAATATCAAATTATTAAATGGTTTTTATGGCGCTATAGCTTAAATTAATGTGTTGAAATTTTAAATATGGACCAAACAACCAATTAATGTAGGATTTACGTCCCAAAAATTATTATACAATTTATCCTAACCCAGTTTCCCTTGATGTGCAGTAGTCCACTATTGAAATATTGTCATTTGAAGGGGTGATGTTTTATTCATACGTCAGTCTTCAAGGTAATCTCATTACACTGACTAAGATACAGGACTGTGGCTGTCATGATTGGTGGAAGGGGAAGATGGCTTGTTTCTCTGAATTCAACTCCCACCTCTGAATGCCCTTCCCCTCACACACATTCCGCCAGGAAGAAAAAATAGTATAGTATGTGTGTCTTGGAATCACATGGGTAAAGCATGACATCTAAGATTAGCAAGCAATCTTCCATGAAACAACGTCTACAATATATGGAAAGAGAAGGTTAACTTACGTTTAGCTTTGGTGATGATATTGTAGCCAAGAGTTTGAGAGAAGTATTTGTCAGACACCAGCCTCATGTCTTGTGCAGCAGTGTACGCAAGTACAGGTTTCCCTGAGACATGCACCGTGTACAGCAACTCCAACTGTGTGTCCGAGACTGCAGTCTTGTTGTGAACATACACGTTAACGGCATCTGGCACTTTGTGATCACGTGGACTTCGAGCTCGCAATTGGGCAGCAGTTGCATTACCAATTCCTAAGTGTCTTTCTTGTTGTCTGAAACAGATTCCTTCATTCACGACTGTGTGTCAGAAACATCAATTTTAGTAAAACTCATAAACATCTTCTTCTTCCTCTGCAGGGCTATTCTATATAGCCTGTTCCAATGCAAAGACATCTTCCCATCTGGCTATAGGCCGTCCTATTGAAAGCTGGCTTTGGTCTATGTTTAAATATTATAATTAAACATAGAATGATTAAATACATATATATCCATAACCTTCATTCTTACCAGAATAGTTTAGTAAAGTTGAATGATATAACATTTTATTGTTAGGTAATGTTAATAGTCCATGCTAAAAAGTAATGCATCCTATTTATTTATTTATTTACATGTTTAATTCAGCAGTATTAAAGACTACACTTCTACACTCATTTTCCTCAGGAAGGCTGCAGAGATGTAAGCGACCGAAAGCTTGGATGCAATATATCCTTTTACTCGGCTTATAGCCCGTGAAACCATTATTAGTATTAAAGACTAGTTTACAGGGTGATGCTAGGTTGTAACTACTTTCATTAAAGAAAATTTGTGAAATAAATTCTATCCATTTCCTTCAGCCACAGATCAGCCACATGTTTTACTTTATTTTTTATGTTCAAGTTGTTGAAAGCCCACAAACACATTGGACTGCATAAATTTCATGATGTACACACTTTCGCATTTCATTTTATAAAATGTGAACCACCTATATATATGTACAACCTTGAAAATCATTATAGATCCACAAAAAGTTGGAATCAGCCAAAACTGCACAGTGTCGCAGCTCAGTGACTTCAATAATCAGTATGTCTCATGCATGTGCAATCAATTATAAAATATTTGCAAAACTTAGTTATGAAACCTTATTTCATTGTGTAAATTAGCCTCTATACATGCTTAAACTACTAATTTCATATCACATTTTGGTATCTTCGGCTGTACCAGTAGGCCACGAAACTATTATGTGCATCTTTTTCAGCAGTTTTTGGGTCATGTTTGCTTTTATTTTATCATTTATCATTTATCATTTGGAACTATTCATAAATAATATTTCTGTAAATAACAGCGAAGACATAAAACTCCTAGGACTGACACTAGACAAAAAATTTACATGGAGTCGACACAATGACAATCTAAGCACAAAAATATCTAAAAGTCTGTATGTGCTGCGATATCTTAGCAAACTTGTCCTTAAAGCGACTGCAAAGATAATCTATTTTTCATTAATAGAATCACACATAACGTATGGAATTGAACTATGGGGATCAACATCCTTAGCAAACTTTTCAAGAATATTCGTCTTACAAAACGAGGCCATCAGATACATAGCAAAACTAAAATCTAGAGACACGTGCAAGCAAGCCTTCAAGGAATTACAAATAAATACACTAGATGGTCTGTACACTTTCAGATCCATAATGCATATTAGGAAATACGATACCCCCACAAAATATTCTGTTATACATGATCATGACACAAGAAACAAGGAAAATATTGCAGCAATCAGCCATAGACTAAGTTTGTTTGAAAAAGTACCCAAGTATCAAGGTGCCAAACTGTTCAACACGCTGCCTCAGGAACTAAAAAATTATTCAGACCAAAGGTGCTTCAAGGCAAAGCTGGCAAATTACTTAGTAAATAAGCCTTATTATTGTGTCCAGGAATTCATAGATGAAAACAGAAGCTCCAGGTAAACGATCAAGCCATGCTCAGAATTTCTTTGATGTACTTAATGTTTTATGGTAGACTGGGAGGGTGCGGAGTGTATATATGATGCATGTTGTGGTATGGTATATTGGATGAGACATTGAATGCAAGTATGATGTGTGGTATGTATAATGTATGATAAGTTAATGTCATATTTGGTTTTATTTGATACTTATCTGTGCAATGTTCTTTGTATGTGCAATGTTCTGAAATGTATATATATTTTTGGGCACAATCTTATATCTTGACTATTAAAAGCCAGTAGTATAATAGAGCAAAGCATAATACATTGAAATTCCCACAATTTTGTAAAACAGGTAGTTTTCAAACTACATAGTTTTAATGTGTCTCTTGAAAAGCTGAAAAAATGGAATTTATTCCTTTCTTCACCAACGGATTCAATTCTTATCACGTCATACAACTCTGGAAAATGCTTACTTTTAGTGTTTGCTTCTTACTTACAAGTAAAATGCCTTCATGTAGAGTTTTGCAAGTCTTTCCTGAAGTACTGCAGTGGATGGCTGTCGTTGAGCTTCAACTTCGATCACAGTTAATAACCAAAACTTCTGTTCTGGAAGTCCTACTGTAGCATTGTGGTGTGGATCTATTGGAGGCCATGGTGGACGCACTGTTGGAGACGGTACATTGAAGGTAGGAGTTGGACTAATAGACTCTGATGGCACATAATGAGATGATCCTGGCCATGATGGGCTCACCTCTGGGGGTACAGGGGTATAATGAGGGTATTCCTGTACGTAAGTCGTTGTGTACAAAGGGGTTGGAAATACTGTAGTGAGTATTGTTTTTGTGCGAACCACAGTGGTGGTCCGCCAAACCGAACCTTTTCCTCCTCCTGGATCATGGTCATTTCCTTCTTGTTGTCCATCACCTGAACCTGACCACAAGAAGTCTTCTAGTCGGTATGAGCGCCTTAGAGGCCAATCATCCTCTACATAGATATTATCTGTAAAGATAGAATTTATGATGTAAATATACAAAAATTATGTTATGGGCACATTATCATCCTAGCGAACGTTTTTATAAAAATTTAACATGATCTTATTCAGGGTTGGAAAAAAAACATGTTTTTTTTAAAAAAGAAAAAAAAAACTATTTTTTGTTTAAAACATGTTTCTTTTGTTTAAAACTTTTTTATGTGAACAACAATATTGGTTGTTTTAAACATGTTTTTTAAAACTTTTTTATGTTTACAACAATGTTGTTTGTTTAAAAAAGTTTAAATGGTTCATTTTGTTTAAAACAACCATTTTAATGTATAGGGCCTATTATATATATATATATAACGTTTTAAACAAACTTAAAAAAACACAAGCACTTGTTTTAAACATGTTTTAAACACTTGTTTTAAACGTTTTGTTTTAAACATTCCAACCCTGATCTTATTTGATCTATAATTAGGGACCCTACTTTACAGTGAATAAAAATGTTAAATTTCGGTACAAGAGTTGAGTTAATTTCGGTGTTATTTTGCATAACAAAATACAATTTCTGCATTATTTTGCATTAAAAAACCAAATAAACTTATGGCTCCTGTCGAGCAAAATATTGCATATTTCCGCAAAAACACATAATCAAGGGGATTTTAGGTCTTTAATTTTGTAGATTTTCACAATTCTTATCAGGTGACTATTAACATTTGACTGTAGTGTAGATGAAGTGGTTAACGCAATCTCCCTGGCCTATGTATAACTACTGAGCAACAAAATACAGCTATTTATATATTGAAATAAAAAATAAAATACATCATCAGGAATGTGCTAAATTAGCATATGTTATAGCAAAAATAAATTTCCAAGAGCATCTATACACAATTTGTAACTCAACTTCAAGTGGTTTATTGAATATTTGTATTAATGTGCACATGCATTTATTATAATTTAAATAAACATATCATTTCAACCCTTTTAAAAAGGAATCTTTTCTTAAACTTGATATCTGCCTTGAAAAATAAAATTTCGTTCAAAAAAGAAAAATTTCGCACTAAATTAAAAATTCTGCAAAAACGCAAAATTTCGCTAAGTGATCAGTCTTGGCTGGAATGTGAAGCAAAAAGTGAAGAATTCCCTATACAGGCCATGGAGGCCCAGATGGTTCCAGGAGGTTGAGGCTCCCAGATTTTGGACATTCGGCATATGAAGGTGACAAGGTTGTCAGCCTTACGCACCGGCCGCCTTTACCCCCCCCCCCCAGGACTGCTCCTGGTACTCATTTCTGTTAGAGGCTGAGTCGACCCCAGGGCTATAGTGCCACCAGAAAGATTAGGACAATTGAAAAACTCCAACGACCTCATCGGGAATCGAACCCGATCGAATGTGAAGCAAGGAAATTGCTATATTCGTGTTTGGGATACAGAAAATTATATGACGGTTTTACGTCGGATTAAAAAAAATAATAATTCAATGGTAACAAAAACGCATCGAAAGTTGGTAGATATTTTTCGTACACTTCCACATATCATTAAAGCAATATATTAAGGTCCTTAGCAAGGGAAATAAGTATTGACTGTACGGTATCTAGGGAGTTCTGCCGAGTAACAAGAGTTCTGCCTCATACAAATCACGAGACAATTAAACACGAAACTTACAATAGAAAGAAAACTGTCATTTTTCTTGGATGAATTCTCCCCTCCGTTATGCAATAAAGCTTCTTGATTGGTGTTCCAGCTTGGAGAATAACTTCCTTGTTCCTCTCTGTGCCATCCATTCCAAGTCACCCTCCCCAATGCCGTGAACTAGGGAGATGGCAATAAAAGACAAAGCCGGGAATCACATTAAAATACAACATACTTAGTTCGAAAGAATCTTATGCCATGGAAAAAATGCTTAGTGAAAAACATTCAGTCATTGCTATTTGACACAATACTGTCAAATAACTTCGCTTGTGATTTGCATTTTTAGTCACTTCAAGCTAAAATACCAGTCAATTTATTGTATTAATTAATATGATACTTATAATAAGATATAAGTTATAAAGTTCATGAGGCCGGAATAGGAAACATTTTAGAGCGATTTTTGCAACATTTCAATGTTCCCAATTTGAAAATACTCGAGAAAATAGGAAATTATATGAGAATAAAACCATAAGTGATTTTAAATTACACGCTATTACAGGAATTGGCCTTAAACATACTTCAAGACTCGCTCCATATTGTACACTAGCATGTGCCCGCGGCTTCGCCCGCGATAATTATTTCAAAAATTAAAAATTAAGAGCATAATAGTTAAATCATTATATTTATTAACACCTAAATCACGTGGACTACATACCACGATTAGATAGCGTCGCCTGGTAAAAGCGACCTCAGATTCGAGTTCCTTGGCCCAGAAAACCCCTGTACAGTGAGTTTCGTCCAAATCGAACAATGTTTGACCATATTTAGGCCTATATTGATTATCCCTCTTCCGTGTAGGTTGAAAATTTCATATGTCTTCGGGCCTTGATATTCTAAACAAATGAATCGTCCAGGATGGACTTACAAAATCAAGCGATCGCCCGCGATAATTATTTCAAGAATTAAAAATTAAGAGCATAATAGTTAAATCATTATTTTATTAACACCTAAATCACGTGAATTACATACCACGATTAGATATCGTTGCCTGGTAAAAGCTATCTCAGATTCGAGTTCCTTGGCCCAGAAAATCCGTGTATAGTGAGTTTCGTCCAAATCGAACGATGTTTAACCATATTTAGGTCTATGTTGATTATCCCTCTTCCGTGCAGGTTGAAAATTTCATATGTCTACGGGCCTTGACATTCTAAACAAATGAATCGACCAGCGTGGGCTTACAACATTCAAGCGATCGCGATGCTTTTATTTCCACGGTATGACAAAAATAGCCAAAGCCAACTGCAATTGATTTGACATTGAAATGTATTACTGAAATCTGATGCTTCGACAGCGCTAAAATCACGTTTTCTGCCAGTTTTTTACTCATAACTCGCGAACGAAAGCTAAAATTAAAAATTTGGCTTCGAGGTGCATTCGCCCACCTTTCAGTCCATCTATCTTTAAATTTTCAGATCTTTGCGTTCAGTAGATTTCGATGGGCATCGTGGACAGACAGACAAACAGCATGTGCCCGCATGTGCCCGCGGCTTCCCCAGCGATAATTATTTCAAATTATAATTATTAACACCTAAATCACGTGGAGTGCATTCCACGATTAGGTAGCGTCCCCTGGTAAAAGCGACCTCAGATTCGAGTTCCTTGGCCCAGAAAACCCCTGTATAGTGAGTTTCGTTCAAATCGAACAATGTTTGACCATATTTAGGGTTGATTATCCTTCTTCCGTGTAGGTTGAAAATGTCATATGTCTGTGGGCCTTGACACTCTAAACAAATGAATAGTCTAGGATGGACTTACAAAATCAAGCGATCGCGTTGCTTTTATTTTCAAGGTAGGCTATGAGGTATGTTGACAAAAATAGCCAAAGCCATCTGTAAGTTATTTGATATTGAAATTTATTACTGAAACTGATGCTTCTAAAACGCAAAAAAATGCACGTTTTCTGCCAGTTTTTCACTCATAACTCACGAACGGAGGCGAAAATTAAAATTCCGGCTTCGAGGTGCACATTCCGACCCTTTAGTCCGCCTACTTATAAAATTTCAGATCTCTGCGTTGAGTAGATTTCGCTGGGCATCGCGGACAGACAGAAGGACAGACGGAGGACAGACAGACAGACAGACGGAGGACAGACACTTCCTTTTATTAATATAGATAACCATTTGTATTCAGAATATTTTAATAAATAGGAAGGGGTCCTTTATTGATAGCTGCTTTAAATTCAATATAAAAATATATGACTATTGAAAATTAGGGAAAAAATTCATAAAAAATATATACTTCTTAGAATATTTCGCTTTGTTCTATTAGTAAAGTTGTTAGCCTTACGTACCGGCGGCCTTTATCCCCAGGATTGCTCCTTTTACTCAGTGCTGTTAGAGGCTGAGTCGACTCCAGAGCCATAGTGCCACCAGAAGGATTAGGCCAATTGAAAAACTCCAACGACCTCACCGGAATCGAACCCGCGACCTTCCGGTGTGTAGCGCAGCGCCTCAACCACTACGCTACGGCGTACCTCGCTGTGTCCTATTGGCACCCTTAATTTAAGGCAACTATCCTTAAACAGGATTTCTACCTCCTTTATAGTAACTTAAGTAAATTTGGGATGAAAAAGTTAGATTTTAGAATGAAACTTAATAAAAGGCAACAAACTACAAAGTGATAAAAATGTAATACAGTACTTAGATTTACATAACAAATGGCGTGCATTTGTAGCATCACTTGGAAACATTCTGCATTTAAGCAGTCCAAGCGTTTCTGAAGGAAACACAGAATATGCAAAAATGGAAATGACAAGGCAACCAGGATGTTGATTAGGTTTCGTGAAAATAGTGACTTTTTTTATTCACTGTGTTTGTTGAAAGTTATTTTTAGCCTGTAGATATACATATTTTAGTAAATTTAATGATCAGAGTACACAGTCGGATACTATTTAAAAACTGTCAGGAGATTCGTAGATGTTACATATTCTTCAAATAATATCTATTGTCACCAATCTTCCTGATTTCTGCGTTCTAAAACAACCTACTGAGTTAATGAATGGTTCACTACTAATTGAGCTTATTTGAATAAATTGGAATATCTGAATATTTATATGCTAATCCATGACCTACAGGCAAGATTACAAACGAATATTCAATAATAATAATAATAATAATAATAATAATAATAATACAAAATAATAATATAGGCTAATAATAAGAGTTAATAAGTAGTTTTTTCGAATACCGGTTTTCGAAATTTAGCCTACAACTTTAAACTTAATTCAGTTTTCTTGTTTCTTCGTAATGTACGTAAAATAAACAGCATGTTCATACGATCAACGTTATGAACCGTCTTCAAGTTCCTAAGGGTCTCTCTTTGGGTCCTATGAGGGCCTCTTATGCCATGAGCCCTTTTTGGTTTGTTGTATTTTTTCACGACACTTAGTTCCCAATTAATTTCCTCCATACTAGGGAGGCAAAATAAGCAGTTTTATTTTTTTTTTAAATTCCAAGCAATGATAGGGACATAATTGTCACATGAGAGATATTTGTAACTTTAAAACCGTTTTAGTGGAATTCTAATAGGAAGATTGAAAATGGGCAAGATGTGAACATCGCAGGTCGCGTGACTGCCAACTACCATAGAAGAGTGTGTACAGTGCAAACAAACAGAAAACTTTCAAGGATGAAATTGTCAAACTTACGTTTTCCCACGTGCTAACACGAGATATGTCTCAAAATGGAATAGAAGGGAATGAGGAGGGATTAAAAATGTATAAACAGTGGCGAATCGTACAAAATGTTTCTGGGTAACGAAACTCTTGGTTTAGTAGATATTTTCATATGCTCCCTCATTATGAGAGTCGTAAGATAGGGATATGCTGTAGTACCTACAATATTTAATAAAAATCTGTTGTGAAACATCATTTCCTCTGCCCAAATAAAAGTTTTGTCTCTTAGTATAATATAGCAAGTATGATGTTCTCTTCATATAAATTGGTTGTAAAAATGAAGAGAATGTCTTTAGCACATCGCATCGCATTCCCGAAAGAAACACTCACGTAACTTTTTTTTTATCCCAAGCATGGGCAATACACCTTTCTCACTTCACATTCTCATATAGAATAAGAGGCTGTATTGCAAAGATTGCGTATTCCATTGTTTCAACCTGATGCAAAACTTCATTGTTCACCAGGCAAGATTGAGTTTCAACAGTGGGTGGTTTATAACTACCCTTCAGAGAATTTTGCGAGAGAAAAATAAACGTTTCAAATATACGTTTTAGCTCTTAAAATAAACATCTCACGTAGAAAACTTAAACAAAACCTTTGGAGCCGCTTTTTAGAAAAAACGAAATTTTCTTCATGTACAGTGGCATTAAAAGTACCGGTAAGATATAGTTTTCGCCATTCTTTGAATCACATTCCAAGAAGGTACCTAACCAAACTACAAAATGTTGTTTTCATACGATTTTACGTACGGGAGTTAGATTCTTCACAGACACACAGACACACACACGTTTCTGAAAATATTTTTGGATTCAGGACCTCAAAACGTGTATTTATGACAAAAACTCATCTTCGAATTCAGAGGTCGAACATAATACTTCCACTAACTATAGTAGGCGTATCTATGGCATGGGCAGTGAAAGTAAAAAAAAAAGTAGTAGGCCTACAATATTTTCTATAGAGCTAAAGCATAAGTAGGCAAGAGATGAGCTTCTAATCACCAGCATATCGTGTTACTCGGATATGCATTAGGCAATACCATAGATTCTTTGCAAAAAAAAAATAATAATAATAATCCGCCTCCTGTGGTTAGTTTTGCTGATTACAAAACTGCAGGCCGGAGTTCGATTCCCTTTACCTTCTCGAATTGGCTGAGGTTATAAGGTCTGTAGCGGAGTGCAATAATTCTGTGGGGACAATTAGAGTTACTTGATATAGAAGTAGTGGCTCCTGTCAAAAAAACCAACAGTAACTAGCGTAGGAGTCGGCGTGTTCACCACATGCTCAAATCCTGCCGTATACCATTGGGTCGATGACGCTGTGGTCGGAATATATTCGTTGTGCTTTCATGGAATTTGCACACCATGGGGCTTCATTATTTTGTTTATTACAGTGCCAGATGAGTGAATAACAAATCGTTTAGCAGAAGGATCATTCTTGTTAAAATCAAGTAGTTCAATTGTTTATCGGGTGCCGAAACATCATGTGAAAACGTAAGACCAGGGCCAACAACAGCCCGGAAGACCAAAATAACCTGAAAAAAATTATTGGTTTCTGAAACGCCTTGAGGAAGGATTGTAAGTATCACGCAGTACACAGAAACGAAAGAAGTTGTAGCATAACTACGGCGAACCTGGCCTTCAGACAGAAGACTAGAATCTTACGTAAAATCCTTAACCCTCCCTAGGCTTTAGGTAGTTTAAATGGAGGCAAGGTTTACTCAGAAGTTTCCAGTATTATTACTAGGATATGTTTATGTTTGATAGGGTGAAAAAGTTGTACAATAAAAATTATTTCCAGTTTTCGCTGGTCAAGCAATTCCAACATAGAAATTCTAGAACGTTTCCAATCCAAAACGATACGAACTATTGGTAAAATTTCCTGGTACATCAGTAACAAATATATTTATCAAGATCTTGAAATACCAACAGTAAAACAGGAAATAAGTAAATACAGTATTTACAGTATTTACTATTTAAGTATTTTATTCTTGTGTAAATACAGTATGGGCTACCAGAATCGTCTAAACAAACACCCCAATTCGTATGCAGTGAATCTCCTGAACAATGGGATAAACAGGTGTAGGCTCAATAGAAATAGGGTTTTGGACTTGATCTACAGATTTAATTAATATGTCAAACAGATTTGTTATGTTATGCAAATATTAGCTACTGGGCTATATTTGTAACATGTTCATTCTTGTATCATTATTACTTATTGTTCATTGTAGAACAGATTGTAATGTTGAAGAAAGATTTTAAAAAAAGTTTTCGCTGGAAATAGGTCTACTTGTTTAGAAGTCCCTGATTTAGAAATGTTATAATATTTAGACAATTTACTAATATTTGATAAGAAATCCAATAAATAAATATTACAAATGTAGATGCTGCTGGAATTGTATTGTATTATTGTTTAGTATATCGTACCTAAATACTTTTACGTAATAATTCTACTAATAGTCTATTATTGACCGCTTGCGTGGTCTAAGGTTAGAGTTGCAGACTATGGCTAATTATGGATCCGCATGCGCGTATTCGATGTCCGATAGCTAATAGGGATTTTATGAGCTAGGAAAGTCTGGAACGCGGTTTATTCAGTCTCGTGAGGGTAACCGAGGAGCTAATTGACAAGAGTAATGACCTATTACCTCATAGATCATAAATAACCGTAATTAGTGTCAGTAACTAATGCTATCTAATCCAGTCATCTGCCAATGTTAAAAGACGGAGGTAGATGCCGCAGCTTTCTGTAGGCTCTATGCCCACGGAAGACATTGAGCGTTATGCAATCGGGGGTATATTATTACTCATATTGTTATTAATTTAATAGCCTGCTAGGTTTATTAAATGTAAAGGTAAACGTCGATACTTATTTTTTCAGAAACTCATAACCACATTGTAAATGAATTATGTGTGAAAATATGTTATGCTACTGGTACTTAGGCAGATGGAAATGGATTGATGTATTATTTATATACCAGTACAAGAATCGCTATATTTTTAGCCAGTTTCAAGCAGAACCTTCAGTTCTGAATAATGAATAAATACAACCACCTACCTAATAACACAATAACATTCAATTTAAAATCCTTTTTTGAGAAAGAGGCTTACTGTTACGAACGTGGTGTAATATTTTAGTTTAAAGCTTGCTACACACGATCAAACAGTCACTTCCATCAAACTCTCGTTCTGGCTTATCAGCTCTTGTCATCTGTTTGTTGGTGAGGGGAGAACCCCTTCAAGTACCACGCAAAAATGAAACAATTGCCATTACAATCGATATCGTGTTTGAGATTGCGTGTATCGCTAGAAACCACTTCTAGTGTTTAATTCAAAACGTAATGCTATTATAAAATTAATATAAATTCATAAATATCTAAAAATTCGTACTATTTTTCTCCCCTCTCTTAGTTTACTGAGACAACACGAACACACAGGACGAGACACAACAGTCGCACACATATTCATTCCGAACAAGGCGCGGAAGGGATGAAGATGATGACAAAATTATATCCAGAGACCACAAGGGCCTAAAATTACCCTAAATTTGCTCACAGGCAATGGAAACCCCCGGAAAAAAACCCACCTGGGTAACATGCCCGACCAGGAATCGAACCAGAGGCCACTACGTGAAAGGAACGAACGCATCCCCTGCTCCACAGAGGTGGACTTTTCTCTCTCCACCAAAATTTAATACCATAAACATCCATTTATTAATAAATTTAGACTATAAATAAATGCAGGTAAACAGTCATTCCAAATTAATACAACAAAATCTAAATTTTTGCTGTTATTTGGTTAGGTCTGCAGCATCGATGTGGATGGTAACTTGTAGCTTGCTTGAGTCCACAGAGAAAGAGGCCTCGTCCTGATAGACCATAAAGATCATCCTCTGTTAAAGAATTTCTATAAATTGGGCTTTACAGTAAGAGGTGAAGAAGGGATTTTGAACAGTGAATCGCTATCAAAGGAATTAGACGCCTTATCCAACACAACACTAGTTACTTAAGAGTGAAAAAAATACGATGTGAAAACATTCACATGACTTTATATACCTTTCGTATTCTAACATAGAGCAAGCGTCTGAGTTGTGGGAGTATGCATTCAATTGTCTATCGTTCCAAGATGTAGGCTATGTTCACAAGGCAAGATCTGAAACCTTAGTTTGTGGATGAGATGAATACCGATAGCTCATTACCACTCTTCACTGATGTTTTCACTTGATGAAGGCTTTATTAACTAGTATTTAAATTTAACTCTGAAAGGGTTAATCCTACGACAAAAATGAAAAGGACTTCTTTGTAGGGAATTGTATCTACTTTATATTTTATGGGTATGGAATAATTATCGCTAAGATTTATAGTTACAGACAAAAATGCAAAATATGTAGAAAACCCACCTTTAAATATCTCCCCCACCCCCATTCACACCCAACCCTTCAATAGTTTTAGTATGATGTGCGGTACGCACCAACGAACTACCATTCCAAATTTCAAAACTCTGGTATTTTCTTTTACACGATTTGTTTAATTTGACTGAACTATTGCACACATAAATGCCATCGATCAAGTGGCACTCAGATTTTCAAATTTTTTTACTTCGTAATTAACATCAGGCACCTTAGTAACAAATAAAAAAATACAATTTGCGGATTATTTATGAACAGCTAAGAAATAAAAAAAAAAATAAGGTAACATCATTTTCCATCCGCTCGGAACTGGAAGAAACTGTCATACGATTATGTTCATTTAAAATAAAAATGTGTCCAGTACGCCTATAAATTGGTATTTGATTTTCTTTATCAAAGGCATAAACTGCTACATATTATAAGAAGTGGAACGTGATGAACCCGACTATTCCTGTCAAAAATTACCTATACAAAATTTCGAAAGTGTCTTCAGATTAATTAGAAAAAATCCTGTTAACTTTATTCATGGGCCAATAATTTGGAAACCCCTGCAGTAGAAAATTTAAACGAGTCAAGCACAACAGTTCTTGTGTGGAACATTTGCAAGTGTTTGGATGTTCCCCACTCACATGCGCAATTTGTGGTTTACCGCCCTGTGCGATTCATAGTCAGGAAGTGTTCCTGTCAATTAATTGTGTGTTGAAATTACCTGGCGTGACGTCACGTGCATTGATCCATGCTCAGCACAGCTATGAGGAAGTGCATTTTTTTATTTTACTGCGTGCCCTTCCTCTGCACAGACTTCATCTGTTGCCTGATATAATTTTCCTTTTCAGATTCCCGTCCGAACCATACGCGGATGTAATGCTTAATCTGAAGGAATTGAAAATGTAATGTACATAAATCGTTGTAAAAGTAAAATTTATATACACACTATACCAGAGACACGCTAAGAAACAAACCTGAAGTAAACAAAAAACGGTATGTCTATCTCACTCGTAATACGAGTAATGTACTAGAATGAGACAGATGTATGGTTTTTGTTTACTTCAGGTTCCCTTCTTAGAACGGTCAGACTTTAGCTAGTTATCCGTCTTTTGTTCAGGTAAAAGTATCTTGCGCAATTCTTGGCGATACCAGAGAAACCCCACGAAGAAGTGAGCTTACTCATTTTCTCAATAAAAAATAAAAAAAATGACGTTATTTGTGTTTATCTGATTTTTGTAGAACAATTTGTGAGCAATACGATCTGAAGAAAGGGCTTGTATACATTTCTTTGATATCTATACTGTGTATCAGGGCCGTAGCTAGGCGGTGGCGAGATGTGCCCCCGCCAAGGGCGCAGGTACAAAGAGGGCCACCTTTTTATAGACTGGTGAAATTTATCAAGCAATAAAAATTCTAGATTTTATGATTTAATTATTTTTTAAGTAGTTCAATCATCTGAAAATAAGGTTTTAGTACCTTGAAAGTCCAACACTTAGTTCATTTTCAAATTAAGGTTTAGGTTTTCTTTGATAATAACAGTGTTTTTATATTAAAATAATAAGCAATTTTACATAGATTTTTAAAAATTGTTCAGACCCCAGTATTGGAGGGCGAACATTTGTCAAACTCGCCAAGGGCGCAGAAGGACCTTCCTACGGCCCTGCTGTTGTATATAGATGTTCTTCCGTGTCTCGCTGGATCACTGAGTAACATGTCATGCAGTTCATATAATTCTGATCTCTTCTAAGCC
Source organism: Ectobius pallidus (assembly GCA_964059195.1). Lineage (NCBI taxonomy): Eukaryota > Metazoa > Arthropoda > Insecta > Blattodea > Ectobiidae > Ectobius > Ectobius pallidus. Next base: position 119,406,360 of record CAXKWD010000007.1, on the reverse strand, counting down.
CGGACTTAATAAGTCTCATTTTATTGCAGATGATACTGTTCTGGTTTTTATAGACTTCCCAGAAAGACTACTACGCTTCTCCTTGGCATTTTTTTCGTAAGTGGGGAAAAAAAGAACAATCGACTTGGTATCACTTTGACCGTTGTTTGGATAAATCACGAGCTGAAACATAAAACTAATCATATGTAATGCACATCGACTTCACAACTGCTTTTCTCGCCATTGCAAACAAAAGGACAACCTAACCATCACAAAAACTGCTGCCAGTTATAGAACCACAATCGACAACAAGGGAATTTCTTTGAATCGGAGTAAGCAGCTTCTGACTGATCATTATACAAGAATCTAGAACTCAACCTACATCAACTCAGACCATTCCCGTCATTCACCAAAGACATTATCATCCCTAAGCCAGTAGCGGCTCGTACTTGTAAACGTAAGTGAAGCTCAAATCAAGGTTTGCAAAGTTCATGTCGGTGCATTAACAGTAGGAAATACAGTACCAAGTTCTCCCACAAGGGGAAGAAGGTGGCTTTGTATATTTATCCCTGCTATCAATGCACATAGGCCTACATGCACGTCATTATGTTACATTGCTTACCTATTTGTTGTATGTCAAGTTGACCCTCCTATCCTCCAGAGCACGAATAACATTTAAAAATTCACAGACTCCAGTTTCATTCTATGCCTAAGGTGAAGGCATGGCCAACAGAATAGCTTTTTAATGTAATAGTTCCTACATAACCACTGGTGCTGGTTGTACCACGAAGCGTTTAATTTGTCTTTGTATGGCTTGCTAGCCTGGGAATTTAACTTTTCTCTTATTATACTCTCTCCAACGACTAAACGGAGTATGTATCCGTTCTAACAGATTCAGTTTTACATTACAGCTTGTGATGAATTTATATTGCCAAACACAATAAAAGTAAACAGCATTTTTTTTTAAACTAAAGCTCATCTGAACTAATAAAGTGAAATCACTCTTAAATATACGTTACGAACAATCACAACTGACACATAGCAACACATGGAACAGACTGACAATTTGGAGGGAATGCATGTTCCCACGAATATTCATCAGAGTAGAATGACTGTGTTCAAAACATAAAACTTACTTTCCATTTGCTTCCCTGCTACAGTACTTTAAAATTATTAGTGGGATTCTCAATTAAGAATCTGCAAAAATGTAGTCCCCCCAAAAAAAGCGAGGAAATATAATGCCTTCTTATCTTACTTAATAAAACTTAGAAAATAGAATCAGAGCTAAATTTATTTTACTTTGTAGGAAAACTACAGTATTTAGGAAAGAAGTGTCATTTAGACGGTCCCGGCCGGGGAGACAAGTAGTCATAAATCTATCGGCTTAGCTCGGTGAGTATAGGTGGTATAGGCAAGGAGGCAAGAAGACCAAAAATTGTCTGCTTCAAATATGACGTATATCCCGAAGAGAGGGTGGAGTAGCGGGGGAAATTTTCTACGCGTTGCCATAGCAACCGCTGTAAACAAGAAGAGCAAGAGAAGCTGGAAAGTTTGTTCTTCACCCAGCCCATTGGTGTTCCGTGATTGCCCTCCTGGTGAATGTTGAGGAACTGCGGAACGCTGTCTCTGGCGCGAACATTCAAACAATATATTACTGAATTTCATCTTACGAGAATAACAGTAAAAGTAATAACGATAATAATACTTATATAATAATTATAATCATAAAAATAATTATAAATAAAATTATAATCAAATAAGTAGGAAATGGTAGGTGAATTTGTTCTTCACCATCTTCCCCTGAATAGCCGCTACTGCCCTAAGCCTGAACAACACAGACACTCAGTTCTTGACAAACCACGGCTGTTTCGATCATATCTCCATAGAATAAAAAAATCTCCTTCCCCACTCTGTACCTGTTCTGAAAGACCTCCACAAACACTAATTCACCTGATAACAAATGCACCTTGTTTTCAAGATTCGACCAAGAATTCTTCAAGTTGCTCCATTGCCAATGAATCACAAGCAGCACTTCGTAAATATCAATAAAACCATGTTCAAATTCTATAAATTCCGCGTGATATACCTGTGGAACAAGGGTTGAAAACAATTTTGGAAAATAATAATAACTTAACGCTAAACATCGAGCAGGGAAGATGCCGGTTCTTACCGAAAGTCATTAAAACGACTACCATTATGAAACCGTGAAAATGGCAGTAGTCGTATGTTCTTTCCGGGTATAAAAACTATGTTCATGCTAAATTTCAGTTTAAAAAAATGTGTGTAAGTGTGTGTATATATATATATATATATATATATATATATGTATACACATACAGGAACGGGGTGCACTCAGCCTCGAGATTCAAACTAAGGACCTAGGCCTATTTGATAGAGAAGTAGCGGCTCCGGACTTGGAAACCATCATTAACGGCCCGCCATTTTCGTATGGTAGATGATGCAGCGGTCGGATGGTAGGCCTAGTACCTTCAGGAATGCAGAGTCACGGAGTTAGTTTTAGTTAGTTAACACACACAAATATATAGGCTACGTTGGTCCAGGCTACTGCAATTAGAACAGTATAGGTTAATCCAGGAAGGACGGGAAATTTTTCTCTTCTAGAGCTCAATAAAATAAATAAAAAGAAATAAATATATTATACGAGCATTAATTTATGCTTTTGGATGTAAATAAGTGAATATTTTCCAACGCAAAATTGATTTTATCGCTGAAGTTACGTCTGGCAGAAAGTTACTTTGAAATAATCATAAAAATTAGTGAAATAAATCATAAAAATTAGAAGTACTGTATAGGTTTTCATATTCGGTTTTCTTTTGAAATGAAAAAACAAAATATCGTGGTATGAATGATTTGGAAAGTAGGACAGCAGCTCAAAGACATGATTATTATATGAATAAAGATGTCTTGTTGCTGACAGAGGGCGAGGGGAGCAGCAGTGCGTGGTGGTGACAGAGTAAGCTACTCTTCTGTTTGTAAGGGCGCGAGTCGATGGAACCGTGAATAACGATACAGCCACGCACCGTGCCGGCCCGCGACTGGGACATTGACCGATTTCAATATGCACGAGGAAGGATCCAAGCCTAATAAATATCCCTGCTTTGTCGACAAAATTGTAGACTCTATTTTTGGATTTCATTCGTCTTCTGATCGTTAACCCTTACCTATAGACGTGATTATTCAGTTGCATTAACATGGCCATGAGGTCTGAGTGACCGCTCAGAATTAAGGGGCTTTTAACAATGCAAAAACTTGCTAATGTGAATTATAATTATTAAAGCAAATTTATTCCTAAATACTTAATTAACGAAGCATTATTCTTACAAAATCGTTTTCTGGGAGGTTTTCAGGGCATATATTTGATCACTGCACCAAAAATGTAATGAAATACACAGTTTAGAAAATATACTAACATTTTTCAAATAAATAGCCAATGTACGACAAAACTTATTTAGTATCGTCATTCATATCACCCCCAATTATATATTAAACACAGTTCATCATAATAAGTGGTTGTCATTCTTACAAAATTTCACCGAAAAAATTAATCATAATTCATAATTGTCATCGCTAGACCTGGGAATTTAGGCTCTAAAAATAGTTTTAGGTACCTAAAATAGGCTTTTAAAAGAAGTAAATAGGCTTTTAAAAGAGAAAATAGGCACTTAAAATGTGCTTAAAAAATGTGTAAATAGACTTTAAAATACTACAATATGCTCTTCAACTGTAACGTGATACTTTTTTACTGTAAGAAACGTAGTATAGGCCTACTTATTCTTAACAGAAATAATTGTAAAATTATGACAATTAAAAATACATTTATCCAAAACAGTTTTGGATTATATGAAAAATTGACAGAGTATGTCCCCTCTTACTATATACCTGCTACTTCTTGTTTTGAGCTAATCCTCCCCCGTCAGTCAGCATTCATTTGGCGACAATTATTTGGGAAAATCAAGTTTCTGTGAAAAACCCTCCCTCTGCTGTTCTGCTCTTCATTCAAGGATGTCCATTAAATGACTGTAAAAGTTACAGAAGTTGAATTTTATTTTAAATGTATAAAATAGACATTTTAGGCAGTAAAAAAGTAAAAATAGGCTCCAAAGGTCCAAATAGGCATTTTAGGGCACTAAAAAACTCGATAAATATAAGTGATTTATCATGAAATGTCAACATATTTAAAAAAATGTCATGTTATTTCATAAGGAACAAAATAGGAATTTGCCTTAAAATCCCAGGTCTAGTCATCACATAGTCTTAAAACTCTCGACTTGAGAGTTTTTGATGGTCCAGGTCGTCCACTAATTGTTATTCATAAACTAGTAGACTGGAAAAATCTACGCAACCAAGGACATGAGGTCTTACAGACCGCTGCAAAAAATAAACTGCATCCCTAATGCTCATCTACCATAGGCAGATGGCAGGATTGGGGGCCGTTAACGATTATTTATGTGACTAGAGCCGCTACTTCTTAATCAGGTAGCTCCTCGGTTGGAATTACGAGGATGAGTGCACCCCGTTCCAGACCTCATCCATATCAAATCCAAGAGGTGGGGGTCACAGGTTCGTAGCAGGTGATTACAGTAGGGAATTTATATGAACTCTAATAAACATATGTATTGCACAATAAATAATTAAAACGTTAATGGGGAAAATACATAGTTACATATGCCTATCTCCTTTCGCTTAGTTTAACCTCTCCTGTTGTAGAGACGTTTATGCGGCCCACGCCTCCCGGTCCTTAAAGGAGCGCGACCTGTTAGGACAGGGATTATCTTTGGATCACTGGAACATTTGGACTTTTTGACCAGACAAGTAAATAGAGGGTCTCCCCGTATGAGTGATCAGCCCAATGCCGGAGCCACCTCCGAGATAACATGAACACCTAGGACGAGATACACCAGTAACTTACACACCTAGAATAGAGTTGTTGCAACGCAGCAGTCAGCCCTCGCCTCTTCCACGTGCTTCACAAGAGCTGTCAGAAATCGCTTCTTTGGCTGTGGCGACTATAGGTAAGTTAAAGCTAGGAGAGATTACGCGGGCGGAGAGATTGCGCACTCATTGTTTCAATGGGAGGGGGTAGAGTGCGCGCGCCTTCACTTGAGGACGCTTTACCGCTTCAGTAGCTCAGTGTCTGTTTAAATTTGTGGGCCTCTACGTTCGTTCGTCTGGCATTTGTGACTGGTATACTTCTTTGTTTTTCCAGGTAAGTGTCTGAATTTTCATCACAGGTGCTCTTAACTTTTATAGAATGACAATCGATCACAATATTTCAAAAGTAATCAATTTCTGAGTTAGCTAGTAACATAGGCCAACCGTACGATACACCATTGTTTGGTTCTCGTAACGGCAATTTTGCTTTGAAGGTTGCGCGATCTCTCCTACCCAAATAGGACAGATTACGCATTCGCTGCGTAGGAGAGATGGCGCATTACTTCCATTGATTACCATTGTAGGAGAGATTGCGCAGGGAATTTACCTGTATTATTTATGCACGAATAGTAATAAACACGTATTTGGATATGATTAAATGTTGTTTTTATTTTATACTACTATTAGACTTAGTAATATTAGATTTTATACTTAGACCTATCAGATTTTTTGTTTCTTTGCTTTAGGTTAAAATGCCGAACCTCTACAAAAGGAAGTCAAACAAAGGAAGCTGGAGCGAAGAAAACCTGTCAGCGGCTGTTCAAGCTATTCAAGATGAATCCATGACAATTCGAGGAGCTAGCAAGAGATTCAGTATTCCGGAATCTACCTTGAGACATAGGCTCAAGAAAAAAGATTTTAAGAAGCGATCAATGGGTCCAGATTCACAACTAGGAATTGAAGCAGAGAACAAATAGGCTGCTCATATTAAAAAACTCCAGTCAGTTGGGTTCGCACCAACACAAAGGAATGTAAGAATGCTAGCATATAATCTTGCTGAAACACTGGGTAAAAAACACACTTTCAACAAAGAACAACAGATTGCTGGAAAAGTTTGGTTTTCCTCCTTTATGCGAAGACGTCCTGACTTAAGTGTAAGAAAAGCCCAAGGTATTAGCAGGGCAAGAACAGAAGGAATGAACAGAGAGGAGGTCAAAGATTATTTTACTCTTCTCACTTCCATATTAACAGAGAATGATCTTTTGGAAAAGCCCAATTGCATTTGGAATTGTGACGAGATTGGAATACAGCTGAACAATGAGCCTGGGAAAGTGATAGCAGAGAAAGGGAGTAAAGATGTTCACGTTGTTACTAGTGCCGAAAAAGGAGAAACTGTTACCATTTTAGCTTGTTGCAACGCAGAGGGGCAGTTCTGCCACCTTTTTGTATTTTTAAAGGGGTGTATGCTAAACAACAATACATCAAAGATGCTCCACCAGGAACAGTACTGAAGATGAGAAGAGAAAGTGCTTACATAAATGGTGAACTTTTCATGGAGTGGCTTACTGAGCATTTTATTCCACGGAAGCCTGCTGGAAAAAATTTGTTGATCCTAGATGGTCATGCGTCGCACATGAATTGCCCAAACATGCTGCAAATGGCTTCTGATAATGACCTCATTATCTTGTGTCTACCGAGTCATACAACTCATTATTTGCAACCTTTAGATCGAGTAGTCTTCAAGCCCTTCAAAACTTATTTCAAAGACGCTTGTAGGAAAATGGTAACAGCTCGATGTGGGACAGGAAAAATTTCAAGAGAGGATTTTGGCAGCCTGTTAAATTCAGCATGGTCTCGCTCTGCTAATGTTCAACTTGCCACTTCTGCATTTCGTGCAACAGGAATTCATCCGTTGAATATCGACATGATTCCAGAGCACGCTTATCTCTTAAGTTGTGACCAAGAAGTGAATCAAAATATTTCAGAGGTAGAACTCAACAATCTCCAATCCATCTCAACAACAGTTGATCATCTGAATCCATCAAATGAAACCAACAATTTACCTGTCGTCGACCAACCAGCCCCTCCAGATCCATTAACCTCATTCACTCCTCAACCATCAACCTCTCAGCAATCCAATGTTACAACCAAAGAAACCCCGACAAAAGTTCTGGAAAAGCTTTCACCTATTCCAAGAAGTTTGATACCCTCAAAATCGAGGAGGAAACAGAGTGCAATGAATGTTACTGATCCACACAATATAAGCGAAAAAAGGATTAAAAAGGAAGCAGCAACAAAAAAGAAGAAAACAGCAGGTCAGGATAAGCAACCTGTAAGCAAAGACTCATTGAAAACTTCTCAAACACAAAAAACTAACATCTTGAAAACGAAGAAACGGTTGGATTTTGAGGCATCTTCCACATCAGAGGAAGACAACGACGAAATGAAACTACTTTCGGACCACGTCAGTGAAGACAATGAAGACGAATGCACTGAATGCCTTGAACTGTACCAAGAAACGACTTCAATGTCTGATTGGGTAAAATGTGTGATCTGCGGCAGGTGGATGCATGAAAGCTGCACCATTTATAAAGTAAAGTGCATCGACTGTGGACGTCGAGAGATTCGTCAAAAAAATAAGAAAAAGTAGAGTTTTCACATTCTAATAACGAATTGTTTGTATTTGTATTGATACATCATGTTAAAGTGCATTCTAAGTGTGTTATTATTGTCTATAATCTCTCCTACCCATGCTGCGCAATCTCACCTTAGCAGTGAGGAGAGATTGCGCAAAATATTATTTTTTTGTTCTTCACCGTTGCCATGTTAAAAATAAGTAAAACAGCCAAACAAAAATTATAATTTATAAACAAATGACCAAAGTTATTAGACACACAGATAAATTAGAAAAATAAATAATACTACCTTCCTAATTATTATTTTTTGAATTGTGCGCAAACTCTCCTAGCTTTACCTTATATTGTCCCGACCAGGAATCGAACCCGGGCCTGCTGCGTGAAAAGATCGAACGTAACCCCGAAGCCCCAGTGATGGATGGACTCATAGTTACATAACACTTCATTAAATTATCTACAAATAACTTTTCTGCTTTTTATAAAAAAAAAAAAAAAAAAAAAAAAAAAAGAGAGAGAGAGAGAGAGAGAGAGAGAGAGGAACAGATGTATCTAATAAAGTTTCAACACACTTATAAATGTAAGTATACTATTTACGCCTATAAAGCAGGATGCCTATTCGATTTTAGTTTCACTTTTGAAGCCAAAATGGAATATGTATAATGTTCTAAACAGGCGTCGGCAACCTATGGTCAGCGATCTACATATGCCCCCAGTATGCGGTCATCCGGCTCACTTGCCAAAAGTAAACCAAAAACATTTTTAACGTATAATCAACCTCCTTTTACCCTAAGAACAATTTAGTATTAGTGTTTTATATTAGTGCTTCACTTCAAAACGAATTTCGTCCATATTTATGAACGATATTTCATAATATTTATGAATATTTATTAACAACAAAATATTGCGTATTTATGAACTTAATAATTTAATATCACACAAGATTTAAGAAATTTAATTCCTACGGAAAGGGACACTACTTAGTGCTATTTCTCCTGCATTAATTGTCATTAATTAATTATCCTATACGTTCTTTCGAGAAAAAGCACGCAGGAAGAGACTGCAGGTCGCTCAACAATGACAAGGGAATAATTTATATTTTCACCGTTGATATAACGCATAATATAATTCAATATAATTCAATATAACCGATCAATATAATTCGAGACAAAAAAAAACTGTCCGTGTATAGCGTATGTTTTCCTGTTTATGAACTACTGCAAGGTACGTAACTACTGTACATATATTTTATAACAATTACTTTAAGACGTTCAAGAATTGTGGTTCTATTGTAGATTATGGTTTTGAGTGAAATATTTTGCTTTTCCAGCTTATGAAGAAAAACTAGACAATCTATTAGTAGTTGTTCGATTCCCTTTGCAAAAATATAAATTTATATAATAATATAAGCAACCATCAAGTTAAAACATCAGTGTGCTCTAAGTTTAAAATCAATAGAAAAAATTTAAGTAGATTGCCTGGTTTTTATAAATGGCAATGGTAACGCAAGAACAAAAACCCTCACATTTTACATATAGCATTCTTTTATGAATTTTACATTTCTGCTTTTAGACACTTTTTGAAGTGACGAATTTATATAATTGAAAAGGTTAAAGATTAGCCTAGTAGTTGGAATAATCGAAAAAGCTTCTGCAGTCTGTAATAAAGAATGTATGAATCTTATAATTATTATTATTTTCTTTTAAGAGTAAATCCTGTCCGGATAACTTCTCACTTTTTATCAGTGTGACCCATTCGTACAAAATGATTGCCGATCCCAAAAGAGCAAATCAAGGATTCTTACTACATAGCACTTACATAATTAAATTATCTAAGTTTAAAATTCTTGAAAAGGCTAAATGATCGAGATCGTATAGAAAATAATCTGTAATATTCAGGCCCACAGCCAGAATTCAAGATCAGAGCAGGGAAAATGTTTCCCAGGTTGGACTAGGGTTATGCTATGGAACAATATTGAATTTGGGTCTAGTGTGAAGTAAAATTATTAATTTATTGAAAAATACTATCCACAGTAATGTTTATGCTTCTGCAAGTTATTTGTCCTATGACATGCATACAAGTACTGGAGAATAAATCCTTTTATCATAAAACGTGTCCTTAAGTTTTCCTTTAAAACAATGGTCCTAGAACAACCTTTTCCATTTTCATGTCCTTTTTTTCTGCTCTTCCCAAATGCTAAATACACTACACTGGCCATTCCTGAATGAGTCATGGTAAGTCTTTGAGGCCTGTTAATTCTTGTTAGGACAGGGAAAAAATGTTGTACTGCGTGCAAAAGTTCTTGAGATTTATCAATGACTTTCTTATGTAAGAAGTTTTTTGCAACCTTCATATCTTCTGCACTTGGAATGCTAAGCTAATGGGCGAATAATTGAATTAAATTGAAATAGATGGATTTATTATAAGCAGGGCCCGGATTCTGATGACCTAAAATTGTTTGAAAAACGACCTATGAAATGACCCTAAATTTGAAAGAAAATGACTTAATAGTTATAAAGAATGACTTAAATTTTATATTTTATTTATAAAAATTATTATTGTACACACAAAGCTATAGACAAATTCATACATAATTGTAAAAACTGTAAATGCAGAAAGGATATTGTAGGTTTAAAAACTTGGATTGGAGCATCTGTGAAGAAAATAAGAAAATTGTTTTTAAAGTAGATCCTACTAAAATGTTGCATTATTTTAACCTAGTAATTTATTTAAATATAAGAATATACTCGATATAAATTCATGAATATGACAAAATAGGGAAGGAAATGATATGAAAATGACAAAATAATTACGTAAAATTGAAATAAATGCCCTAATAATATAAAATGTCATAAAATGACAAAAAATGGCCTAATAAAAATGCATTTCTATAAACTAGAGGCCATGATTAGCATTTATCTACAAGTCGGCAATGTCTATGCAGCATCAATAAAAAGATGACATGTCATCAGAATTCGGGCCCTGATTATACGCATTACCGCTAGGACAGTTTGAGGGTGAGCGAGATATGAACTCAGGTTGGGCCGAGCCCACCCTGCCTCCCCTCTGGCTATGGGTCTGGTAAATATTATGTTTACATTGGAGCTTAAATGACTGTTACCTCTTTTAAGGAACTCCTTATGCTGTATATTGTTGCATATTATAACTAAAGTCTGGTCGTTCTAAGAAGGAAACCTGCCTGAAGTAAACAAAAACCAGTACCTCTGTCTCACTCTAGCACATACTAGTATGATCTAAGAGTGAGACAGACATACGTGTGTTGGTTTACTTCAGGTTTCCTTCTTAGCTCGTCTCGGATATAGTAACTCTCCCGAACCTACTGTAGAATAGAGAGAAAGACGAGTATTCAAACAAGCTAAATCTACGCCAAGATTCATGCGAGATTTAACACACTACCTAGGTATACACCAGCAGCAAAGTTTTCCTTCACTGTTTCTCATCATCAGATCACGCACGCACGTTATATCGGGTGTCACGAACGCTTTCTTCAAGTAAGTTTTAGTGCCATGAGATGATAGCACAAACAACGTCAAACTACCCTTGCAAACACTCCAGGTCATAAGTGTTCATAAATATACTCAATTAATTCGCAGCTATTTGTGAATCTATAAAAATAGACAATACACTCACTAAAGCTGGCGCCAAAACTTCTGAACACTTCGAAAACAACGCTAAGCAATTTTCGCCACAAGATTAGCTATTGATGGACAGGAAGGAACCACGAACATAAGCTAGTGGTGTAGCTACTTCGAAAACAAATTGTAGTACTTTTCAAAAGATTTAGTCAAAAATAAAATCAACATTTCAACCTGAAACGCTCTGCAAATGCACACTTTTTTCGTGTGATGATATAATAAATTATATTTATCAGTAGAGATTTGCACTATTTGATATGCAGCTGTCACCCAGGTTTGGAAGTGGACTTCGAACTGTGTTTCTCACTGTAGAAAAGTAAACACATGGTCCTTTTTCCACCACTAAAATTTGGATGACTGAAAGCTATCCCGTTTTTGCTTTTCCACCGCAAGATCATGTATTGTTCACTAATACGTAAAATTACTGTGAGCATCAGCGATATAAACGAAAAACCTAATAATACCCCCACTTCTAGACCTAGTTCATAACATTGGTACTGTAATATAATAGGTTCATGAATGCATATGGGTCATTCTCTAAACAAACAAACAAACAAACAAACAAACAAACAAACAAACAAAACAAAAACAAAAAATGCCGTTTGGCTCATCGACGGGATCCCTAGACTGACAATTCAACTTCGGTTTTTCTGAATGACTGGTTTTCCATGACTTCATTCCACTATTGTAGTTGACGAAACCGCATAGGAATCATGAGTTTTCTAGTTTTAAGATTGTATATGAGTTTTTGAAGTTGATGGAACGTATTGAATTCGTAATGAGTGTTACCATTGTCCATGTCCTATTTCAACATGTTTTCAGGTTTAACAAAATATAAACGGATTGAGCTATTGAAGTTAGCAATACCTTTGTCTTGAAATGCTGGAGACGAATGAAAATAGTTTACGAAAGACGTGACACAGCAATTTAAGTAAGGATTGTTACCCAAAGCAATTTTCCTCAATCCTATTTTCACTTTTCTTGCTATCCTCCCTCCTCGATGTCTGGTCGGAAATTGGTCGTAGGGGGAAAATATGTTTCAATACTTCATCCCTTCTACATACCCTCCTCCCCGCCCTTAATTTTCCTTTGGGGGAGCACTAAAACTCCTTATCACGGTTTCCTGTGACAAAGATTCAAATGAACTTCTGGCTCGGATTCTTTTTTTAAATTCTGAAACATCCTCTAGAGTCTAGGCAGTTTCCTTTGGATATTGAGCTAACATTCATCCGCGAATGACGATTCATTTTGGGCCTTTTCATGTCAAGAAGTCAAAATGTTGGATACAGAATATGGGTTGTGACAGTCACACTCTTACTTTTTCCCCACGTTTTTTGACAAACATGAATATTACGTTCCACGATGTACACATAAAAAATTATCTAGAGTAGCGCAGAAACCCGCATGGGTTTGGGGCGAAGTCCGAAAAAAAAATGCTTGATATCTCAACTAGAAGTGTATTTTTCAGGCCTGTGACACCGAGCAGGCAAATTTATTATTATTATTATTATTATTATTATTATTTTTAAGAATGACCCATATACAGCCTACATATCCATGGTAGATCAATGCAAGAGTGCTGAGGTTCTTATCTTCAGACTGTACTTTCCTGCAGCTGTTTTCGTGTGGAGACAACAACAAAGAGTCCATGCACACTAAACTTATGGAAAATGCACATACCTCCGGGCTATAAAATGAGTAAAATGTAGAAAACTAAAATAGTCCTGCAGCGACCTTGCTGTATCACTTACGGGGTCACGGTTCATAAATAGGAATGCGCTCAAGTGCAATAACCTCAAAATATTACGGCACATCAATCACAGTGCTTGCATAAACACCAGATCTACCTTCTGTAGTCGGCCGCGGTGGTCTAGAGGGCGCGGGATCAAACCCGGCCGCGATCGACGGATTTTTCAGGACGTAAAAATCCTGGGCACGGAGTCCTCCTGGAGGGACTTTAAGCTGGGGGTCCCGTGTTGTAGATTTACGGCACGTAAAAGAACTCCAAGCCTGGACAAAATTTCTCGGCCCTTTCACGTCCAATAAATACTTAGTTTCCAGAGGGGGGTTGCGAGGCGATGGGCTTACCACCTGTCCCTCTACCCTCTCTCGGAAAATAAGCATATCAAAATTAGTATAGGTAATGAAACCTCCATTGGAGGCCCCTTCGCCCCACCTGGGGAACAAAGGGTACCAGATACAGACCAGATACAGATACCTTCTGTACATCTTTTCAGTTAAAAAAAAAAAAAAAAAAGTTTATATAGCTCATAATATTTTTCTTCTTCTTTTCTTTATGAAAAGCGGCCAATTTTCACGTTATCTTATTCTTCGGAACTTGTAGAATCCACAATATATGGTAAGCACCTTTTCTTGTAGGGTAGGAGTGTTCTAAATAGGTCTAAAAATATCACAAAAATTAATCTAAAATGGTGCTATGAAGTGATGCGTATTCATGAGAATTGTCTGCTCAGCTGCGGGAGGGGAAGGAGTCGTTGGGTCACGTGATCCAGAAACAGGCCCGTAAACCTGATGGCGATCAACACTAGTATCAATGTTTCTAACCTAACTGCCACCAATCTAGCTCTACATGTCACTAATATCAATATTCCTAACCTAACTGTCACAAATCTAGCTTTAAATTTCACTAACACTAACATCACTATTCCTAACGTGTCACAAACGTACCGGTAGCTTTAAATGTCACTAACACTAATATCATCAATCCTAACCTAACTGCCACTTGCCTAGAATTCGTGAATATATTTTGTAAGGCCCGCATAACCACTTGGAACACCTCGAGTAAAAACCTAGCTTTATGAGCTATAGTGAACCCAAATTATTTTGTATCCAGATGCGTGACTGAATTTCTCCTAAATCATAACTTGATCATCAAGAAAACAGGCTTTTAAGTTTACTAGCAGTTATGTGTTGGGGTGGTATACTTAAGTCTGTCCGTATGCGCGTATATCAGTGCGGGGGACGGGTTATACCATTTACATCTACCGAAGTAAAGCAAATAAGAGAGATTTTGCACGGAATTTTTACATAAAGTTTTAACAGGTGGTAAAATAGTCGTGTATATTCAGGTAAACAGGTTCGACGCCAGCAGTATTATAGTCTCAGAGTTGTCCCCTCCTCCCGCTAAGCTTACGCTTCACCAGAACACCTATAGTTATTAGTACTGAACTTACGGGAATCGCAAATTGTTTGGAGCTATCCAAAGGACTCAGAGAAAACACAACAAATTCTTGGGAACTGTCAGCGTCACGCAGTTTAAAAAGGATCTTATGTTCGTGCATACTGATCATTGGGTCATCAACAAACATAGTCTATAGTCCCACTTAAAACAATGGGCCGAAGAGGTTCGAGGATCAACAATATGTCCAGGAATTGATAAGCGGGCCGCACAATTATTATTATTATTATTATTATTATTATTATTATTATTATTATTATTATTTTTTTACGTTTTGACGGTCTTATGGTGGAGTCATTTGTTAAAAATGCATGTAGCAGAAGTAGATAAAATTTATCTACTATTTCATGTTTCCATTGAGGGGATGTTTACAAGTATGAATAGACTATATAATATGTAAGCCCACCTCTTTTAACAATAATAAATGAAAAAGTGTAACCAAAACTTATAGTTATTAATATTCATGGCATGCCTCTGGTATGTCGTCAATGTTAAAATTCACATATAGGCCTATACAAATTATAATTTATAATATTTACAATTGTTAAAAATATTTGTATATCTACAAACATAGGCGTCGAGATGCAAAATGTTTAAATACATACAGAATTAAAATTTTAAATATTTACAACTTATTTAAGAACTGAACATAACCCATACAATCCAAGCATACATGCAAAGTTCCTTCAATTTTAAGTTATTTGTAAAACAACGATAGAACAACGATCTAACCCATAGTCCTACAAGACTTTAAAACTTGAACTAGTGTACTGACATATGCACCGAGTTTCAAGTGGGTTACAAATTGTATTCTGTTAAAAATTTTCTAATGTAGCAATTTTTTTATTGGAAATTATTGGAAAACCTCCTAAATCATAAATTCCACATGCAAGTAAATGTTAAAGTACTTATATTATTTTGTTAATAGTCAGATTCCAATGGATAAAATTCAATGATTAGTAGCCTAAACAATGTTCGAATAATAGGCCTATTAATATAATAGATATTAAATAAATTGGTTACCTTTAATGTAAAATATTTTCATAAACACTGGTCAAAACTGTATTTTAATACTAGATTTCTTTTTACGGGAACACTGTAATTTCAATGTGAAGCTGGTGTGCAGTAGGAGAAAGCAATGTGACTGCTCTACACCATTTTTATTTTTTTAGCTAAAATTACGCAGTTGGCTCATGGCACATGCTTCATTTGAATATGCACTGCCTTGACCACAATACTGACAAACTTCCTGTGAAAACCACGTGACTAAAAACAGTACTTCCTCTATCCGAACAAAACAGTTAAACCCATTATGTTCATTGTCAATTCATATTTACGCTTCGCTCGTGCACTGTACAAATATGAAGGAACAGTAAATGAACACTTTAGCTGTAAATCGACCTATAGGCCTACTGATTGCATCATACTTCTAACTATTCCTTTCCCCCACCTAAATCTATCCCGAACCGCCAAACGCATCCAACATTCAACTTGGACCGCCAACACACGAACACAACAAATGCACGTAATACATGAATGTTAAAGTACTCACCTTTCTTGTCCGGAATAGCGAGAACAGAAGGAACCCTGTAACAGTATGTAGACACCAAACCAATAATAACAGTAGCAAACGTGGTTGTAGCCATGTTGTAAACCTGTGCCTCGTGCGATCTCTCGGTTTACTGCCATGTCCATGATGTGGAGTCGTCCATCTAGTGGTGGTGTGCATGAACAGCCGTTTCTCGCAATCGATTACTTTACCAAGTGCTTGGTACTAACAACACAATCTTTGTAGTCAGGCGAGCAGCATGGAACTACACACGTAGAAAACTTCAAAACAAAACATGGCATAGGCTTGCCCACATCGTTTGTAATCAGCTTTCCTGCACTTAGCGGGGTTAAACCATCATGATTGTTCTGTTTATCATCTTATGCGCACCGTTATTGCTTGATTTCCAATTAAACACTTGTACGCTTAAAAGTGGAAGATTACGACGTTTCATGTCCAGTGTCCACCGTGACCACCTTCGATCTATACACTGAATAGGAATAGAATACAAAGCTTCGCTGTTGAAATAATACGCACGCCTGCCTTTTTTTGTTTCCGGTTCAATGCACGACAGAACTTCGCTGCATACAGTAGATCTCCTCGTTGCCATATGAGTCCTATTGTGGAAACGAATGCCAATTTTGTTTTGTTCCGTTGTTTTTTTCACACAACACAACAAACAATGCATTAACTCAAAGGAAATTGGGCAGATTCTTTTTTTTTTTTTATTTCAGTTCACGCATTCGGGATGACAGACCACTCCCAAAAGTAGTCGTTTGTTTTCCGGCAGCACAATGGCATTGATTTTGTGTGATCTATTAGATCCATTTGAGTACGGCCCTCATTGTAATATCAAACCTGATTGCATATTATTGGTATTGTGCATGAGAACCAAAATATGTAACTTTTACTTTTATGGTACTATAGCTCTGAGTTCTTAGAAAGGCCAAAGCATCCCTGTAAGATTCCTAAGCATCTTCAGAAAATCGAATAGGCGAAGTTGGTAGCGTTAAACGTTCTAAGCGACGACCAACCTTACCCTCAGAACTGCTACATTCATTCTTGTTAGACTCATAAAAGAAACGGATCTGTTTAAACAGAGTAACTCGCCACTGCAGACTGGTAACAAGGGTATTTTAGACAGTTACCCCGCAGTAAATATATTAGTATCCATTAAGTTACCACCAAAAAAAAAAAAAAAACACCCACACAAGACTGGAGTTAAGGCAGCAGTTCCTAACGTTTTAGGTGGCAAGGCTCCCTTGAAATACAGGACCTCTTGTTTCAAGAATTCTAATAAAACATTTGCATAATTTAAATCATTAGATCTCTATCTAATACAATTCATCCTTATAATTATTTATAATGTGGTAGTTCTGAATATCTTAAAGCGGACACTTTCATGACATTCGATTTGCATGCCTAACTTTATTTTTATTTCTCTGATTACTCGATAAGTTTTTAATGTACTGAGATGCATTGGCTTAACCTCTGGGGGTGCTAAAGGGGCTAAAACTCCCTCCCCCCAATTCCCCAGATTATAATGTTTCTTCTTTAAATCAATGTCTCATTTTCATCGAAGTCCAATAAGTGACATGAATGAAAGATAATTTAACAATTTTACATATAATATCAATATGTGATTAATAAAATTAGTTTTTTTTTTTTCACCGTAACAAAAATTTGATAATTTAAAATGCAGCATCACTTCATATTTGCTGAATCAAGTCCAAATCCCGATGCACCAAGTTTCTGCAGGATTCATAATAGCAGACAAACCATAGTCTCGTAACTTTGTGATCCTACACCGAACCCTGACAATAATAATAATAATAATAATAATAATGACGATGATAAAGTTAATCTCCATAATTGTAATGAAGTGCATTATTATATAATAGTAAAATAAATATTTATATGCTAGATGACAACAAAAGAATATATATATATATATATATATATATATATATATATATATATGTTTAAAACGTTCTAGAAAAACAGGAAAATATATGATGTAAAAACTTCATACATTGTTCAAACAAGAAAATATTTAAAGTTCACAAAAGATGCCTATAAACCTCAACAGCACCTACACAAATTTGCAAACAAGTCATTCATAAATTGAGGTAAGGAGCTATTGCACTCAAACAATGTGTTCAAAAGAAACTTAAGTAAACGAAACTGAATGTCAAATTTGATAATTACATACTTATACTGTATCATATTTACTGTACTACATTCAACATGTCTTAAAGTTTGGCGTAAGTATTTGAAAGGTTATATTAAGATACTGCAGGAAAGAAAGAGCTGAAATGGCTAGAGAGAGTTATAAAATAGAGGGTTGCTCCGCAGTGACTGGGGGAGCGGGTGGTAGTAATTTATTCTGATGGATGGGTTGTAAATTTCTGTAAAGTATTCAGCTCTGATCTCTGACTAATGATGTATGGTCTCTGTCAAAACATGCATCTCCCTTTGTTGGTATTTACAAGGTATACATGATATTGATAAGCCGGTGTTTTTTAAAAGGTTTAGGCCTTCTAGTTTATCTAAATCCCAAGCAAACTATTCACTTCACATTCACTGTTGATATGGTTTTCAAAGCCAAGCAACAGTCTGTGTGTCTGAGGAAATGACAAGTAGAGTTCAGTTTCTGAAAGAAACAAAGTTTGGAAATGGATGAAAAATTCAGTGATTATTTTCGATAAGGTACTTAATTGGATTTCTATTATTATACTTTTCCCAGTGTTTACGTGTTGTTTTGTAATATTCTGAACAAATTGAAAATCCAAACCACTCTCAGTCCCAATTACCGGTAGTTTGGATAACTGACATTCTACTGTATAACATATTATTCTGGAAATGATTTTGGAGGAAAAACTGTTTAGTAAAGCCTATTTTTCTGGAAATGATTTTGGAGGAAAAACTGTTTAGTAAATCCAATGTCCCAAGATCCAATTGTCAAACTGTCTACAAACCGTCAGATCGGATTGTGTGACATGGACACTGCTGTTGCACACAATTTCATCCCTTATTTTCCAAACAATTGTACTTCATGCAATGGAATAGAAATGATTCTAATTTTCTATTAAAAAATATTAAATCAACCAATGAGATTCATTTTATCCCCACGTGACCTCCATGACGTAGAAACATGGCAGCTTCTTCCACACATCTGATTCTCTCTGCTGCCAGCACTCGCTCGATCAGTGAACATAAACAAAAAAGATAAATTGATATAAGTTATTACAGTCAAGAAGATTAACAGGGGCTAAGGCAGACTTTGAATTTACAACATTACTAACAATAACCATTATTAAAACCGCCATAAATGCTGAGTTGCTCTAGAAATTATGAAAAAGATTTCATAGAAAATGTTACCAGTGTCAAGTGTGTGCGTATCAACTGCCGTGTCAATTGTAGCAGCTATCGATTTTCATTTCGGGAGAACAGCTGATGCCTATATACTGGATCAAAACGTACTCTCATGTGCATAACTTGAAATAATTGTACAGAATTGCTACCTGATGCAACTTTTTCAACAAAAATTTAGATTGTGGGACATTGGCTTACCATACAAATTATGACAAAAAATTGCTTTAATTATATTACATCTGATACAAACGAGTCCACTGAAGTGCTTTCATAAAGAAAAAATATGATTCACACTTTGTATAATGTGCAAATAAACATCCATAAAGTACAAAATAAAACAACTTTATTCAACTTTATCAACTTTGTGTTGATATTGCTAAGGTATTCATGCTAGTTAATAATGTCATGTTAATTTTATAAAAGGATGTGATTATCAACAAGATATATTTTCACGAAAATTGTACTTATTTGTAGAATTCATCTCACTGGTTCAAATCTTTAAAGATCTCACAAGTTACTAATCCATAACTTTTGATACAAAAATGCGTAGGCAAATTAAGTCATGCAAACATTTCAGTTTTATAGTATACAAATTCTGGGCACTTAATATTCATAATCTGTTTTAGGGATGGGATATCGGTATCAGTATTATCGAAATATCATTAATTTGTTTTGTTTAGATATTGATATTTTAGTTCCGATAATATCAATATTGCTCTATGGTAATATAGATTTTTCTCAATTCAATAGCAAGATCAAAACAGGGGTGAGAGGACTTAAAAATACGCTATTATAATATATTTATATTGATATTGCTAAGGTATTCATGCTAGTTAATAATGTCATGTTAATTTTATAAAAGGATGTGATTATCAACAAGATATATTTTCACGAAAATTGTACTTATTTGTAGAATTCATCTCACTGGTTCAAATCTTTAAAGATCTCACAAGTTACTAATCCATAACTTTTTGTTTTGTTTAGATATTGATATTTTAGTTCCGATAATATCAATATTGCTCTATGGTAATATAGATTTTTCTCAATTCAATAGCAAGATCAAAACAGGGGTGAGAGGACTTAAAAATACGCTATTATAATATATTTATATATAAAAATGGGCAAAATTAAGGTGAAAATAATAAAATTAAAAAATAAGTACTATATATTAAATTGATGGCTCAGGCATTCCAATGTGACGGATGTTACAGTTGCACAGTTAAAAAGACAAATTTTGAGAGAGAAATAATAGTTATCAAAATATCATTAATTACAAAAGATAGCTCTTACTTCTGTGAATACTATGAGGTATCATTTCCTGAAATGAACATTTGTTCAGTATTTGAAATATTAAAAAAAAAATACTGTAATGGGTGTTACATAAAAGCAACCCACATGTTGAGGCAGATGATGAAAATCAATAAACTCTGTGAGATGACAGCTAACAGAAATTTATAAATTTTATTGCAGACTAAAGAAACTCTTGGTATACCTAAATAATATATAAATTCTCTGTTTACAGCATATAAATTATTTTCGTAATTAACAAAATGGAAAATCAAACAATGTAACAGGTATTATACTGCAATCTTTTTAAGAACAATGGTCAGCTTAAGGTTAAAATAATTAATTGAAGTACTATAAACAGTAGAGCATGTTGTAAAACTTGTACAGAGTGAACATTTATTTATTATTTACACTTCTTGCTCCACTTACATTTAATTTGCAGGACTAGTTTCCAGGGATTACTCCCTGGAAACTAGTCCTGCAAATTAAATGTAAGTGGAGCAAGAAGTGTAAATAATAAATAAATGTTCACTCTATACAAGTTTTAGGTTTATTATTTTCACATTAAAATATTTCAAAATTGTTGTAGAAATACAAATTGTTTTCATGACTTTTAAATAACCTATTTTTCTGAAACTTCGATTTTTTTGCTGAATTCTTTAAAAAAAAAAAAGGGGGGGGGTACCACCTTTCATTTTGATGTTGTACATGGGCAACTTAGCTATTATATTTTGTCATGAGCCATTTTCTGAAAGTAATACAAAATAATTTTTAAACATGTTACAAATATGTAATTATTTTCTTTAGTATTTTTATATTTTGTAATTTAATTTTGTAATTTAATGTTTTATAGCACTCTAGTTTATAAATTATAACTATGTTTAGTTCTTGGTATTTAAGTATTAAGTATTAATTAATTATCTGTAATATTATGTATTTGTGTTATGTAATTGTAATGTAGTTTTTTTTTTACTGGTAGAGCGGAAGAGAAGGCCAAATGGCCTTAGCTCTGCCAGAATAAATAAACAGAATAATAATAATAAATAATAACATTCATTACATAAAATGATATACTTTTATAAGTACAGTGAACTCTCGATAAACCGGACTAAAGTGGGCGGGGGTCTGTCCGAATTATGAAATGTCCAGCTTATGGAGAGTAAATTAGGAAATTGTATTTAAGTAACGAAATTTCGTGCTTAAGCTGCAATAATAAAACGTATGAAGCAGAACATAATATTAACACAACTGGAACAAAAAAGAATAACACTTCAGTTCTATATTGAAATTTCTAGTCAGAGTCTGAAATACACACTGTTAAATTATTAGTACAATATTATGATGATGGGGCACTATGAACATATTTTTCTGAGAAGATTTAGGACGAAAGAAACTGTAAATGGTCTTCTGTGTACACATTGTTTCTGTTGCTTTTGAATAATTAATTCTCTTGCAGTTCTGAAGTGGCCATAGAATGGCTGTAGATCAGGGTCTGGATCGCCAAGAATCTGTCTGAGTTATCCAAAGTCCGGCATACTGAGGTTCGAATTATCGAGAGTTTACTGTACTACATTTCCTTAAATATCACATCTTTTAACTAATTTTCTTTAAAACTGAATTTTCTGCTTCTTTAAATGAGGAAGTTATTCAAACTTCTGTATGTTTTTTGTAACGGCTGTTACAGTCCTTTCTTACTTTTGAAACTTTTAAAATTATCATTGGCATCACTGCTTGTTGTTGTTACTTCTGACGAGTAAGTGTTACTGAGACGCTCTTATGGCAGCAAAACTTAAATTGATGACCAGAAATGCTACTTATCAATATTGGTACTTTTCTTTATCTTAACTTTACCATAAAAGATTTCTCCACAGGCTTCTCTACCTATCTTGTTGCACAGAAATATGCATTATCAAAGATAATATGACCATAGCGCACAGCAAACTTTATTACAATAAATCAGTTCTTACAAATGAATTAAAAATTGATTGAAAAACAAGCTTCCTCCAAATTAATAAATATATTATGTCAAAAACAAGTTAAATTATTAGACTTCAATATTTACGGAACATATTTCCTCATTTTCAAGTCTTTGAGATAATTTTTTAAATCTCCCACAAAGCTCATTTTAATAGGCTGGAATGCCTGGGCCATCAACGTTTTATTACTCTATTATCAGTATTTCTGGTCATCAATTTGAGTTTTGCTGCTACAAGGGCGTCTCAGTAACACTTACTCGTCAGAAGTAACAACAAGCAGTGATGCCAAACCATTCTCTAAATCGAAATAGGGTACAAATTTGCATTCAACGACAGCACTCTGAAAACATGAACACATCGTTCTCGCATGCACACAATGTCAGTTTCAATAAGTCGCACAGTGAAACTGTCAATGTGCGCATGTGTGAACAATGTGTTAAGGGTTTCTGAGTGCTCTAGGAACAAACCTACTATCTTAGTAAAACTTTCGATATTATCGGATATTGATATTTTCTTACCAATATAATACTGTTATCGATATTGGTAACCAATATTCATATTGATAATATCAATATTTTGCTTTCAATATCCCACCCCTATTCTGTATGTAATAATTACACAAATATGCTTTTCTATATTTCCTGATGTAGTATTTCAATCATCCTCTAAGTTTACAATTCCCTAAGCAAACAACATTAAATTCATCACTAGAGCCTGGATTTATAAACAAAATCAAACAGTGAAATAAGCAAGCAAATAAGCATGAAAAATGTAAGAAATAATCATCAAAATAAACAAAATATTTACATAAAAATCAAATAAATTATTAGTTTTGTAGAAATCTTATCTTATTCTCAGCTTTTACAATATATAAGGAAGGTCACCCTCAGATTTTCCTGTTTGAAGCTCCTGTGTCTGTCGGTGAAGAACAATTTTCAAAGTGAACATGTTCTTTCAACATCTCGGTACATCACAGACGCATGTAGAAAAGCAACACAGTTCTTCAATATCTATTTCTTCACTAGGAAGTTTTTTTGGAAATTTGACAGTGTTTTTAACCCGGATTCTTCAGTAACTATATTAACCGGGGGAGAAAAAAAAACAGTGATAATGACATCTTGGATAAGCACTTTTAACATGACAGTTTTGAGAAAAATATGCTATTTTAATCCAAAATCATCATAAAATAAGCAAACAAGATCATTTTTCTCAGAATAAGAAAATAAGCACTATTAAAGTTAAAATTGCTTGTCAAGTAGTGTCTTACGAAATATAACATATCTGCTTATGTTTAGGAGTCGGAAAAAAAAAAAGTATTTTGTTTAGAAATCCGGACTCCATTCATCGTACTCCCACATCAATCTCTCTGGAAGAATAGTATATTTTTTTTGGTAGTAGATTAACAGAATTATAATGATTATAAACAAGGAACACGCATACAATGCTCTTCTTTTAACCAGTTGACTGCTGTAGCAGTCTCTGTGATGACGGAAGATAATTTTTTTAATCATTACGGAAATATCAATAAAGAAAAGCTGTGTTTTACAGGTAATATTTGTGTTTTACAGGTATATACAAGAATACAGCTATGGACTTTTTAAAATATAAACCATTGCTATAATATAATACTATAATGCAGTACAACCAATTTTTTGTAATTATTTTGAATTCCCGCTCAAGAGCTTATGGCAGAGATAACATACCTCCGTTGCTTGCTGTGAGTTCTGGATGTTCGAGAGCCATGAGTCGGGGGAATGTGCCATGTACTCATTCATTCAAAACATGAGTTATGACATCATGATAGGGAGACTAAAGATGCACTCTACCTCACTGCAAACTCTCTCTACAGACAATGCCATAGCAACCACCCAGATAAGTTCTGTGTGGTAGGGGCAAGGGAGGGCAAGGTAGGGAGCTATTTTATACTGAGATGGCCTTGTCGCCACAACAGGGTACCATGCATTACAAATATTTCCTAAATAGGAAAATATGTTTCTAGTAAAAACATGATAAGGAAAATAAACTTTAAAAATAAGCCTACTAAGGTGAAAATATTGGTGAAATACTATTTCACCTACTACCCCTGAATAACTACCCTTGGTTTATCTCTTAAAACACAGCACAGATGACAGCAAAGAAGATGGCTGTCAAAAGTTTGAACGTCTTTAACTCTCTTTTCCAGCTGCAAGCCAGAGAAGACATCACCAATAATCAATGCTGGGAAAAATTAAAGTCACTAAGAAATTTCTGTCTAAATTATTTTTGAAGAGTGTGTTCGGAAGCATATGATTCTTTTTTACAATTAGTCACAGAACTGGTTAAACCAAAAGACTACAGGTAAAATTGAAGTTCGTGTTGTTAGAACAAGCTATTAGGAAATTTGAATTTTTGTCATGATTTCTTCCCATGTCATAAAGAGGAATATGCAGTATAGTTACAGATTATGTCATACTATTGCACAATAAAAAAACATATGATCCTTATAATAATTATATAAGAGTTGAATTTTACACAAAAACTTCACTTCTGGTATAGTTTACCTGTACTAGTTTCGGTGCCTTCGCTACCATTGTCAACAGCTATACTTCAACTCTTATACAATTATTATGTTATATAACTTCACTGTGTTAATTTCCCATACAATTTAATATGGATATGATCCTTACATTTTGAAAATGCCTACATGCCTAAATGCCCATGGGATCTAGACAAAAACAAATTAAGAAATTAACGCCGTGAGTTCATGGAAGGATATGCCTGGTACTAACAAGTTGATTGCTATGGTAAAGAGCTGACTCAAAACCCACCAAATTTTAAAATAAAAGCAGTGTACTTGCATCATACCTTCACCTAACACAGAATACTCAAACATTCAATTTACTCCATTACAATTACATTTGTTTCATGGGTAATACTGAAATTTCAAACACAAAAACAGACTTTGCACCAAAATTTCACAACCTTTCCGAGAAAGGCAAGATAATGATATAGAAGTATTATTTACTCTTCTCATATTAAAACATCTACTTAGTCAGATGCATTCTTAACAAATGCAAAATTTTCCACTCGCACATCACATTCTCAGTTATAAAAATTCATGTATGTCTTAATACAGAGCAGAGCAGCATGATAACACTTAAATTTGATTAAATTAATCAAAAACATTGCGAAATATTATTAATAAAACATTCAACTTCACATAATTATTGTAATTAAAAGTTACTAAATTATAACATATGTTTCAAAGGCTCTTCTTTGCATATATCTTCACCTGAGCTCTTGTCTACCAGATGTCCTCCAGATTGTATGAAATTCAAAATGAGGTTATTGTCCTTAGGGGTCTCAAAATTTATAGGTATGTAAGATAGAGTAATAAATACTTACCAATTTGGTAAGTTTTCAGTTACAATAATTATGTGAAACTGAATGTTTTAAAGTTTAATGTTTAATAATGATAACACTTGTTTATATAGATCGTCATATATTTTATTTGCTTTACTATATGAATATTGTTGATGGGAGATTTTAGAAACCTATGTGAGATCAATAAACAACAGCATTCAGTGCCTTGAACACTTAAAAAGGAAGTGTTTTCCCATTTCTGAAGCTGTAAAATACACTTATTACAGATAATTTAATATATTGAATAATGGTTATTCAGAATAAGCACATAATGCAAAACTTCTTCACTCATGTATCAGTTATTTCATGGTTTCATGGCTGCTGTTTGTATTAGCAAATCAAATGTAATGTCAAAGTATGAAATAAATGATTAAAACAGCTTAGTGCTCTTACTCGTAATTTTCAGTATTTTTGTACTGGTGAGCTCGTAATTTGTTTGAGAATAATTGTCTCAAACTGCTGTTACTATGCAAATACTCAGCCAAGGACCTACAATTAGAATCTACCTGAAATCCGTCCAAATCTTCTTTCAGATACCAACACAAGGAAAACAGAAGTACCAGTAATCTCAAAATAATGTTTCAATTTTTTTATGCAGTAGAAATAAAAAAATTCACCTGAATCAAGCAAAACATAAAATAATGTTGATAAAATTAACCACAAGTATGCAATACTTCTTTGGATCAAGTGGGCAAATGTCACAAGACCACCTAATCAACTTGAAAGTGGTATTTCTTTTAAGAAACTATGGAAATTAAGATGTATCAAAGGGAGAATTGTCACTTCTCGTTCTTGGAAACTAACCAGTGTAAAGGCTGCTGCACACAGAAAGCTAAGCTAACCATCCTTAACCAATACCAAGCTAAATAGTGCAGTGCCATGAAATGGATGCTAAGCTAAGTCCAGCTCGGCCGCCTTATGAGTTCAGCACTGCATACTTTTACTGGTTAAAAATAATTCAAGATTCCTTTGTAAACATGCAGTTGGAAATGGTCACAATTTACAGAAATGTATATTATTATATTTACAGTGTTATTAATGTGTTTAAATTAAATATATTTTTAACATGTAGCAACATTTTAGTATAGCATAGCATAGCTTTCTGTTTGTGGTAGCCTCAACAATTCATAAGTTGTTGGTCATGTCTTACAATTTCAATAAAGATGGGAATTTCAAGACTTCAGAATACAGTGATTTCAGTTAGAGTGATACAAGGCATGCAGAAATTTTGTTACCAAAATATAATCTAATTGATCATATTTAGCCTTTTGGGTCATACGTTTGCATTCTTCTTACTTTTTGGGATGAAAACAACCGAACCCAAATAAATAATATTGTAGTTTTAGTGAGTTTAGCTGAAATTATGGACAATGATTTGTGGGAGAAAGAACCGAAGACACAATGATGAAATAAAAGTGGATTCTCCATCCTAATAATTGTCCTGTCACTTCCTCAGGAAGCAGATGAAGGAAGATTCCAGAAGCAAACTAAAATTAAGCATATAAAAATAATAATGAGATGGAATGTGCCAAACTAACTTCACTAAAATTGATACTAACCTGGACTGCAGTTTCGAAGGGTATCCCCGTTCAACTTCAGCTAGACTCCATCTGTTAGTTGACTGACATCAGTATCCTCTTGTGGGCAACCAACAAACTTCCGCGGGAATTTCAAAGTTCATGTAAGTATGTTCCTGTTCTTGTTTATGTGAATTTTTTTAAACAATTGACAGTTTTAGAAAAAAATTCACATACATACGAACAGAAAAACACTTATCAACTTTGAAATTCCCATGGATGATATCTCATTAGGAAGTTCATTGGGTGCCCATGAGAGGATGCTGATGCCGATCAACTAATAGATGGAGTCTAGCTGAAGATGAATGGGAATACCCTTTGAAACTGCAGTCCAAGTTAATATCGATTTTAGTGAAGTTAGTTAGTGTATCACATTCCACCTCATTATTTTTATACAGTAGTTACTTCACTGTATAAACTTCCTAAATAGTATGATAAAATTAAGTAGTTTGGCCCAGAAGAGAATCAAATTAGTGTCTAATGTTATGAAGAACCCTTAAGGCAAACACAATGAAAGGAAATCACTGCATTATTCCTGTGAACTTACTAAGCCATTTTCACTAATACTACATTATTATTTAGAGAACAGGTTCAGGGGTTAAACATGATTAGGTTTATAACATAGTTTGTATAATTCATGAGATCCACAGATCAATGTGTGCCATGTAATACAAATGCTTAAGTTTACAGCAATAGATTTATCTTATTCCTGATTTTGTAGGTAATAACTTTTTATTTATTCAATTGGAACAAGTAATGTCTGAAAACCACAATCTCAAATCTTTCAATACAGATTTAATCTGTCCCTGTTATAAAAAATTAGCAAATATCCATATTTTGTAGGTAATAAATTTTTCTTTTTTCATTTTAATTGATCAATCAGAAAAGTAATGTCTGAAATCCACAATGTCAAACCTTTCAATACAGAATAAATTTGTCCCTGTTATAAAAAATAAGCAATTTCCAGCATTTCTTTCAAATATAAGAGGATAAAAATCCTAAGGGTATTTCTACTAAGACTGGCAAGCTCTTGGATTAGACAAATGTATTTAGTTCTAATAATCAAATACTATATATTAGAACCACACTGAAGTAATGAAATATTAACATCAAATAAGAGTTATTTCACTATTTTAAGTTTTCACTTACACAGGAAGTGAAAAAGTGTAAGAAAAAAAGAAATTCGTCCTACTCATAATTTGTTCATTACTTTGAAAGAATGTTTTTTTTTCTTCTTTTTTTCTTTCTTTCTTCCTTCCTTCCTTGATGGATAGCACATCTCAAAACGCAATATGATTTTCATTCAATTGTCTTATCTGTATAGTGGAAACATTTGAATTTTTCTGTTCCTAAACTCACTTTCCTGGCTTTAAATTAATTCTTCTATAATAATGTAAGTACAAAAAAAAAATGCCAGGAAATCAACATTAGTAAAACTCATCCTGATAACTGACATTATTCCGACTACTTGGGGCAAAAAATAAAATGATGTAATTATGACTTCAAAACCTGTGGAGAAGTGTCAGAAGTACCGGTTTATGATTTTAAATTATTGACAGTAAAGTGAAAAATGTTACAACAATAATTTCATAAATTAAATATGTTCCACCACTTTATGTATCATTCCTCAATAATTTTGCAGACCTACCAAAACAGTTGTACCTGGTAATATTAAATATACAATTGCAAGAACAAGAATAAATGCACTCCATGAAACATGTTTCAACAAAAATATATTTAAGGCATGTTAAAAGGCCAGAAACTCCCAGGAAACACCAGATGAAAGTCCTATTGGGCTATGGAAGTCCATATACACCACAGGCCAACATATTATGTTTTCATAATTCTATAACTTCATTGTGTGAACTTCCACATTAATTAAATAATGATCACTGTCACCAAGGTCACGTGATTTAATGCTATGCAATTTTTCCTTTGAGGTAATCTTAAATCATTGGTGTATGTCAATAAACCTAGAAACATCCATCCGTCAGTTTAAAAGAGGAAATTCTTCTATGACTTGTTGACTAAATCCAAACGGAAATTTATCAGGCAGACATAGCAAATTTCACAGGCAGAGTTCTTGCATGCCAATTCTTATATTTACGGATCAAGCCAATAAATTTAAAAACAGTTAACACTATCAGAAAAAAGAAACTAAACTTTAGGTGTGACTACTGGCATGGGTGGAAGGTACTTTGAAGACCCAGTGGTGATCACTAAGTAGCCTACTGCTACAAATTTTGTAAAAATGTTAATAATAAAAATAACAATAAACTTCATGAAGGATTAATTTTAAATCCTCTGCACTTAATGTGTTAAAGTAAGTCATGTAGGCCTATTGCATATACTTAGTTCAAGTACAAAGAAAATACACAATCATTGATATGATTAAATGGAAAGAACAATGGAAAAGATGCCAGTAGATTTTTATTAGCAGTTTTATCGCTCTTATACCATGTGAACGTCAGTTTCTCCCACTGGAGGAAAAAAATTTAAAGTAGGTAATGAAAAATTCAACGAAATACTTATTATCGAGTTTGAACAAATATTTTATGACAGATCCAGGCACTATCCGGTTGGTTATTAATCAAATTACTAATCACATTTGTGAATTCAGATGACGTTTTGAGATTACTCAATGTTAATATGTTAATATTTTTATCAACTTTACAGCTTACAATGTATATATTGCAATTAAATTATGGACAAAAAGTATATTTTTCTGTAGTACCTAACTGCCAAAGGAAAGTTATTAAGATTTATTTAATTTTATCTTCAAAGCAAAAGCAATGTCCAAGCAAAAAGGGTTTTGATGAGATATCCATCAGGTAATAACCAATTGTCATAACTAGAATTTCTGTGAATATCATTGACAAGGATAAAACTTTAAAAACAATATATCCCCATAATATTTTATTTTTCAAAGAGAAAGAAATATGTCACTAATGACTTGAGTGAATAATAATTTGAATGCGTAAATAAATGAATTTAAGTAACCTAAGGATATATGGTAGAAATGTGGATCCCATAAGCATACATTTATTTGCTTTTAACTTAAAATTAAACAACTTCCAGCTTTACTGAATATCTTTGCAGTATCAACTTTTATATTTGTACTAACTTAATCATGTAATTAAACAGAAAGCACATTAGAATTTCAGTGGTTTACATATTTCATATCAAGAAAACTTGTAATTAAAATTGAGTGCAGAACATTTGAACCTTTTATAACAAACATTAATATATCTGCATAATTGAAGACAAATTAAGGAACTTCACATAATACAGAATTACTGCTACAATGTGGAGAAAAATATTCCAGACTATTTTTGAAGTATTTAAATTTACAGGAATATGTATTATAATTATGCAAGAAGTATGAAAGAAACATAAATAACTGAAGTTAGTTTAAATTAACTACAAAATCTCTCTTCTCCCATTTTTTGAAAAATTTCTACTGTACTAATTGCCACAGCAATAAGTACATATACAAGGAAGAATCAAATGAAAACCGCACTTAATTTTTTTGCACTATTTTACTGCAGGAAGAATGTTTGCTTGTACATTATTTTCTACGTAGTCCCCTCCCAGTTCAATGCACTTACACCATTGCATAGGAAGAGCTTCAATACCACAAGAGAAAAATGATTTTGGTTGACGCTATAGCCACTCCTGCACCCTCGAATGGACGTCTTCATCAGATTTGAACTTCTGCCCTCAAAGGAGATCCTTTAACAGACCAATGATTTGGAAATCTGATGGTGACAAAGCGAAGGGGGTAGCTGAGAGCAGGTGTTTTGCTTCAACACCTGTCCTCATGCTGCTCGTGCAACCATGAAAACCATCAATGACATTTGCTTCAAGTGCCTCCCAAATCTGCCATACTTGCCAGGATTGGCACCATCAGATTTCCACATCTTTAGTCCATTAAAGGAGCTCCTTGGAGGGCAGAAGTTCAACTCTGTTGAAGACTTCCAATTGGTGGTGCATGAGTGCCTACAGCGTCAACCAGAATAATTTTTCTCATGCTGTATTGAAGCACTTCCTATCTGATGGCATAAGTGCATTGAACTGGGAGAGGTCTACGTAGAAAAATAATGTACAAGCAAACATTCTTCCTGCAGAAAAATAGTGGGAAAAAATAAATTATGATTTTCATTTGATTCTCCCTCGTACATGACACATAGAGTCCAACTTATAAAGAAAGTTCTTTTATGTACACTCTTTAAATAGAACAATTATTTAACATCAGTTACTGTTTATCTGACATTAAATATATGCCTTCATACAGAAATAAAAAATCATATGCACATATGCACAACACACTTAACCTCTATGTCACAAAGAGTTCATCACATTTTAATCGGATATTTCTTCAGAACGTCATCAACTTAGGACACAAAAACTGATTTCTTCTCACATAATCTCAACATCAAAATAAATCATTTCAACTGCCTCAGTAAACAATGTCCTTACTGGCCTTCTGAAACAACAACTGACAGTGGATCTGTGATCATGTCTGGTAGAGCAGTTCCACCACTCTGTAAAAAATTAGAACATAGTAACTATTTTTATTTAAACTGAAAGTAAGATTATTGTCTGCATGTACAAGTCTAATCAATCCATACTTATTAGGTAAACTATTCATTGCATAAAAAAAATTGCACAAGCATATTCATACTATGAATACCTTGAGTTTTTCTCATCAAATACTATTGAGGATTTCTGAAAAGCTATTAGCCAAGTTGAAGTTTTATAAAATTCCAAGCCTACAGATTCCAGCTCTGAATCCATCTTCTGGGTTTGCTTGCCATGACATAGACAAAGGCCTTCCTCTTTTTAGGAAAGCATGGAAACCCGCTCACAACATTTTCAAAGAAGAGACAAACTTTAAAATATTTTTCTATAATATATGTCTTCACCACTGGCTGGACACCATCCATGATCATCTTCTGCCATTGCTATTGGCTGACACTCACCGACTTCTCTGGCATATATGTATATATATAAATACAGGCACACCTGAACGACAATCGTCATGACAAACAGACCCCCAGAGGACTACTTAGAGCTGGAGTCTGCGAAAGCTCGGAATTTTATAAAACTTCAACTCACCCGATAACCGATGAAGAAATCATCAACATTCAACTATTTGGTATTTTCTGAGATAAAATCAATATATACTGTATTTACTCGCTTAATTCACGTACTTTTTGACGCTTATTTTGTAATCTAAAACAGGATGCGTGTTTTATATGAGGATATTATTAAACCATTACAAACATTATTAAAATTTGATTTATGTGAATAAAAACATGTGACAACTTGCAGTGCTCCATTATTCATCTCCATCAGAACTACATTCTTGATTCACTCCACATATTCAATCACTTTTAATTTGGAACTTGCAGTATAACTACAGCACTTTATATAATTGAAACTTGACTTCTTAATTTCAATGACTGCATACAAACTACCTGTTTGCGGTACAGTAGCACAATACAAAATGTTATCCCATTCCCAGGAAGTACAGTGAATCCCACGCAAGAGTTGGCCAATGACACAGGTTCCTGCGGCGGGCACAGCTCCAGCTCCCGAGTGATCGGATGAAATATCGACACTAATAAAGCCGCGATCGGTGTAATGATTCAGGTTCTCACTTTTACACTTAAAATTACAATGAAAATAAACATGTATCTCATCACAAGAGATGTTGGAAATTTTCTCCTCTTGCATCCATACAATACTGGCATCCTTTTAGGAAATTTTCTTTCACGCGCATAAGTTCAGCTTCCGAGACAGAGTTCATTTCTCTTGTGATAGGCCTATGTGATATTGTCTTTCAGTTCTTCTAACAGTATGTGAATATTATTTATGGGGAAACTTGAAAAATAAAGTGTATAGGTCAATTTCCCATACACTAGAAGAACTTAAAGACAATATCACAACAGAAATTAACTTTTTCTCGGAAGCTGAACTTATGCGCGTGAAAGAAAATTTCCTAAAAAGGTGCCAGTATTGTCTGGATGCAAGAGGAGAACATTTCCAACATCTCTTGTGATGAGGGGTAGATGTGTTTATTTTCATTGTAATTTTAACTGTAAATGTAAGAACCAGAATCATTACACTGATCGTGGCTTTATTAGCATAGATATTTCACCCGATCGCTCGGGAGTTGGAGCTGTGCCCACCACGCCGCTGGAACCCGCATCGTTGGCCAACTCTTGCGTGGGACTCACTGTAGAAGGGCTAAGAAATCTACCATTATACAGTTGCTGTGGTATTTGGAAAAAATTCTAAAGCTACTCCTACTGTCACAATTCACAATGAAAGCAAGACATTTGACTGGCAATATAATGGTACTTTCTAGTTCCTGGAAGAGGTTTCACAAATAGTAAATGTATGAAATATTCCAGAATATTATAGCAATTGAAAATGTTATAATTTCCGGTGTGTAAATTATATGGATAAATACGGCATATATATAGATGTACTGGTTAAATACAATAATTTTTCTCTGTATTTGCAGGTTGCAAACTACAGACAGAACGGACAGGAGTCAATTAAAGAGTTGAAATTAAAATTAGAAATAACATGAATTTAGTATACAGTTGAACCTCTGCATAATTAAGATTAATATAATGATAAAACTGTATTTTTTTCTGGTAAATCTCCTATCTTATTGAACAGTTTCATTCACAATAATAATGAAGCTTAAGATTAATATCAGTTGAAATTTACTCCATAAACCAACAATAGAAAATACTTGACAGTCAATAATTTCATGAGTCACTGTATAGATATTTAACTCCTGATATGGTCTCAAAGCTGAAAGGAGTATTCAATGCAACTGAATTAAAAAAAAAAAAAATGCAAGCTTTCTTAGTAAAGACCCTATTACAATACTTGAAATTCAACTGTTATTGCAAACCCCTAGCTTAGGCCTGCAGATTGTAGTACATAGCAGATCTGTGTCTTTCCGAGCCACCAATTGTTCCCTGCAGGCCTCAGGCCTCTTACAAATTTTGCAAGAGAAAGGGAAGTAAAGGGTGGAGAATATGGTCATCTATTGTATATGTACAAAACAGAGTGAGTTTCGCTGCTATTTCAACATGCACAGCATGTGCAATTAAAACACCACACCGAGCAACATGTTTAAGTTTGGCCTTAGGTATGTGACGAAATTACTCTTTCTTCCCACTTCACATCGTTTGTGAGGTTGACATTTTTGTCATATTTTACTAGCCCTGCAGAACAGCTTGGCATGATCCACAAAGTTAACTAACTTTACATGTAATTTTTCAGTAATTATGACCTCTTCTCATTAGGAAAACAGAATTAGCGCTCTTAAATGATTGAGATTTGTGGTAGTTTACGCTTCTTTGCATGACTGTTCTTTAAGCTATTCTGTAGATGACACAGATCTCTGTATGCAATCTTACTAATATATGGTACAGGTTGACATTAAAAAATCTGGCCAATGAAAATCAGGTTCTTTCAGATTCTTCTAGCATGGATTTCAGAGTGAGTTTTCAAATTTACCGTGTTGGCACGCCACTGCTTTCTGGAGGCGCCATTTGTATTCCAGAATCAGCTGTAGGATGTTGCTTGCTGAAACAGGTATTCCTGCTCATTCCTCTTATTTTATAAATTATCTGCTGCTGTTTAGCTACAGAAAGAAGGTGAAGAAAGAAGGTGGTGAAAAATGTAAACATCTTACGTTGCCGATCATAGAGCAATGGAAATATACAAAGAAAAACTTTAGTGGCTTGACTGTGTGAAACATTTGTGAGACATATGACAATGTCTCTTCAACAGTGTGCAATAATTAAAAAAAAAAGACAAAAATAAACCTGTTTAAGCTATTTTCTGACAGTTGATCATTAAAACCAATGTTTAATGTAAGAAAGTCTATGATGGAAGGAAAAAGTTCTCATAATCTTGTTTAATTTTCGTGTATGTGTGGGAATTTCTTTTCGTGAGTCAGTAATGATTAAAATTCTGAGGAACTATTTATTTAGTTGAATTAAAGCTCTATTTTATTTAATTAGTAAATATTGCATTCTATTTTATTTATTTATTTATTGTAAGAAAACCCCAACGAGCAAAGCTCACCTTAAGGGGCTATATACAACATGACATGCATTGTGATACATAAATTTTCAATTACAAATAACTTATAAATATACAAGAGGTGCAATATATACAAGAGGTACAAGAGTGAAGAGGTACAAGAGTGAAGAGGTACAGAATATAGGAACACAAAACAAAATGGCTTGATTTTAAGAGTGAAGTGAAATGATAGATGATGAAGGGAAACATAGTTACATAGTATAATAGTGATCAATATACAGTATCTATTTATTACTATATCAAAGAACTTAATTAATCTTAGA
The DNA here is from genome assembly GCA_964059195.1 of Ectobius pallidus. Classification (NCBI taxonomy): domain Eukaryota; kingdom Metazoa; phylum Arthropoda; class Insecta; order Blattodea; family Ectobiidae; genus Ectobius; species Ectobius pallidus. Next base: position 119,370,435 of record CAXKWD010000007.1, on the reverse strand, counting down.
TTTTAAAAAGAGTTTTATTTGTGATTTAAATTTGTTATAATTTAATATATTCTTTTGTTCTTGTGGTAATTCATTATATGTTTTCATCAAATAATATTTTAATCCCTTTGTCCCATAAGTTACAGTTGAAGAATGTGTGAGGTATATGTTCTGTTTTTGCCTTGTTTCATAGTTATGAATGTCTTTGTTATATTCTATTGGAAAATTACTGTGGATGTTACCATGTACTACTCTGTGCATATATGTAATGGCATTTACTTTAACTAAGGTCTCAAACGGCAAGATTTTCGATTGTTCATAAAGAATGCGAGTTGGTGTCAAATAATGTGCACCTAGTAAAATTCTGATTGCTCTATTCTGAAGTACTCTTAATGGTTGAAGATCCGTTTTATGAAAACGACCCCAGATAAATAACATGTAAGTTATGTGAGACTGTATTAGTGAATAATATAAGGATCTCAAGCCAGGAGTTGACAATATTCCCCTTATTCGCCTAAATATCCCTATAACTGGAGAAATTTTGCTACATATATTGTTGATGTGTCCTTTCCAAGTTAAATGTTGGTCTATAGTTAGGCCTAAAAATTTAGTATCCGTTACTCGCTTTATGTGCTTATTGTCATTTACTAACTCTTTAGAAATACCTAAGTGTGTGTTTGGCTTATGAAAGACCATATATGCTGTCTTTTGGGCATTTAATGATAATTTATTTTGACTTAACCATTTTGTTAGAATTTTGAGATCTTCATGCATATATGATAATAATCCATCAACTGTGTCACCAACATAAAAAATACTAGTATCATCAGCAAAAAGTGAAGGTATGCCATGTAAAGGTAAGGTCTGAATATCATTTACATATATTAGGAAAAGGATGGGTCCTAATATCGAGCCCTGTGGGACCCCGCAAATTATTACTTGAGCATTGCTGTCCAATCCATTTACTGAAGTATATTGTGTGCGTTCTTTTAGGTAACTTTTGAACCAATCTAACACTATACCTCTTATTCCAAAACATTCAAGTTTTTTCAAAAGTAATTCATGATCTACAGTATCAAATGCCTTCTTTAAGTCAATAAATAGTCCTGAAGAAAATTTGTTACTATCCATTGCATCCTCAATTTGGGCTATTATATCTACTGCAGCACATAAGGTTGATGAAGTTTTCCGAAACCCATATTGGTATTTATACAGGATTTTGTTATTTTCTAGAAAATTATTTAATCTTTCCTTCATACATTTCTCTAAGATTTTTGATAGGGCTGGTAAAATTGAGATTGGACGGTAATTTCCTGGATCTAAACTATCTCCACCCTTAAAAATGGGAACAACCCTGGCAGAACAGATGTTCCATTTCAGATGTCTAGTGAAATGAAGTAAACAATGGTGGTAACGGGAGAAAAGCACGGTTCACCAGCTAGCAGAACTTGCATTGAAATTTATAGAAATAAATAATACAAAAGTGCTATTTTCAAAATTAATTCTGTGGGCTGGTTCTAAAAGGGCCAATGTCAATTTCTTGCAAAAATGAGATCTATGCAATATTGAGCTCGGCTAGGCTTTATCTTTCGTATAATAAAAGTGCCAATGTCTGTTGCTATTAATAGACATAATACAGAAACGGTAGAGGCCAATGTTCGAAGTTCTCAGCAAAAAATTTTTCAAGCTGATTCTTACTTGTATTAATATCCCAGACATGGATTTAATGTCTATTTCCTTTCCTTCCACTTAATTAATAGTATATAAATAATAACTAGGCTTCAAAGTACCTACAAGGGTAGGACGCCATTTGGATGTGTGTTCTCGACGAAGAGAAACCTCCCGTGGTTTGCCTTGTCTTCTGAATCAGTTGAGGAATTTGATGTCAGACTGGCATGTTGTCATGGTAGCTCAATGGTAGAGCATCGGCGCGTTAAGCCGAAGATCCGTGTTAAAATCCCGGTTATGACATAAAATTTTTCAAGCTGATTCTTACTTGTATTAAAAAAAATTTTACCTCTATAAAGGCTTCAAAGTCAGTTAGCTCAAAAGCAAGTTTTTTGACATTGGCCCTTTTAGAACCAAGCCAAAGAATTATGGTTATACTGAACGTACAATGCACACAATACTTTCAAAATTACGTTTTCCTGTCTTTGATCTTAAGACATTCACAAATCACAAGGAAACTGTCAACCTGTGAAGCGAAACAATGTTAAATGGGCATAAGGTTGCAGGGCGTGTGTCTGAACAAGGTTGGCTGTTGTCCAATAGGATATGAGCATTCAAACCGAGGTCGCATACCTTCATTATCGATCCGCATCTTTTTTCTCAAGACATCTGGTATGGACAGTAGTAATTTTGTTATAATTATATACACCACATATAACCATTATAGTCCGGCATTTTTTAAAAAATCCCACAAGAGTTAGGCCTACCAATATCGTTATACAGAGGTTTGATTGCATAACAATAGTGAACATGAATATGTGTAGTCAATCATAGAAAACAAAGAAAACACGGTGAGGTTATACAATCAAAAAGTTAGAAATGTTTTTAAAGGTGGTGAAGAATAAAATTTTTGCTTGTTGCATAAAGGAAGAAGAAATATAGATCCTTGCCTGTTATGATGATGTCCTTCATTGCATCTCTATTCAATCCGATCTCTTCTACAGAGAAACAAATTATATATTTAAAATAACAATACTACAGTACTGGCTAAGAACTTTAAAAAAAATTCAGAAGCTCTAGATTATATCACAGATATTTTGTAATATTTTCATTCACTTATGTTTTTAGTTTGAAGAAATGGAACAAATGTTAAGTACCCTTTTAAAAGAAGCAATCAATCAATCAAAAAAAAAAAAAGTAGAAAATAAGATGCAAGCTATCTCACAAAGAATTCATTTTCATGTATATGAGAATAGAGTTGTCACAAAGAGCGAAGTCAAGAAAAGCTTGGTGAAAACTTGAAGGGCAAAATTAGGGAAGACCGAAGAGCACAGGAAAATGAAAACAATAATTACAACATGTTCGAAGATGAGCAAGTAGTAATACGGTACACCCTCGATTTTCCATGTTAATTGGGACCATGACATGTACGAATAATCAAAAACATGGATAACCCAAAATGGGTGCGAAATTTTGAATTTCCAACACTTAATATCGAATATCCCACAATCTGTTGCCATATTCTTTCATTATTTATCTGCCCAAACTATTATACAATAAAGGTGGCATCGGCATATTGTGCATATATGACAAAATTAAGTGTGCAAAATTCAAAATTTGATGAAACAAAGTGCGGAAAATTGGAAATAAAGTGCAGTAAATTCAAAATGATGTGCATAAAATTTGAAAATAAGTGAGGGAAATTCAATTTTTTGTGCACCGATAACCTGCAAACTGAATAATCCACCCACGAATAATCGAGAGTTTGCTGTACATTCACTTCAGAAGACAGCAACGAACATGGTACAGAACAAGGAAAATCAAAGATAGATAATACAATTACTTCAACACTGAACATGTGTGGAAAAAAGGAAAGACTAGGATGATGGTGTACAGTCATTGGAAAGATTTGAAGTGGCTGGCAAAAAAAACAGAGATCCCTTATGAAGATAGTGAAAGGATAAATAAATTTCTCCCTGTGGATATTCTTGGAAATGTTAAAATAATTCTTACCTCAATAACCAGAGCTGATCCAATGTTGTCAGTGTCAACCTGCGAGCTGGTAGATGTAACAGGAATATTTAGTCCACTTCTTACGTTGTGCTGGATATGTTGACTAATACAGAACAAAAAACACTTATTTATTAAGCATCAGATATTCAGCTAAGATTACACTATATTAACCAAATTAACATATACAACGGGAAATTTCATTTCTATTGGTTCATGTGACATTTATCATGTTTGGTAACATACTGTAATTTACTATTTTGGATTCACAAGCAACAGCAACAGCAAAGGGTTACCAAAATGGGTTCCACAAATACATGGTGAGGGTAGCTTATATTTAATTTATGATCATTTCATGTACAGCACAGATGTGCTTGAATTAATATTATGCTGTTAGACAAAGTGCCCTATATTTTGGTAGTAACTTCTACATTTCAGGTTTAGGCGTCCTCTTTCTGGGCAGTTGTCAACTAGTGATCCTAGATCTAAGCAGAACAGAACTAAACTAAATCCCGTGGTGCTACATCCCTGAAGGGACTAGGCCTACCACCCACCACTGCATCATCTACCATAGGCAGATGGTAGAACTGGGAGACATAAGGTCAGCATGACAACACCCACGGTCATTAATGATGGTTTCCATGACCGGAGCCACCACTTCTCTATCAAGTAGCTCCTCAATTTGAATCATGAGGCTGAGTGGACCCCGAAAAATCCGAAGAGGTTGTTACTATAAATTATCCTATTTAACCCTTTCACTGCTAAAATATTATTCACTGTGCAATCTGGTGGTGCTGATTTCATTTGCAAATTTATTTTGTAATCATAAATGGACAAACAAATGCAAATAAATTGTTTTCTCTGAAACAAGAGCACAGCACATTTTCCCTGAAGTAGAAAGTGATTTACACATGGGCAAGCTCGCATGTTGTCACAACATAGCAGCATTATAATACTTTTTAGTGCGTTGGGCAATACATTGCCTGAAATATATAGCTGCAGAATATATAGCTACAAATGGCAGCTCACGGCAGATAACAGGGAACTAGTTATAATATGAGCTTAATTAAAACACTTATGCTTCAATTACCAACTTTTTGGTAACTATCAGAAGTTAATTATTATTTCATGTAACACCGTATTCGTAGCACGAAACCCACACAAATCCCCCAACCTTTGTATTTTGAGTTTCAAATGATTATAAATAATATTAGGCACTGTTTTTCAACAATATTTGGCAATAATGGATACATAAAATTGCATTAAGAAAGTGCATAGCATAATTAAGTAATTTCACTTATGTCAATTCATAAAATTAACACTACACAGTGTTTTCTAAAAGGTGCTGATAAACTACAATACTACCCCTCTTTTACGTTTCCCAAGGGACCAGAGGAACAGTGGTGTAAACCACGAGAAAGTGTAAATCATGGGAAACCACTGAAAAGGTAAATATATCACAAAGCACATCATTAATATCGTAGAGTAGGCTACAGTACTAACCCCAAACAAATTCCGTCAATTAATGGCTGATACTGGTCTGCCTTGTAATTCTATTTACCCTCGGAATAGGAAAAGGGTAGTTAACTATTCTTTTAAATACTGGTAATATGACAATCTTTCATAGTATGGGTATGGAATTACCTAAGAAGCATTGAATGCTCTTTCGCTGCATGAAACAAAAAATTTAATAACTAGTATTGTAGGCCTATTTACAATATTAAACATTTATTCCAGATAAAACATAGTCCAGTTTCGTCTACGCTAAAAATGTCCCTGGGTTCCCATTTTGGCAAAAGATAGTTTGAGGTCATGTAGCAGCGATGCTCCACCCACTCTCGCTAACCAGCCTGCTTCCCCTACTTCCCTTGGCTGCCTAGCTTTGCGCACATTGTTACGATACATGACGAAAATTACCCTTGGACTAAATCAAAAATACATTATACAATCATTAGAGCCTCTTTAGCATCATTCAGGACCCGCCATATGACAAAATGACTGTTTCACCAAAACGGCTATTTCTCATTTCATGCATTAAAGCTCTCTAAACTTAAATAGATGAATTTTCACTTCATCGCTCAGCAATCACTCGTGGTGTAGTGGTCAAGGCTGCTGGTTTTGAAGCTAGTGACCCAGATTCAAATACTGCTTGATCCAAAATTTACGGTTAGGAATTGGTCTCAGATAGGTAAGTAGGATGAAGAGAAAGAGAGAGAAAGAGAGAGAAAGGGAAGAAAGAGGAGGAAAAGGTATTGAAGGTTCGAGTTCACAGTGGATTGAATATGCCTAAATTGAGAAGTAGTATAAGTTACAGTCTGCAATAGTTTGCTTGGAATTTAAGGGTATTTTCAGTTGTAATGATAAAAATGCTAAATGTCAGTCTTGAGAGAAAGCTTTATAAAGGCAGGACAATAATTTAAGATAATGTATACAAATTTTAATGTGTTGTTGGATGGGCAATATGAAGAAAATTTTCACATGAAAGCGAGTGAAAATCCATCCCATAATTATGCCAGACTTACTTTTGATGTGGAGCGGTCATCTTCCAAATTCAAGTTACTTCTTCGACATTCAGATGCTACCAAATCAGGGGCGGATCCACGGGGGCAAATTTCCCCCTCCAACATTTTTAACATTAAGCACAAATTATTCAAACGGTCAGCCTTCTAATAGTTTTTGTAAAGACAACATAACCCAAATACTTAAATTAAAGCAATGACATTCATTATTTTGAAATACATTTGTAATAAAATAACAAAACATTCATTTTGATTTCAACTGTGTACTAGGAATGATTCATTTTTATGAGTTGGGTAGGATATTTCAGCGCTATGAGCCGTGTGGCAGCACTGTGCCTAAAACGTGCCTGCACGACGCATCAGCTGGCCGACCTGAACGTCATGTAGAGACATGTAGATATAGGTCAACAATGAGTGAAAACAGATTGGTTGGTCTAGCAATACTGAACATTCACAAAGACATTCATGTTGATCCGGAAAAAATTACTGACTGATTCTCAAAGAGTGGTAGCCACCGATTTATACTGTGATTTTTTTCAAAGTATAATTCATCTATTCATGACTTTTTATTATTATGAGATCTATACAATATTATATAGATAATTTATTCAATATTGTTAAATTAAATGGTGGCGAGTGCTGCAAACGAGCTTAATGAGTGGACACTGTCAAAGGACATGGGCTAAAGTTTCAATAACATAGTGCCCGAACAGTGCTGGTACTGGTTTCCATTCTAGGACCTTCCTTGTACACTTATAGACATCTTTTGTCATTTTTGTATAGTATTTGGATTCTGAATTGGCCAAACCGTGTCCTTTGATCAATATTTTGTAGATATGTTCAATAAAAGATTTGTCAAAAATGGCAATTTAATTTTGTACCTTTTTCCAATAATAGCACTTGTTAGTCAACTGATATAACCCATGTGATTTTGGAGCTCATTGTCTAAACTATACAAATCGAGTAAAAACTTCCCTCTCTACTTTGGTTCCCCCCCCCCCCAATGTCTCTCTGGATCCGCCCCTGTACCAAATACATTAATATTTAGCACATATTTTTGACATTTTCAGCACATGTTTTATATTTTTAGCACATAAAAAATAAGGTTTTAACACCTAAAAATTGAAGCCCTGCGTATGACTATTCCATTCATATGACATGTACTTGACATTGACCAATTATCTTTAGCAATCCATCGGATATAAACGAATCATTGTGTATCAATATTCAGTGATTAATACGTCACATGCTGTCAGTGAACAGAATAAAAACACATTATTTTCTTTGTTTAGAAATTGAAATAACACAAATCTGCATTCATTAAAAATACAATCTTCATTCGGTCCAAGCCAGTTCTTCTGCTTTATTCTGTTCTGATGTTATCTTATCTGAGTTAAGTTAACTATTTCTCATATACACTATTGGCAGAATTGGTTAGAATCTGGTAGATCATTCAATACATTGACTGTTCATTCATAGTATGCCATGATCTCACAGCTAACGGAATAAACAACAATGCAAGAAAGTAATTATTATTTATATATATAATCTCTTACATATTATTTATAGAATAGTCTTAATAGGTTCAAATTGAAATTATGAGTTTCATCAGATAAACTCAATCTCTCGTGGAATTATCTATGATAAAAAATTGTACTCACTTATTTCGTTTCTTGACTGATCCGGAATGAAATCTTCCACCTTCTCCTCTAATCCGATTCATTGCATGTCGATGTCTTGATTCATGCAGATATTTCTGCAACAGAAATAATGATATTTTTGTCATATTCAGTCAAATACTCAAGAGTATTGGAAACCATGTTTACAGAAATGTATAAGAAACAATTACAGATTTTAACAATTTATTCAAGAAATATAAACAATGTATTAAACTTAATTAAAGAACATTGAGATACGATATTTGTAAGTGCATCATTGGATAATCAAGGAATCGTTAAAAAGAAGAGACAAAAAGTGTACTGACATACAAGAGTGTTAAGTGTGTTATTGGAGAATCAAGGAATAGTTAGAAAAGATGAGCTGAAGGCAATCACAGTTAGCGGGTCTATCAGCATTGCTCAACATTCGCGTTCAACATAACCTTTAACTGTTTTGTGTATATAAAAAGAATGGAGTGGAGCCCCTAGAACTGAGACTTAGACCTCAGAAGCTCTCATCATCATTGTCTCAACCAATACCACAATTAAATTTGCAATATTTTTCAACATTGACCTTTAATAATTTTGCAAACAGCTATAAGAGCCAGGCAAGCTGGGTTTTGTAGCAAATGTTGTAGACTTTCAGGAAATTACCTTCCATTTTGATTTATTTCCTCACCATTTTTTAGAGACTGCGAAAAACTGAACTGATGCAAATTAACATTTTGCTTAAGGGGGTGGAAAAGTGGTATTTTTTTTTTTCCAAAATGAAATGTAAACAGTGTTTTTCCTCCTGTTTTGAAAGCTAAGTGTGTCAAATTTCATCTAGACTGGAATAAAACTGTAGATTTGTATAAAACAGATAGACAAGCATTCTTCTTTACATACCAGTAGATCTCTAGATGTTTAATACGTTAATATGTTAACACTGACTTTAATGAATTTACTTACCGGCCTTTCTTTAGGTATCCTTCCTTCAGCTTCTAATTTGGCACGTGCCTGCCTCCTCTTCAGTATCCTTCTGTATTGCTTTGCATTGACATAAAGGGGTTCCTCTTCTAGAAATTCAGTTCCTGGCAGTGGTATCCTTTGAAACTGGGGGACTCCTCCAGTGCCTGGCACCATCTGCTTAAAACGATGTAACAGAACATACTTTCAGTGTGTAACAAATGGAAGGGAACAATTATTATAACATTTCTGATGACATATAGACTGACATCCAAAATACCTTCCACGCTTTCACAAGCATGAAAAAAGGAAAAAAGTGAAAAATACTAAATTTTACAAGAATAAGGTTGCAACTAAATGTCTAATTTTCAAATATACAAAACAAGAGATTCTTTTTATTAACTCTCTTGGTAAAAAACAGAATTATATATGATCTACAATAATGTTTTTGTTTGATCATGCTATAATACGCTTACTATGTGCAACATATTGGTATCAATTATTATCAAACAAGGAATGTACTTGAAGCCTTGAGAGCAGCAAATGAAACTGCGTAACAAACAACCTGTATTTAAAATAAAATCAATATTCTGTTTGTGTTGATTTTAATATTATACTAAAATGAATCCATTTTGCAAGTTTTAATGTGAATCATTTGACGTTAAAGCATCAAGATACATCACATGGCATGCATGCCTTGTAGCCAGTCATCTATCAGAAAAGATGAGAACTAGTACAGTCCAGTTATTCATTGCATGGCCAGGCGGCTTCCTTTCATTAGGAGAAAAAGTTTGCCGACAGCTCAACCCATATTCTTTCTTTTTACTGCACCAATCAGATAGTTACCCCAGCCAATCAAAATCTAAGAATGTCCAGTGACAATTTTGACAGCTACTCGTCAACTCCACGTGGAGTGAAATGTGTGGTTGGAAGATCAAGTTACAATAAACAATAACACGTGTGAATTAATTAAAGTGAAGGAAGAACTAAGGTGATAACAATGAGAGAATATTGCAACGTTGCTTTTGTTTTGGAAAGCGGAAGCCAAGATGAATTTAGTCAGTCCAATTAACATAAAGAAACACCGACTTAATGGTTTATTCCTTTGAAGCCACCTGGCCATGCAATGAATAACTGCACCATAAGAGCTGTTGTCTCAGAGTCGTTTGCTTTTCTATATAGTATCATAAATTATATCTTATTATGACTTATTAACTGACCATGACAATGTTGCCACCGTTAACGCCCATAGCTTGTGGCATAGCAGCAACATTTGCTTGCGTTGGTGTGTTTACAGCTGCCTGAGGAGCTGCTGTTGGATTGGCTGTTGTTGTTGCCACCTGGTTTGCTCCTGCCAGCTGCACTAGGTTCCCATTCAGGTTTATTACTGTAATGGAATATAGAGCACTGTTAAAGCACATACAACCTTTGTCGTCATGAGATTTAAAGTACATACAATCTTTTATCTTCTTGAGAATTTTTCCCCCCTCAAAATTCACAACCTTTATAACATTTATCTCTATATATGACATCCAGTAGATAAAGTAAGATCAAAGTTTCTTGTTTCTTGTGCGATCAGTTATGCTTTCTCATGGTGTGGGTTTCGAACTGGCTAACTGGCTAACAAGCGGCACGCAGAAAGGAAAACTAATCGCACAGTACAATCAAAAGCTATATTATCATCAGGGCCCGGATTCTGATGACCTAAAATTGTTTGAAAAATGACATATAAAATGACCCTAAATTTTAAAGAAAATGACTTAATAATTATAAAAAATGACCTAGAAACTGATATTTTATTTATAAAAAATTATTATTGTACACACAAAGTTATAGACTAGTTTTACATAATTGTAAAAACTGTAAATAACTGTAATGTTGTGAATGTTCTTTTCTCATGGAAATTTATACTGGCATTGAGGCACTGGTGAGTCAAAATTCAGCATGGCTGAGATTTGAACCTTGACCTCTCAGATTTGTATGATTTTTTTTTTCAGGTATTGTACCCCCCAAATCTAGTTCAAATTTTTCTTACCTTTGGTTTGTGAGTTACAAGGGTTTAAAAATAAATAAAAAAAACTACGGTGGTTTTCTATTGCTTTAAGTTTATTAAAATCTGAGAGGTCAAGGTCTAGACTGTTAGTTGATTTGACATGGAATGAACCCAAATGTGAGATGGACACATGAGTTCAAAATTACTTAAAATCTCTACAATGGTCTGCTACATATACTCATATTCCATGTACTCATATATTCATATACTTAAGGATTTCAGTTGCAGTAAAATCAAATAGCTTAAGTTGCAGTAAAACCAGATGGCTTCACTCAGTCAATCTCAAATATTCAATATACTTTGTTTTAATTTTTTATATATCAGCTCATTTATACAACTGTAATTCCTTTTGCTATGAATTAATTACACTATAGTAAACACAAATCAACTCTGAACATAAAATAAGCCAATAGAATGTTATGCAACTTGCGGTGTTAACAAGTCGGCACTGTCCACCTGTTTCTGGGTACAGTAATAGAGAGGGACAGGATACACGTACTTACTCACTGTTCACTGCATCAAACACTTATTCACTATTTTAACGTATTTCAGTTTTGAAAAATCGCGAAAAAAAAGTAGTTTGAAATTTTGAAACCTATTTCACGTAAGATACAACATGAATTATCTCAAAAGATATATTCCTAAGCAAATTAAAGAAATATTACCTGTTTTATGGAACCCAGAGGTTTATTGCCGCACTTACCTGAGCCTGCCATTCAACCCTATTCTGTGCTAACTCCATCCACCCATCCCTAAAAAATCCCACTTCCCTTAAATCTATTCGAATGTTGTCCTCCCACCTATATCTAGGTCATCCAAGTGGTCCCTTCCCTTCGGGTCTCTCAGTCAGTATTTTTGAGAAATGTATTTTCTCCCCCATGCATGCAACATGTCCAGCCCATTTTATCCTTTGCGATTTAATTACCCTTACTATATTCGAGTAGTAGAAGAGTATAGGCTATGACGCTTGTCATTGTGGAGTTTTCTACAGTCCCCATTTTCATCTCTCTTAGTTCTAAATATTTTCCTAAGCACCCTGTTTTTGAACACACTCAGATTATGCTCTTCCTGAAGAGTAAGCGACTGTGTTTTACATCTATATAATACAACCAGCCAGATAATTGGTTTATAATTTTTTTATTTTTAGATTTCTGGACAGAAGACTACAGCATGGTGCATCCTCAGGTTGCGAATAGATGATACGGCCTCCAGATATGGAGGGTAGCTGCGAATATATTGAATATGACAACATGAGGTGAGTGGTCTTCCAGCTTAGAGGTTTGGCATGAGGTTGACAACCTCTCACAGTAATAATATTGTTAAGAAACGCTCACACTGAACTCACAGCAAAAATATTGTAAGAACTGACACTAATCACAATTTAGAGATGTAGTTCACTGAATATCAAGGGCCACACAACAAGTACATATAAATATTTAAAGAAGATCTTACCGGTCGGTTGTGCTTGCTGTACTCCATCCAACAAATTTGGTTGATAGATGAACGTCTGTCCATCAGAAGTTTGAATAATTTGGGCTTGCTGGGGCTGCTGAATAACGATCTGTTGTGCTCCGCTGCCCTGTGAATGTAAAATATAATTATGACTGTATTAAAACCCAATATGGTTCCTTGAGAGAGAGAGAATTAACTTCCTCCCGACTTCTCAAACATATAACTTAATGCAGTGGCATAGCTTATAGAAAGAGCTGTGGTGGGCAGAATCTTCCCTTCCAACACATACACACAAAAAAGATGGGGAATAAATCATGGCAACTATTTTGCTTTTGAAAATGTGAAACTATTCTAAAATTTTGAAATTATACAAATGAAAGGGAAGGGTGTGGAATGAATGTGTAATGCAGATTTGGCACTAGACGTAGGATTGTGAGACACCCATAAACATCCATAAGCGTGCCATTCTAATGTATTGGACACTCACAACTAAATTACCATCACCTCTATTCGTATAACCGTAAATCACAATGCAACCAACTGATGTGTCCACGAACTAGAGATGCACCATCCCATGGTACCTTCGCCTTACTTTGAGAGAAAAAAATAGTTGCCACAAATTCTGCTCTATCCCTCGTTTTACTTGACCTACAACATAATACAAGGTAAAATAATGCAGCATGTTATACAGTTAATGTGGAAGTTTACACAATGAAGTTTAGAATTATGAAAATGTGAGTTCACATTTTATCCACAGCACTTCACTAAAATTTATAAAACTGACCTGGACAATTGTTTTGAGAAATTCATATCATCCTCAACATGCTCCAACTGCCTGCTTCTGTGATCCAACTACCCTCTCGTGGATGTACTGCAAACTTCTTAATTAGATCATCTTCCATGGGGATGTCAATGAATTTCTTGAAACAATTGTCCAGGCCAGTTTTATAATTTTAGTGAAGTTCTTTGCATAAAATCACTACTTATGTTCTCATAAATCCAAAACTTCACTGTGTAAAAATCCATATTAATTATATTATGACTTCATTGTCAATTTTATCACTGATAAGATTTCCGAAGATTAGTCTCATCTTAACTTAAGAGGGCCTTACAATTTAATTTAATTTAATTTAATTTTAGTGGAAGTGTAAAATCTCCACTCACTTGTGCTTTCATAATACAGATTTGTTTCATGGGTTCATGGGAATAAAATATTATCAGTTCTCTTTACTACTACCCTTTAGGAATTTTCACAATTCATTAGACACGAAGAACTGAACTGTCAACAGTGCCTGTTCAGTCAATAATTACAAATTCATAATAATTTTAATTGAATATATTATTTAGCTGGAAACTATGACTCCATTGTCAATTTTATCATTAATAATATTTTCAAATACTCTCCTCATCCTGACTAAAGCACCTTAAAATTTAATAGTTAAAAAAAAAACCTTCGGCAAAGATAATAATTCTATATTTGTTCCACAATAGCTTTCATCCTAATTATTGTAAGATGCCAATTATAAAACCCCAGATTTACTAAGAGAATCTACTATCATAGGCTGATGCGTTCTGTAAGTGTAGGCTCCTCAACTATATTAAGGTATTCCTAAGCAATAAAAAATAGAAAGATTTTCACGAAATATTACTGTTTTTTTTTATGTTATTATTTCCACACTGTATTAGGTTTCCCGTCAAAATTCTTCTGTTCAAAATTATTCAGGTTGCTAGCACCTCTCATGTTATCCAAATTTTCAATCACCAATGGTAGCCTAAGTCTACAATAGTTGCATTATCCAAGAAGAGCATGTTAAGAAGATTAATTAATTTGCTAAATATAAGTTATTTAAAAATGCTGTGCATGAATTGTCCAGCAGAATTACTCATCTTTAAAGGGGAAACTGTTAACAGTCATTATCCCATCTGCAACTTCCCACACTACAGTATTTAAAAATGCATTCTAATGGCCGAGTGCACCATTCTTCGGTTTTCTCAGCCGTTTCGTTACCGCGGTAAACGTAATACCGGGGTATTCTCAAAATCTCTGTGCACCATTGCTAAAATACCACGGTTTGCTAATGCTTGGAAATATTGCGGTTACTCTGCTCCGAATCCATTCTTATTGATGGTTTCTTCCATGGCCGCTAGGTTCTCTCTCTCTCTCTCTACACGTCTGCCAGTCACGGTGGTTCGCCTAGGCTATTGGTTTTCCAAATTCAATTTATTTGTTGCCGTATTATTCAATAAAAAGATGTTCATAAGGATAAAAGGGAATATTATATTGCGCATATATGTCGTCTGAATTCATACTTTGAATTCAAGCACCATAGATACTGTACCAATTGTGAAAAGAGTTGGTTTCGCCTACTACTGGTTTGGTTGAGGTGAAAGGAAGGTCATTTCAATCGATGTTACAGCACAGTATTTGCAAAGATATGTACCATCATTCATTGTTCACATAGATCCCACCTGTCTGTACATTTCAATAAAATAACATTGATGTTTTAAATAATAAGTTAATTCTCACACGTGTGCAATCCAAGGCAACGCAACACCACGAAATCTCTGCTCTGAGTTCAACATAGCCTCGCTTTTATTCCCGTACGACTAGTAGAAATTTTAGGTGGAAAATCATGTGCATAGCCATGAAAGGGCTGTTATAATTATGTTCGTGTACGTGCAGGTATGATAAATTGATTACATACTATATACCGTATACCGATACACAGGCTATATCGTGATGCATGCAGCCATTCACTTAAATTTGGCCTAGGATCACTGGTTTTCCATATTTCATTTATTTGTTGCCTTATTGTTCAGTAATAAATGTTCATAAGGATAAAATGGAATATTATATTGCGTATATATGTCGTCTGAAATCAAACTTTGAATTCAAATACCATAAATACTGTACTAATCGTACTAATCGTGGTTACGCCCACTAGCCTACTCGATGGACCTGGTTTGGTTGAGGTAAGAAAGGAAGGTCATTTCAATCGATGTTACAGCACAGTATTTGCAAAGATATGCACCATCGTTCATTCTTCAAATAGACCTCACCTGTCTCTCATTATTCTTTATGTTCAATTAGCTTTTGACCTAGATATCATAAAAATGATACATTACGCTGATCTCCATCTTGGAAAGAAAACTGCGGTTTTCTCACTTTACAGTTCCTTCACGGCCGGTTTGCTCCTTACCGCTGTAAAAGTCGAAACCGAGCATGGTGCAACGAAAGTATGACTTTACCAGGGTAAACTAAGTAACTTTACCACGGTATTCTGAATACCGAGGTTGGTGCACTAGGCCATAAAACTTAAAACTGTTTCCCGCTTCTTGATCCACAGCATTATTTTACAGCTATCATGTTTTCAACTTACGTAATTCTAATGTAATATGAAAAGAAGAAAAATCAATGTTGTTTCTGAAAGACTGAGACACTGAATGTGTATTTCAGGTTTCTGAGAGTTGATTTTACAGACATGAGGGTGTTGTTCTTCTTCCTTGTATATCAATTTCCAAGCTTCACAAGTAAATAAAGCTATTATCAATTTGAGAATTAGTTAAACTAACCTGTAAACTTGAAACAGGAACCACTTGAATTTGTTGAAGAGCTTGTCCACCCTGTGTAGCAACTTGAATGGCTTGGGCTCCCTGTGGTACAGCATGTACCATAATTTGTTGTCCATTTGCACCTTGAATCATCTGTCCAGCCTGGTTCACTTGAACTACCTGTAACAATCAATAATAGTTATTTTATGATCCAAGGGTTAAAAACAAGATTTTATTTTGCGAGTAGGTTATGTTTGCAAAACGAGCCTGGTTCACTTGAACTACCTGTAACAATCAATAATAGTTATTTTATGATCCAAGGGTTAAAAACAAGATTTTATTTTGCGAGTAGGTTATGTTTGCAAAACGAGCCCTTGACGGCGAGTGTAGCAATCCTATGAGCAAAATAAAATCATATTATCACATGTATCATACACTATTTGTTTAGACAGATGTTAATATTTGTGAAATAATAATGAATATGTCATTAATTTTAACAAATATCACTTACTAGCCTCTAATTGTACTTGAGGTGCTGCCATCTAGTATGCACGTGCGTAAACAGAGGTTATTGATTTTCTAGGACACTGCTGCCAAAATAAGAGCTTTAACTGAACCACAACTATGACTTGTGCAGCTACCATGAGAAATTTTAACATTTAAAGGGACATTATGAATTTTAACGCTTTCAATTTCCTTCAAACTGAGTCTATTAAAGCCAAAATCCCGGTTATGGCATTGAATTTTTCAGTCTGACTTAACCTTTCCACCTCAGTCTACACACGGTCAGTGTGAAAGAATTATCGTTCCACTGTGACCTACTAGTGATTTACTATGAAGCCTGGGCCTTTAAGTACTTATGGGTTGTAAGTCGCCACTGGGTTGGTAACGGTATCTCATATTGAGATCGCCTTGTGGTATACCGGGATATGTGAGTCAGTTGGAGAGTTTAATGTTGTACCAGCACATTGCCATGGTAGCTCAATGGTAGAGCAGCACGGAGAGCCGAAGATCCTGGTTCAAATCCCGGCTATGGCACCGAATGTTTCAGTCTGACTCAACCTTTCCACTTTAGCCGACACATGGCCAGTGAGAAAGAATTATTGTTCCCCTATTAAAATAAACCTTATATTACAAACAGCAATCTTACCTGCACTTGCTGTCCGCCTGCTCCTGCCGGGACAGCCTGCATCACTGTCACCTGTCCATCATTAGCCAACTGCTGCTCCATTGCGATTGGCTCGAAGCCAGAACCCACAGTGAGAAACCAAATTTATTTCCAGGCAAGTTTATATTACACTCTGCAAAGAAAATAAATTGTTTAAATGATTTCCTACTTTCAAAAATGAAAGGCATATACTGAACTTAAACATGTACAATCAGCTAAGGCTAAACTTTTAAGTTGAGAGGTCATACAATTCTAGAAGCTGGTAAGGTTTTTTTGTAACATTCCTTTAGTTGTATATTTCTTTCACCTTCCAGATCCTTTTTCCATTTGTGTACACTACGCTGCTCATAACAAGCAACTTAACTTCAGAACAGTTTCCACAATGTATTTGATTAAATGTTCAGTGTGGGGAATTCCTACATTTCATATCGAACACACAATGATTCTTTTAGTTGGGAACTGTCAACCAATCATACGAGAAATATTATTCTGATATATTATTACTAGTTCCATTTGAACGCTAAATTAATAAGACATTTCATACCAATAAAACATCTCAAAAAGATTAGACTATACAAAATTTAACAAAAACACCCCAACAAACTTACTTCATTCTTCAAACAGCTTTAAATTGTAAAATCATTTAATTATAAAGTGACTTTATTATACGGTGTTAAAGCTGAACTGTAGCAAATCTGAATAAAGAATTTTCATACTTGATTAAACATTTCCAGGCTTTGTGGCCATGGTCTATCGGAGACCTCTCCGAGGAGACTTCGTTTGAGACCACGCCGCTGAGGATGCTTGCCGTAGATGCAGGCGAAACGTTCGGTAACTTAACTGATAGACCACGACCCCAAAGCCCGGAAAAGGTTAATCAAATGAACACCGGCCGTGAAAGCCTACATCATTTTAATTTTCACACTAATATCACTTGTTAGGTATGTTTACCTCAGCAGTCTACGCTTCAAAGGGTATCCCTTCCATCATCAGCTCATTTTGATCGAGCGGATACACTTAAGACATGCAAAATCTCTGAGTGTCAGATCACCATTGGCGACCCAAATTCTGAGGTTGGTGACAAGATTCAATTTTGAAAAACTTATTTCCTATTTAATTCTATTTATTTTAGTTTCCGCAACAAAAAATAAAACGTAAGTAGATACTGCCACAGTCAGTCACGTCTGACATGAATAAGTTTATTGAATATTCATATTTACTGGGAAGCATTCAGAACTATCCAGAAGTTATTGAACAATTTGAATTTCCCACTCCACTTTTGGTTTTGATTCCCTGTGTTTTAGCCAATTATTACTCCAGCTCCTCTAGTAGCAAGGAATGTAGTTTGTGTTTGGTTTTTGTTTGTTACAGCTGTTAAGATAACATCAGTTGAAATACTTCCAGTTCAATTTCTTACAAATTAGTTGGTTCCATGAAGAAGAAGAAAAGAAAGAAGAAAAAAAAAACTAGTGCTTAGTAACTTATTTTAAGTAGTAGGAAAGTTCGGTTGAAGTACTTAATTACAGTATAACCTCGATTTAACGTTTTTTCTGGGGATACAGAATATTGTACTCTAAATAGGGGTTTACACTAAACGGGTTTTTTTTTGTTACTTTTAAGAATTAAAACCAAGTTTATGCAAAGACTGGCTATAATTACAACTAAGCATTAAATATCATGGCATTTGCTAAATTGTGGACTAGAAATCTGTGATAATCTGTGTTTGATTATTTATACTTTATGTATAACTAGCTTAAAAGGCCCGGCGTCGCTCGGGTTTTGTATTTTGTAAATGCGAAAATAACTTATGAAGGACTTTCGATTTTCAAACTCGAGGTCTTTAAGGTCTTTATATAGGTATTTAGAATTTGAAATGGGGAAGAACGACTTATCACACACAAACTATTTCCTCAGAAAACGCTAGATAAGCTACAGCTTATTATAGCTTATAGCAGATCCCCGCGGCTTCGCCCACAATAATTAATAGGAAGATTATAAATTAAGAGCAAAATAATTAAACTATTATATTTACTAACACTTTGCACACGAAACATTCATAGGTCTAAATTAAACGATTGATAGGCCTAATTAATGAAACAACTGTAAATCCGGCTTTGAAGTGAATTCCACGATTAGAAAGCGCAGCATGGGAAAAATAACCTCAGATTCGAGTTCCCTGGCCTAAAAAACCCTGCATAATGTTTGTCCATTTAGGGCTATATTCACTATTCTTCTTCCGTCTAGGGAGAAAATTTCATCTGTCTGCGTGCAATTGATTTGACAACTGAAAACTGATGTTTCGAAAGCGCAAGAAATGTACGTCTCAATCCCGTTTTCACTCATAACTCGCGAACGAAAGCTAAAATTAAAAATGTAGCATGCCTTTGCGGGAATGTATTCAACAACTTCCCAAAGTTTCATGGTGATCGGATGAATGGCATAGTAATGCATAAAGGACAGACACACATACATTCATTTTTATGTAGGCTATATAGAAGATCTATATAGATTACCCGTTGAGCGTTGCTGCAATCTCAGAAGATTATGAGAATTGAAATCGATTAAACTCACGATGAAAAAAAAGTGTGTAAATGTATTTGACAGACAGACATATATTCGTTTTTATTTATATAGATGAAGAATGGAATAAGCCTACTGAGGCCTTAGTTTCTATATTCATTTGTCCAGACTTATAATTCCGTTACATTTCAGGCAGATTTAACGACCCTACATAAGAGATTTTACTTATGATTACATATAGAAATGTTGTAGCCTGGACCCCGAACTAAGCAACTTCCCCGGAATTTTCTGTAAACCATCTTTCATAAGAAGCATATTCCACGTTAAATAAATATTTAATATTACCTTATCATCACCTTATCATTAACTTCTCTGGCGTTTATAATAACATGAGATATCAATTGCCTTTCAAAGCGATCGCGATGCTATTGTTTCCAAATATGACAAAAATAGACAAAGCCTTCTGCAATCGATTTGACAACTGAAATGAATAACTGATGCTTCGAAAGCGTAAAAAATGCACGTTTTCTAGCCGTTTTTCACTCATAACTCGCGAACGAAGGCTAAAATTAAAAATGTAGTGTGACAGAAACCTTCCCGGGAATGTACCCAACAACTTCCCAAATTTTCATGGCGATCGGATGAATGGTGTAGTAATGCATAAAGGACACACACACACACACACACACATACATTCATTTTTATATATATAGATATGAACAATAGGAAAGTGTTTTCCTCTTTGCCACCATCACTTAAAAGTACAAAGTTCTACTTGAAACACAAACTAGTGTGTTCAAAGCCAATAGTACGAGGGTCGTCCACAAAGTAAGTTTCTCTAGAGCTTTAGAGAAACAAAACAAAATTTCATGGAAATATTTATTGCAACAGATATAGCAAGTTCGCCACAGGAATTGAGACATTTGTCATACCGTGGGACCAACCGGGGTACGCCGTAGCGTAGTGGTTGAGGCGCTGCGCTACAAACCGGAAGGTCGCGGGTTCGATCCCCGATGAGGTCGTTGGAGTTTTTCAATTGGCCTAATCCTTCTGGTGGCACTATGGCCCTGGGGTCGACTCAGCCTCCAACAGAAATGAGTACCAGGAGCAATCCTGGGGGTAAAGGCGGCCGGTGCGTAAGGCTGACAACCTTACCATCTTCATGTGCCGATGTCTAAAAATCTGGGAGCCTCAACCTCCAGGGACCCTCTAGGCCTCCATGGCCTGTAATAGGGACCACTTTACTTCCGGTCATGGAAACCACCATTAACGGCCGTGGGTGTCGGCATGCTGACCACATGCCCCCCAATTCTGCCTATAGCTAGATGACGCAGTGGTCGGGTGGTAGGCCTTGTTCCTTCTGGGATGTCACGCCACGGAGTTTAGTTTAGTTTAGTGGGACCAACCATCTCCGCTTCTGTGTCATTCTCTGTTGTTTATTGAGGTGTAAGAAAAGATGGAAATCACTGGGAGTGAGGTCCGGGCTGTAGGGTGGATGTTGAAACATCTCCCAGCCGAACTTTTGCAGGAGACTTGCAGGGAGGTGATGAAGTTTATCACACAATGGTTCAAATCCCAGGCAGCAGACTTCTACGACACAAGTGTTCAAAAGTTGGTCCCACAGTATGACAATTTACATGTGATAATATTTGGGGTTTTCAAAATCTGATGTTAAATGCGAGAAAATGTTAAATCGAGGTTCTGTTAAATCGGAGTTCTACTGAACGTGTTTATTTATTTTATTTCTGAAATGGTTATATGATGTAATACATTATTTTAAAGTATGAATAGAAGAGTTCTTCATAATTGAGGAGTGTTTTTTTTTTTAACTCAATAAAGCACAAAATAATTTCACAGAAAAACATTTTTTATTTCTCGTATTTAACCTTTTACTGATTTAATTTCTTACTCTGCATTATAAATGTTCTCCTTAAGACAGTTTCAGGGAGCATTGAATGGTCTGGGGACAAAAAATATTTTCCATGATATTGGGCAGGTAAAAGTTAAGGTTTTTTGAAAAGTCAATAAAGCATATAGACTAAAAATTATAAACCTTTCACACCAAGCATAATTTGTTCCTAATTTAGTTTTATTTGTTTTTTTAATAATGAATTTTCATTTTTTTTATCTTCTATGTTTTTCTTTCATATTAAGGTATGGTGTAATATTAGCCTATGTTGTGAATTAACTGTATAAACAAAAAAAATGAACATTAACAAAAATTACTATAAAGCTAATAAAACAACACCAAAATATTACTTATTGTGTAAAATATCATTTTGAGTTTATTTTTATTTATTTATTTATTTTACTAATTTTGTTATGTTTTAATTAAAATGTTATTAATGGCATAAAATATCAATGTTCTTCATCAATCTGAGGGTTTCACAGCTGGAATCTTTCAAGCTAGACATCTTCCGGGCTGTAGACAGTGTTCAAGGGCACATGTTCTGCCAAAAAATTTAATTCTCAACTGCAGGGAAACTTCTTCAGTAGCTGCATTTACTCTTACTTTCAAGTCTAAAAAGGGTTCCTTTACGATCAGTGCCTGTTCGTCTCAGGTTTGTTGTGGCATCGTTCCTTTATTATTTCTGTGGACTTATTTTATATTGGAGACACTCACAGACGTATTCAGGTAAAATGATAAATAAACGTAACTTATTTTCCTCCACAGATACCTACTGCAATATATGATGTAATATGCCAACAACAGTGGATTGTTTTCTTAGCACTGCACTCAAGTAAATGTAATTTGATTAAAGTGTAATAAGGTCATGATGTGTGTAGGCCTACAACTTATTTTCCTCCACAGATACCTACTGCAATATATGATGTAATATGCCAACAACAGTGGATTGTTTTCTTAGCACTGCACTCAAGTAAATGTAATTTGATTAAAGTGTAATAAGGTCATGATGTGTGTAGGCCTACAAAGAAAACCGAAAGTCAGAAAGTACACTATTTATTAACTCAGATGATTGGATTGAGTGTATACTTTATTGAGTTTTGTAAAAACGCTCATGTTTCCCTCTTCTGTATGAACGCGTAATACCAGATTATGTGAAATCTGACTTCACAGATGTATTGGTACCATAGCACAAAGAACAATACCAATCTCATATATAATGCATTTTCTCAAAATTGTTGCTTTATCGAGTTTTGAAATACCGTAACGCTCCTTAATTCTGAAAGGCTGTATACTATTATGCTATACCATTATGTAACAATAATGGTAACTAGAATTCT
The DNA here is from genome assembly GCA_964059195.1 of Ectobius pallidus. Classification (NCBI taxonomy): domain Eukaryota; kingdom Metazoa; phylum Arthropoda; class Insecta; order Blattodea; family Ectobiidae; genus Ectobius; species Ectobius pallidus. The sequence continues at coordinate 119,347,662 of CAXKWD010000007.1, read as the reverse complement.
TAATTAAATACTCCCCACAGACTTGAAATTTCGTGCCCTGCTTTAAAATATGTATTAAGGTAAACATCAAAGCATGTAGTATTCAATGCTGAAGCTACGCCGGAACAGGACTCAGGCAAAGTGAAAATCTACTCTTCATTGCTCTGGCATCAACACATGAAAGGAAAAAGCAAATATGAAATCAGTGTATATTTTGGCAACACTATTTAAACAATTAATAAAGAACTATTATTAGGGTCAAGATCTCCTGTTCTTGTCGGGACAGTTGCTTTGCCTGCACGGTTGCCGTAGATTCAATGCATATCTGACAAAGTTGGTTGTTATTGTAATGTAATTTTTATGTCAATTAAAAAAGGTAATTTGACTATAATGTTTGGAATCGAAAAATATAAACAAAATTATGGGTTCCCCCTAGAAAAAAATTCCAACTTCAGCACCAATAGTGTTACAACCATAATGGAATGTGCTATTAATAACTCTTAAAATAAAACTCTAATAAGTGAGTTAAAATTCCATGCTCAAGTTTGTCAACACTTTACTGTGTTCATATATTTCCAATTACGACTGGCCACAAGGGTCCAGAATACAAAACATAAGTTATATTATAATACACAGAACTCAAACAGAAATGTAATATTAGTATTGAAGTGTGAACTGTTTATTAATTGCAAAATGGATGATTCTGTGGCTTGGTTCTAAAAGGGCCAATGTCATAAAACTTGCTTTTGAGATACCGGTAACTGACTTCGAAGCCTTTATAGAAGTAACATTTTTTGCTGAGAACTTCCGACATTGGCCTCTAAGGTTTCTGTATTATGTCTATTAATAGCAACAGACATTCTACGAAAGATAAAGACTGGCCGAGCTCAATAATGCATAAATCTCATTTTTGCAAGAAATTGACATTGCAGCCATTTTATAAAATATGGGAATTTTTCCCTCAAAGAGAGAAGTTATAAAATTATTGTAATTGGGTGGACAAAAATAAGTTTAAAACCTCAAATTCTCTGAATTTTAAGGACTTAGGTGTATCTGAAGTGGTTTCATGTGTAAAATATGTCAATTTACTTATTTATTGCGTTGAGTTATTTTTTTTTTTGCCATTTTTAGCATGATTTTAACACTCTTTAATACCAAGTAGTCAAGAGTAGGCCTAATCAGCTGTGTTCATTTTCATTTGAGAGAATATACATCTTAAGGTACAATTTGGTATAAGATTAACTTCAAAAATTATGTGTGGTTAATTACTATATAAAATAACAAACAAGGGAATTTTTGTCCCACCAGTGATAGCTTTGTTAAATTATTATTGATGAGTAAAATAAATTTTCTGACAACCTGGAAACAGTTTATAATTTGTATTTAATCCTTCATACCTTCATTAATAACAACATTAAGACCCTAACAGTAATAGCAGAACAGAAAATGAACTTTTGTTTTGCATCATTAAAATCAGTGTCCAAATTATGTCCCACCCATAACAGATTTTGAAAAACAAATTTAAAATATTTAAAATAAATTTTAAATAATGCTTTACATGTAGTGTGGAGGAGAAGGCATTGTAAACAGAATGTGAAGAACCAATTCTAGTTTATTATATGTAATAAACAAAAATATTTTTTATAATTTGCTAGAATGTCCCACCTGTAATTATGAAATGGCTGATTGGCCCTTTTAGAACCAAGCCACAGATATAAAGTAAAAGTTGCATAATGTCAAACTACCTGTAGGCTATACAGAACCGGAACCGCTTAAAATTCAATTCTCTTAATTGTTTTAAATACGGTATGAGAAAGCAAATATTTAGGCTAACATTTTATCATAATAAAATTAGATTTACACCCTCCTCCCAGGGGGAGAAGAATAGCCTAGTGAGGGTTTACTGACTTATTGAGTATTAAAAAATGTTAAATGTTTTTATTGCTATTTAAGAAAAATGTTTTTGAAAATCATCATATTGTACCAATATCAACAGAATATTTAAGAACCACAAACATAATATACACAGCATATATAAATGAAACCCCCAGTAGTAAAGACTCTCACATACTGGTAGTATAAAAATGGCTTAACCGGGCTACTCAGCCACTTCAGCAAAAAGGGTATTACCAACATAGATGAGAGCTTAGTTTAGCATCAAGAAAGATCATTAAGGTTACACTGGGTTAAGTAAGATTAGATTAATCAATGGTATCTATTTTCACACAGAAGTGACATTCTTTTGAGACATCACACCACATGACATGATAGAACATATTACAGTTTAATTAGATCAGATACTGCAAGACGTTAAGTTAAACTAAGATTACTTTATATCAGAAACAATTTTGCAGGTTCTAAATTGACCTCTATACTACAATGGAATACATACAGTACTTATGTTTTGTTACATACTAAAGTCCACAATACATGGAACAAGTATGTCTAGACTATAATAATTCCACTAAAGATGTTGAGGAAGAGTAGAACCATATAAGCCTACTGTCATAATAATTTAAGTACTAGCAAACTCTTTCTTTTTTCAATTCAATTCGATTTGAAAATGATATAGGCCTATGATGTGTCAGTAGTGAGAGTTCACAAACTGACACTGTTGAAAGTCATAGTAAACATGGGTTCGCAAATAAGCCATTTGCAAGATAATTGCAAATATGTGGTTATGAACCACTACTGACTTCATGTAAACATCTTCCTACTTAGTGCAAGCAAATTTGAAATTTAGAGTTTTCTTTCAATTGGCTCAGATTTCACTCTTGTCTTACTCAAACAAGAAATACAATACTACTTTTACCATTACTGCACACTTTTACTTGTTGAAGGTAGTATTCAAAGTATTATCCAAGAGCATTTAGATGAAATACTGTATTCGTCTCCATAGTAAGTGAGTTTCCAATTCTTTTGAACACACTAGGATTAATGAATTTCATTTTTTATTCTTTGAGGGATGATAATAATTAAGGAATAGTGGGTGGTTTTTCGCCTTTTCCCTCAAAACAAAATAGATAAACCAAAGAAATATTTTATCAGCAATAGCTTATTATTTCCTCGGTTTATCGTTCAGATGATATGCATTTTGGTGCAATCGTGCACCATCTTCAGTCCACTATAAATTTTTATAAAATAAATAAAAATAAAATAAAATAACATGAAAAAAAGGAAGTTAATTATTTAAGTATTAATGAATTTCATTTTTTATTCTTTGAGCGATGGTAATAATTAAGGACTAGTGGGTGGTTTTTTTGCCTTATACCCTCAAAACGAAATAGATAAACCAAGGAAATATTTTATCAGCAATAGCTGATTACCCTACTGATAACATTATCCATGATTACATTAAGCAGAGTTCACTGTAGATGTTTTCAATTTTGTAAATACAACTGGAAAAATTCTTGTTCAATATCACATAAGCTTATCCCATAGAATTTTAGATTTCTAACAGTAACATGTGATCAATGCAATCAAAAGCCTTTGATAGATCACAGAAGGTACCACTGACAAAATCTCCTATTTCAAAGGCAAGTAAGGTGAAGTGTGCAAATTTGTCAATAACTTAAGCAGTCATAGTTGATCTGCCTTTTCTTATAACAGTGCAGTATAACAACGAGCTACATTGCCGGTACGAACAAGCTCGCTGCAGCCAAAGCCATGGCAATGGAGTGGAGAGCAGGTGCAGCTCATGGCTGGGAAGTTAGGTGAAGAGCTAGAGAACGGTCTAACTAGGGAGACGCCTGACACCGGTAAGGTAGGGAATGGAAGTCTACCATTGCATTGCATTGCACCGTATGAAGAGCGCTGCGTAGGTGAAGTAACACTTCACCTACTTCCCCTGAATAACCGCCACTGGTGGAGAGTGGGTGGAGCTTAGGTGGCAAATAACTATCCCTCTAATGAAGAATAAATGGACAGATGTAAGAAATAGGAACCATCCTGAGCTGATCAAAGCAGAACCAGGCTACAAGTTGTACAAAATTTTTCTTTCACATAGGCTATAACCAGTTTTAGCAATTTGCAAAACAGAATGAACAATAATTGTTTAGAGCTGCAACATCTCAAAAGAAGTAAATGAGTAAATGAAATACAGTTTGTGCAAAAACAGTGTTCTAATAATTAGTAAAATAAAATGTTTGAGGTCGACCATGAAAAATCTTCCTTTCATTTATGAGAGAAACCTGGATGTGATCAATAAAATAAAAATGGTTTGAACTTTTCTTGGCGAATATTATGTAAAAGTTCTTCACGGGCTAACAGCCGAGTCGAGGTTGAAAGATGACCTAGGCCTGAAGTCTCCTGGAGTCTACAGCATCCAATGTGAGTGCGGGATGGTATATATTGGCCAGACTGGACACACCGTGGCAGACAGATGCAAGGAACGTCATAGGTGTACTAGACTATTCTATACAGACAAGTCTGCAGTAGCACAGCATAGCATTGAGCAAGATCACAGAATTCTCTATGACCAGACCAAGATCCTGGTCAAGACGAATGGTTATATGGACCAGCTGGCTAAAAAGACTATTGAAATCAGTCTCAGCAGCAACACTATAACAGAGACAAAGGCCTTCCTCTCAGCGAGGCTTGGAAATCGGCCCTCAACATCTTAAAGAAGAGCCCTACATAACCTGTGTTCCCCGTGACGTCTGCCTTCTCCTTTGACTAGGAGAATTTTGAACAGATCTTTGTGATGCTGCCATTGGCTGGAGCCTAGAACTCACCAACTGCTTCGGCCTATATATAAAGGCCCTTCCGCCTTCTCTACTAGTTTCTGAGAAGATGGACTCAGAGATGGAGTACGAAAGCTCGGACTTTTTTAAAACCTCGACTCAGCTGTTAGCCCATGAAGAACTTTTACATGATCAATAAAGTTATTCTGTTCTACTCGGGTCTTCAGGGAAATAGAAGAATCTGCTATCTCTTGGTTCTCACTCACACTCTCCACTGCACACTGCCATGGTGACGGCCCACTTCCCCTACCTTCTGCTCGCTACTCAAGGCCAGCTGCAACCGTATCCCTCTGTACTGCATGTTATATTGCGCTATTAATTGTAATTCAGAGCCAACATGATTTCTCAAAATTATAATAAACGACCCTTGCACCAAAACAGGGCTCTATTTCTCATGCATTAAAGCTCTCTTAACTCAAATAGGCCTAGATGAATTTTCCCTTCACTGCTCAGCAATCACTCGTGGTGTAGTGGGTAAGGCTGCTAGCTATGGTCCCGGGTTCATATACCGGTACCGGTCGATGCATAAAATTTAGTTAGAAATAGGTCCAAAATAGGTAGGAAGGGTGACAAGGTGAGAGAAAGGGAGGAAGAAGGATGAAAATGAAGACAAGAAGAGAAGAAAGGAAAAATAAATTATTTAATTTTTTTTCTCCATTTCTTCTTCTGCCTACTGATGGCATTGCACGGCGTTTTAGTAGTTCAAATCGCATCGCTTGGCAGGTCCCATTAGTGATTAGGAGTGGGGAGCTAATGAGGAGTAGATTATTTCGATTTCACGGGTCTTCTTTAGCACTCTGCAAGGAATTCACTGGATGTTGCAGTGCAGGTTATAAGGTCCATAGATTGTTTCCCAAGACTCTGATTGGCCGGTATGATTGTTTGATTTATTTTGATTGCATTGGACAATGCTCCCAGTAGCTTTACACATGGGTAGAAGCACGAGGTTAATGACAGGTAGGTTTGTGATACAATCTAGTTTTGTGACAGGTTAGGTTAGGTTTGCTAAGGTTGGTTTAGTGACAGGTAGCTCTAGCAGCAACACCATAACATTGTCAGATTGCCTACACTGTTTCCCTTCTATTCTATTCATTGAGCTCTATTACATACTGGAGGTAGCACTGCATGATGAAAAATCGTGACGGCAGAGTTCGCGGTCCGCCATGAAAGTGAGCGTATACTTTAGCTCCTATCCCGTATCTCGTCCTAACAAACTCATGTGTATTAATGGAATTATGAAGGTGTATTGGCGTTTTTAAAACACTTTTATGAATGAAACGCTCCAATATAAACTACTTGATGCTTTTTAAGTACATAACAAAACTAATTTCATATCGTAATGGTTTGGTAAAAGTATTTCTTTAATCTCGATCAGGCGTGAATGTACATTGGTAAACAGTTGTAAACACTCGCATTTTAAATATTAAAATAACTTCACAATAGGCCTTCATTTTGCGATATTATGCTTGATTTCGATATATAAAGAGAATAGACAAAATCTGTTCTAAGTGCTTTGGAAATGTATAAACCGTGACCTTCAACTGTACCGTTACTGTACTGGATACAATTCACATTATTTATTTATTTTGTTAATAATTCCTGTAGATTAGTGTAAAGGGAAGCCACTGAAATGAAATTTCAAAATACTTTAAGTCAGTAGGCCTACTTAGAAGTTCCTTTTCTTCGAATCTGAAATTTAATTAGCCATGCTATTTATCTTCTTATTCTTGCGACAGACAATCGTCTGTAGCCTTTTGTTCTTTCTCAATTCTGTTTGGATAGGAGATGGTGGGAGATCATCTGTTTGCGTCTGTTTATCTATTTTCGTATAATTTTCAGCGAGGTCTTATACAAAAACATCTGCTTCCTCTTATTTCTGCAATTAAAAACTAGCATGAAAAATTTAGGCCTACATGCATAAGAATACTACGTTTACATGACTGACATATTGCATAATTTATATTCCTACTTGGTACCTAAAGTAGGCCTACTACTAACCACATTAAGAACCAGAGGCGTACCGAGGGGGGGTTTGAACCCCACCCATTGATTAAAAAAAGGAAAATTGTACAATTTTTTAAATTCTGCTTATAAATTGCTTAATACGAGTATAAAGCGTGGGAAGCTTAAAACTCGTTATTGTGCATCTTAATTTTTAAAATTTTCCGGGGGAGGACCCCCGAACCCTCCTCTCCCTGGGGGGGTATTCTATACCCCACAGATGTTGTAACCCCCCCCCCCCCCATATGGTCGGCCTGTTTACGCTTTGTTACGAACCAGTTGTCTTTTTGGAACAATAATTTTTTGAAGGTGTCCTGGAAAATTGAAGACTGATGGTACAGCATCTTTTAGTAACTTTACAAGTGCACCAGACCTTGACTGATAGCAATCAGGTGTAAAGTGTCTGCTGCTTAATTTACTGTACGCTGTGGGTGACCAATATTCTCTGCGCATTGCTTGAATCCACTTCTTCGGAATATCAGGCCAAGAAAATGGAAACCTGTACAAATAGGCAAGAAAAAGACAAGCGTTCGTGGCTAATCTACGATTGAGGTTAAGTCAGATTTGGCCAGTATCCTCAAATGTTCCAAACAAAAATAACCTACTTGTGAAACTTAAGTCCACTTCTATTTCTCTGGAGCTCTGTGTAGCCATATACCACGCAATATTCGACCATTTTGTCATGAAAAATATCAAAAACACATTCATAAATATATGTTTACCATACGAAGCACACTTCACCAATACGCACGGCGGTGTAGCCAACTTAACAAGTGAACGTCACGATTTATGCAATTCCAAAGCACAGCTGTTGTGTATCCTGTTTATATATTGAGATCACTGATTCTATTACATACACTCCCTTGTTAACCTAGACAATAGACAAGTAAATGAGTGACTGTATATCTTATATAGCCTATTATGATGAAGGCCTACTATCTGAACACATTTCTAGAGGTTGACCACGGGTAAGCCTAAATTGTAAGCCTAAATTGGCAGCCCCATTTTCTTTATGAATATCCACATTAGTTATGTTATGATTTTGCTGCACTTACGCATTTTTACATAACCTCACTTTTCATATTTTTTATAGGCTAGTTTATTGGTATAATTGTTATTGTTTGCCCGGTAAGATGATGTATTAACAATTTATCATCTTGTCCACTCTTGCAATATTAAACAAAATACAATAAACCCTGCACTTCTGAAAGTCAATTTATAAAGGTCTATTTATATAGATCACCCTTTGTGTTACAATTTCACTTTTTTTTTTTTTTAATTTGATACATCCTTTCTACTGAATCGGTCCTGCATATTTAAAAGGGAACAACACAAAATCAAATAAAGTTCATAATTATGAAATGTGCAAGTGCAGCATTTTCAGTTCATGGAATTTTTAGGGCTTTTTATACCCAAATATGAAATGCGGGAAAGGCGAAGAGAGACCTATCCATGAGAGAGTAAATCACAAAGTATCATTAAATTTGAGGGGGCACAGGGAAAATGAATAGCTTCAAAACTTTTTCAGATAAGAGTGAAACATAAAAGTATTCCTATATGACCTACTTCAAAACATAAAAGTGGTATAAACTAACTGATCACGAGAATACCTGTAACAAACATGGCTTCCTTGCTATGTTTTTCACGAAGTGAAAATGAAACCTGGCATCATACATAAATTTCTAATAAAAACAATCAAATTTTGCCGGCCTGCACACGAATACATGATCACAGAAGTTCTTAGATAATTTGTGGACTTACATTGGATATTTTCGACAGCACTTTCCCAATGATTGGTCGGCAAATTGTACACCAATGGTCGGCGAATCACCAACCATACAACGGAAGGCCGAGCAGAACATTGGTGCTGTTGGCTACCCAACTACCACTCCCTGGCGAGCTAGGTACGCGCCAAGGCGGTCGATGCCCTGTTGGCTAATCGTGATAAAGAGAACGGCAGCTAATAATGATTAAAAATTGCAAGTTACCTATTCAAAACTTCAAGCAATCTGACCCTGAGATGTGTGTACAATATGCATCAAAATTGGAAACAATTCTTACTAATTGTAAGCGCTGGGAAATGTTGACCCGATAGAATAAAATTCGTACGCGTACTAACTGTACAACATTGCGCAGTTGTTACAGTACTATGTAATAATCATTCCTATAATATTATATGATTAATATTGCTCTCTTTTTTACAAAAGGAAGTTGCAATAAATAATACTAGTAAAAAAGTAGTGGGGTGTTTATGGGTGGGAGGCTTACAAGCTTAAACCTAAATGTTGATTTCTGCAAGGATTCTAATGAGACTTCTTTAGCCAGAGTAGTTCTGTGCTTCTACCATTCCTAAGCCACATAATGAGGATGGGGCAATCTATGGGCTTTGAAAAGCTCTGCCCATAAATCCATTTTGAATCCGTGAACCTTCAGTCTAGGTTGCAAATTATGTACTACCACAGGCATTAGCAGAGTGCTCGACTTTGTTACTTTTAATGCCACTTTACATTAATAATTTTTTTGAACTCTAATGATATTTTAAAATTTTGTTCATGAGGTGATTATAGGAAGAACTAAACCTTTTATTATATATATATTTTTTCAAAAATAACAGAGCCTGAAAACGAGTTATGCACTCCTGAATGTGAAATGAGAAAATTGCATTGCCCACGTTTAGACTAAAGAAAGTTACGAGAGTGCATTACATCAAATTTTAATTTTGGTTTGTATACCCACATACCCTTTGGGGATGCAGCACCAAAGCATGGCAACGACTTTCTATTAATTTTCACAACCACTTTATATGAAGATAATTTCATTTATTGCAATTTTTATCAAAAAGACTAAGAATTTTGCTTACATTTCTTACCCGAATTACACATATAAAAGCTATAACTTTTATTTCAAACATTTTCCCCAATGAATTTTCTGAAAGGTAGTTACAAACACAAACTTAGGCTTTGAATCTTGCCTCATGAATAATGTGACTTTGAATGAGGCTGAGACAACTGAATGCGCATTACTGCAATATAGCCATGTATTCTACATTAGAGTGTATTAAGATGAAGTTAAGGAGTGTTTCATATCAGAATTTTCTCATTAACGTTTCTCGGCTACTGGAGAAAAATTAAGTGGGGATGGTTTCCATGATTACACACTAAGCTTATTCACACACAAAAAGTTAAAGCTTGTTGTGTTCTTAATAAACCATATAGTAATTTGGTTTTTTTTTTGGAAAGTGACCGAAACACTAGGAAATGAGAATGAAGATGTCACTTTTCTAACCTATAAATGGCAGTCTCTGAACAGAAAATGGCTGTTGGAAGATGAGAATTAGACTGACAGTGAGAAGAGCATGGGTCACCTGAACCAGAAACAAAGCTGGGATTGTAAACTTGATGGAAATCAACACTATAACCTAACTGCCACCAATCTAGCTCTACATGTCACTAACACTAATATCAATATTCCTAACCTAACTGCAACAAACCTAGCTCTACACGTCACTAACACTAATATCACTATTCCTAACCTAACTGCCACTTACCGAGAATTGGAGGTTGGTATTGTTGGGAGCTGACGAGATGATCCCTGGCCAGACTGAGGAGCTCTTATCTACAGCCAATAGCAGTGCTCCCCTACACGTGCAGTTATAGCACAACACCGTCTTCCCCCTGCATGCCACCACCAAATCACGGATCATCTCGTCAGCTCCCAACAATATGTAGTGTGAGGTGAAAATGTGTGGAGTGCATAATGAAGGAAACTAAATCCAATTAAGTATTCTGAAGATAAAATCACAGGCATATCAGACTTTCCAGTATGACGATCCATCTTCTACTTCTAACCGTAGGCAATAGTCCAAACTCTCATGCAATGAAATGAAAACCCGTAAAGGAATGTAGAAATAACCCCCTGGCACAGAGATACAAAACCCACATTGCGATGAATAACTTGTCCCATGCAGATATTTCAAGACTACAAAAAAAAAAAGCATCCAACAGTATCTGAGCTGTTTTCCAAAGGACTGGCCGTCTCTTCTGTTTGTAGGTCCTGAAGAACTGCATCCTCACCAGGCAGAGTTCACCACACTGGTGAAATTTCTGTTGATCTCATAAAGAAAGATAGGTATGGGATTCATATGCAGCCCTGCAGTTTGTCAGCTAGACTATTTGTTTAATTAAATGGAAATAATGAGTAGGGAGGAGAGTGAAGGGTAATCTTGGAGGAGTGAAATTTGGAGAACGGGGGAATCCATAGAAAATCACAAGATCTGAACTCAGTCCCTGGTCATTGTAAGCCTGTATGCCGGAGCTACATGGACCTGTAAGTCAAAACTTGATTTTTAACTTCTTTACATCTTTCAAGTACAGTATTGGGTTTTAAAGTATATATGCTATTTATTTATATGAATATCCAGATTGCAGCATCCTCAATGGTTGAATGTTCAGATAATTCAGTTAGGTGAATATATTCAAACCCACTTGCGGTTGCGAGTTTTTTGGGCATAAAAAGTTGTGGGATTATAATTCTTTTGTTTTAAAGTCAGAATTTCTAAGGCTACCACACACAAGTTATGCTACGCTACACCATGCTAACCAATGCCAAACTAGATAGTGCTGTTACAAGAGACGCTAAGCTAAGCTAAGCTAAGCTAAGCTGTGCAAGTACAACAATGCATACTGATAGAGGTATAATTTTACATGTAATCATATTATTGGATAAATTAATGTTTAAATTCAAGCTTCCTTTGTAAACATGTAACTAGAAAGGCTTACAACTTACAAAAATACTGTTATATTACTTACATTGTTATTAATGTGCCTAAATTGAAAATATATTTCTAACCTGATGAAATGGGAGAATGGAATAACAAATTAACCCTACACAACAAAATAAACTATAGGAAAGAACTGAATGTTGTAGGTATGTTTTGCTTTCAGACCAACTTGTGCTAAGAAAGCTATGTACAATTTTTTTTTTTTTCGGAGGGGGGAGGAGAATGATTTGAAGAGACAAAAGAAAATTACTGATTATCAAATTCACTCTGCAGAAGTTGCAATAGAGAACATTTGTATTGCACTTCGCAGACTCAATAATATGCTGCTCAGGCAGTGTGAAGTGTGATTACTCAATACTTTACTGCTGACCTTGTGAAGTGCGAGTACTGCATGTCAATTACTAGCAAATACATCATAAGTAGGGACCGGATTCTTAGGGTTTTACCTATTTTTTTTCCTTATTACCAAAACAAGAAATGTGCATACACTTTACCGAGTCATACCCATAGGATTCACACACACAAATTCTGTGGTACCTAAAAACACTTAAATGGGATATAAAAACCTAAAATAACTAATTTACTCTTAACAGGCTTTGTGGCTCAATTTATTAGCCTTTTTACTTGAAAAATAGATATTTTGCAGGGACCGAAAAAAAAGCTGCTTCTAGGCCAAGGAAGGAGATAATGCAGAGAGGATAAGAGAAATATTGATTAAACATGCTAGTTGGAAAATAATCCATGGTCTCATGGATATAGCTTATGTCAATACTTATTGTGAACATCAAAAATTAAGAAAATGTACCATCTGTATTCATAGTAGGGTTGTCAGATTTTATTGCTGAGAAACCACGATACTTTTAAAATTTAACCAGAGGAACCAACGAATTTATACATAACAACAATGTTATTACAATAATTATAATCATAAATATAACCCAAAACTTTATTTCAAAATAATTATTTGAAGTACTGTATTTTAAGCCAGCTAAATTTTTACTTTGACTTTTAAGGGCGAACAAATTGATTTTTGTGTTTTATTTATATACTGGTATTATATAATGTTCTGTTATATATTTTTCATAAGTTACTAGTTTTACATGAAATTTTTGCTTCATACCTGCCAAAGAATTTTTAAGATATACAAAAAAACCTGGCCAAGTTATGAAATTAAATATATTTGAGAGTGATACAGTTTCACGAACCAGTAAATTTCTCTCTCATTTTCTCAAAACAGTTTCAATTGTATATTATTGTTTCTTGGTCTTCCAACAGGGCGAGTTAGAGGATTGGATCCAAGCTTTCAGCAGCTATCTCCATTGCCATCTTCTGGAAGAAGTGAGCTGGATTGGGAAAACTGTTTGTTTTATATACAGGAAAGACAAGATATGCGAACCAGCACACACAGTTCTGTTTATAAAAAAATATTTTAAAAATCACTTGTTTTTCTTTTCTTTTTCTTGCAACGCAGATGCAGATATTCTAGGAATTCTTCTACAGCTTGTTGTCTGAATAGCTTATTTTATGACAAAAATTCATTGAAAATAAAACAAAATTCTAGTGGATAAATGTTTTATCAGTTATGCTTAAATTTTCACAATGAAAATTAATTTCACACAAAAAACAGGACGAACAGGCATCCCAAAAGCAATTTTTGGGTCAGTGAATTACTTCTAACAAAACTGGGACGTCTGGTAACCCTAATTCAAAGCCACAAACTAGAACCCATGTAAAAGGCTCTCCTTTTACAAAGGAAGAGAATGGAATGAAGTATAGCAGGGTCTTAGTTCTACTAAAATAAATCATACATTGTAATTCAGCTAATTAAATTTAATTATGCCAAATTTACAACCTTTCCCCTTCTACTGACTAGGAGACGGATACAAAGCAAGCATTCTTTACCCTCCTCAAAAAAAATTATATACCACTGATTCATTTCAAATTTTCTTTACACACGATGACCATTACCATTTCATGACAAAAAGGCAACATTTAATATTATGTAACAACAGGACCTAAATACCAATAAAATATTTGTAAAACATATGCAAGCTTGTTGATACACACTTCCCTATGTTTTCCTATATAATAGTACATTTCTAAAGTATTATCACCAAGACCCAATATTACAAAATATTTAAGAAGAAAGCAGATTGGTCCAACTAATCATTGTACACTTCAGAAGCATATTAATGTGTCATAGTGAAAAGAAAATGTGTTATAAATATGTTAATTGTACAGATACAAAGACTATGACAACGGTGAAACTTAAATGTAAGGAGGAACCACTGATTATACTAACCCTGTTAAGCTAAAAGCCTGCAGCTTCTCTGCGCAACACTGTACAAATTCTCAACTGGATGAAATGTCCACTCAACACTTTACAGACATTGTCAACCTAAGAAATTAATTTCAAGACAAATACAGCTAGACTTTAATGCAAAGGAATACTGAGCTTTCCCTATGTCTATGGAGTAAGAAAATATGAGTAAACATCACTATATAAATAAGCACTGCTTATATGAAAGGGGGCTAAATTTCATCAACACAAAGGAGGAAATTCCTATGCAATTTTATTAGCCTGTGACATCCTTAATCTGAATAGGTCATCTTTAGATGATTAATCATAAATCTGAAAAGGTATTATCTATTTTGGCATTTGTAGAATTGTACCTATTAAAATGGGCTACACTTACAGCTCTTTCTTATATCTATCCATAACCATGGAAGCAATACGTTTCACTTACTAACAATACCATACCTTAACTCTATAAAAGACAGTTTGTTTAGAACAAAGAATACAACTTACTACAATTCGGGGATCTGTGCTAACAGTAATGAGTAATATTAGGAGTTGAAATACTGAAAATTTGCAATCTTTTTAAATACTTCCAGGTCATTACAAAATTTAATTTCTTAAGTTGACTGAGTCTTATTAAGACTTACGATTAAACAATTAAGAAAATCTCAATTTTCTTAATTGGCCTGAGATTAGAAAAAACTGGCTTGGTACAGTTCATTGATGAAAAAGACTTCTAATTTATAGAGAAGCATACTATATATACAAATATTTAATTTTGATGTGGTTCTTGATTTCATATAGGGATGCTTGTTCCAATTCTATAATTATTATAAATTTGTCTTATAGGGACTTCAATATCTGCATGATAGCTGATATCGTTATCTGCTTAGACAAATTGCAAGTTCCGCTCAATATGAGCGAGTTGAAATGTTCGAGGACGTTAGTACTGCACATGGCACAAAATCCCCAACAGGCTTTTGGACACTAAAACTAATAAGGGAACATATCTAACTTAGGTATGTACATTTCAGAACACATTCAACCTAGTAAGGCCAAATTTATAGAAATTCTGAGGTGAAACAGAATAAATATTTTAAGAGGATTAAAAGTAAAGTATGTGGTATACTTGTGTTATAATTAGTTCTCAAAAATTAGGCTTAAACAGCTTACAGAGTACATACACTACATAGCAGGTTAACATGCATTTTGTGTAAGGAATCATTCACATAGATTAACTGAGTAGTTATAATATCAGTGGTTTTCAACCTTTTTTGGTCAGGGCACAGCCTCCTTTGTTGATTGTACCCGCGGAACATTAATGTACGAGTTAGTAACACTACAGCAGACTGCCTCATGTAAACCTAGAATATGAAAATCACAAGTCAAAAAGAAGAATCTTCAAATGTTTCCTTTAAGTTTTAGATTCACGTGGAGATGTGATATCCGATCTAATTTTAAATCAGCTTCGAGCTTTTCAGGATAACTTGGCACACTATTTTCCCTCCAACGCTGACCAATAGCAATTGCAGAACTTGTCAGAGCAAACTCGTTTGAAATATCATGAAGTACTGGTTTTCAATTCTTGGCTGTTTGTGAAGGAAGAGAATCCAGAAATAGAAGCAGAGAATACCCTTTTTCCACTTTTTAACTACCTACTTATGAGAAGTGGGTTTTTCAGCACTGATGAAAGAAAGAAAGAAAGAAGAAAAAAAAAAAAAAGGAAAAGGGACACACCTCCAGTTGATCAAGAAATGTGTGTTTGTCATCAATTCCAGCACAAATTGAACTACTGTGTAAAAATGAAAAGCTCGTTTCTTACATTAATTACTAGTGTTTATTTTTTAACATCTCTGGAAAGTAAAATATTATTAGGCCTATGGAATATTTTTCTTGTTCTTTTTTTCCAACTTTGTACTGAACTATATTATTTTTTATATTTTTCATCTTCAATGTTACATTGCCTTGAAAGTTTCATAGATCTGTGCCACTGCACCAGTTTGAGAACCACTGAGTTACATACTCTTGATGGAATTCTAAGCTACAAGAGCCTAAAAATCTGAGGTCTATTTATGATAATGCAAAACTAAGCAAACTATCTTATGAAACCAATTAAAATTAACATAAAAATTACGTTTAAAATACTGGCATACTAATCTACTATTAACCTTTATTGTTTTACTCTGTCATTCAGCTGCAACATGTCATGGATTTTATGCAAATCAAAAGGTTTCCTACTATTTGGCTGTCACGATTTTAAATATTTTCTTTTAAGCAGTGGTATCACCCCTTATATTCCCAAAACAATCAGATTTTCAAAATAAAACGTTAAATTAATTTTGTATTTACTTTTGTGTAAGTGCAAACCAGATAAAACTATTTAAAAACCTGAAGAATGACAAAGTAGTTTAAAGAGATTCACAAAGTAACTTAACATCCATGTCCACAAATAGCTACATAGAATGATACACTGTATTTTATAAAACAGCATACCACTAAACAGTAAGTTGTTACATAAAACTATTGACAGAGAAATGGAGTTGTTACGGGGAATAATATTTCACAAGTATCTCCACAAAAAGCTAATCAGATTTCCATTTAAATAGAATTAATGCCTAAACACCACGACCTGATGACCAAATATAGAGATAGTTATGACTGACGGGGCGAGGGCAGTAAAACATTATCCTTACATTTCAATTTAATTCATACCTTTTGTAATGGTGTCTTAGCACCATGTGGACTTTCAGTTTGTTAAAATTGATATGTTTTCATTATACAAACATTTAGACTACATATTTGAATATATGCTTTTATTTAATTCGTTTTTTCTAGTTTTTTTCTTTTAAAGTTGTGAGAAAAATGGCGGTGACAAATTCAAAGATTGTCCGCTAAATATTGTTACAATGTCAGTAGAAAACTAGATACTTACACCTTAAAATTGGCACAGAAAAACATTCCTTGCATACCCATTTATCATAACGTTTATATTTATAAATTTGTGGCCATTCACACAAATTATAGAATAATCACAAGATCCAAAAAATCCTTATCTTCTTAAACCAGAACATGGCATTAAACTTAGGTAAATGATAATCCCATCCCAACATTCAGTTTAGGAAGATTTGGATAAGAAAATTTGTCATTATATACAACTATCCAACTACAGAAAATCAAATACAGCCACAAACAAAAAATTCCAATGTGAAATTGAGAGGGATCTTCAAAGATAAAAAATCACACATTCACTCCAATATATACATACACATTTTATATTATAATAAACTGTTTGTTAATTTGACTTGAATGTTTTGTTTGAACTTTGTAAATATCAAGTCTGAGGTTATTAATTATGCAATATCCAAAGCTTACTCTCAAGTCTGCAAATCCAGGGGTGTCCCAAATACGGTCTGCTTTTTCAATCCTGTTCATTTTAGGCCGACCCTTATCCACAACTAAATTGAAATTGTGGCATACTATGCTTATTAGTTAAATATGTAAGGAAAATTTATGCATTCAGATTGCGTACATGACTGTTGTGTATATATAGCATTTTATTTAAAAATTAAAATATTTATTTCTTAAGGGTTTTAAGTAGAGGAAAATTCAAACTAAACAGATTAAGTCATATGGGATTTTGGGGTAGCAGACCATAAAGGTAACATTCCCCTGGTTTTCAATAATATGCTATAGGCTATAGCGTAGAAATCAGAACACAAAATCCATGAGCTTATAAAACCGCAATGAGCACTATTATGCTGGTAACTGAAAATTAATGATTTGCATACATCGTAAGGTAAAATATTCAACCCTAAGTATAAAATATTTCAATTATAATAATAAAACCCCTAATTATGCCATAACTATAATTCAATAGCAACATGTTACCTGATACATAAAAATACCCAATACACAATGCAAGTAAATAGCAAAATAAAAATAACACACACTCTGGTCCTAAAGCAATTAATTTTAGCCTAAAAAAATGTCCTTTGCATAAAGAAAAAGAAGTCCAAACTTTCAACTTTGATAGCAGAGACAGAGGAATATTCAAGAGTCAGAATTTTCACCGTTGAGACAGTTCTGGCATTCTGAACAGTAGCAGTAAATAATCATATCTTCCCAAATTTATCACTTATGAATTCATTATTGACAAGACTGAAGGTCAAACAAAAATGATTAACATGCTCAAGTGGCGAGAAAGATGTTAAACGCAAGAACTATATCATGTCTGAGAGGTGTTACAGACTGCACGTCTTCCGTTTCAGACCCAGGATATCAGTGAAACTATATGGAATTTGTGGACAAAATGAGGTTGACAGAAATTTTTTTGGGTGCTGCCTTGGCGGTAAGAATCGTGTAGATCTACTTTTACTTATTAATATTACTGGAAACTAAATACATTTTAGAAAAATCATGGCACATTTTAATGCTTTAAAATAAAGTTTTATATAACTATGGAAATTCCTTTTGTTTAGAAAGGTTATAAACTTTCATATCTCTACATCTATATAAATTTTCTTATTAATAGGGACTGGATTCTTAGGTATTTACATATTTTTTTCCCTAACTGCCAAAACAAGAACTGAGCATACACTTTTTCAAGTCATATCCACATGATTCACATACATGAATTCTGTGGTACCTAAAAAGACCTAACGGGATATAAAAACCTAAAATACCTAATTTACTCTTAACAGCTTTTTGATCCAATGTACAGTATTAGCTTTTTTTTTTTCTTAACCAGAAAATTGATATTTTGCAAGAGAGGTAACAAATTTGGTCAACTGCACTGCGCAGCCGTTCACATTAATATCTTTCAACCCATTGTTATCTGGATGGACAAGACCAAAAAAAGGAGATACAAAAGTAACGCCAAATAAATAAATAAAAATTGGCAGAGAGCTTAGAACTTATGGAGCAAACTGATTGTGTGAGAGTGGACCATGGAGCTCAATGGAGTGCACTTGATATGTTAATCCTAAATTTCTTTGTCTTTGGCTTTCTTAGTGACCTGTTCGTTTTGGAGTGAAAAATTGTTGATCTACTTCTCCATGAGAAAATATTCTTCTACGCAATCATGGTCGTTGTATTCATTTCACACACGAGAGATAAAATTACTAATAAAATATTGTTTAAAAATGGATTAGATCATCCAAATGAAACAATATTGTTGCCAAAATGTCTAAAAAGTGGAATTTTGGCATTATTATGTGAAATCTGCCTCATTTCGAGATTCAGAAGTGATGTTATTGGGGTATAGACCTCAGTAACATGAAATTACGCAAATATTTGTCGAATTGTGAACAATTCGCGTTATTGCGTCTTGTGAATTTCATGGATCTCCAGTTCCTGAAGACTCTGGACTCTACCCAGGGAATCTAGATGAGAGCAAGAATACCAATTATTACGCTTAGTGATAATCACATGATTAACAAGCAAGCTGTGATTTCACTGTTTTTAACATCAAACATGTTCATTTAACCTGATTTAAAATTTATAGAACATCACGTTTTAAGAATGAACCATATTATAAGAAGTATACTAGGTACTACTAATAAGAAAAATACTGAATTTGGTACAAAAATAAACTGTGAGGAGGAAATAGTTGATTCTGGAATACGACTTTTACTATAGTAGAATTACACTACAATGATCCTCTATCTATGGCTATGCCAGAACCAAGTCAAGACTCCCAATCTTTATACCAAGAACATATTTAAATTTATCTAAGCAGGTTCAACCTTTAGTCTTAATTCGTATTAAATTATTAAGGTGCAATACCAACTATCCCATCACAAGTCAGACTTTAAGTAAAAGTATTAATCCAGAAGATAAATATAACTACACTATAACTTTAACAAATCAAAATTATACAAAAAAACACCCTTATAGTATGAAGGTACTCACGTGGATTAAAGTATGTTTTGAAGAAAGAACAAACCTTTATCAGTACTCTATGCTGTTACTATTTACAGGTGAAGTCTATGTCATGAAGCAAATTTTACATACTATAATCCCTGCATATACATGGCTGCACTCCTGCCTTATCAAACCTACATTTTATTTTAAAAATACACATGTTTAGAGGTTTGTTCTTATTTCAAATTACTCACTAACATTGTATTTCGGTCTATGCTCATAGCCAATTAGTTTTGTGATTATAATATTATTCTATTACTCCTACTGAAAGCCAATGAATCAAGCCTGATCCAATAAAGGACACGGTAAACTACATATAACAATATTATATAAAACAGAGAACACTTTTGGACTGCAGTAATTCAGTTGTTAATACAACACCCATCTTTAAGACAAGAAAAAACATCAAGAAGAAAATTACAGCTAGAATCACTGTTTCAGATTACATGCATGGAAATAACATGAATAAAGTTACTGTTAATGATTTGGGGCTAGTATACATAATATTAGTTCCACTTCTTTCAACACTCAGCACTGCCTTCTTACAATCCAAAAATTTGTTACAAATAATACATTACTTCATATTCACCTTAGAACACCAAATAAGATAACCGTATTTACTGTAACTAAAGATACAACTACATCATCTTCAGACACTCAATTTAACATAGATCAGCGTTAAACATAACAGCAATGCTGAGTTCAGTAATCCACCAATAGATCTAACTCTGAGACGTCCATTGGCAGGAACAATGTTTTGCATCTTTGGTACATCTATAAAATTTGTAGTAGAATATTGAGAAACTGGTGGAGAGCATCACACATTCTAATCCGATCACCAATTACCATTAAAGAGTGATATTTTGAATTTCATTTACACCTGTTAGTAAATTTGGAGCGCCAAAATATGCACAGATTCATTACATTGTATATCTGTAATAAGGCAATTCATGTTATTTAGGTTTTTTAGTCACTAAACCTAACTGTGCATCCATATGAACTAATCCGTGTTGATATAATTCCTTTGACTATTAAAGTGTAATATATATTTTAAGGCTTCAGAGAACTCAAAATTTCTTATACTAAAATTCTAAAATTGAAATTATGTGTAGTTTTATGAGGAATATCTATAAATTTTTGGTCTCTCCAATACATGAATTCAAAACAATGAGAATAAAATTTTAAGAGCATATATATACATATATAAATATGTGTGTGTGTAAATTAATGTGAGTGAAGAAAATGGGGAGTTATATTATCAACTCCTCTTATGAAGAATTTTAAGGCTATTGTGTTACTGCACGATGATTAAACCAGTCAGGAACCTATAGGGAAAAATTCAATTTTTTAAGCTTTCATTTCCCTCCCGTTGTAGGTTTTGAGATACATTATATATATTTTTTTTAAACCACACTTTTACACACTCAACATCAACCACTACTACACATAATATATAACAACGTAGGAAGGAGGATGAGGTAAAACTACCTCCTCAACATTCATCAATATCTTTGTTTTTAATTCCAAAAATATGGTTAATCTTCCGTGATTAAATTCTATACACTACAACATTATATTATCACTGTGTTATCGCCATGGCTCTGTAATAGGATTGCCAACCATGAGGAACACACACATTTCATTTTTAAATACACAGAATACTTGGAATAATCCACATAAAGGATTAGGTGTGCTTAACAGACCCATAAGATGATTAGTTACTCTAATACTAAATCTATCTACACAGCTCATTTCATAATAAAATTCTGTGCTTTCGGCACAATTACATATCACAACTATCCCCAGTATATTAACTGCCCTAATAAATCGACCATCAACAATGTTTTAAAATATTATAGACATACATGATGGGTTACTGATAACTAATTAGATATATATGCACAGTGGGACCAATGACTAAAAGGATAATATATATTAATATGTGCTCTATACAGGATGGAATTCAGGCAGTCTCAATAGTGTCCCTGATTTTCAGGAGACTTGAAAACCAATACTGAGAGGTAAAGGGAAGTAGAAAGTTGCTGGGGCATATTACATTTCAACTGCTTGTATTAGATCCGTCAATACATTTATTTTAAATGAATAATTATCTCTAAACCGAAATGTGATGTAAGAAATACTTAAGCAGACAATTTATTATTGTATCATTAAATGCTTATCATGCAGTCTGAACTGTCTTAACTATTATATGATGTAACTATTATTAATTAAAATACATTACAATTAAAAAAAAAAAGGAACATTAATGCAGTAAACTACCATAATCATATCTAAATTTTTTTTCAGAATGAATAAATAAAAGGGAGGGGACATTGAAAAGCATACTTTAATGAAATGTTTAAACTAACAAAGCTACTAGCCAGTAATTTCGGTTTTAACAAATAAATTGAATTTAACAATCCAGCTAAAGGAAAAATTCTAAATTTTTTAGGATAAGGTGGGGAAGCTATATTTCTGTCAGATTCCTCCATATTTGCTTTCTTAATCCATTACTACTTTCCTATCAAAATAAAATTTAATGTTTGACTTAGGCATCTGCCGATAATGTGACATGAAGGAAGTCAAAGATTTTATCTTGGTCTTACTCTTGCTACCATGTTATATGAAGAAAATTTTGTTTTTCACAATCTTCTCAAAAAACAGCTTTAGCAATTGTGTTAAAGTCAAATGGTTTTACTAAGATCTAGAACTGTTATTCAAAACTTCTTTTGTTTAAACTGTCAACAAATATTTAACAATTTTGTTTAAACTACCTGGTTGTACTAAAATCTAAAACTTTTATTAATTTTTTGTTTGTTTTTTAACTGTCTGAAGGGTAGCTAAAAGCTAACTTAAAGCACTGAGCGAGGCTGAGATGACTGAACATGAAGTCCTGCAATATGACCACTTATTAAGAACCTAAATATTTGGTACTGATACCTCACCCTTTTTTAAAAATTTGTCAAGACTATATAGACTATTTACTCTGATTAAAGAATTCAGACTACATTTATGAACTTCACACTAAATTACGAAGCCTAATAATTCTACAATACTAAAATGTCTGTTTTATAAGTCGTCATCACTTAGCAAGAAGTTATTGTATGAATAATAATAATTATATTATGAAATTATTTAAGATGTAAGTCCCCAAACAGCATGGCATTTAATGCAATGTAAAAAATTACTTGGGTGTTTTCATACCTCCCAATACCAGTTAAGGGACCCATACAGAAACAGCCTAACCTAATATTAAAAATATCGATGAAAAGTATGTGTCCCTTTTTAAAGGATCTGCCCTATATCTAACTGAGGCTTACGGTATGTTGAGATGAACAGCGTATCTTAAAGATACTGTTTTATTATGTTTCAGTTATAAACTGCATTAAAGCTAATGAAAACTATGAAATACAAAATCATTTAGTAATTTGAAATTATTTTTAAATTGAAGTAGGACTAGTTTAGGATTCTGATTTGATCATGCTTACTACACAATGATTTATTCTTAAATAGAGGTAAAGCTAATAAAACTAAGAAATATAACATTCTTAGATACAAGTAACTCAAGATACTATTAGATACGTGTATTTAAGATGAAGATAAAATTGATTCCATAACATAATAAATTTCGCCATTACCATAATGTAGTAAAAGATATGGATAAAAATGAAGAAAGATAAAAGAGAAAACTCAAATTATCTTGCCTGTGGCTCCTAAGATAAAAACATGAAAAATCTTTAAATTTAACTTCATTATTTCTATTACAACATGATCTATCAGAAGTTAGCTTTATTTCTTCTGAGTATAGAGGATAAAAATCTGTTAAAACTAATTTACTTCTGTTATTTAAATAAAAGTGGTTTATACAAATTTAACAGAAAAAGAAAATACCGAGGAAAGGATACATTTTTAAAGTCAAAGACTAACAACCAAATACATGGAAATTCAAGTTGGTTGAGGACAATTTATAGTTATTATGCTGTTACATTTTGAGCTCATCTGTATTTTCTGAAGAAATTACGATCAATTTTAAGGCTGGAGTCTGTATGCTCCCTCATAACACTTCATGTAACCCTGACAGCCAAAATTCTCAGTCAAATTTCAAGGCAGTGCACATAGGTAAAAGCAGTGCAATTAATTCAATTGAAATAAAGCTTATTACAAAGTGAGCAAAATATCCCATTGCTACTTACTGACGTAACATGATAAAATAGTACAAGAATTAGGGATAGGGGAGACAATATCTACAACTAAAAAGAAAAACCATTCGATTATAATAATTTAAATAGGCACATTGACTTGGGATTTCTTTAAAATGTTCACTACATCACATTTAAAGTTTAACCTTCAAAACTCTCCTTGAGAACATCACTTCTTGATTTGGTCACTAAATACCATGAACTCTCCTCGAAATGCACTTGTCACAATGGATAAAATATAAATATCTAACGAGCATCACACTTTTAAAACAAGGCAGATAGTATTTCAATGCTAATATATACAATTTTTTCATCACTACACATTTCATAAAAATTCCTGACAGTATCCTTACACATATGTACATTATTTTTGTTTTTATATGGACATTTGTCGTTACCACTATTTATTTCATACGGTAACTGCAGGCAGGAATGCTTTATAAATAATTAGAATATGCAACAGAACATAAAGAAGCACATGCTGTCCAGTTAATCGCTTCCTTCTCATTAGTGACAAACAAACAGACTTTAATACAAATTTCAGTTCACACTGTCCTACAGACACTTAAAAAAATGCAAATCCATTACCGTAATTAATGTACTGGCGTACATTTACCGAAGTATAAACATCATTTCCAAATGGTATTAAAACAAATTAGTTATATATCATCGTCCAAATCATTATACCTCCCAAATGAAAGGAATATTTTGCATAGCCCATCTTATATCGAAAGGTTATGTCAATTTTCATTATGGTAAAATAAGAAAATAGTAAAATAAAGGAAAAGTATAACAGCTGAACAGAATTTTTTAAATTATCATAATACATGATTTATGAGCAGCTACTCAAAAAATATAATTTAGTGAGGAGATTGGGAATTCAAACTCTCCTCACTTAATAATTTAATAATAATTTATGCTTTCTACCACAGATATAAATAAAATTTGACAACAGAACTGGTGAAATATATTTTAGAATATTTTGGAATATTCTCTTTAGAGAAATCACAGTCAAATTCAGTTACTGGAAGAATTATGTCAATCATTATACAATAGAAAGGATTTAAACCTCAAAGAAAACAGCTTAAATAGTACTTTTAAATCTTTTAGATTCAATTAACATCTTAAGCATAGAGGCTGCTCAAAATGCATTTGAGGCTATGTAAGGCAAGAGCTAATCACGCCTTCTACAAGTGCAGAAATAAAAATGTAGATTGCACAAGGGAAACAAAAGATTCCTTCCTTTTGAGAAGAAAAGAAATTATATGTCATGCTAAGAGAAAATAAATAATTAAGACAATCAAACAGAAAAAGCTCCTATTGTAAGCTTCTTAAAGTAAGTTATTAGTTCATTCTGTGAACCACAGGCTAGGCTGGTACTGATGAGACTTGGCTGGACTCAACGGAGCGAATCCATAAGAAGCCGCAACCTGTGGATGAGCAGGAAACACAGCAGCAGGTTGCATATGAGCAGGCAGAGGGTGTGTAGGGTGTGTAGCTAACACGGGCCTTGCACTTGCATGGTGAGCCGGTGGTGGTAATGCTCTGCTGAAACACACGTTAAAACAACCCAGCTAGAGCAGCATTTCTCAGACGTGATAATTTAATAAAAAACTGCCATTTTAATCTAAATTGAGATATGTAGTTTATAACATTACATCTGACATTATGATTGACTGAAGTGGTGATGTCTGGGAACCACATCAGGTTCCCCACCATCACTATTTCATTCAGAATGTCAGACACAGCCTGACAAACTAAATATTTCAACTTCGAAAAAATGTCAGTTACCATCTGTAGCAAGATTGAGATCGGAAATATACACACTAAACTTCACTAAAAGGTATATTTACCCAGGATGATCATTTCAACGGGTCTTCCCCCCATCATCAGCTGATTCCGACTGGCCCTCTAGCGGCAGATGAATGAACTTGTCGATCAAGGTTCCATGTATGCCAACTGAAGTGTCAAAGTTTAAAAGATTTTCCCGGTTCTTTTTAATGAATATTTTTTCCCAAACTATAAGATCTATTGGTTTTTCAACTTGTTTTAATAGTGCAATTTAATTTTCAATTTCATGGCCTACTTCCCAGAAATGCACTGCCAAAGCGGATTTTTCAATTTGTTTGTTCATGATGTTCCGAAAATGTTATTTTCTCCTTGTGTCTAAATTCCTTTTTGTTTGGCCTATATAAAATTTTCCACAGTTGCACTGTGTTTTCACAGGGGAAAAAAGGCCTAAAAAATGTTATGGTTATGCGGTAAAATAAAATGTTATGGTTATGCGGTAAAATATGGTGTGTATATTTATATGTATTTGGAATGCTCAGAATTTAGTTTGTTGAATCCATTAAAAATCAGCAAATAGATTTTTCCGACTTACAGTTGGAAAAACTGACTCTATCCTATCATTCAATTTTTAATAAAACTTTTCTTTGTTTCAACATACCAGGTAATTCAAAACCCAGGTCCAACTCTTTCCACCGGTTATGAATATAAATTGATTAAAAACTGTTATTAAAACTTTAGTACAGTGGATAAAATTTACCTTTGTTCAGTCACTTCATTTCACCTGAGGAAGGCCTGGAGGTCAGGCTGAAACGCAGTGACTGAACAAAGGTAAATTTTATCCACTGTACTAAAGTTTTAATAACAGTTTTATAATCACTTTTCTTTGAATGACTAACCGAAGTATGGAGTGTAAGCATATTCTTTACTCACCCTGCTGTAAATGGTGCCACCTGGTGGCTGGCAGGGAGATAAGCTGGCTGAGTAGTGGTCACATAAACTGCTGGCCTCCTATACAATTCTGGCTGATGGTATAATGGCTGACCAGCAGCAGCAAGTGGATGCTGTGGAGAAAGTCTGCTTGCTGTTGCAGCATGTGTGAGTGGCTGTGGAGATAAGTGGGCATTGCTGTGCCTGTAACCCTGATGCAAAGCAGTATGTGAAGCTGTCGCTGCAGCTGCAGCCGCTGCAGCTGTTGTCCATGTTTTTGCTTGCTGAGCAGCTGCTAATAGGTGGTTTTGCTCTCTTGTTGACATAGCCACTGCTTCTCTTGTGGTATGTGCAGCTGGCGGTTGTATGTACTCCTTATGCACTGTAGCTGCTAAACACACAAATGTATACACCGTACATGTATCGGATCCTCATAATTACAATACTAGAAGAAATAAAACATTGCCTTTAATAGAACCAAAATACTTCACCTCTTCTGGCTCTAAACATAGCATTTATTCTGGTCCAAGACTATAACTCTATAATTAGATCACATCCAGAAATAGTACATATGAACAACAAAAAATTCAATAAGTTATCAAAAATCTTCTTTCATAGTTCAAAAGTTATTTCACTCTGTACTTAGTAGACAATTAAGGAACGATTTTATTTGTAATAACTCAGGGTATCAGTTTTGTTCTTACAACTTTTCCTTTTTCTTTTTACTTTTCTGTTCTTTCTTTTTTATTATTACTTATTTAGGTATTGATTTAATTACTTACTTACTACTTACTTATCCTCTTCATTCCAAGGCGGAACATAGGGCAGCAATTGATTTAATTATATTTTCTTTATGTATTTGTAATTTGTATTCTGTAATTTAAATGGCTGAACTGTGCCCGAGCACGAGCACTTGCTCATTCGGGTGGTCTTGTTTTGTATAAATATTTATTAAATTAAATAAATAAAAATAAAAAAAATAAAACTCTCAGCTGTAATAGGACTTTTTCAAATAAATATTACTCTTGCAATTTTTACTATTGTTTCACTCATATGCCAAGTATTTGATACAGACCAGTAACATTTCTGAACACGACAAGATTTCAAGATGATGATTTCTTGTAAGAAATGCTGCCTTCCTTCTCTACAAAATGAAAAAAACTATATATACTGTTCTTTAATAATAAATTCAATGCGGATGTAGGTTCTGATCTGAATTAAAAAAAAATAAATAATAAAAAAAATAGTATACTTCTAAGTGAAATCAGCAGAAAATAATACACCTAATAATAATAATAATAATAATAATAATAATAATAATAATAATAGTAATAATAATAATAATAATATCTTAAGGCTAGTTTACATGACGAAACTAGACTTGACTAGCTGACTAAATAAGCATGACTAGTTAGCTTTATAGTAATAAACATAAGAACATTATATTATTTAAAATACAAGTTGGCAATACTTCTGTCTCATGATAGCCTGGAGGTCTATTCTGCTACAGAGCAAAACCAAAGATCGATCACCTTTGGCAAAAATTGTAAGAAACATACGTGTTCGAGTGGTCAGCAGGAACCACAAGTCAGCTGTGTATGCTTCAAGTGTTAGTTGTAGAAGTTTGGAGGATTGTAAATGTGGTGGACCTTCATAGATTGCTTTCCAGATATTAACAAAAAATTTAAAAAAATAAATAAAATAAAATAAAAATAATAATAATAATAATAATAATAATAATAATAATAATAATAAATAAAAATAATAAAATAATATATTATTATTCAGTGGGACAGACAGAGTTCTAAGAGTGGATGAGAGGAGATTTACCTTGAGTTGTGAGGAAAAGAAAAGCTAACTGGTTACAACACATCACAAGACAAAGGGGACTGTGCTATATGCAATTGAAGGAAACCTGGTAGAAAAGAACTGATACTGGAAGATATGAAAAAGAAAAGACGTTATGGAGAGTTAAAGGATGCAGAAGAACATAAAGAGTTGGAGAATGGAATTATTTCACATGGGGGTATAAACATCTTTCTCTTGGCAGGGGGAGAAGAAAAAGAAAAGAAGAAAAAAAAAAGAAAGAAGAAAAAAAAAAACAACAACAACAACCACCACCACCATCACACTATGGATGATTGCCTGATATTTGGGAGGAAGGTGAAAAATTAACAATTGTGCAATGTTCTCAGTGATATTTAGTTTTTATACATTGATCTTCCTGTTTTGAACAGAATCAATTTCAGAATCATAAATCAAACATTCTTGAAATAAATTAAATTAAAGTGTACACAATATTTTACCTTGCTGTGGAATATGATATTCCCTGTGGGAACTGGTAGGTACGTTAAGATGCTCTCTTGCAATATTTTCCC
The DNA here is from genome assembly GCA_964059195.1 of Ectobius pallidus. NCBI lineage: Eukaryota > Metazoa > Arthropoda > Insecta > Blattodea > Ectobiidae > Ectobius > Ectobius pallidus. The sequence goes on along the minus strand of CAXKWD010000007.1, from coordinate 119,318,644 downwards.
TTTTATGGGCTGAAGGTGGTGCTAAAACTTCACGTCCTGTATGGGCAGCTGGAGGTGCCCAAGATCCACGTTTATCTCCACTACAGCTGTAACAATAATAATGATAATAAAACAGGTTTGTTCCAGCAAACAAACAAAAATTATTTGATTGTGTTAACCTAGGCATGTGTATTTTATTAAAAGTAACCCAACAGACTCTAAATCTTGCTGGAATCACTCAATAGTTTGTGTCAACATAATTATATATTATCACCAGTGCTTTAGTTAGGGGGATGCAGGGGGACAGCATCCCTCCAAATAAATGTTTTGCAATTTTTTTAATTAAATTTTTACAAAAATTAAATTACATTTCTATATAATTTGGCAGAATAGCCTATTAAACTACATATTTCTGTTAAACTGCCCCAAAATGTTCATTCTCTGCAGTACCTTCTTTTTGGAAACTACCATAGTAAAGGTGAGTCCCCCAAATATTTTTCTTCAAACTAAAGCACTGACTATGACTGTTGTTGTTATTACTGCCAATCAATTAAAATAATTCATGATGGAACCCACTGACTTTTCAGACTACATAACTGCCAGGAAAGCTTTCTGGAACATTGTACAGATACAATCAATCGTGGATATGCAGCTGTTAGAGCCTTTTCACACTGAGACACTTGTGGCGGTCACTGGCAGAGATACATTAGTTCGAATTGGGGTTTTCATACTGGAACAAAGTGGCGACCCACCCAGTCACAAGTGACACTGCAGTGTTGACTCCGAACACATGTGATGGTCTTAGCATTTTCGGACTGCCAACACAGCAAGTTGTATATATAATTCAGTTGTATAGTCGAGCTCAGTGAAACTAGTTATCCAGCCATGAGTTTAGATTTGATTAATATTGAAGATTTTATAAGTGAAGTGGATTGTCGAACTGCCATTTGGGATGTCAAAAGCGATGACAAATTGTTTTATCATGTAGCTACTATTGGCAATACTAGCAATGACCATCACAAATGACCCACATATGTTCACTGCAAAAGCCAGTGACCGTTACAAGTGTCCCAGTGTGAAAATGCCCTTAGAACCCATATATCGACTGACGACTGACAACAATGTGCGCATGTGTTGAGCATTTGATGGCAAATAATGCCAACAATGAGCATTTAGCACTGGAATTTAAAGAGTGTTCTTAATAAAATCTACTTTGAAATTAATGCATGAAAAAAAATGTACTTTCCAGTCATGGTTTTTAGGCATTTGTATGATTCATTCACAAATATTAGGTAGCAAAAGCAGCAATTTAGAAATCTAGATGGTAACAAAGTGGATATGGAAATAGAAATTTGAAGATGTGTTCGTTAAAGTAAATAAAAGGCTGAAATAACTGTCGTAATGAGGTGTCCTCTGGAATCTGAGAACAATGACTGTGATAGTGAAAACGAACATCTGTTTCCAACTGGACATGGGAAGCTCATACGTACACAATAAACTAAAGTAATTCAAAATGTGTATAGATATTTTAAAGAGGGGAATGGCAAGTGTAACAATCCACCTGATAAAACTTGTGTGAAACAGCAAAATTTCCATGCTCCATAGTAAAGAAAATTATACAATTGGATATGAAGACCTATTACACCAACAAGCGTGCACAAAACCAAATTTAGTAAAATTGATACATTTATTTTGATCTGATTAGCAGAACAGTGTACGACTTCTATGCAAGCCAGTCAGCCCCAACTCTGGACAAAATCCTTAGCATTCTCCAAAACTTCAGATAATGAATGTGAGTTTCCCTACCAGAGAATAACTCGAATGAAAATAATGCATTCAATGGGTTTCAAATACAAAACACAAGGCTGCGATACAATTGACAACAGTTCAAACTTGGCGCTCATTTTATTTAACACAACTTGGGGTACGAAGATATTTATATAGACAAAACATGGTATGATACTCATGATGGGATATTTCGGAGCTGATCAGATGGGACACCTGCTTGTGATAACAATTTCTTGACTGGTAAAGCTCAACACATCATAATTCTCCATGGAGAAGAAAAGAACGGCTTCATACCAGCAAACATCACACAATCTTCAGAATGAACACAGTGAACTCACAATCAATTTTGGCAACAGTGCGTTTTTCTTCCACTCTGCTGCACTTTGCTTCAGACTATGTAAACATTACCTCCCTCTACTAGCTAACCCCCTATCTGCTTGGAAGACTGCCCCCAAAAGCCTAGTTAAAAAACACTGAACAGACAATAACCGGTTTATACATTAACCGAATTCAACAATGTTCTATAATGTCTTACCCAGAGTAAACAATATGCTGTTCTTGTCCTGTGTTAATAGTAGGAAGGTTTCCTGCAGACGATGATGGTGCATAATGGTATGCAGAGGACACAACAGTGTTTGCAGAGTTCGTTGTGGTCAGATTATCTTTACTGCAACTATTGCTACTGCCATTTCCATGACATGAAGTATGATGAATATATTCACCATGAACATGGCTGTGATTGTAATCATTGAGTCCTGGTTCTCTTTTGGTCTGGACTCCTAATATACATTCTGACTGAGCCTTTGCTAGCAATCTCTTTTTTTGCGACTGTGAAGCTCCATTTGAATAGCTGGAAGTAAAAGAGATTAATAAAAATCCATCTATTATAATCCAGATGTTTTAAACTACCCCAGCTTTCCTATAAATTTATGGCATTTCTCAAAACTCATGGTGACTATTATCCGTTCCTTATCAAAGTTCCAGTGAATGTAAATATCGCATTTGTATCATACAGCCTGTAACTCTATTTGACTGGCAATTTGTTATATGTCAGTCTTCTCCCATACATTGACCCCATGTATTAATGACAGCTGATGCCAAATACGTTAAAAACAAAGACTTTATTATTTTGCTTGAATTATTACTACACAATTAAACTAATGCTATACTGAATAGAACAGTGATGCCCAACCTCTTCTGTTACAAGTTATTTAATGATTTCACATTGATTTACCCCACCTCCTTCGTTTTGTTTGTATTCATCCATGACATTGCATGATCGCATTTCCCCTTCACTCACTCACTCAGTGACGGCTGATCGCAACGGCATGTTCCAAGGTAACCAAACATAGTGTGTTCCAGGAACAGCGGTCAGCTATCACTGAGTGAGTGAAGGGGAAATATAATCATGCACTATCATCCACAAAACGAAGGAGGTCGGGTTAAGCAACAATGAGATGTCATTAGCTTTTAAGAGAAGAGGTTGGGCATTGCTGGTATAGAGTGTATAATACTGTGAGTACAATTGTTTCAATAATCAAAGCTCTCTATACTCACAACGCACTTTCCAAATACTTTTGGTAGATGTGGCAGTGAATTATGTCAATTTTAAAATGTCCACAATTACAAGTCATGATTATCTTTTTAATAACCCATTAGATTTTGTCGTCTTTTTAAAGGTTTACCATTTTATATGTTTTATTAAGCCCCCCTGACAGGCTTGTGTGTCATTATGTGCAAGATGATTTATATCACATGAATATGCTACAAGAAACAATCAATCTCTTCTTGAGGATGTTGCAATGATAACCAGGTATTACATATTGCATAATAAAGGCTTTGTGGAACTTTACACAGTGAAGCAACTATAATAAATTTAATTTACTATATGAGTTGACATAAACACACTTTAATGCTTCACTTACCATATTTTAGTATAACGTGTTTTAAGGAGCCTCCTCCCCATTTTCAAACATTCTGTCAGAAAAGTTGACAATGTGTTTGAAAATGGGGAGGAGGTTCCTTGAAACACGTCACACTAAAATTTGGTAAGTGAAGCATTAAAGTGTGTTTAAGTCAACTCATATAGTAAATTAAATTTATTACATATTGCATGTTCAAATTTTGATTGATATCGATATAGTAGTATAAGCCTTATTTATTTATAACAAAAAATTAATAAAACTGGTAGAAATAGTCTAAATTAAATGGAATGGACAATACTGGTAGTTTTATTAACTAGAACAGGGGAAGACAGAAGCTTGCTCTGTGACGTCATAGGTTTCTGCTCTGACTGCACGCGTTATATCTCTGCGAGGAGCATGTGAAATGTAGGCATCAGTAAACAGGGGGGAAGAGAGGGGCATTTGTATTGCGGGCAGCGGGAATTTAGGGGGTTAGAACTTACGTAATACGTGTTTCCGAGTTAATGAAACATCAACCGATTTTTTTGATAGTTTATCGGTTAATTACAGCGCAGCAGTTTAACATATTATAAATAATTCTATTTTTCTATTCTGTGAGAACAATTGCCTTTCCACAAAATCTATGCTCTTTGACAAAAATAGACAATAGGCTACTATCATTTGAATTAACATAATTCACTACAGTAAAAATGAAAAAAAAAATGAACTGAATTAATTACCATACAAGCTCGTCTGCACCTTAGATGATACAAGATTACAGTAACAATTTTCTGACTTTCCTGTCTCTTTTTCTTTAACAAGTTTATCAATGTTGGGACGTAATGTTTGAGCAATATTTAATCGAAGACTACATTTAGGTTGTGATTTAACAATGTACTTCTTGATTTGAGCTTTGCACATTTCATTAGTGAAAAAAATTGTTTGGCCACATATGTCGATCCAAAATTACATAATATTCGTGCGGCAAGTCTCGGGAATCTGGTTTCAGAGAAATTTCTGTAAAAGTTACCCAAGACCACTTTACGTTCGTATTTGTCCTTTAACAGATCGTCGCAGTTCCAACTGATACCGGCAAGGAACGTCTTTGACATTAACTGAATATGGGGTAGCAAAAAGTTTAAACATTGGAGAAAGGTTTTCCACATCCTGAAACCTCGATTCAAACTGAAGAAGAATGTTTTGCAGAACTAACACATGTTCTGCAGAGAGAACACTATCAGGATCGCGTACTTGCAATAACTTTGAAAAATGCTCCGTATTTCCAACCAGAAGTTGTTCTACCCACAGAGCTAAAGTGAATAGGTCCTCTAGTACCTAGCTCTAGCGTACTCTAAACACCCCTACTACCGTGCGCTCTTGCTGACGTCACACACAAGGGATCCGCATGCTCTTGCTCCACAAACGTCATCACAAGACAAAGTTGACTTCCCCTGAACTAGAAGATTCCATGGGTCTTCCTCCTTTTGTCCTATTTGAAAGCAACTTTTTAATCTTGATGTTTAGTTTAATGTATTTTATATTGGTACAATGTGCTATGTATCAGATGATAATATTGATATGTTACTCATATATTTAAAACAGTATTATTTAAAATTTTCAAAATTTAAATGCAAACACTGAGTTATTTTCAACATCACACTTTAAAAGGCTGTAAACCCATAAAGTTCATTGCATTTACTACTTTGAAAATATAAATCAAACAATGAATTCAAAGTTTTGAAATGGAACATACTTATATGAAAATAGTTGAGAACACACACACACTCCACATTGACATGAATGGAATTATCTGTAATAGTAAATCAATTTTCTTTGCCGCTGACAGAAAAGTGGATGGTATTATAAATATCACAAAATGTTGGAAGGGGGATAAGAATCTGTGTGATAACTTATTATAGTGAAGTTGAGAAGTAAATCCTTTTCAACTTTTAGTTCAATATTTCAGAGAAATGTAGCGATTGTGACTTACCTTGGCTGAGGTTCATGCTTAATTTCCCGCACAATATGGGATGGAGTAGGTATAGGATTATTCTGTGGCAACTGTTGTTGCTGCTGAGGAGCTTGAGGGGGTGGAGGGGGAGGTGGTTGTTGTTGCTGCTGCTGTTGCTGATGGAGGTACAGCTGTGATTGTTGTTGGTGCATTTGTTGAAGGTGATGCTTCCCAGGACTTCTGTGCTCTTCTCCATCACTATCAGCAACAGTCACACAAGAAATCACGTTTTTCCTTTGTCTGCCAGATGCTCCCCTTGAAGGTGTTGATTGGGAGCTACGGCAGAAATAAAATAAAATAAACAATTCTGACTTCTGATAATTTTTTCTTTGACGATGTTGTCTAATGTAATACTCTAAAAAATTGCAACGGGGATAAATCAAAATTTAGAAAGGGCTTTAGAAACAATAATTTTGATATAGGCCTACTACAAACACTTTGACACGTATGTCTGAATATTACCACTAGAACAGTATGCAAGTGAAACCAGAAAACAAAAACATTCCCATACAAATTTGGCTGACAAGATTTTCTATACCCAGGATCATCTTGTATCAGAATGTATTTTTGTGAGGTAGTATGGCAGAGTTTCAACACAAAAAGGGACAGATTATTTGGGCAGAATGTGATAGTGAACTTACAAAATTAGTGACTACTTAAATGAATAATTAAATTATCAATTTTCCTGGGAAATATTTTTGGCAAAGTGTGTCTGTGTATTTTTTATTGAGAAATAAGACGTCTTTAGAAAGATTGAGTGTGGAAATAATCACATTAACTACAATATTAAATATGTTTACCTTAGTACATATGTTTCAGCTTGAATCCCCTCCCTGATCAGCTGATTCCGACTAGTCATCTGATAGCATGTACACGAACTTGTTGGTTAGATGTTCCTCAGATGCCAGCTGAGGTGTCAAAAGTTTAAAAGCTTTTTGTGGTTCTTTTGAATGAATATTTTCTCTTAGACTATGAGCTCTAATGGTTTTTGAACTTGTTTTAATAATCTGACATGTCCAATTTCACGGCCTCCTTCCCAGAAATAGGTTGCTAAAGCTGTCTTTTCAGTTAGTTTTTAATTTTTCTGAAGTATTTTTATGTCCTTACTAAAATGGAATGGAAACACATCAGTAAAAATAAACTAAACTCCATGGGAGGAACAAGGAGGGATAAGTCTACCATCCCACCACTGTCTCTTCTACAATTACAGTCTGATGGCAGGATTGGGAGGCATGTGGTCAGCACGCCGATACCCATGGCCATTTCCGTGACTGTAGCCGCTACTTCTCAATCTAGTAGCTCCTCAGTTTGTATCATGACGCTGAGAGCACCCCATTCCAGACCTCCTACCTCAGAAAAATCCGAGGTACTGGGGATCGAACAAGGGCCTGCAGATCCATAGCCAGTGACGCTATTCATGCAGGCAGTTCAGTATAAAATAGCAACATGAAATAAGAAGAAACATAATAAAAAATATTCAAAGTCCATTTTCCTTGTGTTTAAATTTCTTTTGGTTCAGCCTGTGTAAAATTTACCACAATCTTTGCAGCTGATTTTATATATTCCAAATTTATTAACGAGGTTCCTTATCTTAAAGGTTAGCCATGAAATCGGAGATGATATAAGAATTTTAGAAGAAGTCCAAAAACCATTACAGATATTCATTCAAAAGAACCAAGAAAAAAATTTTGAACTTTGATATCGTAGTGAGCATCCAAGGAACAATCAACATGTTCATCCACCTGCTACCAGATGGCCAGCTGGAATCAGCTGATGATGGAGAGATGATACCTTGTGAAACATTTGTAATAAGGTAAAGATGATACTGAAGTTAGTGTGAATATTTCCATGCTACATCTTGCTACAGATGTCAACACTTCACCGCGCTTTTTCCCTGTTAATATTAATATTGTTAAGTAACATGTATTTGAAATGTTCAAATTTCATCTTTCCGATACAACACATGTATTTGAAGGAATATATTAAATTAAAGAGAAGAATAACATGCAAAGAACAGTTAATTTTGACTAATACAAATAAAAAAATTGGTTAATGCATCAAAGTTATTTGGAATGAAGTCAAAAAGATCCAATGTGCTCTTGGCAAAATGTTCATACTCGGACTATTTGCTTTCTAGCATTTTAGCATATGAGATATAGGGAAGACGCTACCCATAATTTGAAAGACACACCAACGAAAACCAGAAGACTAATACTTGAATTCATAATTAGAATAACATTTTATTTGAATGCTACTGCTTAAAAGAAATATATACATAAAATTATTTCAGGTCTTATTTCAGTTCATCTAGGGTGGTTTTTTTAAAAAGTATTTACTTATACAGTAAAACCTCGTTAACAAGAACTCGCTTACGACGAACACTCTGTTAACAAGAACAAAGATTTGGTCCCGGCAAAGATGTATTGTTTCTTATGAAAGTTTTGTCTGTTAACGCGAATTTCGGTTACCACGAACTGCGAACTGTTTTTCTGTCCCTTGAATCTTGAAATGTCATTTAACACAAGCTTCCAAAGCTTTTCAAATTGTTATTTCCTGTTCTTCCTTCGCTAGGTATGCAAGAAATGAAGTTAAACGTAAACCTTTATTAAATTCCTGGTTATTTATGTGAATGGCTACGAGTAATTGGATTAACATTAACGCTAGCTGGTGCAATCGCTCGACAAACGGGAGTTATTGTTATCCTATGCCAGTACTGCTGGTCTACAGGATGGCTAAATAAATAAATAAAGCATCGTGCTGCCAACAATCGGGTTATAACGTTTCTTATTTTATTTTTCTGTTCATTCAAACATAACCAGTACGATTTCATCATATGTTGCATTAAAACTTGTAACCCACCTGCCAGGAAGTGTTTGCCGCCATAGCCACTTTAGAATGTTTTGCTGCAACATCCGAATCATCTGCTGAGTTTACTGAAGCTGTGAATACAGTTGGCCATGAAGTTTCCAGGCACTTTCGTTCCCATCAGCGACAGCTCAACTTACTTGAATTTTTCAACAGGAAATTATCTTTTTTAAAGGTAGGCCTAATTACATAGCCTACTTTTGCATGTAACAGTATTTTCTACGATAGTGTATACCGTAATTGGTTCATTAAAAAAAAAATTAGTCCCCGGTTAGCACGAATTTTTTTAACACAAACCCCTCATTTTTCGGTCCCTTGGAATTCGTGTTAACGAGGTTTTACTGTATCTGTATTTTATATTAATTAGTAAAAAAATTTAAATTAATCTAACTTTAACGTAAGATAAAATTTAACATAGGCTATATATATTTAGTACAAACATGCAACGATTAATGTAGTGAGAAGAGAGTCAACAGTGACCATTTTAAACAAAATTTACGGTGCAATTATGGACATTTAATTACCGGTATTAACATATCAATTAATTATACTTACTGACTTAATTTAAACAGATGAATCATTTTCCTTTGATCTATTTTAGATGGAGGGCCTAGTTTTATCTAACACTTATACTGAGTAATGTGATGTGTGACCAGAAGCAAGTGTTTTTGTTATTAGTGAAAAATGAGAAAGTTGAATAAACTTTGAAATCATGTTTTTATATGTATTTTTCCTATCTTTGAAGTGATTTAATACATTTTTGTCTGGGTTTTTTGAGAAATATGTTCAAACAAACTGTGTTTTCTATGGTAAAAGATAAAATGCGTGGTCCTACTTTCCACTAAAATCTCAATAACATAAAAGTGATGAACACTTGATAAAAACACTTAGTTATGATAGTGGTTAAAAGATCGGTTAAAAACAATAAAAAACATATAACACAAGACGTTTCAGCCTGCCCTCCAGGCCTTCCTCAGTCAGACTGATTATATGGATCACTTCTTTCACAAACCGTCGTGTTGTTCAACTGTTGTTGTTGTTGTTCGTCGTTGCTTGTATTGTCCTCAGGTTCACGTTCTCTGTATCTGTTTGCAACAGATACAGATACAGAGAACGTGAACCTGAGGACAATACAAGCAACGACGAACAACAACAACAACAACAACAGTTGAACAACACGACGGTTTGTGAAAGAAGTGATCCATATAATCAGTCTGACTGAGGAAGGCCTGGAGGGCAGGCTGAAACGTCTTGTGTTATGTGTTTTTTATTGTTTTTAACCGATCTTTTAACCACTATCATAACTAAGTGTTTTTATCAAGTGTTCATCACTTTTATGTTATTGTGTTTTCTAGGGGGGGGGGGAATCTCTTTAAAAAAAAATCTACGATGTTAGAAACTTGCCAAAAAATCACATAATGAGGCAATTGGCAATCTTAGCTTCCATGGACATCTATATTAATTTTCTGCTTACCACTGAGATTGACGAGATGAGAGTCTTTTAAGCAAAAGTGACGTTTTAATATCCTGAGAACTTGGTGATTGGCTAGTGATAAGTATTACGTTGTTCAGTCTTAAGGAATAAACATGTGAAAGGAAAGAAATTAGTGACATTTCCCATGTGGACAGTAATGAACAATTGTGTGCAATTTGCAGCACAATTTTCGACAAAAAAAAAAAAAAACTCTTGCCTTTGTGTATGGCCAGAAGTCCTTAGGACTACTACAGTGTTCTAAATGCACAATTAGAACTCCCCTTATAGCAGATAAACAGCCACTTTCTTTTATTTGGAACAGAAGACACCAAATAATTTTATTTATGTACCATATTTGTATGTTTATACAATAAGAAAAGCCGAAGTCTGGACAGTGTATAAAAGATTCACAAGAAGTATGGCAATTTCATTTTTTAAACATTACAACTCACATATGTAAACTTTCGCTATTACACCTACACCTTTTGATATATATATATATATATATATAAAGGCTGAGGTATCAAAAGAGAAATCATTAGATTAATATGCTTGATTAATAAAGGTAATGCCATTTTCAGAGGTGAATGCTTTTTGATACATGTAATAATATTAATTCTTTCCAAAATTCTTAAAATATTGTACAGGTTCATAAAATGTTCTATATTTATTAGTACAAAAATAGTTTGGAACTTGGAACTTGTACAAGGGTTGTGCACTTAATGGTGTTAATACATATAACATCATATTGGATAACAGAAAGTTAAGAACCAGTTTCTTTTTTCCAAATCATGGTTGTATACCCAGCATACTTCAGGGAAAACTGAAGTCCTCTATTATCACTAATTATATGCCTTCACAAGAACAAGAAAAAATTAGTTTTCTCATCAGCTATCCTAAAATGTAATTATGGATCTGAAAGAAAATAACTGATTTTAGAAAGGTACCTTGGACGATTCTTGACTTGCAAGCACTTGTGAGTAATCTGCATTACCTTTGGTAAAAGTTAATAATTACGAATGCTTAAAAGTGACAGATAAACCTCAGCCAAGTGGAAGTGAAGAACAAGTGAAAAACTTTGACTGTATGGAAATGCAAACTCTTCAAAAGCCTCTAAGCCAAGAATCATTTACAGTCAAGTCGTGATAGAACGATTTTGCACGGACTAAAAAAAAGTATTGTTGTAGACAGTGTTACTGTTATATTGAGAATTTACAAAAAGTGCCGTATTTTTGTTATGGTATATAGGAAACACTCCTGTAATTTGATTTTAAAAATTATTTAAGAAAAAGTAATGTAATTTTAGCACATGATCTCCTTAAATTAATACACTGTTCAACTATGCACAATATCCACTCACTTTTTGCTCATTCTGAGCAAACACATTTTACATTACAATATCAATTGATGAAAACAAGAACAAATGGGATAAATTTTAATTTTGGCTCTCTTTGAAAAAGTCTGATATGACAGTCTGTTTCACTTAAATGACCTTCTGGAACACAAGGGACACTTGATAAGAAATTTCTGCAGAGCTTCGCAAGAGGCAAAAGCTTCTGAAGTGGCTAAAATCAAGGGATTCACACTTGTTTTTCCACCTCTTCTTCCACTTGTTTATTCTGATTTAACCTTTTGCAAACTATTTTATCATTTCATCCAGGAAAAGTATATTATAAGGATTCTGAATGCAATCTTAATGGAGAGGTTAATAGTTATAAGAGTAGAGTATTATCGTTATATTGGTAATCATTCTACAGAAACTTCATTGTATGCTGAATTATTATCAATACCTCTGTTACAATTTATAAGGGGGGAATCATTCCAGGGAAGAAATTCAGAACACATTTTCTTCTTGCGACTGTGAAGGCATACATAGCGACAGGAGGCTTCAATTTGCTTCGAGATATGCTGACTATCCAACCAACATTTGGCAAAAGTGATTTGAGCTAGCTGTGAATTGCACTGATTTTATATGTGTGTTAAGACTACTAAATTTACAACCTTCGTGCATTAAAAATTAGATAATGTATAGAACACACACATCAGCTTCAATAACCATCTTCTCATGCACAATGTTCTACACAGAACTCCACGACATGCTAACCCCCCCCCCCCCCCCAAAAAAAAAACCAACCATCCTAACCACCTGATTAGTTCATTCCCAACCACATTATTACTAACTCCCACCTGTGATAACCAAGTACTTCTTTATGTATGCAAACCACAAGCAAAAAAATATAGTACAAGATTAAGAGGCAAAATGAATATATGATTACAGTGGAAAATTGCAAATGATTTTTCTTTAAGAACTTATTAGATGCATTAAGAGAAATGTCAATGTTAAAATTATTTCATCAGTGTTAAAAAGCAATGCAAGTGTTTTAAAATTAAGGGTTTTGAGCAATTACGTAAGGATTTTGATTAATTACGTAGTTTAATTTTTTAAAGAAGAGTACTTTTTTTAGTGACAACTTACTGTAAGTGTAAGCTATTTTAATTTTACAGATATGTCAGTATGCATAATCACTGGGTAGTATACAGGGAGATTCAGAATCTCTGCACCACTTTGTAGAATGATAGATTTCACCAAGAGGATCTTTTTTTGTCATACAAGCAATGCTAGTCTGCTACCGTGGGTCAGTTGGTAGCGTGACTACCTTTCACTCTAGCGGCCAGGGTTCGATTCCCAGCCGGGTTGGGGATTTTACAGCGGTGGAAAATTTCCTTCCTGGGTTAGGACTGGGTGTTGTGTCCTTTCATTCCCAACCCATGAGAGGCAATGGCAAATCTCCGTGGTATCACCCTTGCCTGAATCACCTTGGACGAGTCGTGGTCATCACCCCACGGCTTCGTCCTGGGTCTGGACCTGCCTTCGGGCAGAACACGTATCATCATCATCATGCAATGCTAATGTGCTAAACCCAACTCAATACTATTAAATTATTATTATTATTATTATTATTATTATTACTTATTCGTTTAATTTGCAGTTGTTCTTATGGAATAAATGACCTTATGCGACCTCATGATCTTATTCGCTCATTCATATGGCTCCTAAACAGTGCAATGACAAAAAGAATGATCCTCTTGATGAGACCTATCATTCCACAGAGCTTGCTGCAGAGGTCCTGAATCACTTGTAACTCTGTAGACACCAAACATGATATGCTACAAAGTTTTATTTAATTACATTAGTGGTAGTTAGTAAGTATAGTACCCAGTGATTATGCACAATACCCAGTGATTATCCACAATAACCAGTGATTATGCACAATACCCAGATTTATTAAATTAACAATAATAAAAATATTATTGTAAGATAAGTAAATAAAGTATCTTACATACAAATTTCTTTTGTATCAATAGCAAATGCTTGGGATTCTATATACAGGGTGGACCGCTCAAATGTCCCTAATTTCAATTGTATGTGACGGGTGAACGATTGAAGATAGGAACTTAAAACAACGTTTATATGAAAGAAAAACTCAACAAGTTTTGAATTCTGTCGGTAGATGGTGCAATGATACGGTTTTCATTCTTAGATTTTATCGTTTATCAAAATGGTGACACCGCAGATGAAAGCTCAAACTGTTTTGTGGTATGCGGAGTTTAAATCAATTGTTAGAGTTCAGAGGGAGTTTCGGCGAGTCTTTAACCATGATGCTCCAACTGCTAAAAGCATAAAGAAGTGGTACGATACATTTTTAACTACTGGAACTGTGTTAAAGAAGCATGGTGGTGGTCGCAGAGCATCCGACGAAATGGTTGCAAATGTTCAAGCCGCATATGAGCGAAGCCCACGGAAGTCATTAAGAAGAGCTTCGCGGGAACTTCAGGTACCAAAATCCACATTGCAACGAATTGTCCACAAACGTCTCAAACTGTATGCATACAAAGTGCAGGTAATGCAACGTCTTGAGCCGAATGACAAGCCCAAACGAGTGGAATTCGCCAATACGGTGCTAAACCGTCTCGGCGTTGATCCTGATTTCATGACCAAGATTTTCTTCTCGGATGAAGCCACTTTCCATGTATCAGGCAAGGTAAACCGGCATAATGTACGGATCTGGGGATCGCAGAATCCTCATGCCACACAAGAGCACGTTCGTGACAGTTCCAAGTTGAATGTTTGGTGCAGTTTGTCGCAGAATAAAGTCATTGGACCATTTTCTTCGCCGAGAAAACTGTCCGTGGTACCACATATCTTGACATGCTGGAGCAGTTCTTCTTTCCACAAATTGAACAACTGCAGCATAACATCCTTTTCCAACAAGATGGCGCTCCTCCTCACTGGTTCAATGAAGTTCGTATGACTTTGGGCAACATTTTTCCTGGCCGTTGGATTGGTAGGGGAGGACCGATCGCATGGCTCCCGAGATCTCCTGATCTAACACCGCTTGATTTCTTTCTCTGGGGCTACATCAAAGATAAAGTTTACGCCACCCCAGTCAATGACCTTCGTGATCTTCGGGAGCGCATCATAGAGGCTATTGAGAGCATTTCAGAAGACATACTCCAACGTACTTGGCAAGAAATTGTTCATCGGCTTGATATCGTTACAGTGATTGCTGGAGCTCACATAGAGATGTGGTGACGTGGATATCAAAACTTGTTGAGTTTTTCTTTCATATAAACGTTGTTGTAAGTTTCTATCTTCAATCGTTCACCCGTCACATACAATTGAAATTAAGGACATTCGAGCGGTCCACCCTGTATGACATTTTAAAACATGAAATGGGGATGGAAGTTACATCAATTTACTTCTGTTAGTCATCCGGATTACAGGATAATAAAAGGATGTTTGCAAAGGATAGGTATATAATGACATAGCAGTTTGATCTTCTGCAGAAGAAGTTCCTGGTTAATGGCTACCTGAGAGGTAAAAGAACTGGGAAAATAAATATATTTTGCATTACTCAAAGCTGCCTAAGGAGCATCTGAATTCATTGTTCCTGGCAGTAAAGTTGCTAGTATCAAGCTCTTAAAGAGATAGGTTTGAGGACAGTTCATTTTATCGTTATCCCTGAAGTACCACACTGGCCCGAATATAAGATGTAAAATGATACTGAATTAAATGTATCTATATATGTTTCTTTTTTTAAACACTTTTTCAACCTTTTTACAACTGTTTCATTCTAGATTTTGCCCCAGGTGTCGTTATCCTCTTGGCCAATAGATAGAGCTCCATGAAAATTGCATGATGCAATGACATAAATTATTTTCATTTCAACAAATGATTGCAAACTTCTACCACCACTAGGCCAAAAAACATGTTTGAATTTCAAAATAACGCACATTCGTATAGGCCTAATAATGCAAAAAATAAATATAATCCCACTTTTTAAACAAACTCCAGCAAAAATTGTTTTAATTGGATGAAATCTAAATATCATTCATCTTTAAGGAATATTTTCATAATTTTCGGTACTTGTTACCCATAACTTTGTCAATAAATAAATACATCGGCCATGTTGCACAGAGTAGTAATTTTCACCTAAAAAGGAACTGCTCACTGTACATCATAAAGCCAAGGAGGAAGAACCAAAGGGTCAACCTGTGATGTTGAGGCACATTCAAAATGCACAGGCCATGTATAAATTCTAAGTTCTATGGCTTCCTTAACTTTTTTTTTTCAAATTCAATTTTGAGAATGTTTATTTCCTATATTCTTGAAGACATCAGAACTTAATTATGAGCATTCGCTATGAATTTATGAAGAGTTTGAAATGAGTAAGTATTTCCTACAATAAATGAAAAAACAAGCAGCAAGAAGTCTGAATTAAAAAGAGAACAAAAAAAAAAAAACGGGTTCTTAGTAGGCTTATTCATAATAACGATAACGAATGGATTATAAAACTTGCATATATAGATCATATTTATAATATAACATCGCCAAATTAGTAATACATTGAAACATTGAAATTTTAAAACGAATTTTGTTTGAAAATAAAACTTTGTTTTTTACGGATACCCACTAAGAGATGTCAGTTTGCCAGTTGGATCAATACAAGGTTCCAATGAGTAATCGATCATTATATTATTTCCAAAGACAATCCTGAAATGGATATTTTCTCTGTTGGGTGTGAGCAAAATGCATCAAGAATTAATATGACTCGCTGGCAAAGAAAAGCAAGCCAACTTCCCAATTAGCTTTCAAATTCAACTGTCATCTTTCTCTTTTCCTATGCACTAAAATTAACTCCAGACATAATCTGCCGGCAGACATTGTGCAAAAGTAGTCCAAGCTATCTTTTTCAGGTATTCGATTTTCCAGTCTCGTGTCCTCTGAATGGTTTTTCTTGATATGTTGGCATTTTAAACTTTCCTTTTTATCTTTCACGAACGTTGTATGTTATGTTCAAAAGGTTTGCATATCTTGTACGTTATGAGCTTGGGTTGCTTCATACGAAACATGTAATTATTAAGTTCAGATAACTACTTCCCTTGCCTTGATTTAATAATTGAGACACTGAAAATTCTCAGTTTTCACATGATCCACCATGTTTGACAAATCAAAGTGCTTTTAATCAGCATTACTTGAAAGCAATGAAGCCAAGCAACAGTAGAGTATAAGCCACAAGAAAAAATGATGAAGTTTGATAAATCAGTCTTGACCTTCAGCTCAGCTCTGATGCATAAGCAGGTCTAAGGGAGTGACACAAAGACATTCAAGAAATCAATCTTCTATGTGAACAAGATGTAAATACATTCTTGCTGTTTCCATTGTAAGGTCTAGAAACAGAAGTGGAAATCCTAAACGACATAACATCATGGTGCTTAGCTGGACTATCCTCTTCAATATAAAGAATATAGAAATTAATGCACTATGCTATGGCACAACACAAGGGTTGTCCATCCAATTATTGCATGTGGTCTTGTTACACCACAGTAGTTGTTTCATCAAAATTGCAAAGGCAGTTTGGGAATAAAAGTTTTGACATCTTTCAATACTACTAGAAGAGAAGTCCTTCAGCCAATATTTTCATTAACAGAGCCTGCCCTCAAATTGAAAGCATGGACGATGTCACAGACAGAGGCGGCGAGAATTCGAATGCAAGCAAAACGTGCTGAGTTGAAAACATTGCCGGTATCACGCTGTATCCACGTGGTTAACTAAAGCGCATGGAGCTGTGGACTATATTTTCACTGTGGACTTCAGCACTCCATGCATGCACACTAACAATGGCATGTTCGAATTTTAACGGTAGCGAAGCTTTCAGATTCCAGGCAATCTCTGTATATCATACATCTTTGACTATAGTTCTCATATTATTATTTTTTACTGAAAGTTACTTAGACATTATAAACAGCTTTTACATGCACCTGGGCCCTATTTCATAAAACTCTACAGGTGTGACAAATACGACAATTGTGTCACGTCTGACAAATTTGTCAATATGTCATGACAATTGTATTTTTCATTAATAATACAACTTTTCCTTACATTACAGGCAAATTAATGTAAATTGTCAGACTAAAGAACCCATTTCATAAACGCCTCAATTTTATGTCAAACCTAAAGATTACTTTAGTACACTGTAGATGGCTCTCAGATACGTGTCTCAACATTGAATATGATACTTAAGCAATCGATTATTACTATCGAAAATAATTGAATTATATTTCTCTTTTAATACAAAGTCACTGAAATTGAAAGTTTGGTTAATCCATTGCCTAAAAACAATGGGTGGACTCATGTCTATTTCTTCACCACTTTTACTACTACCAATATCACTACTACTAGTGTTCATTATTAACAAGACAATTTAGCAAGTTTATTAACAAAGTTTAAATCACAAGAAAGTTTACCAAGTTATGCCACACATTTACATAACCTACTCTGTTGGCCTACATATGAAAGATTGCCTGTCACTTCTGTAATGACAATTCTACATTTTTTGTAAATCTGTAAATATGTCAGCAAAAATTAATGTTTCATAAATGGTAGGTATCCTAAGATTTGACATATTTGTCAGACTTTTACCTGTAAACTCAAAAGTTTTGAGAAACAACAATATGTAAAATTGTCATACAAATCTACAAAATTGTCATGACATTTATGTCAAGTTGTCAGCTTTTATGAAAAACACAATTGTCAAAATGTAAACCTGTAAGACAATTTTATGTCACCTGTAAAATTGTAACTTTTATGAAATAGGGCCCTGGTCAAACTAGTACATTTTTAAAATTACATATAACATTTCTTACAAAAAGCTACTTTTGTCACAAATTTAAAATTTTCCTGTGATAAAAGTTTTAAGGATATTTTATTACGTTTTTCCAACTTCTTCAGGTCAATTGAAACAATTTTAGGCCAATAAAATTGAGATCTTGTTCACATTTGATTTTATATAACACTAGCTTAAAAGGCCCGGCGTCACTCGGGTTTTGTATTTTGTAAATTCGAAAATGACTTATAGGTAGCCTATTTAGAATTTGAAATGAGGAGCAACGACTAATCACACTGAAACTATTCCCCAGAAAACGATAAATATAGCTTTTTATGGCTTATAGCAAATCCGTGCGGCTTCGCCCACGATAATTTATCGAAAGATTAACAATTAAGAGCAAAATAATAAAAATATTACATTTATTAATATTTTGCACACGAAACATTCATAGGTCTAAACTAAACGATTGATAGGCCTAATTAATGAAACAACTATAAATCCGGTTTTGAAGTGAATTCCATGATTAGAAAGCGCAGCACGGGAAAAATATCCTCAGATTCGAGTTCCCTGGCCCAGAAAACCTCAGAAAACCAGAGTGTCGTCTAAATCGAACAACGTTTACGCATTGAGACCTATATTCATTATCCCTCTGCCGTCTACGTTGAAAATTTCAGATATCTTGACATTATAAACAAATTAATCGACCAACGTGGTCTTACAACATTCAATCGATCGCGATGCTTTTATTTCCAAGGTATGACAAAAATAGACAAAGCCAACTGCAACTGATATGACAACTGAAATGTATTACTGAGAACCGATGCTTCAAAAGCTAAAAAAAATGCACGTCTTCCCGTTTTTTGATCATAACTCGCGAACGAAAGCTAAAATTAAAAATGTAATATGCTTGAAACCTGCATGGGAGTGTACTCAACAATTTCCCAAAGTTTCATGGCGATCGGATGAATGGTGTGGTAATGCATAAAGGACAAACACACATACATTGGCTATGGCATTGAATTTTTCATTCTGACTTCATGTGTCCATCTTAGCCTACACACGGCCAGTGTGAAAGAATTATCATTCCACACATACATTCGTTTTTATATATATAGATTATGCTTTATATTTCTTTTGCTACATAACAATTCCTTTTTAATTAATTGAGGAAACATTTTTTTACAAATTTTGAAGACCTCCAAAATGAGAGTAGCGTGACAATCATGGATGCTGGCTGTAAGGGGGTGAAAACTGCTACTGTGTTAGATCACACTGGCAAATTCCCTCTGAAATAGCCACTGAACAAGAATTCCCTCTTACTGAAACTACCAAAAATGCCATATATCTCATTTCTCATTTCATGGAATCAGTAAGACCCAATCATGCATATTTTGATGGCAAATCACTTCCCACCTCCACATAACTAAAAAAATAAATAATTAAAAACCAGAAACAAAACACTTAGCACCCACAAGCTATCAAATCACATCGCCCATTTGAAATGCAGTGTACAGCATAGCACCAAGTTTGTTGTGGGCTGTGGGTGATTTTTTTTGTACCTGTGATATGCTTCATCTTGCGAGGCTACTGTCAACACTGAAGGGCAGTTGGAGCTGATGTGGCAGGCAAGACCCAAGCCTGATGTGTAACACGCACTGCAGTTCCTATCCTTACAGCTACGAGGGGGAACAGGGAGTCAGAACAAACAAAAACCGAGGGAGATTACAAAACTGCATGCACTAGCATCGACACATGTGCAACAGAAACTTCTATAATGCATTTTAAAAATGTATCTATTGAGTGTTTTTAATTCATGTCAACAATCTTATGAAGGTAAATTTGGTTCAACAAGGAAGGCCTCTAAGGAATACAGAAGGAATTGCATTATCAAATAAGTTTGAAGGCAGATTTTGTTCAGCAAGGAAGGCCTCTACAGAATTGCACTATTCAAATATGTTTTATGGCAAAAACTGAAAAACTAGAAAATGAAATAAGTTGACATCAACACAATACTACTGGTCTGGATGGTGCAGTTAGTATTTCATGGGCATTCTGATCTGATACTGAGTTTGCGAGTTTGATACTGGCCCACGTCGATGGCAATTATGAGTGCATGAACTTCACAGACCCAGGTCTTTAAATTCACAGACTTGTAAAAGAACTGCCACAGGACAAAATTCCAGTACATCAGTGAGGCTTACGTAGTATTATATCCAGCTGTTAAATAACGATAACTAACCGATCAGTACCATTGTTGTAGCTACATCGATAATGCCACATTAACCCATTAACATAACATCATGGCTGTGAGCCGTGAGCACAATGCATGTCTTGCATCAAGAAAAATTTATGATATACTAAAGAACAGAATACCTCAATTCGAGAGGCTCCTTCAAGCCCTGTCATCTTCCAGGCACTGTTTATTTTACCTGGGCCCTCCTAACTCAATTCCACAGGCATCCAGAGCCTCTCAAACCCTGTAATATTCTATCGTCTGGCCAGGAAGACACAATACTAAGGTTGGGGAAAGCTCTCTGCAAACTGTCTTACATACGGTAGTTATCATAATGCAACGCATACTATAAGCGGGTGGTGTGCAAAAAAAGAAATTTGTTACTTTTATGAATACATATTTGGAAAATCGTCGTTTTTTTGTTAAAGGTAAAAATTTTTTGGCACGTGTCAATCAGTAGATATTAAAGCCTATGCTCAGGTGAGGTCCGTTATAACAACAAAATTCCCATGCTAAATCCTTTGCTAAGTTGAATCCATTATAAATAGTAACAAAATCCCATTTTTGCTTGAAAATATTAGTACGGCAATGGGTTAAAGAGCATCTAGATTTTATCAATACTGTTAAGTTGTGGTGCTGGCACAAATAACAGAACTTTCTAATATCATAAGAAATAGGCATGGGCCAGTTCACTAAGATCTAAGGTGGATGCTGGTACATTTGGCGATAAGAATTTCATATGATACAATAATAAACTACAGAGTTGAAAAAAAGAGGTATAAAGAAGAAAAGCTATCTGACTTAATGCCACGGGAAACTCATCATTTAATAGAGGATATAAATTCACTTCAATTGGCTCTACTGTTTCCCAATGCCACATTTTTTTTAAATTTTGTACATACAGATAACAGAAAAAATCAAAGTAGTCTATTATAAAACACCTACACTGTTTCATAGCCTTCGAAAATGCAAACACCAATGGGACTTTTGCATAGCTACAAGTTTTCTATCATCTATTATAGAACCAAATCGTGGATCTTGAATCAATTGAGAAGTGGCTCTAAAGCAGAACATTGAAAGTGTCATAGATGGGCAGATTATCTAACATCAAAATTGTCCAAATAAAGAAATCATACTTTTATATGAACAAAACTACAAATCTCTGCCACATAATGAAATATGGAAGTAGAAACCTTACTACAAAACATCCAAACAAGGAAAATGGCAAGTCCACTGAAGAATTCTTCTGAGCAGCACAAAAACATAATGGTAACTAGCAGAGGCGTAACGAGGCGGGGGAGGGTTTGGGGGTTTGAACCCCCCCCCCCCATTGATTAAAAAAAGGAAAATTGTACAATTTTTTTGAGTCTGCTTATAAATTACTTAATACGAGTATATACCCCCCAGACGTTATAACCCCCCCACCCTTATGGTCGGCCTGGTTACGCCTATGGTAACTAGGATAGTAAACATCCAAAACAGAGAGCACTTGAAGAAGGCGGCATGTTGAGATATACATAACACATCTTTAAAAAGTGTATACCTAGGTATATTCTAAATTCTTGCTCTGCCAATATACTATTCCTATACTTGTGGAAAGTTAAATTAAATTTACATTTTCTGCAATTCAAGATAGCAGGAAATTCAAATAAGCAGACAATACAAGAGTAGATTTCAGTAACGTTTCAACACTAAAACTAAAATTTATTTCCACTGCCATATGTTTGATAATTTTGGATGTATTTCTCATTTGGGTATTATGTAGGGCTAAATAAATCAGTAAACTTTTCTATTGTCAAATATAGTAGTCTATAAAATAACTTGTTTTGCAAAATAGCCACTTAAATAGAAGGAAGTTAACAATGATATCCACGGTCTTATTTAATAAAAATCAGGCTCCTAGGTATTATGTCTGCTGCTATTTGTTGTTGACAAGATGCAAGTTTTTTAAAATTTGCATTAGTCTGGGGGAGAATGGACTGAACCATGTTAGATGTTATATTTTAACAACTTAAGTGATATCCATATAAATAAAAAGAAAGAAAGAAAACATCATCTCTACAGAACAGAGATTATAATGCTCAAAAGTGAATCCTTGTAGGCCTAAAGGTAGCAATTAAAATAATGTTACAGTCAGGCATAATATATAAACGTGTCTTATAATACAGTATCTTCATTAATGCTGCTTTTTAATTACTGGGTTATCGAAGCTGTTAATTTATTATGATGGATCCCATGATATTAGCATAAAAGAAAATTAAATAACAGCAGAATATCACAATCAAATTCTGAATCAATAAAACGGATTCTACATAGTATCATAAGTTAACGAAGGCCTTCTAGAACTATTGTTTAATACCTAAATAGAAAGAATAATTAACTTGGAGGGAAGGTAAATGGAAGAGTTGTTAACTTCACAAAGGAAGGTAAGGTAATGGCGAAACATAATGGTTTTGAATGAAAGATGAACTGCATACTTAGCATACAAGATATACACAAATCCAATTTTACAAAAGCAACTGTGCACATATACTGACCACATCATGTAAGGAAAGCAGGAATTTATATACATAGTGTGTTGCACATGAGGATTTGGTATGACGCTAGCACATTCAGCTTTAGGTGGCCTTACTTGCAGGTTCAGCACAATTTTTCCACATACAGGACATTAATGTTAAACTCTCAGTATGTAACATCCGATTTGGATTAATTGCAAGTTTCGTGATATCCTTTTAAGCTTATGGTATATGTTTTTGTTTTCTTCTTATGGCTTATAGGCAGGTGATTTTTGCAATGAAGATAAAATAACAAATCCCTGAAATGCTTTGGGCTTTACTCTTTTATTCATCATCACTACCTTTACATCATTTACTAGTAAAATGCAAAATACATCAAGATCAATGATTTTTCCAGTATTTTTTGTTCAAAGCAAAGAAATGATAAAATATGTTTGTGAAATTATAGCTGCGCTGAAGGATACAAATTCTCAACTACTGTCCGGAAACGATGTTGAAAATAAAGCTCAGTTTACTGAAGAAATTATACTTGCACCAAATTGAATGTAATTTCGATGTGATACACAAAATAAGACTGATGCACATTGTGATCCTCTTCTGTGATTTCATATATCAGGCAATGATCAAACTGAGGCCATGAGAACCATGAAGTGACAATTTTTAAAAAGATGAGATAAGTTTATAGAACTGTTGTCATTAGGTAATTTTAAATGCTGCTATAGTGATACAAGTGTTTTTACATCATCTGCGGCCAAGGAAAACACTTGTACTTATAGTACCATATAAAATTACCAAATGACTACAATTCTATACACTTAATTTTTTTTTATTGTCGCTTATATCACTATAGTTCTCAAGGCCTCAATTGTACAATTTTAACATGATCTGAAGTGGATTCAAAAGCAAATTTAAAAAGGAAAATTGCAAATTTAAAAGGGGAAAAATGCAAAATAATGCAAGAAATGCTTTGGTGCCTTTTCCAGTATTTTCCCCAAAATCAAAGGAACTATAGGATACAATATTTTTTTGAGATTATGGTTGCATTGAAGAATTCAAATTCTCAGGATACAATATTTTTGTGAGATTATGGTTGCATTAAAGAATTCAAATTCTTAACTATTTACATAATTCTTAATATTTTAGGCATATCGACTGTCTGCAAATGCTGTAAAAGCTCAGCTAACCCCCAAAAAAGACTATACCTTCTACAAATTCAATGTAATTTTAATGTGATAAAAAAAAAAAATATATTTTTCTACATGATGCTGCAGTAAATACCATATTGTTTTAACTGGTTGAAGAGATTTCACATCCTGAGAGAACATTAATGATCCTCAACATTTACTGAGACAATAATGACAAACATAACTTTGGAAGTTAAGCATACACCTTTGGAAAACAAACTGCAATAAAATGAATCCAAGGCCATGCAAATTGTTCGTTCCATACAATATGATGAAGTAGCTTGCTTAAATTCATACTCTACAGCTAAATGGTTTCGAAGTTGATAACAATAAGAAATGTTTACAGAGGATAAGTATGTGTTTCAACTATGCACTAGAATGTAATAAAACTTTTCCCAACATAATTCCAATCCCAAGTGCGAAAGGCTCTCTATTTGTGTCTATAGACAGATAAGTTATCAGTACAAATAACTGTTAGATTACATAGAACTGTTTTCTACTCACCATTTCCCTGTTGCTTCATCCTCACTGTCAGATATTGTTATAACGGACACAGCTGGAGATGGTGTGTCATGTATGGTAATTGTCTGCTGTCTACCGCTAACAACAGGAGTTTGCTGAGAAGTAAAAAGAAAAAAAAAGAGAGATTAAAAACTACTCAAAATGGTCATGGTTATGTAATAATTTTCTGTGTGTGTTATGTGGGTGGAAGGAGCAGGGTGAATAGCTGTCCTGCTTTTTGCAGGATACTTTTTTTTTTTTTTTTTTTTTTAAACCGCTTACCCAGCGATCCACAAACAGGCTTGGAAATTTGGTAAATAATATGCCGCTTTAAAAAAAAAAATCCTGAGAGAAGTCCTCAGAATTGAAATTTTACACGAAATTTACTATTTTACCATTCTTATACAGGTGTAACGTAAAGGAGAGAAGAAGAAAATCTGATATAAACCACACAACTTCCTCTCCCTTTAATATTCCAGTGTAAAGTTCATGAATGTATCACAGTAGTGCACATTCAATTGTCTCAGACTCATTGAAAGTCACATTATTCGAGGGACAAGTTTGTGTATGAAACGATAGCTTTTAACTATCCTTCAGAGAATTTTTACCAAAAAGTGTGTGAAGTAAGTTTTAAGCTGGGTCTCTACTGCTTAACATTTAACACCAACAAGTCGATATTGACATGTATATTGCAATTTCGCATTCCAATTGACTTGACATGCAAACCCAGCGTGTTGCACTTAACAAATATCAAATCAATTGACTAGTCGGTCGATATCGGCTTTGTTTTGGGAATTTCCGTCAAACAAAAAGCGATCGGCAGCTTAAACAGCTTTAGTTCGCGAATTTCCATCTAAACAAAAAGCAGCCCACAGCTTCCTCAACTTTGCCGGCATCCATTTTGTATTATGTGAGTATTTGATATATCAGTGTTCTCAATAGTATTGCATCTACTTTTAAAATTATTTTTATGGCATACTCCATTGTTGAAAAATGTAATAGTAATTTTGAAAAGATTAAGACATCTGTACAAAATTAGTATTCAAGAAAGTCATAGACGGTTAACAAGAAGATAACGAGTATACAAAATTACTCTCATTTTGTAATGTTGACTGCCCTCTTCAGATTGGTTTTCTTTTTTAATGTAATTTATTATTCATTAATTTCTGTTCCTAACTGCACCAACCCATGTTAACCTATAACACTGTAGTGGAGGCAGTAGTTAAGTGGGAAACCACTTGACTTTGAGTTGATGACAAACATTTAACATATGTTAACTGCAACATATTGGTGCTAAATGTTAAGTAGTGGGCACCCGGCTTTAGGCCTTGATATAAGCACCTCATATTCAAAATTTAAAAAAATCATTAAGAGCCATTTTAAAGAAAATCGCGAAGAAAGAAATTTGCTTCATGTAAAGTGGGCACTAAAAGAGGAAGTCACCAATCTTCGTTTCACATCCTGAAAAGGCACTAACCCAAATATAAATTGTTTTCATATAATTTAGGCTGTTCACAGACACACACAGACATGTTCCTGAAAATAATCTTTTCGTTGTGTTGGTTTTGGGGGGGATTGCAAAGTATATGGATCACATTGATGCTTGTGAGACAGTGATTTCTTGTTGGTGAGGAACTATTCAGTCTTGACTTCCAAGGTTACCTACTTGGGGTCCATTTGTTAGCTGGTTTTCACGCTGACTTGAGTGGCCACACATATGTTCTTACACGCAGCTTCATTGTCTGGCAGTTGCTGAGTCAACCAATTCAAATCTCAATCTCAATCTCAATCAGATTGGATTATTTAGATAGTGAATTATTTTGAAGTTTTGTTTGTAATGCCTGTTGCTCACGGTCAAAATTTTCGTTAAATTTATTGCACAACTAATTTTGTCAAGCACGTTGTCAAACGCGTCCCTTGTCAACGATCAAATGATTCACGAAATTCGAATTATGTTCCCTCTAGAGGGTAAATTTCACACCAACATTGATTTACCCTGCCACCTGGTGTTAAATTCTTGTATTCCATCTTAACCTCCCACCTGGTGGCTGATTCTTGAACTGGACTCTGTGTACTAAAGTGAAAAATTTGTTTAGTATGCCTCCAGTAAAGAAATCGGGGCTTATAATTGCTGTTGCTGCAATTCTTGCTTGTGTAGCAATTAAAAAAAGAAAAGAAAAACTAGGAAGAGTTGGACATGCGAATGGATTATGAGAAGAAGCCAAGGAAGAGGGGTATTGTCTCTTGTGCAGACAGAATTGAGGTTAGAGGACTCCAATTCATACAATAATTTCTTGAGAATGGGGGAAAGCACTTTACCACGGCTGCAATTTTACTTTCTCCTTCCCTTCGCGCATTCCGATTATGGTAGAGAGGCATCTTGACCTCATACAAACAGGGGTTCTTCTGGTATTCATCTAGCAAGACGCATACCGCTTCCTTAGTCCAACCTGCACCAGCCATTTTGGAAGAGCATGCAGGAGGCTTCGCTTTCCTCAGTAACCGGCAGATGGAGCGGAAGTTGCGCTAGACGCTGATTGGGCGCGGGGTGTTCACGTTCGTTGCGCTGATTGGCTTTTGACAGCTTATTTGCTAGAATTAGAACAAGTCCTATATGCCGACGCGAATAACCAAACGCTTGACAAAAGGCGAATTTGATCGTTAGCAATACCAATTTGTTGAAAAGTGATAGTTGTGCAATAAATTTAAAGAAAAATTTGACCGTGAGCAACAGGCATAAGATAACAATGATCGTGATTTCAAAAACCAGAACAAGAAAAGGGATCCCTGGATATCGGTAACTGCAACTGTTGTGTGAGAAAACTGGGAGAAGGAACATGAAAACTAGTTACTGGTTGCTCTTTAATGAGATGACTTCCATAATATGCGCACACACAATATTTCCCAGAACAGTGGATGGAACAAACAGACCAGATCAGATCACACAAAACCACAGCAAGAAGACAGTCTGTGTGGCCCTAGCCTTAGAGTTTGTGGTAATCCCTCAGCTTGGAGGAAGTGTGGCACCATTTCTAAAGGTAGGGACACTACTAGGCGAGACTATGTTTCCCACCAAGATGATGTGATGTAGCAGCCCGGTAGTCCTTGAAACCAAATCCTTAATAAATACCATCACCATGGTGTCCAGGGAACTCATCTACAGGGTGCGGCAAAACATCCTCCCTATTTTAAAGTTCGAATAAAAAACACATGGATCAAAATAAAGAAGCTGTATTAACATGAATGATTCTAAACAGTGGGAAGTTTCATGTTTTGAACAATGAGTCACTCAAGTGGTGTCCTTCACTATCAATGCATTGTTGAATGCGACTTTGGAAATTCTCCATCTTTCTAACCAACATTTATTGAGGAATAAGACCAATCTCTTCCAGTATTGCATTTCTTAGGGCTGGCAAAGTCCTCGGCCGATATTTAAACACCTCACCTTTAAGATATCCTCACAGAAAATAATCGCAGGGTGTAAGGTCTGGTGATCGTGCTGGCCAGGAAATTTCGCCATGTAAAGAAATTAAGCGCCCGGGAAACATCTGTCTCAGCATTTGGAGAGGAATCCGAGCTGTGTGAGCGGTGGCTCCATGCTGCTGAAACCATACCTGTTCAGCCAGCAGGGCATTGAGTCTTGGTCAAAAAAAAGTGTTGATCATGTGAGTGTATCTTTCAGAGATTACTGTCACAGTAGCACCATCCTCTTAAAAAAAAAAAGTAAGGATCAATTACACCGACTCTTCCAACTGCGCACCATACAGTAACACGGTCGCTATGCAGAGGTTTTTCATGAAGTTCACGAGGGTTCTGTCCACTCCAGTAACGGAAATTTTGCTTATTAACACATCCAGATAAGTGAAAATGTGCTTCATTACTAAAAAGGACCACAGCATCTTCTGGTACAGCTTCAAGGATGTTTACACATGATCTTACACGATTTTCATAATCACGTTGACGCAACTGATATGGTGAATCTTGCTATAAGAGCACGGAGACAGGATTAAGGTCTATTGACACTTCGCAGTGAGGCGATCTAATGTATTATACTGAAAACCCTAAACTCCCACTGTGTAGATATCATTAATATTAATACAGTTTCTTTATTTTGATCCATCTGTTTTTTATTTGAAATTTAAAATAGGGAGGATGTTTTGCCGCACCCTTTACGAAAGATAGATTTCCACATGGCTGGACCAGGAAACAAACTGGGATCTCATGATTAGCATTCAAGAACTCCTACCACCAGACTAAGAAGATTTTTTTATAACAAACTGCTCTGGTATGCACTAGCGAATTACCCAGGAGAGAATCAACTATTTTTAAGTAAATGAAACTTAGAACACATGAGTGGAGGTATTATACACTATACTTCACTAGATTTTACCACTGACCTGGACATGTTTCCAACTGAGTTGGAGTTTGTTGACAATGGGATAAAGACAGAATCCCGAAACATGTCCAGGTCAGTGGTAAAATCTAGTGAAGTATAGTGTATAATACCTCCACTCATGTGTTCTAATTAGTAACTTCACTGTGTAAACTTCCTACAATACTTAGATTAAATGAAACTTGTTTTTTGTCCTCAACTGATGATGCTTCAAACTAGAAGCAAAAGCGCTTTTGAGGAGAAAAAGTAAGTGAAGTTGGTTAAAAAGGCATTTTAAATCAAGTTTTCGTGTCTGTATACCAAAATGTCACTCCTGTCAAGAATTTCAAGCAACTAGTCCAATGATGCAATTCAAAGTGAGTTCACTCTGTAGCCACTGGATGCTCTGATGAGAACAAACCCCTAGCTTTGATTAGTCTCATTCCAAGCTTTGTATACATAAGCTACTATCTAATCAAGATGATATATCAAGAAAAATTTCCAAGGATAGCTTTAAATTCTATCTCAAAATCTCGAATGGCAGGAAGTTAATTAAACTAAATTTAATCTTACCTGTAGCGATTGCTGAACCATCTGATGAGGGTGCTGTTCAATTTGTTGTAATGCATGGCTATGGTGTTTTCCAGTAGTTTGAACGACTGCAGTTGGATGACCAGCTTGAGGCGGTTGCCAGTGAGAATTGTTTACAACTGGAGAATGACGCCTCCGAGAACTAGAATTCGTACTGCTACTACTGTAGCCATTAACAGGATCTACAAAAAGAATAACACTTTGTAACTAATGTATTCATATAATTACATCCATCTCTTCACAAAGTTTGTCTATTTTCACGACACACTTCAAAATTTAATTCCTTTTTAACATTTAAATAATTTTCTGTCAGAAGTAGTTTCAGACAGATTTAAAACCAAAATATAATAGGGCTAGATATATAAGCTTTCATGAACCACAGATTATTGTCTCTGTTGGACATTACATGAGAATATTATAGGAGAAAAATTCCTCCGACACTGGGACTTGAACCCAGGACCTTTGGCTA
The DNA here is from genome assembly GCA_964059195.1 of Ectobius pallidus. NCBI lineage: Eukaryota > Metazoa > Arthropoda > Insecta > Blattodea > Ectobiidae > Ectobius > Ectobius pallidus. The sequence continues at coordinate 119,288,586 of CAXKWD010000007.1, read as the reverse complement.
TTCGCGCCAATGCTCTACCACTGAGCTAAGCCGGAGTTCAATTCACAGCGCCGGATGGAACCTCTCCTATGACTGATTGCCCTGATTAGTGTCGGAGAAATTTTTCTCCTATAATATTCTCATGTAATGTCCAACAGAGAAAATAATCTGTGGTTCATGAAAGCTTATATATCTATCTTGAATGTCAACTGTACAATAACAGTGGGAGCCCGGTCACAAAAATCACTAATTAGTGTGCCTCACAGTACAGCATATGACATAACTTGTCTGTCTGTGAGGTAGACCATTAGGGCAATCAGTCATAGGAGAGAGGTTCCATCCGGCGCTGTGAATTGAACTCCGGCTTAGCTCAGTGGTAGAGCATTGGCGCGAATAGCCAAAGGTCCTGGGTTCAAGTCCCAGTGTCGGAGGAATTTTTCTCCTATAATATTCTCATAATAGGGCTAGTTTATGGTTTTTTAACGAAAGGGTGTACTGCTGCTTAAGCCTGTGACATTAAGTATATTTTTACTGTCATTCAACATTACAGAAAGGCAATAGACATTGTCTAAATTCCGTGACGCTAACATCCCAGAAGGGATAAGGCCTACCACCCAACCGCTGAGTCATCTACCATAGGCAGATGGCAGGAATGGGAGGCATGTGGTCAGCATGCCGACACCCACAGCCGTTAATGGTGGTTTCCATGACCGAGTCGCTACTTCTCTATCAAGTAGCTCCTCAATTTGAATCACGAGGCTGAGTGCAGAAAAATCATAGACATTGTCAGTTTTACATAATTTCAGACAGTTTAAAATTTAACATTGTCGCTGCTAAAATGTTCTTTTAAACTGTAAAACAGATTAAAAACCAACCAGTTGTACAATCTGTTTTAGAATACGTTAAATGGTAACAGCTTGGATTCATTCTTTAACTTATTGTAAGTCCTATAAGACTATAACTATTTGTACTCTTAATCTACAAAAGGGAACTGTTGCTAAAGACTGATTTCGCATACTATAACTATGAACATCACTATGAACTGAAACTGCAACAGCATTTTCTTTTATCTAACATACAAAAATGTACATATTTATCAGAATTTTATTTTCTATAGAGAGGAGCTTACAATGAGCAATTTTTTGAATTTAGTGATTATTCTTAAAGCTTTTTGTAGTAACAGGATTTTTCTATGTGACTACCGTTTCCACAAAGCAATAGGCAGTAGTTGACCACAGAATGAAAAAAAGCGAAATAAGTAAAATGTAAATAATCTAATAGTATCATAGCAGGTAAGCTTTTAAGCAAAAATATTACTTTAGACGATTTTGTAAACATTGATTCAATATGGGGATCCATGTTAACTTATTATCTACAGTTTATCCTAGTATCTTAACTTCTGAATCCATCTGTAGCAAGATTGAGATTGGAAATATACACACTAAACTTCACTGGGTCGGAATTCCAGCTGAGTCAGAATCAGCTGATGATGGCGGGAAGACCCGTTGAAATGATCATCCTGGGTAAATATACCTTTTAGTGAAGTGTGTATATTTCCGATCTCAATCTTGCTACAGATATCAAGACTTCACTGTAGATTTCCATCTAATATTAATACTTCTGAATCCATGTTTGCATAGCAATTGAAATTGTCCTTTAAAGTACATAGCCAGTGTGAGGGAATTTAGTCCCCACTTATAAGTATACAGATAAGGGACTCTCACATTTATGAACTTTCGACTTGAGCTGGGATTGAACCAGCAATCTTAGACACAGAAAACCACTGCCACACTCATTCAAATGAAATATATATTCAATATGGTGAAAAAATTTCATGGCTGTTATGAGCTCTCATTATAAAAGATCAATGTATAATATGATTAAAATAACTTACCAGATGGAGGGGTTCCTTCTTTCACCCTTTTCTTTACAGGGCTAAGTTGGGTTGGTTCCTTCTTGTTCTCCTGTTGAGATCTATGACTAGGTACTGCCAAATGTGTATGGTGGTGGTGGTGATGATGATGATGGTTTTGAGTTTGAACTGGAGGCTGCTGCTGCTGTTGTTGCTGTTGTTGATTAACTGCATGTTGGTTTCCAGAATGATGATGTGAGTTCTTAACCAAACCTCGCTTATTGGCCCACGAGCCACTGCTATTAACGACAGCAGCTGAAGTATGATGACCTGAGTGGTGGTCTACAAGAGTTGGATCGTAGACTTCAGCTGGGACATCTACAGGGAAAACTGGTCTATGTTCCTGTAAGGAAGAGTTGGTACTTAGTTGTTATAAACATGTTTCACAAAATATAATTAATTATGTAAGTAACAGAAGTGGAAAGCTAATTTGTTAAGCTCTTTTAAATTGAAATATATTGTGATAACTGATAAATATTTGAATCAGAAAATTTGAAGGGTCGAAGGCAGTCACAATACTTCTATTGCTGAGTTAATTGCTTTCTGTTGATGAGGAGAGAAGTTTTTCCTTGTGTAAGTCTTGACTAGCAGAAAAGATAAACATTTTCCTTTTAGAATTTTTACACACTGTACACTTACACTTAATTCTTATATTGTACGCATAATAATAAATAAAATCACTACAGGCATTTCAATCAAGTTGTTTTAAATGGCTACTTCTTAGATTACTTCACATATTCTATGAAATTAATTTAAATAATATATTTTAATACTAAAATAATTTTCTCTTTCCGCTACATCCCTTTGAGGGACTATGCCTGCCATCTGACCACTGCATCACCTGATATAGGCAGGCCTGCCAGATCAGTAGTCAGCAATACTAACCACTGGACTATGCAAGCCGTCAAAATGGCAATAATAAACTCATTAAACTCTATTATTCGCCAATCAAAAGAACAGTGTGATAAAATTAATTAAAATTACCATACTGGCCCAAATATAAGACGACCCTGAATTTTTGAAGGGTAGTTACGAAAAAATAAGTAAAATAGTTTGTCAGTACATTTTGCTTAACATAAAATGGAATTTTTAAGTTCATATTGTAACTTCTTCTCTCGCCTTTATTTACGCATTGAGACAATGAAGATGCTTTCTTTTCCACATGATCTGCCATGACTGGTGGTCAAAGCTTAACGTCTAGAGAATAGAGATGCCAAGCAAGTAACAGTGCAGTACAAGCAGAAGCACGAATTCGGGAAAAACAAAGTTGGTAAAATTCGGTGAATTTCTGCATGACTTTGACCTTGGGTCGGATGCACGTCATTTGCATGGGGATACCCGCTGCACAACTGCATTCATGTATGGAGAGTTGTTGAAAGCGTTAAGCTGCACGCATAAGACGAATATAGTTTTTATAAGCACATTTTGAGGGGAAAAACATTGTCTTATATTCGGGCCAATACGGTAAATTACAAACTGGTCATTTTCGTAGTAATTTTAGGTTGTACTTGCATATTTATTTTGCATATATTCTCAAATTACAGATAATTAAATGCCTTGTCCTAAATATTATATATGCTGGGTTATTCCATGCCAAATCATCCAACAGTGGTGGCATGACCATTTTAGAAAAAAATAATTTTTTGTATATGAGTTCATACATGTTTCAAGATATCACAACAAGTTTTCAAAAAAATATTTTGTTCTTGGTTTCCCAGGGGTGTCCATTTTTCAATCCTGGTGTAACACATTTTTTGCGAATGTAGCTGATTACAAATATTTTCATAACTCAACAGCCATAAGAGTTAGAAATTTGAATTAAGAACCATTTTGTAAGTAATGAAGTGTACTTTCAGAAATACTTTATTGTTTTCTTAAACACAAAATTTTTCGTATGAAAATATGAGTTTGAAATTCGGGTAAATTTTTCCAAAAAAATCACTTTTTGGGCCAAATTTTATATGAGATGGAAGTGATTGAAAACGTTCAAATTTTTGTTATGTTCAAACCTGCGTGTGATTTGTCTGTGAGGAAAAAATCAGGGTCTAAAAATACATCCCTCATTCCTAAACTGGCCTCAAATATTAGAGTTTTTCCGATTTTGACTATTTTTGGACTTAAATATCTCTGGTGGGTACCCTTCAAAAAATCTGAAAAATTGCATAAAAGAAGCCTTTTACGTGCCTAATTCACAGTTAAAATTTCTATTTTTTGATTCAACTCCTTCTATTAATTTTATAGAACTGAAATATCACACTTTTTAGGGTAGCGTATTTGGGAGGAACTACATATAACTCAACAACCATAAGAGTTACAAATAAGAATTATGAATCATTTTATCATTATTGAAGCTTGCTTTCAGAAATAGTTTTTCTTTAACACAAAATTTTTCATATGAAAATATGAGTTTGAAATTCGGGTAAATTTTTCCAAAAAAAATCACTTTTTGGGCCAAATTTAATATGAGAAGGAAGTGATTGTAAACATTCAAAGTTTTTTATGTGCAAATCTGCATGTGATTTGTATGCGAGGAAAAATCAGGGTCTAAAAATACATCCCTTATTTCTAAACTGGCCTCAAATATTAGCGTTTTTCAGATTTTGACTATTTCTGGGCTTAAATATCTCTTATGGGTACCCTTAAAAAAAATCTGAAAAATTGCATAAAAGAAGCCTTTCATGTGCCTACCACACAGTTAAAATTTCTATTTCTAGAAACAACTCCTTCTATTACTTTCATAGAACTGAAGTATCACACTTTTTAGGGTAGCGTAGTTGGGAGAAACTACACATATGTGATAGTGTTATATTTCAATTCTATAAAATTAATAGAAAGAGTTGTTCCTAAAAATAGAAATTTTAACTGTGAGTTAGGCACATAAAAGGCTCCTTGTATGCAATTCTTCAGATTTTTTTAAGGGTACCCATAAGACATATTTAAGCCCAGAAATAGTCAAAATCTGAAAAACGCTAATATTTGAGGACAGTTTAGAAATAAGGGATGTATTTTTAGACCCTGAATTTTCCCTCACACACAAATCACATGCAGGTTTGCACATAAAAAAACTTTGAATGTTTACAATCACTTCCTTCTCATATTAAATTTGGCCCAAAAAGTGATTTTTTTGGGAAAAATTTACCCGAATTTCAAACTCATATTTTCATATGAAAAATGTTGTGTTGAAGAAAACAAACTATTTTTGAAAGCAAGCTTCAATAATGATAAAATGATTCATAATTCTTATTTGTAACTCTTATGGTTGTTGAGTTATATGTAGTTTCTCCCAAATACGCTACCCTAAAAAGTGTGATATTTCAGTTCTATAAAATTAATAGAAGGAGTTGAATCAAAAAATAGAAATTTTAACTGTGAATTAGGCACATAAAAGGCTTCTTTTATGCAATTTTTCAGATTTTTTGAAGGGTACCCACCAGAGATATTTAAGTCCAAAAATAGTCAAAATCGGAAAAACTCAAATATTTGAGGCCAGTTTAGGAATGAGGGATGTATTTTTAGACCCTGATTTTTTCCTCACAGACAAATCACATGCAGGTTTGAACATAACAAAAATTTGAACGTTTTCAATCACTTCCTTCTCATATAAAATTTGGCCCAAAAAGTGATTTTTTTGGAAACATTTACCCGAATTTCAAACTCATATTTTCATACGAAAAATTTTGTGTTTAAGAAAACAATAAAGTATTTCTGAAAGTACGCTTCATTACTTACAATGGTTCTTAATTCAAATTTCTAACTCTTATGGCTGTTGAGTTATGAAAATATTTCTAATCAGCTACATTCTCAAAAAATGTGTTACACCAGGATTGAAAAATGGACACCCCTGGGAAACCAAGAACAAAAGATTTTTTGAAAACTTGTTTTGATATCTTGAAACATGTATGAACTCATATACAAAAAATTATTTTTTTCTAAAATGGTCATGCAACCATTTTTTTAAAAATTGGATGATTTCATATGGAATGACCCTGCTATGAAGACGATAGAACCACATATAACATGTTTACGAATTACAACTACATAATACCTGAGAATATTACAGGAGAAAAATTCCTCCCCGTGTCGGAGGAATTTTTCTCCTGTAATATTCTCATGTAATGTCCAACAGAGACAATAATCTGTGGTTAATGAATGCTTGTATATCTATTACATAATACCTGTAAAATGGTGCTGGAATCCACAATGAGAGGCCTCCCCCAGTCACCAGCATCTGACAATAGCGGTTGCTGGATAGCAGCATGTTGAGGTGGAATCTGTTGCCATGACGGCACAACCATTTGTCTATTTCCAGGCCAAGAAGTCTGCACGGCATTCTATAATAAACAAACACAAAAATGCTGAACATGGCTAGAATAAAACTAATTTCTCCACGTTAATAAAAATCTAATATGAATGAATTTTGAGGGGAAATTCTTACTATGTTTTTATGCAGAATTCAGATCGATCTGAATATGCTTACTTATTGAAATTGTCATGAAAACAGGGATTTAGATCGATCTGAGTCTCAAGTCTTTCTCCCTAAAAAGTAGGATTAGATCAGACTAAGATCGTATGCAAATGCCATGAAAACATTACCATGCACAGTATTCAGTTCAATCTCAATATGCTAATCTGACATTTCATTGGTCCTCAATGTCCTCGCAATGTTCTCGTGTATGGCGAGAAGGGTTTCATTGGTTGTGAAATGCAGGGCTAGTACATTCTGTGGATTCTCTTCGAAACGTTTTCAATATCGGATTGAAAGTTTTTCATGAAAACGGGATCATATTGAAGAATTCAGATCGATCTGAATTCTGCATGAAAACATGGTATCTGTAAATGAACAAAGAATCAAGACAACAGATACTTACAGTAAGGAGCATTTGACGTCCACTCTGTTCGACCATTGAGACTGGTACATACTGCTGCTGGGCAGCAACCTACAAAAATTGTTTTCTGTAAATATCTTGAAAATAATAATAATAATAATAATAATAATAATAAAAACTTAATTACCTAAAAGCATAAATGCAGATCAGATTATAGTGCATTCTTATTTACACTATAGCATCACCAGCATTGAGGAATTAATTTTTTTATCACAATTAATATGCATCTTCTGTTGCGAAGAGAGATCTTGTTACTTCGTTTTAATTTATTTTAGACCTTCTTATCTTCAAAATTAAAGATGTGAAATATTCTTAAAAACAGCTCGATGTGTCTGTTGAATTTTACACAAACAACGACCAATTTTGGCACTATAATCACAGTTAGAGTTGCCATTTTGGAGACAAGGTAGGCTACTTGGTTTTATACCAAACTGGAAATAAATCTGACCAGGCTTGGACGATCAGCAATACCGGGTTCCACCAGTATTTCAATACATATATTTTTATTTGGGACACTCAACGAAAGGAAGGCAGTATTTAAGGACTCCAAAACATAACTGATATAAAAAAATTCACAACAAAACTACATTTTTCTTTACATAATTCTATTTTTGAATATTATAGAAGTTGTTCTTTTAGACTACAACTGTTTATTTATTGGACCATGAAGATCAAGATCACTATTGACTGTTGACAAGACCTTTCTTAATGTAGGGAGTTTGTTGTTATGGAAAAAACACAATTCTACAAATTGCCGGGTTCACAAACTCGTCACATTGTACACTTGGATTGTACAGAAGTCATAACCTTACCGACTCCATTTTTGGCCCTCCACCACCCCCGGAGCCCTCGACCATGGACATACTCCTGTACTAACAACCTTTCGGCGCATTTGTTCTATTGCTCCATTTCCCTTCTTGTATATCCTAAATCAATGGGGAAATGTGTGCATAACCTTATCGACTGCTGACATCTCTTTACGAATACCGTAGATGCTAGTTTCTGACACTCTGGTGAACTCTGATGTCAATTTCAGTAATTGAAAGTTGAGCGAACTTTTCACAAAATGTATTAAATACATTTAGTATCAGGCCTATAGTTTTTCTATACTTTTAAATGGCTTACCTCCCTCATGTCTGATAACACTAAATGGTGAAGCATATTCTGAATCTATCTACTACAATCAATGGTATGCATGTTACGATACATAGCAAATCTGTACTAGATACAAATAGAATGCATTTTAACTTGGATAATGGTTTCTTGGGCTTGCAACCAGGTTCTGAGCTTTCAACAGCTTGCTCTATTGCCATTTTCTGGGAGAAGTTGGAAAAAGGTCTGTATTATATCAGAGAGCTGAAGAAATGCTAGGTGAAGCGGGGGGTTAAGGTTACCAGATGTCCTTATTTAGAAGGATATGTCGTTATATTTTAAAGATGTGATTTATCTTATCACAATCTAAATTCCACTGAAATCTTATCTTTTTGCACAACTGTGCCCATTTTACTTTTATTATTACCGGTATTAAATCCCTCTGTTATAATTTCTTTGTAGGAAACTTCTAATTTAGATCCTGCTGATGGTACAGAATATTAAGTACCATATTATGCTGAGTGTTTTATTTTATGCGTTCAGTTCATAAATGGGGGGGAAAAAAACACAAGTTTACTGCTGAGTTGGAGATGGAATACAAATGCTTAAAAAAGGGCTGTTCTGATGAAGTCAACTGTTTATTTGGCAAAGTTTTGTTGCTAACCACGGAGCCTCATCAGATAAATGTGTACCTCATGGATAAGAATGTTCACACAGGCTCAGACGGATATAAATTTAAGACTGCCTAGTAAATGTAAGCCTCCAAAACAGACGAATTCAATAATTTTAATGTGTCCTGCTTTTGTCTTGTTTTTTTAGGCTCATATGTCTTCCTTTTCATCCATTAACATCTGGTAACCCTAAGCGGGGGTCAATAAGAAAACAAGGAACTGGAACAAACAGACAGACACATTCCTCCACTACTATTGAATTAAATTTTTCTACCCCAACCAATCAGATCTCTCACGTATTTGTTCTAGTTCGGGTTTCCTATTGGCCCCTAATTAATCCATCATTTGTTCATTTTTCCTATATAATGCAGACTTTTTCTCTCAGTTAACTCACTTCTCTCATAAGATGGCAGGCCTGAGAAACCATTCAATATCCATTCTCAACACCAGAAAATCCTTAGTTATACATTTTAACTTGATATAGCATGCATTCCACTGAAACATATACTCAAGAAAGAGTTGGACAGAAACTCCTTACAAATAACACTACCTGTTGGGAAATTATTGGTGGCTGAATCTGCAGCTGGGGTGGTGGTTGCTGAGCTATCACTGTCACATGTTTTGCTGGTGAACCCATCCCTTGATAACTTGGTTGGCACAGAATAGATGACACCAGTTGATGTTGATGGAATGGGTCTGCTCTAGCAGCACCAGTGTACTGCCGAGCAGCAACTGATCTGCCATTGTAAAGCTGGTACTGTAAAAACAAACGCTGCATATTAATACATGTAAATAACCAGTTTGTTAGTTTCATCATTTATTAAATACGGGTCACACAAGCATTTTGGATATATCGGGCAGAAGGAAATGGAAAAAACTGGGCCATCTGTGAGTACTATGCAAAAAAAGTACACTGGTTTCACAATTAGTTGTAAACTATAAATGGCAGAACGTTTTAAATAAAATTTGAAGTTTAGGTAGAAAACGGATGAGAGAAATGAAAAATAAAATAAGCAAGAAAGAGGAAGAATAATATTACACATTAATGGATAACAATGATGGTCTAGATCAGCGTTTCTCAACCTTTTTGAACTCGAGGACCTCAAAAATGTCTAAAAAAAATTTATGGACCCCTAATTTTACATCCCATTTATAAAAGAAGGCCTATATTCTTAATATTTGGGGTATTAATTATAGGTCATTATAACGAAATATGTGAAAAATTTTACTTCTTTACTTTCCACTTGCTTTATGATATTTTTTAATTATGTCTGAGGACCATCTGCACCATCATCGCGGACCACCGGTGGTACCTGAAGTGCGGAAATAAAACTTAACAAAACTAAACAATGGTAATGGGATGTAAAAACTTAATTTTAAAATTCCGATATCCTGCGCTACTAGTTTTTTCAACATACCAGAAATAAGATAGATAAATCTGCCACTAGACTGCATAAGATAGTTTTCTGATGGAATCAGAATAAATGAAGACTTTAATCGTACTTTCTAAAAACAAAAATCAAAATATCAAAGTATTTAATTGATCACTTTTTTTACAAAATCAACAAAAAATCCTACTTACTTCAGGTCCCATTTCTTAAAACTGGTCAGAGTATGAAGTAATTACAATTACATTTATGGTAATATTTTCTATGCTATTGTAAGTTGCTGTGCAGTAATACAAATTTCTGGCAATAATTCATTCTTCTTTGAACTGCTGTAGCAGTGAAGCGGAAGGTAATTTTTAAATCACTGTGGAAAATTTCAATAAATAGCTGCAGCTTATGAATGATGTTTGTGCTCTTTTTAAAGCAATACTACATATTTATCTTTCAAAATTGTAGATACTATGTAGGCACACCTGGGCAAACTTGTAGCCATGGCCACATCAGTTAAGGGCGACAGAGGGTAAAATACTGATCATTTTCCATGAAAACAAGTATTTATTTTTGTAATAGATTTTTAAAAACCCTATTGCAGAATTATGTTGCTTTTGTTTGAGTGCCCTCAGGAACTTTGCAGTGTTCCTAATTATGTGGTATTTAAAAAGCTGCACTATTAAAAACACTTTCATATCAAATTCAGAAGTAACTTATCTTTACAGGTACTTTTATTTTTAGCATTTTCCCCGTAGAATAGATTAGATTAATAAGGGGTAGTGTAAGCCCTCTGACTTCTCAACACTGTGATCTTAATAGATCTATTGTGAATACCCTATACCCTATTTTAGCAGTCACCACTTTAATTTAAGGCTTTTTAATGTAGCCTATAATTTTCCTGGGTAACGTCTATTCCTAAACCAGGTGATTTTTCATTACTGAAAAACCCACTACCCAACCGGGAATCGAACCCGGACCACAAATTTTCAGTGGCGGCCTTTGATCATGTTGCAGTGTTGCACAAAGACCAGTTTTTAACATCAAGAATATTTAGATTTTTTCTTACTTTATACTATTAAACTACTTCCATATCGTCTTTGTGATAGGTTCTTACTGACTGAAAACATGCCTCGCATGACATTTAACAATTTTAAATAATTTAAACATGTTCTCTACATTGTGTCAGCTGCTATCTGCAAACGAGATTTCCCTTCTCCAAGAGCGCTAGATTTAAAGTACCTCACAGAGATCCAACTGCCATTGTAGTCACTTTGTGACGAGACCTATGTTGCTATTTTCAACGTTCTATTAGACACTGAGCTGAACTCCATGGCTCTATATCCCTGGAGGGACTAGGCCTACCATTCGACCACTGCATCATCTACCATTTCACAAGTAAATACAGTAAAAGCTCCTTATTCGCGTTTTCACTATTCGCGGAAGAAAAAAATGCGACCCAATTCCTATATTCGCAGCTAAAAATTTCTTTATTCGCGGATCTAATAATAATAAAAAGATTCCAATAGGTATCCAACCAAATATCCTTTGTAAATGCCGTCAAATGGACTAATAAAAAAAGTAAAATACAGTACTGTAGATCGTATTACAACTTTGCCTTTGTTGTTAAATGATATCGCCGAGGACTTTAACATAAGCCGCCTTCGCCGCGATCAGTGTTTTTGAGAATGTAAACAAACAGAATGAAAGCAACCTTATTACTCAATGAATAAAGTATATTTTTAAATGTTGCTGTTCCGTTCTATGGTGAAAGCCGCTTTGCGTGCTTTATTGTTTCGTCTTTCACATTCGTTACAAAAATGGAAGTGGCGTCATTATGGATCGAAGACCGCAACCAAAAAAAGGGTGCCCCTGAGTGGTCCAATGGTCCGGGAGAAGGCAAAGCGTCTTTACGCTCATTTTAAAGAACCTGATGGTAGTTGTAGTGGTGAATGTACAGGTGGAGGATTTCAAGCATAGGTTCAAAAACTTCAATTAAATTGATTTTTTTACTGTATATATATATATATTTTTTTATTTTGTCACCTAGGAACGTATCCCCTATAATCCCATATAAATTACCATTCCGTATTCACGGTTTCTGTATTCGCGGCACATTTATGGAACATATACCCCACGAATAAGGAGCTTTTACTGTACAGTGAAATCTCCATACGATTCTGCAGGGACCAGAAAAAAAATATTGTTTTGTCGAGAATTTACAAAAAATGTTCAAATTTTGGTAGTATATAGGAAACAACTTCAATAATTTAAATTCTTTAAGTATTCAGGAAAATAAAGAATTTTAACACAAGAACTGCTATACTGTACTGTATTCACTCCACCCTTAAATTATTACACTATGAGCAAACACATTTTACATTGCATTAAAGCACAGCACCATGAACAGGATCACTCATCATTTTTGCCCATTTGTAAGAGTCAGAAATGACAGTCTGTTTAGCTTTTTTTATGGACAGGGATACACACACAATGCCTTATTGATTCAAGGTTCACTAAATGAAATTCTGGCAACGATGGAACACTCGACAGAAAATTCTGCAGAGCCTCACTAGAGGCAATGGCTTCAAGTGCGGTTAAGGTTGGTAGATGCACTTTTATTCTACCTCCTCTTCTTCCATTTCCTAATCTTCCGCCTGCTTGTTTTGGATTTCCTCAACAATGTTTTCTTCCATTAAATCCGGAAAAACAATCACCTCATGTACTGTTACGTATTCTACATCAGGTGGAACATTTTCACCACATAGGCCTATTTCACCATACTTCATGACAGCGGTAGGCAGTATTTCAATTCCCTATTTTTATCGCTGTACCGAGGAAAAGGTATTTTACGGGGAATCTAAATGTAATCGTAATGGAGAGGTTTATTGTTATTAAGAGTATCGTAAAACTGAAGGGAATTTTACATTATTTTAATGGAAAGAATGCCGGGACCAAAATATTTTAACGTTATAAAGAGTATTATTGTTATATCGGTAATCGTTGTATGGAGATTTCACTTCTGTCAATAACTGTATGTCCTTTATCTTATTCATCAGTTCCAAAGAATTTCATAAGCTCTAATTATAAAATTTTGGGATATCTTAAAATTTGTTCAATAATCATTTTCTAAATTATACGAGGGGTGTTTTTTAAGTAAGGTCCGTTTTGTTGTAACACTAGTAGTTCGCGCGCATACCGCAACGAGCGCCTGCGTCGTGTACCTGCATGCCTCAGGAACAACTGTGCTCAGTTTCAGCTCTGTAGCTAACCTGTACGGTTCTGTTCTGTGCTTTCAAAATGTTTAAGACTATCAACTCGCCCGCCGCGTGTGAGGTTCGCTCAGTGATACGGTTTTTGTCAGCAAGGACCATGTCTGCTGCAGAAATTCATCGACAGATTTGCGAAGTGTACGGTGACTGTTATGACTGGAAGCAAAGTGCGTAAGTGGGTACGACAAATCAGATGGCCGTGACAACGTCCATGATGAGGACCGCTCCGGTCGCCCTTCTTCGATTACAGACGATTTGGTGGCTTCAGTTGAAGCGAGGATTCATGAGGACAGGCGCTTCACAATAACAGGTGTCTCAAACGAATTTCCTGACGTGTCGAGATCAGTGCTTTACAAAATTGTTTCTGAACACCTAAAGTTTAGGCAACTTTGCTCCCGTTGGGTCCCGAAACTCCTAACAGAGGACCACAAAACCCAAAGATTTGAGTGTGTGATGAAGTTCTTGACTCATTATCGCGAAGAAGGTGACGGCTTCTTGAGTCAGATCGTGACTGGAGACGAAACATGGGTTTCGCATACGACAGTATCACCGTACACTTCGCAAATCTGTCGAATTTCTGCAGCAGACATGGTCCTTGCTGACAAAAACCGTATCACTGAGCGAACCTCACACGCGGCGGGCGAGTTGATAGTCTTAAACATTTTGAAAGCACAGAACAGAACCGTACAGGTTAACTACAGAGCTGAAACTGAGCACAGTTGTTCCTGAGGCATGCAGGTACACGACGCAGGCGCTCGTTGCGGTATGCGCGCGAACTACTAGTGTTACAACAAAACGGACCTTACTTAAAAAACACCCCTCGTAGTTAGGCAGTCCTAAGTTGCTTATAATAGTCTCATTTTGTTTCCAGCTTTGTACATTTTAGGGTGCCTATATATTTCCATACTCAATCCAGCTACAGATTAATGTATGATGTTGACACTCCACAATATTTTCCATTTAATTTAAATATATCGTCTAATCAGCACAGCACAAAATTCTGAGATACTGAAAATGCTATAATGTTACTGATGCAAACCTTCTACAAAGTGTTAAAAGCTTGTTTGCCCTAACTGAATAGCAATAATAACTTAGTAGCTATAAGTTAATCATAACTTAGTAGCTATAAGTTAATCATAAAGGCAAAATTCAATTTTATGCTATTTACTGACCCAGCGAATATTCAGAAGCTCTTCATTTTGTCAAGGTAACAAATCAAGAAATTTGGACAGTGTATTGAATATTAGAACAGAAAAGCAGCATGAGAGAAATTTAAGAAAGAGAGGCTAGAGGTTATAATGAACATAGATACATGTATCGAATGGGTATAAAATGCTTAAAATAAAGTAAGTTTTTATAAATTATTAACACTTTACACATCATGCCCTTATGCAATATGTTCCGCATTTTATTCCCGCGTGAACCAAGACCGTATCCCTTATGTAGCATCGTGCGTTCCCATGCTAAGCATTGGGAGAATACATGGTGTAATACAGGTATTGAAAAGATGAACATGAAGCTTAGTTTATGAACCTCCCAACAGAATGTGCTTGATACACTTTTGTCGATTCTTGTATCAATTCATATAGATTTTTCTATCAAATTTATATCGACCTACTGCGACATCAACAACAAGCTAGGTTAGCATTTGTGAAGATGTCCGAATTGGATGAATTCTGTTTTTTAGGCTTTTCTCCTGTTGATCAAAATGTTTATTCTGGTTCTTTTGGATCATATCAGGATGTATCTACTGATGAAGATGATATGTTATATAATAATTACAATTTGAGTTGAACTTAGACACTTATGCTTCACTTACCAACTTTTTGGTAGAACATGTTTCAAGGACCCTTGTCCCCATCCTCGGCTACGTGTCCAACTGACAAGTCCTGCTTTTGAAGGTCATGAAGTGTCCCTGGTGGTGGTTTTATGAACTTCTTGATGAGGTTCTCATCCTCTGGTATTTCGAAATTCATTAGATTCCTCTCAAATTTCTTTATATAGATTCTCTCCCAGATGTCCAGTTCTTTTGGTTTGCTTACTGATTTTAACAATTTTGGTTCTCTACAAATTCTGTGGTCATTTTCCCAAGAATGCGTTGCAACGGCCGATTTTTCCAACTGACAATTTTTAAGGTTTCTCATGTGTTCTTTAAACCTAGTCTCAACATTTCTTTTTGTTTTTCCTATATAAATCTTGCTGCAGTTAGTACAATTTATCTGATAGATCCCTGATTTCTTTCCAGTAGGTATATCATCATTCTGTTTGGATTGAATCAAATTTTTTATGCTGAATCTGTTGTGAGTGGCCAAAGTTATGTTATGATCCTTGAATATTTTTTGAAATTTCGGTGTTGCCCAGGGGTGGTGAGTGAACCTTTTGAACTTTGTTTTTTCTCTTTCGGTAGACAATGTAGTAATTTTTCTTATATCTTTCTGTTTTTTAAATTTGGCTATTTTTTTATCTATTAGTCTTTTGTCGAAACCATTCATTTTAGCAGTTACTAGTATGTGATTGTATTCATTATTGTATTCTTCAACTGTAAGGGGAATGTTCACCAATCTGTGGGTCAGGCTATTGAACACTGCATGCTTATGTGGTATGGGGTTATGGCTATCTGCTTTGATGTAGTTTTCTGTATGAGTGGGTTTCCTGAATATTCCAAATTCTAATTTGCCAACTGTTCTTTTTATCTTCAAATCCAAAAAATTAAGTGTTTTTTCTTTCTCAATCTCAACTGTGAATTTTACAGAATTTTCTTGTAGATTTAATAGTTTAAGTGCATCATCAATTTGCTTTTCACTGACCACAGCAAAGACGTCATCCACATATCTATACCAATGTTTGAAAATGTATGGGAAAGACTCTGTCATGTGAGTTTCAAAGTGACTCATGAAAAGGTTTGCTAGAAATGGTGATAAAGGATTGCCCATCGCTAAGCCTGATTCTTGCTGGTATAGTTTATCATTGAAAGAAAAGAAATTCTGATCTATGCAGACTTTTGTGAGTTTTTCATATTCTTCTATTGTATCCTTTTCTAAGCCTATGTCTTTCAGCCAATTTTGCAGGTAAGTCATCACTTTGTCTTTTGGTATGCTGGGGAACAAAGATTTTACATCGAAAGAAACCAGTCTGTCTTGAGGAAGCAGTTCTATGTCTTCAATTTTTTCTATTAATTCTAAAGAGTTTTTTATGCTGCGGGTCAAAAAATATTCAAGGATCATAACATAACTTTGGCCACTCACAACAGATTCAGCATAAAAAATTTGATTCAATCCAAACAGAATGATGATATACCTACTGGAAAGAAATCAGGGATCTATCAGATAAATTGTACTAACTGCAGCAAGATTTATATAGGAAAAACAAAAAGAAATGTTGAGACTAGGTTTAAAGAACACATGAGAAACCTTAAAAATTGTCAGTTGGAAAAATCAGCCGTTGCAACGCATTCTTGGGAAAATGACCACAGAATTTGTAGAGAACCAAAATTGTTAAAATCAGTAAGCAAACCAAAAGAACTGGACATCTGGGAGAGAATCTATATAAAGAAATTTGAGAGGAATCTCATGAATTTCGAAATACCAGAGGATGAGAACCTCATCAAGAAGTTCATAAAACCACCACCAGGGACACTTCATGACCTTCAAAAGCAGGACTTGTCAGTTGGACACGTAGCCGAGGATGGGGACAAGGGCCCTTGAAACATGTTCTACCAAAAAGTTGGTAAGTGAAGCATAAGTGTCTAAGTTCAACTCAAATTGTAATTATTATATTATAGTTGCTTCACTGTATGTGTTCCATCATTTTTTTAAAATAAAGATGATATGTGTACAGACAAAGGAAAGAAAGAAACTGGACAAAAAGTGTATAACAATAGACTGTGTATGCCAGAGTGCTTCAAAGAATATCACAGACGTGATAATTACTGTCAATATGCAACCAAAAAGTTGTCAGCATTCTACATTATGAATTATTTCAGTAAATTTACTTAGTACTTTTGCAATAAATAGGTTTTTAACCCTCTAAACCTTGAAAAAATTATTTCCGGGAAAAAAAAAAATCCTCAAAACAGCCTCCCATTTACCTGCCTGATATATATTTATACTCGAGTGAATACAAAAAAGAATATCATAGTTTAAACAGTGAAGTAATTATTATATAAAAATGAGATGGATTGTTAAATTTACTTAGTACTTTTGCAATAAATAGGTTTTTAACCCTCTAAACCTTGAAAAAATTATTTCCGGGGAAAAAAAAAAAATCCTCAAAACAGCCTCCCATTTACCTGCCTGATATATATTTATACTCGAGTGAATACAAAAAAGAATATCATAGTTTAAACAGTGAAGTAATTATTATATAAAAATAATGAGATGGATTGTTACACACTGACTTCACTAGAATTGTCACTAATCTGACTGCAGTTTCGAATGGCATCCTCAGTCATCCTCAGCTAGGATGCCATTTGAAACTGCAGTCCAGGTTAGTGACAATTCTATTGAAGTAAGTGTGTAACAATCCATCTCATTATTTTTATACAAAAAAGAACATTTCTAGAAAGAGGAAGTTTCAATCTTCATGGCTAAGTAATTAGTTATTTTGTAATAATAATAGTGGAAAGGTGCGCTCGAGTTGAGCATTAGATATAGATTAGTCTTTGCTGTAGTCTGTTATTGTTTTCGTTCTTTTCTTGCACTCTACGATGTGGTATTTCCCGCACTTTTTATCACATAAAACACATATGCAGGTTCCAGACAGCTCGTGGAACTTCTTGTTTGTGCATATTTTGTGGTGAAACTCGTGTACTGCGAGTCTTGTTGTAACGTGTCTCTGGGGCTTGCATTCTTTGGTCCAGCTGTCGTCCAGCATGGCTGATGTGGTGTAGAAATTGAGGTCGATTTCCCTCCTCTTCTTGCTCCTTATGTTTATTACCTCTTGGTATATCTATTTTGTAATAGATATTGTTTTTTTTTTTAAATTCACAAAAAAGGAAGTAAATGCCCGGTTCACAGGGTGATAGCGCTGAAAAATGGCATGGTGTGGAAAGTGTTAATGGTACATATATGCATGCTTATTTTGTTGTTTTATTGCATATCAATCCACCCTCAAGTAGTAAGAGGTTCCCAGCCTATAAACTGCCAAACAGTCTCAATCACTAAGCTTCCAAACATCAAATCTTTATGGCTTTCTTTATGGAATAATGAAACTCGTACTCTTAACTGATTTAGAAGGACGTCTTACGATATTTGATATTTGCAGACTACACAGACATTTCCTGTCCATTTTAAAATTACATTACAAGAATTTCATGCAAGAGTTAAATTAAAATTTCCATGGCAATCAGAAAATATACACAAAAACAAAATCATGCTATGAAAGCGACACTTTAATCATTAAGACCATATGAAATATGTATCTAGCTGTCTAACTGAATTTTTGCAATGGCTACTACTTTAAGCAATTCCATCAAATACAAAAATTTTTTTCTGACCTCTATAAAATCTTCCCATGATTTATTACAATACAATCCAAAGGCAGTTAGTTTAAAACTCTAAAGAAACGTACTAATTCAAATATGAACTTTTATTAAGTGCATTTTTTTTTTTTAAATAATAATAATAATAATAATAGTGTGGGGCAAACAGACAGGATATAAGATTTTATGGTAGGTTTTCCTGGCAGTGAAAGTTGAAAGATTTTGAGAATTCAAATGTTCTGTTATTGCCTGTCACTATAATGGAATACAAAGCATGACAAAGTAAGATTTGTTAAAACTAGGTACACCTAACACTTCTACAATGTGTGTCATAAATAGACCTGGGATTTTAAGGCAAATGCCTATTTTGTTCCTTATGAAATATCATGAAATTTTAAAAAATATGTTGACATTTCATGATAAATCACTTATATTTAAAGAGTTTTATAGTGCCCTAAAATGCTTATTTGGACCTTAGGAGCCTATTTTTACTATTTTAGTGCTTAAAATGCCTATTTTGTATATTTAAAATAAAATTCAACTTCTGTAACTTTTACAATCATTTAATGAATGAAGAGCAGAACAGAAGAGGGTGGGTTTTTCATAGAAACTTGATTTTTCCAAACAAATGTCGCCAAAGGAATGCTGACTGACAGGGGAGGATTAGCTCAAAACAAGTAGCAGGTATATAGTAAGAAGGGACATAGGCTACTGTGTCAATTTTTCATATAATCCAAAACTGTTTTTGATAAATGTATTTTTATTTCTGTTAAGAATAGGTAGGCCATACCACAGTATCTTACATTAAAAAAATAACGTTACAGTTTAAGAGCATATTGTAGTATTTTAAAGTCTATTTTCTGTCTATTTATACATTTTTAAAGCATATTTTAAGTGCCTATTTTCTCTTTTAAAAGCCTATTTTAGGTGCCTAAAACTAATTTTTTAAAGCCTAAAATCCCAGGTCTAGTCATAAAATAATTAGTGTGCCACATCCCATCTCTGGTTATTAACAGCTGATACGTCTGATGCTTTGTAAGAAAATAGATATTAGTATTTCTTAAAGGTAGGCTGGTGTTAGCCCATGTGAGTATGTTAACAACTTGGGGGGTAAAAGTGAATTACTGTACTGTAGCCTATATTATACTGTAATCTGTAGAAAGTGATACACAGTATCTAAAACACTTCTCTATACACACCATGCAACATATACGTGAGTAATGGATACACCTTAATTTCATCCTGAAAATTTAGGAATTTATTAATCTTTGCATAATGAACCAAATATCATTTATAATAAAGTGTTTTGTCCAACAATTAAATAAATTATAGGCAGTTTATTTCATCTAGCAATATAACACAATTGAAGAAATAATTATATTGTATTCTTAATTATTTAGTTGCCAGATATTCTTTATTTAGTCATGCAGGCAATATACTGATCAATATATCGAACAATCGTAACTTTTATGTCCCATCACCATTACTTGAAACCACTTGCAAGCAGGATTTTCAATGATACTTCATTATTTAGAAAATATTTTCCCTGAATTGAAAATGAAATCCAGATTCTTGTTACATGCATAATTATGCCATTACAATCAATCGACGACACATTTAGGCTTGTGTTTCCATTTATATTTTTTTTATAATAACTTGCGTTTATAATTTAATCTGGATGATGATTCCACTGTTGGTAAATAGATTAGTATCTTGTTTAAAATAAACAAACTGAATTCCTTTTGATTTCAGCATATTATTATCAGCTTTATAATTACACAAATAAAATGCATCCTTGCTATTTTTTATTTTTAAAAATTATTAACATGGGATTCAAGTAAAAAATTACAATGACAAATTCATTTCGCATGCTATAATTAGGGATCATACTTTTTGCTAAAATAAAATGGCTGATTTCGGTGTATTCAGGGTAATTCACAAAATAAAATATTTTATACAGTATCCTTATGGGGATGCTATGGCATACTGCACGCTGTGTTCTTTTTTAAAACCACCAAAAATGACCATATTTGAGGTTTTAATGTTTTTTAAACCTATAGAATTCATATATAAACTTAGTCTGTTGCTACAAAATATGTCAAGTGAAAAAAAAAAATTCTGAAGAAATGGGAATTTATGTAACCTAAATGGCATAATTTATATGCACGGAAGTGCCAGCTACTGTGGATAAAATACAAAATCTGTTGAATCTATATTCTCTGCCACAATCTCATCCCAAACTACGCATAGAGATAACATAAAAGGTGTGTATCGTGATTATCGAATAGCGTACATACCCTAGTGTTTGCTATAATCTGTCTGTCACAAGTATTGATAACTTCTCGACAGCCATTGAAATAGCAGAAAAGGAAGCATGCTATAAGAAATGAAGGAAAAAATTACACTAAATCAAAATTAATATTACATTTTTTAATGAAATTTTTGTACACATTTTTCAATTCATGCATGGAAGGGGTGTATTTTGCGTTTATTTAGATATTATGCAATATCAAACAAATTTTGTGTCATTATGTGGATTTAATTTGCTTAATATTGGTATTTTATGCATGTACAAAGTTAAATATAGCTAAGGAAAGCTGATATGTAAAATTTAGCGCTTATCGCTGTTACAAAAAAATAAGGTCCCCAGCTATAATGTATAAGTAACACTGCCACGCTAATGGTAACAAAGACATTTTAATTTTGGCCAAAACAAAACCATTTCTATTCTTGAAATATAACACAATACAGACACTCTTTCTGTTAAAATTTTATATTAGCTTTGTATTCCATGTGTATAGTCATATTACTAAATGGTGCAAATACTGAAGAAATATAAGAAATCTCTTTTAAAACAAAATGAAATAAATAAATTAAAAAACAATGGGACTTCTGGGTGCTAAGATATAACAAGGTCACATTTTTAAAACATATTTTAACAATATTAAAGATGTATTCCAAGGTCACATATTGAAAACATATCTAAAAAAAGAGGTTCCTGAATTAAACGATATAACTTAAACCAGAATCACTAAGGCAGAAGAGTACTGTAACTAAACTCTAATGCTCAAATGGGATTATAAAGGGGAAACTCGGATGTTAATATCCAATAACTCAGTGAAAAACACTGCAAATAAAATATAAGTTATGCAAAAACAAATCTTTAATAAAATAAAACAAAATAGCAGAAGAAGCTTGAAAATAACGAACCAGGTTGTCATATGCTGTCGATCTTTCCCTGACCAGGCGTTGTACCTGATTCGTCAGTTGGTTGTTGAATGTTAGTGTAACGTTTCCGTTGCTATTGGGTACAAAGTTTGCAACTAGTGGTGGCGCCTGCTGTGTAGACTGGTGATGTGAGTTTGACCCAGTGTTACTGTAGCCATTTCGTCGACACACTTCCATCATCTGCACACTGGCTTTAACATTATTACAATGTGCATAATCGACCAGATGACCTAGAGTTACGAAGGCATGATTCAGAGCTTCTCCTGGAGTAATGCGGCGTTCCTGGAGAAGGAAAAAAGCATGTTGTAGAATGACTTCAATACAAACATAGCATTAATGACACAAACCAGAATCACAATCTGCCTGAAGATATTTTTGCTTGCAGCAGTCTGCATTTTAGCAGTTTTTAAGCAAAATTATACTATGCAATCTCACTAAAAAATTTTAATAATGTAGAATGTGTACATAACACACTAACTCAAACTATTTAAGTAAATGTGTTCAATTTTATTACAAGACAGTGTGATAATTTATTTTTCTCACTTAGTAGTATGCCACCAAATTTTGATTACTTGTGTTTGAGACTATAACTATAACTGAATTTTAGTAAACATAGGCATGTCGCTGTGTAAAATCTGTTTCAAATATAGTGCAATATGCATGTTATATAATTCCATACATACTTATATACAGTAGAGTCCTGCAAACTCTGCACTCGATAACCTGGCAGTTTGGATTACTCAGGAACTATGATGAAGGAAGGAAGGAAGGAAGGAAGGAAGGAAGGAAGGAAGGAAGGAAGGAAGGAAGGAAGGAAGGAAGGAAGGAAGGAAGGAAAGAAGGAAGGAAGGAAGGAAGGAAGGAAGGAAGGAAGGAAGGAAGGAAGGAAGGAAGGAAGGAAGGAAGTCTACAACCAGGTTGTGGTGAAGTTCAGTGGACACACAATTTTTGTTTCATGGAAGAGTAGGCATACCTACCGTATATCCATATTAACATGATTTATGATGAATCATATTTGAGGCCAATGAACACTTTTAAAATTTTGGAATAACAGTTTTAACTTTTAAGGCCTTATCCCTTTTAATTGAAACATTAAGCCCTTTCGGTCCACATTAGGCCAAGATTGCAAGACTCTTCTGTACTATAGTTTGTAGGCCTTGTGGGACTGTTTAAAATTGCAGAATTTAATAAAATAATGATCAGCAAAATGCATTTATATTGGTTATGTTGCTAACTGAACCACATTTTCTCCTGCCTACCACGTCTCATCACTGGTCAACACTTCTTTTGAATACTGAACTGAACTGAACTGAACTTCTCACTGCTGCAAGCACTCTATTTCTGCTATCTTCATGACTATTGCAAAGTAGAAAATATTTGAGATTTATTACAGCAAAAATTGAAAAATAAATGCTATACAACAAATTCCAGGTTTTTCAAATAGAATGTATTTTGTGATGTGTGTATGTTAAAAGGTAAATAAAGGAGTAACATTTAATAAGATCAAATGAAGTAACAATTTATTCTGTGAAATGCCATTTGAAACCTTTTCCTCATTAGGAATACATTAATTAACAAATTAAAAAAAGCAATATGGAAGATTAGTCATTCTGTACAAGAGCTATTATCCACTAAATAGTACAGGTTATGGCTGATTGGACGAGTGCTATAGGTCTATGTGCTATGTTCTTGTTTGATCTTACCCCAAAATGCTTTGATAACTTATATGTTATGGTAATATATCCAAAACTAGGCAAAATGTATTGGTAAATACTGTGTATTTCATGAAATGATACAATTAAAATTTTTAAAATCATCAGGAGTGCTGAGTGGTTTGTGGAGGAAATCACGTATTATTATCCAAATACATGACTAATAATTAAAGGCTTTGTAACTTAAAAATAATCTAATTTATATTTACAGAGTGACATAAATATTGCTACCTGGTCCATAGTTAGCATGCGTTTTAGTAGGTCAATGAATTCTCGTCTATCTGCTTTTTCTGCAAGAAGCTCTCCACCTTCTATGTCAGTTGTAACGTTCACCTGTCCGATGTCATCAAGGCAATTAAAAATATATTTTCTGGCCTCTTTTGATTTGATTCCTGTTTCAGTTTCATGCTCTTCAGGAGTCTGAAAAGAAAAGAAAAAATAATTAGAACGTTAGGGAAAACAGTATATCTATAATTCTACCATTCCCTGCTACTGTGAAAAGTAGGCCTACCATATAAAATGAATAATATGCAATAAGATAATGAATTGTTTCAAGATTGGTTGAGTGGTTGAGTGTAATGCATGACTGAACCTCCGCCGGAAGGAAGTGAAGAACAAGTAGCAGGTTTTGACCAATCTTGCTCTGTTTCGGAATGAATTATTGTGAATCAAGAATAATTTTAAGGTATTGAATTATTTTAGATAATTGGCTTTCTGTCCGCTCCAAAATTCATTTTAGGTTGATAGAGCCAGCTCAATTTCTTCTGGTTACTGTGAAGGAATTCGTAGTGATAGAAGGTTCCTATTTCCTCTGTAAGTATATAACCAACATCCAACAAAAGCGAAAATTTTCCCTCAGATAATAACCAAAGGGAGGAAGCAGTTTTTTGCTGTCCACCTTTGAAGTTTCAATTAATTACCACATCACCTTGTAACCTTGAT
This sequence comes from Ectobius pallidus, assembly GCA_964059195.1. Lineage (NCBI taxonomy): Eukaryota > Metazoa > Arthropoda > Insecta > Blattodea > Ectobiidae > Ectobius > Ectobius pallidus. The sequence continues at coordinate 119,264,037 of CAXKWD010000007.1, read as the reverse complement.
GCTTTTTTTTGCCCATTGCATTATCAAAATATATCAATAAGGAAACAGAACTTCTTAAGCTCAATCTGAATGTTTGTAGTGTAGTTCGAATAATTTAAAAAGTTTTGTATATGACTTGAAGAAATTATACCTGACACAATTCCCTGAAAAGATCTACATCAAATATGTCATATTCACAATGGCTAAAGAACAATGTTTGTTAATCTTAATGAGAACAAATTGGAAAAAGGTACATCATTTAACTGACAGTTAAAAAAAATGACCAAAGTGAAGTACAGAACACTATAAATCAATAACTTATCAGTACAGACAAGAAAAATGGATATTACTACTTACTTTTAGTCTCCAGAATGGATATGTACTGTCCATGTCTCTGTAGAAAAATTTTGTTGTTTTTGAAGCATTGTTTAACATGTGCTCCGTAGGTAGTCCCTGAGTTTGACTAATATATCTTATTTGATCGTACTCAGAAGAGCCAGGATACAAAGGCCAACCCAAAAATAATTCAGCGACTACACAACCTAATGACCACATATCAATTGCCTCACAAAATGGCAGACCTGTAAAGAATAAACTGAAATTAGTAAACAATAACATTACTGAGTAAAAGAATATTTTATTTACAAGTGGATAACTGGGGAGAAGCAGAGTCCCGATTTCAATGTGTGAATCAATTACGATACAGATTTTCATTATTATATTGGTGTATCAATCTTGGAACCTCGAGAGTAGCAAATTAAATGCATAAAAAGCAATCTGTGTTTAAAATAAAATCAACTCTGTTCATGTGAATTTTAATAATATATAGGCTACTAAATTTATTTTGTGTTGTCAAAATTTGTTGGTTTCAAGAAAACTGTCATTTCATGAGGGTTAGGAAAAGAAGAAAATCTCTGGGTGCGTGGTCCGAGCTGAAGGGTGGAGACTTCAACACCTCCCTGCAAGTCTCCTGCAAAAGTTCGGCTACAAGATGTTTCATCATCCACCCTACAGCCCGGACCTCGCTCCCAGTGATTTCCATCTTTTCCTACACCTCAATAAATGACAGAGAAGCAGAGATGGTTGTCAAACAGTGGTTCAAATCCAAGGCTGTGGACTTCTACAACAGAACTGTTCAAAAGTTGGTCACGGTATGACAAATGTCTCAATTCCTGTGGCAAATATGTTGAAAAATATATGCACACTTGCTATATTTGCTGAAATAAATATTTCCATAAAATTTTGTTTTGTTTGTGTAAAGGGACCCTAGGGAAACTTACTTTATGAACGCGCCTTGTAATATTGTATTATTAGCACTGTAATAATGAAAAAGTGATTTAGATCTTAAATACATACCCAGTATGATTTCTGGAGCCCTGTAATATCGGCTCTGCAAATATGTATTACACACAGCCTTGCTCACGTGTGATGCACTTCCAAAATCAATCACCTTAACTCGATAAGGCTGCCTTACTGGGTCGACAAGCATTATGTTTTCTGGTTTCAAATCAGCATGTATCAAACCAAGTTGCTAAAATGATGGAAGAAAAGACAATTAATAAATAAATAAATTCTTCATAATACAATATTGAATCTACTAGCATTTATTTCGCAAGCTTTTCTTTCTTTCTAGATTCAATTGAATATTAAAACAAGAAACCGTATTTATCTGAATATAAGCCATACTTTTTTGCCCACATTAAGCCCAGCGAAATATGCCTGTGGCTTAAATTTGCATACTAGTGTTTTTAGGCAATAGTGGTAAAAATGTGTACAATACAGCCGGTTGATCTACTGTGGCTGGTTCCCCTCCTCCAAGCACTGCCACTTATCGATTATCTCAAAACTCTAGGACTACCAATATATTAATCTCAACATCAAAAATACATCGATTTTAATTGAAGCATCATAGAAAATGCGTAAAACTGCATAAGCAAGTGATGTTCATTTTATGATATAGGCTATGTTTTCTGTATTTTGTCATTTTTTATAGCAGTATTACGGAATAGGGTATGTGTGTACTATGAGTTGCTCAGAAGTAAAAATGTCATAACTTAAGAGAATGCAAATTATGGTAATTATAAACTGGTAACTGAAAGTGCAGTTATGAAAAATAGAAAAATCATGCCAAATTCAACAATGAAAGTCCTGTTTTATTTTCCATAAGTTTTATTTAATTATATAATTATTTTAAATAAAATTAGAATTTCATAATTTAAGTCAGCTAAAACTTTCTTTGTCTCATTTCAGGCCTATTTCAGCTAAGAAATGTGTTACTTCAATATTATGGAAATGAGGCAATTTATTTTTCCACTTTGGGGTTAATTTAATTATTTTCCCTTTACTTTAATATTGCTAAAAAAGCAGGTGCAGCTTAAATTCAGAGGCGACTTATATTCGGATAAATACGGTATATTTTAACAGCTTATTTATTATATTTATGAATGTAATATTGATAACATTGAATAATGGATGCACAATAGGTCTGATCCTGAAGTCAATTCATGTACCGTATTTACCCTGTAACACACACTTCTTTTTCACCAGATTTTTATAACAAATAACTAGGGTGTGTCCTTTATGCAAGGGAAAAAATTAGTGAAAGAAACACGTATTAAAAGATGCACAAGCTAACGATCGATAGTGTAAATACCGTTATAGCAGCCGTGACCAAAGTTTGGCTGCGACTGATTTATATATCAACGATAGTGAGTGTTAATCTGATGATTATTATGAATGACAATGGTCTTCGAAACTAGTTCAGGTATTTAAATTAAAATGTGAAGTATACATGCTCGACTCAACTCATTATTATAACCTGGATAGTTTCATCAACAGATGAGAAAAGTACACACATTACACTCGGGCACTGTACATTCTCGTCCAGCAGCTCTGGGACAGTGTTCTTCCACGAACTGAATAACTTTCAGCCCAAAAACTCTCTGTATAACTTGAATATTCCGGTCAGTTCTTATTCATTGTTCAAACACAAGTTTATCAACACCAACTATCTACTGCAGATGTTCTAAGAATACTGCGATGTTAATCAACAATTGTTGAATGTACTGGTATTTTATGAGTTAATTATAACCGATCACGATTACCAGGCCATCCAATCTTACAACTTTAGATATTACTAATATTTTATTTGTTAAAAATGAGATGCGTCTATTACACGGGATTTTTTTTTAACGTGAAAAGTTGGGGTGTGTCCATTATGCGAGGCCATGTAAAGCAGCACATGTGTACATTGTCAGTAATTTAATTTTATAACATATCTTTGGAACAGTAATCAACAGTGAACAAAGTCATGTAAACTCAATCTCAAAGTTGTATCAGGCTTACATCATAAGACTCGTATAATACCATTGGTTACTGGTACCATGAATTCTGGATTTCAAAATCATTTGTAGTAGCATTTCTATGATGTTTTATTATGTAGAAAAACATTTTCCTCGCATCCCAGAATTATGTTGCAAAAATTAAGGCTAAAAATGCTGTTCCTGCTTTATGACATTCCAACAAAAGAATTTTTAATAACTGTCATACCAATACTGATTTTTGGGGCCTATTTCATTGCCTGAACTTTAAAATTAACTCATATTTTTAAAAAAAATCACCATTATTTGATACTTTTCATTAACTATAGGTTAATGAGAATAAGGCAGAACAAGAGATTTAACCATACTGGCCCTGGCAAAGAATATATAGTTTTAATTACTACATAATTTATAATAAAAGCCTAATTATTAGGCCTTGGAACTTCATGCAACTGCATGGTTTTACTGACTGAAAATGTCACTTGCTGACCACAGCAACGAAGTTGTTGTTGATCACCAGGGCCCGGATTCTGATGACCTAAAATTGTTTGAAAAATTACCTATAAAATAACCCTAAAATTGAAAGAAAATGACTTAATAATTATGAAATATGACCTAAAAACTGATATTTTTTATCAAAAATTATTATTGTACACACAAAGTTATAGACTAGTCTGAACATAATTGTAAAAACTGTAAATAACTGCAATGTTGTGAATGTTCTTTTCTAACGGAAATTTATACTGGCACTGGCGAGTCAAAATTCGGCATTTTCTTTTGTGGTTTGACAGAGAATATTGTTGTTTAATTGAGGGTAAACAGTAGTTTGCACTCTCAAATCCAAGCAGGTGCCAAGTCAATCTACTAATAATAGTAATATAATTCAAAATTTTGGCGTTTCTTTGATTCTCATTTCCGACTGAGATATGACAACACTTAACACCGAATTTTTCCTTCTTGCATTAAACAAAGAACACTCAATGTAAATGTAAATACATGGAAATGACTAAATAAGGAAGCAAATGACAAGAAAATGACGAAATAATGACCTAAAAATGAAATAAATGCCCTAAAAATATAAAATTGCATAAAATGACAAAAAAATGACCTAATAAAAATGTATTTCTATAATCTAGAGGTCATTATTAGGATTTATCTACAAGTTGGCAACATCTATGCAGCATCAATAAAAAGATGACATGTCATTAGAATCCGGGCTCTGCTGATCACAGAAACAGAGTTGAAATGAATTAATTTTTATTCTACATATTTCCAGGATTTTCTTCCATAAATGCATATTTTGATGGACAAGGTGTTTCAAAAAGCTTCATCCAATTTCAAAGTGGCACATCTTTGTAAGAAATGAGCATACTGCATTGACATGCATTTTGTAATACATGTAGATATATAAAGTTTTAAATACCCCAACTTGTTATTCTCGTTTCTCCCCTAGGAATTGTGGCAGAGCTATACCACTGTTCTGTTCTCATTTCCCCCCTAAAAATCGTTGCAGAGCTATAGCACTTTGAAACTGGATGAAATTTTCTATAACACATCCACAAACGAAAGCATTCATGCAACTTTTCACATAAATTTTTCTTTGTTAGTGGATAGTCAAGACCATGTTTACTTACCTTGAGTTTAAGAAGAGCTGTTAGTACTTGTTGCAGTATCGGCCTTATGTACTTCAATGGAAGGGGACTGAATTTATTCTGTTTTAGGAAATCATAGAGATTCTGTTCAAGCATTTCAAATACCAAACATGTATGGTTTTTGTGTTGAAAACACTCATATGCTCGCACGAAATTGAATTCATCAGCATTTTCTTGGCTGAGCCTGGACAAAATCGAGACCTGTGACAAAACAATTATTAAATATTAATCATAATGTAATATTATCTAAAACTTCACTTCACAATAACTTGCTCATTTGTTTTTAGGGAGTAAGCTCATGTTAAAATTTTGTGTCTGCTTAATAGGCTGAAAACACATTAAAAACTTAGGCAATTTAATTTAATTTATGGATGTATACAGCAAAAAATTGGTGTATATAAAAGGTTTAACCCTTTGCAAGCGAAATTTAATACGGTGAATGAAGCTTAATGCAATGCCGTATTCTAGAAACCAATTATCTTTAAAAACACATCATACTCGAAGTATGTTGAACTCACCTCGATTTGTCCTTGGCGTGCATATGATGGATGATTTTTTAGTATTTTGATTGCCACAATTTCATTCGTGCCTTTCTTCCAACATTTGACCACCTGAAAAAAATGATAAAATGAAATGGTTTTTTTCTAAATTTATGGAGGTGGTACTGTATATCCCTAGAAAGTTTTAAAAAATATATTCTTGCAAAACATACCCTATTATTAATGAACAGAGATCTGTTTCAAAATCTTGCACTGTGAAACCATAGGGTTAGGATAAAAAAGTTCAACACAGTACCTTCTTTCATCATGTAACAAACTGAATTGCTTGATGCTGCACAATAAATCAACCAAACTGATATTCTCAGGTTTCTGAATTTTCTTTTACAATTGAAATGGGACTCCACATGTATTTGAATTTGTGAGAACTCTTGCCTGTGGTGGTGTCTGGTGCTATTTTCGGTACTTGTGGGTATGCTGGTAAATGAGGTCGGCTTAGCTTACCGACAACACTAATGAATTTTTTCTAATCTAACAAGGGAACTGTAAGGGTTGTCAAGTCGAAACTTACCCTCAAATTTTGCATATCGAATGGTCTTCATTATAGATGGACAGATGCAAAATATTAGCTGCTCGTATGAACTGTTAAGTGGGTGGAAAAGTTTTTATTGTACCATAAACGAATGGCAGGCACTTATAGGGCTCGCTTGAGTAGCCCGCATGCTGGGAAGTGGGTACATACTCAACAGCGTGGTGTGAGTACATCTTTACTCGTTGAATGTAATAGATGACTTTTAGATGATCACTATTTACCATTTCCACATTTTGAAACTATTTAAACCTTTAGACATGGAGGGGTTATATATCAATGTGTGGGTGTTATAGGCTAGATGTGTGACAACTCAATTTGCGTAATTAAAACAAAGATGCTTTGCCATGCACAGGGAACCACAACATTAATGCTTCAATCAACCTGTTACGAATGTCGACATTTATTGTCTATACAAAACTCTTTGGGTGTTAAGAACTCACCTTAACATCTGTGCTTGTCTTATGCCCAAGTAAAATGAAATATAATTATACCAATTTATACAGCACACGAGATTCACTTTACTAATCCTAAACACTTAAACAGATACTAATTATTTCAGGAGACCACTGGAATACAAACATCTGTATGAGAGGAAGGTATTATTCATTATTATAATATTATTCGCTCCATAATGAGACAGAAATGGAGAGATAAGGTAAACTACACATAGGCCTACATGGAAAGCAGCTGTGACTGTGACAGCTGATGCTTGATGCACTGGGTAGGGAAGGATCGAGTTGCTACCCTCTCCCACCAATTGTGTGAGGTTACTCAATATTTCGAATTAGCAAGATCGGAAATTAATTTTCACCCACTAAAAGTTCATATGAGCAGCTAATTTTTTGCATGTGTCTATCTGTAATGAAGACCTATCAATATACAAAATCTGAGGGTAGGTTTTGACATGACAACCTGTATGGTTCCCTTGTAAAGGGTTATTTTCAGAACAACTAGAATGCTGCAAGGGGAGGGGGAATGCGCAATTATAATCGGGCGAATACAATAACATGCAATAAACTTGTGCAAAATATTATGCAAAAAAAGCAAAAACACAACAGAATTACGAGGAAAAGAATTACTTGTGAAATTTTGGGGAACTCTGCGATCCCAAAACCAATTATTTTAGTATTTACAATAGTCTAAGATACCTGGTTTTCTAAAACTTTTTGTGGTCCTATGGCAGACTGGGCTGGAGAAAGCATTAGGGCATTGCATATTGAATGAGGGTGCAGATAGTGGAGACATTCTAATGGATCGGTTGTAAATTTCTGTATAATATTCAGTCCCGATTTTTGGCAAATGTTGTATACTAGCCTCTTGTGAAAACATGCATATCCTTTTGCTTTCAAGTTAGGCTATACGTGCCAATGATGAATAAATGTTTTTTAAATGATTAAAGCTTTCTATTGTACCTAGATCCTCAGCAAACTGACCACTTCCCATTCATTTTTGGTCTGGAATTGAAAGTGAAGCAACAGATTGTTGTTTGAGGTGGTGAGAAGTGTGGTAAGTTCAGTAGTAAAAAGAATCGAAGTTCAGAAATGGCGCAGGAAAATGAGAGATTATTTTCATTAAGGTACACTGTATTGCTAATCAAATCTATTAAACTTTTTCCCAAGTTTTAATGTGTTATTTTGTACATATTCAATAGTCCAACAAATTGAAAATACAAACTACCCTCAGTCCCAATTAGTTTAGATAACTGATGTTCCACTGTACTGCCATCTAGACAATTTTATTAGTTTTGTTAAACTTTTTCTGTAATCATTTCAAGTGACTACGGAATTAAACACTATAACGAAAAAGGGCTTCCTCCAGCAGGCATGCATAGAGTGGTGTGGAAATGCTAGCAAATGATCCAGCAAGTGACCTAAAATATTTGTCTAATGACTGTGAACCCAATTAATAATCTGAAAATGGTAGTGAAGGAAATGGGAGCAAGGAGACTGCAGAAAATGCGATGACAAATGGAAAACCTACAAAGTGAGTTTAAAATAATCATGTCTATAATACAGTAATCACAAACTGGGTGGAAATCAGAAATAAACTCAAGGAATTTTATGCTATTTTATCACCACTCCCCCCCTCCCCACAGAATTTGTTACAGAAGCAAAGAAGTATCTGATAAATATGTTATAGCAGGAGCTTGCCAATGCAAAGTAATTTTATTTTTTTGGCATGGTTGGAAAGAAATAGAACCATCAAGGATTTTGTACAGAAGTTTAATCTTAATATTCCAGAAGCCCAGCTGATACAGTATATCTTTATGACTTACTATTTTAAAACACAGTAGGCCTACTAATCTAATAATATAGGAATAAAAATGTTTAAAAAAAATAACTTTAACAAATTAGTGCTAATACAAAATACAAGAAAACAACTTACTTGGCCAAATGTTCCCCTTCCCAAGTATTCCAGCACCTCATACTGGGTTGTCATGGAATACAGGACTTCATGTTGGACCAGCTGGTAGTCTCCTTCGGCACTGGAAGTGCCCTGCGGCGCAGGGCCAGCCGCTGTTTTGCTATGAGACGTCGTGATTGCCGTGTTTGCTTCCCCACCAGTATTTTCTGTACCTCCACTCCCAACATTGGTCTCCCTCTCACAGGATTTTCTCTATTCAGGAAGAAAGCTATTTATAGCATCACTCCACATATATAATGCAGTATGTTAAGCAGAACTCATGAATATTATTCAATTCTGATTTGATTTTCATGAGATGTTACAAAGAGTAGAAGCCAAGATATTGTTAAACATCGTAGACCACAAAAAAAAGTAGGCTGTTTTATTTATCTTTGGAAGCTTTAATAAATCACCTTACACAAATGCAAATTCTCTCTATTAACGTAGCCCATTTAAAACAGAACATCTGAAACCTTTTTACACCACCAAAAAATTGACTTTAAAATGTTAATTACTGATAAATGATAATTATTTTTAAAATTACTTATAAAAATCAGGTAAACTGCTATAACAAAGTGCCAGAATGCTTTTGTATAATCAGTGATAATTGCAATTATGATGCAGAAAATAAGTTTTTTTTGTAACCTATCTCCTAGTTAAACTCCAGGTCATGTGGAAGAACAAAGATCTAAAGTTTGATACTTAACCTTAATTCATACTCGTCTACTACCCGCGCGCCACTTCTTGAGCGCTGGATTTACGGGGAAGTGAGGGTCGGGGGGAAGTGAGGGTCGGGGGGAACAGAACATAGCTATTCCGCCAGTCTTTCTGCAGTGTTGTCTACCAAAGAAATAATGTTTCAGCAGAATCGCGCGTATGGTATTTTATGTAGTGACTTTAATATACAACGATTTTAATGCAGTCCAATAATATAACGTGGTGACGGTATTGCGCAACAATTAATTACACGTCATAAGCCTTTGGTTATCAAATAAGTCATCAAATAAGAATATTATGTAGGGTATAATATAGGCTCAATATTTTTGCACTGGATGACTAATTTTTTAAGCATAAAGAAGAGTCTTAGCAGAACATGCTTCACCATTTCGTGTTTTAAAACGTAAGAGAGGTAAGGCATCTAAAAGTGGAGAAAGCTATAGGCCTAATTTTAAACGTATTTAATACAAATTGTGAAAAGTTCGCTCAACGTTCAGTCCATGAAATTGACATCAGAGTTCACGGGATCGTCAGAAATTAGCACATACGGAATTCTTAAAGAGGTGAGGAAAGTGTTGGATGTACAATGAAGTGTTTGTGAAATCAGCACTTTGAAAGATTGTATTTTTTCCCATAACTCGATGCGTCAGAAAATATGTCAATAAATAAATAAGAATCCTGAGACAGAATGAAAGCTTAGTATTGAAGCCACTAGATGTCAGGGTGTATAGCGTACTTCGTGTTTCAATGTTGTCAGCTTTACCCACGAAGTTGAACGAAACCTACCGAATGAGGACTAGGGACCCGAGCGCTCAAGAAATCGCGCGCGGGTAGTACACTGAAATAAGAAATTGTTAAAATATGCCAACATTTTACAAAATGCACTGGCAAAGAACTCCGCTTAATGTACATAGGCCTAATTATTTCACAGTAATATACCTTCTGTATATAACAGTACTCTCACGTAGTACTCATTTCAATTTGATCAACGAAATAAACAAACATCTGACTGCATTGGAGTCAAGGCCCTCAATGATTAAGGAACGTGGCATTGTAGTATAATAGAGATTTCCCATCTAAAAAGCATGTGACCTTTAATTAGATGTTACCCTGGTACCAGTCAACCGATTTGGTCAAAAATAAATAGGCTTCTTGCCATGGACATTATAAATGTGTATACCAAGTTTCATGAAAATTCGATAAAGCGTATTTGAGTTATCGCATGTACAGACATACGGATGGATGGATAGACGTTTTCCCTTCCTGTACCCAATCTTATAAAGTACCATACTGGCATTTAATAATCAGTAGTGGAAACTTTTTGTGCACGTTTGTAGAGTGATAGAAAAAGCAATGTATTATTTATCACAAATTCAGTTTTTGCATACTACAGGATACAAAAGAATCAAATTAACCTAGCTTAATATAAATGCCAACCTGAAAATAAACTTACTTTTTGTCCACAACGCTGGTACGTATCTAGTAACTTTATTGTAGATGCTCTAATGAACTGCTGTGGCATACCAGTCGGGCTTTTATGGTGAGCATTGCTGCTGTTGAGGATTTTGTATGAATGTCTGTTACCAGAAAATGTATTCAACACTGTAGAATACTGGACATCTCCATTAGCAAGTTCTTCCAACTTTCTCCTTTTATTATTTGATTGTAATTGAATTCCACTGCTCTGAGACACACTGCTGGTCTGGGAGGACGGCCCGAACATGTCATTAGTGCTCTGAAATCAGTAATGAACCCTTATGTTAAAACAAAATAATTCACAAGGCATCTCATTGCAAACAGATAATGTAGAAAGTTTGAGTACGGAAATATACACACTAACTTCACTATTAGGTACATTTACCCAGAATGATCATTTCAATGGATATCCCAATGATCATCAGCTGATTCAGACTGTCCATCTGGTGGCGGGTGGATGAACTTGTTGATCATCAGCTGATTCAGACTGTTCATCTGGTGGCAGGAAGTCTGAATCAGCTGATGATGGGGATACCCATTGAAATGATCATTCAGGGTAAATATACCTATACGAGCTACGAAACAAGAATGCAGACCAATCAGCGTGCAGAGGTGATATTGGTTGCCACATAGTGCACCCGGTAGAAAGAGAGCGCTCAGGAGAGCTAGAAAGAGAGGGCAAATACGCGTGCGTTGTTATAGCAGTCATGTGTAGTGATACGAGCCAGATCAGCAGTTTACACATGGTATTTACAATAAACAAAATTTGTATAATGTAAGCAGTAATGGTCCATTGCTGCTACTTCTCATGTGTAGTCCAGAGTTCGATCCCTAGAAAAAAATATTCCATTTCAATGTTCATCGGATCAGGGGCTGAATCCATATCTCGGTCGAGTGACCCTCAAAAAAGAAGCATGTCCATGCCCTGACAGCGTATCCGCAGGTCTGGGTTCGATTCCTGGTACTTCCTGGAATCTTTGTGAGGTAAGGGAGTCTGGACACCAACTGAGGAGCTACCTGATAAAGAAGTAGCGACTCAGGTACAGAAAGCCATCAATAACGGCCATCTGCCTATGACAGATGATGCAGCGGTCGAATGGTAGGTCAAGTCCCACAAGGGAGATAAGTTTATCACTAAATAATACCTATCAAGGGTGGTCAAGATTATTTAAATGTGGTTTAAAGCAGTCTTTTTATTATTTAAAGTGCAATATAAAAATACAAATTTGAGGCAAGTGCTTAGGTTGGCCGAAACAAACAGAACAGCTGAAATGGGTTTTCCCAAGTATGCCAAAATGTTACTGGCATAGGCGTACCGAGGGGGGGGTTTTGGGGGTTTGAACCCCCCCCCCATTGATTAAAAAAACGAAAATTGTATAATTTGTTTAAGTCTGCCCATAAATTACTTAATACAAGTATAAAGCGTGGGAAGCTTAAAACTCGTTATTTTGCGTCTTAATTTTTAAAATTTTCCTGGGGAGGTCCCCCGGAAGCATAAAACTCGTTATTTTGCACCTTAATTTTTAAAATTTTCCGGGGGTAATCCCCGGAAGCTTAAAACTCGTTATTTTGCATCTTAATTTTTTAAATTTTCCGGGGGAGGACCCCCGGACCCCCCTCTTCCTGGGGGGTATTCCATACCCTCCAGATGTTATAACCCCCCCCATATGGTCGGCCTGGTTACGCCTATGGTTACTGGTACTGGTACTTTGTAATGAAACAGGTAAACACACAAAATAGATTTCATTACGGATGAACCGGATATAGCCCTATGATAGAAATGTATAATAAATTAATAACTAATTAATTCCCTTGTATAATATCAATTTAATTTTAGTTTACAAAGATTTATTTGCATTTAGCCATATTATTACTGTGTACTGTTTTTTTTACCTTCTTTCACTATTTGCGAAACGGTGCGGACACTTACGTTACAGGCTCTGGCTGTTAATTCCTGCACTTTTGAAAAGTTTGTTTTAGCACGTATTTCGTCATCCGACAACTCTTTAAACAACCTATGCACATCGTAGACCATGCCTCTAGCTTGCTTGTGTATTACTCTCCCCCTTTTCCCCCTGTCTTGTTCTCCGCTGGTGTTAGGTTTACTAAGAGACATTGTTAATAATTTATTATGCAACTTGCACTACTTAATAATTATAATTACCTATGAATCTAATAAGATATTACACGCACTACTATTTACACTAACTTCTAAAATACCGAGTAAGATAGTCTACTTTCACAGACGCACTGATTAAAATCTATGCGTATGGTTATAATACAGTCAAATATGATTACATACTGAAGCCTCATTCATGACCAGGAACATGTATAATCATGAAATTTTGGTTTGGATAATTATTTAGGGGGACAGTCAGCATTTTTATTGCTTTACCAGCATTGTTTATTCTCGGCGCAATAACTCGAGAACTACTGGGGCTAGAAACTTGGCTCTTAGACAGTCGCATTAAAAACGTTATCCCCTTTAAGAATATGCAAACACAAATTCCCTATTTGCAATATTTTCCATGGGCGCAATGAAATAGTGAACATGAAATCTCGTAGCGGGCTGAAGCGGCACGCCAACTGGGCAACACTGCCTTGTTGTCATAGGCTACACACTTTGGCACGAGTGTGGGAGGCGCTGCCCGAAATGCGTTCTTGTTTCGTAGCTCGTATAATAGTGAAGTTAGTGGTATATTTCCGCACTCAAACTTTCTACAGATGGTAACACTTCACTGTGCTATTTCTAGTAATATTAATAGAAATAACATTCCCTTTAACACTTGGAGGACAGCTGTTTAACTACCTATGTATGCAAGGAAAATAAGTCATTTCTGTATTTTCTCAGACTGCCAGTGTTAAAAAATATAGGATATTACGTATGCTCAAAAAATTAATACAGAATATGAAAGAGCACACTTCAATGATAATTTTCGTACATAATGTAGACAACAGACTGGTTATAAATTAATGTCTTCTGTCATCTAAAATCTTCTGACTTCTTTTTTTAAGTAATCTAGAAATTGAGTCTAGAAATTGAGTCAAACAAAGCTAAAACATTCTATGAACGCAGCAGGAGGTGTTTGTGCAGAAATAAGAGAAATAGTGAGGATTGTAAAAACAGCAATTTCGTGTTTTTCATTACAGTGAGAAAGGAATGGTAACACAGATTCGAAAATTTATCATGGACATGCCAACTCCTTCCTTTGCGTGTATGTATTTTCAGTTTCATATTATACCTCTAGTAAGAAGAAAAACTTAATGGTTGACATTTTTTCCTTATTTATGAAGGACGTGGCAGTTTCAGGGTAAGTTCTTCTCTACTTAATGTGGTCATGCACCTTCCCATTCTGTATGTTGTCTTCAGTTTCTTATCATAGCCTATAACTGCTAATTGCAACTGCTTAAGGATTTGACAAGCTTTCCTTTCTCTATATGCCTGGACATGATGGCTTCTTCTTCTATACAGTATATGTTTTCAGTTCTTATTACATGGAAACAAGCAATTTCTTGATCTGTTTAAATCCGGTATCTTATTAATTTATTATGCAATGGTCTGACTGAATTGCCAGATGGTATAAAAATCTAAACATTTTTAAATTAATAAGTTTGTATGAATGTGGTAAAGCCTACAATGGTCAAACATCATGCACAATAGAGCAATTGTGGACCATACCAACTCAGGATATACCACGCCAAAGGATATACTTCAAGGACACTACAGTTCTCGCTAAGACGTGCTATTGGGATCAGCTGACTAGAGAATCTATATCAATAAAGCTAGAGGAATATCAATAAAGCTAGAGGAATCTCAATAGAGATGGGGATTTCATCATCAATCAGGACTGGAACAAATGAAAGTCAGAAAGAATAGTTTGGCCCTTAAAAGGGCCGGGAATAGAACGGCTGTTCTAACATCGGATAATGCTGAACTTCTCACCTGAAGGATTTCTACATTTGATACGAGTACACCAGGAAAAAACACAAATCATAGGTAGCCTAGGTACATTGTTAAAATCTATTCTTGAAACTGGTTTTGTCCCTTGTTGGACCAAGAAAAATATAATCAGCTTATTGTATATAGGCTTTATGATAACCATGCTGGAAACATTACCTACCATGTCTAATTCACTGCATTACTTACTGTGTTTGAATAATTAACAGAAGTAAATATAGTACAGCCATTTCATAAAATACGGGATTTTTCCCTCAAAGAGAGAAGTTATAAAATGATTGTAATTGGGTGGTCAAAAATAAGTTCAAAACCTCAAATTCTCTGAATTTTAAGGACTTAGGTGCATTTGAAGTGGTTTCATGTGTAAAATCTGTCGATTTACTTATTTATTGCGTTGAGTTACTTTTTTTTGCCATTTTTAGCATGATTTTAACACTCTTTAATACCAAGTAGTCAAGAGTAATCGGCTATGTCCATTTTCATTTGAGAAAATATACATCTTAAGGTACAATTTGGTATAAGATTAACTTAAAAAAATGTGTGGTTAATTACTATGTAAAATAACAAACAAGGGAATTTTTGTCCCACCCGTAACAGTGATAGTTTTGTTAAATTATTATTGATGAGTTAAATAAATGTTCTGACAACCTGGAAACAGTTTATAATTTGTATTGAATCCCTCATACCTTCATTAATAACAACATAAAGACCCTAACAGTAATAGCAGAACAGAAAATGAGCTTTTGTTTTGCATCATTAAAATCAGTGTCCAAATCATGTCCCACCCGTAACAGATTTTGAAAAACAAATTTAAAATATTTAAAATAAGTTTTAAGTAATGCTCTGCATGCAGTGTGGAGGAGAAGGCATTGTACATTTTACAGAATGTGAAGAACCAATTCTAGTTTATTATTTATGATATGTAATAAACAAAAATAATTTATATAATTTGCTAGAATGTCCCACCCGTATTTATGAAATGGCTGAGTACTTACTTTACTTTTTTTATAATTCTGAGTAAGACATGAGTAAGCTTTCTGTAAATATTTTGTACATTTGGGAATTGCTATTTTTCATATCATTTCAAAGAATGAAATAGAATGTGAATATTTTGTAAGCCTATATGCAAAAACATTTTGTTAAAATGTATTTGAGAGCATATTTGTGTAGTTTGGGAAATACAAAAAAACAGTAGAGGTAACACTTTACGTGACATTTCAGTAATAAACAATGAAACCAGTAGGCTTATGAGTTATTCTTATTGCACTTAATTTCTTGTCCTCTTTCCAATATCAATGTTACCTAATGGAAAAATTGTTTTTCCCTAATTTATTATGGCAATTTTCTTTAACTTGGAACATCTGATAAAATGTCAAATTTTATACTCATAAAACCACCAAAATTTAGCATGTAACAGAAACCAATGCATAATAATAATAATAATAATAATAGAAGAAGAAACTAAGCTTTTCAATGTTGTTCCAGTATATTTCACCAGTGGATGTGAAATTTACGATAGAAAATTATGAAATCAGTCTTCCATTTAAGTTCTCATACTGGTTAATAGTTTCTCACTGCTTTGTATACAGTTTTTTGGTGTCTTATTAGCGAGAAAAATGGCAGCTGAGCGCAAGGCTAGGCTTCACCACTGAAATCCCCATCACTGGCAGTGCTTAAAACACAATCTACAGAATTAGCATAGTCAGGATGATCTTTCACACTTTTTTCTGCCGCTTAATGTCAGTTTCATCTTATCTCTGTTTATCACTTGAGAAAGATATAGAGAAACCAATGAGATATAGAGAAACATGCTAGTATCGACCATAGATGCATGGTGCCTCAGTGGATTAATGGTGTGTTTCCACAGACCTAATGCTATGTTAAAATGAGTAAAATAAAATTTTCTTTATTAGTACCGGTACCTCATCAAGGTTTCTTGGTATCCTCCCTTCTGATGTTAGGACTCCCAGGAGGCATTTGATATTATCCAAATAATGTAGTGGATGAATCTTTATTTACTTATTGATTTGTGAATTATATATTGAGTATGTGGGTGCCACTTCTTAAAGACTTTTTTCCCAAGAACTGCATCTACCTGCTGCCACCCTAATCCTCTTCGACCTGTCAATCAGTGAATAGAAAGGTAAATAGGCATATTCACTCTTGTCTGCAGTCCAGTACCACAACACATTTACTTCACTTGAGAAGTGGTGAGTGACAGCAGCAACGCTGGATAACCCACAAAATTAGTGTCCCACGCAAGAGTTGGCCTATGACGCAGGTTTCTGAGAGCACTAGGGTAAAATATCTACACAAATAAAGCCATGATCGGTGTAATGATTCAAGTTCTCATATTTACAGTTAAAATTACAATGAAAATAACCATGTACCTCATCACAAGAGATGTTGGAAATGTTCTCCTCTTGCATCCACATAATATTGGCACCTTATTAGGAAATTTTCTTTCACGCGCGTAAGTTCAGCTTCTGAGACAGAGTTCATTTCTCTTGTGATAGGCCTATGTGATATTGTCTTTAAGTTCTTCTAACAGTATGTGAATATTATTTATGGAGAAACTTGAAAAGTAAAGTGTATAGGCCAACTTCCCGTACATTACAAAGGAAACGGGTGAAATATCTACGCTAATAAAGCCCGCTGATGGTGTAATGGTTCAGGTTCTCACAAAGAAAAACACATGTGATTTATCTGCATGTGTCAAGTGTACATTTGTTGTTAGAATGCCACGACATAGGCCTACGTATACAATAGAACAAAGTATATTTATGTACGATTCGTATTTGATTAAATCATCTTGCAAGGACGGAAGACGTCGGTTGTTAGCAAAATTCCCAGGTGTACGTCCTCCAAGCAGAGAAACCGTGCGAAAACTTGTAAGTAAACTTCGGGAAACTGGTTCGATTCTCGATAGGAAACGAGGGACCAAGTGGTGCGTACTTACTGAAGAGAAATTAGATCAAACCCCCATGCATTAGAAGAACTTAAAGACAATATCAGAAGAGAAATTAATTCTATCTCGGAAACTGAACTTACGCGCGTGAAAGAAAATTTCTTAAAAAGGTTCCAGTGTTGTGTGGATGCAAGAGGAGAAAATTTCCAACATCTCTTATGATGAGGTACGTGGTTATTTTCATTGTAATTCCAACTGTAAATGTGAGAACCTGAATCATAACGCCATTAGCGGCTTTATTAGCGTAGATATTTCACCCGCTCGCTCGGGAGTTAGAGCTGTAGTCGGCGCGACGCAGAAACCCGCATGATTGGCCAACTCTTGCATGGGACACACTGTATATGTAAAAGAGTTGTGTATCTGTTTGTCCTTTATACAAATCAGTTTTATTCCAATCTCGATTAAATTTTGCACATTTAGCATTCAAAACAAGAGGAAAAGAACTGTCTACAGTTCATTTTTCAAGAAACAATCATTTTGCCCCTTTCATTGCCCTTAATATCACATAACATAATGCTTATAGTGGTTGCTATGTGTGAACACGTGAAATTTGAATAAAAATTTAGGCCTACCTAGTATTTGTTTTATAACAACGCACACTAATCTAAAAGCCATCTTTCTAAATAGTCAGTGAGTGACATCTACTGACCAAATTAGAGACTGCATGCATAATAAGCTAGCATGTAATTTAAATAGAATATTTTAGTATCAAACTCACATAGGCTGTGGTGGTGTAATGGATAGCGTCCTGGACTGGAAATTCAAACATCGTAGCTTCGCCCACTTCTCTTCTAAGGTACCGATAAGTAAATAATTAGATAAATGTATGAGTGTCAAAAGTGGTGAAACAGAGAAGATGGAGACAGAGAAAAGAAAGATGGTAGGAGGATAGAGAAGGTGAAGTAAAAATAGGGGATGTAGAGAGAAGAGGAGAAAAAATATTTATTTAGTTCACTTAATTAAATGATATTGTTCCTGAAATTCTGGCAATAGTAATTTACCAGACTTCAATTCTAGAAAATGTTTAAATCAATGCTCAGAGCCTCTCGACAGCTCTAGCTCATGCTAATTCCTCAAGTGAAAGGAAATTCCAATCCAGTCTTATCCTTTGCAACTTGGGGGGGGGGGGGGGGGGGGGACAGTGGTACTTAAAAACTCAGACAAGCAAACCTAGTTTTCTTGCGTAAATTTGTTTTCTGGGAGTACATATTCTTAACACAAGTATATTTAAAAAAAAAAAATCAAATTTAATACAGTAGGCTACATATTACCACAGAGAGGTACTGTCAGCATGAACAAGTCGAAAGAATATTCATATTTAGGCTAATTGAAAGTATTTGGAAATATCCGGAAGTTATTGGTAAAATTTTAAAGCAAAGAGTTTGAATTTTTTACTTTACAAAACATTGCTAGGCTTCTCACTATACTAGTCTTAATAAGTTAAATAAGTCGTAACCTTCTAACTGCTGTGGCCGTTACTAATAGGAGAATTTGCTTAAATGTCCCCATATAGAATCAACAATCATAAAATATAAGAATAATGCTTTACCAGTAAGTTAAAATGTCCAGAACATTATCCTTGTATTAGAAACATCACTCATAAAACAACACAGCTATTTTGTTGAAATTATCCTGAGTAATTTATTCTGCCGCTACAATGACAGCTACAGTGAGTCCCATGCAATAGTTGGCCAATGACACGGGTTTCTGCGTTGCGGCGGGTACAGCTTCAACTCCCAAGCGATTGGGTGAAATATCTAAGCAAATAAAGCCGCGATCGGTGTAATGATTCAGGTTCTCACATTTACAGTTAAAATAACAATGAAAATAACCACGTACCTCATCGCAAGAGATTGCATCCACACAATAATGGTACCTTTTTAATTTCTTTTGTGATACTGTCTTTAAGTTCTTCTAACAGTATGTGAATATTACTTATGGGGAAATTTGAAAAATAACAAGTCCCTGTTTCATAGAACTTTTACATTCATATTATTACCGGTAGCAGTGGCATTGGAACCTAAATACAACAACTTGTTCTAGGAACAGATTTTGGGAAACAATGAGATCTTCTTGCCCAAGGAGACGAGGCGCAAAGCAACAAGCAGGAGGAGGGAGTTATCCAAATATCCTGCTTGACTGTGCTACCCGGGCAAATATCTAGGGAAGAATCTGGGAAAGGAAGCCAACAAGAGCTTTTTCTACCAAAGGGGCAGCACAATAAGCCTGTTAGGCTGACGTGCGGGAGGTCTCTAAACTCTCTTAAAGCCCCCCCCCCCCCCGTTATCTTATCTTAGCTTACCGGTAGCAAATACATAATAATATTAGTTAATATTATTAGTTTTCAGTTTCATATTGGCTAATATTATCAGTTATGAGTCCATGACCTTAAAATATTACGTGTTATTAAAATTATTAGTACGGTAAACTGTTTCATAAACTGCAAAAGTGATAAAATTTACTTATAATATTTGAAGTTTTTCTATGAGTATTTGGACTAATAAGTTATTCTTCAGTCGTCATGATACAGATTTTGTGACTGTAAAATTATGAAATAAATCAATTTAATTCAATTATCTATTAAGAAAATGTCTACATTTGCCTTCACAGAAATTTTAGTCATAAGATTTTAGAATTTGAGGTTAGGTTTTGGTACGTAAGCGTACCACTATCTTGAATAAGGGCCTGGTACTTTATTGATTTTCAGAGCTAGTTATTGAAATCCATACAAAAAAAAAGCGGCTTATCAAAAAGCAAACAGAAAAGAACCATACACTGTGAAGGTAATAGTTGAAAAAAGACGTCATCAAATGATTATGTAAATAATGAGATTTGTTACCGGTATATTTATGAAGGTACAGAGTATGCTGCGCTGCTTTGAAGCCATACAGAAAAGAATAAGAAGGAACAAACAAAAAAAATCCAGACATAGGCTAACCCCCAAATCAATGAGCTGACTAATAAACAATTAATATTGGCGAACAAATTTTATGAGTAGTGTACATATCTCTGACCGCCGGCATGGTCTTGTGGTTAGCATCGCTGACTACAGATTCATTGGCCCGGATTCGATCCCCGGTACCTCCTCAGATTTTTTTGAGTTAGGGAGGTCTGGTAGGGGTGCACTCAGCCTCGTGATTCAAATTGAGGAGCTACATGATAGAGAAGTAGTGGCTCTGGTCACGGAAACCACCATTAACAACCTTGGGTGTCGGCATGCTGACCACATGCCCCCAATCCTGCCATCTGCCTATGGTAGATGATGCAGCAGTCGGGTGGTAGGCCTTGTCCCTTCATGAATGTAGCGCCATGGAGTTTAGTTTAGTACATTATCTTTATGAAATAAAATTTTGTTAACTAATAGATCAAGAATGATCGGAACTGGGCACCATGGAATTATGATAAATAATTGACCATGGCATTAAGAAAAATAATTGAATGAGCTGAAACTATTGCAGTTTACATTTATTTACACCTGCTTGCTGTGTTGCCAAAACATGCTTTGTCGGAGGTCTCCATCCCATTTTCTGTGTGGCCAGGCCAAATGTTGATCAAAATAAACAAAAAGTACAAGAAACAAGCCCTCTGCCTTCTAGCTTGGTACAGAGTAAATTACAAAATACTGAGATAGATTCAATTCAAATTTCTATTACAACACATTCAAATATCTTTTAGCCTATATTCCATAACAATTTTAACTTTCACTACACATAGGCCTATTACACAATACATTATTATGCACAGTGGCTAATTACGTAAAAATGAAATTGGCCTTTACGACGAGGGTAAATTTCTGGTTGCAAGATCACCATAGAATTTTGAGGTGGGCGACAAGATTTATTTTTGAAAAACTGCTTTTTTATTTAGTTTTATTATTTTGGTTTCAGCAATTATTTTCACAATTTGGGAAAGGCGTGTGTTTATGAAGGCATTCATTATAACTAGACTTCGGATTTTAGGTAAAAACCTATTTTAATCATTATCCTCTAAAGTTCAAAATAAGTTATTTTTTGTTATAAATTCTAGCATTTATTTTTAGTTCGTACTAAAATTTTAGCTTGGAATGGGCAGTACATGACACATTTGTGATGTGGTTAAATAGTAAGGAATGTTTCGTCTTCAGTAGAAAAATTCCTAGGAATTCCCATGAAAATGTAGTGCTTTTCTCCCAACTCCCACATCCAGTATAAAAAAAAAAAGTTGTTTTCTGAATTATTAAGGGATAGAAGGGGTTGAATATGCTAACGTGCATAGCTTCTGGGCAGGGTTGATAAAAAACATGTTTTTTTAAAAAGAAAAAAAAAAACGTTTTTTTTTTGTTTAAAACGTTTTATATGTGAACAACAATGTTGGTTGTTTTAAACGTGTTTTTTTAACGTTTTTTATGTTTACAACAATGTTGTTTGTTTAAAAAAAGTTTAAATTGTTCATTTTGATTAAATCAACCATTTTAATGTATAGGGCCTATTATATACATATACATATATATATATATATATATATATATATATATATATATATATATATATATATGTAGCCTATATATATGTATATATATATATATGTAGCCTATATATATATATATATATATATATATATATATATATATATACAGTTGAAATGTTTAAAACATTTTAAACAATTTGTTTTAAACATTTTTTAGCATATGTTTATAACACTTTTTAATTGGGTGTTAAATTTAATTATGCAGACAATTTACATTTTGTCAATCCAGTGACACCCTGTGCTAAGATGTTCAAGATTTACGAGTCGTAGACTTAATAGTATTTGAAAATACATTTTGTACCAGTATTATTTGTTTATGACTTAATAGTTCATGATTAATAAAAAAATAATACAAACTACTGTTTAATTACTGCCTTTACTGCTCAACTGATGATTGACTTTCACCATGTTTTACGTGGTCTTAGCCGCCTTACATTATCAAACTTACAAGGGATATCCTACTACAGTGTTGCCAAATTGACACATTCAATATTTAATATTAATAATCTCTTTCTTTAAAAAGGAAGACCGCAAAATAGATGGTAGGATGAAGTCAGAAAAAATTGAAATCAATTACTCGAAATCAGAAACTGGAAGCTGGCGACAGAGGATAGAGAAGTCTGGAGGAAAAGGATACATAAGACATCACCTCACATGATTTTCTGGTATTCTGGCCCTAGTTTTTTGTTTGTTTTCTGTTTACAACACTAACAGGGTGTCACTGACTTGACAAAATGTAAATTGTCTTCATAATTAAATATAACACACAATTAAAAAATGCAAGATCGGCCGCTGGCGTGGTCTTGTGGTTAGTGTCGCTGATTACAGATCCGTCTGCCCGGGTTCGATCCCCGGTACCTCCTCGGATTTTTCTGAGGTAGGGAGGTCTGGTAGGGGTGCGCTCAGCCTCATGATTCAAATTGAGGAGCTACTTGATAGAGAAGTAGCGGCTCCGGTCATGGAAACCACCATTAACGGCCGTGGGTGTCGGTATGCTGACCACATGCCCCCAATCCTGCCATCTGCCTACAGGTAGATGACGCAGCAGTCGGGTGGTAGGCCTTGTTCCTTCAGGGATGTCGCGCCACGTAGTTAGTTAGACATGCAAGATCATCACCCCGTCATACACCATTCTTTGCTTCCAAAGGTTCGGAAAAACAGGACTGAACTCTAGTTAGGCATCGTGCCTTATCCATCCTAATTTTCACCATACTGATTAGTTTTATAGAGTTTCCAAATTCTTCCACTGCCAGAAAAAAGCATTTTTCGATTTATGCTGTCTTATGTAGCCTTAAAATCTATGAGCAGAGGATGTATTCCAACTTGATACTCAACGGTTTTCTCCAAAATTTTGTTAATGGTGAAGATCTGATTAACCATAGAATTCCCTGGTCAGAATCCATACTGATATGCACCTATGATCTTTTCAATGTGTTCTAAAGGATGTGGTGAGCATTGGAAAGCACTTTGTATGTTACATTTAGAAGTAATTTTCAAACACTTGGTGTTTCAAAATAATATTTTGAAAAGGGGCATTAAAATAAAAATTGAAGGCTTCATTTTACAACTATTAATATGTATTATTAGCTTGGGTTGTTCCATGTCAAGGGACCCTATCTAATTAAAAATGACATTTAAATAATCACCAGTAGTCTAAATGAACTTTGTATCCTGGCACAAACTAAGTGAGAAATGTTGTCACACCTGCAACCAAATAAGGCCTGAGCCAATTTGTTTCAGTATTTTTTTAAATTCTTCTACCTTCTTTTAGTCTTGAATTATACCATAATTGAACAACATTTACAATAATATTTTCTTTCTTTTTTCTTTGAAATTAAACCTATTTTTGAACGTAACTGTAACTTTGTGTCACATCTGCAACATAAAGAAAACATACGATAGGCCTGTATGATATTTCTTGTACCGGTACTAAGAAAAATTACAAAAGTGTCTAACTGGATTTGACGCTTGTCATTTTACCAGTACTGATAGACATCTTAAAAACATAACACTTTTTGGAGGTATATGTTGACATATAGACGGTGCTGCTAACGACATAGGCCTATAGTATTAATAATCTTTATCTGTACAAATTAAGACTAAAGACATTTTTATGTAAGAATTCGTTTTATGATTTAAATGAATTTTTTAGTTTTTAATTGCATTGTATTGTATTGTGTTATTTTAATGTTATTAATTTGACGATTCTATCTGTAGCCTACTGTATGTATGGCAAACAGATAATAAAAATTATTATTATTATTATAAAATGATTTCCTTCTCTAAAAAAGAGAAGAAATAAGATAAAAATAGAGAGAGAAAAGACAATTATCTAATAGTATCATCAAATAAGCTTCTTCCCTGTAATCCCTTCAAGCTATGTTCGTAAGACTCTTAACAGTATGAAACATACTACCCTTAGGCCTCTATTCTGATGGTATCGCTGTTACCATAAAAAGAAATCACTAAATAATGAATAAAACTGGGCTTGTGTGGAATTCAATAATAACCAGAGGGCAGATTCATATGCACTAAAAAGCTTAAATATATGCGTGCACTTGCACTAAAAAGATGGAAAATATGCCCCAAAAAGTGGAAAATATGCAGATAAAATTAACTTGGCTTCTATAAAAATGAATTGTAAAATACATTTTTTTTCCACATAAATATCTTGCTAAGTTTAATTCCCTCAATATCACATTATCAGTAGGCCTATAAAGGAAAATTCATACCATTTTTACTTTATTTTTTATGGACCCCTATGAGGAAGTTGAATGTAGGATTCACATGTAACCCTGATGGTCACATATAGCCTATTTTCATGAAATGGTTATCAAACGGGCATTTTTTAAAAATGAAATAGGCTAGTAATATTAAATGAAACTAAGGAAGAAATTATAAGGTAGGGGTGCAAAATTTTTGTGAAATTAAATATGGGAAACTGAAGAATCCCAAAAATCCTAAACATCCCTATTTTGTCTATCACAAATATGGCTTTCCCTCGATATGAATCGAAATTGATTCCTTGGTCACCACAAGACCATGCATTAGCATCTAAGTGGTGATTTATTGATTATTAATTTTATTTTAAAAAATAAAATAAAATAATAAAACAACTTATAAAAGTGGTATTGATTCTTGGAATTTTTGGAAACGATAATGAAATAGTGAAAAGCTTGCATGTTTTCACACACTTGACAGAGAACTATTTTCCAATCTGTGGTTAAGTAGGATTTCCACCGATCCACTGTTTAAGCAAAATACTGGATTTTTGTTTTGGTATTTTAAAACACATTCTGCTACAACTTCAGAAATGACAATAATCAAGAACCGATTTCAATTTTAAACATTTTAAACAGAAATTCCCAATCTTCATTTTTGCATACCAATAGCTGTCCATTGTTTTCGGTGCTTAAGATTAACGAAAATTAACTGCTGATCTTGCAGAGCAACATGGCAATAAAATGGAAATTAACTTCCTGTCTTCCTGTTTTTTCTGAATGTTCTGTGGACAAAGAGATATGCCTTACGAAATCTGCCCCCAATTCATTTCCACTGCTTTCCACGAGACTAGAGTCTATAACTTAACTGGAAATAAATATTACAGGGCAGCCATTTTTTAATTTTCCAACACTGGAAAAAAGTGGAATACATGCATCCATATGCACAATTTAGTGAAATATTCACTGACCCCTTAAATATGCACTTATGCACTATATAGCTTATAAAACTTTACCAATCACTCTCTAATAGCATGAAATGCATATTTCCCTTACGTGCATAGTTTTACACACAGGGAGACGCATTGTAACAGGCCTGGCAGTGCATGGTTTTCATTCCAAAATCTGCGGGAACAGAAGATATCATCAGCCAGGCAGTGACTGTGTATGTGAGTTATGTGGAGGTCGCTGTGACAGGTATCATGTATTCTCGTGTAGACGGAGAGATATGTCTCTGATGACATTATGCTCATAAGAAGCAGACAAGACTATGCTCCAGATAAACATTTATTACTTTTATACTCTATGCACAATGTGCGAACTTCTCTCTTTATTATTAATGAAGAACTGGCTTCTAAACAAACCTTAAAATACAGTAAAAATATTCAAATATTAGCCTTTTTAGCGCCTACTCAAACTCGTCATTTAATTTCACCACTGGTTCGTTCTCACTGCTTTAATGGCCTATTCTGTTGCACACTAATCACTGGATAGGCCTAGCCATTATTAAATCCAGATGCATATTTCTTTATGTTGAATTAGGCTACCTGCTTAGGTCAATTACCGGTAACATCTGCACCGAAAGACTGCAAACTTCTCCTGTTTGTGGTTTCAATCCCTCCATATTATCCTCCTTACTCAAGATCCGAAAGGTAGCCTATCTGGAAATAGCTGATTTAAATTATCTCCCTTCTTTCACTTTGATAAGCCGTCTGTTTCTCGCTGTGTCATCAGCTAGGCTGCTTCATGTGCTGCCATTCTACGAGGCAACATCATTTTGGTGTCATTCACTTCCCACCCCTCCTCGCACAAGCTGAAAGTTCTTTTTCCTTCAGATTGAGAAATCTGCTGACAAATTCCCTGGTTGTCATCTTCAAACTTTACTCCATACATGTACAATTCCATATTTTTTACTGCTTTCCTTAATTTTTTTAAAACAATTTTCTTCTGATGGCTCATTCCTCAAAAGATAAATCCTTTCTTATGTATCTTTTAATTTAGGCGCCATCTCCAATATCCTGTAAATGACGTGTTTTGTGGCAAATCGTGCAACTATCATTCCTCTGCCCTTCCTATTATCTGTCCAATAGACCTGGTCCTCAATTCTTCCACTTCTTTCTCCATATGCTTGATCTCTTCTCGAATCTCCTGCTTTACGGTGGTTCTTTCCTCATCACGCTAATTCTGTTACTCAGTTGTCTTCCAGGCTTTCTAATCTTTTAATTAGCCTATCTCTTCAAAGCTGCCCTGTCTGTTTACTGGTCTGGGTTCATTTCAATTCCACCTATCACCAGGAGAGAAATAATTAATTATGATTGCGTTGGCTCTGTCTTCTTTGTTTCTTTGCTCTTTCAATTCAGTCTTCTTTTAGACAATAATATACGGTAGCCTATTGCCTTTTGGAAGTGACTATGAATGAAAGTAATGAAATCTTGTATTGTTTTACTCCTTCATTGTAGAAAAAATTATCAACCATCCTGATTCAAAGGAAGAAGAGGAAGTAACTTAAGAACATTGTTATGAGTAAAGGAAGGGTAAAGTTCTGTCACATTTGCAACACTTATTATTATTATTATTATTATAAAATCATTATTATTATTATTATCATTATTACATTTTTAACAGGCTCAGTCTAAAATTAAAGGCTGTAATTTTCAGAATAAGTTTATAACATGCTGTAACTTACTAGATACTAAATTAAAGATAGCCTCAATTCTGACATTTGAAGTAAAAATATATAGCCTATGATCTCATATAAGAAAATCGCGCTAAACTTTAGAATAAGGTGACCGCAGTCACACTCAGGCCGTACCGAGTGGAACCAAGTCTACAATGTCCCCAATATTACAAACATGATCACATGCCGATTGAATTCGGCAGATAAATGACTGTTGTAGCGATGTTTTATGAAAGATGTGGAAGGGTAAAAAAGCTTCTGCATTAAGAATTCTAGGTCCGTGACATGTTATGTTAGGTTAGGAACAGTCATGTTAGTTTACCAGCAGTATTCTGAATAGCAAGGGGTTCGTGCCATGTAACAATGCTTTACGAAAGGCGTGGAAGGGTAATAAGGCTTCTAGAAGTAGTGACAGCCGAATTCTAGGTCGTGACAGGTTATGTTAGGAACATTTGTATTAGTTTAGGAGCAATACATTGAATAGCGCGGGATTTATTATGTCTCACACTGAATCTTTCCTGCGACGGGAAATTTTACCCTTGCAACTATCGTTTCTCTTTTGTTCCCCACGGCTCGGAGGGGCACGGTTGCTAATGGCAGAGCATGGCTGGCTACGCTATTCTGAAGGAGTTCTGAAAATCATGTCACAATGTTACACCCACAACCATAGAATGGCCCAAATATAAAATGCCATAAGGATATTAAATAAAGCACTTTAACCCTGCAGTGCTCGCGCGCTGTTTTATGACGTAGAAGCTCGCGCGGCGTCTGAGAGACGCCGTTCAATTTTTACGTTGTTTTTATTGTTTTATGTTGTTTTGAGTGTTCATTTTGTTTATTGAGGGTTGTCATAGTTTATTTAATATTATTGAACATGTTTTGCATACATTGCTTAGTTAAAAATATGTGTATTAAGTCAATTTACTGAAAATGAGCATTTAACTAATCATATTGGACACAATTCACTATTAGCACATTATGATTTTAATTAATTAACAATAAAACAATGTTGTTAGGCATGTAACCATTTCTAAATAATATTCAAATATTATTGTCCTAAGACTGTGTAGGTATAACAACTTTTACTACTAGTTACTGATCTCTTCTTATTCCATTTAGAAACTTTGTCCCGGCCTACGAAATATTTAGGCCTAACACATTCACTATAATCATTATCATCATCTGCTTCTTGTTCATGTCCGTAAACTCACTTCTAGACTCCGCAATGTCTTCTTTAGGATCACTATCGCAATCAAGTTCAACATAATCATCTTCTTCTTCTAGCAACTTTGCACTATCTTCCAATCATTTGGATCAGAAAGATTACGATATTTCTTTTCCTTTCCACTCATTGCCAAGCCTAAAGATAAATAATTTCCATCAGAAAAGATTGGTATTGTAGGTTTATGATCACTAGTTTCTGCAAGAAATTTGTTTTAAACCAGTAACTTACCTTCTAACAGTAAAGCTCGCGCGGCGTCTCACAGACGCCATTCACATTTTCGCAACAATAACTTCACTCCACTATTGATAGGTGTAAACTAGAGGGTTGCCGGTTGGATATGTTATTTAAGAGTAGTTGACCGAAAGGTAGATGGCAGGTCAGCACAATGGCCTCTTAGGTATTCTAGATATGGTGAAATAAATCTGGTCTGGCGTCTATCAGACGCCACGCGAGCACTGCAGGGTTAAGAATACAGTAACTTAATAAATGAGAAAACATTTTGCCAACATTTTAAATTACCGTAGTAAAATTTTCATACGTTCCTTTTTTTTTTTGGGGGGGGGGGAGGGGGTGCATGCCTGATTCCATGAGCTGGAGCCTTATCCATTACGCCATGAGTGAATGCTGAGCAGTGAAGGAAGCTTTGGTATAGGCCTATTTTAGTTATGACAGCTTGCATATAGCCTATGAGAAGAGTTTTAGATATAATTGGTGAAGTCCTTACTTTCCACACACAAAATTAAACATTATAATAGAATATAAAAATAGATAAAACACTTATAGCATGGATGCATAATAGTTAAGAATTAAAAAATAAATTAGCTTTTTAGTTTTTTTTTAGGAAACTAATTGAGTTTTTTTAATTCATAACTATTTTGCATCCACGCTATAAGTGTTTTATCTACTTTTATATTCTATTATAATATTTAATTAGAGTAGAGTTTTAACGCAAGAATTAGTCAGACTTATAATTTTAAGATAGCCTATTTTGTTGGTTATAAAAAGAGCAGTGTTGGTGCAAGGAAATTTTCCTGCAACAATTAAGCTGAATTTTATGTTATAATACGGCATTTTTTTGTAATTGTGAAATATTTAGTTTGGTGCAATATTGTGAAATATTATTACCGGCGTTGAGCAGCGGCCGGCGGTACGTAGAAGATAGAGGAAGCAGTCAGGCGGGGAAGTGCCCAGCCGGGCAGGTAGCGAGTGGAAGGGGAACCTGTGTGTGGCATAAGGTTCCAATTCGCCAAAAAATTAACCACTATTGTTAACCTAACAAAATGTACCTAAGTTAGAATCAACTGCCACTAACGTAGAGGTAGCCTACCTGTGACTAACCTAGACCACTAGACCCTACTCTTTACTACCTAGGGAAGGTACAAGAAGCTAGCCTCAACAATCCATCTGTTAGTGATTACCCGAATTAGTTTGAGGTCTTCATAATGAGAAACCTAGAGGCTACATAAGGTGGCTCACTGTGTCTGGGATTAGGCCTATGCCTCACATTTTTTTAAAGCACTGCAGATCAAATGATGGTTGAGGTAATAAACCCAATAATCCAGCATGACAGATCTCAAATTCAGAAAGTGGGATCTGAAATCGCTTCACCATTGCTTTGGTGAATGCCGTGTTATTTGCTGCAGCACTTCACATGCCCATCTTGCCTTAAAAAAGGTCACGGAATGTTGAAACAAAATTCGCTAGTTAACCCCAAAACACATTTTAAAACAATATAGCCCATAGGCCTACATTTCACTAAATCAAGGCACCAGGCTGTTCAAAATTATACTGAAACCAATATACCCTAAACCCCATCAAAAACATGCTCACAATTTTACTAGACTTAATGGGTTATCTGCAGGAATTGCTAAGAAATGTAGCCTACTCGTAATTTAAAACCACCATGAAACACCATACGAAACAACCGCATTTAACAATTTTCGGAATGCAGAGTAAACACTGTATACTGTTTTACTGGACTTTCAGTTTCGTTTAGTTTAGAAGATTATGCACCCAGGGAATCTTATTATTTCCACAGTATTTTGAGCAACGATATGCAACTATGGCGTAAGTTGGCCAATCCAAAATGACCACACTACATGCAAAGCAAGTTTAACAAAATGCATTATTCCAATAAATTAAACAACCCTGAAACTAGATGACATATACCTCTCGCTCTCCTCTTCCGTCACGAAGGACTTCACTATCATAGTGACAACATCCAGAACAAAGAGGTCCTTCAAATATCAGCCATCTTGAAATGGTGACGGGCGTTTTGTGATACTGTCCTCCGCAAATATCACTAAAACTTCCACCTTATTCACAACACTCAAATCATGTACACAAATACATGCACTCTTCAATTTCGCGTACAGTGTTTCTAGTGGGTAAAGGAAACATTTACCCAGTATTTGTGACGTTTTCACTTCATGCTTATTCACACACATTCAATACGAAATTATTACGTACATCGGCCACCTAGCGAAATCTTGTGGCTACGAAGGAGAATACGGAAATTGTAAGCTATCATTACATCTCAAACTTCTCTGTGGTTGTCACGAAAAGATGTAACTTAGTATTAGATAGAAAGAAAAGTAAATATTTGCTTGAAAATTTTCATACCACGTAGAAAGAACTTATTTTGCCACTTTGTTTTATGTTTAGTTCCAGTTCCGAATATTTCCTTCTTATTGTCACTAGGCGCCATCTCTCGTCATTACGTTATAGGTTACATTTACAGTACGACGTCACGTACAGTACACGAGAGTTACTTATTGCAACCGATGAGGTTGGGTAGGTTTTCTCGGGGTTCTCCCGGTACACCACATGAACAACCTCTTTGTACCCTATGAATCTATGATTATTCATCGCGGCGGTCGCCGCCCACTACCGCCCAAATTTATTGATGTGCATAGATCAATGGCCGTGATCAAACTCTTGATTAGGTGAAGATGGAACATACAATAGCAATAGCAATATTAAAAATAAAAATAATAATAATAATAATAATACATTATCTCATTAATAATAATTTATAATACTGTAATAGCTCAATGTTTTTTCTGTAGGATTGCAAAAATTGTTGCATATTTAATACTTTTCCACGTCATTATTAACGAGTAATCAATCGATCGCTCACTCGTTAATCGATAGTTGAATGACGAATGGCGATTGACCATTTAAAACTCCGTAATAAATTAAAAGTGCGCGCTCGTATGTATATGTGTAAATTCCAAATACTAGACCGCAAAGATTTGTATCGTGAGACATAAAATCTGGTGCAGAAGTGTTGAATAATGCCAAATAATCATAAAAGTATGAACATCAATAAACCCCAGGTAAAAAAAAAAAATCTCTGCATAATCTGCACCGTATATCTGTGTATTTATGTACATTTGCAACTTTTGCAGTAGATTTGGCATAATTTAGTAGGCTACCGTACTCTTCAAATTAATTTTCTGACAATAGGCAAATTCTCAAAAAGTTATATATCTTTCATAATTCATGTTAACATCAAAATCACTTAAAGTACAAAGATACTTTTCGTGTTACTTTGCACACAGTCTACAGAATGATGTCAGACACCATAACTTGCGACATTTATGCTCGCCTATTGTCATGTCAACGTTGACCGAAAGAGCATGTTTTTTATTACTGTATTGTGAATGGATTGTATTCTACTTACTTTGTTCAGTAATTGTACCGGACAGATTTTTTAATTCAAACTGATATCCACTCTGTAATTGGAAACAACGGAATTTCAATGTACAGTCTTGGTTAGTTAACTTGGAATGTTTGGTGTTCCAAGTTCCAGGATTTCAAATGTCGGTACTAAAGAGAGAAAAAAATTCCTGATTACTTACGGAAAATATCAAAGTTGTTAAGTGTCCTGTTAGTATAATATCAATTAACGTTGCAAGGAGCTTGAAGTTTACGATCATTAAAGGGCTTTCTTTACTAGCAAATATATTTTGAAAAAGTTCCCCTTGCGTAAAGTATGTGTAAATTGCCGTTTCTTGCGAGATCATACCCGACTGAGGATTTTGAGTTCTGGGGCCTCAAAACCAGCTTTTGTATTTTGCAAGTAATTCAAAATTAAATTATGGAGGACTTTTGGTTTTCAAGCTATAAGTCCTTATAGGTAGCCTATCTAGAGTTTGAAGCGAAGAAGAACGATTTATCACTTCTCACTTATCTTTATCACTTATGTAATTCTCTTGGCTGCATTTCTCTCTATAAATTTATCACAAGCCTAATCTACATCCAACTTTTCTCGGTTATGTATGTAGGACTATCCTTGGAAAAGTTGTGTGTAATGAAGTCTTTTCTAGGATACTGTTGAACGCAAAAAAAGTCTTCAGTTTTTTCAAAGCAGAAAATATAATTAATTCGGTGGATGCTGGGGAAATTGGCATTGATGGTGTAAATTTGACGTAGTATAAAGAATTCAGAAACAATTCCAAACAATCGCGATCGTGAAACAATAATATCAAACAAAGGGATATCATGAATAAATTTTTCCCGGGTAGACAGCCAGGTTTGAAGATCAAGTGTCTCCGACGTTTCAGAGGCCCACGCTGCCTCCATCCTCAGGGATACAGTATCCCTGAGGATGGAGGCAGCGTGGGCCTCTGAAACGTCGGAGACACTTGATCTTCAAACCTGACTGTCTACCCGGGAAAAATTTATTCATACTCTTCGCCAGGAAAATCTCAAATCTTTCAAAGGGATATCATGTTAAGTGTATCAACAATTGCCGAATTGCCGAGACTTTAAGAGCATACACTAGCGGGCTATGGTACAACCCAGCGACTGAATGATTCAGAAAATCGTCCTTATTTTCTATGACCTGGAAATTTTCATTTGCCTATCTTAAGTCAGCTCAATGTGTTTAATTTTGCTCACTGCTCTTGAAGCACGGATATGTTCGTATTATTTCTTATATTTAAATTAAAATAAAGTAAAATACAATTTCAAATAATTCTGGTTTTTACAGACTTATCCTTTTTAAACGCTTTTTCCTATAAAATTCGATCATATTGTATTCAATGTTTCGATTATTTTAAAGTTATATGGGTGGATAATATAGGCCAGTTTTAGTTCGTATAATTCTACATTCTCTGAGGGAACAAATTTGAGTGCTTCGATTAGTTGATCTATAGTTACCAGTGATTCAAAGGATTGTTTAAAAAAACTAAAATATTTAGGTATTATAATTGATCAATATTTTGGGTAAACAAATTATATCTTTAATTAACAGGATGCCTAGAACAATATAAAGATATTATCCTTTGCTCGTTTCTAATAATACAAGACTTAAAAATAATCTACTTATCGTCAATGCAGCTCTTTATCACGTATGACATAAATTCTGACGGGAAGAAGCTTCGGAAATATTCCCATTTTGCTTAAAAATATATAAAAAAAACCTACACCTAACACGTGTTTGCCTTGGCTATCCTCCTAAATTAATATTTTTCGAATCTGAAGTAGTCTATTTAGTGTCTATCAGATGTATAAAAATATTGTATAAATATATTGTAGACATTTATTTTTTAAATGACATCCACTTACCCATGATATAAGATAGCAAACAAATCCTTTAATTATACCTAAATGTTTCACGACTGCAAGTCTAAAGCAGTTTTAGTTTTGGTCCCGGATTATTCAATTCCAATGTTCCACGACTGCAAATCTAAACCACAGTAGGCCTTCTAGTTTTGGTCCCGGATTATCCAATTCCAATGTTTCACGACTGCATGTCTAGAACACAGTACTAGATTTGGTCCCGGATTATTCAATTCCAATGTTAGAAAAACCCTGAACTAAATTAATCGGAACAACTGTTCAATTCAGAAAATAATTAAGTTTATTATATAAACATTTATGCTTACTATTCTGTTACCGGTACTCTAAATGATTGTATTTCATAGTATTTCTATAATTGTGTATTTATATTTATTACAATATGTTATTTCTGAACTGCCCTCGACCACGAGCGCCTCAATAATACAAAAAAAAAAAAAATATTGCGTTTTATTAATATATAAGCAAATAAATACCGTACTTGAAACGTTAAAAGATTAACCTACACGGACATTCCCATCCGAAAATAATTTCTTTGAATTGTTTTTATATATGAGCAATGGCTTAAGTGTATTCCACTCTGAATAATGGATAGAACCTACTAATTAATAATGCAAGTTTTGGAGTCCCATGGAGTGACATTTTTCCTCATCTATCAGCTAGATCCCTTTTCTGATTTCACTTCTACATTGTCTCGCATCTTGGAATCGACTTCGGGTAGAGTGAGACAGCCAGACTACGGCACAACTATACCACAATAATTGGCCGATGTCCCAACAGAGCAGTCACTGGCCTTCCCTTGCTTGGCTAACGATCCACCCAGACACATTTTCAAATTATTCAGATTTGTGAGGTTGATAAATACATTTTACATCAGAACATAAGGACAGTACTTGGATATCGTCACTGTTATGCCAGAACCACGAATGTGCAAAAATTAAAATATCACGAATGTGTCACATTTGTTATTGTAGCATAAAAAATAAAGCAGAAATTGCACTTTAATGGAAATGGAATTAACCGTTACCCACCAAGGAAAGAAAATACAACGTTCGTGGTTCCTACAGAACAAAGATTAATGTAAACAGATGCCAGCAATGCACTGAAGTCAAAATCTGAATTTTTGGACATTCGTGGTTTTGGGATAACAGTGACGATATAACGAAACAGTGGCGCAGCCAGAATTTTAATCTGGAGAGAGGGTGCTAAAATTATAAAATACATGCTAATAAAAAAAATGTATGAGTTGGGTGATATTAATTCTTCGATTTTCTTTATAGCCTATTCTTATCCAATTAAATTATTATCCTATTGCAAACATTATTATTACTGTAATATTATTAGGCCTATTACTATATTTGTTATTGTCATCATCATAATTCTCCGCCCCATCTATTGTTACAAAAGGTTTGAAGGGCCTAATCCATTTTTAACTCATCACAATACAAAGCCATTTCATTCTACTTTTTAACTACACAGTTAGGCCTATCGTATCAGTAGGCCTAAATGCAACTGAATCTGCTCGCCAATAATATTGGGTTCCGTGTGTATTTAGAGCGATCGTGAGAAGAAAAGTAGCAAACGAGAGTTAAAAAATGGTATTCGTACAGTGAGGTGATTGAATGTAGAACGAGGAAGAATTTAACATTAGCTGTTGTCACTGAAGTAATATACAGAACTAAACATACTAAATTGTTTTAACTTCCGTGATGACTTGAAATTATTGCTATTACAGAAGATTTTATCATATTCTGCCATTATGAATTCTGCAGCAAACTTTGTGCAGCGGGATTTGAACTCGATTCGGCGAATGTAAAGCGACGCTGCAAACTAATGCATCTGAAATCGATATCGAATTTTTGTTATGAACGATGAGAACTAATTATCCAATCAACAATATCAAACAATAAGTGAAATGTTTTAAACTATTTTGTATTCTTTTCACTAATTTATACACTGGTAATAAGGCAGTCATCAAGTGAAAACATCAATGGGCTTAAGTTTGAAATCGACTGGGATAATATCAGTGGAATAGCTAGTTTTCATGAATGGCAACTATACTACATATTTGAATAACATTTCTCACACTTTTCGTAAATAATTAATCTATTAATCTGACTTCTCTGCTTTTATACAATTTTTGAGACAACGCATTTATACGATAATTTCTGTGAAAAAGGTCAATGCAGTTTAATTTCCTTGTAATGATAGCTTCAACATTGATGACTGGCGTTGACTAAGGCGCCACGACTACCAGATATAAACAAGGTCCAAAATGCACAGACATAAATAACATTAATTGTAGCAACGGCCATGATAGCACCACCTTTCAGGAGATAATAATGCATTCGCACCTCACACAGGAATTTTAATAATAAATTCATGCATCTAGTTTACATAGCAATGTAATTTCTTAACGTTTCATACCGCATTTTGAATGCTTCTGGGTCTCATAATTAAAAATAAAAATAATTAAATGTGATAATACATTTTAAAAATATATAGCCTAGACTATATATTTTTTCAAGGTATATTTATGTTTTTCAAAATTATTCTTCCAGTTTGTATATACTTATTTTTATAATAGTTACTAGCTTAAAAGGCCCGGCGTCGCCCGGGTTTTTATTTTGTAATTTGAAATTAACTTGATGAAGTACTTTCGATTTTCAAACTCTAGGGCCTTGTATAATATGTACGTAGAACTTGAAATGAGGAAGACCGACTTATCACACTCAAACTATTCCCTCAGAAAACGCTAGTTATAGCTTTTTATGGCTCACAGAGGATGTCGAATGTTGCATTCCATTGCTTCTACTCACCATGCCTGGGAGGGGTTAAAATAAGAAGAAACATAAATTCCGATTAACTTACATAAGATTGTATTGTCTTTATGGAAATTTTTATTTCTCACTCTCATGTTACCATACAACCGTTTCGGAGCTGAAATAAATAAATAAATAAATAAAAATCCAATATAACTTTTATCCTTTCCTTCCCCAAAACCTGGGACATAATATACTGCGGGCATAGGACTGAAAATGTTCCATCCTATTAGGTAGATTTCGAAGAAAAATCTACCTATTGCAATGGATACCATGTCATGATTTTCGAAAAATTCTTTCATATCTTTACGTTTCATGCTCCCCTAAGTACGAAACCACCGCCCGTTCAAAAAAAAAAAATGTGATATTTATACTATATATATATATATATATATATATTTATATTTATATCTTTACACGATAGCGGCCGTAATTTTGAAGATATTTGAACCAAATTTTAATATGTTATTTCTAGGCCCAATAGTTCGGACAAGTTCGTTAATGAGCAAAATTGGCCCAAGGGGGTGGTCGGGGGAGGGGGTTGAAGATTTAAAACATTTTTATCTCGGCCCCTATGAAGTATAGAGGGAAACTTTGTTTGAATAAATTAGAGTACTCCCTATGGAGTTCACAGTGACACCAACGATTCGGGGGTTTTGGGGGTACGAGTGGGGGTGGGGGGGATGGAAATTCTAAATTTTTGAAACCACGTCTTGTGGGGTATCATTGAAAAGCTCTTGATGAGTACTCTACAAATTAATAACTAGTTTCTCGATAGCTCTCATTTAAGGCGAGATTTGAATGTTTGAAAAAGTGCTCTTTCCTCTTTTTCGCAATTATTATTGTGGGGTTGTCATGCCAAGGCTAAAGAAGAAGAGTGCTACGCAGCGACAGTAAATAAAACTGAAAGCACTTTGAAATCTACCTCAGCCTGTAGGCTTGCCTAAAGGGATTTTTTTGTCTTCTTGTAGATGTTTAGGGCCTATGATAAACATCCCTATACAAAGCCTACAGCTATGAGTGACATATCAGTGGATAGGATTTTTTTAATGACTTCTGGTGTAGCATACTCACTGGCACACGCTTAGGCTGTCCCTGCAATACGACCGCTTATTCTAAATCAAAATGTGAAGTGAGAAAATGATATTTTCCATGTCACGGGCAGAGAAAGTTATGTGACTACTTCACATTGGGCTTTATTTTCTTGGATTTCATTCTTCAAGAATTATTTTCACAAATGTATTAATTACATCGATAGCATCGGAATTTGTTAAAGCCCAGTATTTTGTAGTTCCCAAAGTTCTATGTGAACACTGTAAACAATATATTGTTGTCATGATAACTGAATTGGATTTCATTTTTCAGTATAATATTTTCAGAAATCATATAAATTTTCAAGGTAAGGAGTGGTTTGTTTGAAATTTAGTGTTCACCGCGTTACTTCTCGGGCTTAACTGGGTATGTGTGCAAAATTTCGTGCAAATTAGTCAAAAAATGTAAATTTGTATAGGGAACATACATACCCACATACATACATACATACATACATACACACTTTCGATTTGGCTTGGTTGCAAGACTCACATTTTTGTTTTGTTTGTTTGTTTGTAATGAAAACATGTGAAAGCGGAACTCTCAAACTGTGAATATGCCACACTTCTTTTGTCACACTTCAATTTTTTAAATCTTTTTTTATGTAAACAATTGACAGCAGAACTCTCTAACTGTGCCTCATTTCACATTTCCGACTTTTCCGTGGATTTTACAAAAAAATTCTTTCATACAAACCTTGTCCTAACAATTACGAACACAACAAAAAAAGAATCAGCTAAATCGGTCGGGCCGTTCTCAAGTGATGCTCCGTCATACATTTTAGAAATTCATTTTTATTAATATAGATTTTGTACTTACAAATGCTACACTATTACGAAAGTAATGCGTCAGATAATAAAAATATAAATAACCATTTCAGAAGTTGGTTCATGCAGAGTAAGAAGAAGAAGAATGAAAAAAAGTGCAAGCATGGAAAATAAAAATCTATCTATCTATATAAAGTTGAGTTGGGTGTCTGTTTGTCCTTTACACAAATCTACAATTTTGTACCAATTTCGATGAAATTTTACACACAGACTTAATTACACGAGGGAAAATACTTTCTACATTTCATTTAAAAATATATATATTTGTGCTCTTATATTACATAACGTAATGTATAGGCCAAGCCCTAAGCAGTTGCTATACATGGACAAAAGGCATTGCAATAAACAATCGCCATT
The DNA here is from genome assembly GCA_964059195.1 of Ectobius pallidus. Taxonomy (NCBI): domain Eukaryota; kingdom Metazoa; phylum Arthropoda; class Insecta; order Blattodea; family Ectobiidae; genus Ectobius; species Ectobius pallidus. The sequence continues at coordinate 119,224,663 of CAXKWD010000007.1, read as the reverse complement.
CTTTGAGATAAATATTAGAGTTATTCAAATCTGTAGTTTTATTCCTATCCTGATTTCATTACGGTTTACACAAGATATTTGTGAATGTGAAGTATGTAATTTATATTAAGCGTTAAGGTAAAAAGACTTCTATATATGAAATATATGGGAGGACAATATTAGGATATACAATATTTAGGGGAAGTAGAATTTTCGAAGGGTGGTTGGTTGGAGTTAGCACAAAATAGGGTTGAATGGCGAACTCAAGTAAGCGCGGCAATGAAGCTCCGGGTTCCATAAAATAAATAATATCCTTTTAGTTTGCTTCAGAATTGCCTATTGCCATTGAGTAAGTAAGTAGGTAAGTAATAGAATTGTACTTAACACAGGTGTCACTAAGCCATCGATATTAGGATTTTTCAATTAGCCTAATCCTTCTGATGACACCATGGCTCTGGGCCAACTCAGCCTATAACAGATCCTGTTGGTAAAGGCGGCCGGTGCGTAAAGGCTGACAACCTTACACCCTTCAGGTGCCATATGTCTCAGAATCTTGGAACCTCATACTCCCGGGACTATAAGGGCTTCCATGGTCCGTATGAGGATCACTTCACCATTCTACAGTTTTATTCCGATCTTGATGAAATTTGGCACACTTAGTTAACAGGCCCTTACCCTCTTTATCGCCGTTCACAAAGCTTCTTCTTCTTCTTCTTCTTCTTCTTCTTCTTCTTCTTCTGCTTCCTCTTTTTCTTCTTAAAAAATAATTATGTAACTTTCACCCAAGAAAAGCAAGAGCATTGGTCATATAAACCCTGCAGCCAAAAGACGGAAGGCTATATATGGGCCTAGAGTTTGAACATTGGAAGTACTCCATAAGTTTACTTCTTAGTAGGCCTAAGTTATAAGCAAAATATAGGATATATATATAAAAATATATAAACGGGCATATCGGGTATTTTAAGCTAGTATCATATAAAGAACGCTGTAAGCATGTAGGCTTATGTATTATAGGTGCATGTATATGTGGTGTATACATAGGCCTACAACATGCATTGTGTAGTGAGTTCTGGGCCTATGTAAATATCGCTGGTTCCGAGTGATGGATATCTGAAAGTGAAAGCGGAAGATGAGGAAACAGACAAAATGAAACCAACAATTTTTCATACAAATGAGTTGGCAAGGAAAGTAGGCCGTGTGTCATGTTTCAGGGACATACGAATTGATTCCACTTCTCGTTCCGACAACACATTTACAACCTTAATTACCATTTGCACGGGTTTTATTCTAGTGTTATTTGTATGTGGATTTTTTCGTATTTATTTTGCTGCGATTTCTATCCCACAGCTAAATCCCTTGTTAGTTAACAGGTCTCCATAGCAACCAGACGATCTCAATCATACGTCATGAATTTATCCACTAGAAAGCGTCACGTTATGTTTTTTCGTTCGTAACAGAAGAATATGGTGTCATTTTCAGGTCCATTGCTATGAATCCTAAACCAAAATAATAGTCCAGGCAATAAAGATAAAAACCACTGATTAGAAAAAAATAGTTTTGAAATTTGGTAGAGTTGTCGTACTGGAGGTGAGCGGGGGGGGGGGGAGGCAGGGAGCATGTAAAGTTTCCTTTTATTGGTTTTTTGCTTATATCTAAACAACGGGGCATGGTAGGGAAAAAGTTACTCAAAATTCAAGATGATAAAATTTCCCACAAGATTGGACCTAACAAGGATTGGATTAAGGACTGGGTGTTTTTGTTGTCCCTAGGTTTAAATAGGTAAGGGACTGGCGCACCCCTGAAACAAATACACCATGAATATCCCCTTAAGGGATCTCCAGGGGTCGTTCGCGACCCAGTAGGACCCCTAGACTACTATTAATGTTGCTGATATCATTATTTGCGTTTAACGATTATATGGATTCAGTTAACGTTCTGTTAAATTAAGACAGCAATAAATTTTATTTCTATTTATTTATTCAATTATTATTTACTTATCCTAATTTCATTATCTCAGTTCCAAGGCAGTGTAAAGTTAGAGTTATTTTGCGAATTTCGTTATGTCCACTATTAAAAAAAAATAATTTCTGAAGCTTAATTCTCTTTTAAATTAAGACCGCCATCTCTTTCCAATTGAGTTCTGCACTGCCAACTCCGCTTCCGCGATTCAATTTGCCCTTCTGAGATTTATTAAGTGCAGTTGTGCGTAAGCTTCTGCACCATCTCGTCTTCGTTGCGCCTGATGAAAATGGCTTGAATTTCCTTTCTCCTGGAAGTAAGACAGTTTCTTTTCGTGGGTTTAAAACATCATCGAGCATTTTTAAGAGACATCTTTAGTTAACTCTATCCAGTTAGCCTAACCACTGATCGAGTCTGGGGACTAACTTGTTATTTTAGACAAAACTTTTATTTCTGTAAAACTGATTCATTGAATTCATGAAATTAGGCCTATACACTGACATGCGTTACGATCGGTATCAGTAACATTATAGACCTAATGTGCGTTTAAAAAATACTCTCCTGCAATAGGTCTATATTTTACCCAAGAATGTTAAAAATACTGAGAAATAATCATTTTAAAGCGACCCAATAAGAAAAGCAAAAGTTATATTTATGTAACCTACATATACCTTTATGGGGTGCGCAGTTTGTTTGCATTGCGATACAAACCAGAAGGTCGCGGGTTTGATCTCCAATAAGGTCGTTAGGATTTTCCGAATTGCATAATTCTTCTGGTCCCTAGGATCTAGACTACTCAGCCTTTAATCGAAATGAGTACCAGGAGCATTTCTAGAGACGGCCCGAATGTCTAAAAATCTGTGTTCTTCAACCTGCGGAAACCTCAAGGCTCTCCACGACCTGTATAACCTAGAGATTACATTATTTTACATCTCCCTACTGCAAGTACCAACGACTTATTTGTCCATAACAAGCATGCCAACCATAAGATATAAGGATATAACGCTGAAAGGAATAAACGAGGATGAAAAAAGGGAAGAGAGCCAATCAGAAAATCGGGCGACGACCATGAGTCGATAGGTTCGTTTTGTCTCTTTGTTGAGTAATGGTAAGGCATCTGCACATCTTCTCAGTATTTTTCAGCTTTCTTAGGTGTAATCTTGAGAATGTGGTTTAAGTTTTAAAGGGTGGATTTTTTTTAGTTGCTACCGCCTGTTTTAATCATTACTGTTTAACTTAATTACGGTTTTCTCTCGTTTTTGTATTTATTGAGTGTTCTTTGATTTCCTGCAATTGTTAGGTTTATAAGTAAAAATCATATTCTTCACCTTTCAGTCCATAGAACTTACATAGTATTTTGTATATCACAAAGAATATTGATATAAATGAACTTACTAAAAAGTTTTACTAATGCTTAAAGAAGTTTCAGTCATTTCATACTGTAAACTACAATATTAGAAACTTCCAGAATATTCCTGCGGTGGCTCAAAAATTGCTGTTTTACAGCAATAGGATTAATATTAACACTACATTTATCCAAGATCACTTGATCAATACAGAATTTCATCGGGTAGTATCAATTCAACCATATGAACATACATCTTTTCATGTTAAAAAAAAGTCTGATATTGTTTGGGAGGAAGTATGTGGGAGCCCCATGACATCATCCCTAACGCAGCTGTGATAAATCATTGAAATCAGTCTAGATAGTCTAGAATAAACAAAAGGGTATTATTCGGATCTCCTACTTTTTTATCATAGGTAATCCCACGAAAATTTACGAGTTTATGGATAGATTCGCAACTGAGTAGCGACTGATAAAACTTGTTACTTCTAGTTGGATTTATTAAGACTATTGCGTGAATAAAAATATAACGGATTATATAAATAATAATTACTTTCTTAAGAAACGAAACTGTCAGTTGCGAGATCACGGCATGCTATGAATCAACCATCCATGAATCAATTTGAATAACCAGGTTGTAACCAATGCTACCAATGATGCACATGAGACATAATTAACCTACTTCAGGTATGCTAACAGCAGAATAGAATAAAAGCACACGAACTGGCTTGCACCGAATCGAAGTTGTGTTTTTTTTATCAATGTATGCATATATATATAGCCTATATATATAAATTCAACTTCAAAACAAGCTATGATGTATAAAATAATGTGTTTATATTCTTTTCACTGTCAGCATGTGACGTATTACACATTGATATCTACATTTCCAATAACGACCTGACGTTTTATCAGATAAATAGTATTCTTGTATTAATAGCAAGCATTGTATAAGATAAACGATCGTGATTGGTCTATATATGAGGAATTGCTAAACGTTATTGACCAATATCAAACACGCGGCGTATGAATGGAATAGCCACAAAAATAAACACATCCATATATTATAACCGGCAAGATAGCTGTCTTATAAATTTCAATTTTTAGATTTCTAGACAGAAGACGTGAAGATAAAAGTTTCTGAATTGCTTAAAAAAATAATTTCCTGATTTTAGTTGGCACGTAATTTCTGCCTTAATATTTGTATCTATTGGTTCTTGATATTTGAATTTCTATGCTTGTTCGAATGGTTTATCGACTTTTCTAATATTTTGTAGCACATTATTTTGACGTTTCATGACCATATACTTAGATTTTTCTTTATTAATTCTCAATCCAACATTCCTGCAGGCATCGAAAACACTTTCTGTATATCTCCCAATTGTGTTTATGTCATCGCCCACAGACAAACATACCCTTATTGCCCATGGTTTCAAAATATATTATGTAAACGTTGGGCAGATTTAGGTAGTGCATTATAAGAAAAATTTCTAGCATTATTTTTACGTGAAATTTTTATTCTAATTCCTCTTTGTTTCCCAGATTACATTCATATTTGCGTTCAACTTCTGTGAAGAAGGTATACTGGAAAAGTGGTGAGATCGATCCCAGTTTTATATCACTCCTACAGTATTGCGTAAGCAAGCCTCACAGATGCAGGATATCTTGTGCGGATTCTTCATTCCCATTGCATTTCTCTGGCTTCATTCCATATTGGCAAAAGCAACAATAATTAATTTCTCGTAATGTAAATACACGCACTTAAGAGCTACATAATTACTATGGACCAGATTTAAAAGAGAAGACCCTTCTCATATACCAACGGAAGCATAAATTAGTGAACAAATTGTTTAAATTTTACTTTTAACAATTTTTCTTCTCGTTTTTATTTTTGTGACTATTCCATTCTTAAGCTGCGTTTTTTTCTTATATTGACCAATAAAGTTTGATAATGCCACGGACATCGACCAATCAGGGCCGTATCGGGATGATGTAGGCCTAATTAATATGTCACCTATTTCTATTGTTACCAACGAACAGAATAAAAACACACTATTTTTATAGCATAACTTATTTGGAAATTGAAACTATTTAAATTTGGATTAATAGAAAACAGCTTTGAATCGGTGTAAGCCACTTCTTGCGTTTTATTATGTTGTGATTTTAGATTATTTTAATTTTGAGTTTAACTGTTTTTTTATTACCACTGTTGGTATTTGTAGCGATTCCCGTATTTTGTACCTCATTCGATTGTTCATTTATTTAGTTGCCTTGATCTGACAACTGACACAATATTGACTTTATTTTAAACAACAGAACAGAAGAAAGTAATTATTAATTACACTTTGTGTTATTTCATATTTTGTGTAAGGGGCCCTGTTGCACAGACAATTAAAGGGTTTTTGGATTCACCAAATTTGGTGAAACCGATTTTTGGGTTCCTTGCAGTATGTAAGTAAGCTAAATTCGATTAGCGACTTGCTCTTTGCACGAATTATATTTGGAAACCCCGGTTTTTAGGTCCACTGCGTATGTACGTAAGCTAACTACAGTATGGTATAGATATTTGGTTTTTCGCAATTTTCTCGAAAACGGGTCTAACGATTTTGTGCATGAGGTGCTTATACTAAGAGATAAAACTTTTATTTGAAGCATTATTTCACAAAATTATCTGAAGGGTAGTTACAAGCCACATACTGTTTGTAGAAACTCAATCTTGCCTGGTGAATAATAAAGCTTTGCATCAGGTTCAAACAACAGAGTACTCGCTCTTTGCAATACGGCCTCTTATTCTGTATCAGAATGTGAAGTGAGAAAATGCATTGCCCATGCTCAGGGTAAAGAACGTTACGTCAGTGCTTGAATAAGATTTTATTTGAGTCGTGTAACCTTTGGAAAAGCATTGCGTTGAGGTAACGACATTCTCTTAATTTTTACAGCCAATTTATTTGAAGAGAATGTTATACAAAATATGTCGTAGAAAGACTTTCATTTGGGCAGAGAAAGTTGTGTGTTTCACATCAGATTTTTATTTTATTTATTTTTTATTTTGATACGCTACTCACTTTCAAACAGAAAAGTACTATACCTAAAAGTTTATTTTGGGTAGTGAGCCATTCTCTCCATAGTGTTGGAAGTTTAGATACACACACATGCCTCCAGAATGTTTATGATTGTGTAGCACAGAATTCTGTTCGAAGAATGTGAAGAACAGTAAACATTCCCCAGGCTAGGTCTATATGTATGTATTAAAAATAATATTTCGTGAAAGGAATAGCTGATGATGTCAACCGTTTATCTAAGTTTGTTTCAACGATTGAGATCAGAATAAAATAATAATAATAATAATAATAATAATAATAATAATAATAATAATAATAATAATAATAATGTTCTAACTAAACTAAGATTTAATAAGTCAACCATAATCCCAAAACAGGACAATATTGAATGAGAAAAATTCCTCTGAAACCGGAATTCGAACCAATAGGCCAAAGGTCATGGATTCGAATTGCTGTATCAGTGAAACATTTTCCCTAACATAATATTCTCTTGTAACAGAAACAATATGGTTTCACGAATACATATCTACATATTAAACGTGACTGTATAATAACATTGAAAACCCGGTCACAAAATCATTGAATTAATGTGCCTCACTATACTGTATATGACGTAAAAATCTTTCAGTGAGAAGGTAAATCCCTATCTATGGTCATTCTATATAAAAATCCAAATAACAGCAAATAATAGCCAATTAACTATGTTCTTAAACGAAGGCTCTGGCGAGGTACTGTATTTAGAAATAGAGGCCTAACCCCCAGTATATACACACACACACACACACACACACACATACATATATATATAGGGGCCTCGGCCCTTCCCTCAGCATTTAGAAGGGCTTCTCTCTTTTTACCAGCAAAAATTAAGTTAAAAATCCTTAGATTTATTTATTTATTTATTAACATGATGTTTATTATTATGTTCTCAGGGTTATGTCTCACTGCTAACAATTCTATAAATTATTATAACGCTTGCTCCCCAAAAATATTTTCAAGTCGGCGCCTTATATTTTTTAGTAAAATTCACTGCTCTTAAAATAATTCAATAATTCAAGGACATACAGAATTTTCAAGGAATATAGGTGAGTGACAAATCATATTGCTTTTTTAAACATAGCACCTTCTCTTTATAGACTCCATGAACTAATGACACTGTATTATTACGAATTAATCCATTTTGACGTTTACTTTATATATACGACGTTCATAATTTTTTGGGACAAAGTAAAACTTTTGTGTTAATTTCCGGCCACAGCCAGAAATAGAACAAGAATTGAGCTTATAGACTCTGATAGAGCAAGATACTTTCTGTCCCCCCCCCGCAACATTTAAGATTTCAACATATAAGTCCTATGTAGCCTATGAGTACTAAAATCTAATTCTTACCCCCAACACTAATTTGATTAACTTTGCAGTTAACCGTATCCAGTTTATTTGTCCCATCCCTACTATAAATATGGAGATGAAGATAAGTTTTGTTTCTAAAGAAATATACACAGACCTCAATGGATTTACGTAGTTTGAGAGAATAATATATTACCTTCACTTGATGGAGAGAACATAAAATGCCTGTATTGTTTATTTCCTCGACTTAATTTGAAATGCAAAGTCTTCCGGATCCTATGTAATGTAATTCAGTTTGGAGTGTCAATGCACTCGGAGCGGTCAAATGACTTACAATTAGGGCATGGTGTCCATATTTTGTCACGTATTATTGCACGGGACTATTATGGAGTGTTCTAGAACTTGAGGCAAACGCAAGGGTAACTTTTAACATAAAATATGGAATTAATATTTCTATGAGTACAAAGCTGACAGAATTACTGGGTTAATAAGATATGTCGACTTGCTTTAATCTAGGCAGCAGTGTTTCAGGATTCAACTGAAGAAGTCGAAGGATTGTGAAAGGGCCATAGATAAACGTTTTAAAACATGGAATTTGTGGTTCCCGTATTCAAATTTTCATATAACTAGCGTATAAAGTATTAAACCCATGCAGGCTCCTGGTTAGTTCGTGTTGTCTCGGAGGTGGCCCCGGCATTGGACTGATCACTCATCCGGGGAGGCCCTCCATGTCCTTGTCTGGTCAAAATTGTATGTATGTGATCCATAAGATAATCCCTCTCCCGACAGGTCGCGGCCCTGTAAGACCCGGGCGACTTAGGTCGCTTAAATCCCCAAAGGGAGAGGTAAAACTAAGATAAAGAAAGTAAGAAAGGAAAGGCACCTGGTTAAGGTTAATTAACTTTGGAGTCATTAGATTTTAATTGGTATCAATGCTATTTTTATTTTCTCTGTCCGTACCACAAGTACTATAGGTAAAGGAAGTAGGCTGTTGTGTTCGACCCCGAAATTCGAAGTTGAATTTTCAACATAAATTCACATTTTAAGGTTTCCTGTATCCAAAAAAAGCTATTTTCAGAAACATGACCATGTGTGTGTGTGTGTGTGTGTGTGTGTGTGTGTGTGTGAACAGCCTAGCTCCAGAATGATAAATCGTACGAAAACAAAATCTTGGTTGGTATCTTGTGGGAATATGACGACTTTCTGATACTTTAATGAGACTTTACACGAAGGAAATTTTGTTCTTCCAGATTTTTCGGAAACGGCTCTAGCCAAGTATTTTGTTTAAATCTTGTACATAAGGTACTTATAGCAAGGGCTAATACTTTTATTGAAACACGTTTTCGCATAAATTTTCTGGAGGGTAGGCCCTAGCTATAAGCCACCCACTGTTTTTAGAAGTGAGCAATCAGTCTTTGCATCATCTACTCTTATACAATTCAACGGCCCTAAATAGCAAGATCAGTAAACAAGCCTTGCCTAAATAGGGGTGCTCACTCGCTCGCCCGCTTCGTGAGTTCATCGGGTGTACTCGGCGATGTTCGTCTCTCGCGGTGTAAACTTTCACGACGAGTACAAAATTAGGAAAACCGTTTCTTTATTATATAAGGCTTAAGTGAAATGAATAAATATTCTAATTTTATTTTTACTTACAATTTTCATAGCTCTGAACCACAAACATTTTTAATAAGATGCCAGTATAAATTTCTTAAAAATCCTGGAGTCAATTAATAATGGCGAGCGAAACCGCGGGCACATGCTGTAAAATATTAATAGTTTAACCATGGAAGTATCGCCGATAATAAAGATCCAAACAAACCATTCCTTCTCTTGAAACATTATATAATTTCTGAAAATTGCACTGAATCGATCAAATAAAATTCACATCATATTCATCTGTCAACAAACAGTTGAGAAAGAATACGTATTATCAGTGTTTACAGGTGGCTTTGGAACTGCATAAAACTTATGATAAAATTAATTTCTGAAATCTACGTATTGGTAGAATTATATTCTAAGGAAAAAGCGTAGATAAGGCAGCATTGAAACAAGAATCATTTTAACCGTGGCAAAGCCACGGGCTATTTTCTAGTGTTGTAACAATTGAATACATGCTCTTTGCTTTACAGTCTCTTATTCTATATCAGAAAATGCATTGAGAAAGGTGTATTGCCCATGCTTACAGTCTGAATTAAACAACCTGCGACTTGTGACAGGGTATGGAAGGGTATGTTTCCATGGTTTTTCTGAAGATATGCGAGATGTTTGCATTTTGGAGTGATGCTAAACAGCTGACTGAAGCTCTAATACAAGTAATACTGCGTAATACAGTGCAGTTTTCCCACATTTCCACTTCAAGTGGACTGTTACAAGTCGCAGGTTGTTTAAATCAGACTGTAGGATAGAGTAAATACGCGAGTGCATCAATCATATTTTATTTTATTTGGGTTGTGTATCCTTCGGAAATGCGTTACTGTGTGGTAACCAAGCTTTTTTCACTTTTTAAAACATATTTATTTATTTATTTTGTTACACTGCAAGTGGTTCAACAACCCGGTGGCAGTGTTGTCCACTCAAAACTATAACACATAAAAATATTTACAAACATAACTACATAACATTGTACGTTCTTATCATATACCCTACTCGATATATATATAATATTAATTTAGCGTTAGCAGGAAACGTTTCGAAGGTTTCTGCAGGTATGCCATTCCAATCCTGAATCCCTCTATTTAAAAAATAAAATTTGGCAATAGTTGTTCTCTACCACTGATTTTGTGTTTATGGTCCATCCTACTTTTGTAATCTCTTTAATTTTGCTGTGAAGCTCTTTCTATGCCGGTTGTTTCGTGTACACATAAAACATACATTTTAATATTTTATTTTCCTTCTAGATTCTAAAGATTCCCATCCTAGTGTTTTAACATAGCCGTAACGCTGTCAGTTTGTTGGTGCTTATTCATAACAAAAATTGCAGCTTTTCTCTGCCTGATACGGATCCCATACACTGACTGCATATTCCAAATTTGGTCTCACCAATTATTTATAAGCTAACTCTTTGGTTTTTAAGTTGCTTCCCCTTAATGCTCTAAATAGGAAGTGCAATGTTTTATATGTTTTTACACGAAGAGAAAGTCATACATAATATATTACACTAAGAGGGGAAACTTTTATTTGGGCAGAGGAAGTTACGTGTTTCATATCATACTTTTTATTTTACATTTACGCTATTTTTTTGCTCATTACTAGACCTGGGATTTTAAGGCAAATGCCTATTTTGTTCCTTATGAAATAACATGAAAATTTTAAAATATGTTGACATTTCATGATAAATCACTTATATTTATAGAGTTTTATAGTGCCCTAAAATGCCTGTTTGGACCTTTGGAGCCTATTTTTACTATTTTAGTGCCTAAAATGCCTATTCTGTACATTTAAAGTAAAATTCAACTTCTGAAACTTTTACAATCATTTAATGGACATCCCTGACTGAAGAGCAGGACAGCAGAGGGTGGGTTTTTCCACAGAAACTTGATTTCACCAAACAATTGTTGCCAAAGGAATGCTGCCTGACAGGGGAGGATTAGCTCAAAACAAGTGTTCAGGACTGGGTAGGTTAAGTCTTAGGTTAAGATAATGCACATTGTGCGCGATTCCATAATTTATTTATACAGTAAGAAGGGACATACTGTGTCCATAGGCGTACCGAGGGGGGGTTTTGGGGGTTTGAACCCCCCCCCCATTGATTAAAAAAGGGAAAATTGTTCTATTTATTTCATTATTGTGATATGTGCTTATAAATTACTTAATATGAGTTTAAAGCGTGGAAAGCTTAAAACTCGTTATTGTGCATCTTAATTTTTAAAATTTTCCGGGAGGAGGACCCCGGAACCCCCCTCTCCAGATGTCATAACCCCCCCCCATATGGTCGGCCTGGTTACGCCTATGACTGTGTCAATTTTTCATAAAAACTAAAACTGTTTTTGATAAATGTATTTTTAATTCTGACTTAATTTTGCAATTATTTCTGTTAAGAATAGGCATACTACGTTTCTTACAGTAAAAAAAGATCACGTTAGAGTTTAAGAGCATATTTAAGTATTTTAAAGTCTATTTTCTGTGTATTTACACATTTATAAAGCATATTTTAAGTGCCTACTTTCTCTTTTAAAAGCCGATTTACTTGTTTTAAAAGCCTATTTTAGGTGCCTAAAACTATTTTTTTAGAGCCTAAAATCCCAGGTTTACTCATTACTAGGGGGCGGATTTCTATGACATGTCATATTTTTCCCCTTTGCATTATTTCAGGTTCCCGACTAATTTAAGCCCGATTCCAAGCATCCTGGTGAAAATGGAACGGCTTTTATTGTGCATATAACTGCATATTTAGGAAATTTTCAATTATTGTAGCATATTTAGTATGAATATGCATATTTATGTCATTTTTTTTTGCATATTTGTGTGCATATTAAAGAAATTTTGAAGTTTCATATCATATTATGTAAATTTTGCTTTATAATGATATTTCTTGAGAATTTACAGATATTTTAAATATATAACATTATATTTTAATTAAATGAACTGTAATGGAACTTTTAAAAAAATTAACATAATGTGTAAGTGATAAAGTCATATTTTAAATTTTATTGGTCATATTTAAATGTTTTTTTAGGTCATAAATGCATGCATATATCCTATTTTTTAGGTCATAGAAATCCGCCCCCTACTCATTACATGCCTTGCCCTATTTATTATTTAACTCTTTCTTTCCCTTACCGTAAAAGTCACGGATTAGATAGGATGAGAGCGGAAGGAAGTGAGATTGCAGGTATAGTTTAATAAACCGCCACGTGACCGTAGGAACTCGCAACAATATGGAATTCCTGATGATTCATGTTGATGTCAGTGGCCACTAGGCTCACTGTGTCACGGAAGTCCCGAAGCTTACGTCACAGCCTAGTCATTGTTTTCGTGCAGTCAGTTGGCACGTGGAACTTTTACACGCACGTGGTACAGATTTAAGTTCACTTTCAGATAAAATATTTTTTCTCTTACATTGATCGTGAGGTCGCAGCAGTAATTATTTGTTAATGTGCAACAGGATATTCGAGAAGAAGAAACGGCGTCTTCTGTACTGTGCTTGCCATAACACGATACGTGCCAACTTCAGTTCTGTTCCACTGCAGAGTTTTAATCACTGGCGCCAGAAGCTTTAAAGTCGATCTATTGTTGAAGAAATAAAAGCAAGAGAGCGAGGAAAAAATACAGAAGAGAGAAAAGAGAGAAGGAATAAGGAAAGAAGGAAAGAAAGAAATTTGGATAAAATAATAAAATTAAGAGGATGAGTGATGACCAGGGCCCGGATTTTGATGACCTAAAAATACTTGAGCTATAAAATGACTAAAATAATAATAATAATAATAATAATAATAATAATAAAGGAGACCAGAAAATTAACAGAAATTACTCAAAAATTTGTATGAAAATACTAGTTAATCCATCAGATTTGTGTCTGTTCGACATTTATGTTGTTTACCCAATGAAAGGCTTGATATTAGTTAATTACATACGGTTAAATGCACAACACCGTCTTTCTATATCTAAATTAAAATTACAATACTTATTTATTAATACTTAGAGTTCATTGTAAGTAAATGCACAAAAACTCTACACAATGCATGAAATAACACAAATTGAGAAAATAATACTTTGAATTCAGGAAAATTTCCCAAAAATATGAAATAGGGGATAAACCATAAAATTGTAACAAAATGGTCAAATAATGACACAGAAATTTAAAAAAATACGTAAAACTAAAATTGGGGAAAATAGAAACAAAAATATCCTAAAATATATATATATATAATCTAGGAGTCATGATCAGAATATCTGCACTAGTGGGCAATATCCATGATGTACCAGTTAAAAGATGACATGTCATCAATATTCGGGCCCTGTGAAGATTGATGATGGAGGTAAATGAAGGAGTTAAGGAAGTTGGAAAGAAAGAATAGAAAGAATTTGTTATGTATACTTATAGCCATAGGCGTACCGAGGGGGGGGGGGTTTTGGGGGTTTGAACCCCCCCCCCCCCCATTGATTAAAAAAAGGAAAATTGTATAATTTTTTTAAGTCTGCCCATAAATGACTTAATATAAGTATAAAGCGTGGGAAGCTTAAAACTCGTTATTTTGCGTCTTAATTTTTAAAATTTTCCGGGAGAGGACCCCCGGAAGCTTAAAACTCGTTATTTTGCGTCTTAATTTTTAAAATTTTCCGGGGAAGACCCCCGGAAGCTTAAAACTCGGTATTTTGCATCTTAATTTTTAAAATTTTCCGGGGGAGGACCCCCGGACCCCCCTCTCCCTGGGGGGTATTCCTTTATAACCCCCCCCCCATATGGTCAGCCTGGTTACGCCTATGCTTATAGCTGGATACGGGCTACAAATGAGGACAATAAGACAAATGTAAGCGTTCGCGAGGAATTAAAAGTAGAAGAGTTAAACAGCATTCCGGTCATGAAAACCACCATTAACGGCCGTGAGTTCGGCATTCTGACCACATGCCCCCCAATCCTGCCATCTGCCTGTGGTAGATGATGCAGCGGTCGAGTTTAGTTTAGTTTAGTTTTAGTTAAAAAGCATGGACTGTCTGTCTGTCCGTGGCGCGATAACTCAAATACGCTTTATCGGATTTTCATAAAACTTGGTATAGGCCTACCATTTAAACGCCCATGGGACGAAGCCTATTGATTTTGGACCAAATCGGTTAACTGATGCCGGGCACGAAACGGAAAAATACATTAAAATGTTCTAATTAGGAACAATTTCATCTGTATGTACCAGTTTTAACTTTTGAAAATTATCAAAAAGCTTTCTGCTTCTACTTCTCAAAAATAGCCATTTTTCTTCAAGAATAATCAATTTCAGATTAACTGATTAATTCCGTGTCACCGTTATATGACAGGAAAATGCAGATAAAATAAACACATAAAACGTAACTTAAGCTGTTTATTGACATATAAACAATTTTATTTTAGAGTAAATTTAGAAGGATGTGAGAAAATTTCCCATTTGATTCTCCTGGGTCTGTCAATGAACGCAGAGAGATACTGTAGTATCTTGAGGAATGTCCATGCTGCCATCAAAAGAAAATGCCCTCGACTTTTGTCTCGCAAAGTCCTTCTGTCGCATGATGCAACCAAAACACGGCATGGTACAACAGTGATCTGTAAAAGCTGGTGTCATGCTATCAAAAATGTTTGCAAAAAATGGTGATTATGTGGAAATATAATATAAATAAAGAGTTGCAATCTGTATAATACAAGTTTTCAACAAATAAATTATGTTGAATTTGTTTTAACCCAG
This sequence comes from Ectobius pallidus, assembly GCA_964059195.1. NCBI lineage: Eukaryota > Metazoa > Arthropoda > Insecta > Blattodea > Ectobiidae > Ectobius > Ectobius pallidus. The sequence goes on along the minus strand of CAXKWD010000007.1, from coordinate 119,209,601 downwards.
GGAAACTTATTTACTGGACAACTCTCGTATATGGATTAATCATTCACTCACTGTAAAGAAAGGAGTAGGGTTTTTAATAATAAGTCAAGGACTTTTGCTCGTGTTATATGCGTTCACCGGTTTTATCAGGGATGCATGATACCTGTTTCCATGACGATATTTCCAAACACGTTATATGCTCTAGCAAATGTTGAATGTCAACCAAAATCCGAGATATTGATTGAACCAGGCACACCAGACATGTTTAACCCCTTTGATGGATCTAACCTCGATAGCTCGGGGACTGAAATTTCTCTAGACCTAGGTGTAGCATATGAGATAAGACGGGAGAAAGAGAGAGTGTATAAATTAAAATAATAATTTCCGTTAATGCATCTACAGTCGTTTAAGTGTTAATGAAGCAGTGGTAGAGGTATTCTAAAAAAACAGCGATCTTTTTTCGCCATCTTTTAAAACAGTATTAAACAATAAGTACGCCATAGCGTAGTGGTTGAGGCGCAGCGCTACAAAGCGGAAGATCGCAGGTTCCATCCCCGATGAGGTCATTGGAGCCTTCCAATTGCCCTAATCCTTCTGGTGGCAATATGACCCTGGGGTCGACTCAGCCTCTAACAGAAATGAGTACCAGGAGCAGTCCTGGGGATGAAGGCGGCCGGTGCGTAAGGCTGACAACCTTACCCCCTTCATGTGCCGATGTCTAAAAATCTGGGAGCCTCAGCCTTCTGGAACCCTCTGGGCCTCCATGGCCTGTAATGGGGAACACACTTAATGGGGAACACACTTTACTTTCATTAAACATGAAGTACAAATAGTGATTTAATAAGATATGAAATAATTTACAGCATGATTGCAGGCAAACTGCTATGCAGTATCAACGCCTGCAAAGACCCAGTCTAGTTTTAAATTGAGCATTAAATAAAGATTTCACCCGATCATAGGATAATTAATTTTACTACTACAGAGACTATAGTACATTATATGATGGAAAAGTTTGATTGAGAGGTTTTAATAGCCAATCTTCCGCTTGTACTTATTTGCTTTACCTCATTCGTATTGTGCTATCTATAGAGGGCCATTGCAGTCTGTCACAGCTTGCAAAAGTATTGTATGTCAAAAACGTTCCTGCTGAAAAGCATTTATCGTGAATATACCAATTTTGAGGATATGAACCCTTAACCATCGACGTGAGGTGGATTATTTACATCACCTTTCCTTCTCAAGACCTTTATCATCCCATATGTGTCACTTTCCCGTCAGTGTTAATAAAACCGTGTCAGAAAACAGTTTATTTTTTAGCGGTTTGTGAGATCTCACGCCCCCCTCCCCATTGCTACGTAAGATTTTTTTCAGTTTATTATTTTATGAATAACAATTAGTGAACGGCCGGGACCATAAAAAAAAACTGTTAGGCCCAGAGTTTTAAGACTATGTGATGACAGTTATGATTAATTATTTCGGTGAAATTTTGCAGCGAATATTTTGAGAGAATGACTAAGTTATGTGACATTTCTAAGGGAAAAGTATTGTAAGTTAAACTACTGTTATTTTGAACATAACCGCTTCATATGATGAACTGAGATTAATATCCGGTTGGGAGTGATGTAATGAAATACGAAATAAGCTTTTGTGTATATTAACTATTAATTTGAAAAATATTAACATATCTTCGAAACTGCATTTCATTGCATTTGTGATGTAGTAACTCAGATGTGTTCCCTTAAAACTCCCATAAAATGATGATTTAGGATTAATGCTTCCGTAATTTTAAACGTTTATTAATAGATTTTCTTATAATAAAATTCACATTTTGTAACATTCTTCATTGTTAAAAGTCCCAACCATATCATCACATCTATGGTTAAGGGTTAACAATTAAAGGGGACATCTACGTTTGGGCACTATAAATTAGGTTAAACTCAATAATTGTTTCCCCCTTAATTAAGAATTCCTATATACCTTTCTGACTCTCAGCTTTACCTCCCCATTTGTGGAAACGTTTATGCTGCCCACGGCCCTCGTGCATTAAAGGAACGTGACCTGTCGGGAGAGGAATTTCCTATGAATCACAGACATACTTTTTTTTTTTACCAGACTCCCGGATGAGTGATCAGCCAAATGCCGTGGCCACCTCCGAACACATAGGACGAGACACACCAGTCGCGCACACATATGACACATGAGGACCACAAGGGCCTAAAGCAGGGCCGCAAAAACTAAGGCCCGGCAAGGCTTTTTATGTGGCCCACCTGAATTGGTATTAACGAGATGCAAAAACGAACAAAGTTACGCAAATGTTTTCCCCACAAAAGTACAGACCATGAAGAATATCAAGCAGTTTTGTGCACTCTTGTCCAGCAGAAGGAAATAAAACAAGCAGGTGCATTTGAATGTTTTGAACCTGGTACTACAAAGCAAACACAAACTTAGCAGTGCACACAGTGCAGTTAAATCGTTTCAACAGAAATTGGAATTGTTTAAGGGACGAATTTCTTTGCCGAATTGGGCACATTTTCCAACACTTGGAGCTCTTAAAGTACCCAGAACCATGTTTCGTCACTAATTGATCACTTTACGAAAGTTATCGAGAACATTTAGTAAGAAGAGTTTACAAGTAGCTTCGCCTATTTTGTAAAATTGGAATCAGAAGTTTCTCTGCTTTCGTCACCTTTCACTTTTGATGTTCATAAAGCACCAGAGCTGCTACAACTAGAGCAGTAAACCCGATTTACCCATTCCATGAAATATGAAATTTATAAATTTTGTTAAACTGTACACATGGCCCGCGACCAGTCGCGTAAGTTAATTAGTGGCCCTGCATTTAAAAATTACGTTTGGGCTGCCATGGACTCAGTTTACGATATTCATCTCACAGATGAGGAAAAACCCCACTCAGGCAATTTGTCCCGACCGGGAATGGAACCCTGGTCCGCTACGTGAGGAGAGAACGCATCCCCTACGCTACAGTGTGGAGAATAATTTATATAATTAAAATTTTGGAGGTTACTACTGATTATATCTTCTTATAATAAAAAGTAGGGTTATGTATGTGATACATAAGTAATCCCTCCCTCGAATGCAGCAGGCAGCAAAAACATCCCTACAAAAGGAGAGATAAACTAAAAGAAAAAAGAGCGAAGAAAAAATGTAATATACAGGGTGTTAATGAATAATACCGGAATATTTTACCTGTGTATAGACAGGACATTGACAAGCAACTTTTATTAGGAGACTTTTGCTCTATGGATTCAATGTTTCCTGTTACAGCATAAAATCTCCCAGGGCATGGCCGCCACTGACTTCTAACATTTGAAAAAAGGAAAAACAAAGGAACTCTGTTGTTAACACTGAAGTTGTGAATAAAAAAAAACTAATACAGCGGCGGCCAGTCATGTGATTAGTCTGTAAATTTTGCAGATTATGGAAACACTAAATTATGATATAGCTGTTTAAGAATAAGGTTTTTAGCGAACGCTATTCTAAGAAGGTATGATCCTCGGATTTTTCTGAGGTAGGGAGGTCTGGTAGGGGTGCACTCAGCCTCGTGATTCCAAATTGAGGAGCTACTTGATAGAGAAGTAGCGGCTCCGGTCAAGAAAACCACCATTAACGGCCGTGGGTGTCGGCATGCTGACCACATGCCCCCCAATCCTGCCATCTGCCTACGGGAGATGACGCAGCGGTCGGGTGGTAGGCCAAGTCCCTCCAGGGATGTAGCGCCACGGAGTTTAGTTTAGTTTAGTTTAAGAAGGTATGAAGTCAATTTAATGAAAATTTTAACCCTATTTCACTTCATTATTGACTTATGAGCACCAAATTGTAATGACTTTAATGCTCTGTAGCATACACATTTCACGTTATAGAGCAAAAATATTAATAAATGTTGCTTGTCTATGTCTCCTCTATACACAGGTAAAATATTTCGGTGCTATAACATTAACACTTTGTATATAGACAATCATATACTACTGCTTTATGATACTTCTTAATTTCCAGAAGATTTGGAATTTATAACCGCGCAATTTTTATGCTTGTCTGACCTTGAAATACTATGTTGCATAATAAAATACAATACCGATGAAACCGACGCATTGATTCCTCTACCTTGAATGAGCTGTACAAACAAAAAACAAACAAATAAAAATGCACAGGCAATATTCTGCTGTGAAGCAACCTGTTGATATTACGTTATTATGTTTAATGAAATGAATCTCCACAACATAATACGTTTCGCCCCGTGGGCAGGCAACCTGATATACACAGAGTGCTGCGGTTATTAGTTTGTTTATAACCACAGCCCTGCTGAAGCAGTATGTAAATATTGAACTACCGATCGAATATATCATATCTCACATTGGTTTTTCAACGGTCCTTTCTGTAGCTCACGATACTCTGAACATCTGCGGGGTTTCTCATGGGCAGTGTCGTGTGAAACACCCCTTTTTTCTATCCTTGTAAAGGTTTGTCTTCATTATTAATGATAGGAATGGGTTTCGGTAGTTTCGACAAAATTTCGTTGTATTAAAAGCATGTTTAATTTCATGTTAGCGACTAGTGTTTTTTATTTAAATTTTATTGAAAAATTGAATGAAATTGAAAAGTATTTTACAATTTTACATTTATATTTTGCAGCATAAACGAGATACTTTCGAATAAGCTACTCACTAATTGTGACCGGGAATGTATTCACTCATCACTCTTTTATAGTTACACCTAATTATTAAAAACTGAAAGTCTATTTAAATTATTTTAGGCTTATTATTTGGACCAATTGACGGTGTTTCATGTAATAGATTAGGTTACACTTCATATTACTCAGAAATGTTAAGTGTTTTTCTGCCCGTCTACCCCTGTGCCAGCTACTTTGAACCGATCGCCTGAGTAAACAAGAGCATAGCAATAGCGATTAAATGCAGACGGCCTTAATGCCAACATCGATTAAAACAGCCAACTTCATAATATACTCCTTCGCAATAAAGATGAAATACGGTAAGCGTAGGAGTCTGAAAGAAGTGAGGGAGAGAAATGGAAAATGCCAGATGAACTATAAGTAGGAGTGAGTAACCTAAAGCGTTTTATAAGGCAGTGGTAGGTTTTCTGACGAGTGAATCATAAAATGGAATTTGTAATTTGTAATTTACTGCTTTATTGTTGTAATAGGTCTAGACTTTTTATGATATATTATTCAATTTGATTGCAGCAGCTCTTGATCGGATGGAATCCAAGATTTTTGATACTGGTATACAGTGCTCTTTTCTAAAAAAAAAAAAAAAAAAAGTTTACCGGTAGGCCTCCTCTGTCATTGGCAAAATTCTTATATCAATTACCATGTTTACGTGCAGGATTGAAATCGGTCTGAATCCGATTCCGACTCAATACGTTTCGCGTTTGCATGGCAAGTTGTGGGAGTGTATTGCGATGTTTTCTCTGTAGGCTAAATTTGTTATGCATGCTAATTTGTATGGCTAACCTGAGGCTAATCGCCATAGTTTTTCCGTGATTAAAGTAATGCATAGCCCTATTAAAAATTTCTGGTCACCGCAAACAGATTATGACACAAAAGAGTAAGGTAATAATATTCATATTATGGTATGTTAAGTTATTTTTTTATATAAAATTGGCGGGTCGGCTGCGAGAACAAATGACGAGGATTGGCTTCGCCGGGTTAGCATGGAATTGAATTTGATCTGAATCCGATCCTTTTCGCCATTATTGTCGATATAAACTCAGGACTAAGTTTCCCTTTACATAATGAACGCAAATCTCTTCAGTGATATAAGATTAAACAGCCTATAAGAAACTAATATTGTACTAATAAAATCTTTGTTAACAAACCCCTATACTACGAGTATATAAACATCAGAGTTAGGTGTATCCTCGCTACATTTTAAAAAGTACAGCCGACTCTTGTTCGTTTGAAAATAAAGTTTTATGGAGCGGTTCACAAGTGTAAATGAACTTACGGCCAATGCCGTGATGTTAGTTCAGAATATCTCCGCCTTCTGTACCGAAGGTTTTGAGTTCGCTTCCCTTTAACTCGTTAATACACAATATTACGCTAGTCTTTTAAAACATAATGGGCTGTTAATTGACCTGTAGAAAAGTTAATTTCCTGAATGGAGCTGAAATAAATTAACGTTTAATTTTTCTTAACACAAAAACAAATACCAAAAGTAACATAAAAAAGGCCTGTTCCTGGGATTAGACATTAGATGTATGACCAGAAACTTGTTATTAAAATAATTAAGGATTGTCTGAGATTCCAATGTAGAGTCAAAAATGCCAGAATTTTCTCTCCATTCGATTTAATGACAAATATCATAGTCTCAAACAAAATGAAGTAAATTTCAATGGCTTAGCTATCTATTATCTTGTGAATGAAGGCGATGAGACGACCACGTACAGTATTCTGAATCTTGAACTTAAAACGTTCAAGCGGGGCATCCGGCTGTACCAAGTTCCATAGAGAAATCGGTGGGTTGTAAAATCTAACCTATAATAGAGTCGAATATCTAGAATGAAGCTGGGTATGTTCTTTGGGATCCAAGTGGTCTCGGCGTTAGTGTGACAAGCTAAAAATCTTCTTCTACAGAATGTATGACAGATCTCTTCAGTGAGATAAGGCTGAAAACCTGCCAGTAACCAAATATCACAAGTACTGAAACTCAAGATCGTACCACAGTAATCTGTGACCATACTATGAAATTGGCATCGGAGATAGATGCTTCTTAGTACGTGAGCTTTTGGCGGGATAATTTTATACAATGGTAATAAGTACTAACTAATAAGGCATTCATCAACTGACATAATTACAGGGCACTAAGTTACAATCGATGAGGGAAATTTTCATGCAATAACTGTTTTCCAAAATTGAGAATCCTAACACATGGATAAAAGTCATTACATTTTACTTAAAATACATAAATTAATAGCATTATGCTTTTATACGGCAACTTTTGATGTGACGCATTTGTCCGTCAGTAGCAGTGAAAAGACTACAAGGATTTCTAACGAAATATTTGGAATAGTTCGTTGAATAGCTAGTTGAAAACCATGGTTTCATTCTCACCGAAGCAAGTTTTGATCTACCGAATATAATACAGATATCTTCATTGAGATAAAAACTGAAAATATGCCAGTATTGGTTGACTTCAAATCTTATAATCAAATCAGAGTAAGATGCATACTCACTTCCTTGTAAAGACTACGATCTATCACTAATTAATACATATACATTTGCATAGACTACTATTGTAGTAGCTACTATATTAGCTATACATTATTGTTGCAATATTGACATAGCCTTCAATGGAGTTAAATCATAGCCTTGAAAGTTTAAGAACTAATGGCACTGAAAGACTGCCTTCAAGATCACAGTTTTTTTCCTTCTTATGAAATCGAGATAACATTATCTCATTTCTTCTTGTACCATAGCTCTGTGCGATTGTGGGCGTGACACAAGTTATCGATTGTCATTTCATTACCATTTTTCCTACCTCTCTCTTCTTCGCATGGTACTATCAAACTCGGGGGAATTGGGCGAAAGAAGAAAATTATTAGAAGGAACTTGCAGGCACCGTAATTGAGGACTTGAAAGCGAGCATCTTATTATTTTTTTTGCAGGCCACTCGCGTGAAGCTACTACACAACTCGCCACTTCGCTGCACGCCACTTTCTATGCAGATAAAATAATATTACAGAAGAGCTAAGAGTTGTAAAATAAAAACTATTCTTAAAGAAGGAATTTCATGAAAAAATGTAATATATTTTAAACAAAAATCGGGTTAACAGTAGCTCATATCTAGGTTTCTATACGAGGTGTTCCACGCGGTTACGCGGGCCCTAGCTTCCTCACCAACACTCCCATTAGCTACCGACGAACTTTAGCGTACAGGATGAGTAACTGATTTATTCATGTGCCAATACTACTGGACGGTTGCTGTCCATGTGGTATATCGCCAATTTTCCACGCGGAAACTATATTCATGGATTCTAGGTAACACACATATTTATTTACTGAATAAATCATCAGTCCTCTACTGAGTGTGTTCTTGAAGATCCAGAATCATAAGTTATATTTTAAAATATAAAATACAGCTTGTTGTTTAGTTCCAAGCTCTAATTATTAAGGCCAAATAATTATGCATTTATTTAAAAATCGAATTGTAGAATGTGCAAAGAGTCCTTCATAATGGTTAAGTCATAATTCACGAAACCCAACGATTTTAACAAGTTAAATGCGAATTGAGGCACAGTGCCCCTTGCTCCGAATAGAAGTTTTGACACTGTCCATCAGCGGTGAAGTTTATCATATTTGGTGCTTAGATAATTAATGCAGGGTTAGGTTACGATTAGTCCTATTAGTGTTAGTGACATTAGTGATATTGTTAGTGACATTAGTGATAATGTTAGTGATATTAGTGTTAGTGACTGGTTGGTGGCAGTTAGGTTAGGAATAATGATATTAGTATTGTTCACCGTGAAGTTTACAGCCCTGTTTTTTGTTCACGTGACCCAATGATTCTCTCCCACAGCTAAGCAGACAATTCTCGTAAACGCGCATCGCTTTATAGCGCCATTTTAGCATTTTTAAAATTACTATGTGTGGAATTTTAGTGATTTTATTTATATTTAGAATATTTCTGCGAAAAAGAGGTGCTAATAGCCTATATGGATTCTAAAGGTTTCGAAGAACAAGTTAAAGTGAAATTATGCCTTTTTCATGAAAACAACCACAAGAAAAAATACCCAGATATGAGCTATATAAACCCCCATAAACTTCTGATATAAGGCAGTGAAATGACCTAATCTTACCTAAGCTGGATATTGCTATTTTTTTTCGCTTGACATTCTGAGAGTAGGCCTACACGATTGCGCTAGACGGCTAGGTGGAATGTAGTGTGGTCAGAATTTTAGTCAAAACAGATAGTTTACCTGGCACCCTTCTAACAAGTTTTTGAAAAAATGATCCAATAAAATATTTACGTCTAAATAAAAGCATTTAATATGCAAAGTCAAAGTAATGTTTAGAAAACTAGACCACGGAAGAAGCTTGCTTCTAATATACACTGTTATTCTAGATATACTCTTTCACAGCCGGATACCACCTAAAGACAAAGCAGAAAAGTATTTTTCTATTTGTTATTAATACCGGTACTGTATTCAAAGTTAATAAAAACAAGAACTTTCAAAGTAGGCACATCAGCTTTTCTTGAAATTCACTGTAACACTTACAATAACTTCAAATATATTTTTGGACTTGATTTATATAAAGTAGTCGCTCCTCTCACGCAGCGGGCCCGGGTTCGAATCCTGGTCGGGACAAGTTACCTAGGTGGGATTTTTTTAGGGGTTTTCCTCACCTGTGGGACAAATGACAGATAACATTAGGCCCTTGTGGTCCCCGGATATCATCTGGCCGTCATTACTATCTTCATCCCATCATCGCCTTGTTTGGAGTGTGTGTGAAAGGTGTGTCTCGTCCTATGTGTTCGTGTTGTCTCGGAGGTGGCCCCTGCATTGGGCTGATCACTCTTCCGGGGAGGCCCTCCATGTCTCGCCACACCCCAAATTTCAAAATTATTAAGTATAAGGACTCTTTGACTAAATTAATGAATTTCGTTGTTTTTACCTTTGAGAGTCAATTATAATAAATTGACAAATATATTCACCTTATACCCTCAATTTTACTTATAAATGAAATGCAAAAGCCATTTGGGATATTCTGAAGTTAAATAAAACTGCGTACTAGTCGTAGTATAAAATCAGATTAAATTTTGGAACAAGAAATGGGAGATACAAAATTACAATAGGCTGTCCTCTCGGCAACGACAATAGACTGGAGTACCGGACACCATACCCAGGAACATGCTAACAATCCCACCGGACAAGCTATGATACATACCTCAAAATCATACTGAAAAATTACGGTGCAATTGGGCTTTGCCTAGGTACAGCCTGTGCATTTAGACGAGAGCACTCGCATGCGCCGCAGAGATAAGGGCGGGAGTGCGTTGCTATGCTAGGATATGAATCACGTGATGCCTGATTCTACTGCGCATTGTGTTTACAGTGCTCTCGTCTAAATGCACGGACTATACCAATTGCCCACTACATAATAGTGGACATAAAAGAGGAAGGAGCCACGTACAAAAAGTACGTTGCAGATATTCTCAATTCGATTCCGTTAGTCTCACCAAATAATGGCGAGGGTTTAAAATAGGCTGATTAATGCCAGAAGGACATAATTTGGAATTAAAAAAATATTTTTGTCATTTTACCAGAATGTTCCTCTCTAGTTCTGGCTATGAATAATTTTTTTAAAATGAAAATAATAATAATAACTTTATTAGAGGTTAATCGAGTCTATGTTACAAGAGCTTTAAAGAGATATTTTCGATAAAATCCTTACGATACTATGTCATAGATGCGCCCACATATGAATATCTGATGTATTGGAAGCATAATGAGATAACTTATCCCTTTACAAAAGGGACATGTATTTCAACTTCTCTTTAGTTATTACTGCAAGCTTATTTATTTGCAACAATCCAGTAGTCGATACTTGTTTCAAGTTAAACAGGTGTTTCTATCTTTAAACACATTTGCATATAAAAGGTAAAAGTGTCCTACTAAAGGCCGAAGAGGGTTACAGCATTTGCGGAGGTCATGCTCTCTATGGTAACTAGACTAAGCGATAGGCTTATGCTCCATCCCCACTCCGTTCTGCTTTTGTGTGTTCACAATGCTCGTCAACTCGGGAATTTCGAAAGTAATACGTGTACTCTTTGTTTAAATATACTATCCAAAATATAATAATGAGTTTTACTTTTTCTACAGTACCAGAGCTACAATACGTATAGAAAATATTTGTTCTATCCTAACAGGGGTGGACTGGCCCTTCGGGAGTATAGGGAGGTTTCCATTCATAATGAAGTGATTATACCTATACTTCATGTTTATACACCAAGCATCTATCTTCTACTCTTATACAATTCAACGGCCCTAAATAGCGTGCTTGCTCGCCCACTTCGTGAGACATCGGGTATACTCGGCGATGTTCGTCTCTCGCAGTGTAAACTTTCACGACGAGAACAAAATTAGGAAAACCATTTCTTTTTAGGCCTAAGTGAAATGAACACAATGAACAAATATTCTAATTTTATTTTTACTTACAATTTTCATAGCTCTGAACCACAAACATTTTTAATACACTGCCAGTGTAAATTTCTTTAAAATCCTGGAGTCAATTAATAATGGCGGGTGAAGCCGGGCATCAGGTTTAATATATTGATACTTTAATCCTCGAAGTATCGCGGACAGTAAAAATCCAAATAAATCACTCCTTCTCTTGAAAAATTATATAATTTCTTAAAATTACACTGAATTTATCAAATAAAATTCACATCACATTCATCTGTCAACAAACAGTTGAGAAACGATACGTATTATCCCCGCCGTCTCGAGAATTACGCAAGAGAATTATACAGTTTAGAAGGCAGTGGTTCACAGTTATCTTTGGAACTGTAAATCGAATGTGAGATCGTTTTCCCAGGTGGCGATTTCTAATCGTGGAATGTACTCTTGAAGCCGGAATTTTAGCTGTTTCATTAATTATTAATGGTTTAGTTCAAGAATGATTCGCGTGCAAGTGTTAATAAATATAATGCTTTAACAATTATTATACTATTTATTTTTATTTTTTAAGTGAATTATCGTGGGCGAAGCCGCGGGCACCTCCTAGTAACCTTACAATACAATATCTGGAGATGGTTTCCATGATTACACACTATGTTTATTCACAGAAAAATGTTCAAAATCGGTTATTTGTACCTTGTTGTTTTCTTCAAAAACCATAGAAACCGTATAGTAACTTAATTTTTTTTCTGGAAAGTATCCGCAATACTGCAAAAATGAGAATGAAGAGGTCACTTTTCTAACCTCTAAATGGAAGTCTCTGAACAGAAAATGACTGTTGGAAGACGAGAATTAAGACCAGCAGTGAATTGTGCATTGGTCACGTGGTCCAGAAACAAGACTGAATACTTGATGGCGATCAACAATAACATCACTGTACCCAACCTAACTGCCACCAACCTATCTCTACATATCAATTAATAACATATAACTGACGGCCATCTTACCTGGGTAAACAGGTTGACCAATACGACAAACCTCGCGGGAGATATTAATATGGCACATTTTCGAAACGCGTGTATTCGGTATACCTACATAACTAATATCACTGTTCGTAACCTAACCAACCTAACCTAACCGTCATTCAAATAGAATCTACCTACCACTACTTATCTTAATGCTAGAAGGCATTTGGTCATCCTGCTTTGCAGTTGCTCATCCTGTTTCGCTCAGAACCATAATATGACTGGCGTATTTTATGCGTAATAAAAAGGAATTATTGATTGAAATGGGTATAAATCAAGTTCTAAAAATTACTAATTTCACCCCTTAATCAATTCCTTGAACAAAAGTACATTTAATGAAGTTTCCAGTTCCGGGAAGGAAAATAGCAATGCTACGGAGATAGTGCTCTACCACATATAGGCCTAATTTTTATATTGCTTTTCTTCTGCAAAAATTGCTTATATCTTGCCGATTTAATTTTATAACTGCATACTCGAGTGACTATGATGAAAAACACACTTCAATGTCGCACATTTCTTCAGTTATCCTTTTTGCGTGAATCTTCGCTCTACAGTTTCTTTGAATACGTCGCCATGTATACTTGTATATTTAGATATATATTGAACATTAACATTTAAAATTACTCATCAATAAAAGTTCTTTACTCTTTTCACTGTACGTCAAATGCACTGTCATCGCGAAGCAGGGCATTACACACACTGAAACCGAACAACTTGAGTGACAAGGGCCAATGCTCTGCAGGACACACTGAAGCAACTTAGGCAACACAAATAACCTTATCGACATAGGTACCAATACCGCAGAAATTAGCCCTAAAGAAAAAATAGTCCCCTGCCATGGGTGTATAGGTAGCATACTTGCCTTCCACCCTGGCGGTCCGGGTTCGAATCCCTGCCGGGTAGTTGATTTTTCAGTAGGGTATTCACAGTAGGTTTATTGAAGTCTCAGTGTTGAGAAGCCTAAGGGCTTCCACTCACTAATCTAATCTAATCTAGCCCTAAAATTGGCCCCTCAATTTCAAGGTAGATTAAGACATGAAGACATCTATATTTTTCCTTTTAATTCATAATTCGTGATCTTGCACGAATGAGAAACAGCGGAATGCGCAGCCCTCCTATATGAATTATAAATATTACTTTTAGAAGACTGTTTCGAGCAAGTGGAGTTGAATACCCTGAACGATAAACCAGCGAATATATTACGTTTTACTGGCAAGTGTATATGACGTGGTACTGACGTAATTCATAGAACATATCGACCTCAGTTTCATCTCCTTGGCTCACTCGGCAGGGTGCCTGCCTTCTAATTAGTTCAATTCCAGGAAGGTCACAAGTTTATTCATAAGTGAAATCTCCATACCACCTACCTATACGTGGAAAAGCGTATCAGCTGAGACACGCCAAGCCCCTCCACTCTACTCTGGCGAACTTAAATTACACTTTGTCATGAGTTTCCGGATACCAGAATATTACAAACTGGCCTTTTAACCGTCCAAAATAAGGCATTTTATGGAAGAGTGTCATATAAATCAAAAGAACAACAATGCTGTCATCTACCACTCTTCAGAGAGAGAGAAAAAAAGATAAAACAAATATTCTTCTTTGCCTGAATTTTACCTCCGTCTGGTACGTATATTTGCACGAAGCACTCCGCCCGGGCCTTAAAGGACCGTGACTCGTCGGAAGAGGGAGTTTCTATGTATCACATAATTTTTTTTACCAGTGATCAGCCCAATGCCGGGCCATCTCCGAAACAACACGAACTCATAGGCAACACACACGCATTCCGAACAATGCGCGGATGGGATGGTGATAATGACGTCCATACGATATCCAGGGACCACGAGGGCCTAAAGTTTCCTGACATTCGTTTTACAGGTGAGGAAAAACATCACCTAGGAAACTTGTTCTGATCAGGAATCAAACCCGGACCCACTGCGTGGGAAAACAATCAATAACTTATAAAACATAGAAGCACATATTTGTTCTTTGTTTTACTTTATTAAAGAACATGCCGTAAAGAATAAATACGAGTACATTTAATTTTCTGTTTAATTTAATAAAAATAATGCAATATATTTGTCAAGGATAAGCTGAATTACAACATACCTGCAATTTTATTTCTGAAAGTGGAAATGAAAGGTATTGTTTGACATATTTTTGAATGATAGCTGCATGAAATTCAGAATAGGATCACTCTCTTGTATATCAGTGATTGCAGATTATCCATTCATCCTTGATTTTGTTTCCTTTCGTGGTCCTTCTAAAATGTATCCCGCAGAAGCATGGAATCAGCTTCCCAGATCGGCAACAAAATAAGCGAAGTCACATGCAAACTCCTAATGACAGGGCGTGATAAGTATTTATAGGCTATTGCTTGCACTTGTACCAAGTTTAAAGTGAATGGTTTAACTGTTTATTTTGCCCTATTATTAATTTTTGTTATTATTTGTTATTATTATTATTATTATTATTATTATTATTATTATTATTATTATTACTATTACTACCGTATTATTATGTGGTATGCCGTAGCATAGTGGTTGAGGCGCTGCGCTACAAACCAAAAGGTCGCGGGTTCGCTTCCCGAAGAGGTCGTTGGAGTTTTTCAATTGGCCTAATCTTTCTGGTGGCACTATGGCCCTGAAGTCAACTCAGGCTTTAACAGAAATGAGTGCCAGGAGCAATCCTGGGGGTAAAGGCGGCCGGTGCTTGGGTTAACAACCTTACCACCTTCATGTGCCGAATGTCTAAAATCTGGAAGCCTCACTTCCTGGAACCCTCTGGGCCTCCATGGCCTGTATAGGGATCACTTTACTTTTTTATTTTTTACATTATTATTATTATTATTATTATTATTATTATTATTATTATTATTATTATTATTATTATTATTATTATTATTATTATTTTTAATTGCACTTCAAATAATCCTGATGAGTCTAAAAGATTCTCGAAAGATGTTTCTTCAGAAGTATTTCATATCAAAACAGCCGAAGGTATTGTTTCCAATGGTATTTCTATGTCTACCTGTTTTTCTTCTAATACTAAATTTGCTTTTACCACTAATTTTGCTTCCAATAGTACTTCTATTACTGCAAGCACTTCTTCCGTTACTGTTTTGGCGTCTACTATTTATTAAACTTTATGCACCGTGAGCATCGAGTGCATACATTAAGCTACTAGAAAAATATCTCGAACAAATTACGAATTAAAACAATTAGAATCGATGATACAAATACAAATGTACAGCAATAAGTATTAATAACGAAAAATTCATAATAGATGTACAAATACAAAATAAATACTGTAACGTAAAAATAATATATATATATATATATATATATATATATATATATATCTTTATAATAATTCGATATTCCGAACAGTACTAAGCTAAGAAAAATAAACTGAGCGAATAGGATAGCAATACGAATTACACTTCGTTTAAAAAGTGATTTCTCTTTAGGACAATTACTTCCGCGAAACTACGTCATGCAGTTGATGAAAATCCAGACTGTTCGTCATAGAAAGCTATGGGACCGTGACAAACAAAACAATGTAATACAGTAGTGTGAGAGTTTCACCGAAAACGGGTATGACGAAAGCTCTGAAGTTCTTACAATAATAATTAATAACTTATTCCATCCACATCTGAATTTCTTCAACTCTAATTCTCCCTGACTCTAAATTATTCTTGGGGTTCGAAAAACGTCCTCATTATCTAACCTACATAGTCAAACCTTAAGGATATTCCGCCAACATTCTCGAATTTCTAAATCTACAGTCAATTAGTTTGGACTCTCGGAGAACGGGGTCGAAACATTGACCCCAATGCAACTCCAGTAACCCCATTCTTACTCGCGCGTGTACAGTCACTGTAGTTCAATCTTTCAGCGGAAGATGGAACTACACGGTGAAGGGCTAAGTATTTAATGACCTCGCCGCTAGATGGCAAAAGACCAAGGATCGAAAAATGGACACCAACTGGATATTGCGAAAAGCTGGCGGACTGTTTAAAGGAGTTCAGTGAAGTTGCTCACGTTTAGTGAAAAGTTAATATTTTGCATTGGGTACATTTATACAATGTAAAAAGTGGCGTTGGAACAGCTCTATGAGTTCTATGATTGTACAGCCACTGTATGTGAAAATTGACAACTGTGTCACCTTTGGTGATTCCAACAGGCCTAAATAAAGAAAGAAAGAAAGAAAGAAAGCTCCTATGTTGATAGGTACTGACAAAGAAAAACACTTTGAACTTTAATCTTACCTTGTGTTTGTGTGATTGTTCTGAGAGATCATATTCTCCAGACATAACATTAATATTATTGTAATGCTAATCAGGTGGACTGTTCAAAGAATTTTCAGTGATGCTGGTATACATCAACAATTATCTGGAGCAGCTACAGAAGCTATGGAAAGTTTCTTAATCTCAGATAAGTCTACAAATGATTCAGAAAATAGTTCTGCTAAACTCGACAATTCGGTAATCACCCCATCAAGTGGGACCAAGTGTGCAGAGTCACCTGTATCACAAACATGACTATATGCCTACTCAACTCAGCAGAATGGTCGAGTATTCTTTGGATTATAAATGACTTGCTAGTATGTTATTTTGTATGGGATAAGAGACCTTTGCGAAATTATGCAACCAGGCTACTAGCTCAATCAATGAATAAAACTGCAAATAAGAAATTTTGATGTCACCTGTGAGGTAATCTCACAGTGATGTACAGTTATGAAGATATTAAGTGCTTATGTGACACAATTAAAGATTAAAACAAACTCATTTACATTTTTAAAGCAAACAAATATGAGTTTTTCTTTTACACAACAGCAAATAACCGCCCTTTAAGAGTACTAATTAAAATCTCCCTCCAAATATCAGTGAAACGGAAATTTCTGATAAGTTGAAATCTTTGAATTTCTCTGTATTAAATGCAGTGGCGTAATTACGGGGTGGCAAGGAGTGGCATTTGCCACCCTGAATTCCCAAATCCCTCTTTTTGCCACCCCAAAAATCGGCAGTAAAAATATCAGTTATTTGCAAACAAGTGAAAAATTACAGTTTATAAACGTGGCACAATCTTGATTCTTTATTAAACTTAACATTTATGCTGGTATGGTATGTAAAAAAGTTTAAAAAATGCTTCAACTGCATCATTTTAATGCCAAATTTAAAAAATTTCCATAACCCCCAGACCCCCGGCAGACCTTGCCACCCCAGTTAAAAAGCTGAAATTATGCCCATGATTAAATGTACAGTAATGGATAAAGAATGCAAAGTCAGAAGCAGAATCTTACAAACTCCCTATATGGGTGATTCTTCAAATACGGGAAAATTTGCGTTCCGGAGTGATATTTCCCTTCAAAATTCAAATTCAACTTAAAAAAAAAAAAAAAATTAAAATAAAAGTTTGTTTCTACTACTCCCATACTACAACTATCAGTTTGAAATGTTACTAACTTTAAATTCTGATATTCCAAAATCGAATTTAATTCAATGAAATGTCATCCACATGCCCTGTCCCAAACCTCGGTTTTGTATATTCTAATGCATTTTTCCACAAAACAAAATGTTATTTCCTTTTCAACTTTTCCCTGTCAATGAGTATGAATGGGTGAAGAATATTAACCCCTAAAAAATAAAATGAAATAAAATTGTCACCCCACCTAATGAACATAAAGAATGTCCCAAGGGTTTTTGGTCATCCACATGGGTGAAAAGAATGGAATTTTTTCTGCAGAAATGAGAAATTTGTAAAACTGGCAACAGTGTTAGAAAGCCAACAGGGCAGCTTGTGGTTGAATTTTAAGGTTGAATTTTGCTTGCTTACAAACAGTTTGGGATTAACAAAGGACTTTGTATCATTTTCAAGGAAAACGTTTTTATTCCCCGTCATTAACATGGCTTCTAGAAAGTAGGCAGAAAGTTAATATTAATTAATTTTGATAATGCACTATGATAAACCTTCCAATTCAAAGTACCTGACTTAAGTTGAGCCTACAGAGGTTTAGAAATGGCTTGCTGAGACCACTTAAACTCCTTTTTTGTCATCCACATGCCTGATTTTTGTGTCATCCACATGTCTCATGAAGGGGTATGTGGATGACTCTCAAGTCATGTAGATGATAAATGTAGGATACTATTGTGTTTGCGGTGTCTGTGACCTGTACTTAAGATCTTAAAACTGATTAAATGAATTTCTGCTTGATTCCCCCCTCCCCCAAAACCATAAAAACACAGTCTCGTTAAAATTACATTAATTCCGGAGTATGCACACAAATTTGCAAATTTGATGCAAAATCAACTGAAGTATGCTGAGAAAAATATGAAATCACATAAAGAAAAGCAGATTGTTGCCAAAGTTAGCCATCCACATGTACACGGATGTCATCCACATGGTTTTAAAAAAATAAAGAAATTAAAATAAATAAAAATATAAACATTTAAGCTCTGCTGGTGTCATATTATAATCAAGTAACCCCTGAAGTATTTTTGTGATTTTTTTGAGATTTTTTAAACAAAGTAAAAAATTTGGATTTTACACACTCCAAATTTTCCCGTATTTGAAGAATCACCCATATACACTGTAACCTTAGAAAAACAACTCAAAGTCACATGAAATTCTTGAACTGAAAAAGATAAATAATGTTATAATTAAAGCAAAAGAATACAACCCTCACAAACGTCTATGCAATGCCATTCTAATAATGTCTTAAGTTAACTCCTAATAATGCTGATTTTATTAATCATTCTGTACTTACTATCGTTTTATCCCATATGAAATAACACACTCACTTGTCATTTATAATCCATAGAATACTCCACCATATCAAAGAATAAACTAATGGTAATACTAGGCATATCATAATTAAATCATGTATCTGTTCTTATTATATAATATAATGAATACCATGAACTTATGTGATATAACTATCGTAATTATACAAGAAAATTTTTCTTGAACAGGAATCGAACCTGATTTTCTGCTATGTAAAGCTGAAGCTGAGACCTTTCAATTCCCCAAGAACGTACCCAATCCCATTCCAAATATTTCTCCAGATTCTGCTCTCATTTTACGAGCACATCATTTTACGAGATGCATACCAAGCTGAAAACCTGAGTTCGATTCCCAAACATGGCAAATTTCCTTCTATAAAATATAATTTAAATCTCTTCGGCCAAATGAAACTAGAAACATTGCTAGTAACTATAATAATGACTATCTGAAAGATATGTTTCAAGCCACTTTAGTTTTTTTGTAATATAAGCTTATACATTTATTGTATTCTTACACTATGGAAAAAATTGTGAAGATTAATCAATATCACTATTTAACATTAACTGGAGATTTTGTTTTCAGAAAACACAGTGCTAACATCTTGTGTGCTTGTTTTTAAAATGTTCGCACAACACTCATTCATTCAATTACCTTTCAAACAATGGATGTACTAAGTAATAATGATCTATTTATGTAGGCCTACCTGAGACACATGAAATATATTATTTACAGGTGATTCCTATAACAGCCTTCAGTATGTATTTTGCATACCAGTATGGTCAATTGGCAGAACTGTGAAGGAAATAATGGTTATTACATACAAAATACGGAGGGATACATATTTGGATGTATGTAATTCTATTTAGCTATCTATTCTACGTTGCTTTAGGGTTACCACTATCCAAAATTTTCCCAGATGTGAATTTTTTGTTCTAATGCCTGGCCAAGAATAGTAACTTACAGTAACTTCCAGTTGCAATTTTCTCACTTCACACTCCTACACACACTATGTGGTTCCATTGCAAGAGTGAAAGTTGTATTGGGATTTAAGACTTAAAATTCTAGGGCTAGGCTTTATAATTACTCTTCTACAGTGGCTTGAAGAATATTTTATTACATTTTTCGTTTATGAGTTTCGCTGTTCACAGGACACACAGACAGACATAGACACAGACACAGACATTTTTCCGAAATAGTTAAGGAACTTAAAATGTGTCAAAATATTTCCTCTAAACTCCAGAATTGTATTATCAGTAATGCAGGTAAAGACATATTAATACAGTGACTGCAGATTTTACATGGCACCTTCTTGTCTTTCAATCTATGGGTGCACAGAGTCCACCCAACATTGAGTGTATCATATGTAAGGATGAAATTAAAATTAAGTATCAAAGTATTTTGAGCCATAAATCTGTGCGTGTTTCAATATGTTGACGATGTCTGTAAAGTTTAATTAAAAAGGAATGGTCAAACTATTTTGAGCCAAAATGTATTCCTATACATTTGTTGTTTATGTCATATTCATAATTAATTAAATAATATAATTTATATCAAAAGAATGAATATAGTATTTAATATTTTTGAAACATTGATTAGATAAATGTTTCATCAAACTTGTTTGAGAAAAGTATCTCTCTCTCATTTCGGTTTTTGTAGGTTTGGTTTTGTGGAGTGAACCCATATTGCATTTGACAAGCAAACTTAGATTTACCTTTGAAAGGTAAATCTAAGTTTGCTTGTCAAGTGATAAATTTAAAACTAAACTTTTGTTAAAGCAATCAAGAATGGACACTCAAACATACAGCCATATTGCATGGTATGTCATTCTGATCAGTAACATCTGGTATTACATACGGTCACTTCAGAGATGTGTGTTCACTAACATCATTGACAGTTTTCTTTACAAGATTTTGCCTCCACTCAAATGTTTTCTTGTTGTACTTCCTTTTATAAACCCATTCTCCACATGATTTAGAAAATTCCACTGAACCGCCCATGACTCTTTTCCTTGAAGGAAGTTGGTCAAGAGCTGCTATCATTGACCGTAAATACATGCCTTCAAATGAAAAATGGGTTTTTTTTAATACACATTTAAGACATTCGCTATGATAGGATTCCATACTTCCTGTGTGACAAAAATGATTGAGATACATAATATCATTTTAAAATCTGGTATTCATAATGATGTTATATAGGTCATGGTAGTCTTTCGAATGCTTACTGTGCCATTTAGTATTTTGTCATGTTTCAAAAACAAACTAACAGATTTCAATTTGTGGTCTGCAATTAGGACTTGTAGTAACCAGTCAGTGACTGTCACCACAGAAAATATTAATGGAATAAAAGATGTCAAAAAATCCAAGAAACAACTTTGAAACCAGCGATTGTAATTATTGTTTCAAAAATATGTTCAAAATATTGAGTCAGATATTTGTACTAAGCCTAAAATTATACAAAATATGTTTGCTTTGTTTATTGTTTCGTGATTTCTTGACAAAGCGATATTTCTGATTTGTCAGTACAATATGTTACTTTGCACATCTCTGTGTTAGTCTATAATTCGAATTTAGGTTAGAATTGACACTACGCCCCCAAAGTTATTAAAATGCATGTTAGAAACCATTGAGCTCAATCAATAAAATAAAATAGACGTAATACCAGCTGCTCAACAATTTTTTAATTTTATAATTCGCCTAGGCCTTTTGGCGTATTTCCGCCATCTTTAGGGCATCTTTCTTTTAATGAAGAATCATAATCAACAAACTCACAATGAAGAGGCCACAGAAGACGATTCAGTGATAGTGCTTTTATAGAGCTTTTAGAAAGTTTATCTTATTTTATAAATGTCACAAGATGCAGTTTTGGTTTTAATTATTGAGACTCCAAACCAGCAAAAAAAAAAAAAGAGATGCCCTGAAGATGTTGAGCAACTGGTATTACGGCTATTTTATTTTACTACGCCCCCAATTAAACAATACATGTGATAGCGTGCGTCGTTTGTTATTTGCTTAGTTATTGAAAATAAATATGTTTGTTGTTTGTTATTCATGAATTCATCATCTTAAAAATGTACACATATTTTATGAATATAATCATAGTATCCTTGAATGAAACTCGGTTAATTGCAGTGTACGAGTATGACACAATACATATGAAACAAACTCAGTAAGA
Source organism: Ectobius pallidus (assembly GCA_964059195.1). Taxonomy (NCBI): domain Eukaryota; kingdom Metazoa; phylum Arthropoda; class Insecta; order Blattodea; family Ectobiidae; genus Ectobius; species Ectobius pallidus. Next base: position 119,187,487 of record CAXKWD010000007.1, on the reverse strand, counting down.
TGAGAATATGGAATGTGCATGTTTATTATTTTGGTAATGTCAGATTAATTATCCGCCGCTGCATTATTTTTACTTTGTGGCGAGCAGCTACTAAGCTCTTAGCCCACTGTGCGCCTTTGAAGTTCCACAAGTGCAAGGGAGATGCCCGTCGCTTTATGGAGTGTGCCTTTCCAAATGTAATACAGGTGCACATGTGTTAAAGATTGATTATGAAGATCTGATCAAAGACTTTGCAAGGAAAAAATTAAGAGGAAAGTAAGGCATAAATAAAATCGAAGTATACAGAAATAAATATTATTTTCCTTCTCATTCAAGTTTAAGTTTTGTATAGCGTAATTTCGAATTTTTTATAAATAACATTGCATTTTATGGTTTATCATTGCTTTAATATTTTGAATTATAAGTGTAAGGAGACACCAGAAATATTTAGAGCTTAAGGCATCTAAAGGTCTTAATCCGGCCCTGTGTTTAAGGAAAAGATCGTGTATAGAATCAACAATGAACTCATCTTGGAGTAGTGTGAGCCGATGTTTCCGATAATAAAACTGTATTAATACTGGTGATAAAACTTTAAATTATAGAGGAAAGAAAATCCAACTTCGACATTTTGCAATATTTTTCACATAAATCTGGTAAATGCAAAAAATTCGCGTTCATTCCCAAAACAAATTCACCTATATTCCAGGTAATTAAAGCTCAAAAAGTTTTTCCAAGCAGTCTGGAGCGTATTTCATAAAAGGTGGTTTTATCGCATATACAAAAAAAGATTCTGGGTCAGCACCAGTCAAACATAAAGGGTCTCCCTGGTGAGAGATCAACACAATACAGGGCCTCCTTCTAGGACAACAGACAGGACACCAATCCAAAAGGAAATGACTACAAAAAAAAATCACGTAGACTAATGTAACAAAGTTCCAGAATACTTTTGTTTAATCAGTGATAATTGCAATTATGATTTGCAGAAAACAAGTTATTTTTTAACTGATTTTCGAGTTAAGCTCAAGATCGATTCATTAAGCAGGCTTACGGAATAACAAAGGTCTACTTTTATAAGTATATATGAAAGAATATGTGGATAGTGTTATTTGTCAAATCTGCCTGCATTGCAACTTCCAAAGCCGTATATGTACACTGTAAAACAATATGTTAACATGAAAACTGATTTGCATTTGATAAATTCTTGTTAATATATTACCAAAAAATAAGCACTAAATTGGGCATTACTCCGGTACCGATCAACTGATTTGGTCCAATATCAATAGGTTTCTTCCCATGGACGTTATAAATGCGTATCCAAGTTTCATGAAAATACGATATCGCACGTACAGACACACGGTTAATGTCATTGAAACAAACACACATTGCTTCACATAGCCCCACAAGTAAAAGTCTAAGGGCGTTAGGTCCAGGGATCATGGTGGCCATGCCTTAAATCCACCCCTTCCTATCCACCACTCGGAAAATATAGAAAAAACTTGCAAACTATGTTGGCATAGTATTAAGGAGCGCCGTCTTTTTTGAAAGATTGACCTTCTGGCCTTTGTGGCATTGCATACAATTCAAACATGTCAAGGTAGTTGTCTGCTTTATAAAGAAATATGGGCCTATAATTTTATCATTGTACATTCAATGATATTCATGCTGAACACGCATCACAGATTCAAATTTAGCAAGCTACAGAACACACTGAACTTTCCTTTGCACAGTCCACAGCTTGTCTAAAATGGCATGATCCACAAAGCTGCAGCTACTCAATTAATTCATTGTTGCATCATTACTTATTCATGAACAACAATGAAAATAATCCCACATACACTCTTTGAGGTAATCTTCAATGTACCGCATGTTTCATAATTTGGTTTTGTTTCGTTTAGCAATTATATGAGTTCATAACTGTACCAGGACTTAACATACACAGTGTATTATGAGAATGTTTTAGGATAGACATTTCCTCTGACACTGGGATTCAACCCCTTGATCTTAAAGTTAATAGGCCTGTTGACATGAGGTGCTAACCATCGTCATGAAAACATTTTTAATATTATATCCTGGAGTAGGCCTACCTGTAATGAAACTACCGGTAAGTTAAAAGTTTTTGTTGCATAAAATATGAAATTAGGAAAAATTTTATCCCTGAAACATTTACACGCATACTATACACAATACAGCATTTTAGTTACGGTATATTGTAACATATACATTTTTAAATATTTATTTCACAATTTAGTAATATTATTAAGTACAGTATCATGTTATAACCTATAAGCAATAAATAAGTAAATAAATTACAAATAAACTATCTTAAAATAAGAATTCAAAAGAGATTTAAAAGTACTATATAGGCACATAGAAATTTATCAGTGAAACAGCTACATGACTGTTATTATTCTGGAGGAATCTCATCTTACATTCTGGTTAGTTCGATATTACGTTGAGTCTGGTTAGTAGGTACTGCAAACTCTCCCTTCTTGAGATCTTCCCTCATGTCTAAACAACGCAGATCAGTCATCAAGGCATGCTCTTTGTTTTCAACATCTTGATATAAACAAATCAGATGAGCTTCAGGAGCATTGTATGTAGTCCTGCAATAACAAGTTTAGTACAAGTTTATTATTACAATTGTGGCATCCAGTGAGAGAGTGGGCTAAGCCAGAAATTGATATTTTGAGATTTCTAATGAGAAAAAAATTTCATCCTAACACTTGATTTATTTCTTATCAGAATTTACACGTTTCAAAGTGTTTACAAAAAATTAACTTCAGACCACAGTGCCAACCCTTTATTACCTTCTGAGGCCCTTTTATATCTGCGAAGAAACAGAATATAACATTACATTGTGTTTAACTGTTATACATATATTATATGCTACTGAGTCAATATATTTTCTAACGCTATTTAATGGTACTACTAAAATAATAAACTAAACTCCATGGCGCTACATCCCTTGAGGGATTAGGCCAGTCATTTATTTATTTATTTTGTCTTCTTGATCATTACAAAATGATATGGGGCACGTCATAAAGAGTAGGTATACAATACAATTGAAATATAATAAAATAAAAATACAGCACAAATTAAATACAACACAAACTAAAAGCAGTAAAATATCCTAAGGCTGCATTAATTACCATAGGGAGATGGCAGGATTGGGGACATGTGGTCATCATGCCAACACCCATGGCCGTTATTGATGGCTTACTGAACCAGATCCATTACTTCTTTATCAGTAGCTCCTCAGTTTGAATCATGAGGGTGAGTGGACCCCGTTCCAGACCTCCCTACCTTGAAAAAATCCAAGGAGGTACCGGGGATCGAACGCAGGCTTATAGATCCGTAGCCAGCATCGCCACCTATAAATCTTACAATCATGCTGTCTGTATGTATGTGTCCATCCATTCATCTGTACGATAGATTTTCTGACCCTTTTATCTCAGTGTATACCCCAATAATTTTCCTAAATAGCTGTTACCATGCAGGTGGTTGTGAAAAGGCTTTCAGCGTTTCATTAATTTCGAAATCTTACTCTCTAGTTCAAAATCTGATTCATTCCCCTCGGACAGAGGTCTACTTGTCTTCCTATCTGGCTCCTCTGGCTGTGGAAAGACATTTCTTGGATATCAAAAATACATCACAAAATGCCTTACTACAAACCCTATTTGCTGTCCACGAGAATTATTTACATTATACGTAAATGAAACTTGTCTTCTACTTGAAGCTGTATTCGCCCTTTTCTTTACATAAATGTCAGTATATTCTTGCTCAATTAACAGTCCAAACAAGAAAGCATTTTGCTCATTATAATCAACAATCCTATAAAATTCACTGAAATTGTCTTCTTTCTCAGTGTCCTATAACAAGTTGTAATTAAACCTCTTCACATTAGCTGCCACAGCTCTCTCACTGCAGTTACACCTGACATCTTGCTGCTTTGCCACAATCACATTATTTGTTAGTTGCTAATGTATTCTACTCCTACACACTTTTGCTTTTTCTTTTCCACTTAGACTCATTTTCACTAATTTTTCGATTAGCAACAAGTTCTCCTTCACCATCCACCATGATCATCAACTGACAAGTGTCTACAATCAGATGTGGCTGTCTCCCTTACCGCGCCCTGCATATCATGTTACTATTGCTTCCAAGCTGGCTTAGCCCACTCTCTAACTGGAGAAACGCCATTCCCTTAATTTATGATAATTGTCTTTCAAGAATAGATAGGGAAGAAACCCACACAAACCTTTAATATTAGGTTTACAGTTACACGACTATATGTACTGTACAGAGATGACAATAACTCAAATTTGAAAATTTATGGCTTAGCCCACTCTCTCACTTGATGCCACAATTCCTTACACCACTATAACTGTTGTCTGTGAAAATTCAGTAACAGTTTCAATTATTTTATAAAGAATAATAATGATTAGGGTTTCGATGTTTATGACCTAAAAAAGTGGAAAATATGACTGCAAAAATGACTAAATATGACCTAAAAATTCTAAATATGGCCTCATAAAAGAACTTATTTTCTAAAAATAAATGTTCCAATTTAAAACTAAATTAATACATCACATTAATTAAAACAGATAATCACTTTTTAACAATTGTACAGGTGATTTACAGTTTTACTGGTAAAGAACTTCTAATCTGTTAATGTTTCCAGACGCCACTGCAAATGTGAACTGAAAATAATTTTAAAAATGTCTATTGGAAGTTGTTAACAACAATGAAGAAGAGGTAATTGTGCTATTACTTGTTATTGTCCCTTCACATTTCCGTTACAATGAGGAAGAGGTAATTGTGCTATTACTTGTTATTGTCCCTTCACATTTCTGTTATAGTAAAATCAAAATATATGTGACTCTTTTTCTGAAAAAAAATTAAGTTGACAATTTAGTGCACATACTGCATAATTGTGCTCTTTTAGCGAATTTATAACTGAAATATGACATTAAATTACAAATATGACCGAAATATGACCAACACCATGAAATTACCAAAATATGGCTTTACATGTAACATAAAAACAGTCCAATTAGAATAAGAAATGTGCAATTCATGTTTAATTTGTGTTTGCGGCGAGAATGAAGGTCAGGATAAAAATATGACATGTCATAAACATCTGAACCCTACTAATGGTAGGCCTACTGCTTTCATATGTAACTGTTAACTGAAACTGGACATAATGTGTACCTGGATAAGATAGAGCAATGGTTGTTTACAGAAATGCAGGAAGAATCATAGAACTGTCGCATTAGCGATTAAATCAATTCATTAAATAGGCATCATAGTATGGATGCTATTGAGAAAACCTGAGAAAAGTTCGAAATTAGAAGAGTTATCTGCTACCTCTAATGAATTGTACATTTATTGAATACCAAGTTGTGCCAATAAATGATAAACTACCAACCATACAGGTGGACTCTCAAAAAATGTTCCGACAAAACTTCACTCATCTACAGTTGACTGCCCATATACATAATATACTAATAACTTTCTGTTTTTGTGTTCTAATATATTGTTACTTGATACATTATAATTGCCTCCTGACAATCTTGTGTAATATGAAAACCATGTTTATGATTTATTGATCTGAAATTTCTCCCTGTAAAGTAATTGAAAGTGTATCATACTATGCTGTCATTTATTCCAATACTATTATTCACCTTTTTTATCAATGCAGGTTATAATGAATTTTTGTAAGTACCTTGTAACATATGCACTTCAAATATCTCATGTACGGATAATTAATAGAGATAAATTCTGCTTTTAATAGGCCTTTTGTACAAGTTATGTCCAATCTTGTATATTAGCCATTAGGCCCACCCAACATGTTGCCACATCTCAACCTTCTGGCCTTATAAGATATAAAGTGGGTTGTGAACAGATAGACATAAATGCTGAATATCCTTCAGGTAGTACCGGTAATCATTTCCTTCTAAAGGGATAATTATTTAGTATATATAAAGATCAATGCACACATACTCAGCCCTGTATATATGATTTACATAGAGTCACTGTTCTGGGTGATTATTATTGTTTCAATATTTTATAATTCCTAGTTCTTTCCATCCTCTTATTATAAAAAAATAACCACAGTAGTTGTAGTACTTACTTTGCTTCCTCAGTTTTCTTTATGAGATCCTCACGAGTCTGACTTAGCTGTAGCACTTTATCTGCAAAGCCAAACAGTTCTTCAGCCTGCACTAACTCTGATCCTGGTCTGAATCGTGTTTCTGCTAGTTTTACTGAGGTTTTCGTATTGAGTAGGGCCATTTCCAAGTCCTTGACTTCTTTCAGCAATTTTTGCATTTCATCCTGCATCTGTTGGAAGAACATACTTGTATATTCAGTTGGTGTAGGCCAAGTCCCTCCAGGGATGTAGCGCCACGGAGTTTAGTTTTTATTATTATTTAAATGTAATAGCAAAATCCTGGGGGTAAAGGCGGCCGGTGCATAAGGCTGACAACCTTACAACCTTCACATGCCGAATGTCCAAAATTTGGGAGCCTCAACCTCTTGGAACCCTCTGGGCCTTCATGGTCTGTATAGGGATCACTTTACTTTTTACTGAAACAAAGGGGTATGGCATGGTGTAGTTGGTTGAGGCACTACTCTGCAATGGGGAAAGTCCTTTCACTCCCCAATGAGGTAGTTGGGATTTTTCAATTGGCCTAATCCTTCAGGTGGCACCAATGATCCAGGGGTTGACTCAGCCTCTAACAGACATAATAATAATAATAATAATAATAATAATAATAATAATAATAATAATAATTTTATTTCATCCAGTGTATCAATTACACATTGATTTTGGACATGTCAAACTTAAATCTAATTACAGACTATGATCATACCAGAATACAAGATTCATTGATTAATAGATATCATAGAACTATTTACCCTAGGCCTATATCCAATTTAGAGTTCATCTATCCTGTAAAGTGCTTTTTCACAAAGGTAGCTCTTTAATTTTTGTGTAAATTTTTTCCCAGTGCACTGTTTTAAAGTGTTTGGTAGTTTGGTAGTTTATTATAGAACTGTACATGAGTACTAGTGCCAATCCTAGGGACATAGGCACTGATTTTGGGGATTCTTTGCATTTTCAGCACTCCCGAAATAATATTGTGGGTGCTGAGCACCCCCAATAGTATTTACATAGGCTACATACATGTTAAGGGAAGGTTGTGGGTTCGATTCCCAATGAGGTCATTGAAGTTTTTCAATTGGCCTAATCCTTCTGGTGGAACTATGACCCTGGGGTGACTCAGCCTCTAACAGAAATGAGTACCAGGAGCATTCCTGGGGGTAAAGGCGGTCGGTGCATAAGGCACCTTCACATGCCGAATGTCCAAAATCTGGGAGCCTCAATCTCTTGGAACCCTCTGGGCCTCCATGACCTGTATAGGGATCACTTTACTTTTTACATACGGTACATGTTAAGATTTTATAATTCTCAAGAAAAGTGGCAGTGTTGTTAATAATGCAGCACCGTAATTATTAATCAAACAAGCATTAACTGATTGTACTGGTAATTAAAATTTCATTTGCTGTAATAATTTCTATTAAACTTGAATGTGATTTTCCTGTTCTGAGTGAGCACACCCAATAAATATTAAAGATCTGAGCCTATACCTGGGAATAAAGTCAGTCAGTGTTTAGGGCTGACAGTCTTGCCACCTTTGTGCTATCTTGCAAGCTTGTGGAATATATGGAACATAGTCATTGTCAAGAAGAAGGCTGTTCCCATAAGATCATTCTGGGGTCTGCCCATTTTTGCAGACGTTTTGGCAAGAGTCCGATTTATAGAATTCATTAAATAAATTAGATTTTACATCAAAGCAACATGCAGATATTGCTTGAATTTTGACAATTTTGCACTTGTTTCACTTATGGCCTTGCTCAGGGAAATGAGAGGGTTTATTTATGATTTGGGAGTGAAAGAAATTCCAAGAAAGGTGGGAATAGGTTGGAGTGTATCGACCAATCAGAAAGAAGGATTTTGGATTGGTCATGAAATAAGATGCAGATGCAATCAGACCAGAGTTCCAAGATGAGGAAGATAAAGGTTTATAATATGGATTGAAACAGAGTGGTGTTGTGGAGCAACTACAGATTGCAAAGATATTAAGTAATATGATTGCCGCAACACAATGAAGAATCAACAGCCTAATTACAGAGTGCAATGTCAGCATTATCTTCGTATAAATAGGACTCGAAATATGTACTAGGGAGTCAGGCAGCAGCCCTGTCTGTGGCCACGCCACTCGGGCCTTTGGGCCCGAGAGAAGATTGGAGAGGTTCCGACGACAACATCACCCCGTCAACCCTTCCCGTGTGTGCTGCTAGCTCTGAGAACAACTGATAAAAAGGTATGAAACTTGTTTATGCTAGCATGAGAAACAGTTAGTTACAATGGGTGCATTTTTTGATGAAGTCATGTTGAAATCAAGTGTGTTAAAACGCAACGTCTGGAAAAATCAGCTGATTGTAACATTACATAAGAAGCAGATGACTTAAGTTATTGTTTATTGTTTATTGTTTACTGTTTGTTTGTGTTAGCATTACATACATTATTGCATGTCATTATTTACATTATTTACATGTGTACAAGTAAAAACAAATACCAACAGAAATACTAGTTTTAATTGAGCATTTAAAATGCAAGGTAAGCGCCTAGTACGCTTGAATTATGTCATAGTCAGCATTCTTTATGATTGCTGGATTAATTTTCTCCATTCAATATAGGAATGTCAGGTCATTTTATGTAATTATTATTGCAATAGTCCATAAAATATATTACATGTGTTAAAAAAAAGGGGTTATATATAATATATATATATATATACAATAAGACATACGGAAAACATATTATAGTCCACAATTATTAAAGAATGTCTTAATAATTTAATAATATGACTTTCTCTGTTTCAGGTGAAAAAAAAAAAAGTGTAAATCAGCTAAATCATATAATTACTTCTTTTTTCACAATGATTTCATAGAAGCAGCTCAAGAAGAAAAATACGCACATTCAAGAATGCACGCAAAACAAATAGCAAAAAATGATAACGTAGGCCTACATAAATAATTATAACGGTAAAAAGAAATATACTCATGTGCACAAAAAAAAGGGGGCCCCGAAGAAAGAAAGAAAGAAAAAAAAAAAGGTTAACCATCCCTCAATACCATTATACCCACCCTTCCCACTTAAAGATTGTACATTTATAACAAGATAAATTTTAAGAGAAGAAATTTTAAAAAAGAATTTTAAAAGGACTATCAATGTATTTTTATGTGTGTAAGAAATGTTACCATGTATTTAAAAGTTTTCAATGTTCTATTGAACATCAAATATCAATTTTAATCATTGTATGGAGATTAGTACGTACACTTTTTAAATTTTAACATTTCAGTAGAAGTGGAAAGAAAAACTCAAAATTCTTATAGAACAGAATTTTTTAATATTTTGAATTTTGTTTAAAGGCAGTTTTTATTTTAAAAAAAAGTTATTTATACACAAACTATGAATTATAAAGAACATTTAACGTTTAATTTTGTTGTATTGAGATAACAATGTATTTCAAGTTCTATAATAATTTTCTGTTTGAATAATTTCTAATGATGCACATTTTTTTCTGTTAACTGTGTATCACTATTTTGTGAATGAATACTGACACAATATTGCATTCACTCAATTTTCTCATATAAAAATGTATGTTTGAATAATAGGTGCAAATTATATTTATAAGAACTGTTATACTAAGTGACAGTTCATTGGAACGATTTTACCTGATTACTGTTATTGATATTATGTTTTATGTTTTAAAATTTCAGAAAAATTATTCGTATTGTTAATAGGCTAATATGCACTTAAAAACAACTTAACTTATTAAGAAAAAAGAGTTTACCAAAATGAAAAGCCAAATATTTCAATATTTTATTTTCTTGTGGATTAAGTGCATATATTTTAAACAGAAAAGGGTTTTATTATGTTTATGTTGAGACACTGTAATTTACTGATGTAAGCAGCACACACATTCCTTTCTATCCAAGAAGATTCATATTATGCTGAAAAATCAATTCTCCAAAACAATGACCTCCTCATTCTGATATCAACGCAGAAAACGATGAATAGTAGTCCACAGCTGATGTACTGATCTCTGTACAAAACGTATCATCGTAAAATATGGACCCACATGGACCAAGGACCAAGGACCAAGGTACCTACAGGTACCTACACCATGAAGGAGGGAAGGGTGTTGTGGAGCAACTACAGATTGCAAAGATATTAAGTAATATGATTGCCGCAACACAATGAAGAATCAACAGCCTAATTACAGAGTGCAATGTCAGCATTATCTTCGTATAAATAGGACTCGAAATATGTACTAGGGAGTCAGGCAGCAGCCCTGTCTGTGGCCACGCCACTCGGGCCTTTGGGCCCGAGAGAAGATTGGAGAGGTTCCGACGACAACATCACCCCGTCAACCCTTCCCGTGTGTGCTGCTAGCTCTGAGAACAACTGATAAAAAGGTATGAAACTTGTTTATGTTAGTATTGTATCAATGTGTAGAGAGACATCATAAACTATTTGAGTAAATATGAATACTTATACATGATTCTAACTAACAGAATAAGAACATATATGTTGTTAATAAAGTTGATAGTATCTTTTGTACGGATTTTATGAAACCCTAAAAGTATCACATTAACAAACGAATACAGTATATAAATAAAATATTCACCATAACAGTGGGTTATGAGAATAAAAGAAGTAAAAGTAATAGTAGGAAGTAAAAGCAGGAAGTAACAGTAAGAAATAGAAGATAAAAATAAATGGTCCAAGTCAGGGCCAAAAGGTGAGAACTGAATAGAAATATTATTAGAGTCAAGAAGGTCAACAGAAGCTAAGGCAGACTTTGAATTTAAAACAATATTAACAATAACCAATATTAAAACCGGCTAAACGTTGATGTGCTCTAGAAATTATAAAAAGATTCGGCAGTAAATGCTTCCAGTGTGTGGTGTGCATATCGACTTCAATGTTCATTGTAGGTTCTATCAATTTTCTTTCTGTGTGAAAAGCTGACAGAATATTGAACCAAAACACACTTTCGTGTGCACAGCCAGAAACAGCTGTACAGAAATTCTACTTAAAACAATCTTTTGAACCAAAAACTTGGATGGTAGGACATCGATTTTATTTATTAGTTTAATTTTACATGTGAGCAGTATGTAAATGTTGCACTGGCAAAAAATGAATTTAAATAGATGCAGATTTTACACAATAATAATAATAATAATAATAATAATAATAATAATAATAATAATAATAATAATAATAATATAATTATAATAGTAATATAGTAGCTAAACTAATGATATTTCAAATACCAGTAACCGTAGGCTGACCATACATACTGTTTTGAATGGGACAGTACAGTTATTTTGTATTTTTTTTTACCGTCCTGTCATTCTAGTGAAAATATAAATTTTGTATTATTTTAATAAAAAGTCTATTATACCTTAATATTTGTCAAGTGTAATTTATTATTTGTAACCTGTAATCAGATTTCAATGTCATGATTATTAGTAAATTGAGTTGTTTTGTTCGATAGTAACATTAAATATCAATAACTGCAGCCCTTTATTCAAAGAAAAAATTCGTCATGTGGTGTAATGAACAGTGAATTTCAAAAGCAAACTTCTGTTCTGATGAAATATTATTTATTAAAAAATAAAGAAATGCATGTTAGCAATACTTGCATTTTCATCATGAACAAGAATCCTAGAGAAGAAGCATCAATCTTTTGTTTGAAAATTTTCTATAATATTTTTAATATTCTATTAAAAGTTTTTTTTAACTAGACCTAATTTTTTTTTAATTCTCAGTGGATATACAAACTATACAAGTTTGAATTTCACATTTTTAAAAGTTTTTAAAGTTTTTAAGCATTAATATTTTGTTTGAAAATTTTCTATAATTTTTTTAATACTGTTTTGAATTTTTTTTAAAACTAGACTTAATTCTTTAAATTCTCAGTGGGTATTCAAACTTGTGGCTTTGTTATTGAATGTCAATAGTTTGAATTTTACATTTTTTAAAGTTTTAAGTTTTCTCAAAGCTTAAATATATGCTGCAAAAGTGCAGTTTTAATGATGATCTCCAGAAAGAATTAAAATTTATTACAGTGGACAAGGAGTGTAGTGATGGAATGAAAGTGTTATGCCAACATCATAATATCCACTTTTTCATTGTTCTGTTTTTGCCATCCTAATGTCCCGTTTTTTTATTCAAGGTAATATGGTCAGCCAAGGTAACAGATTCTAATTCTTACCTCATTTGACATCTTTTGAAAGCTTTGTTGCACTCGATCTAGACTGCGCACTAAACTTCTTTGTTTTGAATGTGGGTGAGCTATATTTTCTTCTTTTACTATGTGGTAGATGGCAGTATTTTGAGTGTCAGAACTGCTAAAAGAAGCCCCAGCTGAATCGAATTTTGATCGCTTTCTACCAGAAGATTCTTTCTCATCTTCATTTTCAGATGTTACTTTATGAATGCCCCTTTCAATCTTCCCTTCTTGAGCATTGGGTTCAACATTTGGAGCTTTCCTAGAAGCATCTGACTTTTCAATATATTCCTTTCTCTGAGAAGGGTACATCTTAAAATCATTTGCAGTGTGTATACTGGGATAACTTCTTTCTTCTGTTATTTGAGCATTTAGTACAGTATTTGAAGTACTACCAAATAAGTCAATAGCTGGACTACCTTCATATCTCTTTCTGCCAGATGGGTACTTCCTAGAATCATTTTCAGAATGTGTACTAGGATAACTGTCCCCTTCTTTCTCTTGGATACTGGTTATGGTATGTAGAGCACTACTGTATGAATCAAATCTCTTTCTGCCAGATGAGTACTTCCTAGAATCAATCTCAGACTGTACACTGGGATGTTTTCCTTCTTTTACTTGGGCATTGGATACAATATTTGGATTACTACCATAAGAATCGATAGTTGATCTGATTTTAGAACCCATTCTGCTAGACAGGTGCTTCCTAGAATCATTTTCAGATTGTGTTCTGGGATAACTATAATTCCTTTTATCATCTGGTAATCTGCTAGCCATCTTGTGAAACAAAAATGCATTTTGAAAATCCACAGTGATGAATTTTTCAGAATCTATTAGTCGAATTTCAGTGGAAATTTCATTTGGATGATTTTTTAACTGGGGATTTTTTCTAAAAATTGTTGATTTTTCTGCACCAAAATAAAGTTGTGTAAAAATTTTTCTTGTGGGGAAATTTTTCGGCTGCATTTTTTTGATCTGAAAATGAATTTATACATTATTTTTTAATTAGCTGTAATGCACCTTATTCCTGCAGTGAAGAATATTTAACTTCCTTCAACTACCAAGGCTTGAATTCAGTCTAACGTTCTCTGATACATTTAACTGTAATGAAAGACTGATTGGGACTGCACAACATGATTATTATACTAGTATTTTTCGTAATGAAGTTAAATGAAATTTAGTTTGTTCTTGCAGACCCCTGACTATAAGCTCAAGGACCCCCCAGTGGTCCGTGGACCACAGTTTAACAATCACTGATCTAGGAGATAATATCATCGTTGTTCTAAGTCACTAACTCCAAAAATGGTCATTTTGAGTTATATATAAGTTACTACTAAAAACTCCGTGGCACGACATCCCCGAAGGGACAAGGCCTACCATCTGACCGCTGCGTCATCTACCTATAGGCAGATGGCAGGATTGGGGGGCATGTGGTCAGCATGCCGTCACTCATGGCCGTTAATGGTGGTTTCCATGACCGGAGCCGCTACTTCTCTATCAAGTAGCTCCTCAATTTGAATCACGAGGCTGAGTGCACCCCTACCAGACCTCCCTACCTCAGAAAAATCCGAGGAGGTACCGGGGATAGAACCCGGGCCAACGGATCCGTAGTCAGCGACGCTAACCACAAGACCACACCGACGGTCTTATATATACTACTACATTGACAAAAGGATACTTTATAGGCAGGTAGAACTCACTAATTGATATTCTGACCCATTTCCAAGTAACTAATACTTCTAGTTTTACCAAGTCCATATATGCAACAGTTTATTCTAACTTTAAAACAGCTGTATCGCAGAACTAAGATTTTGGACTTAGAGACTTCTGCTGGAATGATGACGATATAATAACTACGATGTTTCATTTAGCTATTTGTACCGGTATATAAACATTTTGACAAAACTAATTTTGTGTTGTGTTATGTAAATAGCTTTAGGCCTTTTAAAATGGCTACTGAATGGATTTAGTTACCTGCAAAGTAAGCATTAGGCCTGCTAAATGTTAACAATAATACGCTGTATATTGTTACCAGTTCACAATGTAACTACCATTAATCAGTTATAGTTAAGCCATGTCCGACAACTAAAGTCATTAACTAAATGCTAGTGACTACCAACTTGATGACTAGATCCAGTAAACATAACATACTATATGTTATAGGGATTGTCATGTTTTAGTACTATTTTATCAATTTATGCTTAGATAATGACCTTGTTTTAATAAGAACTTCCTCCAATCGAGGGTTGCCAAACGATGAACTATGTAAGTTAACAAAAGAAATAATACATACAAATAGAAAAATAAAATATATGAATAAAATATAAGAATATAAAAAGAGGTTAAGTGCCAAATAAATGGTTCCTTAAGACAGATACCAATCCTCTAACTGCAGCTATTGATAGTCCATAAGTCAGAAAAAACTGATATAATTATAATGTATAAATAAAATATATAATTTAACATATAAAATAGATTTAATTTCTGGGGGTGAACCATTAGGCTAATAACCAAGATTTCATTAAATATTTTTATAGTATGGAATGGTAGGTTCATAAATAGCTTTCTCCTCTGTATAAGCCTCTTCAGGCTATTTGATATGGGCCTCAAACCGGACTGTTGGTTCAAATACAAAGCCTCTTTTAGCAGTGGGCTTGAATCCATAAAAATACTCCTACCTAAAAAATAGCAATTCAGTAGGCCAAGTCATATATTATGTACTGACTTTGTTTAATTTTACCCTGTCTTGAATGATTTCTTTTCTTATGGGTACCCTGACCTGTTATTATTTATTGAGTTAATATGCGTGATGTTGAAGGAGAGTATGGTATCAATAATTCTGTTAGATCCCTAAATCTATTTACACCTGGTGGTTGTATATTAACTTTTGAATAATAATACAGTTTGTTTTGTCAACCTAAAAACTTCAGTAATACAGATCTTAGCAAGTACATGTAAGAAAGTATCTGTGGACTAAACTTGAAGCTTTGAATAATCATACAAGGAACTGATAGGTTCACTAAACATGTTCTGTAGGAAGAGACGGGGGAATGTATCATGCGATGACAATAAGAATGCATTCAGATATAATGAGGTAGAGATAAAGTGTTAAAATGTTCCATATTGTTTTTATAACGAAGGTACAATCAAATATATTATCTCATGTGATGTTTGTGAATCTAAATAAACTGTCCTTTTATCATAGATGGTCTCGATGCGCGCTCTGTTTCTGCTTTGAATGAACTGTCCAAACACACTGATGTCATGCTAGATACATCACACTAAACTTGAGTCTTCAATCCCTGTATGAACATTCATTCGAGGGTAATCAACTTCTGAATGAAATGTATCCACTGAATGATTTATCCAATGTTTACTTTTGCCTAAAAAAATAAACTTGAGAATAATTCCTTGACCGCTATACCAGCCGGGTCGCACCTATTTGTACCAAGTGTACAATGTAGCTGACAATACAAATGTGACTGGACTTGGCAGATGACAGAGTAATCTATGGATTACAAACGAAATGGCGCCATGTATTTCATATAGGATAATACAATGATAAATATTGGTAACTAATAAAATCAGTGTTAGTAGGAGTT
This sequence comes from Ectobius pallidus, assembly GCA_964059195.1. Taxonomy (NCBI): domain Eukaryota; kingdom Metazoa; phylum Arthropoda; class Insecta; order Blattodea; family Ectobiidae; genus Ectobius; species Ectobius pallidus. Next base: position 119,171,535 of record CAXKWD010000007.1, on the reverse strand, counting down.
ACCTTAGGAATTTATTAGAAACAAAGGTATTGGATCTCTTAGTGTAACAAAGTTTTCCAAACAGAGTCAGGGAGTAACAAAGCTGGTAAGTAGTAGCAGCTAGATTCTAGGTTGCCAGTGACATGTAGTGCCAATGATAGGTTAGGTTGGAAAAAGTTATATTAGTTTAGCTTCAGTATACTGAATAGCTCCTGTTCCGTTACATGCCATATTAAATCTCTTCCTGCACTGGGAAATTTCATTACTGCAATATTGTTCCTTTTTGTTTTCTGCGGGTCAGGACGGCACAGTCAGTAACCTAACTGTTCATTGGCTTGAGCGTTGTGGAGATGTTCCAAAATAAAATTCAAACCTATGAATCAAAAGTTCACAAATTATCATACTTGGAAATCCTAGGGGTGAAGCAAAATTCCTAAACATATTTTCCCGAAGGAATTCCACAAGAAACAGTTTAATTCTATGGACACAGCCGCCTTTGAAGAATATTTAAAATAAGTAGAGTTTCAAGATGACTTAATTACCTCCAGTGATCAGTGAGTAAGGCCAAATATTTAAATTTTGAGAACAGCAATGTCTTCATAGAACTTAGAGGTAGGCTGAGAAGTGTAGCGGTTACGTTGGGTAGTTCATCAAAATGTAAGAAGCTTACTCAGATTACTTTTTTTTTTATTCTTGAGTTTTGTCCATTCTGTAGCGATAATCTTAATGATTTATGTATAGCGTAGAGCTTTATTACTGGTACTCACTACTAAAATGCGGTATTTTTACCTGTTGGAGCGCTTTCAACCGCATGGAGCGGCCATCTTCAGCAACTGACTTCCGTGGTGTTGTTGTTGTTGTTGGGAAGACACTCACATACTTCAACACACACACACAGAAAATCGCCCAACAATTCAGAAAACAAGGATACAAAATAGCATTCAGAACAAAGAACAAAACAATCAACAAAATACAACCCACAGACAACAAACAACACACAAACAAATACAATAACCCAGGAGTCTACAAACTAAAATGCAACGACTGCCCAAAATTCTACATAGGACAAACAGGCCGAAGTTTCAAAACACGATACACAGAACACATACGAGCTCTCAAACAAAACACAGACTCCGCCTATGCAAACCATATAATAACCACAGGACACGAATACGCAGACATCAATACAGACATGGAAATCCTACACATTAACCACAAATGTGGGGTGGGTTTATAATGTTTTCTTTTATTATATATGATTTAGGTAGCTCTCACCAAGGTAAGTATTATACTAAAGAGATCAGGAGTGGGGGAGGTGCTGGGGCAAGGTCCTTAAGTAGATCTTTATCTTTACGGCAGTCCAACGTTTCCCCACAAAACGTTAAAGAAGAAGAATTTTAAAGAAGTATCTTTAATAACATTCCTTTGAACAATAACAAGAATAGAAATATATAAATGTTATACAATATTTAGTAAAACCACTAGAGTGGAAGAAACTGCTTAATTATGCAAAATCAGAACAAGATCAAGAAAGTCTTCTCTCAGGAGAAAGACTATTTTCTTACACACCCAAAGTGTGACATCAGCCGAAAACACTACTCTCACCAAGGTTAGAATAATTTTCTTAACCACAGGTATAACCCACAATAGAACTGTAACAATATTATATTTATATCAATATAAAAAAACAATGCCTAACCCAATACCAAATAAAGGTAGGATAGGAAAAAATTAACAAGTTATGCTAAATTGCACGCCTGACATGACATTGGGTTTCCTCCAGAATGGACTATTACTCAAGAATTCAGATCAAAATTCAAACTAATTTTTGAACTAGTTGTGGCAAAAATATAATTACATTAATTCACTATAAAAGGGAATATTTAACTCAATACAGAATTATACCAAGCAATTCCAATTTCAACAAAGGTTATGTTAAATTACAGAGCTCAGATGAGAATGGTTTTTCTCCCGGTTTGGGATATTCTCTTAATATTTCAAATTCATCAAAGATTATATTTAGCATAGGGCTGAAAGTAGTTGTGGAAAAGATATAATTACATTAATTCACTATAAAAGGGAATATTTAACTCAATACAGAATTATACCAAGCAATTCCAATTTCCACAAAAGTTATGTTAAATTACAGAGCTCAGATGAAAATGGTTTTTCTCCCGGTTTGGGATATTCTCTTAATATTTCAAATTCATCAAAGACTATATTTAGCATAGGGGTGAAAGTAGTTGTGGAAAAGATATAATTACATTAATTCACTATAAAAGGGAATATTTAACTCAATACAGAATTATACCAAGCAATTCCAATTTCAACAAAGTTATGTTAAATTACAGAGCTCAGATGAGAATGGTTTTTCTCCCGCTTTGGGATATTCTCTTAATATTTCAAATTCATCAAAGACTATATTTAGCATAGGGCTGAAAGTAGTTGTGGAAAAGATATAATTACATTAATTCACTATAAAAGGGAATATTTAACTCAATACAGAATTATACCAAGCAATTCCAATTTCAACAAAGTTATACTAAATTACAGAGCTCAGATGAGAAGGGTTTTTCTCCCGGTTTGGGATATTCTCTTAATATTTCAAATTCATCAAAGACTATATTTAGCATAGGGGTGAAAGTAGTTGTGGAAAGATATAATTACATTAATTCACTATAAAAGGGAATATTTAACTCAATACAGAATTATACCAAGCAATTCCAATTTCAACAAAAGTTATGCTAAATTACAGAGCTCAGATGAGAAGGGTTTTTCTCCCGGTTTGGGATATTCTCTTAATATTTCAAATTCATCAAAGACTATATTTAGCATAGGGCTGAAAGTAGTTGTGGAAAAGATATAATTACATTAATTCACTATAAAAGGGAATATTTAACTCAATACAGAATTATACCAAGCAATTCCAATTTCAACAAAAGTTATGCTAAATTACAGAGCTCAGATGGGAATGGTTTTTCTCCCGGTTTGGGATATTCTCTTAATATTTCAAATTCATCAAAGACTATATTTAGCATAGGGCTGAAACTAGTTGTGGCCACCAAGTTTAAGTAATGTTTAATACTACGATAGCACTTTACTGTTTAACATAAGAAGGTCCTAAAGGGATCAGAAAAACACAGAAGTCGGCCTCGTTATGTAAGCCTACACACACGAGAACATAGGGTTACTACTAGTCCCGACGAGCTTACATAAGAAAACATACAGGCTCCACAGAACGGTACCTAAACTTGAAAATCCAAACATTCTTTTCCGACATAACTAGGCTGGATATTAACTGCGCCGCACCACAGAGACTAACAAATTCCCTGAACGCGAATAAAAGGTCCACTGCACAGGCAGCATAGAGATCCAACATCACAAGAAAATATTCCGTAATGACTATGCAATATTCACCAAATATTACTTTAAGTCCCCTTGAGATTAAATAACCCTACCAGGACTACAATAGTACAATGTGGGGGGAAATTCCCTGAAATTACAGGTTTATCCATAGTAATGGCTAAATTATCTGAAATGTGGCATAAAAAGCTTAATCTTGAACATCGCGTGCTTCATACTTCAACAGAGTACCAATTTAGGAAATTACCGATATCGTGAAAGGATAACGAACTAGGATTTGCATAAGGCAACATTATAATAGATTTTCATGAATACTTCGTTACTCACGCCCACCGAAGAACGACTCCAACCAGCAACCACTCACTTCAATAACTCCACCGACACTGCCTGCTCGACAACATCGACCACTCAGCAAGGCCAATATAGGTGGCGCCACTAAAGCAGAAGCAGAAGCAGAAGTACAGAGTCCGCCTAGCGGCAGAACGTGAAAACAAGAGGCAGAACGTGAAAACAAGTGGCAGATTTCTGAAATCTGGCACAGTCACCTCCCTCTCTGGACAAAAATTTTGAAAATTTAACTTTAGTAACCACAACCATTTCTGTATATAAACCATAGAACAGCACCAAATCTTACCTATAAGTATACCTCATCACATCATATCATATATTATACTTAACACCTATTAAGGCATATCAAATTTACCAACACTCAAAACACTTCAAACAACAATAAGAATTCTTCAAGTCTATAACCCTTGGTGAAATTTAGTCCCATTCATAGTAAAAGTTTCTTTTATAATATAATTGTAAAAGTTCATAACTTCGGTTTCTTGAATATCAATTTATAGATAATGTTCAATTTTGTAACATCAATATTATTATAAGTGTATAAGCATTAAAATGTTTTTTTTTTTTGTTGAAGGAATGTCATATAATAATTTACTCATAACCCTGTATTATTGTCTCACATATATGAGACCTCATCTCACACACAGATATTAATATGGAAATACCTTCCCCTTTTTTTTGCACTGTACAGAACACTTAAATTCATGCTATATTGCAGCATGAATATCACCTTTTTATTTAGACTTTCCCTGCCCTGCTCTAAACTGATATAAGGCGAGCATGTGAACAACACTGAGACAACGCTTTTCTTGAAAACTGTAGCACCTTTATACTTGCTTTGTTTAAATACTGAGAATGTAGAAATTTGAACTTTTCAGACTGCAGTGAATCTTTCACTAATAGCCAAAAAAAAAAAGGATCACACGCATGAATAATGGGTGAACACTATTTAGGCTATATGTATTGGGTAACTTACAGACCCATCAGATACACAAATCACTGGGAAAGGATGATCGAAGAGAAGGCCGCATGTCCAAATGAGGCACTCGATGCATGGTTGATAGAAGTAACACAGCAGAGGTCCATCAGTAGCCGTGTACTCACATTCCCAGTTATGCAGATGCTTGATAAACTAAGGAGGGAGGAGTTTGCTGATCCCAAAGCTCGAAGGAAGAAACTGCTGGAATACGATGCATAGTTGAGACGAGGCTTCGGCCACCAAGGTTATGGTAGCAAAATCAATAGGGGCTGCAGTCCCCATAAGCCAAGTACACACACAGGATCCTGAGAGCACAGTACTATGCCCCGGAAGACCCCCAGCAGGAGCAGGGTCAGACATCCACAGCAGAATAGGATGGGGTCCATGGCCCCACATCCTCCAGAAGAATAGTTGATCACATGAAACAAAGCGTTGAATTGATGAGTATAAAGTTCTATGAGGTCGGGAGGAACACCTTTAACACTACGTCTTATAAGTTTGTGTTTTAAAGGTAGATAATTTTTTTTTTGAAGAGTTCTTCTTGTATATCATTATAATAAATTTTTTTTTTATATAAGGAATATTTCTTCTTTTCTTTTTCTTTTTTTACAAAAATAAGTTTTTTTTCTGTGTTTTCTTCAAATTTTTGTTATTTTGTAATAACTCCTTGTAGTTTGTGTCCAAATCGGGTAGTTGAATGAAGAATACTTCAAATTCCATACTAAAATGGTAATCAACTTTTATTTGTTTAGTAGTTTTTGTAACTGAGATCTCATTTGGTTGTAAGTGTCATTCTTGGGGTTATGTATATACATGTACATGTATTTTTTTTTTTTTGAGTGTCTTTTTGTTTTGAGTGGTTGCAAAGAGCAGCTGGAGACAGGAAATCTCCCCCGGAAGGGCAAGAGTAACAAACATTTCATGAAAATCATATCAAATTCTACATTTTAAATTCAAATTGACAAAATAGTTAACATTAACTCAATAAACAATTCAATAGCACACCTGAAGTATGAAACACAACATCATATATATATATAACAAAACAAGCCACAACAAAGCCAGAAAAAGAGCTAAAAGGAGAGCTAAGAATAACTACAAAAGCTTAATTTGAGATGCGTGACATCTTCGCTTGGATAAGTCTCGAACATTCTCTAAAAGAAAAGACACGCCATTCTGCAGAGCCTCAACAATGCGATAGGGTCCCACATAACGAGGAGCCAACTTCCTTGCAAATTTAGCCGCCCCCTTGCTCACAGGATAATTCCTACACATAACTCGATCTCCAGGTTTGAACTTACACTGAACTCTGTCCTTATTGTATCTGTGCGCTCTCCTACTGTGGGCCAACTGAAGATTACGATAAGCTGCCTTCCAGATTTTAGATACATCTTCAGGAGAAGAGGAATCAGGGAGGAGGTCAGAAAGTTTCCAAACATTACTTAACGGACTATTAGGAGGATAGGTGAAAAGAAGAGAGAAGGGAGTATGCCCGTGGCTCTCGTGTTTGGCGGTGTTAAACGCAAATTGGAGCCAAGTCAAGTTCTTATCCCACAGAGAGTGATCCTCATGGTGATATGCAATGAGGGCACTTTTTAAATTTCGCATGACACGCTCCGCGTGTGATGGGTTCGGATAATAGGGTGTGGTGGTAATATGTTGAACCCCAAGCCGGAAACAAAAGTTCTTAAATGAGTGAGACACAAACTGCGGAGCATTGTCCGAAACTAAGGATTGACAAACACCAAAATTTTGAAAGATCGAAGACAATGAGAGAATCACTTTCTCAGTTCTAGAATCTCTGAGAGGGAACAACCAACAATACTTCGAAAAAGCATCCACAACAACCAAAATAAAGGCATTGCCCTTCCTAGATCTGGGTAATTTTCCAAGGAAATCTATAAAGAGTTTTTGAAATGGCTTATGAGCAACAGAAGAAGATAACTCCCCAATACGGGTATTTAAGGCAGGCTTGGACATAGCACAAATGTGGCATGCCTTGACACGATCGCGAATATCGCGGAACATGCGTCGCCACCAAAACAATGCCCTAATCTTCTCAAAGGTCTTACTAATACCGAGATGACCGCCCAGGGGCGAAGAATGGAAATATTGAAAAACCATGGAGTGTAAACTCTTAGGCAAAACCACCTTAGGTCGACCTTCTCTGCCCAACAAAATTTGTAAGGTATCTGATACCATGCGAAAATTGGACACTGAAATACCTGCTTTCAACTGGGTGATAATGGGAGATAATTCAGGGTCTTGCAACTGATATTGAGAAAGATCCTCAAAGGCTAGGGGAGAGTTGGTGACCACAGGGGCCAAGAGAGCGTGTTGAAGAGAGGGAGAAGAGCTCGAATCTACCGGCTCTCCAGGATCCTCAGGATAACCTTCGAACATGCGTGACAGGGAGTCTGCCAGAACATTCTCAGAGCTTTTAATGTGGACACAAGTAAATTTGAAAGCGGACAGTCGAACTGCCCACCTGGCCAGACGTCCAGTTTTACGGGGCCTACCAAGGCACCAGGACAGGGCTTGGTTATCACATTCGATAGTAAAATTCACATGCTCCACGTACATTTTAAACTTCTCAAGAGCAAATAACACCGCAAGCGCTTCCATCTCATAAATTGAAAACTGTTGCTCTTGCTTAGAGAGAGAGCGAGAGGCATAAGCTATCGGTTTGCGCCCATCAGAAAACTCTTGCAACAACACAGCACCAAGACCAAGGGAAGAAGCGTCAGTTTGAACAATGAATTGTTTGGAAAAATCGGCCATGGCAAGAATCGGTGGATTCATTATAGCACCCTTAAGATCTTCAAAAGCCCTTTGATGTTCCTGAGTCCAAATAAAAGGGACCCCTTTTCCGCGAAGACGATTGAGCGGAGCAGCACGAGCAGAAAAACGGGGAATAAACTTTGAGAAAAAATTAATCATCCCGATAAATCGGGCTACAGCTTTAACGTTAGAGGGTCTCGGAAAATTGCGAATGGCGACAGTCCTTTCGGGATCAATAGATACACCTTGCGGGGAAATAAGGTGACCAATGAAAGACAGCTGAGACCTAGCAAAATGGACTTTAGACGGCTTGACCGTAAGACCAGCATCTCTTAACCGGCGGAAGACTTCCTCCAAGTGCTGAACATGAGAGGGAAAATCCTTGCTGTAGATGACCAAGTCATCGAGATAATGATAAACATATTCAAATTTTATATCAGCAAAAATTTTGTCAAGGAGGCGGGTAAGCACCTGCGCGCCAGTAGCAAGGCCGAAAGGTAATCTACAAAACTCGAAATGGGCCCAATCGGTAGAAAAGGCGGTAAAACCCCGAGAAGATTCCTTTAGGGGGATCTGATAGTACGCGCTGTTTAGGTCAAGAGAGGAAAAAACACTCGCCCCCGCAAACCAATGTGCGGCCGAGTGTATATCCGGTAACGGCATTGCTTCAATGTGTATCTTTTGATTTAAGGCTCTATAGTCTATAACTGGGCGGAAATCGTCATCTCCTTTAGGTACGAGAAATATGGAACTTGAATAAGGGGAAAGCGACTGACGAATAATGCCCTGCTGTAGCATTTCATTAATTTTCTTTCTCATAACCTTAAGCTTGGGTGGAGACATACGGTAAGGAGGGAGACGCACAGGAGTGTCATCTTTTAACAAGATCTCATATTCAAGAATGTTAGTAACCCCGAGACGGTCAGTCAAAACATCCGGAAAGTTTACAATAAGTTGTTTGATCTGTTGCTTTTGTTCGTTAGTCAAATGATCTAAATTAATAGGAGACGGAACATCGGAGTTAGATTGTTCGGGCAGAAGGCCCACAGACGCAAGTTCACCAGTCCCCCCCTGAAGACCAGATAGCTTCAACCTAATATTGTAATGAGGGGCAAACCGAAAATGCATTAATCCCTGTTGCATGTCCAATACAAGACCCGATGTCTGAGCAAAATCTACTCCTAAAATAATTGGACAGACAAGAGTGGATAACACTAGAAATGGAACCTTCCACGAAAATTTGCAAATTTTAAGGGAAAGAGTAATCAGTCCTAATATAGGAAGGAAAGAGCCATCCGCTGACACCACAGAATGGTTATACGGTTCAATATCAGAATCAGATAGACCTAAGGCATCTAATACCTTAACATCGATACATGAGGCAGCAGCCCCGGAATCAATCAGAGCAACATTAGAAACTTTATTGATAAACACCCCAATCATCGGTAAATGAGCAGGAACACGAGCCTTGCAACCCATACTACCATACAAAACAGAATTTTGTTTGGAGGGACAGTTACTCAGAAAATTCAACGGTAAAACAGGTGCTAGTCATGGCTGCTGATCCGCCCTTGGCAACTGACGATTGGAAGGAGAAGGTTCCCCTGAGGGAGAACGCAGGGCAGCTATCCGTTTCCTACAATCTCTGGCCAAGTGACCCACTATATGACAGTAATGACAAGATCTGTCCTCACGAACGGTGCGAGCTCCAGAAAATCTCGGATTCAGAGGTGGAACCCTAGGAGTAGGATTACCTTGGAATGAAGGCCGCCGTGCATCAGCACAAGATACCTCGGCAACATGCGGAATTAGTTCAGAGAGTTGGTCAAAGGTAGAAGGTTTATTGGCAAAGGTGAGGCACGATCTAGTAGCAGGGTTTAAACCAGAAATGATTACTTCGACAATTTGCCTCTCCCCATCTGGAACCTGAAAAACCGCAGCATGGAGACGAATATCTTGAATGAATTCCGCAAGCGGCTCGTCCAATCTCTGAGGCCTATAATAATATTTTACTAGCAGATCATGCTTTAGCCTAGAAGGAATAAACTGAGTCAACACTTGGGTATGGAAAGTAAGGGCACTTTGACCCAAACTAATAGCCCGAGAAAGAATATCCAAAAGGCGACCAGATACCACTCCCAATATCAATTGAAGAACAATATTATCCTCAATCTTAAAGCAAAAGGCTTGATGCAGAAACTGGACTAAGAATCGTAAGAAAACAATCACATCGGGAACTTGACCAACCGAAAAAACCCGTTGTCTTTCAATGAGCCTCTGTAAGGGGTGAGGAATTTTCAAAGAAGCAAAGGTTGGAGCAAATACAGATGTAGTACCACCACCCGGATTACTAGATAAAGGTTGAGGAACTAGAGGGACCTCCTGACAGGGGGGCCCCGAATGCAATGCAGAAGGAATAGGTCTATCCAAAATTAGCTCAGACGAAGTGGAGGGATAAACTGCCACAAGCTCAATCTCCTCGGCTTCTGGCGGGGAGACAACCGCAGAAAGTCTTTCAAGGAGATTGTCAAGCTCCCCCAGATCCAATTGAGTACTAGGGGATTCCCTCAGGGTAACAAGGCGATTTTCCAGATGCCAGGCTCTATGCCGAACGCGCCTTTTCTGCTTGACGGAAGCTTCAGGGTCAGACATAATCTCAGCCGCAATATTAACAAGCTCAGAGATTTTATCTTGCAGAAGCTTAAATTCTTTGGCGGCCTCTTGTGGAGTAAATGAAACGCCCCCAGCAGGCTGAGAGGGGGAAATCTGTCTAATCATGGAAATAAGTGCTGGGACATCTAGGCCATCATCTACCACAACACCTCTAGAGCGAATCTCAAATATTAATTCGTCCTTACGCAATAAGTCCCAAGACAATTGAGTACGTCGGGCCATCTTGATAAGTAGAAATAACAAGAATAAACCAAGTTTACCAAAATAGATAGAAAAAAAAGGCGAAAGAAGAGCCCCCTCTGACTGCCCAGAGGAACCCGAACTGCTAAGGGCAAAAGCTAAGCAAACGGTTCTGGAAATGCTAATCCAATTACTTCCACGAGGTCTGATAGCTATCCTAGACCAAAGGTAAAACAAGGCAAGGAGTAAGACCAGTGGGTCTGCTACCACAGAGCTACCAAAAGAGAAATGGCAAAAGATTACGCCGGGCACCTTGATAATTAGAAATAACAATAATAAATCAAGGTTACAAAAAAGGATTGAAAGAAAATGCGAAAGAAGAGAGCAGCCCCCTCTGACCGCCGAAAAGATGCTCCTACCAACTGTGGGGTGGGTTTATAATGTGTCTTCTCTCAGGAGAGAGACTATTTTCTTACACACCCAAAGTGTGACATCAGCCGAAAACACTACTCTCACCAAGGTTAGAATAATTTTCTTAACCACAGGTATAACCCACAATAGAACTGTAACAATATTATATTTATATCAATATAAAAAAACAATGCCTAACCCAATACCAAATAAAGGTAGGATAGGAAAAAATTAACAAGTTATGCTAAATTGCACGCCTGACATGACATTGGGTTTCCTCCAGAATGGACTATTACTCAAGAATTCAGATCAAAATTCAAACTAATTTTTGAACTAGTTGTGGCAAAAATATAATTACATTAATTCACTATAAAAGGGAATATTTAACTCAATACAGAATTATACCAAGCAATTCCAATTTCAACAAAGGTTATGTTAAATTACAGAGCTCAGATGAGAATGGTTTTTCTCCCGGTTTGGGATATTCTCTTAATATTTCAAATTCATCAAAGATTATATTTAGCATAGGGCTGAAAGTAGTTGTGGAAAAGATATAATTACATTAATTCACTATAAAAGGGAATATTTAACTCAATACAGAATTATACCAAGCAATTCCAATTTCCACAAAAGTTATGTTAAATTACAGAGCTCAGATGAAAATGGTTTTTCTCCCGGTTTGGGATATTCTCTTAATATTTCAAATTCATCAAAGACTATATTTAGCATAGGGGTGAAAGTAGTTGTGGAAAAGATATAATTACATTAATTCACTATAAAAGGGAATATTTAACTCAATACAGAATTATACCAAGCAATTCCAATTTCAACAAAGTTATGTTAAATTACAGAGCTCAGATGAGAATGGTTTTTCTCCCGGTTTGGGATATTCTCTTAATATTTCAAATTCATCAAAGACTATATTTAGCATAGGGCTGAAAGTAGTTGTGGAAAAGATATAATTACATTAATTCACTATAAAAGGGAATATTTAACTCAATACAGAATTATACCAAGCAATTCCAATTTCAACAAAGTTATACTAAATTACAGAGCTCAGATGAGAAGGGTTTTTCTCCCGGTTTGGGATATTCTCTTAATATTTCAAATTCATCAAAGACTATATTTAGCATAGGGGTGAAAGTAGTTGTGGAAAGATATAATTACATTAATTCACTATAAAAGGGAATATTTAACTCAATACAGAATTATACCAAGCAATTCCAATTTCAACAAAAGTTATGCTAAATTACAGAGCTCAGATGAGAAGGGTTTTTCTCCCGGTTTGGGATATTCTCTTAATATTTCAAATTCATCAAAGACTATATTTAGCATAGGGCTGAAAGTAGTTGTGGAAAAGATATAATTACATTAATTCACTATAAAAGGGAATATTTAACTCAATACAGAATTATACCAAGCAATTCCAATTTCAACAAAAGTTATGCTAAATTACAGAGCTCAGATGGGAATGGTTTTTCTCCCGGTTTGGGATATTCTCTTAATATTTCAAATTCATCAAAGACTATATTTAGCATAGGGCTGAAACTAGTTGTGGCCACCAAGTTTAAGTAATGTTTAATACTACGATAGCACTTTACTGTTTAACATAAGAAGGTCCTAAAGGGATCAGAAAAACACAGAAGTCGGCCTCGTTATGTAAGCCTACACACACGAGAACATAGGGTTACTACTAGTCCCGACGAGCTTACATAAGAAAACATACAGGCTCCACAGAACGGTACCTAAACTTGAAAATCCAAACATTCTTTTCCGACATAACTAGGCTGGATATTAACTGCGCCGCACCACAGAGACTAACAAATTCCCTGAACGCGAATAAAAGGTCCACTGCACAGGCAGCATAGAGATCCAACATCACAAGAAAATATTCCGTAATGACTATGCAATATTCACCAAATATTACTTTAAGTCCCCTTGAGATTAAATAACCCTACCAGGACTACAATAGTACAATGTGGGGGGAAATTCCCTGAAATTACAGGTTTATCCATAGTAATGGCTAAATTATCTGAAATGTGGCATAAAAAGCTTAATCTTGAACATCGCGTGCTTCATACTTCAACAGAGTACCAATTTAGGAAATTACCGATATCGTGAAAGGATAACGAACTAGGATTTGCATAAGGCAACATTATAATAGATTTTCATGAATACTTCGTTACTCACGCCCACCGAAGAACGACTCCAACCAGCAACCACTCACTTCAATAACTCCACCGACACTGCCTGCTCGACAACATCGACCACTCAGCAAGGCCAATATAGGTGGCGCCACTAAAGCAGAAGCAGAAGCAGAAGTACAGAGTCCGCCTAGCGGCAGAACGTGAAAACAAGAGGCAGAACGTGAAAACAAGTGGCAGATTTCTGAAATCTGGCACACAAAGGTCACACACTCAACACACTTGAACAATATGAAATATACAGACACACCACACAAGACAACACCAACATCCTAAACGAACAGTTACAATTCAAATCGCACGCGCTGTACGATACAGTTATCCAGAAATGTCTTCCCAACAACAACAACAACACCACGGAAGTCAGTTGCTGAAGATGGCTTTTTTTTTATCTTCACCGTTGTAGCGATTGTCCTTCCTGAATTTTCCTTTAGTACGCTTATTTGGGTCATCTTGATTGGCCTGTTTTAGCAAGCCTCACAGATTGCATGTGCCGTACGATTGCAGCTATGTGTGCAGTTTTCTGGACCCTGAAGATTATACTAAACATTATGATCATTTGTTTTATCCAGCTTTTTTCATTATCTCCTTAAAAATCTGTTATATTCTGTTATTACTGTACTACCTAAAAAAATTGCTGATAGAAGAGCTTTATTTGTATTCTATTATGCAATGTCCAGTTCATTCAAGTCTGGATGTTTCGAATCTTGATATTTCGACCCAGCTGCAAAAAATTAATTAACATAAAAAAAATTAATAAATTACCAGTTTTCAATGTGCGAATACCTTTTGCGAGGCTAGACAATGACGAGGAAGTGACAGAATTAAGCATATCGTATCGTTGAAATTAACAGTTTTAGGTTACAGTAAGTTGTGAAGTAGTCATAGGTAGGGTGTAATGCAGCGTTTCTCAACCTTTTTGAACCCGAGGACCTCTAAAATGTCAACAAAAAATTTACGGACCCCTAATTTTACATCCCATTTTAAAAAGTAGGCTATATGTAGGCCTATATTCTTAATATTTGGGGTATTAATTATATGGTCATTATAACGAAATAAATCAAAATACATTTTTGATTTAATTCGGCGGAAACACAGTTATTGAATTGGAAGTAAACTATTGACAGTAAAATTAAATTTTGAACAGACTTTTAATATTTATTACCATAATAATATAACTTAGCATGTCTAAAGACCTACTGAGGAACCAGGATTGCCAGTCCAGAAGCAGGCATAGTCGTTAAATTTAAAGTTGAAGAGCCACATTGTCGCAAAATTTAAAAATATTTAATTTGATTGGTTGACCTAAATGTGAGAATCTGGAAATTCATACGTGACAATTTTTGTGAGAACGGGCTTAAAATCTCATAAGTTTATTACTCGAAATATCATAAACATTAGCATACTCTGAAAGAGCACTACCGAGTCATAGCAACTGCACGTGTTTAACACAGGTTTACCGGCATCAGACATTCGGGCACCTCTAACAATAAAACACTTGTTAAGAGAGCGCCTCTAATAACAAATTCCGACAAAGTCTTATTTTTCAGGGTTTTGAATGAAAGAGGGAACCATAGATGTCAGTGCATCGGTAACTGCAAAAGTAAGGAATCTTGTAATAGGGCCTGTATTTTCGAAGATTTTAAAAACTTTGACATCTAGTGTTCATTTTATGTGAAAACTTTTTACTTCTTTACTTTCCACTTCCTTTATGATATTTTTTAATTATGACTGCGGACCATCTGCACAATCTTCGCAGACCACCAGTGGTCCGCGGACCATAGGTTGAGAAACGCTGGTCTAATGTAATGAGATTATATCCATCAATTCGCAAGGAATTAAGTTGGCGATAATCAAGCCACTCCGGGCATGATATAAAACCTGCTTACCATCATGTTGATCGTCGCCTTGTTCGCACCATGTTCTTATTTCCACATATGATTATCAGGTTTTGGATCTGGGTATTTCTCCCGATGACGACAATAACTATTGGCTGATAAATGATAAATGCTAGGAGGACGAGGATCAAGCATGCAACGAGGACCATTAAAATTATAATACTAAGAGACATGTTCTGGAAATAAAAAATTAGTAAATTAATTAAATAAAATGATAAACAGGGTTAGGCCAGATATGGAATTAAAATATTAAGAACAGTGGCGCCAATTTCTATGGGCCCATGGGGCTCAAGCCCACCCAATAATTTGTCATGTGTTATTATCATAATTATTTATTGCTATTACTCAAACTATGTTTATATGTTGAATTGATGTAAAGCGAAAATCAGGCTATTATAATAATATTTCTCTTGTTCTGATTCCCTCACGATAATTTGAAATCGTTCCACAATTCATTACACTTTTAAGTCTGGCAGTGCAGTTTCCACAGCCACAGCTGTTCTAAAGACTGTACACTTAAGGAGAGAAAAGCTAGATTTAGAATTTAGACGATGCTTGTGAGAAAAAAGATCACAGGAAGGCCAGATAAGGCAAAAAATTGTGATATAAGACAAAAGTGTGGACATTGGTAACTGGTTAAAAAGAAAGAGTGGATGAAACTTGTAGAAAGAATGAATTAAAAAGGTCAACTAGGGACAATAAACCACGAAAAAGATAGTGTGATTGGGGAGAATAGGCTCCTGGTCTAAGGAAAGACGAAGAAGATCGTTTACTCCGGTCAGGAGAAACACATTTTGGAACACGCCTGCTACATAATTATTTTATTTTAGTAGGTATCTAAAAGAAAAACGTTCATAATATAGCATTATTAATTTTAAAGGATTTCCGTTAACTAGGCTAAACAATTCTTTTTTTGGCAATTGAATTACGTTGATTGTTATTATTTTATTATTACAAACAAAGACAGCATTTCTTACATAATTCTATATTCATCTAAATTATCATATAAGTCAATTTCATGAATCAAATAAGAGGTGGGAATATCAAAATTTGAAAATCTTTGAGCCCACCCAATGTTTTTCAGAACTTGGCGCCACTGATTAATAATGTTTATTTCATATACAGGAAAAGAGCATGCTTACCACCATCCAAACAGTGAAAGAATGTGCTTTGTCCTACCATAGCCCACTAGTAAGAGCCTACTAGCAGACTAGGATCCTATAAAATGAATATAAGAAAACTTGCAACTTCATGCCAAGAATGAATTTTTGTTATTATTTTTTCGATGTTTTAAAGTAATTTATACCACTATTGCATGATTTTGGCAATCCACTTATTCTACTTCTTCTTAGTCAGACTTAGAAAAGTTATGAAACTGTTCTTTCCAGCTAAAACAAGATTTGTATAAAATTAAGGAGGTGATTTATATTATACAACATAGTTCAGACTCTTCAGAGAATGAAGATGTGTGGCCTTCTGCATCAAATAACAACAAGAAGAGGACGAGTACTGGTAGAATGAACGCTGTGTTGAAGAAAAAGAGAGTGCAAACTCATGTATTAGGTAAAACTTGTCAATGTAAATTTTTTTAATGTTTTGAAAAGATCACTGAAACTGAAAGATCAGTTAATATAAAACAGTTCAATATGATGGGGGATTGGAAACCAGCAGTCATCACATATAACTATATACAGTAAGTGGTTTGATCTCCATGACACCTGTATTGCGTAGAAGAGCAAGAAAGGGGTGGATGAAGCTGAATTTTGTGATTGCAACTACAATTATTAAATACGAATGATATATGGCAGGGGAAACGAGAGCACCCCAAGAAAACCTGTCTCGATCCCATTTTGTCCACCACAAATTCCACATGGATCCACCGAGATTCAATCCCGGGTCCCAGCGGTGGAAGGCGAGTGGTCTAACCACTCAGCCATGGGAGCAACTCAGAAGTCAGTAAAAATTTTATCCACTGAAATGGCTTTGTATTAGTCGAGAAATAAGGATGTTTATCATAGGCCCTAAGCATCTAAAAGAAGGCAAAATAGGATGGAAAATTTTCAGTCCTATGCCGGTTGTATATTATTGTCCCGGGTTTTAGGGGAGAGAAAATATCACAATAAGGAGTCCCTCAAGGCTCAGTCCTTGCTCCCCTTCTTTTCATACTTTTTATCAATGACCTACCATTAAATAACGATTCTGAACTCACCACCCTGTTTGCGGATGACACAAACATTCTGTTAACTGGCAAAAATCAAATCCACCTTAAGAGCAGTATCGAAACAGTGACACAGCAACTCTTAAATTGGTTCAGTACTCATACTTAACGTAAGCAAATCAATAGCGATATCCTTCCACCATAAAAGAAATAAAAATCCCTCAAAGCCGACCATTACATTTGAAAACTCCATTACTTATGCTCCGTCAACAAAATTCCTGGGCATAATCATAGACGAACACCTGACCTGGAGCCCCCATATCGAAGAAATAAGTAAGAAATTAGGAAAATTCATATATGCAATCTACCACATCAAAAAAGTCACAAACCCATCCACAACCAGATCTCTTTACTTTGCACATGTACATAGCATTATCAGATACGGGATCATTTTTTGGGGTAATAGCACAAATATCTTCAAAGCCTTGCAAATTATGTCTCTACCATGGAATGCAAAAATAAGACACTATAACACAGTAATCAAGCCAGAAGCCCTATACGCAGCCGAAACACTGTCCATCACTCATCATGGTCCAATTGAAAGACTTGAGATCAAAGAAAGAAAGATATTAAGGAAAATCCTAGGCCCTAAAATCCATAACAACAAACTAATCCATATCAGAAACGAAACATTCTACCAAAAGACTGAAAAACTCTCGGACTCAATGAGGAAAAGAAGAATTGATTTTTATGGACACATCCTCAGAATGGACCCAAACAGACTGACCAAAAAAAATCTTTGAATATTTTCGCAACATAAAGACCAAACCAAATTGGTTTAAGGAAACGGAGAAGGACTTAAAAGAACTCAGAATCACAGAAAAAATGCTCATAGATAAAACTGCAAAAAAAATAACCAAAGTCAAGAAAGAGAGGTTCCAAGTCAAAATGAAAACAAAACGAATGATTCAGATCAGTGAAGACGAGAGAAAAGCAAGATCAGAAAGAATGAAGCAATACTGGGCTAAAATTAAAACACAAAACATTAAGAAGTGATTGATTCAACGTACCCCAAAGTTGGGTGAAACGGAGAAGAAGAAGAAAGTGATATTGAATTTCTTTTTTATTTCAGCCCTGAAACGGTTGTATGGTAGCATGAGAGTGAGAAATAAAATTTTGGGATGGGAATGGGTTCCTAGTTAGAAAATTAAAACATTATCACTTTTTAAAAAATCAGGTCATATTAACTTATATGCCGCAATGGAAAGCATAATAAAATAATTTCAATAAATAAATTGAAATAAGGGAAATAACACTCACATGCTTGATATCTTGTTGTTCAATGGAAATACTTGTCTAATGCCTTATTGGTTTGGAAAGTGTTAATATAGCACATAAATCCTTCTGGTCGGTGTCACAGGATTTACTGTATATAATACATCAGGCTTTCATGATGGTGATGGCCTAGCTGGAAGAAGGAGTGTTATTTTCATTTTATCAAGTTCATTTTTCTCCGTGATCACATCAGCTAACCACCAGTTCTTGTCATGCGCGATGGGGATGTACCCTGTCACATGTCTTAATTGGCACTTGTCCGGTTATCTTGTGACAGCTACTAGTGATTAGTGTGCATCTTTAGAAAAAATTTAATTTTTATATACTAGAGACAGCAGGTATGAAAGCGTGGTGTTGTTGAGTTCCTTGAATGGTAGTTGCATGATTGAAACAATCTTTTAGAAATGTTTCTGACAGCACGTAATCCTCCAGCATTGATATGAATAGTATCAATATTTTAAACTGCCCATTCATAAAGATGGAGGGGAGTTAAAATTTTGTTTTCATAGGGTTGTTGCAAGCTATTTCTAGCCGCAAGGCTCTTAACTTCGTCACAAGGTCTTTTTCCATGTGCTGTGGCTGAAAAATGCTCTTCAGCATCTATGTCAAAGACTTGCTTATGAAATGTTTTTTTTATTTTTAAAATGGGTAGCTCATCCATCAGAAAAGAATAGACCTATATCTTTTTGGGAACTATTCCAAACGTTGTAATAAAAAAGTCAATGAGTTTTGTAGGCCTAAGGTGTTCTAAGCAATCAGAAATCACAACATAGCTCAAATTAAGATGTGTTCCTTCTTTGTAATACATCACAAAAGGCTGAATTGTAGCTTGTCCACCAGCCCAGTGTACATTTTCCTTTGTGATTCATGAAAGACATAAGTTGTTTTGTAATAATGCCATGTTTTACTAAGAGTAAGTTACCAGCTTATTGCAAAATAAACTATAATGATTTCTGCAGAGTTTCTAAATTGCAAGTCCACTAAAAGCTATTATCTGATTTTTATCTTTTCTGTTAGATTTCCTTACGATTTTTCAAGGATGGTATGTACTACAACATCAACAGAACAAGATGTATGTTTATCCCTGCTCAGTCTATTGATGGTGAATTGCAAGTAATTTTTGATAGACAATGTTTATAAGTTTTTAATTCACCATTTCTCATTACTCCTAATCTGACATTCTCAATCATCAGTTTATATTTTGATGGACTGTACATAGACATACAGCATGTACACTTGAACCTGCCAAAAAGCAATGCCATGGTCAGAGTTCTGCAAATTTTGAAAAGGATAATTTAATATTGTTGACTCTAATACATAAAAAATAACTGTAAGAAATTTTTCTAAAGATGCACACTAATCACTAGTAGCTGTTACAAGATCACCAGACAAATGCCAATTAGCACTGACAGAGTACATCCCCATCACACATGACAAGAACTGGTGGTTAGCTGATGTGATCATGGAGAAAAACGAACATGATAAAATGAAAGTAACACTCCTTCTTCCAGCTGGGCCATCACCATCATGAAAGCCTGATGTATTATGGATACCTCTCACAGATGTATTATGTACAGAAAATCCTGTGACACCGACCAGAAGGATTTATGTGCTATTTTAATACTTTGCGAACCAATAAGGCATTAGACAACTATTTCCATTGAACAAGATATCAAGCATGTGAGTGTTATTTCCCTTATTTCAATTTATTTATTGAAATTATTTTAATAAGCTTTCCATTGGTGCATATAAGTTAATGGACTGATTTTTTTGAAAAGTGAATCCATTCCCATCCCATTTTCAACATTGGGATAACCTATTTCCTAGGATTTCTTGAAAATTTTTAAAAATGTACTTTTAAAAAAAT
The DNA here is from genome assembly GCA_964059195.1 of Ectobius pallidus. NCBI lineage: Eukaryota > Metazoa > Arthropoda > Insecta > Blattodea > Ectobiidae > Ectobius > Ectobius pallidus. The sequence continues at coordinate 119,151,359 of CAXKWD010000007.1, read as the reverse complement.
TCAAAACAAAATTTTTACTTTGAATTTTGAAAAGCAAATTTAATTAGAACTATTATCTTATGTGTTACATATCATTGGAAAGCTTGTAGAAAATTCTAAAAAATGACACTATTCCTATATTTGTATGTTAAATAGAAGAGTTCTGGCAAGCTCAGTTGGGAGAGCTTCGGAAAGCCAAAGGTTGTGGGTTCGAATCCTAGTGTTAGAGTAATGTTTCTCTTTTAAGTATTCTCAAGTACTGCCTACTTATATAGGTATTACAAATTTGAAACGAAAAAGAACGACTTATCACACTCAAACTATTCCCTCCGTAAACGCTTGATATAGCTTTTTTATGGCTCATAGAGGATGTAGAATTTTGCATCCCATAGCTTGTACACACCAAACCTGGTGCAGTGGCGGACGGGGGGGGAGGCTATATATGCACTCTAAGTAGCCACTTTTATGACCCAATTATATATGTAAGTTATTTAATTTTTTTTAGTATTCTTTCTACCTATTCAAATCCCTCCCCCCCCCCCCCGGAAAAATATTCTGCGTCCGCCTCTGCTGGTAGGGGTTCAAATAAGAAAAAACAGGAATTCCGGTAACATAAAATTGTATTGTCTTTGCGGAATATTTTATTTCTCATTCTTTTCTTACCATACAACCGTTTCGAGGACAATATTAAAAGGATATTTAATTCCCCTATCATACTTCCCTCTCCAAAAATCCTGCGAAATAATTAGTAAACAAGAAATTATGTGTACTTACTTACGGTCCAATCATCTGACTCTCAACTTTGTTTACGTTTTTGCAGTGTGTTTTGTTTTCTCGCGTTCGCGACGAAACTAACAAAATATCTTAGAATTATAAAAAACTGATTCTTGCGTTAAAACCACCGCCGTCTCGAGAATTGTATAATACGAGTAATACAGTCTAGAAGCCAGTGGGTAAAACACATGAAACTTATCATAGCTCAAATATACGAAAGCTTCCTTTACTGCTCAACGTTCAGTCGTGGCGTAATGGTTAAGGGGAGATTAACTGGCTATTTGGACAAAATTATAAATTTTTGTTGTTTTACTGTCATATTAATATTTGAAACGTTCTGCTTATTTTGTTATATGATTTATATTTCTTGGCAAATTTTAAGTATTTTAAATATATTTTTTAAATGTATCGGTGAACTTGGCATTTAAAACAAGTTTGAATAATGTTTGTTTTTCAAACTTATTTTCATTTTACAAAAAAATTCATATCTTTCAAACCAATGTCACTATAAATCTGGAGCTGAGCTTATTTTATAGCTTAATTTGAGGGTCATGCGTTTCTTTCAATGACTGTAAACAAAAGTCTAGCGGTCAGCAGCCGGAACGTTCGAAGTTAATCTGTCGCGGCAACCTGGGTTCACCCGCAGTAGAAATCTGCTGGCAGCGGCAGTAAATCATCTCGACTAATGTCTCGAACGCCCTACGCAATTCTCCCACGAATATGTCAGATATTGCTTTTCACATGCCTTCATCACGTTACACATCCAGTTCATACCTATCCCCACAGTCAGTCTTATCAGTGGAAGACAGTGAGAAATCTGTGCTGTCATTTCTTAATTTGTAAAGTTGTCATTCCAATGAACATTGAAGAAAATTGAATCCTATTTGAAATAAACTTACCTTAATGTAACAGACAGCTTTTCTTCTACGCCTATACGTTCCCTCATCTTGGTGTTCTTTCTTTTCAGACTCCCTGAGACCACAGATAGAAGATAATCAAAGGAACCCTCCGGCGAGATGTGCCCCCGCCAAGGGCGCAGGTACAAAGAGGGCGCAAAATTAACCTTGAAAAATCCCGCATTTTTTAGACTGATGCAATTTATCAAGCAATAAAAATTCCACGTTAATTGAAGAAATCTTTCAGGTTATTAAAAATGATTGCACGTTAACTATCTGTAGTATTATGCCGATTGTCTACAAACAAAAATCAGTCATGCAACGTTCTTATTGACGGAGTATGATAAGATAAATCACGAACAGTATGGAACAATATAACGACAATAAAAATAAAAATTATTATTATTGAGATGAAAGTGGTTCAACTCAATCCCTTTTCAACTGACTGTCGTCATTTTAAAATTGAGGTTTAGGTTTTCTTTGATAATAAGAGTGATTTTATATTAAAATAATAAACAATTTTACCGAAATTAAAAAAAAAAAGTTCAGATCCCAGTTTTGGAGGGCGCATATTTGTCAAACTTGCCAAGGGCGCAGAAGGACCTTGCTACGGCCCTGCCTCCGACACCCGGTAGAATTCATTTTTTTTCTTCTGAATATTCCCTAAGTTTGTAATGCATTGTAGCAAACACGCCTTCACGTTTCCTGTTACTTAATATTGGATGAATCCACCATTTTCTTTTATGCAATCTCCGGCGACGGCAAACCAATAGCAAACATACAATTACTTTTAAGATATACAATGCACTCATTTCCACCACTTATTAAAAGACAGTCTATATTCTATGCACAAGAACCCCACAACACTGTGTACAACGCTGAACAAAACTGCTGTAGAATGCTGCTCGCATTGCAACGGCCAACCCGCATTTACATGTTTAGAATTGTAAAATATCATGTGAAGCATGTTTTCGGTCAATAAGAACCTATCACACAGACAATTTCAAAGTAGTTTAATAGTATGAGTCATAAGTAAATACAAAAATCTAATGCCCGAGTGCACCATTCTCCGGTTTTCTCAACTGTTTCACAATAATAAGTAGACTTCGGACTTTTAGGTCGATAAAAATGCTGTTTGAGGTACCTAAAATAGGCTCTAAAAATAGGAAAATAGGTCCTAAAAATCATAAAATAGTCTCTTATAAAATCGTTAAGTTGCCAATTTTCTGAAATATCTCAATTGCAATGCAGAATATTATATTTACTGAAGTCACCGTTAATCAATAATCATGATAAAACACAGATATAGGCCTATGGTACACAGAATTACATAGACCTATTACTAGGGCCTGTATTACTACCATAACAATGAAAACCTAATCCCTGCGCCCAGAAGCTACGCACGCTAGCATATTCAACTCCTTGTATCCCTCAGTGATTCAGAGAACTACGGTTTTTTAATATTTTTTTTTATTTGTTTTGTTTTGTTGCTGGATGTGGGAGTCGGGAGAAAAACACTACATTTTCTTGCTAATTCCAAGGAATTTTTCTACTAAAGATGAAACATTCCTTACTATTTAACCACGTCACAAATGTGTCATGTACTGCACATACCGAGCTAAAAATTTATTACGAACTGAAAATAACTGCTAGAATTTATAACAAAAAATAAATTATTTTGAACTTTGAAGGAAAAAGAAGCAAAAAGGCAATATTAGGCTCTAACGTAAAAATAAGCTGTTTTAGGTCCTATAAAAGTATCAGTTTTAGGCATAGTCACTTAAGAAACATGCATATACAAGTTTTCATCCAGATATCAGTTAAGGATTAAAATAGGTTTTTACCTTAAATCCGAAGCCTAAATTAATAAGTGACGTGATACACCCAATTTCTTTCTCTGGTGTTTGGTGAAGAATGACGCGTATGCACAGGGACCCATGGGATTTCAAGATCTCAGAGCAAGATTTTATTAGCTTTCTTTTGAAAGTAACCTCTGAGATGTTGTTACATGGGAAGGTTCAGCAGCTTCAAGATATGAAATGTGTCATGTTTGCAATGGTGGGCTAATTTGGACGAATTCATCTAGAATGGATATGCAAATTTATTTAACAAAAAATAGCAACCATTCTCATTTTATCACATTTATATTTTATGTCTTCCCAAACAGATCACCCTGTAATTATCTAACATAATATTTTAGCTTGTGTTTCCATGTACATCCAACGTCACCTATTAACAAGACCATATTCAATGGTGAAATTAATTGAAGTTGGTCTTGCTTGGTAGCCTGTCTTGATTCATCTGATTTCGACTCGCAGAGATCTGTTTTTTTTTTTTTTTTTTTTTTTTTACATAGGTGGACAGAAGTGGATCATGAATGCATGCCAAAATGGGAAAACATTGAATGATTTGGATGAAACTCACTGTGCAGGGTTTTTTGGGCTGGAGTACTCGAATCTAAGGTATTTTTTTCCCTGGGTGGCACACTTGAATCGTGAAATGCACCTTGAAGTCAGGTTTTTAACTTTTTAATTATCAATTGTTTTAATTGTTAAACATTATTTGGGTAAGGTTCATGAATATGTGGTACATTTCAATTGTTTCATTTCGAATCTGTATGCCCATATGGCGACACAAGATTAGTTTTATTCATTTAATTCAAGTAAGAATCAGCTTGAAAAATGTTGTCATAACCGGGATTTGAACACGGATCTTCGGCTTAACCCACTTAATTATTCATTTAATTATTATATTTATTATGAAAAACAATATAATTAAGACTAAAATTATGTGATTCATGCAATTTATGTAAAAACGATGACAGTGTTGATATATATAATGTTCTAATTATTTTTCTGTTAAATCAATGATTGAAATAAAACATATGGTAGTTGAGTAAATAATAACGGGTGAAGTCGCAGGCACCTGCTGGTAAGAAAATGTACTAAACAATTGTAAAACTTAAAGAGGAAGTACAGTGAAATATATATTATTAATTTCCGTGATGAGCCTAGACATTTCTGGTACTGCGCATATTATATTCCTCTTAAGTTATATATTTTTTCACTTACTTATACGTTGACATAAAATGTACAAACACAAACATTGGAACAAACATTTGACATTGCTTATTTATAGATTGTGCGAATGACACAACCATGAAATGTTGAATGCTGAGTCACTCAATATACATCAAGTAGGTTATCTGAGCTAGATATAACGTATAGACACTTTTTAATACTATTTATTAGTTAATTCTAAGAGGCAATCATGTATTACACTTTTCAGCATAGTGAATAATTGCATTTTTTTTCTAAATTCTCTCCATCGGTGTTTGAGTCAATCAGAAGAAATGTTTTCTTTTTAGGTTTTATTTATTTATTTAATTTATTTAATAATTTATTATTTAATAATTTATACATACCCTTCAAATTCACATGATATAATAAAGGTAAATTTTAGGAAAAGGATATTTTCTGAGAAAATGCCCTCGGGAGGTTCAATAAGGCCTCAATTTAGAATTTGGCAGACACTTTGAAATGTGAATTAAAAATCATCTTACATTGAACTTAAAATAGTTTATACATTTTGTATATTTTAATTATTTGTCTATTTGTGTTTTGTCGATTGTTTGTTGAGTGATTGTAAGTATGTATGTTTTGTAAATTATCTAAATATATTGGTTTGTGAATTGTAATGTAAATTTATTTGTATGACATATATAAAAATATATATACATAAAAAATACAGTTTATAATGTTGTGTGACTAATTATAGTGGGAACCATGGTGCCAAATTTAGGTTCTGAATTCCTCAAGATAAAGTTCTTAAAAACAACTAGATATCTACAACAAAGCGAAAACATTTCATTCCAAATATGCATTCAGTGGTAAGTACTCGGTCCTGTATTTTCAGAATAATTGTCAGTAAAATCACATAAATGCAATGAGAAATAACAAATTTCTTACGGGATAGGGTCTACATGAATATAACCACAGAGATGGGACCAGTTATTTTAGTAATGCATATAGGTTTGATTACGTTAATCTGATATGCAGTTGTAATTGAATGTTTGTGAATTGCATTTTAATCCCAATAAAATAAGGAGATGTACAGCTTTTCATTGCGCGATAGATTTAGGCAGCATGCACACGACGTTTCACGTTACAGTCTACACGACTTTTCTTTATATTTTTGTCTTTATTTCATTCACAACTATCCTGTGAAAAAATATATATTTCACTTTATAAATATCTTTTTGCAAGGACTTTATATTTCAAAAATGTTATTTTCCCTAAAACTATTAAATAAGAATTAAAATTGAAATAATAAATGTTATTAAGGCATATTAAGTTTATTAGCATAAGCACAAAACCTCATTTGAAATACCCGGGAATTTGGTCCCGCTGCAAGTACTCAATATTCTCAAAAGATGGCAGGAGTAGTCGATACTGATTACTGCTGCCATCTGCTAGAAATAGTGCGCACCACTTATTAATCCTGTTCTCCACGCTGATTAAATTCAATTGCAGGTTTGTGAATTACATTTTAATCCCAATAAAATAAACAGACGTACAGATTTTCATTGCGCGATAGATTTAGGCAGCATGCACAAGACGTTTCACGTTCAATTCTACCCGACTTTTCTTTACATTTTGCCTTTATTTCGTTCATAACAATCCTGTGAAAAGAATATCATTCGCTTTATAAATATTTTTTTTTGCAAGGACTGTATATTTCAAAAATGTTATTTCCCTAAAAATATGAAATAAGTAATTAAACTGAAATAATAAATGTTATTAAGGCATATTACGTTCATTAGCATATGCACAAAACCTTATTTGAAATACCCGGAGATTTGATCTCGCTGAGAGTGCTCAATATTCTCATTAGATGGAAGGAGTAGTCAATACTGATTACTCCTGCCATCTGCCAAAAATTGTGCGCACCACTTATTAATCCTGTTCTCCAGGCTGATTAAATTCAATTGCAGGCAAGTGAATTATATTTTAATCCCAATAAAATAAGGAGACGTACAGATTTTCATTACGCGATAGATTTAGGCAGAATGCACAAGACGTTTCACGTTACAGCCTTCCCGACTCTTCTTTATATTTTTGCCTTTAATTCATTCATAACAATCCTGTGAAAAAATATATATCATTCACTTTATAAATACTTTTTTGTCAAGGACTGTATATTTCAAAAATTTTATTTTCCTAAAAATAATTTTTAAAAGTGCGTGGAACGCCATGCGAAAGAAGTGAATCTTGTTTTTTTATAATTTTTAATTTTTTCAATTTTTTATTATTGCATTTTTAATTTTGGATGATCGATTTTGTAATTTTAGATTTTTAGATTTTTCAATTTTGGAATTTTAATTTTTTATTTTTTTTTTATTTTTAAATTTTGGATTATTAGATTTTTAAATTTTGGATCTTTGCAATTTTCAATTTTGAAATTTGGATGTTTTAAATTTTGATCTTGTAAATGATTATTTTTTGGATTTTTTAATTTATATTTTCAATTTTTTTATCTTTGATATTTAGATTTTTTAATTTTGGATTTTGGATTATTTAATTTTTTTATTTTTTAAATTCTGGATTTTTAATTTTGAAGTTTTTATTTTTTTAATTTTGGATTTATGAATTTTTTGAAATTTGAATTTTTATATTTTTTAAATTTTGGATATTCGAAATTTTTAATTTTGGATTTTTTATTTTTTTAATTTTGGAATTTTTACTTTTGGATCGTTCAATTTTTTAATTTTCGTATTTTGTATTTTGGGTTTTTTTAAATCTTGGTTCTTTGATTTTTTGGATTATTTAAGCGCGGCACTTAACCTCCGGGTTCCATAAAATAGAAAACATTCCTTTAGCTTGCTTAGGATTTGAATGTTGCCATTGAGCAATTATTATTATTATTATTATTATTATTATTATTATTATTATTATTATTATTATCAAGATTTTTATTGTGACATTAATTACGTGACGGTTTTTGAGCGTGACACAAGCTCCCGATTTACCCCTACCGCGGCTAAAGAAGTTTCACTTCAATAATAAGTTAAACTGAAATAATAAAAGTTATTAAGGCATACTAAATTCATTAGCATAAGCACAAACTCTCATTTGAAATACCCGGGGATTTGGTCCCGCTGCAGGTACTAAATATTCTCAAAAGAGAGCAGGAGTAGTCGATACTGATTACTGCTGCCATCTGCTAGATATAATCCGCACCACTTATTAATCCTCTTCTCCACGCTGATTAAATACAATTGCAGGTTTGTGAATTACATTTTAATCCGAATAAAATAAGGAGACGTACTGATTTTCATTGCGTGATAGATTTAGGCAGAATGCTCACGACGTTTCACTTTACAGTCTACCAGAGTCTTCTTTATATTTTTGCATTTACTTCATTCATAACAATCCAGTGAAAAAAATCATTCACTTTATAATTATTTTTTTTGTCAAGGTCTGAACATTTCAAAAGCTTTATCTCCCTAAAAATATTAAATAAGAAATCAAACTGAAATAATAAATGTTATTAAGGCTTATTAAGTTCATTAGCATAAGCACAAAACCTCATTTGAAATGTCCAGGGATATGGTCCCGCTGCATATGGTCTCAAAAGATGGCAGGAGCAGTCGATACTGATTACTGCTGCCATCTGCTAGAAATAGTGCGCACCACTCTCCACGCTGATTAAATTCAATTGCAGGTTTGTGAATTACATTTGAATCCCAATAAAATAAGGAGACGTGCAGATTTACATTGCGCGACAGATTTAGGCAGAATGCACAAGACGTTTCACGTTACAGCCTGCCCGACTTTTCTTTATACTTTTGCCTTCATATCATTCATAACAATTCTTAGAAAAAAATAATTCACTTTATAAATATTTTTTTGTCGAGGACTGTATATGTAAAAAAAATTAATTTCCCTAAAAATATTGAATAATAAATTAAACTGAAATAATAAATGTATTAAGGCATATTAAGTTCATTAGCATAAGCACAAAACCTCATTTGAAATACCCGGGGAGTTGGTCCCGCTGCAAGTACACAATATTCTCAAAAGATGGCAGGAGCAGTCGATACTGATTACTGCTGCCATCTGCTAGAAATAGTGCGCACCACATATTAATCCTGTTCTTCTCGCTGAGAGTTCCATTGTTGGCGCGAAGATTGAAATACGTGTCTTCTATTTCTAGTGGAAATTAATTGAATTACTGGTGAATTGTAATTTATATAGAGTTTAATTTCAGTGTTAAGTGTTTTTAAGGTAGTAAGACTTATCTTAAGTGATTTTAATCTAACTGCAGTTAATTTATTAAAAAGATACTGGCAGCTGAAGTTCGCAATCAACTAAATTGCCCGATACAGGGTGTATTCACAATGCAAAACCAATCAATACCAGGTGAAGAAGTAAAGTCAGTGGATGAAATCATAACAGATCAAGAAATGTCGACATCTAATACAGATGCCGAATCATTAATAGTTAAGAAACCAAGTAGGATGTACAAAAGAGCACAAGCCAAAAGTTCAAGCAATGAAGGAGACTTCGTGTTACCAAAGAAGGTTGCTAAACCTTTCACCACTCCTACAACTACGGTAAGCATTTCTAATTCATTTGCTCCTCTGGGTTTATATGTTAACTCAGGGTCTTCATCTAATTCATCATTGGTTCAACACATGAAAACTAATGCAGAATCTATTCAGCATGAATTACAGGAAAACTGTAAAGAACCTATTATGGCAGCTAGTCTTACCATTAATAAAAGCAGAAAACCAAAACCTATTATTATAACATCGAAAGTTCCGTATTATAGGCTACGAGAACAATTTAAACAGTTTGCATCTGTAATGCCAACATGTCAGCTCTGCCCAAAAGGGATTAAGATCTTACCAGAAAATGAAATGGACAGTAAGAAGATAAAAGAATACCTGCTCACTCAAAAAATTGAGTTTTATACTTTTGTTTCTGGAGAACATAAGAAAATAAAAGTTGTCTTGAGAGGCTTACCTATAGATACTCCCACCGAGGAAATTGACGGACAGCTAAGAGCTCTTCAATATCCCATTGAAAGCGTGAGACAGTTAAAACGACAGATTAAGGACAGCCAGACTGGGGTAAACAAGTTGGATGTTATGCCTTTGTGGGTCATTACACTTCACGATATTCCCAACACCCCGAACATCAGGAATTTAATAGGATTGTTCGACCTAAAGGTCACAGTTTCGGACTATCGTGGTTCCCATGGACCTGTACAGTGCTATAAATGCCAAGGTTTCGGCCATAAAGCAGATGGTTGTTACATTCCAGCAAAATGCGTACGTTGTGGTCAGAATCACCCAACTAAAGAGTGTACGAAAGACCCACTTCATCCTCCAAATTGTGCCAATTGCAAAAAGGCTCATCCTGCTAATTATAGGAAATGTGAGAAGTTTTTAGCTTATGCAAATGGCCGAAATACTCCCTCACAAGGAAAAGATAGACAGAAATTTATTTTTAATAATGCTGACTTCCCTTCATTGCCAAAATCAGACAGTTATTCTAATCTTGAACCGACAACCCAAGAAAGTTCATCCAAAAACACAGATCCATTGGGTTTACGCTCTTTGTTAAAAGAGTTTAAAGAAACAATGCACTTCATAAAAAATTTGATGAATGGCATTCATTCTGCTTTTAATAACTGTAAACATGAAACAGATCCAATAACAAAACTGTTTATGTTAGCTGAGGGAATTACTTCAGTCTTAACACAAGATGGATAGAAGAAACCACGTAAATGTCCTTCATCGGCCATTGTCTGTAGCTTATTGGAATGCGGATGGAGTCCGTAATAAAAAATATCTGATACCTAATTTCCTAGAAGAAAATGAAATAGATATATTCATGATAAATGAGACCCATTTAAATTCCAATATTAGGATGAATTTTAATGGATATGATGTTTATAGGAATGATAAGGGGTCATATGGAGGCACAGCGATATTGATAAAGTCTGGCATTTATCACAGACAAATTGAGACACCTAACTTCAACTATATTGAAGGAACTTTTGTGGAAGTTCAGTTTACAAATGAAAGCATAGTTTTTGGAGCAATATATTGCTCTCCCTCTAAGCCCTTAACAGAAGGTGATCTAGACAGTTTAATTTCAACTGGATCCAGTTTTCTACTAGGTGGCGATTACAATGCTAAAAATATTAGTTGGAATTCCAGATGCACAACTACAAGAGGTAAACTTTTGGAGGAACATTCTCACAAACATCATTATCATGTATTGGCCCCAACTACTCCAACTCACTTTCCATACAATGATCTTATATCTCCTGATATCATTGACCTAGCCTTGTATAGAGGAAATGCCTTGCCTGCCTCTATAGTAACTACAGATGACTTCTCTTCTGATCATGTTCCTGTAATAATGTCTCTAAACAGATGTGCTAAAACTAGACCTTCTCTTTCTGGAATATATCGTAAAACAAATTGGTCTGAGTTTAGAAAATATTTAAATGAATCTTTGCACGGAAACCCACTAATATCTACTGTTGAAGAGTTAGAAGCATCAGCTGAAATCTACACGAATACTTTAACAGCAGCTATAAAAAATGCTACAACAGTTATAGAATACAGCAACAGTAACTCTCCTCTACCAAGAGAAATAAAAGAATTAATTGCAGAAAAGAAAAGGAAAAGGAAACTATGGCATTTAACAAGAAATCCTGTATATAAAAAGGAATTTAATAGCTTAAAAAACTTAGTGCATCGAGCTGTCATGAATTATACATTAGATAAATTAGATAAAGATGTATCAGATGCCAGTAGCTCCTCTCAGATATGGAAAATTACTCGAAGACTTGTTAAACCTCGCAGTAAATCCAATTCGCAACCAATTCGAAGTTCAAATGGACTCGTTTATGAAGACAATAAAAAAGCTGAGGTAATTGCAGAACATCTTGAACGACAATTTACAACTTCTCAAGAAGACGAAGACTTGAGAGATCACTTTGACGATGTCCGTGGAGCAGTGAAAGAGTTCTTGGGGTTACCTTGTAAAACTCAGCTAAGATACACAACGCCTTCAGAAATTAAAAATATTTTTAAGTCGCTTTCTGGTAATAAGTCGCCTGGTAAAGACGCAATAACAAACAATGCTCTGAAGAATTTGCCAAGAAAATCTGTGACTTATTTGGTTAAATTATTTAACTTAAGTATGAAACTTGGTTACTTTCCATCAGTATGGAAACACGCTGTAATTATAACAATACCGAAAGTACACAAGAACCCTCAGTATCCTAATAACAGACGACCTATCAGCTTGTTATCTACAATAAGCAAAGCATTAGAACGAATAATATTGAATAGGATATACGAACAACAACTCAATATCATTCCGGACCATCAAATGGCCTTCAGAACAGGATGTTCAACGACACATCAGCTACTTCGCCTTACTGAGGTTATAACTAAGGCCTTTAATACAGGATCCTTTGTGCCTGCAGTGTTCTTAGATGTAGCTAAAGCTTATGATTCTGTATGGCATGACGGCTTAATATACAAACTTATTCATTGCGGACTACCTGATATGTACATCAAACTGTTAGCTTCCTATCTACAAGACAGAACATTCCAGGTAAGATCCGGGTGTGCTCTATCTTCAATACGTCCAGTTAAGGCAGGTGTGCCTCAGGGATCTGTTCTGGGACCGATATTATATAATATTTTTACGGCAGATATACCCATCACAGCAAACACGAATATTGGACAGTATGCGGATGACACGATGCTGTTTGCATCTCACATTAACCCTCTATTCGCTGTGCAATGTTTACAGGAACACATTAATCAAACTGAGTCATGGTTTAAGAAGTGGAGAATCGGATTGAATCATGAAAAAACTCAAGCTATGTGTTTCACCAAGTGTTCCCTCAAAAGAGTGCCGAAACTCTCTTTGAATAATGTACGATTGGAATACAGTGCTGAAGCAAAATACCTTGGTGTAATCCTTGACCGAACGCTGTTATGGCATAGACATATAAAACTCGTGAAAGGCAAAGCCATAGGTAGAATAGTTCAGATTTTCCCGCTTCTTAAGTCAGGAGCAATCAACATAAAGAAGAAACTTCAGCTATATAAGACTTTAGTGCTGCCTATATTAACTTATGCTGCCCCTGCATGGGCTTATGCTCCTGATGCTACTCTAGCACCATTACAAGTAGCACAAAACAAAGCTCTCAGATTAATTCACGGCTCAGACTGGTATACAAGAACTTCACAAATTCACGAAGACTTGGAAATGCCATATGTACATGAAGTGCTCTGTGACTTAGTTGTTAGATTTTATTCGCGACTGAACCAGAGTCCAAACGCAATTGTGAAAAAGCTCGGCCAATACAATGAACAGGACTTTCCACGATACCGAACCCCCAAAATGGCTCTAAAAGTATAGTGAAGTAGTCGATACGGAAATCCCCCGAATTTGTGAGTGGTGGATTAATTAATTATGTGTTATATAATCCTTGATGTAAACTGTTTCATGTGTGGTCAGGGATCATAAGATTCGATGCCACAACACTAGTTGTAAGAATATAAAAAAAAAAAAAAAAAAAAAAAAAAAAACTTCTCGCTGAATAAATTCAATTGCAGGTTTGTGAATTACATTTTAGTCCCAATAAAATAAGAAATAAAATCAGGTAAACTGATATAACCAAGTGCCAGTATGTTTTTTTTTAATCAGTGATACACGCAATTATGATAGGCCCATGCATAGAAGTTATTTTTGTAATAGATGTCCGAGTTAACTCCAAAAACAAAATGTGCCGGCAATAATAATAATGATGCAATAGACCTACGATTCGCTGATATCTCTGTTTCAATTCAAAGCAGCCTTAAAGGTTATGAATGAATAATAAGCATATGAAATCTATCTGTCAGGAATTACATTAGGTATATTGCTGCACAGGAACGATAAGAAAAATACTCACAGTAAAATATAGCCTAATGTAAATATCGGTAGAAACAAATCAATGAAGGCTGCTAACAATATGAATAAACGATTGGCAATTTGTTAAGTTTTTTTAATAAGCTTACATTGTGGGCCTTGACAGAATATTGATTACAAAATTAATATTGATATACGCGTTACTTCGGTACCGATCAACCGATTTGACACTCATTCAATAGGCTTGTACCCAAAAACGTAATAAATTCGTATACCAAGTTTCAAGAAAATCCGATAAAGCGTATTTGAGTTATCCACGCCTTTGTGATATATTACCATAAAAAGGCACTAAATTGGGCATTATTCCGGTACCGCCCAACCGATCTGGTCCAATATCAATAGACATCTTCCCATGGACATTATAAATAGGTATTCCAAGTTTCATGAAAATCCGATAAAGCGTATGTGAGTTATGGCGCCTTTAAAATATACACTAAATTGGGTTTTACTCCGGTACCGGTGAACCGATTTGGTCCAATTTCAATAGGGTTCTTCCCATGGACATTATAAACGCGTATACCAAGTTTCATTAAAATTCGATAAAGCGTATTTGAGTTAGAGCGCGTACAGACACACGGACGGACGGACGGACGGACAGACGGACAGACATTTTTCGTCCCCCACACAATCTCATAAAGTACCATACTGGCACTTAATAAAATCAAGTAAACTGATATAACAAAGTGCCAGAATGTTTTCATTTAGTCAGTGATAATTGCAATTATGGTATGCAGAAAATAAGTTATTTTTGTAATCGAATTCCGAGTTAAGATCCAGATCGATTAATTAAGCAGGACTTACGGAAGAACAAAGGTCTAAAGTTTGATAAGCATATGTGAAGGAATATATGGGTAGTGTTATTTGTCAAAGCTAACTGTATTGCAACTTCTAAAGCCGTAGGCCTATATGAACACTGTAAAACAGTATGATGCCATGAGAACTGATTTGCGTTTGATAAATTATAATATATTACCATAAAACAGACACTAAATTGGGCATTACTCAACCGATTGGGTCAAACGAATTGGTCCAATATCAATAGGCTTCTTCCCATGGAGGTTATAAATGCGTATATCAAGTTTCATGAAAATCCATAAATTCTTTCTAATATTTTACCATAAAATAGGCACTAAATTGGGCATTACTCCGGTACCGGTCAATTGATTTCGTTCAATATCAATAGGCTTCTTCCTATGGACGTTATAAATGCGTGTACCAAGTTTCATGAAAATCCGAAAAAGCGTATTTGAGTTATCGCGCTTACAGGCATACAGACAGACATTTTCCCGTCCCCCGCACAATCTCATAAAGTACCATTCTGGCATTTAATAATAATAATAATAATAATAATAATAATAATAATAATCGCTGATCATCCGGCGCTTTAAAAGAAAAAAATGAGGTCCTGGTTATCTCTAAGCAGATGTTACATACATTCCATAAAACACAATAGGAGGATTAATGGCTGTGTCCAACTCACAATGAAAATAAAGAATTAAAGATTGTCTCCCCAAATATAGCCTCATCACTCAGCAAGAGAATTGTAAGGAGTAGTTTGAAAAGACAGCTTGAAACGACACTACCCAATGCACTTAACGCATGTGTATTGCATACTATTTTATCTATGATAGCGGGCTCGGCCGCGGTCGATGGATTTTTGAGGACGTAAAAGAACTCCAAGCCTAAATTGGAGCCTCTGGACAAAATTCCTCGGCCCTTTCACGTTCAAGTACCGTATTTTATGAACCATAAGACGCACTTTTTTTCTTGAAACCAGATACTTGAAAGTTGAGATCGTCTAATGGTCCGAAGTACACCAAAAAAATTAAAATTATATGGTAAATATTGCCAGTAATACCATAGTTATAAACAAGGTGTTGTAAACGATAAGATAGTTACAAATTTTGGCACAGACTGTACATCGGTGCACTTGAGACAATCGTAAAATGAGGATAGCTGGAAGCCAGGTATACAATGCGAAAGAAGGGAATGTTGAGTTCTTTTATATGAAAGGAGTTGTCTCCACGTGTGGTTTAAATGAAGACAATGCCGACCAAACAACCTTGTCCCATTACTCTTACTGTATGCTGAATTGAGGGTTAGAGGGGTGTGAAAGTATTTTCATTCTTTTATTGAAAATCAGTTCAGTTGTTAAAATTCATGCGATTCCATCTGTACAAAAGTGATTTTCGTACAACGGTGGTTTTAAGTTACAAGTTATTCACGGTGATTCCATTGTACAAGGTTATAATTAGTTTATGGAATTAAGTATATTATCCTCTTTATTTTTTTTTGTTTAGAATCACATTAAGTTTCTTTTCCTTTAAATTTTCATGCCAAAATCAAGTGCGTCTAATGGTCCGGAGCGTCTTATAGTCCGTAAAATACGGTAACACCTTATCGATGGGCTTACCACCTGTACCTCTACCCTCTCTCGTAAAATAAGCGTAACAAAATTCACCTAGGTAATAGAAACGTCCAATCGGAGGCCCTTCACCCCAAACACTAGGGGAAATAGGAAAACAGAGATTAATGGCATCTAGATTATCATCGGCTTTGAAATTATCTTGCAGGCTAACCCTTAACCATAGTCTTGAGGTCTGTGCGACCGCATTTAAAACATAAGCCTGGATATCGTCTTCACAAGTGTGTTATTTACACTACCTTCCCTTCTCAAGATATTTTATCACCCCACAGGAGTCACTTACCCATCAGTGGTGGTGGAGCCATGCTAGAAAACAGTTTATTTTTGTAGCGGTCTGTGAGACCTCATGTCCATGGTTACGTAAGCATTATCCAGTTTATATTTTGTGAATAACAAACGGCCGGGACAGTAAAAAACTGTTAGGCCGACAGTTTTAAGACTAGGCCTATGTGATGAGAGTTATGATGAAATTTTGCAGTGAATGTTTTGAGAGAAACTTACTGTAACTTATGTCTCATTTCTAAGGGAAAATGCTGTAAGTTAAGCTACTGCATTTATTATGGTGAACTTTGATTAATATCTGATGTGAATGACGATACTAAATAAGCTTTTGAGTATGTTAGCTATTCATTTGAAAAAAAAAAATAACATTTCTTGGAAACTGATAAAATGGCATTTTTAAAAGTTGAGCTATTACACTGTCATCTAATTTTCTGTAAAACTACTTTTATAATGTCATACTGGCCTAACACACGAATCTGCAGACATCTTTACTGTAGTATAGACAGGAAGAAAAAATGAAATTAGCAATCAACTATTACTTTTATTTCTTCTTTGTGTTACAAACGTAGTCATTTATATCAGTTAGTACGTCATTTGGGGTACATCCAGACGTCGAACCATCGCGGAGCGACGCCCGGAAGTCGTCATCTTCACGTGGCTGGACAGTCCTCGACCAGTCTCTTCACTCTTCGGTCCAGTCTGTACATGAACGCACAGGAAGGCGTCGTCTTCAGGGTCTGAATTTTCCTTATTCAGGGCGTCGTCTTCAGGGTCTGAATATTTGTTATTCAGGGCGTCGTCTTCAGGGTCTGAATATTTGTTATTCAGGGCGTCGTCTTCAGGGTCTGAATATTCCTTATTCAGGCTTCATTACAAGAAATACCTCTTCGGTAAAACTCTGCTTTCAACAGAAACGGCGATCTGTTTCGGGGAAAATTTTGCCATCACGGCATTGCTGAGTTCATAGTCTCGAACCCGGGCTTTCTTAAAGCACCACCATCTTTTGTGTATACCTGTTCATCCGCAGGTACATTCCGTTACCACAAGAACATTTCAAAGTTACGTAAGTTAGTTGCAGTGTCAAGGCGACTTATCTCGCTCCTCCGACTTCTCTCTTCAGTATAAAACAATAACAATTTGCATAGAAGCTAAAAATCCAGTAATACAATATCAATAATGCATAAAAGCTCTCAAAACTTAAAAAATATAAAACTTATAAAAACTTAAAAGCAATAAAAAATTGCATATAAGCTCTCAAAATAATTGTAAATATTACGAAAGAAAATAAAGATATAAAATATCCATGGATACGTTCTATTGTTCCAATCTGTTTCCATGGATTGCTCAAGTGAATTTATCGATTCTCGATCATTTCTAAATATTCCAAATCGTCCTCCTGTGTTAAACTTTCATTTATTTATTTATTTCAGTTTACTGTTTTTTAAAAACAATGAGCGAACGGCCGGGACCACAAAAAACTGTTAGGCCGAGAGTTTTAAGATATGTGATGACAGTTATGATGAAATTTTGCAGTGAATGTTTTGAGAGAATGCCTGTATGTCTCATTTCTATTAACATATCTTCCAAATTGTGACTCAGATGTGTGCCCTGAGAACCCCATAAAATGACGGTGTAAGAATAATGCTTCGTTAATTAAACACTTAGGAATCAATTTCCTTGAAATAGTATATTGCCATACAAGTGCCTTTACGGCCCGTGTGTTGCATGCTATTTTTTGCACGATGATTATTTATATCAATTTAATTATATTAATTGTGATATTACCTGAAAATATTATGTAAATACATTCTTGAAAATAGATGTTTATTTCAGAAAGTGATTCGCATGTGTTTGTTGTTATGGGAACCGAATATTTGTCCTGGGGGCCGTGGCCATAAAGGCTTGTATTATGAAGTGTATCGTAATGAATTATGACGTAGCGCTTGGACCGTAAGTGTTTTAACCTCATCGCAGCCGCCCTTAGCAACAAGACTGTGTGGGAATGTCAACTTACGATCCATGTAAACAAAGTTCGTAAGTACCACTTACTAGCTAAGGAGTGCAAAAAATAATTAAAATGCACATTTTAAAAGTTTTTTTCATTATTATAAGTTACATTATTAAATGTAGGCCCTAACTCGAGGTCCACTATCGGGCCTCTATGACAGTGGTGCCAACTTCTTCCAGGAAACACACGAGTACACGTCTCTCTGGAGATGTTATATTAGCATTGCATAAACAATGTTTACTCAGGATGAGAAATAGACACTTAGCGTCTTAAGTCATAAATCATGGAACAAAGGCTTGTCAAGTATTGTTTGCAAGTTTACAAACTGAATAAGGCGCTTTACTATCTTCACATATTATAAAATCAGGTAAACTGATGTAACAAAGTGCCAGTATGTTTTTGTTTAAACAGTTATGACTGCAATTATGATATGCAGAATATTTTTTTTTTTAAATTGATTTCCAAGTTAAGCTCCAGATTTATTCATTAAGCAGGGCTTACGGAAGAACAAAGGTCTAGTTTTTTTTTAATGAGATTAAAATCTTCCAGCATCACCTGAACTGTACAGATATGTGATATCATGACAATCCCACACTCACATAAAAATGTCAAAAAAAAATTCAAATTGGCCGGTTTCGGGTTTTGAACCATGGACTCCAGAATGTGAGGCCAAAGCGTTACCATCTCGGCCACCGGGGTCATTTTAACGGTCTAGTTGGATAAGCGCTTGTAAATCGATAGTGTTTTTTGTCATAGCTACCTGTATTTTAATTTCCAAGGCCTTATAAGATAACAGTAAAACAATAGGCAGTGTTGTCAAGATAATTGATTTTCATTTTTTTTAATAAATTCTTTCGAATACGTATATTACCATAAAATAGGCACTAAATTGAGCATTACTCCGAAACAGGTCAACCGATTTTATCTATTATAAATAGACGTCTTCCCATGGACATTATAAATGCGTAGCCTATACGAAGTTTCATAAATATACGATAAAGCGTATTTGAGTTATTGCGCCTTTAAAGTAGACATTAAATTGGGGTTTACTCCGGTACCGGTCAACAGATTAGGTTCAAATTCAATAGGGCACTTCTCATGAACGTCATAAATGGGTATACCAAGTTTCATGGAAATCAGATACAGCGTATTTGAGTTATGGCGCCTTTCTATTAGAAAGGCGCCATAATCTATTAAAATAGGCACTAAATTGGGCATTACACCGGTACCGGTGAACCGATTTGGTTCAATATCAATAGGGTTCTTCCCATGGACATTATAAACGTGTATACCAAATTTCATTAAAATTCGACAAAGCGTATTTGAGTTATCGCGCGTACAGACACACGGACGGACGGACGGACAGACAGACAGACGGACAGACATTTTTCGTCCCCACACACAATCTCATAAAGTACCATACTGGCACTTAATAAGGAGACGTACAGATTTTCATTGCGCTATAGATTTAGGCAGAATGCACAAGACTTTCACGTTACAGCCCACCCGACTCTCCTTTATATTTTTGCCTTCATTTCATTCATAACAATCCAGTGAAAAAAAAAATATCATTCACTTTATATATATATTTTTAGTTGTTGTCGAGGACTGTATATTTGAAAAATTTAATTTCCTTAAAAATATTAAATAATAAATTAAACTGATATAATAAATGTTATTAAGGCATATTAAGTTCATTAGCATAAGCACAAAACATTATTTGAAATACCCTGGGATTTGGTCCCGCTGCAAGTGCTCAATATTCTCAACAGATGGCAGGAGAAGTCGATACTGTTTACTGCTGCCATCTGCTGGAAATAGTGCGCACCACTTATTAATCCGGTCCTCCACGCTGGTTCTCAAGAGATCACTTTGACGATGTCCGTGGAGCAGTGAAAGAGTTCTTGGGGTTACCTTGTAAAACTCAGCTAAGATACACAACGCCTTCAGAAATAAAAAATATTTTTAAATCGCTTTCTGGTAATAAGTCGCCTGGTAAAGACGCAGTAACAAACAATGCTCTGAAGAATTTGCCAAGAAAATCTGTTACTTATTTGGTTAAATTATTTAAAGGAAGGGTAAACTAAAAAAATACCATTTTCTTATTTTAATCTCATCGCACGGAGCTTTGAATTACGAAACGAATGGTGATCTCGTGAACTTCAGGTGCCCAATATTACGCCTTGTACGGGTGAAGTAAAACGCTCCTGTGACGTCACTCCTGACTAACTCGCTGGCAGGACAACAGCTACTGTAATGCTCGCGGCTGTGTTTCTAATACACCACAAAGTCTCATTTGTGTTTCTTGTTGATAGAGATGTCTGCAATGTTACCTTATAAGAACAAATCTCGGTATTCACAAATTAATTTCACACTAAAAGAAAATGACAAGGAATTATTGAAAGAATTGCAAGGAAGAAAAGAAAATACGGAATGTGGGCTGTGTATAGCCTACATATGAAAAAGGGCCACGAGAGTGTGTGTTGTTGGGACTCTGAAGTAATTTGTGAACAGAAGGGGGTTGTGGACTGTATAACACAACCTGCCTCATTCGATAGCGTTATTATAAATAAAGATACACTAGTTGCCAGGCGTTATCAGTTAATACTTAGAGCTAATACAGTTCAAAAACAAAATATTTTTCAAGATACGAACAGAGTCACTTTCAGATTCAGAATCATCTTTTGCCGTAGTAGAAATGTCTGAAATGTTAAAAAAGCTATCTAAATCACAATTTCTAGAAGAAACATTCAATGAATCTGAGCAAACATTGACATAAGTTTCATTTCCTAGTTCACACTGAGCGCCTACGCTGTTAGAAACTGAATTTTCGTCATAAATACTAGATTCCACATTCATGATTTGTCCATTCCCGGATACTGAAGGATTACTGTTCAAATCTTGCAACAACTCTCTCATTTCCATCTTCCTCGAGTACGACGATTTTCTTTACTTCATTGGCGGTGTTTCAGATTTCCCACGCAAAAGAAGTGATGGCACAGCACTTCTTTTTTAAACAGATTGCGGGGTTTCTCCAGATAACTGTTTTCGTAACTGTACCGAAAGCTCGGTATCATTTTCTTCAAAATGTTGTGAACAAACCGTACTGTATTTAGTAGGAACAAATTTTTCTCTTTTTATTTTTATCAGCCATTGCTTATTTACGTTCGGGTGACTTATCTCTGTTGGGAAATCGATGGAAAGATATTTTAAGTGTGTTATCACTCTTCGACGATGAGTTTGTACACCCCACAACACAACAATAAACCATTGTTTGAACAGATACTCACTAAAAAACTGTAACAGTAGACAGAATACTGTGAAATGTCTTTCACCGGGCGAGACTGAGCCAAGCCTTCGTCAAGCGTGACGTCACGCGCCCATCGCTTTACAATAAATATATTCGTTTTGTGATTAAATGTGAAGGTGTAAAACATATCTAACAGTGAATATCATTTCTTAAAAACATTTTCTTTCAATCCGTATGAAGAAAATGATACTGAATTTTTAGTTTACTTTTCCTTTAACTTAAGTATGAAACTTGGTTACTTTCCATCAGCATGGAAACACGCTGTAATTATAACAATACCGAAAGTACACAAGAACCCTCAGTATCCTAATAACAGACGACCTATCAGCCTGTTATCTACAATAAGTAAAGCATTAGAACGAATAATATTAAATAGAATAAACGAACAACAACTCGATATTATTCCTGACCATCAAATGGCCTTCAGAACAGGATGTTCAACTACACATCAGCTACTTCGCCTTACTGAGGTTATAACTAAGGCTTTTAATACCAGATCCTTTGTGCCTGCAGTGTTCTTAGATGTAGCTAAAGCTTATGATTCTGTATGGCATGATGGCTTATTATACAAACTTATTCATTGCGGACTACCTGATACGTACATCAAACTGTTAGCATCCTACCTACAAGACAGAACATTCCAGGTAAGATCCGGGTGTGCTCTATCTTCAATACGTCCAGTTAAGGCAGGTGTGCCTCAGGGATCTGTTCTGGGACCGATGTTATATAATATTTTTACGGCAGATATACCCATCACAGCAAACACGAATATTGGACAGTATGCGGATGACACGATACTGTTTGCATCTCACATCAACCCTCTATTAGCTGTGCAATGTTTACAGGAACATATTAATCAAACTGAGTCATGGTTTAAGAAGTGGAGAATCGGACTGAATCATGAAAAAACTCAAGCTATGTGTTTCACCAAGTGTTCCCTCAAAAGAGTGCCGAAACTCTCTTTGAATAATGTACGATTGGAATACAGTGCTGAAGCAAAATACCTTGGTGTAATCCTTGACCGAACGCTGTTATGGCATAGACATATAAAACTCGTGAAAGGCAAAGCCATAGGTAGAATAGTTCAGATTTTCCCGCTTCTTAAGTCAGGAGCAATCAACATAAAGAAGAAACTTCAGCTATATAAGACTTTAGTGCTGCCTATATTAACTTATGCTGCCCCTGCATGGGCTTATGCTCCTGATGCTACTCTAGCACCATTACAAGTAGCACAAAACAAAGCTCTCAGATTAATTCACGGCTTAGACTGGAAAACAAGAACTTCACAAATTCACGAAGACTTGGAAATGCCATACGTATATGAAGTGCTCTGTGACTTAGTTGTTAGATTTTATTCGCGACTGAACCAGAGTCCAAATGCAATTGTGAAAAAACTCGGCCAATACAATGAACAGGACTTTCCACGATACCGAACCCCCAAAATGGCTCTAAAAGTATAGTGAAGTTGTCGCTCCTGCAATCCCCCGAATTTGTGAGTGGTGGATTAATTAATTATGTGTTATATAATCCTTGATGTAAACTGTTTCATGTGTGGTCAGGGATCATAAGATTCGATGCCACAACACTAGTTGTAAGAATATAAAAAAAAAAAAAAAAAAAAAAAAAAAAAAAAAATCCACGCTGGAAAACTGTGAGAGATAGGGCTTTTCAGCGTTTTATGGTTTTATACCCTATGTTCAAGAGTTATATTCCACTTAAGACCAAACTCTTGTTGTATACTGCACTAATAAGGTCATATATAATTTATGGATGTGAAGTTTGGGCTATGGCTCATTCAAGACACTTGAAACGTTTAGACGGCATACAACGTGCAGTCTGTAGAACTATTACGGGAGCTGATTATTACATACGTAATACTCAACTTTACAGTGATCTCGACATCGAGTTATTGAGTGTCTACTTGCAGCGCATCAGATCCAGATACCTTGAGTCCTTAAAACTTCATTCTAATCCCTTACTAAGGGAAATACAATGTGACTTGTAGAAATACAAAACACTATTCTACACTCATTACTCGGCCTCTACTTCTAGTAGACAAGCTGTGAATTAACTGTTACATTTTACTACTTTTTCAAATTGTGTATTATGTCACTGTAAAGGCGTGGGTCCAGTTGGCGACCTGGCACTTAAATATATTTAACTATCACAAAAAAAAAAAAAAAAAAAAAAAAAAAAAACTTGGCCAGAGCTGATTAAAAGGAATACAGTGCACACCAACATATGGCAGCAGTCACTAGCACTGTCTGCTCCTGCCCTCTTCTGGGAATGTTGAGCACTTGCAGAGGAATACGTCATAATTCTGCACACCACTTATTAATCTGGTTGTCCACGGTGGAAAACTTCGCCAGCGCTGATTAAAAGGAATACACTGCACACCAACAGATGGCAGCAGTAGCTAGCACTGTCTGCTCCTGCCCTCTTCTGGGAACGTTGAGCACTTGCAGAGGAATACATCATAATTCTGCGCACCACTCTCCAAGCTGGAAAACTTGGCCAGGGCTGATTGAAGGGACACTGCACACCAACAGATGGCAGCAGTAGCTAGCACTGTCTGCTCCTGCCCTCTTCTGGGAATGTTGCGCACTTGCAGAGGAATACGTCAATATTCTTTCACTTAAAAAACATTCATTATGAGGCAGAAAATGGCCAACAAACTTACGGGGTTAGAGGGGAAAGGAGTTTAAAGGCCCGATTGACCTGACTTCGCACTTTTTTTTCTACCTATGGCAATCGATACCACTACAGTATTTTTCATATGAGAAGCCTTTTCCTTCACCGCCAATCACGTGTACTGTCGCTTGCAGTAAGTCTTCCCTCTGTCTCGCCGTCTCTGATTGGACCGCGTATCTAAGCAGGAGAAGGAAGAAAGGGCTTGTCATCTGAAAAACACTGTAACTTTACGTTTCATACCTCTTTATTTAAGTAAGAAACCACCGCCCGTTAATTTTTTTTTTTTGCAAAATATATATATCTTTACACGCTAGCGGCTGTAATTTTGAAGATATTTGAACGAAATTTTATTATGTTATTTTTAGGCCCAATAGTTCGGACAAGTTCATTAATGAGCAAAATTGGCCCAAGGGGGGTTGAAATTTTTTAAAATTTATATCTCGGCCCCTATGAAGTATAGAGCGAAACTTTGTTGGAATAAATTAGAGTACTCCCTATGGAGTTCACAGTGACACCAACGATTCGGGGGTTTTGGGGGTACGAGTGGGGGGCATGGAAATTCGAAATTTTTGAAACCACGTCTTATGGGGTATCGTTGAAAAGCTCTTGATGAGTACTCTACAAATCAATAACTAGTTTCTCGATAGCTCTCATATAAGGCGAGATTTGAATGTTTGAAAAAGTGCTCTTTCCTCTTTTTTGCAGTTATCGCTGGTTTGTCATGCCAAGGCTAAAGAAAAAGAGTGCTGTGCAGCGAAAATAAATTAATCTAAGCCCCCCTCCCAAAAAATAGTATATTGCGATACAAGTGCCGTAAGTGGTTCTTACGGATCGAGGAAAGAGCTTTCCATTCCGAGATCCATTATGCGCTTAAGGCACGAGTATTGCATGCTATTTTTTGCACGATGATTATTTATATCAATTTATGTATATTAATTGAGATATTAGCTGAAAATATTATGTATGTACACTATTGAAGATAGTGATTCACTATCACACTAAGAACACTAAGAAGATGTTAGTGTCCTTTCTAGAAGAAGAAGAATTCTAGAGTGATAGGGAAAAAGCAAATAAGTCAAAGACCAAAGTTTCAGGAGGGACAAAAAACAATTTATTTCCACAGCAATGTTACAGTACTTAGTTCGACCCAGTCAGATATTTTTACATAGTATAAGATAGTATGTAAAAATATCTGGGTGGACTGAATTAAATATTGTATTGTAAATGCTGTGGAAATAAATTGTTTTTGTCCCTCAAAACTGTGTGTTTTTTTTTTTTTTTTTTTTACTTATTCGCTTTTTCCCTATCACTCTAGAATTATGGAATAGTCCACTCTCGATTATCCAGGGATAAGAAACATGGATAATGCAGATTTTAAAACTATAAGCAGTGCAACTATATTTATTGCTACATGAATATGTAATTTAAAAGTTCGGGGCAACTATAATCACATAAAACAGGATTTACAGTAAAATATTGTGTAATACATTTTACAGTATTTGGCAAACTGTTATGTCTTATGAATTTGTAGCTAAGAAATCTGTCATCTTTTGTTTATTGGATGCATTGTCTTTCTTACAAATATCTCTCTGCAACTTTCTGAGTATTAGTTTGCCATGATACAAAGAATCGCTTTGCTGTTCTAAGTACAAAAGGACAAATTCCATAGCACTCAATGCCTCCCCTTGATCCACAATGTCGGCAGAGACTGATTCTTTTCCATTTCCAAATCCAACCCCTTCAACAGCAGGTAGATGTCAGCATTCTTCGGCAATGACCAGTACTTTCGGAGGAACTTCGAAGTAATGGGAATATGTTGGTAAAGAAAAGGTCAAAGCTATTAACCGCAAGCTAGCATTACAAACTGAGCTTGGTTCAGAACCATAAAAAATAAAAAATAAAAATAGGCTATGGTTAATTTGTAAACTGGATAAAATGCTCACAGATAACTGAGTAGTAATAATAATAAATGTATGTTGAGATACATTTAAATTCATAAAAATATTTAATATCACATACTTAATACCATGTATTTATTATGTTTTAGAGGAATCATGTATTAGATTTTTCAGCATAGTAAAAATTGCATATTTTTCTAAGTTCTCTGTATCACTGAATGAGGCTATCAGAAAGACTGTTCTTACAGGCAGAAAATGACCCTTTATCACATTATATAACAGCAAATTTTAGGAACACAATCTTTTCTGAGGAAATCCCCCCTCGGATCAATAATACCTCCATTTAGGATTTGACAAACACGGTGAAATGTTGAATATTCAGGATTTCGTTTAAAATCCTCCATGATAGTTTAGTTTAAACATACCTTTGATTAGATTGAATCAGATCTATTCACTCATACCCAACTAGAAATGCTCATCTGCTGGTTCCCCCCACACAAAGGATGTCCAAAACTAATACAAGTCATTGTTGGACATTTTATTTAAGCTTCATCACATCCATTCCTGAGAATCCCGAGATTTGACATGGGACTGTCTGAGCAGCCAAGGAGAGACATATATGTGTGCTTTGCAAACAAAATTGTCAACAATCGTTTGGAATCCTGTTCAAAAAGAACAGCAAATGTTGGAGAAACTCAAATGAATTCACAATATGTGTCCAAAACAGTTCAGACTGAAAATCAAACGCTTTTGTTTCTTACTGTACATAATTTTCATGCTGACAAATGACATAGAGGTGTAACAAGCGATTATTGTTATTGTTATCCTATGCCAGTCCTGCTGGTCTATAGGATTGACAAATAAAAAATAAAAAAACAAAGATTGGCAGGAGGCATATTCTCCGCACTATACTAGGAGTGGTCTAAAGAACTTCTGCTGCTGCCATAATGTGACCTACTAGGGCTCATGAATCCTAACTGGTGTGACAAATTGTGCTACGCATGGTAACCAAGATGAAAATATGCAGCGGTCTCAAGTCAAGCGATCGTGTAGAATAACATGCTGATCTCTAACATGACGGATTCCATGTAGCACAGTGAAACAGCTTCTGCAACAGCTTCCTAACCTCAAAATGCGTAGTTTGGTACTGCCTGTCTGTTCTACAATATTCTGCACAGAAAACCGGATTTAAAAATGATTTTCTAAGTTCATTAAGTCCTATGTAAATGTATACTCACAGTAGTGATATTACTAGTTAATTACAGTGAACTCTTGATAAACCGGACTAAAGTGGGCAGGGGTCTGTCCGAGTTATGAAATGTCCGGCTTATGGAGGGGAAATGAGGAAATGTTATCTAAGTAATTAAATTTCCTGTTTAAGCCACAAGAAAAATGTATGAGGCAGAATATAGGCAACTTACAGTTGGAACAAAAACAAATAACATTTCAGTACTATAATAAAATTACTAGTCAGAGTCTGAAATACACACTATTACATTATTAGGACACGATGATGACTGATGTGGGCACTGTGAGCATATTTTTCTGAGGAGATTTAGGCCGAGAGACACTGTAAATGTTCTTCTTTTTCTCTTGCTTTTGAACAATTACTTCTCTTGCAGTCCTGAAATGGCCGTATAATGACTGTAGATCTGGGTCTGGATCGTCAAGAATCTTCCGAATTATCCGAAGTCCGACATATTGAGGTCCGAATTATCGAGAGTTCACTGTACTTCAGTTATTAGTCTAGCCATTCTCATTACTAAGACTTAAAAAGAGTACAGTTATGTAAAAATTACGTCTTTAATCATGGGCCCCTTCTTCCTTTACAAGGCCAGGAGGTTGGCTAATACACTACATTACACATAGTTTGATAAATATACGATAAATACAGAATTTATCCTTACATAATTCATTTAAACTGCATAATAGGCTAGTTATGGAATAGCTTGCATTAACAGAAAAAGTGAATTATATCAATTTAAATGACATCATAATATGCTAAAGTTCCCGCACGAAATCTGTGCCGATTGCCTATGTCTTTGGACCTAGTTTTCGTGGGGACTGTAGCGTCGATTGGCCTGCTACCTATCTCTCTCGCACAACAGTACCTTCCTTTTTATGTGTAAAGGCCAAGCTACCTCTCTCTCTCTCTCGCACAATAGCATGTCTCTCTCTAGCGAGTAACTGTCTCATCAGCACAGATATCGTGCGAGAACTTTACACTTCAATTAATTTACTGAGTAAAATTTCAAAGGAATAAGTTAAATGTGAATAATGTTTTTCACAGTAACGACAGTTGTCAAGAGATAATTACAATGCAACACAGTCTCAGTATTTTGAGTCTTGATATTTGCTATTCCCATACACCTGAGCTGAAAAATTTGCATTAACAATAAATAAATAAATAAATTAATTGTCAATTTTCGGTGCATTAGCAACTTATATAAGGCTAGATATTGACGAGGATGTGACAGGAACAAGGCGAGGGTTATTCAGAAAGTAAGGTCCGTTCACCGATAAAGAAAACAAAAACATTAATAAGCAAGAAATATTTATTGCAATATTTACAGAGATTCATTGGCTACTTCTCTACATAGTCGGCACCATTATCAAGGGATATATCTTAGTGGTGTACCAACAATTGTATGCTCGTGTCATAAGACTCTACCGGCAACATCTGGAGTCATGAAATCACTGCCGTCTGTACCTCAGTGTTGTAGTGGAAATGTTTTTCTGGCAGAAATCCCTTCATGAGACAGAAGAGATGGAAGTCACTTGGCACGAGGTCGGGGCTGTAGGGTGAATGGTTGAAGAACTCCCATCCAAACTGAAGCAACTGATTCCGTGTGACGTTGGCTGTGTGGGGCCGTGCATTATCGTGCAAAAGCATAATGCCTCTTGTCAGCATTCCATCTCTCTTGTTTTGGAACACCCCCCTCAGATTTTTCACCCATGTTTCATCCCCAGTGACAACATTGTCAAGAAACTCATCATTTATCTCTGCCTACCACTGGCGGCAGAGTACTGTGACATGTGCATACAATTGTTGGTACCCCGCCTTGTTAATGGTGCCGTCTATGTAGAGAAGTAGCCAATGAATCTCTGTAAATAAAGCAATAAATATTTCTTACTTATTAATGTTTTTGTTTTCTTTACCAGCGATTGAACCTTCCTTTCCAAATAACCCTCATAATTTTACAATTTATTGAAATATTCAGCAATGCTCTTCTTACCCAGCTTGCTATGGTGGCAACCGAGCAAGGCCAATTAACTTTACAATTGAATATGATCTACACAGAAACAACAGCTCAAATATTATAATAGATACATTAATTTTTTCATGTACATAGACACTTCCATGTAATTTTGTGAGCCCAAGGTGTTTTTTGTGTGTGTTTTTGTTTTTTGTGGTTCAAGTTAGTCTGGGTCCCATTGACCGCAAATTACCAAGACTCTACTGTACAACAGTTTATTCAGAAATCAGAGTCTGAAAAAAACTGAGAGTTATTAGTACATTAGCTAAAAAGCCAGCAAACTATGGAAGTGTTAACCTTTATATAGGGACATTCTTTCACAGTGCCTCGTAGCATGGGCATCAGCATATTCTGTAGCTCAAGCTGCACCAGCCGATACCTGGCATATTTATTCAGCGGTGTTTATCCGGCTGGTAGAGCTGAGGGTATTGTTATTGTTGTGCTATGACTCTATGAGGCTCTCAGTACAGGGATTGTCTGTGTACTGTGAAGTTCAGTCCGTAACTCTGTGATATTTCAGTAAGTCAGTAACTGTGTACTGTGTTTTATTGTGCATGTGATGCCCATAGAACGATATTCTTCGCTGCACCATAAGATGTCTTTGGTAGGAGAATTATCAATAAGAGCTTGTGGCCTCCACATAGCAACATAATACAGACTTAACAGGGTGCAATTTTTATCTGTGGCGTGGGATACCCTAAAAACAGAGTATATGGAAGCAATCCTCAAACATTAGATGAACTGAAACAGAGCATAAGGAATGAAATAGAGTCTATCGGTGTGCAAGAACTTGTGCGAGTTAATAATAATTTCGCCAGAAGATGTGAAGTATGTGTGGCAGTGAATAGGGAACCTTTTCAGCAACTTCTATGATCATGGTAAGTATAAATTCTAAGACACCTAGTTAATGCAGGAGTGCATTAAGGATCCATGTATCAGCTGGTGCAGCATGAAGCGTAGAATGTGCAGCCATCCGTTAGGCAAGGCGCTGAGGAAGAATGTCCCTGCATTAGCATTTTTCAAGACTTCATTGACATGGATGACAGTATAGGAAACATTCATAAGTGGCACTGTCATAAAGCAGGTGAAGCAGGAACAGGATCACGAGAAATCTAGTACAGTAACCTATAATCTTGTTTTTAGCCCTCTGAGTGTCTTTCATCATTACATGAAGTGCTGCGCTGCCATTTTCAAAATCAGCAACTGTCTCTGCCTATAAATAAAACAAACGAAAACTAATTAGCTTTTGGCATAACTTTCAATTACATCTCACTGAAGAGATTTAAATTATTTAGGAGAAAATTTGTTGTGGCTTAGTATTGTATTGAAAGATCATCACCTGCCACTAGTCTCTACATTGGCTCGTTGTTATGGTTATTATTTTAATGCTGTACTGCTACTTAGGTCTGTGATTCTCCCAGTGCCAGGGAAATTGTTTTACATGCCTGTAAATCTACATACATGGGATTATCACATTTATCCGTATGTAATGTCATCAACCGGGTCAGGGGCAAACACACAACCTGGAATAGAGTAAACCTATGCCACATTGCCTACACCACACAGGACAACAGGGATTAAAAGGAACATGCGACAGGAAAGGTCCAATAGAACCAAATGATCCTCAAATCAGTATACTAAGTGTAAGTTGAAAACTCGGATTAGATTCCTACCCGAGATACTTTTTCTACAGACAGTAAAGAAATTACTGACATTATAACTTACATTTTGATGATGACACTAAGGACATGAGGTAATTCAAATATTTTTATGTAACATTTACCTGTGAGAGTATTCCATGATGCTTGGAGTCTCGAGCTGCCACCTTCTATAAGTACAACTGCCTTTCACGACCTACAAATAACACAAATAAAGAAATTAATTACAAAAATGATGAAGACGATAATAATAATAATAATAATAATAATAATAACAATCAATAATAATGATGATAATAATAATAATAACAATAACAACAACAATCAACAACTACAACTACAACAACAATAACAATAATAATAATAATAATAATAATAATAATAATAATAATAATGAAAAGGAAAAGAGAACAACATATTTGGTGGAGATTGGTATACCTAATAGTCATAACTTGGAAAGATATTTCAATGAGAAAATAGATAAATGTACATCACTGTGTGTAGAAGTTAAGGAATTGTGGCGACTAGATGAGGTAATAACAATTCCGTTAATAATGTCTACAAATGGAGTTGTACCTAAATGGACGATGACAGGACTAAAAAAACTAGGAATGGGAACAAAAGAGCTTAGATTAATGCAAAAATCAGTAATTCTAGGCACAACATCCATAGTCAGAGCATTTCTCAATGTACCAATATAATGCTGCATCTTGCAAAAAACCCCGATGCAACAGAAGAACTCACAAACAAATGATGAAAAATAATAATAATAATAATAATAATGACGATGAGGACGAGGACGACGACGACAAAAACAACAACAACAACAACAACAATAATAATAATAATAATAATAATAATAATAATAATAATAATAATAATAATAATAATAATAATATAGGTCTACACAGTGATATGATAATGAATTAGGTCTGAAGTTTGAGGAAAGAACATCAGAAGTTAATTAAGCTGACAAGTGAGTTATAGATTTTTTTCTGTTTACATTAGCAGGGGGAGGCCAGAGACTAAAGAGTTAATTACATTTGAAACAAAACACTGCTCAGTACGGTTTCTGAAAAGAAAAGAGGGGGGGAAAAAGTAATAAGCAAAGCCCACATACAGTAAAAGGGGGAATATGCAACAAAAACAATATTAATACTTAAAATGGAGATTTAACACACGTAACTTCACTTAATTCAAGAACTAACCTGAAAACATTTCGAGCATGTGTCATGACTCATCTGCCAACATTGGACAATGGCAACAACTCCTGATGGGTGTTTAACTAATCTCTTGATGAGATTAACCTCCACGGGTATTTCAAAATTCATCTGCTGGTTCCTGTTTTTGTGAATATAAATTTTCTCCTCAACTGTGAACTATTTGTGTCCTTGGACAAATTTCTTTAGTTCCGGCTCCAGATCTATTTCGTGATCTTTTTCCTAACATGTGCAGCTACTGCTGATTTTTCAAATGTTTGGAAAAAATCAGCACAAAACAAGTTTTGAGACGGAGCTAAAGAAATGTACAAGGACAGAAAAAGCTCCCAGTTTGGGAGAAAATTTCATATTTCATTATATTCATGAAACAGGGACCAGCTGATGACTTCTGAAATAGCCACGGAGGATAATCTCATCCAGAGAGTAGCTAAATACCTACCAGGAGTTGCTGCCATTATCCATCCAGCAGATGGAGTATAGCTGATGATTAGTTGTGATGCACACTCAAAATATGTTCGGGTCAGTTCTTGAATTAAGTGTAGTTATGTCAAGTATTATTATATACTTATATACCGTATTTTATGGACCATAACACACGCTTTTTTACCTTGAAAACAGAGCCTTAAAAGTTGGGTCTGAAGACACTAAAAATATTAAAATTATGGTAAATATTGGTTGAATACCATAGTTATACACAAGGTATTGTAAACAATAAGACAGTTACAAATTTTAGCACAGATTGTACACCACCGCACTTGTCACAATCATAAAATGAGGGTAGCTGGAAGTCAGGTATACAATGCGAAAAGAAAGGAATATTGAGTTCTTTTATACAAAAGGAGTGTCTTTGCCGGGTGGTTGAAATGGAGATTTAACACAATATGTAACTTCACTTAATTCAAGAACTAACCTGAAAACGTTTCGAACATGTGTCATAACTCATCTCCCAGTTGGAGAACGGTAGCAACTCCTGGCTCTAAATAGCCTTGTCCCGTTACATTTACCATAAGCTGAATTGAGGGTTAGATGGTGTAAAAGTATTTTCAATCTTTCATGAGAAATCAGTTCAGTTGTTAAAATTTACACGATGTCACCTGTACAGAAGAGATTTTCGTACAATTTACCGATTCCATTGTACAAGGTTATAATTTGCTTATGTAATGAAGTATATTATTCCCTTTAAAATATTTTGTTTAGAATCACATTATATTTATTTTCCTTTAAATTTCCATCCTAAAATTAAGGTGGTCTTATGGTCCGGAGCGTCTTATGGTCCACAAAATACGGTACTTATATACTTATTAACTTCACTACATAAACTTCCTATGAATTTTAGAATATTAATAGTACCACGCTTTTGACTAATGTTGTAGCCATCACTCCAAAAATGCCCTAATGTGATGGATTACGAAAGGAGAAACAATAGATAGATACATAATAATAAGGTTTTATTTTGCCTGGCAGAGTTAAGGCCATAGGGCCTTATCTTCCACTCATCTCAGATTTTAGATCAGTAAATATCACGGTAGGGGAAGATGTTCTTGTTAAGAAGTATCTCAAAAGTAATGCAGCAGCTAAATTTGCAGGTAAATTGGCAACCAGGTACAAAGAACTGTACGCTGTACTTTTGATTTCTTATGCCAGTGGCAGTGTTACTTAAGCATAGAGCATCGATTAAAACAATGAGAACACATGTCTCCCACTGCAAGAAACCTATAGATAACCTATAACTAGACAAGAAGCTTAGATATCCTTACTAACTCACCAGGTGTGATTCCTAGAAGCAGGAAAATACTCAAGCTAGGCCAATTTTCTGCCCACAGTTTGATCCTACATTCTGTCATGACGAGGTACATATGAATGTTCCTGGGTTGCAGATGTAAGATGGTTTCAGGCTGCGAGAAAAGGCCCTGGCTCTCAACACAGCTGGAATCTGGTGAAAATGAGAGGAAAGTAACTTCACTCATCTGTGTAAGTCAAACATCAATCTTATGATCAAGATAGAGAAATTATGCACAAATTTATTTCACTGGTTTTTTATTTCCTCAGAGAACAGAAGCAATGAAACCTGTTTATAGAAAAGAGAATGTAAGTGTTATAAATCTGTAAATATTAGTGAAATTTGTAAACTTCTATAGTATGAGGTTTATCCAAAATGTAAATTCCAATCGCCAATAACGACAACAAAATCATCAGAAGTATTTTTTGCAATATTTACACAGTTTCAGTGGCTACTTCTTTACATGGCCGCCTCTGTTATTGAGGCATTTATTATAGTGGTGCACGAACAATT
This sequence comes from Ectobius pallidus, assembly GCA_964059195.1. Taxonomy (NCBI): domain Eukaryota; kingdom Metazoa; phylum Arthropoda; class Insecta; order Blattodea; family Ectobiidae; genus Ectobius; species Ectobius pallidus. Next base: position 119,116,657 of record CAXKWD010000007.1, on the reverse strand, counting down.
GTTATACAACTCATGTCTGGAGCCATGAAATCACTGCTGTCTGTACCTCAGCATCATTGTAGAAATGTTTTCCCAAGTATTCCAGTATTACATGAGACAGAAGAGATGGAAGTCACTTGTCGCAAGGTTGGGGCTACAGGGTGGATGGTCGAAGATCTCCCATCCAACTGAAGCAACTGCTTCCATGTGGCATGGGCTGTATGGGTCCGTGTATTGTCATGCAAAAGCATAATGCCTCTTATCAGCAGTTGGTGGCAGAAAATATTAGTGCAGCCATTTTCTTCTAGCACTGTTCAACAGTCTTGAGACTGAAACTGCACTGCAGCATTCCCACATACTGCTACAAATGTGCATGCAAGTCTGACTAGTCATGCCACTTCTGGATGCGATCAGAACTTGCTTTCTGGATGAACCTCATATAATTAAGATATAAGATTAAGTAAGAGTACCTAGAAATATTTTGTAATTTAGAGTCTCTGCTGCCTTTCAGTTTGATTTCTTGTAAATTAATTTAAAAATAAAGTAGAACTAAAAAAAGAAGATTAATATGCCATTTAAACAAACACTAGATGCAATTTGACTAGTATAAATAAGATCCGGATTCTTACGTTTTAAAGTATATTGTTTCTTGCTAACTACCTGTGATATTTTAACACAATTATCTGTTACATTGTGATGGCAGTCAGATACTCCAATCTTACAAAACCTAAAAATGGCCCAGTAAGACATTACAAATAAAAATGGCAAAAACAGTTTTAATTAAAAATACAATAAAATACTTATATGTAATTAATATAATAATAATTATTATTATTGTTCTACTAATAGCTACTTCTTAAATATTTTCCTTGCATTTTGCATCTTACCTTACCATCTTCCTGTGCCAATGTCTCAGTCTAGGAGCCTAACCACGGGTCTCCATGGCCCAAACAGGGATCACTCTACCTTTGCCTTTTGCATCTCGCTAATTGTTTGCAGTATATTTCTGAGAGAAAATATTGCAACACATTTTGTTATTTTGTCATTTTGTAACTCCATTGTCCCGGTAAAGGAAATTTTTGGTACAGGATATATCAATGATATGTAGTAAAACTCCGCCTTTCAATATTCAAGTTTTTTAATTATCATATATATTTCGACCAGCTTGTGGTCATCTTCAGTGATACATATGGTAGTATGATGTATACTTGAATATTGAAAGGAGGAGTTTTACTAAATTTCATTGATTAGTAATTCAATATGGCTCTTTTTTATGAATATTACAGGATATATGCCTTAGCATTACAGCGAAAGAATGTTAAAATGTGTCCCTAGATGCAAGGATTATAATTAGATCCAAAACTGTTCATATATAAGAATACATCCTGTAATTCTCTTACCTTAAAATACCGTGATCTAGCACAGGCTGTTCCAACTGAGGTGCCGCCAGGTCTTAAGCCGGCCCCAGCAGCAGCACTGATGCTGGCCTGTAGCACTGTTGAGGTGGGGGGAGGTATGAAGTGGCAGAGGCAGCTCCATAGGTCTACTCAGAGCTCAGCTTATGAAAAAAAAAAAATTATTAATGACAACTTTGCAAACACATAAACACACATAGGCCTATAATTGTGTTTGGTTTAGAGTATGTTTAGCAATTAAATCGATTGTTGACATCGTTTTGCTGCAACTAATTTACCAATATTGGGTAAAATCGACTTGGTGGCGGAAATTCTAACTACGGACTCTAACAGAAGTCCTGGTTTTACTTGTATTTAAATTTGTAATTAAAAGCATATGTTTGCATGCATAAGTTGTACTGAACATTGACATACTTTTTAAGGCAAGAGCATGAAGCTTGGGAAATTCTTGTGGATGATTGCATTGCACCATAGTTTTGTCAGCTATGTTTGGATGTATGACGGTGATTTTTCAGGACACACTGAAAATGGCATCATAAAAGTTTTAAGATGAGGTGTCATATCGTCAGTTTCTTTGAATTAGGCAATTAATTCATCGTGCAAATTCTGTAATGACGTCTGATACTCTCAAAGATTTCGTAAGTAGACAAATTTTACCATTTTAGTAAAGGAAAATTGTCAAAATTTCTGGCTGTAAGCTGTTTTTTTAATAAGAAACTCTGCATTTTGAAATCAGTAATTCTATCACCCATTGGTGTTAATCAACTTGTTTCTCCCTTGTAACGAAATATTTAAATTATTTAAATAACACGTTATAACTGCCAAGAAAGTGAGGTCAGCTATCCATTGTGCTTTCTCTGATGCACACATGCAGTCATACCAGCCGATAAGTGGGGAAGGAGGGCACACCCAGGCACCACTGACATTGAGTGCTGTGCTGGTGCACCCCAGCACCAAGTGCTCTAGATGGAAAGGCTTGATCTAGCAAAAACTAGTGAAATCTCTGCCATATTAACTTATTGTAATGGTAAAGATTTCTGTGATTCGACATCAGAGCTGTGACATCACATCACCAGAGCAGCTAGAATTCTGGGTAAACAGGTTGACCAACACAACAATCCTTGCAGGAGATAGGCCTATAATGTGGCACATTTTCGAAATGCGAGAATACAGTATGTCCTACTAAACTAATGTACACCTATTATCAGCTATTTCTTATGGAGAGAGACAGGAGGACATAATATCATTTAAGTTATATCAAGAAACATAGGCTAAATATTTTAATTTCTTCTTGAACATAAGTTATTGGTGTTTAAATTTAGTAGAGACAGTGGTTAAATAAATAACTTATTATACATACAGAAGCCCATGTAAGTGATGCTGAGTAAGCTTTTAGTGATTCTACGACAATTAGTATGGAAATTATTGGATGTTCTTGTATGAAAAATATGAATATCTGAATTTTTTTTGTTTCTATGTATGAAATTTAATGTCTCTAGAACATAAATGGAGGGGCCAGGTAGTACATGCATATCTTCAAAAATCTGTTTGCTAGGTGTTCTAATTGGTACATGCAATCAGTGATGGGAAGTAACTGAGTAAAAGTAATCGGATTATGGTAACAATTCCTTTTTTGGTCCCATTTACTTGTAATCAATACTTTTAAAAAATGTAATTTCTACTTGTAATTTACTTCTGGAAATAAAACTGTAATCATTATATTTTAGTAGTCGTTAGTATTAGTATCATTCTCGCTTTCGTCATCATTACTGTTTTTGCAACTAATATCCAAATTAGAGTTATTAGTAACAAAAAGTTACTCAATGATTCCCAAAAATATACTCATTGATGTGTGTTTTTTGTTTGTTTGTTTGTTTGTTCATTAATAATTTGGGCTTGTGCCCAAAACAAACCAAAAACAAGGAATTTTTAGGTACTGCCATTTTGTAAAATAATTGTAAAGGTAATTGTAATTTTAATGATTACTTTTTGAAAAAGTAATTTGTAATTGTAATTAAGTAAAATGTCTCTCAGGTAATTGTAATTCAGCCCAATTACTTACTTTTTGTACTTTTCCCATCACTGCATGCAATATTGTTTTTAATATTGTTTTTTTAATGTTAAAAATCTCAGATTTTATTATATTATTTTATTAGATTTGGTTATATGATATCAGACTTCAAATGCATTCTGCATATTTCTTACAGTGTAAAAGAGAATCAAAATAGGGCTGTACAATCAAATTACAATGTAAGCCAATGTATACCTTTAGGCCAAATAGGAAATGCACCTATATCTATGCTTTAATACACTGTAACTGGGCCTATGATTTAATTTAATTATCATGTTGCTGTATGAACTTAAATTACATTACTGCCCTATTTTATTTCCTGAAATCTATCTAACATTATTTTTGAACGGTTACTCCCACAGGTGGACAGACAGATCGGCATGTATCAAAGTGGATTCCGACGAGGAAAGTCTACAATAGACCAGATATTTAACTTACGCCAAATCTTGGAGAAGACGGTTGAATATAGAGTTGGAACCCATCACCTCTTTATTGACTTCAGAGCTGCCTACGACAGCATTAATAGGGACCAGCTGTATCATGCATTACAGGAGATGGGAATAGATGGAAAGCTGATAAGAATGGTAAGAATGATGATGTCTAATGTAAGAAGCTGCATTCGAGTTAGGGGAAACTACTCGGACCCTCTGGAAATAAATAATGGGCTACGTCAAGGAGATGCATTGGCATGTTTATTATTTAATGTAGCACTAGAGAAGGTGATCAGGGATGCAGGCTTACAGACCAGAGGTACCATCTTCTACAAGTCAGTACAGATCCTGGCATATGCAGATGACTTAGACATTATAGCACGAACAATACCAGCACTGAGAGAAGCCTTCACAGCCTTAAGTCAAGCAAGCAGGAAGATGGGCCTAATGATAAACAAAGACAAAACAAAATATATGGCCTGTGGGAGAGCCTATCAGCCCAATATGCCGATGACTCTCAGCATGGATGGATACACATTTGAAAGAGTCGATAGTTTTAAGTATCTTGGCTCCACAGTAACTTGCTCTAATGATGTATCAACTGAAATCAAGATCAGGTTGGTGTCAGCAAATAAGGCATACTTTGCCTTAAGCAACTTATTACGGTCAAGACTTCTTAGCCGCCCAACAAAAATCACTGTCTATAAAACCCTTGTTAGACCAGTTCTTACTTACGCCTCAGAAACGTGGCCCTTGACGGAAATCGATCCTTGATGGATTTGAGAGGAAAGTTCTGAGGAGAATAATTGGCCCCGTGTATGATAAAGAACGATGGAGGAAAAGATATAATGCAGAATTGTACACTATATATTCTGATGCTCCAGTGACCAGAATCATACGATCAGGAAGGATAAAGTGGGCAGGCCATGTGGTAAGAATGGAGGAGTCTGAGGTCACAAGAAAGATCCTTCTTGGGAATCCAGGAGGACAGAGAGGACGAGGTAGACCTCGAACAAGATGGTTGGATGGAATGGAAGATGATCTACGGGAGCTGGGATGTAGAAACTGGAAGAAGGAAGCATGCAACCGTGATGGATGGCGGAAGCTCGTTGGAAAGGCCAAGGTTCATCTTGGACTGTAGCGCCAGAAAAGAAGAAGAAGAAGACTAGCAAAATGCTCAACTTCTTTGAGATCCATTTCTCTTCCTCTCCCTTTCTCTCTTGTATTAGTGAATAATTTTACAAGGTAACAAGACAATAGGAGTGAACAAACATGTCAGAAAACTAGAAAATGATACTGCAATGACAAGTTTAGCATTATTTGCAAGCAGGGTTGTAAAAAAGCCGGCTAAAATTGAAAAAACCTGACCAGTGTTTTTTTTTTCAATTTTAGCTGGTTAAAATCATGATTTTAGCCGGCTAAAATCAATTTTTCCTGTTTGGGGGAGGTGGCAGCGAGTTGAAATTTTGAAAAAATTGTATTTAGGGCCCTATGGGGTTTAGAGGGAAACTTTGTCTGCATAAATTAGACACCAATGATTCAGTGGTTGTAGGGGTGAGGGTGGAAATTCAAAATACTTAAAACCATGTCTTGTGGGGTATTGTTGAAAACCTCTTGATGAGTAATCTTTAAATCAACAACTAGTTTCTCGATAGCGCTCATATAAGGAGAGATTCGAATTTTTGAAAGTAAAAAACACTTTAAAATATACCTCAGCCTGTAGGCCTGTCAAAATGAATTTAGAGGACCAACTGAGGCTAAAATTACCAATGAAATAAAGTTTGAAACATTAAAAATAATAGTTAAATATCTTGAGAACAATAATCCTTGGCCAAATTAAAAATTGAATAATAAAAGATATAAATTAATACATAATTAACAACTCTCTTTTTATAAAAAAAATTTCAGTTTTTATTCTACCCTTACCCCAATAAATTCATAAAAAGCACTATGAAAACTTGGGGTAAGCCGTAGCGTAGTGGTTGAGGTGCTGCGCTACAAACCGAAAGGTAGCGGGTTCGATTCCCGATGAAGTCGTTGAGATTTTTCAATTGGCCTAATCCTTCTGGTGGCACTATGGCCCTGGGGTCGACTCAGCCTCTAACAGAAATGAGTACCAGGAGCAATCCTGGGGGTAAAGGCGGCCGGTGCGTAAGGCTGACAACCTTACCACCTTCATGTGCCGAATGTCCAAAATCTGGGAGCCTCAATCTCCTGGAACCCTCTGGGCCTCCATGGCCTGTATAGGGATCACTTTACCTTTTACTATGAAAACTACCTCAGCCTGTGTTCTGTAGGCCTACCTAAAGGGATTTTTTATACTTATTTCTCCATCAGTTACACATATCTGAAGTGTAATCACCTATTGCTGGAATTTTGTCAAGCCATAGAATCTTTACATTGTATGCCGGCCAGTTCTGCATCAATCGAAAGAGTTTGGGTTAATACAAACAAAATTGAGAAACAGACTAGACAATGAAAAAGCCCAGAAGCTTGTATACATCAACAGGCAGAATGAAGCAAATATGCCAGAAGCTTATGATGAATGGTGAATTTACCGCATTTACTCGAATATAATGTGCACCATTTTTGTCCATTTGTAGATTTCATTACTGAGGTGCGCCTTAAATTCTAGTACAAATCAGTTTCGTAGGTCGGTGGAAATATTGATTTACATAACAATGCATTGTTATTATTCTCGACTTCGTTCATTTTATCGTTGGCCTACACCATATGAAATTTAATTTCTGAAACATAATGAAAAAATTGTTTTTGTCAGTTCTATAGTGCAAATGTGGAATATTGTGCACTGTCGATTTTAAACTCATTTAAGAGTGGTATCAGCTTTTATTGTGAAATATTCATTTAACGTTTTGTTTGTCCATTTACCAATACAAAATAAGTACCTCCGAGGATTCCAGTGATGAACACATTAGGGAATAATGATGAGCCATGCCTATAGGCCTACTTGTAGGCCTAAAGCTGGCAGTTAACTGTAAATGTTTATGTGTTTGTTCATTATTCTATCAATACTATGACAAAATTCCAAATAAAACATCCTTCTATTGATGCATTACATTCGCTAACAAACTTTTTTTATGATTTTAAGGTTCAAAATCAGGGTGCACATTAAATTCGAGAGTGCAATATATTGGAGTAAATACAGTAATTAACTATTGCTGGAAATTACACAGTGAAGTGATACAGTGAGTCCCACGCAAGAGTTGGGCAATGACGCGGGAATCTGCGAAGCGGCGGGCACAGCTCGAACTCCCGAGTGATCTGGTGAAATATCTACGCAAATAAAGCCGCGATCGGTGTAATGATTTAGGTTCTCACATTTATAGTTAAAATTACAATGAAAATAACCACATACCTCATCACAAGAGCTGTTGGAAATGTTCTTCTCTTGCATCCACACAATATTAGCACCTTTTTAGGAAATTTTCTTTCATGCTCATAATTTCCGCTTCCAAGACAGAGTTAATTTCTCTTGTGATATTGTCTTTAAGTTCTTCTAACAGTATGTGACTATTATTTATGGGGAAACTTCAAAAATAAAGTGAATAGGTCAATTTCCCATACATTAGAAGAACTTAAAGACAATATCACAAGAAAAATGAACTCTATTTCGGAAGCTGAACTTATGCGCATAAAAGAAAATTTCCTAAAAAGGTGCCAGTATTGTGTGGATGCAAGAGGAGAACATTTTCAATATCTCTTGTGATGAGGTACGTGGTTATTTTCATTGTAATTTTAACTGTAAATGTGAGAACCTGAATCATTACACCGATCGCGGCTTTATTTACTGTATACAAGTAAGAATCAGCTTGAAAAATTTTATGTCACAACCGGGATTTGAACATGGATCTTCGGCTTAACGCGCCGATGCTCTACCATTGAGCTACCATGACAACATGCCAGTACGACATCAAATTCCTCAACTGATTCAGAAGACAAGGTAGACCACAGGAGGTTTCTCCGTTGAGAACACACATCCAATGGCGTCCTACATTTGTAGGTACTTTGAAGCCAAGTTATTATTTATATACTATTAATTAAGTAGTTATTATTTATATACTATTAATTAAGTTGTCATGGTAGCTCAATGGTAGAGCATCGGCGCGTTAAGCCGAAGATCCGTGTTCAAATCCCGGTTATGACATAAAATTTTTCAAGCTGATTCTTACTTGTATTAATATCCCAGACATGGATTTAATGTCTATTTTATTTCCTTTCTCTCCACTTAATTTATTTACTGTGCCCGCCACGACGCAAAAACCCACGTCATTGGGCAACTTGCCTGGGACTCACTGCATTAAATTACACTAAATACAATTTCAAGTTTCTGAGCTTGTAACTTTTAAATTGGTGATGTTTGGAAATAAGAACATAAGGAACTTGAAATATTTTTACTCAATTTGATTTTCTCCGGATGAAATGCCTGTCTTTTTTCAAGAGGATAAAACTGGTAGCCCTGCATTTGCACTCAGTAGGCCTAAGTAGGCCTACTACAGGTTCTGAGCTTGTAACTTTTAAATTTGTGATGTTTGGAAATAAAAACATGAAAGGAACTTCAATTATTTTTATTCAATTTGATTTTATCCGGATAAAATGCCTGGATTTTTTCAAGTGGATAAAACCCTGAGCAGAACAGAAAATGAGCTTTTGTTTTGCATCATTAAAATCAGTGTCCAAATTATGTCCCACCCGTAACAGATTTTGAAAAACAAATTTAAAATATTTAAAATACATTTTAAATAATGCTTTGCATGTAGTGTGGAGGAGAAGGCATTGTAAATTTTACAGAATGTGAAAAACCAATTCTAGTTTATTATTTATGATATGTAATAAACAAAAATATGAGAATATTATAGGAGAAAAATTCCTCCGACACTGGGACTTGAACCCAGGACCTTTGGCTGTTCGCGCCAACGCTCTACCAACTGAGCTAAGCCGGAGTTCAATTCACAGCGCCAGATGGAACTTCTCTCCTATGACTAATTGCCTATAATATTCTCATGTAATGTCCAACAGAGACAATCTGTGGTTCATGAAAGCTTACTTATCAAACAAAAATAGTTTTTATAATTTGCTAGAATGTCCCACCCGTAATTATGAAATGGCTGCCATAGAGAATATTTATCTTTAATATGTAAGTGAACTGCTCCCGAAATCAAGTTTTTTTCTGTAGGGATGCACTATAGTACAATTTTCTTCTCTTACTGAAACAATTTCTGTGCAAATGTATTTCACTTGAAGTTCTATTAAATCGATGTTAGCAAGAGAAACCACATAATTATTTTAACTCTCAAATGCATTACTTACACTCATGTTCTGAATGGAGACTGTCATACAAATGTCATCTGCAGAATCAACACGAAGGAGGACTGTCTCCACAGACTCAGGGAACCTGAAGCTGTAATATCGTGGCTCAGATGGAGATAATGTTATATTCTTCTTTTCTGACAAACTGAAAGTTCAAAACACAAATATATCAGTTTCAGAATGGAAGTTTAGAAATGTTGGTATACTTTCTTAAGAAAAAATTAATTTGTCACGTTGAAGACTGTTTAGCTTGTGAATCAGTGACCAATCCAGTGTAGGAATTTCAATTTATCGCACCTACATGCAATTGTTTTCCTTAATTGTTCCAGGTTTTCTATAAAAAAATTAAAATGTCCCGTTTTTATAAAACTACACCGTGTCTGGCTTATAGGTTTAACATTACAAACTATTATAATTTTTGTTGTATAAGTTTCTGGTCAAAAATTCTTTCATACATTATTAGCAAATCTCTTGCCATTTATGAAAATAGCTTGCAACCATCACAACAATGATCACATGATTAGAATATCAAAGATGGGGATGTGGACAACACAACAAAAAATGTACTGTGTTCTTGGACTGGCTGAAAGAAAATCTGTCAAGCCTCTGCAACAAAATTTTTGCTGTGAATTTAACCTTGGGGTCATGACTATGAGCATTATGAAATGGGACAGTTACGAGAAACTGGTAGCCTTTTGTCTAATCATGGGAAGCATAGCAAAGGGAATGTGTCTGCAGAAAATGTGGGATGGATTCTTACGTCCTTCATAAGAAGTTCAAAAAAGTCAATTCAATGCACCAATGCAAAAGAAAACCATTTTCCAACAAGGGTCCCAACTCATTTTGTGATCCAGGTGCGAGAATGTGTGGATGAGGAGTTCCCTGGTCGATGGATTGGATATGACCCCATTGGATATTTTCCTGTATGGGATTTTGTGAAGAATCAAGTGTACAGCACTTCTGTGGAGAACGTAGACCATATGCAATGAAAAACGTATCAAGTCATCAGCAATGTCACACCGCATATGTTGCTGAATACCTGGATGGAGATGGAGTATAGGTTGGACATACTGAAATTGTTTAAAAGGTGTGTATGGTAAAGGCATGACTTACCGTATCAGACATTATCAGTTTTTTAATTAAATATGGCTTATTTTAAAGTATATAGTCTTTTAAAATGTTAAACCTATAAGCCAGATACCCTTTATTATATGAACACCCTAATCTAAATTCACAAGCACAGAAGTCTGAAACCTCTTCATAGGCCTACCTATAGTTCCTTTGATTAAAAAACAATCATTGAACACAAGAATTGGATATATAATATATAAGCTGCATATGAAAAAAAAGATACAAAAGTAATATATAATTAATAAAGTGTGTTAAACCCTTTTAAATCTCATATAATAATAAATATAATATTAATAACACAACATTATTACAGCAATGAGTATAATAGCTGATCAAATGGAAAATTACACAAAGCTCGACTATCACCGATGGCAGGACGATAAATATATGATAATATCAATTGTCCTGCCATGGGCTTTCTCGCTTACAAGGACACAAATACGATTTGTTTTATTCATTTTCAGGTTTTAATAATATTCATTAAAAACTTAATTCTGGCCAGAATTTGCTAAATAGTTGTTGGCAACCCCAATCTACAGACTACATTCTTCCACTGGGTCATTCCACCTCAATTCATCCAGGGCATGTAACCCTCCGGTCTCAGATTTTGATGAAAATTTGTAGTGTGGTTCCCATATGCATGAGAAACAAAGATCTGCATTTTTAGCTTCCTGTCTGTTATAGATTCGGAGATACACTTCTTTGAAAACTTCGTGTTTTAGGAAGAATAGAGTTGGGACAGGAGTAGGTTTTGTGTGCAGACTGTTACATTTTTGCTTGTACCATGCCTGTGAATGTTGGCAGAACCATAACACATGATCATTCCAATGCAAAAATGACTGCTGAGTTCAAATCTGGATTCAGAATTTGTCTAACACTTACAGAAATGTTGTTATGGGCATGTAAACTTAAAAATTGAAACTATAAAAAGGCAATCGCGCCTCCTCATAAAAACCATGATATCTCAAAAAGTAAACTAGATACAGCTGAATGCTTTGCACCATTGGAACGAGCAGGAAATTTCCATCTAGATCAAATAAAAAAACTTGTGGGACTTTGTTAGGTGAATTTTTTTCCTGCACATATGTAAAAATAGAATATTTGAGTATGGATTACATACATATGTTGAACAGAGTTTCCAGATAATTATGGAGCTACAGTCTTACAAGCCAAAGTAATTCAGTGTTATAATCAGTTCTTACCATTAAGTGCACATAAATCCATTACCACAATTATAACATTTTTACACTGTAAGTTAAACATAATATTTTTGGAGCAGACCTGATACATGACATTATATTAATTTGTTAACAGCTCAGTACCCAAATTATTAAGTGTGCTGCCAATCCAAATACATGAATGTTGCAAAATTCCATACACAAACTGCTATGGATTGTAGAGGAGACCAAAACAAACTTTTTTGTTAAATAACCATAGGTCGGAAACCAATATGTATGTCAGTAGTCACCTTCGAAGACAGACATCGTTGAGTAGAAACAAACATCCCTGTGCATGACAAACACATGACATGTTGCAGATTGTACACAGTTTAGGTAGCTGTTTGCTTTTATTCATTCTGCTTGTTCTTAGGCATTGAGTAAGGACGATGGAAGATTACAGTTTTGTTGAATTCGCGAATATCCACCTAGTTTATGGTGCATGCAATGGCAATTCCACAGCTGCACAATGTCTCTATGCTGAGCGATATCCTGGTCAGCGTTTACAAAATCCTCGCACATTTGTTTCTGTTTCAAGTTCGAGGGCATCTACGTGACACATTTGGTGAAAATTGGATTGGCCGGGGTGTACCCATTGCATGGCCTGCTCGTTCTCCTGACCTTACCCCACTTAACATTTAAAGAGTTTAGTGTATGAAACACCAGCTGTGTCAGAGGAGGATCTTGTTGCATGGATTCTTGTAGCTGCCAACCAATTACAACATACCCCTGGAGTATTCCACCATATGAGAGAAGCAGTATTGTGTCGTTGCAGATCGTGTATTGAAGCAGGAGGCCGCACATGTGAACAATATCTGTAAATAAACCTCACCACAACCAGCTCAAATGGTCACCATACCTTCATTGTGTGTCGGCATGTTTCCATTCTAACATGTGTAACTATTGGTTTCCGGCCTATGGTTATATAACAAAACAACTTTTTTTTGGTCACCTCTACAATCCATAGCAGTTTGTGTATGGAATTTTGCAACACCTTATATAAAAATAGACCACAGATGTAATTTTAGATAGGCCTATAGATGTGCTATACATCAAGGTATTGATTATAAAAGATATTTATGAGTGGTGATAAGTAAATATTCACAGTTAATGGATATAATAACATGCCTATTACATTTGTAAGGACAATTTTAATTGGAGCTAACAGATGGTTGCACAGATACAGATTTTATATTATACAGATTTATAACGATCTGTTACTCTATAATAGTTAGGCTACTTCGTCTTCATGAAGTAGTAGGCCTAAGCATCACATTTAGTAGTACGAACTGGGGGTGCTACACTGATGTTCCAACTGAGGGCCAGGAAGGAATTTGTTACATAGAAGTCTTTGCAATATATTTGTTCCATTTTTCCTGAATTTCAGCAGTACATTTACGGCAAGTCATCTTGTGATGGCATTGAAGATGCTGTCAAGATAACTGCCACCAAGGCTAGAATGCAACGGCCGTACAAAAACAAATACTGGAGTCAAAGCAGATGTTTGATTTCTGTAGCCAGCAGTTCTCAAAAATTAAATTTCAATTTATATCTGCAGCAGAAGTGGAAAATGTTCACAAACTGCAGAGTGAAAAATCCAAAGCAGCAAGTAGGGTTGCAGGAACACAAAGTTTTCATCATTTCATACCTCTATCTTGTAACATTTTGGGAGGAAACGTCTGAGCATAGATGATCATTTGTCTTTAGTCTTCCAGTTTTCAGATGCAGAACTTACAGTACATGAAACTGTAAAACTAAACAGTTTTGTTTGTTGTGTATACGACAAAAAATGGTATATTGGTTTAGTTAATGAATTAGATGCAGATGAAGGAGATGCAAGTGTAATATTCATGCATCCTAATGGCCCATCTACATCATATCATTGGCCAGAGAAAGAAGACAAGTGCTTGGTTCCATTCAGTCACATCTTACTACATGTACCCATTCCAGATACTGCAACAGGTAGACAGTACCACATATCTGATAAATGACATCTGTGGTCTATTTTTATATTTGGATTGGCAGTACACTTAATAATTTGGGTATCGAGCTGTTAATAAATTAATGTAATATAACAGGTCTGCTGCAAAAATATTATGTTTAACTTACCGTGTAAAAATGTTATAATTGTGGTAATGGATTTCTGTGCACTTAATGGTAAGAACTGATTATAACACTGAATTACTTTGGCTTGTAAGACTGTAGCTCCATAATTATCTGGAAACTCTGTTCAACATATGTATGTAATCCATACTCAAATATTCTATTTTTACATATGTGCAGGAAAAAAATTCACCTAACAAAGTCCCACAAGTTTTTATATTTGATCCAGATGGAAATTTCCTGCTCGTTCCAATGGTGCAAAGCATTCAGCTGTATCTAGTTTACGTTTTGAGATTTCATGGTTTTTATGAGGAGGCGCGATTGCCTTTTTATAGTTTCAATTTTTAAGTTTACATGCCCATAACAACATTTCTGTAAGTGTTAGACAAATTCTGACACCAGATTTGAACTCAGCAATCATTTTTGCATTGGAATGATCATGTGTTATGGTTCTGCTAACATTCACAGGCATGGTACAGTCGGTCAAATAAAAAACGTCGGGCGGTGTTTGATTAAGTATCACGAACGAGCATATGCGCATGTACAGGAAGACTTAAGGTTAGGTTCACACACGCCTCTTGTCTATCCATGTATTTTCTTGATTATTTAGTCAGTTTTGTTCCAAAACAAACATGTATAGAAGGCTGTGGCTATATGCCTCAAATCCGCCATATTCTTGGTTGCAAATTCTTATAATATTAATAATTGATAAATTCGCAAGGAATATGATTATTCAAGGAGCATTTTTTAAAGATTTTATTTTATAACACCGGTATTTGTAGTGCAAAATCAATAACTTACGCTCAGCATCTGCAACCAATCTTAGCATCGAAATACGCGGCCGGCCAGATCCCTGTGAAAACTTCCGGTCGCATTATAGTGAAGTTCCCACATCCGAGCTGCTCTTTCATAAATATGGAACGTTCTCGCTGCTTCAGAGGCCGAAAAATGCAGGTCAATTACAGCCCTAACTACAGTTTCTCTCACTTTAGCATTTGTATGTGGCGATGACACAAAGCAAAATGAATTATGACAATACATTAAGTCGAATATCGTGTGTTGCGGTTTTGGCGTTGTTCAATTTTTTCCCTCCTGTCGCATGGCCTCATATGTTCCGAGAGTGGCCTGTATTTAATGTTTTTATAGGAAACTTGTGAACTAATGCGTGAAAACTTTAATTTTAACTGCATACGAGTCCCGACGTTTTTTATTTGACCGACTGTACAAGCAAAAATGTAACAGTCTGCACACAAAACCTACTCCTGTCCCAACTCTATTCTTCCTAAAACACGATGTTTTCAAAGAAGTGTATCTCCGAATCTATAACAGACAGGAAGCTAAAAATTCAGATCTTTGTTTCTCATGCATATGGGAACCACGCTACAAATTTTCATCAAAATCTGAAACCAGAGGGTTACATTTCACTTTTTTTCTGGATGAATTGAGGTGGAATGACCCTCCTGACAAATAAAAATGATCAATTTACCATAAATATGCTAGCAGAAACCATGCATTTATATGACATACTGTACTATGAAAAATGTGTAAATACTACCCGCACACGATTTCTTGGGTGCTTGGCTCCCTAGTCCTCATTCGGTAGGTTTCATTCAACTTCGTAGGTAGAGCTGACAACATTGAAACACGAAGTACGCGCTATACACCCTGACATCTAGTGGCTTCAACACTAAGCTTTCATTCTGTCTCAAGATTCTTATTTATTTATTGACCTTATCTTCTCTGACGCATGGAGTTATGGGGAAAATACAATCTTTCGAATTGCTGATTTCACAAACACTTCATTGTACATCCAACACTTTCCTCACCTCTTTAAGAATTCCATATGTGCTAATTTCTGACGATCCTATGAACTCTGATGTCAATTTCATGGACTGAAAGTTGAGCGAACTTTTCACAAAACTTATTAAATTCGTTTAAAATTAGGCCTATAGTTTTCTCCACTTTTAGATGCCTTGCCTCTCTTACATTTTACAACTCGAAATGGTGAAGCATGTTCTGCTAAGACTCTTCTTTATGCTTAAAATTAGCCATCCAGTGTAAAAATATTGAGCCTATATTATGTATAATATTCTTATTTGATAACCAAACCCTTATGACGTGTAATTAATTGTTACGCAATACCGTAATGGACTGCATTAAAATCGTTGTATATTAAATGTCACTACATAAAATACCATATGCGCGATTCGGCTGAAACGTGATTTCTTTGGTTGACAACACTGCAGAAAGACTGGTGGCCTAGCTATGTTTTGTTCCCCCCGACCCTCACTTCCCTGTAAATCCAGCGCACAAGAAATGGCGTACGGGTAGTAGTAACTTCATTGATCACAAGTATGACTACAAATGCACTCATAGAAGTCCAATTAGGGTAAATGGATGGATCCATCGGTGATTTTAAAAAAACTCACCCTTTGCCTACTCACGGTCTTCAAGTGAACAGAAACTATTGTTGTAATACACATTAAATTCATTTGGGAAAAGCTGCATTCAAATTTACCAGTATAACTTAATTGGGAATTTTTGATCAATTAAGTACATTTTAAAAATGAACCCAAAAGGTTTACTGGTGCATGTACTGGACAGTTCCAGAAGAAAAAATCACTGGAAATGTATTTTATATATATATACAGGGTGTTTCACCAAGTTTTACCGCCACTTTCTGAGTGCATTCTTGAGGACATTTGGAACAAAAAAATGTAAATAGAAAAATGTGATCTGACTTGTAGTTACGTTGTTAATAAGCGTTTGAAGTTTCAACATTCGTGACAAAATAGCAATAAATTCGGCAATAAATCGGCACAGAAATTGAAAGTAACAAACAAAATGGGTTTAATTCACATACTTAACATACATTTCACCCTTTATCTCAGTTTGCCATCAAATTTTCAAAGATGCCTCCCTCTACGTCCAAGTACTTTGACGCGCGGGTATGAACGGTGCGTGTCGAGTTCCATAATTTATCAGGACTGTTCATTATTACTGTTGCATGTCCGCTATGTTGAGCTCTGTTCACACCGAGATGTTCATAAATATCTACATTACTCCGTAATTATTTGAGATAGGTAAAACTTTTATTAGGAAAAGTTGTTCCAAATAACGTGAGGAACATGCTCTGTTACTTGCTATAAAACTTTGTGAAACACCCTGTATATATATATATATATATATATATGTTTGAAGTTACAGCAGAACTCCAATTATCTGGATTAATTGGAAATGGGCCTAATTCGGATAATTAGATAAATCATGAAAAAAAGTACAGTCAAACCTCTGTATAACGAAGAACCCGCATGTAGCAAAATTTTTGTTTGGTCCCGGCAAATTTCCTTATAATAATGTTAAATGTAACTCTCTACAATGATGAAGCTTCTTTAGGAACACCCTTTTATAATGATGTTTCGAGGTTGAATTATGACCTGTAGCTTAGCCATATGGATGGTAGCTGGTATCAGATCAGTATCCTTTCCAGACACCAAAATTGTTTTCTCGGTGCCTGATATCTGTTACATTTCTCAGAAATTCCAGGAAAGAAAGTTTCATGAGGGATAGAAGATAGGATCACTGAGGCTAAAATCATCCCTTATGTGTGCAAAAACATACTGTGAGTTAGGTTAATACTTCAACATGTATGTAATGTGCAATTAAAACACCATAACAAGCAACTGTTTTAGAATTATAAATATTAAAAATCCCGCAGTTGACATGTAGTTGAAGATACAGGCGAATGGCCTGCGAAACGTGTCCTACCAAATGATTGGTAAGTGAAGTCCAAGTGTGTTAATCAGTTCTTATTAATAAAATAAAAATAAAAACTGTTTTAGTTTTGCCTTAGCTACATGTTGAATTTGCTTGTCTTTCTCTTCTCTCTTTGGCTAGGCTCAAAGTGTTCCACGATCCATTGATGATGTTAAACCAACCTGAATGGTAATTTTTTTTAGTGTGCAGGTGTAAAGTAGCTATGGTTACAATTCAACGGAACTCAGTAAGTTAAGTAACAAAATTAGCGTTCTACTTCTTCCCATGTCCAATGGAAAATTTCCGTGGTATTACCCTTGCTGAATCACCTCGGATGAGTCGTGGTCATCATCCCATGGCTCCATCCCAGGTCTGGACCTGCCTTCAAGCACTCTTCATAATCACATGAAAGGAAATAAAAGAATCAACACTCTTATTTACAGTAAGATATAACAATTAACTATGCAGTTTCCATGGATATCCAGCTAACTCCATGGATATTTATTCTGCAATTGCTGAGATTTTCATCAAGTCTCTAAATATAGCAGGAAACTCGAGTACTATGTCGCACACGCAGCTGCATAGCTATTTAGGTATGCAACTAGGTGTCCGGCATACCTCGAGGTACCTGTTATATTCAGATCAACGCTCCAGTTCTGCTTCGAGACTTCTAGCTGTTCTACATTCTCTGAATATAATGGGAAACTCGAGTACTATGTCGCATACGCGGTTGCATAGCTATTTAGGTATGCAACCAGGTGTCCTGCATACCTTGAGGTGCCTGTTATATTCAGATCAACGCTCCAGTTCTGCTTCAAGACTTCTAGCTGCTCTACACTCTCTGAATATAATGGGAAACTTGAGTACTATGTCGCATACGCGGCTGCATAGCTATTTAGCTATGCAACCAGGTGTCTGACATACCTCGAGGTGCCTGTTATATCCAGATCAACGCTCCAGTTCTGCTTCAAGACTTCTACCTGCTCTACACTCTCTGAATATAATGGGAAACTCGAATACTATGTCGCATACGCGGTTGCATAGCTATTTAGGTATGCAACCAGGTGTCCGGCATACCTCGAGGTGCCTGTTATATTCAGATCAACGCTCCAGTTCAGCAGGGTGAGTCCTGCCTGCTCTACACTTTCTAAATATAGCAGGAAACTTGAGTACTATGTCGCATACGCGGTTGCATAGCTACCTAGGTATGCAACCAGGTGTCCGGCATACCTTGAGGTACCTGTTATATTCAGATCAACGCTCCAGTTCTGCTTCGAGACTTCTAGCTGTTCTACACTCTCTGAATATAATGGGAAACTCAAGTACTATGTCGCATACGCGGTTGCATAGCTATTTAGCTATGCAACCAGGTGTCTGACATACCTCGAGGTGCCTGTTATATCCAGATCAACGCTCCAGTTCTGCTTCAAGACTTCTACCTGCTCTACACTCTCTGAATATAATGGGAAACTCGAATACTATGTCGCATACGCGGTTGCATAGCTATTTAGGTATGCAACCAGGTGTCCGGCATACCTCGAGGTGCCTGTTATATTCAGATCAACGCTCCAGTTCAGCTTGGTGAATCCTGCCTGCTCTACACTTTCTAAATATAGCAGGAAACTCAAGTACTATGTCGCACACATGATTGCATAGCTACCTAGGTATGCAACCAAGTGTCCGGCATACCTCGAGGTGCCTGTTATATTCAGATCGATGCTCCAGTTTACTTCGCATTTGTTTAATTTACTTATTTGGTTTGCATTTTGGTTTATTCAACTTTTTGCTGAAAGAAGAGAAGAAGACACAGAAGAGAATATGAAGACTGTATTTCAGTCTGAATGTAAGTAACATGTATATTATTATTATTGTTTATTACCACTTTAACAGCTGAGTTTGCTAAAATGATTAATGCAAACCCAGCGACAATGAGCCAGAGGCATCTGGTGATACCCGTCCTCTATGAGGCTTAATGCAGCTTATTTCTTGTTACTGTGTAACAAGAAATAAGCTGGGGGACTGGATGCAGCATTAATCATTCCACAAGAGGCTGGATGAGCAACTGATTTGTTCACAAATTTAATCTCTTTCACTTCAGCACAAATTAAACATACTGAATGCATATGACTTGACATTTTCGTGGCACTGAGAAGTAATACAGTCTTCTGTATAACGAAGCTTTGACCTATGGATGGTAGCTATGGATGGTAGCTGGTAGACCTATATGATCAGAATTCTTCCCGGCCACCAATATTGTCTTTTTAGAAATTCCAGAAAATAAATGTTTTTGAGGGCTGGAAAATAGGATCACTGAGGCTAAAATCGACTGCTGGCATGGTCAGCCCGGGTTTGATCCCTGGTACCTTGTAGGATTTTTCTGAGGTAGGGAGGTCTGGAACAGGGTGCACTCAGCTTCGTGATTCAAACTGAGGAGCTACTTTACAGAGAAGTAGCGGCTCCGGTCATGAAAACCACTGTTAATGACCATGGGTGTAGGCATGCTGACCACATGCCCCCAATCCTGCCATCTGCCTACGGTAGATGACACAGCAGTCAGGTGGTAGGCCTTGTCCCTTCAGGGATGTAGTGCCACAGAGTTTAGTTTAGAGGCTAAAATCATCTCTTATGTGTGCAAATATATACTGTGAGTTAGCTTGTTACTTCAACATGTACATAATGTGCGATTAAAACACTATAAAGAGCAACTGTTTTAGTATAGCCTTAGCTATGTGGTGAATTTGCTCGTCTTTCTCTGCCCTCTTCCTATCAACTAAGAGTTTGAAATTTCTGACACATGGCTAGGCTCAAAGCGTGCCATAATCTGTGATTAGACACCAATGATTCAGTGGTTGTGGGGGTGAGGGTGAAAATTCAAAATTTTTAAAACCATGTCTTGTGGGGTATCATTGAAAAGCTCTTGATGAGAACTCTTTAAATCAACAACTAGTTTCTCGATAGTGCTCATATAAGGAGAGATTTGAATTTTTGAAAGTCAAAAACACTTTAAAATATACCTCAGCCAATAGGCATGCCGAAATGAATTCATGAGGACCAACTGAGGCTAAAATTACCAGTGAAATAAAGTTTGAAATATTAAAAATAATAGTTAATATCTTTAGAACAATAATCCTTGGCCAAATTAAAAATTAAATAATAAAAGATATCAATTAATACATAATTAACAACTCTCTTTTTATAAAAAAATATTTCAGTTTTTATTCTACACTTACCCCAATAAATTCATAAAAAGCACTATGAAATCTAAGTCTGTAGGACAGCCTAGACTGTGACTATGAAATCTACCTCAGCCTGTGCCCTGTAGGCCTACCTAAAGGGATTTTTTTATACTTATCCATCAATTACACAAACCTGAACCGTAATCACCTATCGCTGGAATTTTGTCAAGCCATAGGATCTTTACATCATATGCCGGCCAGTTCTGCATCAATCGAAAGAGTATTTTCTTCATTTGGGTTAATACAAACAAAATTGAGAAACAGACTAGGCAATGAAAAAGCCCAGAAGCTTGTATACATCAACAGGCAGAATAAAGCAAATATGCAAGTGTCTTATTATGAATGGTAAATATACCATATTTACTCGAATATAACGTGCCCTATTTTTGTCCATTTGTAGATTTCAATACTGAGGTTTGTGTTAAATTCTAGTACAAATCCGTTTCGTAGGTCCGAGGTAATATTGATCTACATAACAATGCATTGCTATAATTCTCGACTTCATTCATTTTATCGTTAGCCTACACCATATGAAATTTAATTTGTGAAACATAATGAAAAAATTGTTTTTGTCAGTTCTATAGCGCAAATGTGGAATATTGCGCATTGTCGATTAAACTCATTTAAGAGCGATATCAGCTTTTATTGTGAAACATTCATTTAATGTTTTGTTTGTCCATTTAGCAATAAAAAATAAGCACCTCCGAGGATTCCAGTGATGAACACATTAGTGAACAATGATGAGCCATGCCTATATGCCTACTTGTAGGCCTAAAACTGGCAGTTAACTGTAAATGTTTATGTGTTGGTTCATTATTCTATAAATACAATGACAAAATTCCAAATAAAATATCCTCCTATTGATGCGCATTACATTCGCTAACAAACTTTTTTTATGATTTTAAGTTTCAAAATCAGGGTGCACATTAAATTCGAGGGTGCATTATATTGGACTAAATACGGTAATTAACTATTGCTGGGAATTACACAGCTAAGTGGTACAGTGAGTCCCACGCAAGAGTTGGCCAATGACGCGAGATTCTGCAACGCGGCAGGCACAGCTCCAACTCCCGAGCGATCGGGTGAAATATCTATGCAAATAAAGCCGCGATCGGTGTAATGATTCAGGTTCTCACATTTACAGTTAAAATTACAATGATTACCTCATCACAAGAGCTGTTGGAAATGTTCTTCTCTTGCATCCACACAATACTGGCACCTTTTTAGGAAATTTTCTTTCACACACATAATTTCAGCTTCCGAGACAGAGTTAATTTCTCTTGTGATATTGTCTTTAAGTTCTTCTAACAGCGTGTGACTATTATTTATGGGGAAACTTCAAAAATAAAGTGTATAGGTCAATTTCCCCATACATTAGAAGAACTTGAAGACAATATCACAAGAAAAATTAACTCTATTTCGGAAGCTGAACTTATGCGCGTAAAAGAAAATTTCCTAAAATGGTGCCAGTATTGTGTGGATGCAAGAGGAGAACATTTTCAACATATCTTGTGATGAGGTACATGGTTATTTTCATTGTAATTTTAACTGTAAATGTGAGAACCTGAATCATTACACCGACCGCGGCTTTATTTGCTGTGCCCGCCACGACGCAGAAACCCATGCCATTGGCCAACTCTTGCGTGGGACTCACTGTATTAAATTACACTAAATACAATTTCAGGTTTCTGAGCTTGTAACTTTTAAATTTGTGATGTTTGGAAATAAGAATATGAAAGAAACTTCAATTATTTTTACTCAATTTGATTTTATCCAGATAAAATGCCTGGCATTTTTCAAGTGGATAAAACTGGTAGCTCTGCATTTGCCTAAGTAGGCCTACTACAGGTTCTGAGCTTGTAACTTTTAAATTTGTGATGTTTGGAAATAAAAACATGAAAGGAACTTCAATTATTTTTATTCAATTTGATTTTAGCCGGATAAAATGCCTGGCTTTTTTCAAGTGGATAAAACCGGTTGAAACCAGGCCGGCTTTTTCATAACAACCCTGTTTGCAAGAGACATGCTAAACATTGTAGCCTATCAAAAATAAATGATGCAAAAATATGTTGCACAAACTTTCTCGTACGTGTTGAAGGCTAGCACAGAAAAAAGTAAATGATAGAGACAATTACATTTTATTTATTACATTTTCATAAAACTAACAAGTATCTAGAACGGAAAGCATCAGGGTCGATCTTTAAGTTCATTGCTTTTAGCATTAAATAATAATAGTAGTAGTAATAGTAATAATAGTAATAATAATAATAATAATAATAATAATAATAATAATAACAACAACAACAACAACTTGGGGTTTGTAGGCTTTGGTTTCCTCAATCTCAAAGTCCAAAATGCAGGATACATTGAAATATAGCCGAACAATAGAAGCAAATGCTCCACGAATGAGTTATTACAAGAGTTTACTGATAAATTTCGGTGGCCAAGAAATTTGATTTGAACCCAGGGCCTCTTCCCTATTACCCCATACCACCTCGCTCTAATTGATCATTTCTTTTTTATCTTGATACCTATTAATTCCATAAAGAAATGTGTTTAACAAAAAATGTTCTTTTTAATTTTCTCTACAATTTGGCTGTACTAAGTTTCCATGTATCGCACAATGTATAGGAAATAGCCTAGAAAAATTGAAAATGGATACGAGTAAAGTACCCTCTAAGTCATTTTTGCAGAAAAACAGATATAGCCATTTTGTTAATCACAGATAAGAGTTTCCAATTTTAAACTTTCATTAAAATTGTTAGAGCCAATTTTTCAAAAAACTTTCATGAAAAGTCCCCTTAATATTTCAGTTATAAAACTCAATTTCTGGGCGGTTCGATAAAATTCCGAAAAAGTCCTTAGGGGTAATTAAAAAATGAAGCAAATACAATGAACCGTTTACCCACTGTGGTTGTCCACAGACAGACGGACAGACATCATTCTAAAAACATTTTTTTTTGTTTCTAGACATCGTGAAACATGCTTTCCCGGTTTATCTCAACTTTGATTTTTTGTCACGATCACAATACTTTCTCTATAAGTTACTACGTATATG
Source organism: Ectobius pallidus (assembly GCA_964059195.1). NCBI lineage: Eukaryota > Metazoa > Arthropoda > Insecta > Blattodea > Ectobiidae > Ectobius > Ectobius pallidus. The sequence goes on along the minus strand of CAXKWD010000007.1, from coordinate 119,092,932 downwards.
CGAGAAAGGAAAATCGGTGGTGGCTCAGACAAAAATTTACCAATGTGGTACAATAGGCTATTACAAAAATAAATAGAAAACAAAATCACAAAAAAATATATTAAAATAAAGTGCAGTACTCACTCAGTGACGAAAAATGAAGTCCATACGTCGCTGTCCTCTGCTGCAGAATTTATCTATAACTTTAGAGTTGAAAGCCTCAATGTTGGTTACCATATTCTTTTCAATGGAGAGCATTGCAAGGGCACTAAGTCGTTGCTCTGACATGGTGTTCCGAAGAAAGGTTTTAATCCTCTTGAGAGATGAAAAACATCTTTCAGGCTCGGCAGTTGTCATCGGTGTCGTCACTAATATTTTCAGAAGTTTCGTTATCTGAGAGAAAGTGTCCTGCAGATCATTATTCGAAATGAACTGGAGTAGTGGTACAGCTCCAGCAATATTCCTGAAGTCTGGTCGTTGGTACAGTACCGAGAGCTCAGTTTTTAACCTTCGTTTCTCTAACATGGTGTAAGCACGGACAGCAACATTAAGTTCTCTCTCTGGGAAAAGTCTTGAATATTGTTCAAATTTCGAGGAATCCAACAGCTTTGCTGCTTCTAGATGATCTAGGGCTTGGAAACGGCCACGGACTTCTCTATTAATATTATCGCAAACTTCCTTTGCATTGGAACGTTGGCAAAGACTTATCTTCAGGCGTTTGCTCTGTGAGGTTGGTGCTGCTGTAATTGCAGTATCATTGTTCATTGGTGCTCTTATATTATTAATAACTTGTATGAAACGGGATACTGAACTTTTTACTATTACGGCATCGTCCGATCTTGCCTCCAACTGACTGGAAATGATATCCACGTGAGGCATTACTTTGTGGAAGAATGCTAGCCAAAAGATGAATTCTTCATCTTGTAGACTGCGACGGAGTCCAACTGCTTGATAACAAGTTTGGTCGGATGGAGATTTCTCCAGCGCCAATAAGCATTCCAGTATCAAGGTTCTATTTTCATATACCATATTTACGGTCTGCGACTTAAAATTCCATCTAGTAGCTGGCCCACTAGGAATCCTTTGTGCTGCCACTGCCTCTAATGCACAGAGTCGTTCTGGTGACCTTGAAAAAAAGGTTGAAAAACCTGCCAAATTTAAGAAGAACATCCTAGCTGACTGGTTTTGTGAAGCAGCACGTTCTATTGCTAAATTTAATTGGTGTGCATAACAATGTACATAATGAGCATTAGGATACACAGTTTTAATTTTTGCCTGTACGCCATCTTTACAGCCATACATTACAACTGCACCATCATATGTTTGTGCGATAATTTTGTGTGGTGTGTCTCTGAATAAAGGATCTACAGCATTTAAAATGCATGTTGTTATAGCATCTGCATTATGCCCTTCGGGACTGAAAAACCCCCAGAATCTTTCACAGGGCACATTATTCTTTTCATAGCGCAACACTAACACTAACTGTGTCTTTTCGGAAACATCTGTTGTTTCATCTGCCATTATAGCAGCGAACTCAGTTTGCGTTATTTCTTTCAACATAACTTCACGGCAAGTTTCCAACATACAGTCCAGCAGCTCATTTTGAATGGATTTTGAAATCCCCTTAAAAACCTGATCACCTTCAACATGCTCTTTCACTGCACTGTCTATATCGGAAATTATGTCTATCAAACCTAAAAAAACACTTGGATTTTTCAATGTTTCTGTCTCATCGTGCCCTCTCAAAGCCAGTTCAAAAGCACCACAAAATTTTATGCAATCAATAATTCTAGACAGTACATATCTGTTTTTTTCTACCTGCTGATTGTGTTTCACTATCTCATCATGATAAGCACGGCTTAATACAGTTGCAATATTAGCATTACCTAATGCACTAAGATCAAGTGTGTTGTTTATATGTGTCTCATTTCCACTATGTTTCTTTATTAATGCATAAATATGCCCAAGATCTCTCACTCCCCCTCTGCCCCATGCATCACTATTCCCAAATAACAAACACGGAAAGCAAAAAAGTGCATTCCGAACATCACACCCGCAGACCCATCTGTTTTCATACACTTTCATATTAAATTTCCTTGTATATTCGCTTTTTTTATCACCACCTATAGCCTTTTGACTTAGATTTAAATTTGGAGTAGGTCTACCTAACTCTTTAACTCTTATTTTCTCCTCCAAAGATCTACTTGTAAAGGGTCTCTTTAAAAGATCATCTACAGAGTTTGCCATGTTACCATACAATACACGCACTTCAAAAATCCACCGCACAACACCACACCAGCAGCCTGCTGTTTCACATTAGCATACAATCATCGGCCACCCCTGCAAAAAACAAACAAAAAAAGTTTTCTTTTAACACTACGCAACAATCTACTATCATTAGCAGAGTATGGGTGGCTGAATAGATGGAGTAGGAGAATATACTACTATATGGAGGGTAAACACATAACGATGTGGAAAATTTACACTAACTTATACAGGGTCTTAACCTCTTGCTGGTAAGTTATGGATTTGATGAAACATTTGACCGTCAACAAGAAACATACCGGTACCTCACAACATTTTTGGTGAAATTAGTTGTACAATAAATGTAACAACAAATTTGACCATGAGCTACAAGCATAATGTAATGTAGTTTGATGTATCATATTTCTTCCCATTTTCTAATAATTTAAAATAATTTAATTTTTAATATACATAAGATAGCCTAATAGCCTATAATATATATTCCGGCCTGTGAATTAATTTTGAAAGTGTCATCCAGCCTTTCACTCGAAAACAATTGGACCACACTGAATTACATAGACCAGTGGTTCCCAAAGTGGGGTCCGCGATGGTGTTTCAGGGGGTCCGCAGGCGATTTAAGAAGAAATAGGATATCCCGTAATTTGGAAGTGCTTAACTGTGTTCCCCACTACTTATCTATGTGAAACAGCACTCTCCCACCTCACGTACTTGAAATTAAAGTTGAGAAATAAACATGAAGTTGAAAGTGACTTAATATTGAAATTATCAGACATTAAACCTTAAATTGCAGAGCTAATTAATCAAAAGCAGCTTCACTCTTCACATTAAGGAGTAAACTCTGTTTGTTACCATTGATATTGTTATTTTGTCTATTGAATTTAATAAATTTGAATCAAAGTACGAGTATTTATTTACAGTATTTTACGGACTATAAGACGCTCTGGACCATAAGACGCACCTTGATTTTAGGATGGAAATTTAAAGGAAAAGAAATCTAATTTGATTCTAAACGAATCATTTTAAAGGAGAAAATGTATTTCATTGCATAAACAAATTATAACCTTGCACAATGGAATCAGTGTAAATCACTTCTAACTTAAAACCTGCGTTGTACAAAAATCTCTTCTGTACAGGTGGAATCACGTAAATTTTAATAATTGAACTGATTTCTCATGAAATACTGAAAATACCTCTACACCCTCTAACCGTCAATTCAGCATACGGTTAGTGTACGGGACAAGGCTATTTAGAGGCCATGCTCTTCATTTAAACCAGCCGGCGGAGACAACTCCTTTTGTATAAAATAACTCAACATTACTTTCTTTTCGCATTGTACACCTGGCTTCCAGCTACCTTCATTTTACGATTGTGACAATGCACTAATATACAGTCTGTGCCACCTTCTTTATAATTATGGTGTTCTGACAGTATTTACCGTTTTAATATTTTTTAATGTAGGCCTACTTCGGACCATTAGACTCACCCAATTTTCACAGCTCTGTTTTTAAGTTAAAAAAGTGCGTCTTATGGTCCGTAAAATACGGTAGTTTTTGTTTCAAAACCCAGAGGGGGTCCGCGAAATTTTAATTATTTTCAAGGGGTCTGCGGACTGAAAAGTTTGGGAACCACTGACATAGACTGTTAATTCACTGAAACTCTTCCAAAAGGGTGATTCTTATTCTGCAGTACAGATATATACAACAAACTTTGGAAACCTCAAAATAGAGGTTGCACCAGTGTCACTGAGATACCACTTCAGCCATTTCATAAAATATGGGAATTTCTCCCTCAAAGAGAGAAGTTATAAAATTATTGTAATTGGGTGGTCAAATATAAGTTTAAAACCTCAAATTCACTAAATAGTAAGGACTTATGTGTATTTGAAGTGGTTTCAAGTGTAAAATCTGTCAATTTACTTATAAATAAATCAATTTATTGCGTTGTTACTTTTTTTGCCATTTTTAGCATGATTTTCACACTCTTTAATAAGTTACCAAGTAGTCAAGAGAAATCAGCTATGTCCATTTTCATTTGAGAAAATATATATACATCTTAAGGTAAAATTTGGTATAAGATTAACTTAAAAAAATATGTGCAGTTAATTACTACGTAAAACAAGAAACAGTGACTTTTTGTCCCACCCGTAATGGTGATAGTTTTGTTAAATTATTATTGACGAGTTAAATAAATGTTCTGACTACCTGGAAACAGTTTATAATTTGTATTTAATCCCTCATACCTTCATTCAGTGGCATCATCCCATTGGATTGGAAACAAAGCATAACCATACCTATTTTCAAAAAAGGAGAAAAAATCAAGCCAGAAAATTATCGTGGAATTACATTACTCAACAGTACATTGAAAGTTTTACTAAGATAATAAGTAATAAATTAAACACAATAATACACATTAAAGAAGAACAACAAGGATTCAGGAAAAACAGATCTACCCTGGATGCAATATATATAATTAGACAAATTGTAGAAAAATCATGGGAATTTAATAAACCAGTATTTTTATGTTTCGTGGATTTAACAAAAGCGTTCGATAGAGTAAAATTGCAAGATGTTGTACAAATATTGCAAGAAAAAGAAGTACCCATAAAAATGGTCAAACCAATTATAGAATGTAACACAGGCTGTAAAACAATAATTAAAGTAAAAGAACAAACAGCAGAAATAACAATTTCCCAAGGCATTAGACTCTTTAAGCCCATTCCTATTCAATCTTATAATGGACAAAATAATTGAGAACTTGCCAAAACATTGGGGTTATAAAATGGGAAACACAAGATTTCATATAATATGCTATGCAGATGATGCCGTACTGATATCTGAAACTGAAGATGGATTGCAAAGGCTATTACATCGTTTCAATACAACAGCAAAAATATACAATATGGAAATAAATACACAAAAAACTAAATGCTTAACAGTATCGAGAGAACCATTAAGATGCAAGTTAGAAGTGGAAACAAAAATAATTGAACAAGTTTCAGAATTTAACTACCTAGGAACTCTGATAACAAACACTAGAAATCTAATTCATGAAGTAAAGAAACAAGCCAACAGAGCAATGCAGATATCAGGTTGTATGAAAGACATAATTTGGAGAAACAAGTACATGGCGATAGACAGTAAAGTGCGCATTTATAAAACAATATTAAGACCAATCTTAACATATGCAGCAGAAACGAGAGCAGACACAAACAAAACTAAACAGATATTAAGCACATGTGAAATGAAGGTGCTAAGAACAATTCAGGGGAAAACTTTATTAGATAAGATACACAATACAGAAATTAGGGACAAATGCCAAATTCAGGACATAACTAAATTTACCAATGACAGAAGAAAATTTTGGAAAGAACACGTTGATAGAATGGAAAACAATCGCCTAGCAAAAAAGGCTCAAGAAAGCAGACCAGACGGAAAAAGATTAAGAGGAAGACCTGCTACGAGATGGAAAGACAGTACACATGACTCATCTGAGGAATAAAGGGGAAATAAACAGGATGCCATCCTACATCACAAGAATAAGAAGAAGAAGAAGACCTTCATTCATAATAACATTAAGACCCCAACAGTAATAGCAGAACAGCTATTCTATATCCTTGAGCCCCGCTCAACACAGGATCTACAGGACGAGATATCTACATCTACATCTGCAAATGAACTTTTGTTTTGCATCATTAAAATCAGTGTCCAAATTATGTCCCACCTGTAATAGACTTTAAAAAACAAATTTAAAATATTTAAAATACATTTTAAATAATGCTTTGCATGTAGTGTGGAGGAGAAGGCAACCTGTAAATTTTACAGAATGTGAAGAACCAATTCTAATTTATTATTTATGATATGGCCTAATAAACAAAAACAGTTTTCATATTTTGCTAGAATGTCCCACCTGTAATTATGAAATGGCTGATTTGTTTATAGGCCTGATAAAGTTTTACCTTGGGTTCTGAAATGAATTTGATTATTTAATGCATGATTGTGATGCCTCAGATGAGCAAAATATGCTCAAATTATTTTAAAAAGTTAAAAATATATTGTACTTTGTTTGGCTTATAGAAATACTTTATAAAAATGCGGGTTTGCATTCCATCATTATGCACTCCGCACACTTTCACCCTGCATTAGTTACCAACTTCGATTCTAGGTAAGTGGCAATTAGGTTAGGAACAGTGATAAGAGTGTTAGTGACATGTTTGTTGCAGTTAGGTTAGGAATATTGATATTAGTGTTAGTGTTGATCGCCACCAAGTTTACAATTCCAGCCTTGTTTCTAGATCACATGACCTTTGTGTAACTCACTGCCAGTAGTAATTCTCCCTCACCTTCTAACAGCAATTTTCTGTTCAGAGACTCATATTTTATAGGTTAGAAAAGTGACCTCTTCATTTTCATGTTCTGTGTTTTGGACACTTTCCAGAAAAGAAAGCAGAAGAATAGGTTGCCACATAAGCTCTGACCACCCAACTCACTATTAAACAATGAGAGACATCTAGGTGGCCACAATGGAACTACTAGCAGCATTGAAAATTGGGAAAGTTTTTTTTCTTTCTTTCTCCTCTTTCCTCCCTTCTCTCCTTCACCCTACCTACCTGTTTGGGACCTATTCCTCTCCTACAAATTTTCACACCTAATGTGATTCAAACACAGGACTGCTAGAATCATAGCCAGTCGTCTTAAACACTAGGCTACACCATTGGGTGATCGTTGTGGTGTGAAGCGAGAATTCATCTATTTTAAGTTTAAAGAGCTACAAGAATAGCAGAAATTGACAATTATGTATTAACTGTAATTGTGAAACATTAAGTTGGTGATGATTTGGTACAAGGGTGAATATAACAGCGATCTGCAGTGCTGGCGCCATAGCAACGCACAACCGGAGTGGGCGGAGCTTAAGTGGCGACCTGTTCTTCCATTTTGCCCATGCGAAACTAAATTACTATATGGTTTCTATGATTTATGAAGAAAACAAATTAAAGATCACCAATTTTGAACATTTTTCTGTGAAGAAACATAGTTAGTAATCAAGGAAACCGCCCCCTAAAATGCTACTGACTGAGTCAGTTACCCATGGAATTGCCCATCTATTACAGATTAGGGGTTCTTCTATTCTAAAAAGACATTATTCTGTGTATTGTACCATTTGAAGTGCCCCATGGAAGTCTAGTTGTGGCAAGTTGGAACTCTACGTTTCACTCTCAACCCCCTTCCAACGGTTAAGAATCCTAGCTATAATGCTAGGGGTCCCGAGTTCGAATCCCGGTCGATCCAAAATTTACTATTAGGAATAGGTCTTAAATAGGTAGGTAGGGTGAAGAGGAGGTGAGAGGAAGAGAGGAAGGAGACGGGAAAGGAAGAGAAGAAGAGAATAAAGGTGAAAAATTAAATTTTTTTCAGTTTCACCAAATTACTGGTAGGCCTAGATTGCGCTACCACTGCTGCTAGTAGTTCAAATGCCGCCGCTAGAGGAGGGATTGAGAGTAGGAATGGGGGACTCTGGTGAGACGTAATGTTCCATTTTCGGCTAAAACCAAATATAAGGTGCCAAATAGGCTCCGCCCATTGCGTTGCTATGGCAAAAACAACTGACGGCCAGCAACCACCCGCTCGGATCTTCCGACCATTCCCAAACGCACTCCCGACCATGCCCGCCTTACTCACTCGACACTCAAGACTAACCCCTATTGAAAATACGATTCCCACGATGCGAGAGTGCCCCTTGTACCAAATATTCAAAATACGAGATGCCCCTTGTACCATTTCAACAAATATACAAATAGAACAATATCCTTCTTCCTACTTATGTATTACACGTCTCTGTAGTAAATAGGCTAGAAGAATTCTCGATTTTTATTGCAATGATCACTGATGGCGTAGTGGTTAAAGCGATAGACTATAACGCTAGCGGTCCCGGGATCGAATCTCCGTAGGTGCGAGAATTATAAGGATAGGAATAGGTCCCAAATAGGTAGGTAGGGTGAAGGAGAGAAGGGAGGTAATAGGGAAAAGAGAAGAGGAGAAAAGGGATAAAAGGGGGGGAAAAAATAAAATTTTCTGTGCTTCTAGTATTTCCGCCAGATGTCTCTGCGCCGCTACTAGTTCCACCATTACCTACTAGATGTCTCCCACTGTTTAAAGTAGTCCCCGCCCTAAACCCCTCCTTTCCGGGCGGGTACCGATAGTGAGTATGGGAGGAGCTTATTTGGCACCTTGTATTTGGTTTTTCCCCCATTTTCCCCTAGAATTAACCAGTAGACTACATTTTAATGGTTGTGAAAATTCCTGAACGATTAGAGTGGTTTTTCACATCGATAAAAAAATTGGTTTTCATGAAAATCGAAAACTTAGTTCAAGTGCACTTATACCTAGGCCTATAGGCCACTGTACCCTGTGTCTGCTTTATAACCAGTTTACTACATACCAAATGGGGCAAAGTCCTATGTCCGATTAGCCTATATATATGGACCTGGCTTAAGACTTCAGAATTATGTGGAAAATCACATACATTACAAATGATGACGGCGGTGCACTCAAAGCCTGGAACTCAAGGTATAATACTTCAAACTGCAAACTCGCAGACCACATCTCAACTTCACCACCATGCTCAAATCAAAACTACTCAAGCGATCCTAGCTTCTGACACTGGAACTACATGAGTATGAACAAAAGACTGCAGTGACACGCAGTTGTGTTATTTGTTTACGTCTGTTCCTGATCTCTAATGTCGGTGTTTTTATTCAGTAGTAAAGTGAAACAGTCGTGCTTACAGTTTTGCCCTTATCCATTTGCTTTGCGCGAATTCAAGTCGGGACTACGCAACTCCAAACTATCTTTCACCGATTCCTTTCCAGAATTCTTTGTATTATTTTTATTAATAAAAATGCATTTAATGCGATCAGCTGATATACATGTGAAGAGAGAAGATAAACCACTTAAGTCTTCTATGAAAATATTCTAGGACGTGTTCTTCCTAGTCCCAAAAGTGAAAAAATCTAAAAACTGTGAAATATTCTTAATATACTATATTTGACTTCAAATTGCTCCTGATTGACCCATATGAGTTGTGTTAGGATGTTAACCGTTAGCCTATTTTGTTTGATAGAACATCTCAATGCTTATGAGTGTAGACAGTTATGAGATTAAGGACATTGTCCTCAGAATGATTGATACCAGTGCATAAAAAATAAATTACCAGTAGAAATGATTGATGAAGATAGAGAGAGTGATGGTGAACATGATATACCAGCAGATTTTATTAAATGTCCATGTGAAGCTGAATTAGAAAATCTACCAGAAGTGGTGAATTTCATTAAACGTTTACAAAGATTTCTTCAACGACAGCAGTCAAAATTAAGTAAAATTCGCAAAAAACTAAAAGAACAATCCAAACCTAGAAGTGTTCATGATGTTACAACACAGACAGAGACTGCAAATGATATAGGAGCTACATGGGGTGGATCAATGTTAGTGGAGGCAGAACAGAGCATAGCAGAGCAAGTGAAAGAAGTTGCACAAAATGCTATGCAACAAACAGGATTTGTGTATGAGGAGACATCTGGAATGTACTATGATTATAATACTGGATACTATTATAATGCTGAACTTGGACTATACTATGATGGCAATTCAGGTACATACTATTACTATGATGACCATAGTAAAACCTTTCAGTTTCATTCTTGTGTAGAAGCACAGGTAGTACCTCCATCTAGAACATGTATAAGTCAAGTTTCCATTACTGACCAGGAACAAGAAGGTACCTGTATTAATCAAGTTCCCACTGATGCAAAACAAGACGATGAACATAGAAACAAGAGGAAAGAGAATGATAAAAGCAAAGGTGACAGAACTAGTGAAAGTAAAAAATTGAAGTACGAAAGAACACATAAACCCGATTCTAAAGGGAGTGGGGAAGACTCTTTGGAAGAAGGAGAATGTTCAGTAGACAGTGAAGATGATTATATATCTAGTGATGAAAGAACTCCACATGAAGTGGAAATAGAAACTCCAAATGAAGTGGAAACAGAAACTCCACATGAAGTAGAAGCAGGAACTCCACATGAAGTGGAAACCGAACAAGGGCCGAAAGATTGGCCGCCTTGTATGAGAATAATTGTTCAGGAAACAAAACTAGAGAAGTTGAAAGTTGGCACCCTATTTATAGTGACACTCAATGGAGGAACAATGGGCAGAGAAGAAGACCATGCAGTTTACATTCCTGACATTAATATAAGCAAACACCATGCCAAATTTAGTTATGATGAATCTTTAAAGAAATATTTTATAGTAGATCTAGGTAGCCGGAATGGTACACTACTGAATGCAAAACGCCTGTCAGTTGCAAAACAGGAGAGTGAGCCTCATGAAATAGTACATGGGAGCCAACTTCAAGTGGGAGGAACTAAACTGCTGTGTCATATTCATGAGGGGGGAGAGACTTGTGGGTATTGTGAGCCAGGAATTGTTCAAAATAAAGTAAAAGCATTAGAGGAAGAAAAACTGGAAACTGAGAGTAAAAAGCATAGGCATAAAAAAGAACTGAAAAGGATAAAATGCAAATTTGGCTTGGAAGGTGCAAGTCCTCTACCAGTCCTTCCGCCTGGTTATGAAGATCGTGCTCAGATTCGACAAGCCACTGTCGGATCCCAGGATGGCAACGAGAAAACACAGCAGGCATCATTAGAAGTACCTATTCAGTCTGATAATAAAGGCTTTAAACTTTTGTCTAAAATGGGATGGACGCAAGGACAATCGCTAGGAAAACATGGAGATGGCAACATGGAACCAGTACCTTTAGTATCCCGAGGAGATAAAGCTGGACTAGGGTCTATGTCATTCAATCTGCCACCATGTGATGCAGCTAGTGAGAAGAAAAAAGCGAAGTGGCTGAAAGCACAAAAGCGGTACTATCAAGATATAAGTGCCAATGATAAATGCAAAAAGTGACAATCTTTTTTCCCTTAGTTCGAAAATTCTAAAAGCTGTAAGTTAATATGTAGGCCTACCAGAGTTTCACCTAGAGCTTTAGTTTCTCTGGCTACAAATAAACTCAGATGCTGTGCTGGTACCACATGTTAAATGAATATAGGTCTAGTCTAAAACATAGATTTTTATAATATGTTTCAACTTCCTGGGTAAAATTAATTTTTTGTTGTTTGTTAAATGGGGTGTATGCCAGATTGTATAAATGTATATTATGCCACCTCTATTTAGAGAAACTCTGATCATGGTTATTATAATTAATATCAAGTTAATGAAATAAGGATATTATGCCAAATCATTTTAGCACTATTTTAATAAATTGAATGAACTACTGGTAAATCAATACCAGTACCTACTTTACTAGTAGACTGTTTTATTTTATTTACATAAAATAATGAATTTTTTAAAGCATCCTGTAAGACAACATAACCAAAAATAAATCAAATTGAATCCCTATTCCTCTGTGCAGAGCCTCCTGGTGGAGGTTTCATTTACCAAGGACAGGGATAGTATAGCACTCTACTATTCGTGATATTTTCATTTTAAAAGCAAAGAAAATGGGAAAATTTGATGTTAAGTTATTCTTTAGAGCCTATAGATTCACATGGAATTCCAGTAGAGTGCTATACTAAGCCCACAAAGCCCTAATTCGGTTATGCTTATTTTCTTGTAGAGAACAGTGTGACAGTGGTAAGCCCATTGTCTCGATGACCATCCGGAGGTAATTAAGGTATTACATGAACAAAGGACCGGATTATTTGGTAAAGAGGCTCTAATTTAGGTTTAGTTCTTTAATGTGCTGCAAATCTTCAACACCATACCCATAGTTTATAGTCCCTCCTGGAGGTTTTCATGACCAGGGTTTTCGTCCTGAAAGAGTCCATCCACATAGGTAAAGTATGAGCTTGGGGTCTTTGGATCCAGAGACTATAACAGTCTACAAAGAACACTTCAGCATGATTTAAATCACGTCAAATAAACTGTGCCACATTAACAATAGAATGATGAAATGGGATGGTTGTCCGTTTTGGAGAAGGTAACCATTTTGGGATTTTCAGTTTTTGTGCTTGTATTTTGTTTGAGAATGTTTTAGGAACTAAATTTCTGACAATGGGACTCGACTTGAGGGCCTTAAGCTTTCTGTTCCAATGCTCTACAGAGTTAGAAATTTTAGTTTTTGACTCAAGCTAAAGGGATCTTTCTTGTAAAATTACCATTACTAGTCAACCTCACTGAAAGACATTTACGTTATATACACTGTTCTATAAGCCACACTAATATGGAGATTTTGTGACAGAGATCCGTTTCTCATACAGCACCGCATAAGTAGCTTACAGTATTTTTCAAATGAGAAGCCAATCACGTGTACGAGCTAACGAAATGCTGCTCGCAGTAAGAGTCTTCCCTCCGTCTCGCTGTCTCTGATTGGACCGCGTATCTAAGCAGGAGAAAGACAAACGGCTTGTCATCTGCAAAACACTGTAGATATATGCAATTCCACAGGGATGTCAACTTATCTGTTAAAAAAAAAAGTTATGAAAAATATCAAGTTATATATAATAATACTTGAGATGGAGAAATTAACATACAATAACTTCACTTAATTCAAACTAACCTGAACATGTTTCAAGTCAACTTCCTGACTCATCCTCAGCTATTCCATCTGAGGTAGGACCAAAGCTGTGCCTCCTGGTGGGTGTTTAATTAACCTCTTGATAAGATTGTCATTGGCAAGTATATCAAAATTCATCAGCTGGTCCATGTTTTTTTGGATATAAATTTTCTTCCAAACTGTGAGCTGCTTATGTCCCTGGACGTATTTCTTTAATTCCGGCTCTAAATTAAGTGAAGTTATTGTTTGTTAAATTCTCCATCTCAAGTATTATTATATATATTTTTTGTAAAGCTGAAAGCCTGAAGTATTGAAAAATGTCACTTGTTTTTCAATAAATATTCTTGTGCACTTGGTCAAGCCCTTAACTATATGAATAATTATTTTTTTGTATATTTGGCCGATAAATTTTCATGGAATGACAACTTTTGATCATGTGGTACTGAATCTGATAATTTACTAAGAAACTACGTTTACCAATAATATAACCACTGATTAGCCCATAATTAAGTCTTGATTCAGTACTGGTATTTTTTCACTAAAATCTGAAATTCTGAATAGTCAGTCTGTGAGTTACCAAACAAATACAAGTACAAAACCCAGAAGAATTAAAACAAATGGCAATTGTAATGATTGAAACAAAATTCCTGACAGACGAATGGCTCCATATTCACACAGACGGATCAGCAGTGAGCAATGTAGGAAAAGGTGCAGGAATATATTGCTCTCTCTTCTCACATTATATCCCAGTTGGAAGCAACCAAACAAATTTTACAGCAGAAAAGAAGCAATTCATTTTGCTAGCCAAGTCCTACTGCGAATAAACTTATTAAGAAAGCAGTATTCTTATAGTAGTTTCAAAATTATCAATTCAAGTAAATACTAATACCGGTAATACCCTATCTCAAACAGAGAAAATTAAAGAAACCAGAAACATAATCAAAACACTGTCACAACAACAGAAAACAATCATCTTCCAGTGGATACCCTCACATGTAGGAAATGAAATGACTGATTTACTAGCAAAAAAGGGAACCAGTCTTCAAAAACACAGTAAAATTCATGACAAGCATGCCCTCATCAAACTGTTTAAAGCAGAAAGAAAATTCAAAATTTAACTGAATCGAGGAAGAAAACTACAATAGGCTCCCTCTAATCCAGCCACCCTGGGACTGGACCCTCAACCGGATTAAAAAATGGCCGGACCATCCAGCGGTCTTTTAAACATGTAAAGTATAACCTATTAAAGCAAAAATTAATTTCTAAGATGGTTTTGTCGAATTTTTAAAGCGTAATTACCCAAAAATTAAAATACAGTATTACAATAATTACAATTTCAAAATTAAAAGAAATCTGTTATTTTGTTCTGCTTTTTTAGTTGAAATGTTTTTTTTTTTAAAGCATAATCACATGCCACTTCTTCATGAACATTACATCGACAGCTGATGCGGCAGCCAGTTGCCTTTTCTTTTAAAATGGGCCCATTTATTGGAGTCCCTCTTCTACGCATGAACCACATCCATAATGCTTCATCAGCAAGTTCGTGTTTAGGTTTTTTCAAGGGATAGATGGAGTAGAAAGAACCTTTTCTGTTTCAATTTGCATACAAAAAGCCTCGACCAGTTTTCTGTTTTGCCGCCAGTCATTGACAGTACTTTTTCCTACATTAAACTCCCTACAAATACTTTGCACCCTTATTTAGATGTAAAATATTAAGTCTGTCTTGCATGTTTATAGTAAATGCTTTCGTTTTTCACTCATTTTTGAGAACATTTTTGTAACTACACTAACAGACACACTGTACAAATTAAATTCACAGTAAAAGATACTATCAGCACACGAGTAAAATCCACGTCTGAAATGAACGCAATCGTCAAGTGAACTGATGTGATTTGATTACTCTTAAGACTGGAAGCTAAACAGACATGTTTATTCTAGTCGATTACTGCCGTGAGAAACCCTTTTGTGCGCAGATGGCTCATTCCAAGAAGTCAGCCGAACCATCCGAGACTGAACTATAGCGAGTCAACAATGCAACTTCCTTCTCACATTATTAGCACCTGTACAAAGAATGGGTTCTTTTGCCAGTAAGAAAACATTTTACCATAAATTAAATTCTTTTAATTAAAATACAATTGTATGCAAATATCGAGTGAAGAAGTGAAATTACTTCAGAGTGAACTTCATAAGGTTCAGAAGTGTATTACTGGAAATAAGCAAATGTGTTCATGAAAAAGAAAATTCTGTGGTGACTACATCACATCATCTGTTGCAGATGTATTGCAAGTGACTCCTGGTGATCCCTTTAATACAGGTCCAGATTGACCCTTAATATATAACAATTGGTAATAGATTATGTGGTTAAATGAGGATCTACACAAAAAAGAAATGAAATGAAAAGAAAATATATTAGTTTAAAAGACAGTCAGACTAAAAGTTATAAGTGGGTTAAATTTATGATCTGGAAAATATTCTTCAGAGCTGAGGGGGCTAATGGAGAGTGTTGTGCCTTAAGGGTTGTTGGCAAGGCGAACTGCAATTAGAAGACCACTCAAGACGTTAAACTATATTAATTAGAATAAGAAATATCCTATCACACACGTATTGTATAATACCATTAATTGTAAAAAGGACTTATAGTTTGAAGACACGGGCCAATCACAACGTACCAAGTACTAGTGCATGCCCCCTTTGTTTTATATAACTAATCACAAGCTAGGAATCTTATGTAAAATTATACAGTGAGTCCAACGCAAGAGTTGGCCAATCATGCGGGTTTCTGCATCGCGGCTGGCACAGCTCCAACTCCCGAGAGATCGGGTAAAATATCTATGCAAATAAAGCTGCGAACGGCGTAATGGTTCAGGTTCTCACATTTACAGTTGGAATTACAATGAAAATAACCATGTACCGCACCACAAGACATGTTGGAAATGTCCTCTTCTTGCATTCACACAACACTGGCACCTTTTTAGGAAATTTTCTTTCACGCACATAAGTTCAGCTTCCGAGACAAGAGTTAATTTCTCTTGTGATATTGTCTTTAAGTTCTTCTAACAGTATGTGATTATTATTTTTGGGGAAACTTGAAAAATAAAGTGTATAGGTTAATTTCCCATACATTAGAAGAACTTAAAGACAATATCACAAGAGAAATTAACTCTATCTCGGAAGCTGAACTTATGTGCATGAAAGAAAATTTCATGAAAAGATGCCAGTGTTGTCTGGATGCAAGAGGAGGACATTTCCAACATCTCTTGTGATAAAGTTCATAGTTATTTTCATTGTAATTCCAACTGTAAATATGAGAACCTGAATCTTTACACTGATCACAGCTTTATTCCATAGATATTTCACCCGATTGCTTGGGAGTTGGAACTGTGCCCGCCGCGACGCAGAAACCCGCATGATTGGCCAACTCTTGTGTGAGACTCACTGTATAATGAATCTGATTGGATGTTCATGCATATGATAAAACTCACCACGTCATTCTTGATAGAAAAAAGAAAAAGACAAACCGGAAACTCAATTTTCTGCTATGAGCAGAGGGGTACTTCTGTACTTCGTACCCCCAGGACAAATAATTAAGGATTGTAGGAAATGAACAGACCTTCAACGTTTGATTGTAGGAGTGATCAGGTGGGACTTAAGGTCTACCTAAGATAAAGCTAGTGAATAGGAAAGTACACTGATAACACACGAAAATCACCCTTGTTTTTTTCTTGATTAAAGTAATAAATTCTAAATTAAGTGATACATACCTCCACATTAATTAGGTAAGTCTCCTTATGAAGCTCTATGGGAGTAGGATTGCATAGAGTCTATAAGACCTAGCCTCAGCTCTGCAATTATAAGAACCCAATTTTCTTACTTCAGAGGGAGTGTGTTTATCAGCTTATTTAATTTTGCACATTTAAAAGTGATATATGCTGTAATACTGTAAATGCAAAGAACAAAAAGGGGAGGCATAGTTCTTCATATTTCCCCAAGGCTGGTATCCTGTACCATTTGTAACAATAATGGTGAGTGAGAGCGTGATTGATTTACCCTCATATATTTCATAATATATAAAAATGATGGTTTTAAAAAAGTTGTGTATGTTTGAAAATATGGTGACCAGGTCCCTAATGAGATTGGAAAGCTTAGTGTGTGTGGCCCCTATGGCGCAATAAGTTGGAGATTCCTGCTCTAGATTACTTTACTTACCAAGCGGAATATTACTTACTGCAGGCATTAATGCTTCACTCTTAAACCAGAAGTAATACATGTTTGGCTGTAATACCTTAAAAATTATATTTTAGTTCTGCAATACTCTCTTATCCTGTCTGTTCAGATCTAGGATGGAGGAATGTTTCTGTGGAATGGAACTAAATTTAAATTGCAGGCATTTTATTATCTACCTTTAGGCTCTTTATTAATAACAAATTATATTACTATTTTCTAATTTATTGCATTTTAGACATAACCAGTAACATGGATAATGAAATGCGTACACTTCACAACTTCAGTGCTAGAAAAAAGTATCTGACATCCCTAATAGGTAGCTTATTGCAAATGTGGTCCAAATTCCATGCTAGAATCTTCAATATATCATAACTTCAGTCTTTATAATACCTTTCCGTTAGTTTACATTATAAAACTGAAAGATGTACCATTGAAAAAATGTTAAATTTAACAGAAATCAATGATCTTAGGAGTACTATCACTACTACTACTTCTAAAGATTTAATTATGGCATAAGAGCAACATATTCTTTCTACGTTCAACATCTGAATGACATATATACCAAACCATATATTTTTTTTAAATTTCCAAACACCTACGTACATTCTACTATGCAAATGAAACCCGTACGAAATCTATGAATGCGCTGTAGCAAGCTAAATCACTACTTGAAAAATACAATCGAAGAGCTTTATGTATCAGGTACATTATAGAAATATATTCTACTCTTTATCTTGAAAAAAACGAACCCGCATTATTTTGTTCAACATCAAAAAGTTATGTACTGGCATCACTTCTGGTATAGTTTCAATTTAACATTATATGAAAAACTATTTTAATCATTACATGCAAAGAGAATGCTCTCTAAGAAATATATCTATACTATTAGAACATAATATTATTGAATCTTATATTAGAGATGACCAATGAAATCGATATTTGGTTCTAAGTTTTAATTACTTTTCAATGAATTCTTTTCATGATTATCTTGTGTGAAAATTCCAGCAACAGATCCATTCAAGTTTCCATAGATAAGATGAGGTAAAAATTTCCGTCAAAGTTTTATAGTTTTAGCATATATCTGTCCAACTATCAAAGGCCTATGAATTTATGTTTGCAAAACAACTTCAAAAAATTAAGTTTTGATTCAGTTTTCTGGTTGATCACAAAAATGTTGCTAACCATCGCACTAGGGTGGGTAGTAGAAGTTACGGCAAAATAACTACAGTTAGTTAAAAATACTGATGGCTACCCTTACTGGAACAAAACTTCCTCGATCTTTTTTTTCAAAATGGCATCACTGAGCACAGCACACCACAATGGAACAAAACGATATGCACATTGTACGTGAGCCATGTATACCAGTATATAGAGAAAAATGAAAAAAATACCAAAAACAGGTTTTATTTCACGGATTATGGCGTTTGTGGTTTCATTTATGAAGTTCACGTTATTATGCAGGTTACATTTGCCTGCAAATGGTACCTAACATCTTAATAAATCAAGATAATAATAATCTTGATATCAGGATACATAATTTTAAAATGGTTTTAATTTATATAAATTTTGGTCTAATTTTTTGTTGTTGTATCTGTTCTATAAGGCACCCCAGATTTTCAGGGCCTTTTTTTATGATTCAACAATGGATTAACACAAAAGTTATTCCAAATGACCCTGCCCCCTTCAGTTTGGATAGAAGGGGTTCTACTGTATAACCAAATCTAAAAATCATAGCTTCTTTTGATAATTCACATAACGACTTTTGCTCATTAAAATAAGTAGCTTCCTCATAAAAAATATTTTTAATGATGGTAACATTATACCAGAATCACTTATTGGCCATCTCTAAATGAATTCAATTAACAATCCTTGTTATGCCACAATTATAATTATACTACTACTGGTATTGTAAACTATGAGATTATGTTTAACCAGTTTAACATAAAATAAGTTAAGTATCTATTCATTGTGGAAGCAATACACACTTCTGGACCAACAATGCTGAATTCCAGCTTTAAATTATCGTAACTTTTTAAAAACAAACACTTAAAATGAGATTTTAACATTATTCTATCCAGGATGATTAGTGAAATATATGTCCATATTTATTGATATTTAACCACACTTTACTTATTGGTCTTCACAGGCAAGATGATCTGCATACTTCATGTATCATTATAAATTAATTAAAAATATGCATTTACTTGCATACCTAGATGTGTTTAGAATCCTAAAATGTAACATAACAGATCAGTACCAGAATCTTTAAAAAAAAAGAGAAAAAAAAATACACACACAAAAAAATCTTCTTGAAAATAAGGCAGAAGACATTTCAGATTTGTAATGGACATACCTATGGAAAACTGGAAGGCACAGATCAAGAGAATAATAAAAATTCCTTTATTGCAACCAAATGATCGTATTATGATGGAGTCAAGGTGGAATGATATGATATATGGCAGGGGAAACAGGAGCACGCTGAAAAAACCTGCCCTGAACCCATTTTGTCAACCACAAATTCCACATGGCTCCACGAAGATTCGATCCTGGGTCCCAGCGGTGGAAGGCAAGTGGTCTAACCACCCAGCCATGGGGGGTGGCAATATAGGAAATAAGATTTGCTGTAATTATTGGGGGGGGGGTATATAGCTGCAAGAGTTCAGTACTACGAAAAGGGAGACATTTTGAGGTAGAATCTGTTACCCTTATGATAAATTATGCATAAAAGTATGATGACTGTAAGGAGGACAGGTACTTCAAATTAATGAGTATAAATATATGTGTACCGATACTTTCACTTCTCTTGTTGGTCCAGAAATAATGTATTCCTCCCCACAATTGTTTGAGATTGGAAAAAAAAAATCTTCCTCTCTTACAAGTGGAAAGTTGATTTATTATACAACATTTTCTTTGTCTACATCCTTCTGCAAAAGCCAGCTATCAGCAACAAATTGTGTTATTCTTGCTGCAAATCTGAAAGAAGCTATCTATGCATTCAGTCACATCCATTATTGTCATGATCATAGTCTATGAACTCTTTGACATAATGTGGCTCTTATCCTTACATTGTACGCTTATAGATTATAAAATAATAAATAATAAATTTCATTCAATTGATTTTAATAATTTATATGTGATGCAAAGTAATATTAAGAGAATATTTTCAAAGAACTAAACAATGCTTAAGAACATCTCATCAAAACTACAAAGGCAGAACAATTATTTCAAAATCTTGTAAATGCAATTTATAAAAATGGTCCATTCATAAAAATAAGCAAATATGTTACAAAAAAATTAGGGTAACAAGTTAACTTTATTATGTTTTTAATGCAAATTCGCTAGTAAATTATGTACCTCATTCTCGTAGAAAGGCTGCATTGATAAGTAAAGGCTTGGTATTTTCAGATATAATTCAATTTTAATCTGTGGAATTTCAATTGTTATTGCAGACTGCGCCTTTGACTAAAATTCCATTATATGTGTTTGAAGGCCTGGATGTCATTATACACTGAACTGTAAAAGAAATGCACCAATTATGATGATGAGATTCACCAGAGCTTGTCCACTGGACATGAGTAATACTCAAATGAGCTCTCGCCAACTGAGAAGAGTTTTGGGGTTGAAATCATTCGAGCAATAGTCATCCATGTCATGGCAGGGTATCGGCGTATCTCATTTTAAGGAATATACCGCCACTAACAACTTCATGGTGGAGAAAGTTAAGCTCGCTTCTTCAGAATGGACGGCCCTCTTGAAATTAAATATCAATTATGCCAACTTGAGAGGAGTTCCAGGAAATCGTAGTGAATCAAACATCCCTTTGTTGCCGATGTGCAAAGGAGACTGAAACACCAGGCCATATGCTTGGATCTTGTCCCTTCAGTTCTCTCCTAATTACCCAGAGGCACCACAAGTTGAAGCATGCACTAACCACCTTGTTAACAAAACAAGGATATGAATGCCTTGAGGAAGTCCATGCTATTGACGGGACAGGACCCAATCGCCTTGCCAGCAACGTGGCTTTTAAGAAAGGATCGCATGAAGCTAACATCCTTGACCCCACAATAAGGTATGAAAATAATGCTGCCGACCAAGCAAACAATGTAGACAGTGAAAAAAAGGATATATATGAAAGCTGTATTCCTTTTGTTAAAGAGAAATAGGAAGAGTTTTGGTGATTGGCATTTTACTGTCCATGGACTTTTACTTGGAGCAAGAGGTACTGTATACCGTTTGGTTGCTGACATACTTAGAAAGCTGGGATTGGACTTAATCATCCTTAAATCAGATGCCAGAAAACATCATTGCTGACTCAGTGGGCATATTGAGCCACCATATATAAGAATATATAGTGAAAATAGTTTAGATGTTTTGTTCAAACTATTGTTTATGTTTCCCATAATTTTTACCATTATATGAACAATTGTCAGAAGCGATTGATTGGTATGCTGTGTCTATGGCAACTTGCTTAAAGCAAGCAGCTCATTTTATCCAATAAAATGTTTTCTTCTAGAATTTTGAAGAATCACAGCACATTAATTCATATGAAATAAACACTGTCTATTCGTATGACTTAAAGGGAAGTTAAATCATGTACTACAAGCGATGTCTAGTAGGTCATACAATAGCTATGGTTCCTGGTACAAGTGAATGAAGGATGGATTCATATTATGAAGTGCTGGTTAAAACCCATGGATTCCGCTTGGTTTCCAAGTTGACAGCGACATGGTAACACAAATGTTCTAGTTCTGTAAGAACGCTGGTGACAAGCTGTGGGGTAGTAGTCACATGCCTGGGGCAAAGCTCTCTTTTTCTCTGGTCAGCCTCTTTTAAGAGTGCAAGTTTACAAACATGTCCAAGTTAAGAGAGGTAGTAGAATTTCATTCTGTTTGTCTTAGTCTTGGATGTGTGGATGCAGAAATCGAATGACAGCACACACTTTACACTTGGTGGGAGACTCTATTGCTCGAGGCATATTTACGCTGGTACCACACTACGACAAGTGTCTCAATCAGAGCGGTGACTGTAGAGAAGTGGCTGGAAAGTGTATTCGGACCTTGAAAAACAAAATAGCGCTCATAGCTGTTCAAGAATCAGTAATTCAAACTTTTTTTACTTAAAGAAAGTATATTGAAGTTATACGATACTATATACATAAATGAGTAGATATTAATAACCTGAACATGATTCATGAGTTTTTACCATCATACTCAGAACATTTTGGATTTTCAGATTCATTTTAAAAAAGGTTAGTGAAGTGCATTAATATCATCTTTCTTATTTAACTTAAAACTGTGCACTTAACAATTGTATTGTATCACTGATGTATAAAATATTAAGAGGTTCCAAAAAAATTTCAAATGTTTAAGAAGAGATAATTTCGTGACCGATCGGACCTTGAAAAACAAAATAGCGCTCATAGCTGTTCAAGAATCAGCAATTCAAACTTTTTTTTTTACTTAAAGTATACATTGAAGTTATATGATACTATATACATAAATGAGTAGATATTAATAACCTGAACATGATTCATGAGTCTTTACCATCATACTCAGAACGTTCCGGATTTTCAGATTCATTTTAAAAAAGGTTAGTGAAGTGCATTATTATCATCTTTCTTATTTTACTTAAAACTTTGCACTAACAATTGTATTGTATCACTGATGTATAACATATTAAGAGGTTCCAAAAAATTTTCAAATGTTTAAGAAGAGATAATTCATCGTTTAAAGCTACTTTTTTCCCTACCTGTGTAGAAATAAAAAAATATTTTATTGGTTAATTTTTCAAAAATAGCATTCTGAACATCAAATAACATTATAAAATAGACTTTTAAAGCAAAAACCTGGCCCCTTGCATTACTCCGAATGCTATATACAATATCTTATATTATAAATAAGGTACTAAAAATATTTTCACCGTTACTCAATTGGCTGAGATATGATTTAATACAAACGAACCACACTATATCAAAAGTCCACATGCAAATTTGCTATACATTCAACTTCAAAGCTGCCTTACTAATGCATTTTTAAAAGAAAATGTTGCACCTTGTAAATTAATAATATCTCCAGACTAGAAAAAAGAATGTAGTATGATAAAATTATCAAGTTACGAACTTACAATAAAACTTATAACTAGCACACATTAAATAGCACCATCAACAGTAGCCTATATCTCTCTGAATGAATAATGCAAAGAGGTTGAAGTATCTATATAAGCTTGTATTTTAGAGCTGTGCAACAGCATGGTCTTCGTTGGATTCTTTATTCATGTTCAGCAATGAGATTTTAGTGGATAGAATTAAAGCCATCTATCTAAGAAAAATAGAAACTGTAACTTGTACCATACTATATACAAGGTACTAGTGGAAAGTGTCAAACCTTATTAACTATATGTGTACATTTTGGGTCTACAGAAATTAAGTTCGACTAACAGCAACACAGTTTACAAGTAAACTTAAATTTAAGAATTGGTGCCTTAAGCAATGGAAACTTACCACTACTTCAACAAAATAGAAAAATGGCAAGTGTTAAAGTTTATAAACTGCAATTTTAAAAACAAACATTGCTGTTTATATCAGTAAACTGCTCTATCTTTATGAAGAAAGATAATTAACTTCATTCTTCAACTAAGTTAAAAATACATTATTTTACATATTTCACTTATTTTTATCGAGGTTGCTCTTGCCTGAAAAAAGCAAGTTAACTACCCTTACAAAAACACTTTCTTGTCTTAGTTTAATAGAAACTTCACAGTTTAAACTCCCAAAGAAAGATCTAATAGTAAGTATATGGTTGATGAAATTTGTATTTCCATTCAACTACTTGTAAGTTCTGTACCTTAAAAACATACTTGGTTTGAACAATATCAATGCAATCTTGTAAGATCTTACACACTAATAAAGAACATAGTACAATAAAAAATAAATTATTTATTGCTAGAACTAACCAGTAAATTTGTAAGAACAAATTAAGAACTATACAGATTAAGAAATAAACAATTACCTTCTACATAACTTAACTGTGTTTCACATTTACATGTCTTAAGATCTTCATATGTGAAAAGGTCTCAGTATCAACCTAGGGGATTATCTTACCAGTTTTCAAAGTCACACAAGAAAGCAAGTGTTTATTACATCTTTTTTAAGAGAATAACTGTGACCTTGACTTCTGTTTCATCTTGAATTGAATCTTAAATCGCATAAGAACAGAAAGCAGACCATTGCATCTAAGGTTTTTCCTCTCTGACTACTGCATTGACCTAGTACTATACTGCACTAACTAAAAAAATTACTAGTACTGTGTAATATAATAAAATATGCTCAACCAAATGCTATTCAGCACTATCTTTTAAATAGCATTTTTAGAAATGATTATAATATATCTTGCTTTGTTCCAGAAAGGATCAGTGTACTTTGTGTGAATCTGATAGAAATAGAAATGAGAGTGACAGGGTATTACTAAATCCAAGTATCTGAAACATTTAAATGAATAAAATGCTCTCAAAAGAGCAAAACAATATCAATATGCAGCAGGCATTTGATGTAAAACACATGTAGGTAGAACAGTACCGGTACCTGATGAAGGTTTCTGTTATCTTTGGCAAGAAGACTTGGGATGGAGGGTGGTAATGAAATTGGGAGTTGTATATATATCGCTTTCTGTCAGAACAGAGTCACAGCTTGAAAAAGGTCATTACAATCTATTAAGAAACTGTGTGGATAAAAAAAATGTATGTATGTATACATAATAATTAAGGAATCGAGCATAATGTGCATTATCTTAACCTACTGACAAACACCCAGTCCTGAACCCGGGGAGGGGATCTTTCACTACTGAAAAATCCCCGACCCGGCCGGGAATCAAACCCGGACCGCCGGAGTGGAAGGCAGACGTGCTACCGACTCACCCATGGCGGCGGACGTATGTATGTATATATATATATATATATACATGTATTCACACACTTTATACCTTCACTGTGTAAATAAAATGAACATATATTGCAATACACATACATACCTTGTAGTAGGCCAAATACAGAATGAAGAAATTGTATGCACTCTTTAATTGAAAGAGAAAAGGAGAGGCTCCTGAGAAGTGGTCTTATCTACATTCCATCATAATGGCCTATCATAATAAGTTCAGCAAAATCTGGAGCTCCATTTAAAAAGGTATTTGATCTACTAAAAGAACTAGGCTACTGGGGGGGGAATTCAGTGGACGATGATGGAAAACCAGTGATATAGCATGATGTATAAAAAGCAGAAAAAACTGCCTTCCACTATCGACTATAAAACTTCTTACTCTGAGTACAAATTTATTAACCTTTGAGAACGCGCATGGGGTAATTTTTTCCCACAAACAAAAAAGATGGGTTTATTATACATTGAGTTTATTTCTGAGGAGCCCGGCAACTCACCTATTCTCAAGTGAACTCGTCCGGCACGTGTTTTTCTGTATTTTAAATATCTCCAATATTAAAGTGAGTAATTATAGCTGCTCTGTTTCATTATTGCACGTGTGGAAATTTTTTACCCCAAGCCCTTTAATGATTTCTAGTAAGGATTTCTATATCTTCTATATCTTGTTTGCTTTATATGAGAGGAAATGTTTAGAATGAAGAGATCATTGACCAATGACCAAATTATGACCATCTTGGAGGTTTCAGATGATGAAATAGTTGGCGGTTTATCATTTTCATCAGATACAGATTAACAGAAAACACTGATCATGATGCCAACTCAGTAAAGAGAGCTGAGAGTGATCAAGATGAAAATATGTCAGAAGGTAGTGATTATTCAGTTTCAGTAATTGTCTTTGAGATCATTCCTGTAGCATTAAGTCTTCTTATAAAGGAAAAGACAGCACAATCTGGTACAGAGAACCACCAGATGTTGGAGGTAGAACACCTGCTCGAAACTTTGTGAAAGTGAGACCTGGTCTCATTGAATCCCAGTGTGAGGGAAATTTTGTTGCTAAAATATTTTCAGTATAAGTCTAGATTTATAAAATTATTAAGTGCCAGTGAAAAAACAGTGCTTACTATGCAAATTAAGTAAAAGGCAAAAATTCACCCTGTGGGAGTCTTCATGTAGTACTTATAAGCATGAGTTTTGAAGGGTTAATGTCAGATACGAACAGAGAGGGAGAATTCTGAAAGTACATAACTGACTCTGCATAATCTGAAGCCCAGGAAATTTGTGTGCAGAAGAAAAGAAAGAGTTAATGACACTTGTGATGCATATATTGTTTCTAAAGCAAACTGGAATTTTTACCAGAATCTAAAAGCTTCTGAATAACATAAATAGTGAGAGAGCAACGAAGAGTTGGCAGTAGCGTAAGCACTGTTGATATTTTTTTATGAAACAACAGAACTAAGAATAACTGTATTACATGAATAAGGATATTTCTTATAACCAAAGTTGTAATTTGATTTTCAAAATAATGTAATGCACGGTCTATTTGATTCATAACATCATGAATTTTGTACGATTTTTCTTCATATTATTCTACAAGTATGTTATGTTCTTTTGTAGGCTACTTTCAATTGTGTTATTACATTGTAACTTCATAATAATTATGTGAACTGAGTTTGAGTTTATTTACAAAACATATTATGTACCAACTAATTAATAACACAATCTTCCTGAATGTAAAACTGCATTAACTAAAAATTTTCATTATTGCAATTCAGGAACTTAAGATTTCTGAAATGTTTATTATTCATATTAAATGTCTCTAATTCCTTTATAGGTCTAATAAATAGCCTAAATGTGTGAGAAGTTAATTCACAATTTATGTTTGTGTATTACTTTGATCACTGCCCTCTGGAATTCACATGCTATGATGTTCATAGATCCAACAACATTGCACTTGGACTTATAAACAAACAGATGTGCCTCAGTTTTAATCTGTGCCAGTGAACAAATTACACATGTTTCCTAATGCTGTGTTTCCTAAGATTGTTTTGTTAAGGAGGATACATGGGGCAACAAATGATGAAGGGGTATGGAGAATAAGAACGAATCAAGAATTGGCTGACTTATACCAATAACCCAGTTTAGATGCAGAAATTAAAAGCATGCGAATATGATGGGCTGGACATGTCGAGAGGATGGATGATGGTCACGATATCAGAAAGGTTTTTGTAGGTAACCTAGGTGGAACAAGACTGAGAGGAAGACCTCGTAAAAGATGGCTGGATGATTGGGAGGACAACTTGAAGAAGTTTCATGTATGTGACTGGAGGAGAAAGGCCCAGGTCTGAAATGACTAGGCTAAAGTTGTAAAGGAGGCCATAGTTCTTCATGGGCCGTACAGCTCAAAAGTAGTAAGTAAATAAGTACTGGTACCGGTAAGTAAGTAAATAAGTAACTTTTGTGCTTGGTATTACAGGTATGATTAAACAATTTTGAAGTGGCAGCTTGTAACAGTAAGAGGGCTGTTACACTAAACTGATCGAGCAACAGCAATTTCTTTATAATCCAAGGCTGCCAGGATACCGCAACAGACACACCATAGACTTAATATGGAATGCCATTTCGTTAAGAATTAATGCAAAAAGGGGTAAGAATCTATATTAAACATAAGGGATGCCCTGCTAGTAGTTCTACAAAATGATCACTAAATGTCTCCCCACCCTAAACCCTTCCTTCACAGGCAGGTCCCTTTAGTGAGTTGAGGGGGTAGCGCATAGCAGTTATTTTTCCCCATAATATCATTGCAGGAGACAAACAGACGAAGGCCTAATAAGATAACGGTAATATACTTAATCTCTAACTATTCAGTGATTAGTAGCCCTAATATAATGTCATACTGCTACATAACCTATAATATTCCCATTGTTTGATAATGCTCAATGGTTAGTGTGACAAGGAACAGAAATGTAGTCGAGAGCGCTTGCTGGCAGTTGATTGGTCTTGTTCGATTGATGCTCTGTGTGACAGGCCTCTAAGTATTTTATAAAATTTGTATGCCTAACCTCATCTTTAAAACTTATCTCCATAAACTTGAAATAAATTTCAGATGCCTAGAGAGTGCAGTGTGCCTGGCTGCAGGACTCTGTAAAATCAAATGGTATTTAACCATTGTATGGAAGTTGGTGTTAACCTGATGACTATGAATGACGAGGGTCTTCGAAACTAGTTCAGGTATTTATAAAACAAGTGAAGTATAGTGCTAAACCCAACTCAATATTATAAAATTCAAATGGTATTGTTTCCACATTTTCATTTCTAAAGATGAAAGAAGAAAACAAGCTAAACCACTTTTCAAATGGGAAGAGTTTTGTTCTTCCTCTTGCTTAGATACGCGGTCCAATCAGAGATGGCGAGACGGAAGGAAGACCCTTCCTGATAGCGGTACTGCTTTAGCTCGTACACGTGATTGGCGGTGAAGGAAAACGCTTCCCATTTGAAAATTACTGTAGGACTGGTGCCATCCAAGGAAAGACTGGATTCCAGCCTCTACAACAGCTGTTTGTGCTTTTCACTTTGATGAAAAGAGCATGATTATGAGTGAAAAGTGGAAGCAGCCAGTTACACTGTTTGCACTGAAATTCCCCAAATTAACATAAAAATCAATGCCAAATAAATTTCCGAATTTGCCACCCCGAAGGGAGGATATGAGGAAAAGAAATGAACAAGAATTACTAGAACTTGAAAAGTAAGATGATGTTACAGACTTCAAATGTTTGTTAATAACCTAACTGAAAAGCTAGACCTTTCAAATTGGCCGTGCAAAATAACTGAAGTGTGTGTGTGGTTTTATTTATTGAGAGTAGGTTTGAGAGAGGATATTACATCCAGGATAATGTGGTTTGCGGTACAACCAACAGTGTACCGGTAGTTAAAACTCTGGATATGAAGGTGATTATCTAAACGATAATGAAATCCCTGCAAATGATTTGAAAAAATTGCTACTGGGGGCCTCAAATTAAGTAAATGATTACAGCTAATGTAGTAAGTACTTTAACCTGAGCAAGCATTTTATGGAAGTACATACAGTAATTGTAAGGGAACCTAAATCTTGCTGCCCTATCTGCCTCTGAACATTATGGGGAGAATACAAGAAAGATTTTTGAACACCAGGATTAGAGAACTCAAGACTCATGAGGGGGATGAGTGATAGCCAATATGACTTCAGGAAAGGAAAATCAACAAAGGATGCTATAAATGAAGTAATGAAGAAAGTCAACTCTTCGGGGAAGTACGTAACAGGTATTTTTATATTCATAGTCAGGGCTTTTGACAACTTGTGGTGGCTTTATATCTTTAAGCAACTTAGAAAACTTCAATGCCTGGCAACTCTCTACTACTCACTCAGAGACAACTGGAGCATCAGGAGAGCACAAATGAAAGAAACCCTAAACAGAATAACCATGAAGATAACAAACGGGGTCCACAGGGGGCGGTTTTTGGACCGGAGTTCTGGGACATCAGACTTGAACCTCTCCTGAATATAATGAAAGAGAGACAGGAAATCTGCGGATGACTGTTAATCCTGACACATGGCAACTGCTGGAATGATCTTGAAAGCACAACAAACAACATCATGACAGTGGTAGACAACTGATCCAAGGAGGCAAAGCTGCAAATAGCACTGCACAAAACCACCTATGTACTAATGAAAGGAAAGTTGAAGAGAAATCCAATCATAAGGGTCAGTCGTGGCAAGGTCGAAACATACAAAATACCTCAGAACACACAATTTTTAAGTTAGCATAGTACCAGTACTGGGTCGATGACAGGCTAAATGGAATTGCAATATCATATTCTGGTAATTTATGATTTACATTTGTACATGAAGTAATGCATTTATTTTTACTTAAAAGGAGAAACATAAAACAATTATCGGTAATGACCTATGAATAAGTAACACATTACAGCAAACTCCTGATAATCCGAGTTAATTGGAACCATGAATTGCATGAATAAATAAAAAATAAATTGGAGATAATCTGAATGTTAGAATTTATTACTCTTCTAGCTTTAGGCAACAGCATTAGGGACACAAGGTAATGTCTACAAGGACACTGTGACTTCAAAAGGCTGTAAACGCTACTAAATTTGTCATAATGTTTGTTATACTTGGAATATTTATCAACCACAACAAGAAAATATACTTAAAGTTCAGTCTGGGGGAGCCTCCTATAATGACTAAGGCGAAGGCATACTTAAGACCTACTTCACAAATCTTTCTACCCATGGCAGTAACTGGTGTGCCTAGAGGCTGTGGTGCCCCCAGCTGGCAAAGCACACAGGCTTGTGTCACTGTGCAATAAATAACTTAAAAAAGAGAAGATGAACCTTGCATAGATAATTCGTAAACTGGAAATCTGCCCAAGGATAATCATGAGTTTGCTATACTCATTGTGCAATTCTGAGTTTCATGATGATCTAGAAGTTATTTTTTAAATATACACACCTTGCTCAAGAATATCAAGAGTAGTAATAAGGACTTAAGGCTTTCATATACAAGCATTATGGAAAATACAATTTCATTTCAGAATGTCTGGCAGTTCTCCTGTTGTTGTTTCACATAATATTAATTATAAACTTAACAATTAAGGACATATTCATGAACAAAACTTTCAACAAAGTACTTTGACTTTGATATGTTTACATATTTAATAATACATAATACTGAATTGAACTGAATTCTGTGGTACTACATCCCTCCTCTTGGGATCAGGCCTACCATCTGACCCCTGCATTATATACCGTATTTACTCACCTATAACACCCCCCTTTTTTCACAATTTTCAACTTCTAAAATGGGGGAGGGTATAATAGGTGAAAATTTTCACATGACATAGGTTGGGTTGTCATGCTTTAAAAGCGGAAAAAGACACATTTAGCGTCTTTAAATCAACACGCAAAATAGTTTAAATCCTTTTTTTTTTATTTACAAAAAGTTAAATTATCACGTCATTTTAACTTTAGAGTTTTAAACAGTTTGGTATAGCTCCCGCCTGCATTACCGCAGCTGACTGGGTCACGTGACTAAACGCTGCGCGTGCCCGCGTGGTGTTCAAGGTTAACTCAGCATTGCAATGTTGTCATCCAACTGGGCAGCAACTGCCTAAATTTCGTATATCCCGTTCTTCACACCACGGAATGATTTCAACATTTTCTTTGCTCCTGATAATTTGTCTTTCTGTTTACGCCAATAAGATATCATACATGGCTGCATATTCTAACACACTCAACTTGAAGGATGCCGTAAAACTTGCTCTCCAACTCATTTTTCACGTGCTTACTAACTCTCAGGCAGGCAACAATACACGCGTACGGCGGAAGTTGAACTCAGAAACCTGAAGGGCATTGAGAAATCTATGGGGGAGGTGAGAGTAACTAAGGCCAACACACAGGTGGCAGGGAAGCGTGGGTTTTACCGTTAACAGGAATATTGCAGTTCCCAATCACTTTATAAGATTTTCTGCATTTTTTTTTTTTTTTTTTTTTTTGCGCGTTGCCGAAAATTGGGGGGTATTATAGGTGAGGGGGTGCTATAGATGAGTAAATACGGTACTTTACGCAGATGCCAGAATTGGGGGGGGGCATGTGTCAGGATGCCAACTCCCAAAGCACCTATTGGTGGCTTCCGTGAAGAGAGACTACTTCTTTATCAAGTAGCTCCTCAATTGGTGTCATGAGGTTGATTTCACCCCATTCCAAATCCCCATATCTTTGAAAAATCGAGGAGGTACTGAGATTGAACCCAGACCTGTGGATCTATAGCCAGGAAAGTTCACTATTAGACCATCCATCTGGTCTATACATAATAGAGCTCAATATAACACTTAAATTATATGGTTATAAAATTAACTAGGACAAAACTTAAAAAAAAAATAATAATAATAAAAATAAGTCTGTCTTTCACTGTTTTTTTTAATGTAATTCTTTCTTGCTAGATATTGTGGGGTTATGATGTTACAAAATGACTTGCTGATTTCCCCAAGGGCAGTGTTTTTTTCTTTCTGTCTTTCTTTCTTCTTTTTCTTTTCATACACATGCTGCTCATTCTCTTGTTTCTGTTATATTTTTGTATGTCTTCACCAAATCTTACAATACGTCTTTCATAGTCTGTCATTGGTTGCATATTTCTGTCTTCTAATCCTTCAAAACAATTATTTTCACAAAATGGGACACATAATCTGTGCAATATTTAGTTGTTACACTGCTGCAACGATGGGTCTGTGTAATGCCTACTACTTTATATTCCGAATGTTTGTAAACTTAATTCGTATAGACGGCAGTGGTTAAGATTGACAGTATTAAAACAATCTCAATTCCCAAAACTTCAAAGTGAAACTTTTTCATGGTTTCATTTCAACTGATAGTACATTTTTTCTATCATTCATGCATTATTCCTAGTTAAACTAAAGCTAAGGCATTTGTTTTCAATAATGCTGCTTCTACCTTACTCTAGAAATGAAATTCTATTTTCCATAAATTATGTAGACTAAGGTCCCTAAATATTTCTCTCCAGTTAAATATTTTTATTTCCATACAATTTATTAAAATTATTTTAAAAAATACACTAAATACAATACTTACAGAACCAGCTGTTGATGGAAACACAACCTACAAGGACATAGGAATGTCCATGACTCTTTTCCTGAAAATGAGGGAAGAGTAATCACAGATTGGGGGGCTGCCACCATTCTTCCCACTAATCAAAGCTCAGCACTCTCTTCTGGTGCATCCTGTTCTTTAGAGGGCAACTGGTATCGAGGTTCGCTGTTTCCGGTAGCTTCATCACTTCTCTCTTTTTCCTTGAGTTCTCCATTGTGAAGCCCACCAGGGCTGCTTGGTAAGGGGACGGCTTTAGAATTACAGGCATCGCCAGAACCATCATAAGATGGAGCAGCCACAATCACGCTTGTTTCTTCTGTCTGTGTGGGGCACTCAAAATGGACACAATGGAAAACCTGAAATTACAGCAAACAGAGTTTATGGGTTATAATATTGCTGAAAACTTATAATTTTATATACCTGACTGAACACATGGTATTTCCAAAGTTCGTTTGGAAGTTTCCTTTGATCCATTAAACAGATTTTTTCTGATAATGTGATTATATACTACATTGTGTGAGAGAATCAGATGTCAAAAAATAACTAGGTCAGTATTTGAGGAGTGTCGGTTCAAAACGCGTTAAGTCCACCTCCGATCGTAATGTAGTTTTTTGTGGATTCGCAAGCTCTGAGGTGTTCTGCATGATACTACATAACGTTTTTGTCCCAAATTGCAAAACCTTTCCCCGTTTAAATTGAGCCTGAAATATGGGGTTCGATGCAAAACGCGTTCAGTCCAGAACTTGGTTGGGTGCAAATTACATTGAGTCGACATTTTAGACGCGATCATGTGCGAAACAGGTGGTGCGTTGAACTTTACAATGTCTATTTATTGCAAGGTGTTCTTCTAATGAAAGCGGTATTCACCAGATGCCGAAAAATATGTCATTAGCGGTCAATAATAAAAGAAGAGAAGCATGGATTTTTTTATGATTTAACTTGCTTAAAAACAGAAATTGTTTAAATTTTGACAATTTGGTATTTCGGCAACAGGGCAATTCCATGATAACATTGACACAGATTGAAAAAAAATAAAATGTTACAAATATTGTAAATTATTGGAGTTTCTCTAAGTCAAAGAGTTAAAGTTTCAGAAAATATAAATATTTCATGCATTTGTCTTTTAAATTTGGACTTAAAATATAATCTATTAGATAATTGATATAAAACACCAAATTTACGATGAACATGGACATTCACAATTTAGTCCAACAGATACGGCAGCAGTGCTTTCCAAGGATTCTTTTTCATCATAAAACAAAAGATTACTTATTATGGAGGGAAAACATTACTTCATTGAATTGCAATAGTCAAATTAGATAAATAATATATGGAAGGAAGTCCAATAATACACAGAAACTGTTAATCCGTGACAAAAAAGATGTAAAAGTTTACCTAAAACAATAAATAATGCATGTATTGTAATTATATTTTATATTCTCTGTGTACTAGTATGGAGCAGTACACCTTCACTTGGTTACTGAAATTGAATGTTTTTTCTCCACAAATAATGGTGTCACAGACTAACAGTCACAGAGTCTAAAAATGATATATTCCACAGATATTAGAATATTTGTAATAAAATGTGAAGGGTAGTGGAGAAAAATAAAGAATAATTAAATGTTTTGTGTGCCTAACCTATTTTTACATGAAACATATTTAATTTTCAAGAACCAAAATTTAAATTTATAATTATTGAGATCAAAATAGTTACGATATTCGATAAAACAAACTTTTCTGAAAAGTTAACACATTTTTCTTTCTTCTTTTAGACCTATACTATGAAAATAGGGAAGACATCTGCTGAAAGAACCAAAATATATCGTGATAGGTTCAGCAATGCAACATTTGTATTCAACAACCTCATACCGGTAATGAGGATTTCAGAATCAATATTTTGTCTAGCAATAGTCAAGACACTGATGAAGAGGGTTAAAAAATAAAGTTGTTTTCAAATGGTTGACTTAAACAGCTGAAAGAAGGCTAAAATAGTTTCAGAGCTGTAAAAGATGAAGACTACTCGCTTTTCAAAAGCATTTGCCATGCACTGACTGAAAAACCCAAAACCATGTCTTCAACACGAACTAACATACTTCGAATCAATGAAAACGAGTTTGAGATTATTAGACAAAAGTTTCAAATCATGTACTAAGCTTTCCACCTCTTTGTTATGTTGTAAATGTGATTTTCTGATTTACATCCAGAAGTTAGTCCGTGACAACTTTTCATGTTAGTCCGTGACACTAGTATTTCATTTTTTATTACCATTAAACTGATGGTTCATATTTTAAAGAACCATATCATAAGCTGCTATATACCTACCTACTTCAAAACAAATAAAACACATCTGCCTAATGTATATCAAATCACAGAAATTTTCGGTTTTGTTCCTACAAATGAAACCTATGTCCAAAATAAGTTAGTCCGTGACAAGGTGCTATAAAGTTAAATATATCTGTGCAAGTTTATTTGTAAATACTTTAGTTCTTTATGTGTTGATCTGCATATGCCAATTTCTTCTGTGTTTAATATTGTTGGTGTAATGGCTTCCAGTATAGTGACTTTTCTCTGTGAATGTTAGTCCGTGACCATGGAATTGCCCAATAGTTTCTTTTGTATTAGTGTGATCAGATGTGATTGTAATTCTTAAATAAAATACTAACTTTATTATTATTATTATTATTATAGTGTTGGGTCAAAACGCGTTAAGTCCATTGCTTTCGAAACTTTAACTATCAATAAAAGATGTAAATGAAAAGAATGATTTGACACACCCAATACATTTAACTATATATTAATTACTGATTCTGATCAGAAAAAAATATTGCAAATTCGTTTGGTAGTTTGGCCACAAACAGTTTTTCGTCATTCCTGAAAAATCATTATTTGTGGACTAACGCGTTTTGAATCGATGCTCCTCATTTAGTCATGCAGATAAGAATGCTCCTTTTCCCACCTAGTTTTTGCAATAAGAATCTGGGATATTTCTTTTACCAGGGAATATTTTCTACGCCGATACAACGTCAAGTTTGATGTCATTCAAAATATTGACTTAGGCCCTACGTACCTAAAATACAGTATCTTGAAAGATATGAATATAGGCATAATATAATCAGCATATTGATATATTTCACAATTTGCATAACAGGAATGAACATTCACTTTTAAACAGAAACAAACACAATGTAAGTCTTACATTAAATGTCACAATATATCACTTTATGATAAAAAAAAAAAAAAACAACAACCTATCTTACTTTATTCCCTATCACTTAAGGGACTAAAGAGGCATTAAAAACTAAATGCATGTAACACAATGTCTGGGATAAACCAAAGAACCTCTTGCAAGCCACATTTAAAAAACGAGAATCCTGACATTACCCTGTATACTCATTTACAAATGTGAAATACACATAAAAAACAGTTGTGAACTCTTGTGAATAGAGTGAACTCTTCAGCATTGCTGACAGCATACACAATGAATTAACTAGACAAACAGATATGCATGTATAAATACAAAAATGTATCAGAATAGTTTTAATGGCGTGGAGGTAACATTTACAACAAATTACCATCGTTAGTTAAAGCTCAAATTAAGTTAACAAGATTAAAGTTACTGTACTGTGTATGTTTTGAGTTAGACTTATTGTATGTATTTGCTATAATGTTTTCAGGAATCATCAGCTTATGAGCATTGCTCAATGATGAAAACATAATGTGATGATAAAATTTGTGCATACCTCGTTTGCAGTATTGTGTGTGCCCACAATGCGAATGAAGACAACAGGTCTTGGTTCAAACTTAAGTGTCTGCCAGGATCTGCAATTTTCACGAGTCTTATCTGCTACTACATCCCAGTCCCATGTGTTCACAGATACTTCAACATAGTAACTGTAGCTGCGATCGTCACAGTCCCAAAGCAGCAACCTGCAGATGTAGGAACAAGAATTACAGTTAGTTAGATGAAAGAAATCATAGTAATAATAATCATGAGATTACAAAGTAAGTTCTGATTGTGTCCATGGCGTGATTAGTCTGATGTGCTTGCGGATGTGTAGCAGTAGAGAGGGGTATGTGGGAATGCTACGGTGCAGTTTCAGTCTTGTGACGCTAGTAATTGCTGAACAGTGCTACGAGAAAATGGCTGCACTGATACTGTCTCCTGCTAATTGTATTATGTTTTTTCATGACAATGCTTGGCCCCATACAACCCACACCACAGGGAATCAGTTGAAACGTTTACTTTTATAAGGATCTAAGTGCCAAAATCATGATTTTTCAGCTGATAATTAGGTAGATTTCGAAGAAAATCTACCTATTGGGATGGGTACAATGTCATGACTTTCGAAAAATTCTTTCATATCTTTACGTTTCATGCCTCCCTAAGTATGAAACCACCGCCCGTTCAAATTTTTTGTTGTTGTATATTTATATATATATATATATAGGCCTACATCTACCAATAAGAAAGTTTAATAACTCACAAAATAATCACAGAGCGAAATGCCATTTGCAGGCATTGACAGAGAAACTTCTGAAGTTTCGGATCGCCACTAATAAATTTCTATGTGTGCACCTCTTGTAGCATGACAGATGTCCAGGCGATATTCAACTTCTTGTCATGTGTTTCCTAACATCTCTGGAGTGACAGTTGCACAAGCAGCTACAATTCTCTGACGCAAATCATCCAAATCCACCACTACAGTCTTGTACACAATGTCTTTTATGTATCCCCAAAAGAAAAAGTCCAGTGGGGTTAGATCTGGGGATCTGGGAGGCCAGGTTGTAGGTCCACCTCGACCAATCCATTGCTGAGGAAAGCATTCATTCAAATGATCTCCAACATGCACTGCGAAGTGAGGAGGAGCTCCGTCTTGTTGGAAAACATATCCATGAGTTGGACACGTAGCCGAGGATGGGGACAAGGGTCCTTGAAACATGTTCTACCAAAAAGTTGGTAAGTGAAGCATAAGTGTCTAAGTTCAACTCAAATTATAATTATTCTATATCCATGAGGAATTTGAGGAATGGCAAACTTTTGTAGCTTATCAAGATACACATTTCCATTGATTGTCTTTTCCACAAAAAAGAACGGACCAATCACAGCTTCATGTGTAAGTGCGCACCAAACATTGATCTTAGGGCTATCTCTTTCTAGGGTCATTCCATGTCAAATCATCCAGTAATTTGGGAAAATGTAACCCACCATCACCAATTTTGATGAAATTTGGTACACAGTTTCTCTGATTGGTTAAATGAAAATTTCCAAAATTTCAGTCTCGTTGGTGAAATAGTTTTTGAGCTATTTAAGCCCAAACATGAGTAGAATTCAACCAAAATTGGCGTGCGACACTGGGCTGCAGTGGGGACTCATTGATCTAAGTTTCCTGATATCTCAGGAACTAACAATGATAAAAGAACAATTTCTTTTTTAAATTACTCACCAGATATTAAAGTATGAAAAAAATGCATTGCAGTGAAGTAATCAGACGGATACAATTTTTAAAAAATATTTAAAGTTAAAAATCTTGTTCCAATTTATGTTGAAAATAGGTTACATGTAAATCCAATATACCAAGAAAGGCAGAGGGCAGAGCAAGCTGATATTTTTTATACACATTCACCAAGTGGTCTGCATTACTGACACAAAAAATCTTTTTGGCTTTCTCTCTGCTTTCTGAGTTATTGCTGTAAATATAAAAAAATACTGATATAAGAATTCAACATGACAAAAACCCAATTATTAGGTCTACCTATTGCAATGGATACCATGTCATGATTTTCGAAAAATTCTTTCATATCTTTACGTTTCATGCTCCCCTAAGTACGAAACCACCGCCCGTTCAAAAAAAAAATTGATATTTATATATATATATATATAGGCCTATATATCTTTACACGCTAGCGGCCGTAATTTTGAAGATATTTGAACCAAATTTTAATATGTTATTTCTAGGCCCAATAGTTCGGACAAGTTCGTTAATGAGCAAAATTGGCCCAAGGGGGTGGTCGGGGGAGGAGGTTGAAATTTTAAAACATTTTTATCTCGGCTCCTATTGTACTGTGCCTTACTTTAAAAACTGTTATAATCCAGTGCACAGTACGTTAAAACACTTTTTCTATCATATAAAACACTTTTTCTGTACATGCTGCGAGTAGGTTAGTTAGTATGGCAAGGTTAATTATGTTTACTTCTTGGCTTGAAATAGATGATATATCAATGCTTCTATTACGACGTTGTGACGTCATCAGTAAATTTTGTTCATGGCGCTGATGTCGCATCACATGGTAAAAGTAGGGGGAAACAGAGGTTTCTTGTTACCATCAAAATATTAGTCTCGTCACTCTTCATTCTCTCGCTATCGTCTGATCTTCTCCTTCGTTTCCGGACTGTGTACGTGTGTTCTTCGGATGCATCATGGTGAATGGAGTTACGCTTGCTTCACGCCGTTGGCCGTCATACTGGTTATTGTAAGTAGTCGATTTGATTCATATAACTATCTTATGTTATTCTGGAAATCTTCTACATGCAATCGCCAGTATGGCCCGCTTTGCCGTGAACCCAGCGTAACACGTATAAATCTAGAGTGAGTGTATATTCTTTTTCTATCTTTCTTTTCTCCTTTCTTTCTATAATCAAATTCAACAGTAATAACCATGGCACTTAAATTAAATTTGAAGGCTTTGTAAATAAAGAAAGTTAATTTGTATATATTGTTACTAAACATTGTTGTACAGTATTTGTTAAAATTAAAATTCGTTTGTGGAAACCAAAATCTTTAATTATGCTGGCCCTTAGTTTCCTTTAGCACCTTTCATGTATATTCAGAATGATTTTCTATATTGGCTTTTGTATAACACCAGGATTTTCTAGGGTGTTATGGCCAAATACGTTACGGGTTGGGTTTTGACTGGGGACTTAATAATTATTTTGTGATTTTTGTATTTCACTGCTACTTTTCAGACAGGTCCCTGACTATAAGTATATATTTAAATAAGAACCCGTAGCAATTGGTAGCAGTAGCTTCGTATTGAATTTTCTCAATTTTCGTATGGTAGCGACCATACTATTGGTTTCCACTTAATATTTTGCTCTACTACTTATGGGATTTTCTAGTTTTTGCTATCTGCCACCCCTTTTTGTGCCATTTTTTGCATACTTCAGGATTCTCGTTAATTCAGATCTTTTCTTTTTCATATCTACGTGTGTGCATTTGCTTGTGACCTCCATTGTCACGCGTGGAGACTTTGACCTTCAGAGCTATTTGTGTCTACGACCTTGGCCTTCCATGCAACTCCGGACTAAGTATCAATTCGGGGGGGGAGATTCTCTCCCAGTTCGAGAATATTTACTTGAAATTTCTACAGTTAATTTTTTTCTAATATAAGCCTATTGCTCTTCAGTTTATATTTCATTGCTCATATAATTTTTCTTTTTTCATATATTATGGCTCGTGAGACGGTTGTGTTCGATCTTCTGAACCATGAAGAATTGGTCTACGAAGCTACAGTTAGAGGGTTGCCAGAAGCCAGTAGTCTTCCCGTGGATACACTTCTCCTTAAAGTGAGGGAGTTATCGGAACAGGATAACGCAGCCAGCAAATATGTCATTCCTGAGGTACAAACTTCTACGTTTCAACGTTTGCTGGAACAAGTGTTGTTCCAGGTTACAGAAGCTACTTCTGAACTTCAGCTCACTTACACCGAGAGTAAATATAACAGGTATTTCACCAAAATTAATCATTATATCAATCGCACTAAGGATTACATTGCTAAATTTCCAGAATCCAAACATATTGAAATTTTTCAACAAGTTCTATTAAATTTGGAAAAACATAAAAGCAGTTTGATTATTCTTAAGCAAAGATCTAAAGAAGTAACTTCAGTCACTGTGCCTTCTCAAGAATTAACTTCAACCCTTACTACTATTCCGTCAGTGTCTGTACCTTCTGTGACTTCTACAGAATTAACTTCAACACTTACTGTTAATCCGTTAGTCTCTGTACCTGTTGTATCTTCTGTACCTCATGCACCCTATGCTAGCGATATGACAATTAGTCTTGGTACTCCTTCTACATCGCAAAATCTGAGCCAACCAAGTAATTTTGTACTTTCCACTTTTTCTAAATTACCGAACCCTATCATGACTTTAATTCAAACACAAGAAAAGTTTTCTGTTAATACTCCAGAAGATATTATGTCATTTCTTTACTTACTACAAGATATGCAGGTAAATAATGTTTCTTTAAATATTCCATCGGTGAGTCTTTTCCAAGCTTTACGTCCGTATACTTGTGGGCTACTGACGCAGTACTTAGCTCAAGCTATTCAGTATCAATTTACCATTCTCCAATTGCATAAGTTTATTATTAATTCTTGTGTGCCACAACGCCTTATGGGAGTTTTAGAGCAACAATATTTCTATAGAACTCAGAGGGAAGATGAAAATTTTTCTGAATTTATTTGCAATATAAAGTTGCAGGTACGCACGTTATTATTACCCCATTCGGAAGAATATGTAGTCCGCACTATTGGTTTAAATTCAGTACATTCCGAGGTCAGATCTATTTTTTTGGGAATTTATCCGCCTAGGACTTTTCAAGAACTGGATCAAGTTGCTTTAGGCCTTAACGATATACTGTTAGCTCACCCTACTTCTCAAAATTTAAATATTGAAGTACCTCAACTGCCTGAACCGCAAGCCACACCAGTAATTAAATGTTATTATTGTCATAAACCAGGCCATTTGGAAAGAAATTGCTTTAAGAAGCAGGATATGTTGCGACAACAAAATTTGAATACTAGACCTAGGCCTATTTCGAATTCTAATGCTAATAGGGGTCAGAATTCTCTACATCCTAATGTTTCTCAACCTCCTGTACAAAGAAGACCCACCTGTACATATTGCTATAGAGTAGGCCATCTAGAACAGAACTGTTTTCAGAAAGCGTCAAGGAACAATAGGTCAGCACCACGTTTTCAAAATTCCCATCCCTCCTGACTAGATGTAGAAAAACCTGACGTTTCACCAACAATGTGTGCGATGCCGAGTATAGACCTCCCATATGTAGATATTATTGTTAATACTGTTCATTCATATATAGCTGTATATAATTCAGCATCTTGCTATTATGGTGTATTTGTGTTTGTAAAATTTTGTGGACTAGAGGTTTTGATCAGGACGGAGCTCCCTGCTCACCACTTCTACTCTACCTATGAATTCTATACACCATCTTATTTCTCTAAACATTTGGAAAATTTTGAAATATGTACTATCTTATTATATGGTGTTATTTTGTAGCCATTGTTGGTACATATATTTCTTCTTGCTAGATTGTCTAAATTTGGAATTTGTATTGTTCATTACACCCACCGGTGGGGAAACAAAAATTGGGTAAACAAAAAATTGGATAACAAAAAGTGTGTAAACAAAAAACCTAGGTAATTAATAAATTAATGGTTGTATTAATAAATTAGTAAGTGAATTCATAAAATTATTCCATATATATAAAGAATTGGATGTAGAAATAAATAAATAATATTTGTGTTGTTAAAATTCATGATCATACCAATTGTGGAATAATTGTATTTTTTCATAAGCATATTCTTTGGGAGTTTTGTATTACTTAGCTTGTAGTCAAATTTTCATTTAAATTTTTTATTGTCATAACTTAATATAAAGAAGTCAAAATTTCAGTATTTTCTCTGTATTTTCTTACTGTATCTCAATTCTATTTGTGTCCTCTGGCGATTTTTCTGGTTTGAAAACTTAGAGTTTCCAATCTTTTCATTTTGCTTTTGCCAGTTGTAAGTAGTTCTGATTTTCCTTTTTCCATATGTGGAAGAAGTTTAAAAACAAAAAAGGGCATATTTACTGTATGGTAGAAATACAGATATATGTGAATCTGTTTGAACCTAACTTTTCATAGGCCTATATGCTTCATAATCCTAATTTCATAAGTAAAGTTGTAATAATTGTCAAAATGAATAAAAGTGCCATATATTTAGAATAATAGTGCCATTACAAATTTATATATGAAGAGTTTAAATATACAGAATATTAAATTATTAAATTAATGTAACTTATCACCCTATTTGAAGCCAGATATTTAATTCAAAATTAGCATAAGGTTTTTGCTTGTAATATATTGCGTTAAAAGATTTTGTAGTTGTTTAAGCATTTTCTATGGAACAAAATCTGCTCGCAGTTTGTTTGCATTTACAGTAACAATACCCCGTGCCAAAAGAAGTCTCAAGTTGTGCTACACTACTGCTGTTGTGAAAAGACACTGTATATGCAGTACTTGCTACTTGTGCTAGAAGATTCAAGAGGATCTGCTCTGCATTGGGAATGATCATCCCAGATTGTTTTGACTTGGCAACTTGTTGGGTCCGGTATTGTTGGATCACCTTGAACATCGCACCTTCAGCAATCTACAACCTGCTGTCTGAATGTATTGTATGCATGAACTCACACACATATCACCATATAGCTGGACTATTACTTAGCACTATATGTTTTTCCTGCAAAGGAATTTGGACA
This sequence comes from Ectobius pallidus, assembly GCA_964059195.1. Taxonomy (NCBI): domain Eukaryota; kingdom Metazoa; phylum Arthropoda; class Insecta; order Blattodea; family Ectobiidae; genus Ectobius; species Ectobius pallidus. The sequence continues at coordinate 119,049,730 of CAXKWD010000007.1, read as the reverse complement.
TTCTTGCAAGGAAATTTCTGTGTGACCATTCGCAATATTCATTCCTGCATTCTCTACATAGCACTATTCTGAGACCATGTACTTTTTTTGACAGACACTCTGAAAATTTTGTGGTGGTGCTTGTTTCGGCGGGGGAGCTGTACTGTGCCTTACTTTAAAAACTGTTATAATCCAGTGCACAGTACGTTAAAACACTTTTTCTATCATATAAAACACTTTTTCTGTACATGCTGCGAGTAGGTTAGTTAGTATGGCAAGGTTAATTATGTTTACTTCTTGGCTTGAAATAGATGATATATCAATGCTTCTATTACGACGTTGTGACGTCATCAGTAAATTTTGTTCATGGCGCTGATGTCGCATCACATGGTAAAAGTAGGGGGAAACAGAGGTTTCTTGTTACCATCAAAATATTAGTCTCGTCACTCTTCATTCTCTCGCTATCGTCTGATCTTCTCCTTCGTTTCCGGACTGTGTACGTGTGTTCTTCGGATGCATCATGGTGAATGGAGTTACGCTTGCTTCACGCCGTTGGCCGTCATACTGGTTATTGTAAGTAGTCGATTTGATTCATATAACTATCTTATGTTATTCTGGAAATCTTCTACATGCAATCGCCAGTATGGCCCGCTTTGCCGTGAACCCAGCGTAACACGTATAAATCTAGAGTGAGTGTATATTCTTTTTCTATCTTTCTTTTCTCCTTTCTTTCTATAATCAAATTCAACAGTAATAACCATGGCACTTAAATTAAATTTGAAGGCTTTGTAAATAAAGAAAGTTAATTTGTATATATTGTTACTAAACATTGTTGTACAGTATTTGTTAAAATTAAAATTCGTTTGTGGAAACCAAAATCTTTAATTATGCTGGCCCTTAGTTTCCTTTAGCACCTTTCATGTATATTCAGAATGATTTTCTATATTGGCTTTTGTATAACACCAGGATTTTCTAGGGTGTTATGGCCAAATACGTTACGGGTTGGGTTTTGACTGGGGACTTAATAATTATTTTGTGATTTTTGTATTTCACTGCTACTTTTCAGACAGGTCCCTGACTATAAGTATAAATTAAATAAGAACCCGTATCACTATGAAGTATAGAGGGAAACTTTGCTTGAATAAATTAGAGTACTCCCTATGGAGTTCACAGTGACACCAACGATTCGGGGGTTGTGGGGGTGGGGGGATGGAAATTCGAAATTTTTGAAACCACGTCTTGTGGGGTATCAATGAAAAGCTCTTGATGAGTACAAATCAATAACTAGTTTGTCGATAGCTCTCATTTAAGGCGAGATTTGAATGTTTGAAAAGTGATCTTTCTTCTTTTTTGCAATTATTATTGCGGGTTTGTCATGCCAAGGCTAAAGAAGAAGAGTGCTACGCAGCGACAGTAAATTAAACCAAAAGCACTTTGAAATCTACCTCAGCCTGTAGGCTTGCCTAAAGGGATTTTTCTGCTTAAATTTGTCTTACCTTGTCTAACGTGCAGAACTGTGAACAGAAAGCCAACTGTCCTCACATGACCTCATGTCAGTCTTCAAAAATATACATGTTCTTCCTGAACTGGTTGTCACTGGAGTTCCTAAAACACACAGGATGTGTGGAAAAGGGACGTTACATTCATCGTCAGGTGAAGGCCAATAAAATGAACCTGCTGGACCATTTGGATGCCTAAAACGGACTGATACATCTCCTTCGTGGTTGATCTTTTCTATAATTCCAAAATACCACTTTAAATCATACACACAAGCCACGTAACGTAACTGGGTATGAATTTGCCCTCTCATAGTAAACCAGCCTACGCAAAGAGTTAAATCAGTATTGCAGAGTAAAGTGCCACGTGTTCTAAGCTGTGATATTAAAGGCAACACTTCTGATGACAGTGACAGTGATGTGGACCGTATGTTAAAGCAAAAAGCAGAAGATTTGGATGAACTTGTTAATTTAATGAAACAGAAACTACCAACTGTAAACCGTCAAACCAAAATTCAAATATTAACAATGGTTCCTCCATCTTGGTCTAGAAAAAACAGTGTCCCAAGAATTTAATGTTTCTGAATATATAGTGCGTCAGGCAAGAAAACTGCTAAAAGAAAAGGGTGTTTTGTCTGTTCCTGAACCACGACATGGGAAAACACTTCCAGCAGAAACTGTGAATCTTGTTGTTGAATTTTTCCAGGATGACCAGTATTCCAGGCAAATGCCAGGCATGAAAGACAAAGTTAGTATAGCAAAAAATATATGAGTAGTATAAAAGAAGATATCCCAGTGCTGCAGTAGGATTTTCAAAATTTTGTACTCTTCGTCCAAAGTGGTGTGTTCTTGCAGGATCTTCTGGAACCAATTCAGTGTGTGTATGCACTATGCACCAAAATGTTGTACTTTTGATTAATGCCATACAATTAGAACAAATCTACCAAGATTTAATAAATATTTTGGTATGCAGTAAGGAGAGTCCAGAATGTATGTTGCGCAGGTGTGAGAATCGTCCAGAAAGTTCAACATTAAAGACCATGTTAATTTCAAAATTTCAAGAATATGACCCTATCGATGAAATTGAATAATACCAGTGGGTAACAGTAGACAGAAAAGAGCTGCTGAAGATGACTTCCACAGTCAAAGAATGCTGGTTGCTAAGAATGTTAGTTGCTAAAACTGAGAAGCTAATTCAAATCTCGCCTCAAATGGGAGCTATCGACAAACTAGTTATTGATTTGTAGAGTACTCATCAAGAGCTTTTAATTGATACCCCACAAGACGTGGTTTCAAAAATTTCGAATTTCCATCCCCCCACCCCCACTCGTACCCCCAAAACCCCCGAATCGTTGGTGTCACTGTGAACTCCATAGGGAGTACTCTAATTTATTCAAGCAAAGTTTCCCTCTATACTTCATAGGAGCCGAGATAAAAATGTTTTAAAATTTCAACCCCCTCCCCCGACCACCCCCTTGGGCCAATTTTGCTCATTAACGAACTTGTCCGAACTATTGGGCCTAGAAATAACATATTAAAATTTGGTTCAAATATCTTCAAAATTAAGGCCGCTAGCGTGTAAAGATATACGGTATAGGCCTATATATATAAATATAGGCCTATATATATATAAATATCACAATTTTTTTTTTGAACGGGCGGTGGTTTCGTACTTAGGGGAGCATGAAACGTAAAGATATGAAAGAATTTTTCGAAAATCATGACATGGTATCCATTGCAATAGGTAGACCTAATAATTGGGTTTTTGTCATGTTGAATTCTTATATCAGTATTTTTTTATATTTACAGCAATAACTCAGAAAGCAGAGAGAAAGCCAAAAAGATTTTTTGTGTCAGTAATGCAGACCACTTGGTGAATGTGTATAAAAAATATCAGCTTGCTCTGCCCTCTGCCTTTCTTGGTATATTGGATTTACATGTAACCTATTTTCAACATAAATTGGAACAAGATTTTTAACTTTAAATATTTTTCAAAAATTGTATCCGTCTGATTACTTCACTGCAATGCATTTTTTTCATACTTTAATATCTGGTGAGTAATCTAAAAAAGAAATTGTTCTTTTATCATTGTTAGTTCCTGAGATATCAGGAAACTTAGATCAATGAGTCCCCACTGCAGCCCAGTGTCGCACGCCAATTTTGGTTGAATTCTACTCATGTTTGGGCTTAAATAGCTCAAAAACTATTTCACCAACGAGACTGAAATTTTGGAAATTTTCATTTAACCAATCAGAGAAACTGTGTACCAAATTTCATCAAAATCGGTGATGGTGGGTTACATGGCCTGGATGAACTGACATGGAATGACCCTCTAACTCCCTCACTACATGCGGATTTTCTGATCCCCAGATGCAGCAATTATGCCTGTTGACGATCCCAGAGACATGAAAGGTGGACTCATCACTAAACAATATCTTCTGCAGATATCGATTTTCAACCTCTATTCTCGACAGAATGTTACTAGAGAACTCATATCGTGCAGGCAAGTCGTCGTATTCACACCAGTCACATGTATTAGCGAATAACATTTATGATTCTATTTTGACTTTTTGGCATTCTTTGAGGATTATTAAGTGAGTTAAAAAACTGGTCACTATTCCTTTTCTTGATATGATAATGTTGTCACCCTGGGTAAAATAAAGCAAAATTGTCTTCAGTTTACTTAATTTTCTTTAAATAATGCAAATGTCTTCTAAAATTCTATGGATTGTTAGATCACAGTATTATTAAAGACAGTTCACTCAATTCCAAAATCAGGGTCAAAAGAAAGAGATCATCTTCTATACCATAAAATATAAGTACTGCATTGTATTATTATTTCCCTATCTGTATTGTATTATTATTTCACTACTGGTATGAGAATTGGAATGAGAAGAAATACCATTTGCACTAAAAACTGGTGCAGGGTAAGCGGCATTTCTCTTGTGAACGAAGATGTGAAACAACGTTGGCTTACATTTGTTTTTCAATGATGAATTGTTTGGTGAAAAACACTGGTGAAGTTCCTGATTAACATAAAGAAACAATGTTAACTTATATTTGTTGATTTTGTGATCATACTTATTTAAAATCCTGCCAACGTTGGTATAAATGGTCACTGATTTTGTTTAATACGCTGAAAAAGGTTTCCATGACAACTTAGCAGCCTAGGCCGCTCAAGAACTATTTTTCGGCATGTTAACAGTCTAATAAGCAGCTGTTTTATAGAGTGTTAAAAAAAAAAAAAATTAACTGAAGGAAAATAGGTCTAAAATCTACACTTGGTTTAGATAATTTTAACAGACTGAACAAGGTGTTTTATTTTTCACCTCATTGATCCAATCATGTACGGCTGCCCCAGTTGAACCAAGATGGCACCACTACCAAGTTGATGGCAAGTGTATCCAGAATCCCAATCATAATTCTTTGTGTCTCCGTTCAGCAAAGCATTTCGACTACGACTCACTCCTTCAATGACTGAAGCACTTTTTTCAATTGTAGCAACATTTTCTTTGGGAACTAGAAATTTGAAAAAAATATTAACATTAGCAACCAACAAGTAAAAAGCATTAGAACATAATTTATCAAAGCTGCAAGATAGAATTTATAAAGACAGATCCCAGTATTACGGAACTCACATATGTATATATCTGGAAAACACTTACTACTTCACTATTAATAACATTTGTTCATTACCTATGTTTCAAGGAGCTTATTCCAGCAGTTGGAGCTTAGCTGTAGATGTACTATTTGATAATGAAGAAGAAAGTGTTTTTTAAATATTTATTTCATAATGATATTCCAATTCTGTTTCATTTCCATTACGAGTTATTTACATTATTTATTAGTAAAATAATTTTGTTTACATTACCAATAAAATAACTTTGCCAATAGTATTATTAATTTATTAGCCAGTTAATAGATTTTCAGATGATAATTCATCTTCTCCTTTTCCATATGATTTCAGGTCACAAGAGGCTTAATTCTTTTACTAATATAACAAAGAACTAATAATTGGTAGGCACCATATTGTGTTTTTGTTATTGTACAGCAATAAGTACTACATTTTGCAATACAGAACATCTTACGACAACCACCCTTAGGTGTTTAAAATACCATTATTTAGCTAAATAAATTAATGAAATGTTGCAAAATTTGACAGAATTACATACGTAAACAATCATGAGATACACTCCCTCCACCTCGTGAACTGAAACAAATGTTTGTCCGATTCAACAATTTTATTATGATATCTATGTACTTCATTTTTTCTGATATGGGATTAATTTACAAATAAGAATATATATGTAATATATAACCTTATTCCCTCAATCATATATTAAAAGACTAACCATAGACTAACCTAAGCTTAAAATATTTTACAGAGATATGGGTCCTTCTTGTTATAATTATTGTAAAAAAATTAAAACCAGTATATGTGCTAAAAATATTACGAAGTTTGCAATTTTTCATAAGCATATAAACATATGAGTCAAAGTGTAAATCAGATGATGTACAGAATTAAAAATCCATGTAAAATTCACTTCCTCTGTCCAAATAAAAGTTAAGCCTCTTAGTATAATATAATTATTATGTATGACATTCTCTTCATGTACATTCGTTCTAAAAATGAAGTGGATGTCGTTAACACATCATATCACAACCCCGAAGGATGCAAAGCCCAAATAAAATCTGATTAATGTACTCTTGTAACTTTCTTTACTTTAAGCATGGCCAATACATTTTTCTCACTTCACATTCTTAAATAGAACAAGTTCACTTATTCAGAGTGGGTGGCTTATAACTATCCTTCAGATAATTTTTCCGAAAAAATTTTAACTCTTAGTATAAATACCTCATGTGTAATATTTTAACAAAATCATGCAAGCTGTTTTCAAGAAAATTGCGAAAAACCAAATTTTCTTCATGTAAAGTCCCCTTAAAAATACATCCCCATAAGGAACGTAAGCCAAATTCCGAGGAATTGCTGTTATCTGGTCAATATCAAACATGCAGCATATGAGTTGAATAGTCTATAAAATGAGTGACCATAGAGCTACATTAAGTGGTGTGCAGTATGTGTAAGGTTGTTTGAGAAAATGAATTAATCAGACAAAATTCCAGAATTATTTTTTAAGCAATCTAAACTTCCTGGGCACTTCTATGTCCATTGCTTCTGACTTAATGATAATATTGTAGATACAGATCATACAGACATAGTAGACTGCATGGACAACAATTCATCAGTTAAAGATAGTGATATTTTATTTCCTCACATAAGTAGTAACTCTGCTTATACATGCTTGTGGTTGGGTGAGCTCAACAGAAGGTGCTGTAATCGGGCAATAGTCAATAATAAGGTAAACTATTTTTGTACGAGGGCTGGTCAATAAGTAAGGTCTCCAACACTCTAGCCCAAGCTCACAACGTCTGATGAGAGAGTTGGCGCCACTGCCATGTCCCGTTATCTCCCCTCTTTCAAACGAGCCATTGCTGCAGCCGCTGAACCTTTTAGAGTCTGAAATAGAGCTGTTTGAGATGGATCTCCCGATTTCCATTCCAGCCAAGTGCGACCTCCGCGAAGTCATATGGTTTCTTACTGCAAAAAAAGTTCTGCCAATTGAAATTCACAGACAGCTTTGCGAAGTTTATGGAGAGGGATGTATGGACATAAAAAATGTGCATAAATGGGTTCGTGAATTTAAACAGGGCCAGACAAATATTCATGATGAAGAGTGAAGTGGGAGACCAACAACAGCTGTCACAGATGAGATGGTGGCAAAAGTCGATGAATTGGTGCGACAAGATTGGCGCATCACTACTCAAGAACTTTTGTTTATTGCTTCCTGACATTTCTAAGGGTTCCATACAGATCATTTTGAGTGACAAATTGATGTTCCATAAGGTTTGTACGAGGTGGGTTCGCGGAGGCCGCACTTGGCTGGAATGGAAATCGGGAGATCCATTTCAAACTCTATCTCGGATACTAAAAGGTTCAGCGGCTGCAGCAATGGCTTGTTTGAAATCGGGGAGATAATGGGGCATGGCAGTGGTGCCAACTCTCTCATCCGACGTTGTGAGCTTGGGCTAGAGTGTTGGAGACCTTACTTATTGACCAACCCTCGTAGAAATGTTAGATTTTTTCAAATCTTTTTAGGTTATATTTTGTTGTTTTATATTTGCATTGCAATAATCTTTTTTAAAAACTAGCAGAAATCAAATATAAACTGCTTCCAGCAGCAGGTTTCTGAAATATAGACCTCACAACACAACAATATCAGTGAATGTAAATTACATGTTACAGGCAATTAATATTTTAATAATATTATTTTCTTTATATAAAGCTGAACTTACCAACAAGACCTTTCTCCAGCTGAACATTGTTGAGTGTGTACATGGCTTCGAATGATACAACATGGAATACTTTATTGACGGTATTGTTAGTTCCAACAATCCTTATGTATCTAACAACTCTAGGTTCAAAATATAAATATTGCCAGGATCGGCAGTAATAGTGAGTATGCTCAATAACACGAACCCAATCCTTTTGGTCCATAGATACTTCGATGTAATAGGAATATGACCTGAAAGAAGCAAAATTCATGTAATATACTTTTCAGCACTTGCAAAAAGAATTGAAAGCAATACAGGAAACTATACATAGTACAATGATCAACTGATCATATATAATATTCTGGCAAGAAGTAATTAGTTTATCACCACCTATGCGTATTTGTACTAAAGAAATCAAAAAAAGAAAAAAGTAAATGAAGATGGAAAAGAAAATACAGAGAGAGTCCATGTAAGATGTTTTAAAATGTCCAGAATTTACAATATGAAGTTGTCCACCAACAACTTGTGGTTTCAACATGAAGGTGCCCCAGCTCACTTCGTACATGGATAGGAAGAGGCAGTCCTGATATGGATGGATCTGTGGGAACAGTGAAGGCTTTGGTGTTGGATGGGGCAGTACTTTGCTACCATATACCCAGTTTGCTTTTTAAAATGTTCAATAATACTTCTATAACTCATAACCAGGGCCTGGATTCTGGTTACCTAAAATTGTTTGAAAAATTACCCTAAATTTAAAAAAAGACTTAATAATTATAAAAAATGACCTAAAACTGATATTTTATTTATAAAAAAATATTATTGTACACATAAAGTTATAGAGTAGTTTGTATATAATTGTAAAAACTGTAAATAACTGTAATGTTGTGAATGTTCTTTTCTCATGGAAATTTATACTGGCACTGTGGCACTGGCGAGTCAAAATTAGGAATTTCCTTTTGTGGTCTGCCGGATTATATTGTTGTTTATTGAGGATAAACAGTAGTTTGCACTCTCAAATCCAAGCAGGTGACAGACTCTGGTGCCAAGTCAATCTAATAACAATAGTAATAGGCTATAATACAAAATTTTGGCATTTCTTTGATTCTCATTTCCGACTGAGACATTGACTACACTTAATGCCGAATTTTTCCTTCTCACATTAAACAAACAACACTTCAAAGACAGCACCGCTAGCGATGAAAAAAGTTAATACACTCAATGTAAATACATGAAAATGACTAAATAAGGAAGCAAATGACATGAAAATGACCTAAATTAAAATAAATGCCCTAAAAATATAAAATTGCATAAAATGACCTAATAAAAATGTATTTCTGTAATCTAGAGGCCATGATTAGGATTTATCTACAAGTTGGCAATGTCTATGCAGCATCAATAAAAAGATGACAAGTCATTACAATCTGGGCCCTGCTCATAACATATTATTAAAATAGTAGTGAAAGGGTTAAAAATTAGTCACCCTAATTAATAAGTGCTTTCAATTCATTGTATGTAATATAAAATAACAAATAAATAAGAAGATATGTAGACTAAATTAGATGTAGGAAAATAATAAACAAAAGCCTGATTTACCTGAGATCTCTATCCCAGAGCAACATTTTAAAGTGATTTACAATAGCTTGTGTTCCCAGCTTGATGAGAATGCCATGATCTCCTGAATCATTGATAGCATGTCTCGTGTAGCCTCGCTCCATGTCATAGTTGTTGCTATCCCCATCCAACAATGCTGACCTCATCTCTCCTTGGAGTACTTGAGTGCCATGCCTTGGATGTGCTACATTCTCATCTGGCACTGCAATTTAATATAAAACATTCTTCAATACTTTTTGACAAACTATTCAATCCAATTAAGCCTGTATATTATACAATAAATGTGGATAGGAAAATCTTAAAACACATAACATCATGGCCTTGTTCCTTAGGAAACACTGGGTCCTTTTTGGTCCCATTTGAAGAAAACAGAGGGCAGAGGAGAGAAATGAAGAGGGAGAGGTAATACAAGTAAGGGAGAAAGGGGAGAGAGATAAGAAAGAAAGAGAAAATACAGAGAGACAGAGGAAGAGGTAATATAAGTGAGAGAGGAAGGAGAGACAGAGTGCCCAGTGAGACAAGCCGAAGAAATTCAAGCATAATTCAAGGATTTCAAGGCTTGAATTCAAAACAATAGCTTTATGTACTAATATTAAAAAATGTAAGAACATAGGACATAATGAGTGAATATTAAAGACTAAAATTTCTGAAAATGGTAACATTTTCGTCAAAACTATCAACTTAAAAGAAAAATATTCTCTTCTATGTGATTTTTCCGGACGGTTTACAAAATTCAAGCATAATTCAAGGATTTTTCCTGACATGGAAAATTCAAGCATAATTCCCGATTTTCAAGGCTGCTGGACACCCTGAGAGAGAGGAGTGAGAGATGAGAAAGTACAGAGAGACAGATGGAGAGAGAAGTGAAGGAGAGAGAACGCCATGCCCCACATTAGCCACCTTTTTGTATATTTAGACAACTTTCAGCTGGGTTTGGCCTTCATTTAGAGCTGATTTCTTATTCAATTCAGTTTATTTCAATTCCTTTATTTTAATGTCATGCTTAAGGGACAACCTGTCCTTTCTATTATTTTTCTTAATCTCAATAGATACAAGAAACAATTATTTACCATTATGTCCTTTACAAGGAATAAAGAATAAACCAGTTTACTTATACACAGTATTTCCAAACTTATACAAAATTTACATAAAATAAGGTTTATCTAAGGTTTTGTAAAAATAAATAAATAAAAAGTACCTTAGCAAAAATAATCACTTATCTTAAAATCCTACCCAGATCACTTTCCTCACAACAAATTAAATATTATATTATAGAGGTTTGATAGTTTACAATTTTCTAGGTGAAAATTAGAATCTATATTATATCTTCCAACATTCAGAGCGCCCAAAGCATTTTGATTGGCTCTAGAAGACAGCCAAATCAGTAGCCGACCTGCCACAAACCAGTAAATGAATTACACTTTTTAAAGCAAAAATACTGGATCATTACTTACGTATAAGGTAACAATCAAAATATTTTTTTTTGCTCCAGTTTAACTAGGGTTGCCACCTGTCCCGAATTAGGCGGGACATCCCGCATTTTAAAGACATTTTCAGCGTCCCGAATTATGCCTAAGAGGGACGCATTATATTGCGGGACGCCAAATTATTCCAAAACAAAATATGAGACAGCAATTCTTGGTGGCGTTTTTTGTGAATTTCGTCTCATGGTCAAGATATCGATGTCGTTCCATCGCTAAAATGTATCGTGTTGGCGGCATTGAAATCACCGCCCATGATGTTATTCTTTGTAATTTATTTGTATAAGTCGCGCGGGCATTCTTGGGGTATGTCAGTGATCTGTACAACCAGCGTGCGAGCCATTAACTGGTGATCCGACGGGGAATTACCGAAAACAGATCATATGATGGCACTGATTTGCCAAGTACAGTTCCTTCTGGAAATATAGCACAGCAAGACGTGTGTAGTGTTATCAGTTGTAATTTGAATCCACGTTCTCTGTGTGTTTTATGTGTCGTTCGTTGAGTAAGAACTAATTAAATATTTCTCCTGTTATTCCTAAACTTAGTGGTAAGTCATTATCTAGTCAGAGTCTGGATTACCAATGTTCATAATTTTTTCGAAACATGTCTATGAGTGTACATTGTTTTTTGAAATTTTTGAGAAAGCTTTAAGTTCCTTAGAGAAAGTATTTGACTTCACAGAAAACAATCTTTATGGCACACTGAAAAACTTGAATCTTTCAAACATCTCAAAGACTCTGTGAAGGCACATAATGTAGAATCTGATGTTAATTTGGATGAGTTAGGCCTATATGAGGAATTCTGCTTTAGTTCAGATATAATAAATGCTACTAAAGTAAAGAACACATTCCCAGTCTCAAATGCTTTGTTCTGAGCATTCCTGGTAGGAATGCCTTTGTGGAAAGAGTTTTCTCTCTCTTGAATCTAAAATGGACAGAATCCAGAAACAGGTGCTCAGCTGACCTCATAAAGAGTGAAATCATTTCTACAAATGTTACAGATACCTGCAAAGATTATTTAGTGAGGGTGAAACAGAACAAACAACTATTAGAAGCTGCCAAATCAAACAAGAAATACAGCTTCAAGTCATGAATTTGCCCAGGCTTTTTTTAAATTATTTTGCTAACCTTTTCTTTTCTAATTTTAGTGTTACTGTTACATAGCCTATTCAGTTTTGGCTTTGCAATATAATCCGTCTTTCAGTTATTAATAAATTGTTCCGTGTACAAATTTAGGTATGAAGATCGGCGATCTGCATATATTCGATAAGTGTCCCTCCTTAGCCTTACCAAAAGGTGGCAACCCTAAGTTTAACTAAGTTGCATACTGTTGAGTTATAATAAGTATTTTGACTAAAACGTTAAAATAAAAATATAAATTAAAAGGTTATATTTTACACTTGAATGTTTAATTCAATATCTCGATCCAAAGTCTTATAGGTGATTCATTCAACGAACAGTTCATAGCAATGAAACAAAAGATAAATGCTAGCGATTACGATCAACTTTGAAGCTTAAATTAATGGTAAGTCTACACTAAACCTTCATGTGAGTAGCCTCATTTTAAACACTCCTTTATGTGCCAGTATTAATGTTTTCCCTGATGGATGTTTACAACTTGAAGGTGGTTCGCCGTGCTGCATTATTATAACCTGTACCGCAGTGTTAAAGATACGGAATAACCTAAATGTTCAGTAAATCATACAAAACACCAATAAATGCCCGTGCATTCTGTGAAATCAGCATATATTTTCAAGCATTTTGTTAAGTGATTATAAACGACTGTAAAATGGTGGAATCTAATTGCCTAGCTAAATTCCAGCTTTTCTGGCTTTTGTGAAAAAGTGTGACAGTTTCGCATGGTTTACTCTAGTTGCCATTGCAAAACAGAACTTGGGCACATGTAAGAGTGAATGTTACCTTCAGATGACTGAAAAATGTAAACAGTAACTTATTTTGGTATTATAGTTCTGGGGTGTGAAGTGATAGTTGTGTTACTTAGATATTCTCATTAAAGGGCCTGTTCTTACATCAATTTTGCTATTAGAGACTTCAGACTGGAATAGGGTAACTGAACTCAGCTTGCAAAAATTTAGCAGTCAGTTCACATTGCACTTCACCTCACCCTGGTGACAGGAAAGTTTTCCCTCTGCAATCCACTCATACCCTCTAGAGTGGAGTTTGATTATTGCAATGGTTGATGTAGAAATAATAATTATTGCATCCTGTGCAAGCAGGTGGAGAAAGACTACAGAAGCACCAAAGTGAAGCCTCAAAATAGTTATTGAAGAGATCTCTCATTAGTCATTTTGCTAATCATATTTCAAAGTATGCCTACTGGAATAAACTCGCTTTTATGTATTGTATGTTTCGTCCCAAACAGAAATACCAAAATTATTTTTAATAACTGAATATAAAAATTAAATTTTCTTACTAATTCAGTAAAGGAACTATCCATATCTATTCACAAACCATTAGATGTAAAAAGTTCACCTAACATGTTATCTGTTTTGCATTGCAATACTCACAAGGAACCTTTCACTACCCTCATATCGAAACATGCCTCAATATTTTTACTGGGTCATCTAGATGCTGTAAGAGTCCACGCTCCAAAAATTAGCTGCTGGTTTCAACTGCAAGTACCCTAAATCGAACCTGGGAAATGTCGGGTCGAAGCAGTGAAGTGGGAGAAGTTGGACAACCCTTACCGCCAGTTCGAAGTTCCGGATGCACGGAGACGATCGAGCGTCCCTGTTATTGTCTAGCCGGGTCGAAAACAAAACAGAAGTGACTATTGTTGATGCAGTGATCAAAACACAAGTTCATGCGGCGGCACCATGCACAGCAAATAATTCAGTCGCCGATAAGCGATGGCGATGTTTGTTTTGGTACAGAGCTGTCAGCTATCTAAATGTTTACGAGCAACACGAGGAAGTGGTACAGTCACTATAATATAACACATAATTTTAATTGAAATAACTAAATAAGTACGGTATTGCTTACATCTACTCTTCTTCAATTTCTTCAACACCAGACATGACATCGTCTTCCGTTGGTTCAACCTGATATTCCGCAAATTCATGATCATCAGCATCATCATCATCATCATCATCATCATCACTGCTTTCCATACCATTGTCTTCTATTATAATCCTTTCAATTCTTTCCTCCACGATGCAGTCTTTCTCTCATTATTCCTGTTCAATTTCTTCAACGCGCCTACATACATTTTCCCATTCTGCTTGGCCGAGTTCTTGAAATCTTTGCCTACACAATGCTTCTACGTCATTTGTTTTAAATGTTGTATTCCTGCTTGTAACCCATCTACTCTTATACAATTCAACAGCCCTAAATAGCGTGCTTGCTCGCTCGCCCGCTTCGTGAGACATCGGGTATACTCGGCGATGTTCGTCTCGCAGTGTAAAATTTCATGACGACTACACAATTAGGAAAACCGTTTCTTTATTATATAAGGCCTAAGTGAAATGAACACATTGAACAAATATTCTAATTTTATTTTTACTTGCAATTTTCATAGCTCTGAACCACAAACATTTTTAATAATCTACCAGTGTAAATTTCTTAAAAATCCTGGAGTCAATGAATAATGGCGGGCGAAGCCGGGGGCACCAATATTGATGGTTTAACTCTTGAAATATCGCTGATAATAATAATCCAAACAAACCATTCCTTCCCTTGAAACATTATATAATTTCTGAAAATTACACTGAATTGATAAAATAAAATTCACATCATATTCATGTCAATAAGCAGTTGAGAAACAATACGTATTATGTGTCCACAGGTTCCTTTGGAACTGCATAATCGAATCTGATATAGTTTTCCCAGGGGGCGCTTTCTAATCGTAGAATGTACTCTGAAGCCGGAATTTTAGCTGTTTCATTAATATTATTAATGGCTTAGTTTACGAATGATTCGCGTGCAAGTGTTAATAAATACAATGCTTTAATAATGATTATACTCTTAATTTTTAATTTTCAAAAGAATTATCGTGGGCGAAGCCATGGGCACCTCCTAGTTCTTTAACATCTCCCCAAATTGACTCAATGGGGTTCAAGTCGGGTGGTAGGGTGGAAGCCTTAAAACCGAGTGGTTATTTTCTACCAATATTTGGTCAATTACGTAGGTTTTGTGCAGTGGCGGACGCAGAAATTTTTTTCGGGGGGGGGGGGGGATTTGAATAGGTAGAAAGAATACTAAAAAAAATTAATCAACTTACATATACAATTAGTTTATAAAACTGGCCACTTAGAGTACATTTTTTCAAATTTCGGGGGGGGGGGATGTAACCCCCCTATCCCCCCCCCTGCGTCCGCCACTGGTTTTGTGTGCTGGCTTATTCGCTAGGATTAGATAATATATTTTATTAATGTCCGAAGGTTTGAGGAACTACCTTCAAACTCAATCGTATTTCGTAGTTTCGTCATCAGTCTCCTTATTGTTGGTGCAGCCTTTTCATCTCTATAGAATTTGTATATGGTGCGACGAATTACTCATTTGTCGAAGTCATTAATGTCTGTTATCCTTTTTGGAACATTGTTTTTCCCCAGGTGTCCCGAACGACCTTCCATCCTCTTCTTGTGTTTTCCTGTCACGTAAAATTCGATAAACAGGGGTGTTAGAAACTTTGGTGCTGCAGCAACTCTTTCCTGGACTTTTTTAAAATTTGTTTAAAATACTCGAGTGTAACACATAACAAACAGTGAAAGAAACAGAACTTCAAAAAGAATTTACAAAGAATATTTTTGGACAACGGACTGTACTGTACCCTGTAAATAGCAGGAAGGAATTAGCGTCACGTGCGTGCGTGGGCAGAGGGGATTCACAGGTCTCAAGGACTCACTCTCGCCAGTCAGGGTTGTCCAGTCCCGTCTCTAGATTACCATGTTATATTCCCTATCTTCACCAAGATATTTGCAAAGCATTTTAAGGTACTTGCAGTTGAAACCAGCAGCTAATTTTTGGAGCGTGGACTTCTTACAGCATCTAGATGACCCAGTAAAAATATTGAGGCATGTTTCGATATGAGGGTAGTGAAAGGTTCCTTGTCAGATGGAACAAAATCATGAAGCTGAATTCTATTCTATTGTTATATAGTGTGTCTGTTGTCTGCATATGTGAGCATTGGCTCACATTCAGTGTGATGACAACTGGAATTTCTATAAACCAAGTGATTTTAAATGGCTGGTATATTCATCCGTGAAAAGTTCTAGAATGGAGGTGCATGCATTTATGTTTGTGATTATTATGAATATGAAACCATTGGTAATTCGAACGACTACGTTTAAAAACATTTTGAGATTTGTTGTATTCAACTCCCTGCCTTAAAACTGACTGTACTCTTTTTTTATAGGCCACCTGATAGTGAACTGAAACTATTTTACGGAAATCTTGAACAGGTTTTGTTATTAGTCGTAATTTTAAAATTGTTGCTTGTGGTGGCATAAATATTGACTTTAGGTGTAACAATCAAACAAAAAAGTTGAACAATTTTTTTCTATCATTGGGTTTCCGATATGCAAACTCTGAACCTACAAGTGGTTTTGCATGTTTTAACAATGTCATAACAAATCTTAAACCTGATGATCTTGACATTCATATCCTAGACATCACATTCTCTGATCACAGACTTCTTCAAGATGATATTTCTATCCAAGAGCTTCTTCATTCTTCAACAAATAAAAATGATTAAAGTAATTTTCATAAATGTAGATTTTTTAACAAAACTAACTTACAGATTTTTTTTACGTTTTAATAATATAGATTGGTATCCTATTTTTCTTTTGAAAAAATCCGAGGTTATGTACGACACTTTTCACAATATCATTGTGTACTGGATGGACTCATATTTCCTAAAGAAGACTGTTACGGAAAATCAGTTATATATCGCACGGTTTGCCCCTGAGATTGCCAAAATGAGAAACAATATTATGACATTGTACACCCTAACCAATAGATATGGTAATATTTATAAATCTACCTACTTAAAAGCAAGACATTATAGAATTGCACTTTCTGAAGCAAAGAAATCAGCTACTGGATCTTACATTTGGAATTCAACACATGTTAATTCTGCTGTTGATATAAGTTGATAATATTATAGGAGAAAAATTCCTCCGACATTGGGACTTGAACCCAGGACCTTTGGCTATTCGCGTCAATGCTCTAACAACTGAGCTAAGCTGGAGTTCAATTCACAGTGCCAGATGGAACCTCTCTCCTATTACTGATTGCCCTAATGGTCTACCTCACAGACAGACAAGTTATGGTATATGCAGTACTGTGAGGCACACTAAGTAGTGATTTTTGTGACCGGGCTCCTACTGTTATTGTACAGTTAACATTCAAGACAGATATATAAGCATTCTTGAACCACTGATTATTGTCTCTGTTGGACATTACATGATAATATTATAGGAGAAAAATTCCTCTGACACTGGGACTTGAACCCAGGATCTTTGGCTATTCACGCCAATGCTCTACCAACTGAGCTAAGCCGGAGTTCAATTCACAGCGCCAGATGGAACCTCTCTCCTATGACTGATTGCCCTAAAGGTCTACCTCACAGACAGAGGTTTGTTGTTTGTTGTAGTTCGATCGCCCACTGCTAGGTGCTACAACTCGATGTGTATTTGTATTTGTACAATTAAATTACATAAGAAGATATCGTTTTAAGTGCCTTAATGGACTCGTGCAATTCTATTTCATTCAAATGTGAGTCTAAAATGACATTATTGTGTAAGTTAAATCTTCCAACATCAATTCTGAAATTCAGGTGGGTACGAGGCTTCCAAGTGCTGCCACCTTTTGCCATCGACCGTCGATTGAAAAACGGACAGGTTTGATTTCACAGATCAGTTGATCCCTCTCGCTCATTGTTGATCGCTGGCGATCGATGCTACATGACTGGTACCACTGCTGTCTATAGGTTCGTTATATCGGTCGGTTGGTTGCTATTGCTCGATCGATCCAGTGTGACAGCCCCCAATGAGTGCCAGAAATTGTTTTCTTTGGGTTAGCAATTTCAGCAAAAATAGCTGGGAATTTTTTGCTCAGCTTCCCTCAGAGCTTGGCACCAAAAAGGTTTAATATGACAGCCTAACCTATACTGTTTGCAACTTTCAGCTGCTCCGAGTAAACATCAGGCTAGGTCCCCCAAGTCTTAAAAATACAGAATGGAAAAATACCGTAACACAAAATTGTTATTATAATTTAGATTATTAAACTTAAATTAATATTATTAATTTAAAAAATTATATACAGTAAAACCTCTATTCAAAGGCCACTGATGGTTCCAGAGTAAATTGGTCTTTATGAGATGTGGTCTCTTAATAAGGAGAAAGCATTTTTATGTTATTACAGAGCTTTAAAAAACAAAGATTAAGTAACACATTGTTAATTATTTTCTAGGCTACTAGCTTGGTGGGCCTGTTTCAGAATCCAGGGCTTTTAGATTAATAGACAATCTATGAAAAAACAGAGACTAATTCATGTTCCTTAGCCCTAGATAATTGTTTAATCCTAAGAGCATATTTGAAAACAACCACAGACTTTCATAAGATCATTCACTCGATCAATCTCAAAATATTCCATGGTATACCAGTTCAAATATTATATTAGATTGTTATTTCAAGTTAAATTTAATTATACTTATTCTTTTTTTTTTTGTATGAAGGAAATGCCTATGGTTGGCTGTCCGTATTTACAATAGGCTATGCCTTTCTTTTGTATTATTCACTTCCCAAATTGTTTTTAGAATGTCAAGAAATGTAATGATAACTACACAGAAAAAGAATAAAGAATACAATGTGAAGCACATCCAGCCTTGATTTATAGTTTTAAAAAAATTCCAGGGAGGTGAGAGGGGTTGAAATGTCTTTCTCAATTCCTCGTCCTTATTTCAAATATGCATGGTATCATGCATCCCTACCATCAAACTAAACGTGTATGTATTTTCCAGAACAGCATCCCAAAACATTGTTTGACCTCCTGCACCCTTTTAGCTATTCTTTTCACAATCTTAAAAATTTTAGAAATGATCTGTAGTATTGACATAAAAGTACGAGGGGGAATCAAATAGAAACTGCAATTAATTTTTATCCACTATTTTACTGCAGGAAGAATGCTTACTTGTACATTATTTTTCCACATAGTCCCCTCCCAGTTCAATGCACTTGCGCCATCTGATAGGAAGTGTTTCGATACCGCATGAGAAAAATTATTTTGGTTGACACTGTAGCCACTCGTGGACTGCCGACTGGACGGTCTTCATCAGACTCCCAATTCAGAAAACACACAATTGCCGTGTGGGAAAGGCGATGGAAAGAAACACCACGAGGACTACTAACAAAAGACTACTTTCCAAGCGTTAGGGTTAGGCTCACACAAAAACACCTATGGGTAGATTACACGACTACTCAGTTTTACTCTGGATATGGGTACTTTACAGCAAACCTCCATAGGTTCAATTTAGCAGAAGACTTCCTTTGCTACTGCGAGGATAGTGAACAAGATACAATGTATCATGCACTCTATACGTGCCCGCAATTTTGAGAATCACGTCGGGAACTTATACATATAGCCACTCAAGCTGGAGAAAGATGGCCGCCAGAATTATCATTCTGGACCACACAACAAGCAAACGAAGCATTTAAAGACTATACAACTCGCGTAATAGGTATATGCAAACAACAAGAATTCGACGATGTCTAGACAAACCAATTTCGAGACTACACAATAGAGAGACACGCACCCTAGGAGATTGCTCAGGCTCCTGGGGGCTAACCGAGCACCAAAATTAAAGACCAATTAGTCTAAAGTGCACGGGTTGCTATGGGCCTCACCCATAGCAGCCGATCCGAGTGAGGTTTTACGGGGTTTTCCTCATTCTATAGGTGAATGCCGGATCGGAGACACTACCCCCGACAGACAGAACGACAACACAGACAAAGTTACACAGTTCTATAGTGCTGAAACAAACAGCCAGCTCTAAAATACCATTTCCCCTAGCTAAGTACACATCAGAACGAAAAGAGCAATAGAACGCTACGCCAAACAGTTGTTGGGAGCGGAGTGTGGGCAAAAAAAAAAAAAAAAAAAAAAAAAAAAAAAAAAAAAAAAAAAAAAAAAAAAAAAAAAAGTAAAGTAAAGTAAAGTAAAGTATAGTAAAGTAAAGGTAAAGGTCTTCATCAGACTTGAGCTTATGCGACCAAAGTGTTCCTTTAATGGATCAAAGATGTGGAAGTCTGATGGTGCCGAAGCGAAGGGGATAGCTGAGTGCAGTTGTTTTGCTTCTACATGATAACGTCCGTCCTCATTCTGTTCGTGCAACAATGAAAACCATCAATGACATTCGCTTCAAGGGCCTCCCACATCCGCCATACTCGCAAGATTGGTTACCATCAGATTTCCACATCTTTGGTCCATTAAAGGAGCACCTTGGAGGGCAGAAGTTCAAGTCTGATGAAGACGTCCAATAGGTGGTGCACAAATGGCTACAGCGTCAACCAAAATAATTTTTCTCATGTGGTATCAAAGCACATCCTATCTGATGGTGCAAGTGCACTGAACTGGGAGGGGACTATGTGGAAAAATAACGTACAAGCAGTAAAGTGGAAAAAAATTAATTGCGGTTTTCATTTGATTCTCCCTCGTATTTCTGTTCTGCTACTGATTTTAAGCCTACTGTTGAAGTAAATACTTTACAATTGTGGTCAGTAAAGGGGAAGGGTGATCTTTTTACAAGAGGTAAGAATTAGATTTCTGTTATGGGCTTTAATGTTGGTTCCAAAGAGGACCGTAGCAAGGGTCAAGTTTTCGAGGGGACAAATCAAATTTCAAGGGGGGGGGGGGCCATCAGGTTTAGCATGTTTTTTTATATAGCCTATATCACCACCCCAAAACAAAATGAACTGAATCTTAAGTAAGGAGATAAACACTCATTTACATAAAATAATGTATTATCACAAATTACAGACACTGAAATTAAGATATTGAAAATTACAACAAATTATCTACTTTTAAAAGAAGCGTGGAAGGATTAAACACTTATATAGGCCTACCAGTGAAAATTATGAACAGGCAAGTGTAATATTTATAAAACTAACTTTCTTGACTTCGATTTTGCTAACTGTAAGTTAATACAACTTCAAAGGATTTTTTAAATATGTGTTAAAGCAGTGGTCTCAACATTATAGTCTGATTATACCATAGTTATCATCGTAGTCTACCCCAGAAAACAATATCGCAAATAAAAGCTGAGGTACTGTACATTTAAAAAGCTTTTTAAAGAAAATTTCCGAAGTACTGCTTGAATAGATTTTTATGATTTTAAATGCTAAAAATTTAGAGGGAGGCAAGCAAAAAATTGAGAGGGGGGGCAGCCCATTCCTGGCTACAGGCCTGGTTCCTAGAAAAACTGGTCATTAGAGGGAGGGGTGGTTGGTAAATAAGGGTGATACTTAATGCAGGTTTTACTGTATATAATCCACCAAATTACTTTGTATTTCTATGTTACTAATGAATGACAGAAGTCTGTACAGAAATTTCACTTTCATTAATATTTATTATTTTGCTATTGGATCAGAATTAATTTTTCTAAGACTTGC
This sequence comes from Ectobius pallidus, assembly GCA_964059195.1. Taxonomy (NCBI): domain Eukaryota; kingdom Metazoa; phylum Arthropoda; class Insecta; order Blattodea; family Ectobiidae; genus Ectobius; species Ectobius pallidus. Next base: position 119,028,200 of record CAXKWD010000007.1, on the reverse strand, counting down.
TCAATCTTCCACTGCAATCTGATTATCCCCAAGAGTCAGACGTAACGCTTATACCCGTTCAAAAATCTTGAATCTCCAAATACTGTGATGACTGCGTATACACCAAAGAAGCAGAAGATAAACTGCAGAGGAAAAAATATAAATTTAGAAAATACTGTTTCTAGAACATAAAAATTCAAATATCGGTGTTATGACCATGAAGATTAAATAACATACATAAATTTGTAGACATACACGATTTAATATTGGACACACCTTTCGCTTTAAATTTATAGTACAATTAAGAAAAAGTTACGGAAAAGCCGAGAATCTACTATACCCTAAACAGGATTCACCTTGGAAGGAGGAGTTTTGGGTGCGTAGTAACCTACGATAACAGTGAGACATTAGTGAAGCATTTACAGAATTACTAGCAGCGCCATCTGTTAGCAAAAGTTATAAGATGCAAAATTAAATATTCATATCTCCTCTAACGCTTTCATGTCTTTCTCTCTCTCTCTTCTCTCGCTTATAATTTGGGCCTATTCTTAACCTACAATATCAAACTTTATACAGAATTCTGTTCCCATACTTCGTAGTCTAACATGCCAACCACTTCAAAATGTGTTGGAGTATATAGATAAAATTCATCTATTTAAGTTTCAAGTGCTGAGAAATTTTATAAAATAAAAGAAAGTGTGTGCCTATTTGTGTGTGATGCCCTGCCAAATCTAGAGCATGCAGAATTCTGAAATTTTTAACATAGATGGATGAAGGGGGTTCAAATGAACCTCAAAGTAAGGTTTTCATTTGGATGTTATTAGCAAAAAACTGGTGGTAATTGTGCTTCATTGCCAGCATATAAATGTCTGTTGGCAAGAGAATAGAGAGGAGCAGTAGGAACGAGTGGAGCTAACTCTGCTAGAAAGCTAGAGCAGGGGGAAGAGCATAAAGTGCAGCCAATTCTTGGATTTCATCAAATTACTATTTTATTTGTTTTCCTGTGAATGGAATATTTCTAATTTTTGACAACTGTTTAAAATTAAAACTATGAGGTTCAGAGCTCCCAAGATTTGAGTATGCACTTTGACTAATGAGGTCTATCATCTACAAACTTTCAAGAAAACTGAAGATAAAGTTGGGATTTCTCATTGCACCATTCAAAATTGATAATATATTCAATAAATTGAAAGAACATTTAACCTATCTTGTTTGTTTGATATCTGGCTTTTGCATAAAATCAAGAATAAGAAAACAAAAGACAAACAGAAAGCGCATTATTTGAACAAAAGACAAATGAAAAGTTCATGTATTGATGAATGCAGCAATATTTGTTTCCCACTCAATTTGGAGACTTGGCGACACCATGGAATGTATCCGTGCCAGAACCACAAAATCTATTTGATTACACAACAGAATAAGTAAAGTGAATGGAAAGCTTTGGTATTGCAAGCTTATCCAATAAGCTTATTGGATTTGACTCAGTGGAAATTTGGGACCGATATGGATGTTTTATTGCAAGCTTAACTTCATCTCTGTTCTTTGGCAACCGAGATGTAATCCCTGCTTCTATCTGCAGAATCAGTGATCTTAAGCGTGTTTACTCCCAACCTCATCAAAATGTAGCTTTAAAAATCCACCTTGGGTAAGTAATTTCTTAGTAAAATTGTTATCACCATAATGAGTATGTAGTACAGGGATATAAGGTAGATAGGCCTGCAAAAATGTTTAAACGATACAGTGCTAGAGTTAAAAAAAAATGGATATTGAAAATTAATATAAAGAAGACAGGAATATTAGTATATAAAAAAAGATTTAGTAAAAACTAATAAAAAGGTAAGAAGTTTTTAAATAAGGATAAGATAGGCATTGTAAATAAGTATAAATTATATTATGAGTTACATTAAACAGGAAAGCAAATTGAAGCAAAGCATTGCATTAGTAATAAAAAAAGTAATGGAGTGTTAATAACACTTAACAAATATTTATTTTTGTTAATTAAAATAATATCTATAAATCAATAATGGAATAAAAAATGCTGAAGGAACAGAAAATGGGGAAAAGATGAAGGATTTTAGGAATTCCGAAAAATTGTCAAACTTGGCAGCTAGATATAAAATGGAAATGGCTAGTAAAATGGGCAGAATTTTGTTAGAAAAAAAAATCATAGAGAGCAAACACTGCATTGAGAAAGATTGTTTAAAATTCTTAGCCTAACTTGAACGAAACTGGTGGGCTAATGGAGAAGACAGTGTAATTAAGGTTGGGTTAAAATTATGGCAGAGAGTACTAGTAGGTAGGCCTGTGTTAAATACAGTGAGTCCCACGCAAGAGTTGGCCAATGATGCGGGTTTCTGCGTCACGGCGGGCACAGCTCCAACTCCCGAGTGATCGGGTGAAATATCTACGCAAATAAAGCCGCGATCGGTGTAATGGTTCAGGTTCTCACATTTACACTTGGAATTACAATGAAAATAACCACGTATCTCATCACAAGAGATGTTGGAAATGTCCTCCTCTTGCATTCACACAACACTGGCACCTTTTTAGGAAATTTTCTTTCACGCTCATATGTTCAGCTTCTGAGACAGAGTTAATTTCTCTGGTGATATTGTCTTTAAGTTCTTCTAACAGTATGTGACTATTATTTATGGGGAAACTTGAAAAATAAAGTATATAGGTCAATACCTCATACATTAGAAGAACTTAAAGACAACACCACAAGAGAAATTAACTCTATCTCGGAAGCTGAACTTATGCGTGTGAAAGAAAATTTCCTTCAAAGGTGCCAGTGTTGTAGGGATGCAAGAGGACATTTCCAACATCTCTTGTGATGAGGTACGTGGCCATTTTCATTTTAATTCCAACTGTAAATGTGAGAACCTGAACCATAACCCTGTTCGCGGCTATATTTGCATAGATATTTCACCCGATCGCTCGAGAGTTGGAGCTTTGCCCGCCGTAATGCAGAAACCCGTGTCAATGGCCAACTCTTGCATGGGACTCACTGTATATCCATTAGATTAGATTAGATTAGATTACTGAGGGGTAGTACAAGCCTTTCGGCTTCTCAACACTGCGACCTTTATAGATCTATTGTGAATACCCTACTCTAAAAGTCCCATTTTAATTTAATGCTTTTGATATAGCCTATAATTTTTCTGGGTGATGTTGAGGCAATCTGTCCTGGAGTCGGAAAAGCAAACTCTAGATGCCTTAATCTATGTTGGGCAATTGCTTCGCATTCGCAAAGTATGTGCCCTGCTGTTTCTTTTTCTTCTGAACAGAATCTACATGTATTCACCTCAGCCTTACCCATTTTATAGAGATGGTCTTTGAGAGGGCAGTGTCCAGTAAGGAGGCCATTTATTATCCTCAACTCCTGTTTGCTGAGTGTGAGTATCTTCTTTGCTCTTTTCGCTGACAGTTCAATGAACTGTTTTGAATGATTTAACTTCGGAACATGTTTCCAATAGTTACTTGTATTCCTGTGTTCCCAGGCTTTTATCTTTCCTTTGATGTAGCCGTCTGGTACTCCACAGAAAGGTTCTGGGCCAATAAAAGAGGTATTGGCTCCTTCTTTGGCTAGGCGATCGGCAATTTCATTGCCCTCTATTCCTTCATGCCCTGGCACCCACATTAATGTAACCTTGTTGTGTTTCGCCAGCTGGTTTAGTATTGATAGACAGTCTTCAACAAGCTTTGACTCAATGTTTCGAGCACTTAGAGCTTTTAACGCCGCTTGACTGTCCGATAGGATATAAATCCTGGCACCACGAATGCCTTTACTGACATTTACATGAGCACATATTTCAATGGCATGTACCTCTGCTTGGAATATGGTGGGTTCTTGGCCAAGAGCTTTCGCTAGGGCAAAATTAGGCCCATATACTCCTATGCCAGTTTTCCCATCCATTTTAGAGCCATCCGTAAACCATACAAGGGACTCATTTCCAAAGCTAGGTCCTTGCTCATTCCAAGTTTCACGTTCAGTAATAGTAACTATAAAGGAATGATCCAGGTTGGGTTTGGGTGTCATCCGGTCCCACAGCGTGATGAGATTCTCCTCCTTAATTTCACGGAGAATTTTCAGGTGACCAGTCAGATCACCCGATTTGAAACTCATATTTCTTTGCAGTCTAAGGGCACACGATAAGGCAACCTTCTTTACCTCAATGTGCAGAGGTGTCAAGCCTATTAGGGCCTCCATAGCTGCAGTAGGACAGTCCATTACATTATATGCAAGATAATAAGAAAAACTACTGTAATTAAAAAAAATACAAGAGTTGTAAAATGAGCTAAGGAATGGTAAGTCACTGAAGAACTACAGAGAAATGAAATTAGTTTGGGGATCAGAAATATACTTACTAAATAGAGGACAAAGAAGAACGTAAGGGTTAACTTGGTGGAGGGTGGGTGTTTGCAAGCTGAAAAACAGAAGAGGTAGCCTATATTAGTAAGGATTAGCCCACTATGAAATAAAAAAAGAGGATGCCTTGCACATTGTATTAAAATTTACAGAAAAAAATTGGAGAGAAGCCTTAGTAAAATTAGTAGACAAGAATATATTAAAACTTAATAAACTAAAAGCATATAAGAAAATTTGTCGTTTAATAAATGCATCGTTTGTAAAGAAGATATATAAATTTTTATTTATATTTATATACAGGGGGTAATAGCCACAAAATGGGCAATTGGTTGGTCCATAATATTATTTTGTCTATGCTATTTGCAAATTCCCAATGCTATCCATCAATAGGCAAAAATAAATAATGAATTTGTTTTTGTTAGATAAATTCTGGTTGAGGCCATGGTTATTTATTTTCAATATTGTATAAAATTTATATTTACGTAAATAATTATATTTGCAAATGTCCCTCTGAAAAACAAAGATATAACAGAAATACAAACATAGTTGACTGACTAGCTAGTATTCCAGTTGGCAGAATAAATAATACCATAACAGGAATTTGATTGTTACCTGCATTTCACATTCTGACCCTTGGGGTATCCTTAAAGCGGAAAAATTCTGATAAGTGATGTAAATAGAGTTACAAGAAAAAACATAAGTTTTAAAGGCAGTGTTTCCAGTTACTTAACTCCTTGCTACAGTTCTACTTAACATAATATTTTCTTAACTTCTACCTTCAACTACCTTAAAAAAGTGTGCAATATCTCTAAACAAAATGTCTGATAGGCTTATTCTTGGGTCATGCTGCAAGTCAAAGTTTTAAAGCAATTACTTAAAATCCAGCCTGAGACTCTGTTTTAAAATCTTAGTGAGCATTCACACCGAAGTAGCATAGCATGCAAATCGCACTACCTGGATGCATGCTCTACATCGAGTTGCATGGTTCACAGTTTTGCATTCATACCGAAGTAGCAAATGCGATCTGCAGTTTAACGTACATTAAATATTTTCACTTGGACACTTGAGAAACCCATTTAAAGGGGAATGGGTAATTTAACTACAGAGGATATAGATTCAGCAATTTTAATCCAGGCTTTTTTCCTACTAGTTTCGATTGCCATATCGTATAGTCTACGCATGTACAAATTGTATGTTAAATAGCTCTCTTTCTGGCAGTTTTCTTTGCCATAATCTACCGCTACACAAGCGAATATGTGTTGAATTTTCTTAACAATTAGAAAACAGCTGAAAAGGCAACTGTATGAATGCGTCATCCCGAGTAGCGTCGCATGAAATAAGTTCAGATCTATCTGAAGAAATGAATGTCGCACTCTGCGAGCTGCATCCAAAAATGGCATGCTACTTCAATGTGAATGCTCCCTTACTGAATATTGCAACATGCAAAGTACTGTCTGACTGTGAGCTGAAGGCCGAGCTAGTGGCATAGTGGGGGAAAGACATAGACAGTAAATGCAAGCGCATGGTAAGGTAGTGGGGTAACGCTAACTCGGCCTTCAGCTCGCCGCCAGACAGTAACTGTTATTGAATCTCTATTTATTGCAGCCTTATTTTGAACTACAGCATGTTAGGGCTATAGTTAAATACAAATAAAAGCATATTTAATATTATAAACAAGTACAATGAGCGAACACTAAGAGTCAACAACATTGAGTCATAAACTACAAACTGGACAAAAAACAAAAACATATTACTAGAAACCAAAAAGGAAAAGAAAACCTAGTGCTGTAATCTATGAATTGCAACTATTTTACAATAACTTATAAATATTTTGAATGTACTTTTGAAATTCGTGAGAGCAACATTTGTTGTTAAATATACAATGTAATGGCTTTACATAGCTTTTGGTACAGGAGTCTAGATGGAAGACAAATGCCATTCGTGCTGTTTCATAAATAGGACACTCAAAAAGTACGTAGTAAATTGTTTCCTTTCCTTCTCCACATCCGCACTGGCTATCACTAACGTTAATTTTTAATTTACCATGCCCTGACATAACCTGTGTAAGAAAAAAGTTGGGTTTAACATATTTGCAATTTAATCTATCAATAACTGAAGGGAAGAATAACTGCTTAGTTAGTAATCCTTATGTGCTTGTTTTCCATTGATTGTCCCAGTCATGTAACTCCTTTATTCCCGTTTGCAGTAGCAGATTGGCGTTTTGTTGAATGTTGGTTCAGAGGGCAAAGAACAAGCCAACTTGGCAAGCTGGTCTGCTCTCTCGTTTCCCATTGTGCCCACGTGTGCTCGAACCCAACTTTTAGTTAGGCAAAACTTAGTTTGAGAGAAACATCAAATTAATGTGTAATATTTTCATATTGTAGCTAACAACTACTCTGCCACCGGGCACAAAACCACGTTACTGCAGTGTGAATAAATATTACAATGCATAAACAAATAATCTCAAGTGGAAAAAAATAAGGACCACTTACTCAAACATCCTCTATAGTTGAGCTCTGAATCTCTGGCCTGAGTTCTGGCTTGAATTGCATCTAAAATTGTATCAGGGCTGACCAAACCAGCAGGTCTTACCACTCCAAGCAATTCGGACAAACTCATAAGAGGAAGACGCACCACACTCAAGATGTCATCTGAATCTTCTTCTGGATTAGCATGTACCCATTCACAAACAGCACGGAAGATTTCTACCTCAGGTGCATAGAAAGAGTCTCGCAGGATTAATTCCTTAATGGCACTCTGCAAAAATAAATAGGCTACATAAGTCACTATGAGCAAATGATGATGCTCTTGGCACCAGCTACTAAGTGATCAACTTTTGATTTGGCTGGTAGACCACTGAGCTTGAAGCCACATTGTGTAAATGGTAAGGGAAAGCTCGTAGTTCATTTTAACTCTTCTGATAGACAAACTTCTATTGTGTTTAACCCTTCGTGGGCGGCGATGTTTTATGGCTGTGGGTGGAAGGATCTTTAAAAGAAAACATATGTTAATGAAAAACTTACTGAAAGTAACTTAAATCATGTATCCATGCATGAAAACAACATATACCTTGGATTTTCGCCGAATTTTGCCCCTAATTTGCTCCAGAAATGATTTTTGTTAATTCACGTGAAAAAGTTAATGTGGAAACGGCACAGGTCTCAGAGCGCATTATAAGTTTACATAGGCCTATAGCAGGCTATGATTTTCAATTTTATCAGTATCTTGATCAAAAACAGAAGGCTGAACTGGCCCTTACTGGATACTGTATATTGTAATCATAGATGATGGGCCTGCATCAAAATTGCATTTACTGTAACGTGGTATCAGTTTTCAATGCCGATGTTATACTATTCTACCACCAAAGAACTGAATCTGGAGTTTCTGCCAAGAGGACAAGGAACAAACACAGAGGCCTATTGTGCAACTTTTCAACGACTATGACCAGTTATCAAAAACAAGACACGTGAAAAGTTTTCTGAAAAGGTGTTTTTGTTTCACGACAATGCTCGGCCTCATTTGGTTGCTCAAACACAGACACAACTTCAACTTTATAAGTGGGAAATTTTAGGACGGCCTCCTTACCCTTACCTCCCTGACCTGGCACCCAGCAATTTTCACTTGTTTCCGAAACTGGAGTTTTTGAGTGGAAAAGAGTTCCTAACCGATGAAGACCTCAAAGTGTCAGTGGCATCCTTGCTCAGGTCGAAGAGTTTAACATCAGCATTGAAAAACTAGCACCATGTTACAATAAATGCCTTGACAGCAATAGTGATTACGTTGTAAATAAAGTTTTGTGTTGTTATCTTTCGTTAATATTTAGTTATGCCAAATTGTTCTTTACTTTCTGGACGACCCTCGTATAATCAGTTTGTAATGTTGAAATAAAAATAACTATTAGCAATGATGAGATATCTAAATAACTTACCGCAGACAACTGCAAGAAAGATTCGTGCTGGATGATCTCCAGTGCATGTCTATCCATAAACGAACAGCATACACGAGTAAGGAACTGAAGTTGATACAGTCGAGCAGCATCAAAAATAATGCAAACATTCCGAATTTGCAGGATTTCCCTTAAATAGTCAGAAATAGATGCTTCTAGATCTACAAATCCGTACTGGTGAGCAAGACCTAGAATATCCAGTATTATGTCTTCCTGCAAAAGAAAAACACTTTTGTAGAATTTCAGTCTTTATACATTTGTCCACCAGTATTAATTTTAGAAACCAAAACTTGTTTTATGTTATTTAAGTTTGATGCCGAAAAACCAAATCTCGTTCAATACAAATAGAATGCACTTACAAACAAGCTACCTGAATGCTGTCTGTTGTTTAAAGCACAAATAATAATAAATCCTTAAATTAAAACATACAGATAAAATATCAAATATTTCATAATATAGTATAGGAAGACCCAATGAACTAGAATCAGCTGTGCAGTGTTTTTCAGGTTTGCAATGGCAGTGCATGTTTCCATCTGCAGCTTTCATAGAGTGGTGCTGATTCAACCATATAACAATTTCCTGAACTATGTTTAAAGGTTTTACTTATCAACATTATGAAAGAAGGTGCTGAAACTTGGCCAACATCGTTTTCCATATATTTATGACACCTCTTTAAGAAACTAACCATATTTCGCAATAGTTCATGTTACAAAATGCTGGCAATTTGCTCACAGATATTTTGTTTCAATTCTTCTAGGGTGTGTGGGCTAGTCTTGTACATTTCATGTTTTAATTTATCCCAGAGATAAAAGTTGCAGGGGGTTAGGTAGTGGGAATAAGGGGGTCACAAATCTCTACTAATAATTCTGTCCTCCTCAAACACACTTTCAATTATCATCAAAACACTGGTTGTATGGGCTGTGGCAGAGACTTGGAAAAAAGGCAAAGACATGCTCCCTACCTGTTAATTTTCTAAAAGATGGGCCAAAATTGTATTTCTGTACCTGGGGACATCAACTGTTGCCTTGTAAAAAATATGCCCTATAATTCATTCTCCGCTCATTATTTCGTCATGGAAAGGTACTTCATGAACAACATTAGGTTTGTCAGAGCTCCAATAACGATTATTTTGTGTACACATATCCATGAAGGTGGAATCAGGCCTCGTCTGAACATCAGCAGCTGTGGGAAAAACATGTCCACACACCCAGTGAAAAAAAAAAAACCATGTAGCTGGTTCCTAGTTCATTTAGAAGAGTGTAACCAATTTGAAATAAAAAGTTTGGACCTAGTTGTATATTCCTGCATCTAAATGATATCCATTTATGTGACTGTTCACCAGCATTGGTTATTAACACTGTTTTTCAAGGTTCCATGGATATGCCTATTTTGTTACTCACCGTATCTAATCTTTTTACATTTGTTATTATCATTAATTGTATTAAATTAAATCTAAAATGATTATCATGATATTATAAAGAATGAATAAAAGCGCTTCACATGAAAATTTCATCTTCATCCTTAACTTAAAATAGCACTTTTCAACAACAAAAAATTAAATGCCAGAACTTAAAACAATGAAATCTTTATGTTTTGTGTGTGTTGAATTAAAAAATGCATTCTTTTTCCATATCACACAAGATTTTTAAATAATGAAAGTTACTGGTCTATTAACTCAAATGCAACCACAATGCACAAAATTTTGTTGCTTTTTGTGTGACTAGGAATCTGGATGCAGAGTTAACCATTACAGAGTTAAGGAGTGGCTTTTGAGACTAAGGTTAGTACCAGGCGGGGAAAGAAAGAAAAGAAAGAAGAAGAAAAAAAATTAAGTTTTATTCACCTGTAGATTCTCAGACAATTTTGCTACTACCACTCCATATAAACGTTAAAACGAAGAATTTCCTTAAACCTATAGACAAAAATGGGAATGTTTTTCAGTATTTAAGAGACAAAATTCTCAGACTGAGTGAAGGGAAAAAGGAGGCTATTTTCGTTGGTCTTGAAATCAGCATAATCTATGAGGCCGAGGAAAAACTCATTGAAACAGAAACTGTAGTGTGTTCTCAAAATTCCTGGGAAATTATAGAGCAGAAAACTACATGTTAGTTATGATGCATCAAAGAAGTGAAAACTTTGTTAAGGGTAAATGAAGTATTGGGCTGCAATAAGTCCCTAAAAATTGATTTCCCGCACTCCCACCTTAACTTCTTTCTAGCAAACCTAGGAAAGGTCAGCGACAAGCACAGAGAATGGTTTCATTAGCAAATATCCCAAATAGAAAGGCAATATGCAGGAAAATGGTCATACTACTTGCTGACTACTGTTGATTTCTTCTCTCTGAGTGTTCTGGGCACAACTACAAAAGGAAGTGTTCCAGGAAAAAATTTTAAATTATGTACAAATATCAACAATTTATTTCAGTTTTTTAAACTCTTTGACACTGACTTGCAATAATGTTTTGGCTCTGGAAGGAAAACTATGATATATATATATTTCAAACTGAATATACTTGCCATTGAAAACAACATGCGACTGAGGATTTTTTACTTTTGTTGTTCTGTGTATTCAGACAGAAGCAAAATACAGCACCATCAATAACAATGGAGCTAAAAATTACCTAATATATTCTAGTATCGTACCTTCTGATTGGCCAATGACATATGTCCAGTGTAAATGTATTTTAATAATCCTTTGAAAGCCCCAAGAGAAGTTCCTTTGAGTTCAATTTCCTGTTGTTGAGATTCTCTCATCCCGCCAAACAGCAAAGCTCTGTAATGATCATCGATAAAATATGAAACATTAAAACACACTTCTATATCAATAATCTAATCAGTGCTTTAGAAATAGCAAAGAGCACAAACAAAATGACACTGTTCTAATGTAGATTTTTAACATCCTGGACTTTTGTTCTACTGTTTAAATCATAACTGGAAAAACAATGGCAATTTCTGCATATTTCCATACCGTAGTACCGGTATTAACTAGGGCAAGACTGTAATACAACAGTAGCAGAGAACACTGTGAGACAGATTTCTATCTATTAGCCAAGGTAAAATCCAATATCAGCTCCCTCGTATTTTAAGAACGAGATTCTCTTCATAAAACAGGAAAAAAACAAATGGATTTCAACACATATCAATCTTGGATGGATCATGAGCAATCTAGTCCAAACCCATCTGCCCTGAATGGTACACTTTCTTTTATAGTAGGAAGTGGCAGAAAATAATATTTCTGCCTTATTGATTATACAGAAGAGAGAAGAAACACATGACTGGAAGTTGCCAGTGTGACATCGCATAGCGAGAACCTGAGACCAACGTAAAATGCATGAGATTAAATGTGGCACATGATGAGACTGCAACATTTTATATAATGCTACTAAACTAACAACACTGTTCCTAACCTAACTACCACTAATCTAGCTCTACAGTTCACTAACACTAGGCGAAAGATAGATATATATGCTGCGTGCCGGCAAAGCTCCACCCGCTCGTTTCCCCTGCTGACCCTCGCTTCCGAGCCAATGCGCACGCCACTGCTTGCTTCCCCTACATCTCCTATCGTGACTTTCTACTTGCTCAGTTATGAAAATTACAATTGTACCGTAGTAAAATTACTTTATTAATTTAGTAGGGCATTCTGAATTCTCCCGAAATTCTAGTTCAGTGGCAGTTAGGTTATGAACAGTGATATTAATTTAGGAGGGCATTCTGAATTTGGTATTAGACTTGAATAGCCCGCTGGTTCCTTCCCCTCACTTCCAAGCATGTGCACTCACCTATTGTACCATAGCTTCTTTGACAGTTTTAACAATGTTTTATGAAAGGTGTGGAAGGGTAAAAAGCTTGGTAAAATCCCATCTACGGGGACCATTTTTTAGAACCGAGATTCTCTTCATAAAACACTTATATCACACGAATTTTGTTATAGATAGATGTGTGGAGAGGAGATGTTGTCTTGGCGAATGATTTGCTCCAACCCACCCGCCCTAATTGATACACTTTCTTTTATATCACGATCTAGCGAAAACTCCCTTCTTCTCCGCCATTTTTCTGACCTCGTATGTCTGATTGGACGTTGAAGGTGTGACGTCATCGCTAAACAAGATATGATTGTGGATGAACAGTGCGACAAACCTACAAAGGTACAAGCCACTAGCTGCTTGTAAGAAATGGTGGTTGTGCTATTCAGTATATTGCTCCTTAACTAACATAAACGTTCCTAACCTAACAGTTGGTAACCATGTATTGCTCATAAACAAAAAACATCACACAGTCCGTGGAAATGTGAATATCGCGTGAATTGGTCCCCGTAATTGTGATTATGCCAAAAGCTTATGCATTTAGTTAAATAATGATAGGTAAATTCTAGGTCAGTGACAGGTTTTATGTCTCACATTGAATCTCTTCTGCGATAAAACCCTAAACCCTTAACGGGACCCGCATCGGAAGTCGGGTCCCGTTAGAGAGTTCATGGGAGGAGCCTAGCGCGCAGCATAAAACTATTTTTTTCCATATAATTATTCCTAATCTAACTGCTAATTATCTAGAAAGTATCTGCCACTACGAAAGTGCAATCTGATATGCTCATATTAAACTAACAGAACTTTTCCTAACCCAGTCTACCACTAATTAAGCTCTACATGCCACTAACACTAATATCACTGTCCCTTACCTAACATAACCTGTTACTAAGCTAATATCACTATTCTTAACCCAACTGCAACTTGTGCGTCTGTTGCATATTGCAGTGAGCATTGTACTGCTGCAACGAGTACAGTTGGCCAACCTGGTTTGCTTGAAAACAAAGTCATTGTGCTGGCCGTGAGAAGCAGTCATATTGCAACGATAGGGGAGTTATGAGACTTTGCCAATATAAGTAAAATCATGAGAAAGTTGACACCTAAACTGGTGATGTGAAATGATGCATACTCACATAATTTGTGTGCTGGTCACTGGTGTGGATGAGGAGTGGTGGGTTGGGTCACATGACATAAACCAGTGGTGATACCACTGACCTCAGGACGATGACCCTTGCACCAAAACGTTTATTTCTCATATAGGCCTATTATAATGCTCTCTAAACTTAAATACCGTAGTCCGACTGCCTAACAATAGAACATCGGCCAGCTCAATGAGATTCATGTTTTGACAGTAGTTCTCAGTGCCACTTTAGGTTAATTTTGTGTTTACTTCTTTACGATTTTACTTATATTTAGAATCTTCGTACAAATATTGGGTGCTTATAAATGGAATCTATAGGTTCAAAAGAATAACATCAAATCTGACCATTTTCCGTGCTTTTAAAATGAAAATATCTTGAACGGTAGTGCTATAGGCTACTATCCCCACGGAATCAGATCGATCTGAATCCAGCATGTAGCCTACTTCCATGTAGGCCCTATCTAGTTTAAGCTTCTAGGTAACAGTAATTAAACAAATTTAACAAAAAGTACCGTATTTTACATATTGAATGAAATGCGTAGATTAGCCTACCTTTTCTTTAGTGAACACTGATAAACAGGCCTAGGGAAAAAACAAATTTAAGTCGCACCTTGGGATGAATGTTCCCGCCTGCCGCACCCTCGCAATGCACTTTTTTATACCACAATCTTGCGAATTCTTCTGTCCTCATGTTACAAAGAAATTCGTGATTGGACATTGGTGGTGTATGTCATACCGCTAAACAAAAGGTGACAGGCTGACAAATCTCTGGGAGATGTAACATGCCACGTTTTTGAAACCTACAGTGTATTGTACATTATTCGAAAATGCAAGGGCGCTTCGCTATGGCTGCCACCTCCGCTTCGCGCACTTAACTATGTGGTTAGTGTTATGCATTATTTAGACTGTATGCAGAAGTGATTGTGGTACAGTCGGGAGTGCCGAGTGAGCTAGCGGGTTGTCATTTTGGTTCAAGGGTTGGTAGCTGGTATTTGGTACGGTCGGGAGTTCCGAGGTGGTCGCCATAGCAACGCAGTGAGATGAGCATTGCCAGGGGCGACTTACATCCTTGGCACATAGCTACTTCAGCATCAACAAAGAGTACCCCGCCCCCCAGGCCCCTATTGTTGGCAAGCCATATATTGTAACAAACATATACAGAAATAGGTTATACTTATTGTTAAAATTATAAATAATAGCATACAGATTTACCTGAAGTAGTCACTGCGAGCCGCTAATATGACTTTGTGGCCATGGAAACGTTGCCCATCCACAGTAAGTATAACATCGCTGTATTCATCATTTAGAAACAAGGCTCCAATATGCTCTGACAAATAATTGATATGTTCAATTTCACCTGTAGGAGCATTCGGTCCAAGGTGATGATGGCTGCTCATTCTGTCATAGACAGATTGTGTCAAATTACAGGTACACAATTCACCGTCAGTTCTGGAAGGCAAAAGAGGGCACACAAAATTAGTAACAACATATATTTTGATCCCTTAAATTAGAATTCCTTTCATTTAGCAGTTGCTAGACTTAACCAAATGTCAAGCAATATACTTACAGAAAAAAAGAGAAACCGAATCAGAAAACCAGCAATCGGCCGTCAATGCTGTGACAGATAATATCGCAAACACAAAGTATCATTCGACATATTTATAAATGGCAAATTGATCAAAGATAGAAGTACAAAATGGCGTTAACTTTTTTCCCCAGTGTAAAGAGCAAAGAGCATAATATGCATTTAGTGTCGAGAGTCTATTCGAGGACGCTGGCTAAATATCGATTTTGAGCTAATAGTTCTACAACTTCCCGTGAGATGGCATACAATGCACAATTGGAAAGCGGGCACTCAATATCCTTGAATGTGAAGATACTTTTTTTTTTTGTTTCCTACAAAATAAGAAGTCCAATTTACAATCTCTTAGGGCAATGATATAAATTATTAACTTACTCTACATTACACGACTTTACAGACTTTACATATTCTCTTCATTACCGAATAGCAAGTAACACAATAATTCTATTTTTTCTTATCATGCAGCGGTAGGTTATTATGCACCTTTTAAAAAATTCTGCACATTTTGGAAAAGAGTTTTAGCTTAAGGGTACCTAATTATTTCCTTCAGAACTACATCGAAGCTGAGATGGGTTTTTGAAATGCATTTCCTTTTATCCTCAAAACACTACGAGCGCTATAGGCCTTTAGCAACCCTCCTTTACTTGGTTAGCGGCTGTCTGTACATCGCTAATCGAAATGTACGGTCACGGATTTTGCTCATGGGTTCTTAAATAGTTTCCACGGCTCCTTTCGTTGAATCTTCTCTCCTGCCAAACGCAAATTGAATCGAGCTGTGGCGGCAAAGGGCTTTTGAGAAGAGATAGGACACATACATTTCAACCCATGAGCTAGATAGCTTCCTTGCTACATACAGCCAGGATCGTCCTTATACTTAGAAGGAGAAAATGGAACGCCCAAGAAGATTTCCTATACCCTTTCACCCCATCCTCCTCCTCCTCCTCCTCCTCCTCCTCCTCCTTCTTGCATGTATTTCGCATTACTGCCAGAGTAACAGGTTTGAAAGATCCGCATGAAGATTATTAAGCCCAGAAGAAGGGGGATATATAATAAAAATAGACTGAAACGAGGGAGGGCTGGTTGGAATTGAAAGGAGACCTAAAGCAAAGATTCACAATCTGCTTCTCATATTTTATACTGCAGTAGATAAAAATGGATACAAGAATGCTTAAATGAAATAAGGCTTTGTTTCAAGACAATATTAGTAGATTCATTCGTCTTCGCAGCTGCAGATAAATGCCCTGTCATCAAGAAATGTCAAAATCGAATTCTTAACTTGTGTGAATTAGAAGAAGAAGAAATCATTTATTATAAAAATGAAGCTGCTTGAATACACAAGTTGCCCTAAGACACAGCTTACCATTCAAGCCATGAAGGCCAATGGATAACAATTCAAACACAATTTTTGTTTTTGCTTTGAGTTAAATTGACAAGTAGAGATAAGCAGAGATTCAATGCATGTTCCCATAAATATGATGATGTATTATTCCAACAGAGTCGGATATTAGGCTATTATATTTTCAATTCGGCGGATTTTTCAACTTTATCAAAAAAATAAGTTCTCTTGTTATAACCTCATTTCCAATATTACTTTTTAGTTAAATTGTATCTAAATTAATATAAATATACTTTGCGGACGGTTATCCAAAAGGCTAAATAGAAAATCACATGAATTTACTGAAAATGAAACATATAACTTAATAACTGCAAATAAAAATAATGAAATATGATAAATCATTATTTTTTCATGTTCGTATAAACTTCTATAACATAGTGACTAATGACAAATTAATGAAAGAACATGTAAGTCTAACTACTGGAAAACACTAGTGTACAACAAAACGTTCTCTTTTCATTAGGCAAAAAAATTTCTGCAAATAAGAACAATATCTTATGCTCCTTAAAATGCATAATTATAATTTAAGGTAAATCTGACAGAAGGGCCTGTAAATCTAGTATTGCCTTCCTTTTAGGTTTTCTTTGGTTTTGGAAAATGCATGTTAGAGGTTTTTAAATTGGGTAATAAGTTTAAACTTCTATAAACCAAAACCTACCGTATTCCATATCCGGATTAATCCCTATTTGGAGCTTATGTACCTCGTCCCGAGGAAAACACTTTGGGTCGCCTAAATGTCCCTAAATCATCCTGTCACATGCAGGATATCATGATGAGGTTGCTATTGTAAACATTGTAATTACAGATGATTTAGAAGCAGCGTGGAATGTGAAGTCTACCGGCAGTCTGCATGAGGGGGTATAGCACACCTGCCTTCTAGTTCGGTGACCTGGGTTCGATTTCAGGTCGGGTGAGGGATTTTCAGAAATGAGATATCCCTGAATGGGTTGTTCTCCTAGGAGGAGACCCTGCATCGACTTGTTCCGTTCACCAGAGTGTCCCTCTATTTCCTTCTAGTGTCGACTCAGATTTCTCACTTCCCGTACAGGAATTGGCGTGTAAGTCCTTCGAAATGGGAGGTTAAACGCAGAAAAAAAAAGTGAACTGTGTAAGCCTACACGCAAAAGTAGAGCACAGGTGTCTGCTTGTGTCAAGATTATAAAGTACCGGTATGTGATTATTATTAACTCTACTTGGCAGTTGTTACTGAAGTATTTTGTTTACCTGACTCAGTTACTGATTCTGTTTGCTTGAGTATTCCCCTTTCATGTTCCTGCTTCAACGTTCTGACATCAGTATGGGATAATAAGCCTGATTCAATTATATCAGTATTGGGCAAAAGAGAAAAGCAACGTGTCTGTGTTATAACGCTTATTATTTAACATTTCCTTTGGAGAAATGCATGGCTTGTGAGTTTCTAATTTTCTTCTTGAAAAAGTATGTTCCAGTGAAAAGTAGCCTATGTAATTCTAATGTGGTCAACTGAGTCTTTCACCGCTCGAAACAAATATGCTTAAGTCTGAAGATTTTCCTACTTAAATTCTGAATATTATTTCAACTACAGTACTATTAGCGTTAGATATAACGGCCAATACTATTGGCGTTAAATTTTCTATAAATACTTAAGTACCCATGAGTAAACTTTTTAAAATGATTTAATAAATTAGACTGAAGGCAACGGGATTTAATACGACCCGGTTATTTCTTGAGAAAATATGATTGGTTTATAGCCTAACCCTATCCTGGTGGTAACTTAAATGCAATGCAGTTAAGACTGCATGCTTTCTATATTTTACCTTATAGACTACAAAATAGCCTAACGTTATACCCAATAGAAAACATGTAACTATTTATTAAATTACTTGAAACCTTTTTGTTTGAAGGGCCACCAGTGTAATTTTGGCGCCTAACGAATTTAAATAAATGCCAGTAGTTTCCGACATGTGTAAAGAATAAATTTTAATAATATTATATTATTACCTTCATCTTCAAAATAAAATTAACAGAAAAAGCCCATATTTTATAATTAACAATTTTTATGTTATTAGGCCCACAACCAAGGCGTGATAATTATATGCAATTCCGTCTTCCATTTAAATAATCACAATCATTTCTAACGAAAAGCAATACATACCTCATAAAATATTTCCACAAGGTCTGTAAGGGAAAAATGCGTAACTCAAAATAAAAGAGATCAATGCAATGTGTAAAATTTTGATAGATCTTCATAAACTTAATATTTTAACTATTTCAGAAACAAGTGAACAATAATTGCAGTACTACCAACTTGAATTTCCTTCATAGGTCCTGAGCCCGAGCCTTAGGTACGGAGGAGAACTTGCTCCGTGTCCTAGGTATGCCCTGGAGCTTAACTCATTGCATTGTAAATTCAAGTAATGTCTCCTATTTTGCCTTATTTTTAGCACATTGTGGAAATTTCTCCTAAGAATACTGACCCTGCTAATTATGATAGCGTTAAGCCTAATAAAGTTAAATTATCACATTATTAAAGAAACGTGGACAGGAATTACCATTTCTGCTGGAAAACTACCGGGAATGGTTTTTGGCAAGCATTTCCATATTTACAACTAGGTTATTATGTTACGATAAAATTAACAGTAATCCAACTTCTGTTATCCTAAACACAAATAAAGCAAGCCACCAAGGTGTTTTGTCGTAAGCAGCTAATCCACTACGGCTAAATACATTTGACAACACCAAACATGAGGGGGATAACATTTTTTGTTCAATTTTTTGTGTGTAGGGAATATTTTTTTTTATGTCGAAACCCTTTAGTGTTAGAATATAAAAAGAGTTACCACCCCGCTGAGATGAACATAGCTGCGGAGTCGAGGAGGAGGGCTACCAAATTTACTTCACATCTCTGTGCGGTCAACTCTCCTCCCGATTTTCGAGCGTCTTTCATTTTCAAATTGAAAAGCCATTATTCCATTGTATTCAGGAAATAGTGGGAATGATGTGTGTATGAAAAGAAGTGGATGAACGAGGAAAATTCAACGAAGTGACAGCAACTCTTTTCTGAAAGGTACAATCCATGCTCAATTCAAGAGGTAAACGATTTTAAAAATCAAATCTGACAGAGGAATTTCCTCTTTTTAATGTCTGTCGATTTAGATTCGTGACTGAGTAGATGTAAAAGCACCATGCCTATGGCGTAACGGTTAGAACTGATGTTAGAGACTTCTAGCAAAGAAACGCTTGTAGTTCTGAATTGAAAAAAAGTTTAATTTTAATTAATTCATTAAATAATAATAATATCAATAACAATAATAGTAATAATTATAGCTATAACAGTAATAATAACAGTATACCTAATATAATAATAGTAATAGTAGTAGTCTAGTAATAATAATAATAATAACAATAACGATAATAATGTTTTACTTTAACTTAGAATTAAGACCGTAATGCCAAATCTTTCACTCAACCAGGACAAAGAAATTGAAATACATTCTATAACGTACAAATTTATTATAATTAAATTATGTAATAAGGTAATAAAAATGATAGTAGTAATAGTAATAATAGTTTTTTCTTTAACTTCAAATTAAGACCGTAATCTTCAACTTAGAATTAAGACCGTAACCTTACACGCAACCAGGACAAAGAAAATGAAATACATTCTAAGTCATAAGTAAAAAATTGATTATAAATTAAATTATCTTATAAGGTATTATTACACAAAAATAAAAAAGTATAAAGATACAATAATAATTATTTACAGAAATAAACACCTTAGTAATAATTAATAACTATGTCTTCTTACAATTTTCATTAAAAATACAAGAAAATGTACATTAAAAACGGAAGAAATAGGCCTATAGACCTACCGTAACAGACAAATTATGTGAGAAATATTTTGGAATATTGAAGTTATTTTGCCAGGATAATAGGATATACAATTGGCATTAAAACTATAAGGTATAAATAAAAAAGAAAACTAATCGTTTTAAGGTTTATGAAAATAATTTAGTAATTTAGATTTCATTACGATAGTCCTATAGCGTCTAATGTCATGTTAAAGGAGAATAGAGAGGGTTCTAGTATTTTATTGAGTTTTTATCCGTATTCTTGGTTTTCTCAGTTTGTACGAGTAATTCAACAGGCTCTAATGTCGTGTGAGAGTACAGGTAGAATAACTTAGGAAAGATTCTACTATTTTATTGAATTTTTGTCCATGGCCTTGACTTTCTTAATGTCTAAGTTAATTAATTACTTTGTAAGGGCCGGTATTATAATCATGGTTTAACCTTCAGTTTTAGTTTAAACTTTAGTTTTTTCAGATTTTTGCGTATTATAAACGATAACTACAAGTTAATCTTAAGTTTAACTTAACTGGAGCTTTTCTACCGTTTAACCTGCAGTTTAAGACATAATCATTGTTTTAATGAAACTGGCTATCCAAACACGATTATAAGACAGTATCAACAAATTCAATTTCGGATACATGCTATGAGAAGATGAGACTAAACTTAAAGTAATTATATTTGTTTACTTTCCGAAAAGGAAAGTATTTTAATACAGGCCTAAACATAGAACGTTGTATTGTGAGACAAATGCTAATACCACATCATTTTTATGAGCAATGAATAGCTATTTATTTTAGCTGTGATTGACACAGAACGGTGATTGACATAAACTTACACTGAGCAAAACTGAGTTCAATTTTGATTTAACCATTTCTTTAATAATAAAATTTCTAGCTTCAATACCTCTTCATACAAACAAACAAATACAAGCGAATTAGCAGATATTGTTTTTCTTTTATTTCCAAGGCCAATTCGTCTTCTTTTCTCAGCCAACAGGACTACCAACACCATTGCACTACGGTTTAACTTAACCAGAACATTATAATACGGCAGCTAGAGATAAACTTTAGATTAGTTTTAACTTAATCTAAAGATCAACTTTGTTTATAATACTGGGCCTTAGTGGCTCTTTATTTCGAAAGGTCGTAAGATTTCAGGTAGATCCTAATAGTTTTATTCGGAATTGTGGTAGAATAAATTAATTTTTGTCTAGTGCCGGTTTCAGCTGTTTTCACAGAGGCACACTTGAACAAACTAGAACTTGGAACGCAAATAATTATTGTCATTTATTAAAATCTTTTAAAAATCCTAGATTGAATTGTTTTAATCTATCTTAACACTGGTGAGAAATAACATTTACAAAAATGTTATCTGAAATATTACAAGCAGGCATTACGCTAGTCCAGCGTTTCTCAACCTTTTTGAACCCGAGGACCTCTAAAATGTCTAAAAAAATTTACGGACCCCTAATTTTACATCCCATTTATGGACCCCTAACTTTACATCCCATTTTTAAAAGAAGGCCTGTATTCTTAATTTTTGGGGTATTAATTAAAGGTCATTATAACGAAATATGTGAAAAAAATTTACTTCTTTACTTTCCACTTGCTTTATGATATTTTAAAATTATTACTGAGGACCATCTGCACCATCTTCGCGGACCACCAGTGGTTGAGAAACGCTGCGCTAGTCTATTTTCGGGTGATGCTTCATTGAACAATAAGCTCATACATAGGTCTGCATATTCTTCCATTTTTATGAGAGAGTACGAATGTTATCAATGAGTGGTTAATCATCGGCTTTAACAAGCCCGCACACATTTATCACGAATAACGATGTTGATCGAACGTCAAGAATTGATTGTTCAGTATGCCTGACTAATGTTGCGTTTGGCAGGCATCTATTTATCTTCCTGTCGACTCTTCTACACCCTATACACTCGCTATGGAACGAACTGCTCTTATTCTTTAAAAGATTTCGTCAATACTAGTGATTAGGGCCCGGATTATTAGGTTTTACACTAATGTGTTCCTTGATAGCTAACTGTGATATAGGCCTATTAACATAACTAATCGTTTCAATCTGAAAGCAGTGATATAGACCAATCTTATACAACCTAAAAATAGCTTTATAAGACGTTAAAAACTAAAAATGGCTAAAACGGGTTTTCAAGTAAAATACGATAAAATAATAATAATTATAATAATTAATCGAATTACTGTTCTACTGGCCCTGGGGTCGACTCAGCCTCTAACAGAAATGAGTACCGGGAGCAATCATGGGGGTAAAGGCGGCCGGTGGGTAAGGCTGATAACCTTACCACCTTCATGTGCCGATTGTCTAAAAATCCGGGAGCCTCAACCTCCTGGATCCCTCTGGGCCTCCATGGCCTGTAATAGGGAACACTTTATTTTACTTTTACTGTTCTACTAAAATTACATTTTGTATACCTGCTTACATTTTGCATTTTGCTCATTGTTGCCAGTACAGATAAAATAGCATTGCGTTTTGTAATTTTGTCATCTTGTGCCCCATTGTCCCGGTAAAGGAAATCTTAGGCCTAAGTGAACCGAAATCCCCGGTTTCTTTGTAAGCAAATTAAAGGCATTCTTAGGAAGCTTACGCTTTCATTTTGTTCACAATGTTTGCTCCAGCAAGACGCAGAAAGGAAAGTATTCTAAAAGTTGTTTTATTAATTGAAAAACGTTTTTCTTGAGTTTATAATTATGGTGGAGTTGGAAATGACAGGGGTCATTCTAAGACTAAGCAAAAAGTATTTCAAAAGTTTTGTGGTTCAGAGCCATGGAAATTTAAGTAAAAATAAAATTAATTAATATATTTTTTCAATGTGTTTAGTGTAGGCTACTTAATAAAGTGAAACAAATAAAATCATCTGAAATTGGTAAAACTTAAATAAAACTATTTTAATATGTTTAAAAAACTAAAAGAGGGTTTTAAAAAACCTAAAAATCCGGGTCCTAATGATATCTACATCTATTACAGCTTGCCGGTGACCATCGTTGCACCAGTCGCTCCAGATATCAAGAAAAAATTACACTGCTCAATAATTCATCTTTCATCTTTACGGTATAAGTGTGTTTAAATTCAACAGCACGTGTTCAATTCAGAGCAGAGAGAAGCATCCTCATTAACCCACATGAATCTACATTGAATCCACTTTATATCCACATTAATCCATGTGAATCCACTAGATGTACTAGATCGGTAAGAAGCAGGCTTGCTAATTTTCTAGTATTAGGTTAAAATATTATATTACATGATTTTCGTAATTCATCCCGAACTTCTGTAGACCCAAGAATCATCGTGATGGTCAAAACGAAAATGTCACGTTATTCATAGTTAATTGTGTCTTTAAAAATAAATAGACTAAATAAAATCTGTTTGATTAGATTCTGGTGTCTAGGTTTATAAATCGGACATAATTTGCTAAGATTTTATTTTATTTTAAGTAGTTATTGTTATTTTTAATAGACTACAGCATATTGTACAAACTTATAAACTTGTACATTTACATTCTCTTCTAATTGATTACCTTCTGAAATGTGTCATGGCTGTCTGGTTTTAGTTTTCTATTTTGTCATATTTCTCTAGTTGCATACTTCTGATTTTAGATGTCAACTGTCAGGAATTACCACAAAGTTGTGTGCCAAATGTGAAGTGGTTTAAAGTCAATGGGATAAAAAGTTTGACAATAAAGGCTAAGTCTACCACTTAAATTAGCAATTGAGCCAGTGTGTAAGCATAGCAAATTAAATAAATGCTGAAAACATGCTGCCCAAACTATCTCATTTAGTGGGTAAGTGTTAAAGTTTTATATAATTTTTTATTTTTAGGTAGGGTTTATTAGGTTTCGAGACCTGCGAGGTTCTCCAGAAACTGGTTTTCTACAGTGTTCGAATTCCAATAGCACTAATAGAAACCTAATAGCACCTATAACACGAAGGACATTTTATAAATGAAACCCATACAGAACTAATTTGATGAATCCACAAAGAATTAAATATTGGCGTTGGAAAGAAAAAAAAAGGTTTCCAATTGTACAAGTTAACTTACATTTTTTGTTTTAATAATTTCATTTGTTGATGTTTAAATCTGAAAGAAAGTGTACATGCCTGTTTATACAAGTTAGAAACGTCAAGTCGTTTAAACTTAGCTGAATTCCTTAGGCAACACATCATATTTTAAAATTTCCTCATAAAATATAAAGTCAATCACTGACAGCCGTAAATGAAAGCATTAAAAAGTTTATCGTGGTCTCATAGACGTCTATCTACTTTAACTCGGCACAAGAAGAGCCTGGCTAAAAGAGTGGGGAAAACACTGAATAATTACATTACTTCGCATCCTTTCCATTACAGAAATTAAATATTCATTTATTAGTTTCTAAGAAGTAGAGTAAAATACACACTGGTTTTGGGGTTGGGAAGGGAGACTGGAAGCCTTTTAGCATCTAATCGACATTCTGCTCTGCTCGGGAATTCTGAAGAAGCGTTTAAAATAGTTCCACTCGCAAAAGAGAGATGTCACGTGGGTACTCTAAGTGAAAAGTCAATCGTAATTTTGCTAGTTAACTTACATTTTTATACTCTAAAGAAAATGAATTGCGTGTTATTTCTAGTTAAGGCATTTAAACAGTACATTCACAAAATAGGTAGGTCCAGCCTAAATATAGCCTACAGTAGCCTATATCAATTCAATTTCAAGAGGTCAGAGGTTTTTTTATCATCGTAATGAATATGCAATCAATGTTTATTTGAATTTAAGAAATCTTTAAATTAGGCTGAAGTGTCTGTAGCCTACGTAAATAAATCAGGTTCGTAAACCTGGAATTTTTTTGTAATTGCCTATAGCCTAATTTATTTATTAATAAATAATGGAAATCTGTACGGGAAAGAAAAATTTAAGCAAATGATAATATCATAATAATTATTTTTAAATTTGAAAGTGTTCTGTATAAAAAGGTCGTGGAGATCCTTAAAGTTACTGGAGGTTGCAACTCCCGGAATCTTAGAAAAACGGACCATGAAGGTGTGCAATATTGACAACTTGACGCACGGCAGCTGCCTTTATTCTTAACATTGCTCCTGATACTCATTTCTGTTGAAGTCTGAGTCGACCCTAGGACCATGATGACACCAGGAAGATTATTCCGATTGAAAAGTCCCAATGGCTTCATCGGGAATAGAACCTTCGACATTCCATTTGTGGCACAATTGTCTCAACCAACTGCAATAGGGTTCCCATTTTAAAGCGATATTGACGAACATTTATTGATACAGTATTTCGGCAACTTTTATCTTCCCCGAATTTCTGTAGCCTTCTTCTGCACTAGGTCTATATTAATGTTTATATTGCTTTCATGGCATGTTACTGTTCTAGCTTGTCCCATCTTTAAGTTACCAAGAAAACTTTAAGAAGTGTCATTTAAGAGCAGTAGAATGTCTTTAGGATTGCTGCCGGTAGACATCAAATAATTCAAGCATGGAAGATATTTTTCCAAATAGGCCTATGTAAAACCCCCATACATCTAGTAATGTACATCTACAATTCCTTATGAAAAATATCACTAGAAACTATAGGAAGAAATGATGACCGAGTGGGAGGTCCTAGGTTCAAACCTGCGGCCAGCCAATTTGTCTTCGAGTTTTCATAATCTTCCCAGTTGCAAAGGGAAATGAATAACTTACCATGGTTCACTGCCACTATTTCGCCCAATACCATTATTATTTAAATTAAATGTAAGGCACAATGAATAAGCTATTAGAGAACGACAGAAGAACGTCAATGGTAATACGGCCCACTGGTACACCCAGCGATCCTAACACGCTGTATGACTTCTGCAGTTAACTCCTTTATAAAGAAACTTGAAAAAATATAACTTTTAAGCAATAAACAAATCAAAATTACAATTGCGGAAACAAAATGCAGGACTGGGCAATTATAGGCCTATAGTCTAAATTATGGTTGGAAACTTTATAATATTCTTATTGCTGAGAATCCTGATTTTATAAAATATGTCAAACGATGTAAGATGAACATTAGAAAACTATTTAATATTAATGATCAAATCATAATCTTTTACCTTTCTTTTTTTCATTTTAACATGTTCCAGTTAGCCTATTTCTATTTCTAAATATAAACTTAAATTATTATGGAGTTTTGTTCATTTTTATAATTTGGAACTTTCTAATTTAAATTTCTTTTGTGAAAAATTGTTTGACTGTTTTTGGTTAATATAACTTATTAATTTGATGAATAGAATAGAATAGAATCTTTATTTGACGTCAGGCTGTTACAACATAGCATAGACATCGTCAATTTATATAAGATACATAAGGAGTTAAAATTTTAGACTAGTATAACTCATTTAGTGTAGTGACTATAGTCATTTAAATCTTTAACTATAAAAAATATAAAACATAGAAAGCAAGAAATAGATTAATTATGTAGGCCTATACTTGCTAAAATCAACTATGAAGAATTCATCGACTTCATATAGACATTCCTGAATCAATATCCTTTTTAACGGTTTTTAGAATTCAATTTGGGTTGCTGTTTTATTATTATACAGAAGATAAAATATTAAGCCTATATAGTTTTGTTGATGTATAAAAGTATTTGTAAATTTATCTGTTTTCTCTTATGAATAGGTGTGATAATTGCAACCCCTAAACACGAACTTTGTTTACTTGGAGGCTTTCTAGAGGGGTAAATGTAACTTATACATTTTTTTTTGTTATGTTTGATAATTTTGATGATTAAGAGTCAGGTTTTTGTCGATCACTAGGAAGGTATGAAGTCAATTTAATGAACATTTTAACCCTATTTCGCTACATAATTTAGTTATGAGTACCAAATTGTAATGACTTTAATGCCCTGTGGCATAGATATTTTAAGTCATAGAGCAAAAATCTACTAATAAAAGTTGCTTGTCTAAGTCCCCTCTATATATCGGTAAAATATTTCGGTGTTATTTATTAACACCCTGTACAATAAACTAACGTTTAATTGATTTTGCAGATACCAGAACTCGTTACTTTATTAAATTCTATCAGCGTTATTATACAAAAATACAATTGCGAATTGAATTAAGCCACATTACCACAACTATTTAATTGAGATGAATCATCATATTCATAACTATTTTTTTAACCTTAATATACCATATGAGGGGTCTATTAGCAAACCCGGCAATCTCCATTCTGAAAAAGATAGGATCGCGTTTCCTAATAAATATTTAGTGTATGTGTTGTAAATTCCACTTCCCACATAAAAGAGGAACTCAGATTTACAACATATTCACTAAATATTATAAACTTTCATTATAAGTTAGAATTTCTATATTTTCTCAGAATGGAGATAGCCAGGTTTGCTAATAGACCCCTCACATGTAAGCGTGCAATGAACATGTAAATATAAAAGTGTGCAATAGACTTGTAAATATAAACTTACTGCTTAACTTAATTTCAAACAATTAAGCCTTGTGAACACAAGAGGAATCAGTAACTTACCATTCACGTGAGAACAATAGACCTCTGACACATTACATTTGCCATAACAAGCGATACTGTACGGCTCGCCAAGTAAGCCTATAATTAAGGCTAAATACTGCATACTTATCGGCTTCCAACTGAGCCGATATTAATAAGGTCCAAATGGGCAATACCCGATAGCAAGACTTTCAGAAGATATTGAACACTTGGATATGGGTAACTGCGAACTACTGAACACATCCAGAAAGCGCCGAAATAAAGGCAAACAATGGTCCACACGGGTAAATTTTCAGGAAGTGACTATAAATATCCTCCCGGCTTAAATCCTTTGGTGAACTCTTCAAATAAATACCCAACTTTCAGTTACCTTCTATATACTCTATTATGGAAGTACATTAGTGTCCCGCTAATCCGGACTGTATGGAACCGGACCCTGTCCGGATCACTGAAAGTCCGGATTTAATGTAATTTGCTTTAAAATACACGTACTGTGCAGTAATACAGGTTTTAGAAGGGTAAAATTATAAAAATCCGTTTTTTCATAGCCTAAATATAACTTTCCCTACAACTTAATTTTAGTTTCAATACTACTGTATGGTGGTCCTAGGATTTTAACCAACAAACTCATGTAGGATTAACACAGCAAGGCATCTTTGTGATTAAAATTCATAATGTAGACCCCTTTGATAGTTTAGTAAAAAAATCCGTTTGGGTTAGCGGTACTCTAATGCATTTAACAATGGGAAGGAGGTTTTAATGAAACCAAAATGCGGGGCAATATTCTGGCACACCGGCGATGGTCACAGGCCTAAGTTGCATTACACACCAGTCGGTAAATAACAATAAAACTAAACCAACCAAAATTATTTTCAGCTGTGAGTGGTTTTGGTTGTGCAAATTGAAATTACGTCGTGGTAAAATATTTACTTTAAAGAATGTTTAACATGATAACAGCAATGCAAATTCTGCATTCGCTTCGCTTTTGCAAGTGGAGGAGAATTCAAAACCGCACTCAGATGGGCCATCCACAGGATTGGAATCCGTGACATCGCGAATGTAAGTCCACGACGTTAATGATTCAGTCAACCCAGTCGATGAGAAAGTTTAAAATATATTTCGGTAATTGTAATGAAACACCGAAAGATGTGCTGAACCAAAGCGCAAATTATTAGAGGAAACCAGCCAAATATGGGCCCCTTTTTTTAAGTTGCTGATATTTCCGGTTCATAATTTTTTCAAGACTTTATAAAGCACCAAATGTATTCAATAGCATTTATTATAGATGATGAGACCAAAAAAAGAGTTTTTGTTACACAGTAATTGCAAATATAATAGATTATTTAAATAGTAAGAGGGGCCCATATTAGGAAGGTATATGTCCTATTATGGGCCCCTACAAAAAATTATTAAAAATTAAGACACAATATTGCTAATGCTTTCTTTAGCCATTCAGGCATTTCTCACAAATGAAATTCACTTGGACTGAATTTTGTGTACAGTCAGAATGGATCTATTTCACTTACTTGGGTTTACAATGGATGACCTTCCTAATATGGGCCCCTGGCCCATAAAAGGCAGGTATAATGTACAGCGGTCATCCATTTTTCTACAAGCAACTTGAGTCTGAAATCTTTATGTATCATAATGTTTCTATACCTCAGTTACAGCTTCTTAAGAAATACTAACTTAAATATTAATATATCTTACCTCTGATGAATAATATGGAGTGACGTCAAACGCTGCAAAAACTTCAAAACCAACGAAATTAAAAATGATGTTGTGTGAGCTCTCGCGGTAGGTTCTCACACAGACTAAACACACCGTGACACTGTTTGAGTCGTGTTGAAGGATATCTGACTAGAATTTGAAGATGGCAATACGAATCACGCCGAATATCATAGGGGCCCATATTAAGCCGGGGCCCATATTTGGCAGGTTTACTCTACTTTTTATTATTGGTATTATTATATTACTGGACATATTATTATTAACTTAGTTTATTAATTCTTTCATCACCTACATTATTATTATTAGCTTGAAAGGCCCGGCGTCGCCCGGGCTTTGTATTTTGTAATTTGAAATTAACTTATGGGGGACTTTCGATGTTGAAACTCTAGGTCCTGATATAATAATGTATGTAGAATTCGAAATGAGGAAGAACAACATATGGCACTCAGACTATTCCCTCAGAAAGCTAAAACGCTAGATATAGCTTTTTAGGGTTCATAGAGGATGTCGAATGCTGCATTCCGTTGCTTCTACTCATCATGCCTGGGAGGGGTTGAAATAAGAAGAAACATAAATTACATAAGATTGTATTGACTTGACGGAAAATTTTATTTCTCATTCTCATGTTAAACCGTTTCGGGTCTGTAATAAAATAGAAATGCAGTATCACTTTCATACTTTCCTCCCCTAAAACCCGGGACATAATATACTGCGAGTATAGGACTCAAAATGTTCCATCCCATGCTTAGGGCCTATGATAAATCTCAACTAATACAAAGCCTACAGCTATGGATAACAGACTATTTACCGACTTCTGATATAGCATACTCACACACTTAAGTTGCTCCTGCAATACGACCTCTTATTCTACATCAAAATGTGAAGTGAGAAAATATTTCTTATGTCGAGGGTAGAGGAAGTTATGTGACTGCATCACACTGTGCTTTATTTTCGTGTAATTCATTTTTCAGTAATTATTTTCGCCAATATATTACATGGAATCATAATTCGTTAAAGCCCAGCATTAGGCTATATAGTTGCCAAGGCCCTATGTAATAACAGTAAATAATTCACTGTTGTCATGTAAACTGAACAGCATTTCATTGTTTTCAGTATAATATTCTCAGAAATTATATAATTTTCAAGGGAAGGAGCATTTTGTTTGAATTTTAATGTTGACCGCTATACTTTCCGGGCTTAACTGGGTATGTGTGCAAAATTCCGTGTAAATTGGTAAAGAAATGTAGATTTGTATAAGGAACAAACATACCCACAAACACACATTCGACTTTATATAATAGATTAATGATCAAATCATAATCTTTTACCTTTCTTTTTTTCATTTTAACATGTTCCAGTTAGCCTATTTCTATTTCTAAATATAAACTTAAATTATTATGGAGTTTTGTTCATTTTTATAATTTGGAACTTTCTAATTTAAATTTCTTTTGTGAAAAATTGTTTGACTGTTTTTGGTTAATATAACTTATTAATTTGATGAATAGAATAGAATAGAATCTTTATTTGACGTCAGGCTGTTACAACATAGCATAGACATCGTCAATTTATATAAGATACATAAGGAGTTAAAATTTTAGACTAGTATAACTCATTTAGTGTAGTGACTATAGTCATTTAAATCTTTAACTATAAAAAATATAAAACATAGAAAGCAAGAAATAGATTAATTATGTAGGCCTATACTTGCTAAAATCAACTATGAAGAATTCATCGACTTCATATAGACATTCCTGAATCAATATCCTTTTTAACGGTTTTTAGAATTCAATTTGGGTTGCTGTTTTATTATTATACAGAAGATAAAATATTAAGCCTATATAGTTTTGTTGATGTATAAAAGTATTTGTAAATTTATCTGTTTTCTCTTATGAATAGGTGTGATAATTGCAACCCCTAAACACGAACTTTGTTTACTTGGAGGCTTTCTAGAGGGGTAAATGTAACTTATACATTTTTTTTTGTTATGTTTGATAATTTTGATGTTAAACAATAGGCCTAATAACTGTAAATTATATTAAGGGAATATCAGAGGCAAGGCAATAGTCAATCTTCGAACTTCTGATTCAAGTTAAATTAACTTATTTAAGGATTATATTGAAATAGTGTAATTGTTAGTTCAGAGTGATGATATGTACAAAAAAAAATCCCTCTTCTAATTCCATCCCATTACGGAATATCTGTTCAGTTATCAAAATAAAATTACTCAATTAACCTCCTTGAGCTTCTTTTTTGCAAAATAAACACTGATGATGAGAGCTACGTAATATAAATTAGCGTGCCGGAAATTGCGTGTGAATGAAAGAGTTGAGATAGGCCATCGCTTAATCGACATCGAGGCTGAATTATCTTGGAGCCATGCAGTCTCTTCTGTACTAACCCCTCCCACCCGATTCCCGGAGGGAGAGAGAAAGAATCTTATTTGACGCCTCATTAAGAAGAACGAGAAGTAGCAGAAGAGAGTAAGTAAAAAGAAAAAAATCTGGAGCTAACGAATGCTTCCCTTTAAATAGATTAGTGAAGTCTTGAAGACTTGTTTTAAAACACTTTATGGAGTGACAAATTAGACCAAAGTGGTTTGCTGTCGTAACAGACCCGATTTAATGAGTTTGGCGGAGGAGAAAGAAACTTGTGTGTTATATACTTCATGCAACAGAGATGAGAAAGAACTGTTGAATAAAAACACAAACACAACGACACAAATGTTTCGATCTTTGTTATTCTTCTGTCTCTGCCTAGAGAATCCGAGAAAGAAAGTTCGTTATTCTTTGTGGAACTATAACCTATCTTGCATAAGCCTCAACAGCAAGAATAGCCTTAAAATCCAGTAATTATTAGCAAATTTCCCAGAGTAGTCCGAGTGAATTTGTTACACCTATGGCGTTTATTAACTATATCTACGATTTAAAAAAAATGGAAGCAGCTAGCCTATGTAAATAACATTTCGCTCAATCAAATGGTGAAAATTTATTTTAAGAAATGAAGAAATCAGATAGCGGGGTACGCTGTAGCGTAGTGGTTGAGGCGCTGCGATACAAACCGGAAGGTCGCGGTTTCGATTCTCGATGAGGTTGTTGGAGTTTTTCAATTGGCCTAATCCTTCTGGTGCCATTACGGCCCTGGGGTCGAATCAGCCTCTAACAGAAATGAGTACTAGGATCAATCCTGGGGTTAAAGGCGGCAGGTGCGTAAGGCTGACAACTTTACCACCTTCATGTGCCGAATGTCCAAAATCTGGGAGCCTCAACTTCCTGGAACCCTCTGGGTCCCCACGGCCTGTATAGGGATCACTTTACTCTTTAGATATCGGATAGTAATAACAATACCTTTATTGCAACAAAACGGTCATGTTGTGATGAACGGAGAAACACTGGAATGACATACGAGTATGTCGGGGGAATAGGAGCACCCATAGAAGACCTACCCCGACCTCATTTTGTTCACCACAAATTCCGCATGGATTCACCGAGATCCGATCCCCTGTCCAGCAGTGGAAGCCGGGAGGTGTAACCACTCAGCCAGGGGGACGGCCATATCTCGGGTAGTAATAAAAAAGTTTCATCGTTTCATTTTCACTTTAATTTTTCCCTTTCTTTTTCCCTTTCTTTTTTTCTTCCATACTCCTTTTCTTCCTTTTATATTTCTTTCTCATCTACTTCATCTTCATCAACATCATCATCATAATCATTTTATTCCTTCTCTCCCTCTTCCTCTTGCAAAGGGTCAACTGCATGATGACTTCACCGTATTGATGAGGCGAACTATTAACCTGATTGCGAATGCTTGAGGGAGAGGTAGCTATCAGTTTTCAATAATTTCCGTGATAGAGAAAGAAAAAGATTTTTCTCCATACGGCATAAATTATACTAAATTATACAGTGTAGATATTACAAAACATTGTAGGCTTTCAGGGAGGGAGTCAATATTAAAAACATTATCCGACCTCGTAGGCCTTGGTCCAGTTGACATTGGTGTGCCAAACGTTTCGTCCACAACTACGGTGGACATCCTCAGTGGCGGTGGAGTCACGAGCGAAGCGTTCTGGTCTGCGGGTGTCTGTTAACTGTTAACGTACGGTATAGGCCTGTTTAAAAATGCAATACTGTACAGTCAGAATCTAGCCATTGTTCTAAACTAAATTAAACTAAACCATGGCAGAAGTTTTTATCCACTGAAATTATACAAATCAAGGTCCAATTATGAAAAGTTACTGACTTTTACTAGAGAAACTTGTATTTATTAAATCAAACAGGAGTTTATAGGCTACTGGAAAATAATATAGACTAGATGTTGATTGTTGTATTAATAGGTTATATTACACATACACAAATTATGTAGGCATAGTTACTGAAGCCAAAATTAAAAATATTGAATATCTCAAGGGATTTTTTAAAAGATAAAATTATTTAGAGATAACGAAGTTTTACCGCACTAGCCGAAAATAGGCCTACTTTTCTTTTTTCAATACCTTAAATAAATTAACATGCTAATTTTCCAAGAATATTTTAAGTAAGGTTAGGCATAACGTAGGCTACACTTAAACAGCAACATTTTAGAACCCTAGGTCTATTAGACGAATATGAAGGTTACTGTAGCCTATTGAGAATGGGCTCCATTTTCTTCCTTGTGGGATCAGTCTAGATTTAGCACGTGCTATCTTAATATGTTAATATAAGCTTACCAACCACAACTAAATAAAAATGAAACAAAAAGTTTAAACATGCATAAGTTCCCTCTTCCAGAACGATAAAAGCACATTTCTGAGATGCTGTATAATATAGGAATATTGGCGGGCTGGTATCGTCTACACTGCAGAAGTAACTTAAATTAGCATGGTGCACTAATGGATTTTGGGCGAGCCTAGCCCGCAAGGCTGCCATTTTAAACTGGCATTTTAAACTAACTTTTAGTATACGATCTTCCTGAAGCATGTTAGGCGGGAAAGCTTAGTCCATTTTGAAAGGGGTTGTGCACTAACGACCTGAAGTAAAAGGACTGGATATAGCCTGTACTTTGAAAGGGTTTTAAGGCGAGAGCCGTCCTTTAGGTCAATAATTATAGATAGGGGTCAAAATCAGAGGTCCTCTTTGGTGCGTATAACTCTGGAAGATCATAAGGGAATTTTATGGGATAGGATAATTTCCAAAGGATATCTGATATAAGCTAATAAATAAACAAATGTTCCAAAGAATTTTGGAGAAGATAGTTTATATAATAAACCAATTCATCGGGCCGCATGTGGTCCATACCGATTCGGATCTACTTTGGTTAGAGAAATAATGTAGGTATAATAAGGAGTAGGCTAATTTCTATCTTAGTACCGGTAGTTTTTTCAATCAAGCTGATGTTTTATGTAAATTAAATAAAAAAATTATACCACCAAAAAGTGAGAAAAATTATCAGAAAAGGAAGGACTACACTTTATTGGAAAACTGCAATACGACAATTCATTAACTTATTCATTTATATAGCGTAAAGAAATGAGTACTCGTAACGAAAATCTTCTAGTAGAACTTACGCAGTAAAACCAGTTTTAAAGTTATTTTCAAATTTAATCAAATTGATAGGTGACACCTAGGATCTGATAGGTTGTTGAATGAAAAAAATATATATTTACAATTTAGTTGTATATTTGTGTTGGGTTAGGCCTACTAGGCCTATATTACATGATTATGAGAACCTATTTTCCAATATATTTCCATACCTTATGATAAAGTCTTGACTTGTTGACCTTGTTGTAGGCTATGTGTTGTTAAACACCAAGCGGTTTATGGGTATTTTCCATTGATTAGATGTAGGCCTACAATTTGAATTAATAGGCCTACTGTAGATCAACCACGTCTTTAGTAGGTCTGTATGTGGCAATTAACAGGCGAAGAATGTTCTGCATCACATTATAAAAGTGTTTAAAACTTATGTATAATTTCTGTTTCACAGTTATTTTTTTTATTTTACAGAACTTCTTCGACTGTTAATTGCCACTTAACTTATTCTAAAGACGTAGCCCATCTACAGTATTAACTTAGTTCAAATTGTAGACTATATATAATCAATGGAAAATACCTATATAACTGTTTAGTGTTTAACAACACATGCAACAAGATCCACAAGTCAAGACTATAACATAAGATATGAAAATATATTGGAAAATAGTTTCTCATATCCATGTAATAGGCCTATAGCCCTAGTAACACAACACAAATATACAACTAAATTGTAATTTTTTCTTCATTCAGCAACCTATCAGATCCAAGGTGTCACTAATATATGTCTACTACTGCTTTAAGGTGGAACTTATCAACCCTATTCAATTATAACCAGCACTAGGAGTACAAAATCTATATTATTCATTTCTGATAAAGTCAATATTACCATAAATAAACTTTATCGATGATTCTCTTAAATTTATCTTTATAAGCTGAATTTTTCTCAGATTAAGCATAGGATTTATTGTGTTGAACTATAAGTTTACGCCTACCAGATGACCAGTGTACCCGGAAATCTGCTAAGTTACTTAACGTCCTCCCTCTAATATTATATTATTATTCATAATTAGGAGGTGATGAAGAAACTAGAGTTATTAAATCAATATCAAATTTTCATTGCTCAGGAGTCAAAGGTAAGACAAGATGGCCGAAAAGAATAGGGAGAGAGAACCGTGCGTATGTCCTACGTTGCAAGGGGCTACGCTAGCCAGTGAACCTATATCGGACCAAGCCAAAGCGAGTCTAAAACCCAACAGATCGATGTTATAGAAGGAAACGTCTATCCCATTCCTACAGCATCCCTAGCAGATCACACGATCTCACTCTGACATACGTACTTAGAACTGTTACAATAGAATATGGGAAGACAGAGAGGGATGAAGGCGTCCTTCGCTCAAACCAAACTGTCATGGCCGTCGTGCGATCCCTCCCCGGACATTCTGAATATTAATGATTCACATAACAAACAGTTTTTTTTTTACTTCTCTCCCTCCGCGGTAAGGAAAAGATGAAAAGAATCAGCAAAGTCCCCACAGTGTGAGCGAGATTATGTGTATGTGTCAGGGCAATAGATAGATAGATAGATAGAGAGGGAGAGAAAAAAGAGAAAGAGAGCTATAGAAAGAAAGAAAGAAAGAAAGAGAGAGAGAGAGAGAGAGAGAGAGAGAGAGAGAGAATGGATGTGCATGCATTATGAGTGTGCTCAAGCTATAAGGAAAGATAAGAAAGACAAGAAAGGAGACGAAATTAGATCTTGCAAGAAAAATGAACTTTTCACAAAGTTAAAAGTTTCAAGAAACATTGTGACATACTTTCTGCCATGCGATTTTCTTTAGCAAACTCTTCCCAGTATTTCTAATCGTCTGTATTATTTAAGTTGTATTAACAGCTTTAAGTTGTTTTAGTTTGGGTAATACCCATAGACCTATTTAATTTGTGGGAGAGGAGATTATAGAATTATAGAATATCTCATAGGTTATAGGAGCGATTTTCGTTAGCAAACTCCTCCCATTTTTCTAACCATCCGTATTATTTAAGTTGAATAAACAGATAAAGTTGATTTAGTTACTGTAGCCTATATAATTTGAGTAGTAGTCATCATGGGCGTACGGTAAGGGGGGAAAGGGGGGGTTCAGGGGGTTGAAACCCCTCCCGAAATATCTGAAATATTTCAAAGATTATAGAAGATGGAACGAAATTTAAAAAAATTCTGATTCTGTTGTTACATATTTTACTATTTCGTACATATCAAAGCATTATTTAAGATTTATCGCAATTTATTTATCATTACAATTTTAAAACCTCGTGGTGTTGATAGTTTTTCAGCTTAATAACAGTGATGTATTACTAGTAAACAAAAATCCCTTTGGAATCTGTCAAACGACAGCTCGAATACTCCCGCCGAAATCCATAAACCTGTTTGAAAAGCCAACAGTAATCAGGAGCTCATCACAAAATTATCATGAAATAATTGGCATTAATCGGGCTTTCCCACCGAGGGATTTACAGATGACTTTAAAAACGTGCCCTACACAACATAAAAAATTATGATAATTTTTCAAAAGAAAGTTATTATTTATAGCCTTACTGTAGCTTAAACGAGAAATGAATGGAAATCTCAAGAAAAACCGTTTCAAAAGACTGAGCTGCATATTAATTTATTACAGTGTATTAGCCTGATTATCACAATAAAACCGTTCAGTAATTAAAAAAGGTAATAATTCACAATGTGCGCAAGGACATAGAGCTGAGACGACTTTACATTGAACCCCTCCCGAACAAATTTTCACCGTCAAGGTAGTCATAGACCTATTTCATTTGTGAGAGAGATCTATAGATTACAGACTGATAAATATAATAGATTTTATGATATTTTAATTTATATAGCCTATCTGACTGCAGCTGTATAGAGTATAGATATTTTAAGCATATTGAACTTCTATACACAGATAGGCTATAGAATAAAGCCGAAATATTTAATAAGTTAGTTTTTTACTGAAACATAACAAATTGGTCGAAAATGAATCTTTTCACTGCTGCTGACGTAAAATTCGCACCTAAAAATATTGTATAAAACCAGACACATAAGAATAATACAGTAATGATATTTATGAAATGTGAAGATTTTTCTCCCCTTGTAACAATTTTCATTCGTGGATACAAGCTTTTCTACTAAAATTTTCCTCATTGATTCTAAGCTTAGAATGCACTGATGATGTTCTTGATGATTGTTTATATACATGTACAAATTTGGCTATGAAAGAGATAAGGACAAGATACTATATTTATTTTATACGAGGGTTTAAGGTGGTCATTTCTATAACATGATATAGATTAGCTTTATATAATTTTTTGTGAAAAAATCTGCATTTCCTTTTCAAAAGAAAAATGTCTCAACAGTGCAATAGAGATTTTGAATGCAAGTAAACTATGAACTAGAGCAACAGTTGGCTACATTTTAATTCCCATGGATTAAGGACCTTGAGATGCAACATTTTGTATTCTATTACTTCATCATATTTAGATGCACAGCTTACGCAACTTTAAGTGCTGAGAATTCCAATAACTGTTTCGATGTTTTTATCATTGATAAACTGATTTTCAGTCTCCTTCCTTCATCTCCTCTATTTCAGACACACATAGTTCTACGCTCTCTATTGTCTCTCTTTCCCTCTCTCTTCTCGCTCTAATGCTTTTTAACATAGGCTATAAAATATCTTCTCTCAAGTCAATCTGTCATGGTATCCAGATAGGCCTGTCTCTTCAATATTAGTACAAGCCTAACTAAAAGTTAGGTTCGATGGTTCTATACCAAACGGTGAGAAAGGGCGCCACATCATCTAGTCTTGTGACTATTGGTATATGACAGTACAGGAAGTATGTGGTCAGTCAGCATTCCCACAAGAATTAGGGACCGTTTTCTTCATAGAACCCACTAACTTACATTTCTATCAGATAGTTCCTCAATTTATTGTTCTCACGAGGATAAGTGCACCCCATTCCAAACATACATAGGCCTACCTTTGAAAAAGACCGAGAAGATGCCCAGGAGTGAACTTGGGCCTCCTCCCAGCAACGCTAAACGCTGGACTACAGAGGAAGTTATTCTGAATCTTAATGAATCTCATAAAACAATAAAGAATAGGTCTAGCCTACATCTCTCCTTATGAGGATAGAAAATGATTTAGCCGTTCAAAAGGGTTCCTGCAAAACATGGGAGATATTAGGATATGTGTATGTGTGTAGATTATCAGAGAGAGAGAGAGAGAGAGAGAGAGAGAGAGAGAGAGAGAGAGAGGGAGAGAGAGAGAGAGAGAGAGAGAGCGAGAGAGAGCAGGAGAGAGAGACTATGAGAATGAACATGAATTTTTAGTGTGCTCAAGCTAAGTTATTAGATAAGAACATTAGGAAGGAGATGAATTAAATCTTGCAAGAAACTGAACTTTTGATAGAATTTTAAACCGTCAGCGATTTAAATCCGAAAATAAAATAAAGTAAATACTATAAGTTGTAACTAAATTAAGAAAGGCAATGTTGCGTACTGATCAGCAAACCTTTCCAAATGATATGATTGCTGTTTTAACTTTCCTATGCAGTAAACAATAATAGGCCTAATAATATTAATAATAATAATATTAATAATAATAATAGTAATAATAATAATAATAATATACTATACGTAATAGGCCTAGCATAGGCTAAATATATTTATAATGATGATAATAATAATGATTAAAATTGATTTACTTAGGCTATTTCTAAAAATTCAACACAATCGTTAGGTCTGTATTTCATGTTTGAAAAAGAAATTCATTTATAGAAAACAAAAGGAAAGAGATGAGACCAATGCAATGAGCAACAAAATAAAAAAAGAAAATAAAATAGAAACAAAGGTGAATAGGGCTAGAGAAAATTGAAAAAAAAAAGTGCGGAACGGAGCCAATTTCCTGGGAAAGATCCGCCATAGCTGCAGAGTATCCATGGTCCAGAGAAGCTGTGTGGATTGGTAAGTAGGGAGAAGGTGGGGAGTGGGCAAGACAAATCAATGGCCTGCCGGCTGCCCGGGGAGCGGAAAGCGGAGGTAGCCAGGGGCCAAGATGTCCGGGTCCAGGGAGTCAAGTGCTGCCCTGCTTGCACGAGCCACCTGGACCAGCGCCACCCCATGGAATAAATTAAAACTACATTAAAAAGTATTTTAATCATTCTCACTTCCTTCTACCTCCTAATCATTCTCACCTAATGCACATTGCCATAAAAAATAATGTAGTCTAATAATCGAAACGCTGTAGGCCTAGCTGAAACTGGATAAGCCAAAACAGGGTTCTACAAAAGTGGATAATGTAGATTACTGTACAGTATAAAGAAATGCAAGTATCCATATTTCTCCGTCAATGAAGGAATGATCTTTCCAATTTTCACCTGTGGTTATAGTGAAGATAAGTTGCAATCTAATCTTAAAATCACTACAGCCTATATAGGCCTAAGTCTGTCCTAAACAATTCTGTTTGCTGATGACACTAGCGTCATAGTAACAACAAAAACCTAAGTGACCTCGAAATGAAATGAAATAATATGCTTTCAGTCATGAGTTACTTCAAAGCAAATAAATTGACCTTAATGTAGATAAGACAAATATAGGCTAATTAAATTCCAGACATCTAGACAGCAACTTATGTGCTGAATATTGAAAATGATTATGGTTATTTGCCACAGAATTATACTCGTAGTACAAAACTTTTAGGCCAACAAGTAGATAAATTTTCAGCGGGAAAGAGCAAATTGAATAGAGGTCTATTATGTCACCGAAATTAGCTCTGGTTCTTATGCAATAAGATCTGTAATAAATCTTTGTGGAATTAATATCACAAAATTAGCTACGTCGCATACTTTCATTCAATAATGAAATGTGAAATAATATTTTGAGTAAATCAGGATGACAAAAGAAACATTTATTTTACAGAAGAAAACCATTCGAACAATAGCTGGTTTTAGATTCTTGCAAATTTTGATTTAAGAAATGTAAGATCTTAACCCTCCCTTGCGAATATATTTGATCTCTGATGTCCTTCTATGTAAATAATTAATTTATTTAAAAATAATTAAATTCATGTCAACTAGTTATTAGACTCAATCTTGACCTTTAATTGCCTTCGGCTTCATTAACTTGTTTTCAAAAAGTGTATGAATTCATTAAATTGTTTGTCTTATGAATGAAATAAAAGCATTATCAGGAAATAAATTATCATTCAAAACTGCTCTTGAGATATATCTATGTAAGCATTAATTTTATTTAGTACCGAGTAGATGAGATGTTTTTCAGCAATAGTAACCTATTATTTTTAATGACTAGAGCCCGGATTTCCATGCAAATGCATGTTTTTATATATTTTGGTCACACTTCTCAAACTTTGTAGTTACACATTACATGACTTATGGATTCCAAATAAACATATTTTTTCCGTGCATGTTTGCATATTTCGGCCTTTTTATGGCAAAATTCATGCATAATGCATGTTTTGGATTTTTTGGGCTTAATGTAGCATATTCAGACGTTTTTAATGCATATAAACCCGCATTTTCTGGTTTTAGTGCATAATATCAAGTTACCATGCATAACTGTGCACATTATGAATGTGCCTCCCTAAAATCTCGGCTTTTCAATGAAACGTAAAAATGTTGTATTGATTCACTTGGCAACTGAGTCTGCCTTGAGAGTGCAAGCTACTGTTTACCCTAAATAAACAGTAATATAATACACCAGACTACAAAAGAAAATGCCGACTCGCCGACCCCCACCACCTTCCATTGAAAGAAAACTGCTATAACAGAATGTTCTCTGCTTGAATTTGTCAGTCACTAGCATTGTTGAAGGCTTTGAATACTTTAGAATCGTGTTGTGGAGAAACGGGTGTGACAGTCAGGGAAAAACTTAAGAAGGTACTTAGTTCAAACCCTGATCTTAAACTTCTGAAAACGTGAAAGACGTATTATGTGGAGAAAATGTAAAAGACATGGAATTCGATAGTGCATGTTTCGCCCTTCATTGTGCATATTTGGAGATACGATAGTGCATGAATGCATGCATATTTTTAAGTTTGATAGTGCATGAAAATCCGGGCTTTATTAATGACCCAATCGTCGATGATGTGTTACATGCATTTTTGATTTTATCTATTTTATTTAAGATCAGTTATATAAAAATAGAGGCCTTACTGCTCATTGTAAGTTTGACGTGTTCTACATTCAAATTTGTTTGTTGACTTGTGCTTTGAATAGGCCTTTACGAAATGTAATAAATCTTATCTGATCATTACGCCCATTGTATCAGGGTATAACAGATGCATACAGCTCAGTAAGTTGGATTGTCTAAGGCGATAAGAGTTCCGGAAAAGTAGTATAGATTTACGGTCATGTCCTTATGTCATAGCTTTCGCCTATAGGATAGATCGCCTCGCAGCACATCTAAAGCAGAGAAGTTGCCGGCCCAGGAGGGGTTTAGACTGTAAATAAGTTTTTCCGAAGGACCCATTAAGTTACTTTAGGGATCGCAACCCACAGAGCTGTAACGCACAGTAACACGGTACTCAGTGAAC
Organism: Ectobius pallidus; assembly: GCA_964059195.1. Lineage (NCBI taxonomy): Eukaryota > Metazoa > Arthropoda > Insecta > Blattodea > Ectobiidae > Ectobius > Ectobius pallidus. The sequence goes on along the minus strand of CAXKWD010000007.1, from coordinate 118,985,814 downwards.
GGGTTCCATCACAAACTCTGGCTTTCAAAATGTTCCGTCAGCTGTTTGTAGCGCATGATGCTATAGTATGGGACTCAGCTTAACTGCTCTGGAATGATGGGAAAGAAATGTATTCCAGCTTAACTGCTCTGTAATGGAGGGAAAGAAGTGTATTCCAGATCAGTTAAGCTGAGTCCCATACTTATAGTGATGGTGGTCAGTAATCGCTTCGAAACTTTCACTGAGTGGGTCGCCTCCTATCAAGCATATGTTACTTACATTTGGATTTTTTAGTGCATGAGATGACTCGTGTTCAGACGGATCTCTTACTGATAGGCCTACAGCACTGAGTTGGATTCATTGTCGGAAAGGGACGAGAACTAGGGTAATCGAACGGACTGCCTGCCCCTCCCACTACAGTCAATTGAGCACTGCCAATTGCCAAGGTTCTTTTTAAGCTGTATAACTGTACACGGCTGGTTTCAATGAGCGGCTGATTCTCTGTCTTTGTGACTAAGCTGCGATCATACCAATATATCTTAAGAAGATAAAATGAAAAACTTTGAAGGATTGCAGACGTCATAAAATTGCTTTCTCTAACCCCTAAGAGAACAGAGAAGCTACATATAGATTGTCTGGGGAGAAAGTTGAAACGGTTGCACAAATTACAAAATCGGAAACCACATGTTCGCATGTCATCCATTATGTTTTTCGGACTGAAACAGCTATTAGGCCTATCTTTGCTTACTTGTGAACAGCTGACACATTAGATTAACTCAACCGTTCGCGTGCACAGCAGACAATTATTGTATGACTGTGCAATTTTACTCTAAAAAATTGATCGTGGGACTACGACTATAGAAGATCACACACTTTAGTTGCCTCCTGCAGTGGTTTCCAAAAGTCACAATGAGTTTTGTGCATGGGCACAGCCAATTTCGTGTTCTAGCAACTTTGCGTTAATGTGGTCTTGCAAGTTTCAAACCGTCTGTAACTATTCGAAGGAGTTAGAGAAAAATCGCAAACTCCTAGAAACCGCCATCGCCAATCATGAGCACTGAATCGGCAACAAACATAGCCTATGGCCTTATACCGATATATGTTATTTGAAAAAAGTTATATTAAATAAAGTATCAATATTAGAATGACATACACGCAGCCCTAAATTCAACCATTTTGACTTAAATTATACGCACTAAGGTAATACAAATTTTAACAGTATTTTTCTATTATTACCTAACTCAGCTGTTACTGGAATTGATTGAGGAAAACAGAAGGCAAAAAGAAAATTATTTTGAGCAAACATTATCAAGGCAGTAGTTTGCCGAGTGTCACGAACTATTCCAAATTCTCTACAGGAAAAAAAAAATCTGCTATGTAATTTGTAGGGGTTTTACAGAGCATGGTCGAGTTTTCATTAATCGGAAAGTTTTCTTGCGAGCTAATGTAGGTCTCCTACTAAGCTCAGGAATAATTCAAAATCCCAAATGGTTCCACAGGGAACTGAATAGGCCTTGTATTTTCAATGCTGACACCACAGTACATCATATTCATGACGGGGGAGAAATTAACATTAATAATGCAAAACAGTGCTCATAATTAGAAACCAGGTCCAGTTTTGTGCTGTGATGACGGTACAGGTGTATTTGGCTGGAGAGAGAAGATTCATCCCAGGAATATAGCCCAGGGGATGAAGAGGGATGCAGAGTTGATGAGGAGGTGGGGGAGGGATGAAGACCAGACCACAGTGTTCCTGATGCTTCTACTGAGGGATCAGTGTTTCAAAGGTTATACAGTACTAACACCAGGGGTGAGGTTTCCTGGGCCCAGGAAGAGTAGCGGGGGTGTAAGATAGTACTAATACGTCTATGGCACCTAAAGCTGCTCCCCACCCATCTAGAACAGTGTGAATATTTGGAAACAAAAGTCCTTCCTGCATAATTTCGATGATAATTAAAAGGCCCAAAGGGAGAAATAATCCCCTTCCTGAAACCTATATGTTCATGTTTGCTATTCATTCACCTCATTATAGACTAGGCTATTCCGTATAGAACTGTATTTCTGCTTTGTTCGTGGATTCATACGTCATAACTTGTGGAGATGTAATGTTCACATACTCGACCTGGCCTACTTTGTGAACCGAAACTGAAGGTAAGAAATATACTTTGAAAGAATGCTGAGCAATGTGGTTTAATTAAACTAGTGGTAACATTATTAAATTAACTGGTTCCGCCTTACATAAAAGAAGCTGGCGAAGTAGAAGAGTTGTACAGTATAGCCAGAAATCTTACAAATTAGTGAATTTTTCGTGTGTACAATTGCTTATGAAAAACCTTGTACCCTACTCCTGCCAAGCAAGAAGGGACATAGGCTAGACTAAATGCTACCTTCTGCGATGTTCGAATTCACGACCCTTACTGAGTTAATAAGGCATGGAAAAATACATCTCTGTTAATAGTTAAAAACATTACTTTAAGGAACGAACCAAGAGGGAACATAAATATTGGCTTTTATGAAAAAAGAACTTAGGAACCTGTTTTTAGGAACTGATCCCCATAAGACCTTGTTAGTCAAATCAAAGACTTTTAAAGTTATCTCGTAACAATCCGAACAAGAAATTTTGTTTTGTTACCTTTTCCCACCTACCCTCGAAGTCAGAAGTAGGCCCTATGTCTCGCTTGATTCTTTTGTTTGTCTTTTTTCGTTACCCTTCCATTTTAGCTCTTGTATCCTACTGATCCAAATAACTATTATTCCACTCGATTGTATTTTTGTATTTTATTATTATTATTATTATTATTATTATTATTATTATTATTATTATTATTATTATTATTATTATTATTATTATTATTATTACCAGTGTTCTGCTACTGAACTCAGAAGACTTGAATAGAAACTTTTACAAAATGATATCAACATATAGAAACTAAAATATTGCACTTTGTGAGGAATAAAATCCTGATCCCAGACGGAGGCCTCGACTTATATCAAATATTTATTGCTGAAATACAACGAAGTCTTTTAAAATAGACCATCAAGGTTTATCGCAATCTTATCGGTTACCACATGAATTAATTGTAGTTGGCAGAATAAATAATTGCCCGGGCGGCTTGGGTCTCTTAAATCCTCAAAGGGAGAGGTAAAACTACGACAAAGAAAGAAAGAAAGAAAGAAAGAAGAACAAATGATTAAATTAAATCAATGAAACGGGGGTAATAAATACGAAAAAAAGGTAGTTGCTTTCTGTGAGAGTCGAACTCACGACCACTGGTTTACAAGACCAGTTCTCTGCCACTGAGCTAAGAAGGCTTGGAATGCATGTTATGAACTTAATAAAAAAGTACGAACATAAATAAGCTAATAGCCTAACTAGAACCAGGAAGTTCCGGCATTTATTTTGGTTAAAATAGGCTGCCAGAAAGGCCGAAAATAGGCAGTAATATAATTAATATAGGCATTTATTAAAGTCAAAACAGAGAGTAAACCCAGTCTTTATTAATGAATATAGCTATCTAAGATACTTAATAATAATTTTTTTTATCACATAGGCTACAGTACTTACTCACACTTCTCTTGATTACAAGCAACAAGAAGATGTATATATTTCGAGATATGAACTGTCATTGTCAGCCACCTGTCATTGCGTCATTTACAGGGAAGAGATACTCAATAAATATTTTTGTGACATGAATATGTCATTTCATTATTTGTGAAAGATTTCTCACTTCCATACATTGAAATCTTTATGTGTTTTTTAAAAGTTGCAAACAATCATAGAAAAAAACAATAACGATTCAAAACAGGCAAAAAGGCTTTAAACCTTAAAATAGGTAACAGAAGCCAAAAGAGGCAAAAAAGGACAAAATAAAAACTGGCCCTACCGTATTTAAATGTACAGGAACATGTTTATCTCTATTTAACCCTGCAATATATCCACCCAAATAGAAAAGGCCTTTTGCCTAACTTCCGGGCCATACTAATAACTTATTCATTTATGTGATTCAAATAAGTAGGAACGTAAACAAGCACACTTTTTGCCTTTTGTGAGGAATTGATCACAAAACCTAAAACTTGCCTCCGGTTTTATCTGTCATCCTTGTCAATCAACATCGCACAGATTATTGAAGTGGGGTCACAAAAAAGCAGCACAACTCCCTTCTATGAGAATCGAACTCACGACCCCTGGTTTACGAGACCAGTGCTCTGCTACTGAACTAAGAAGGCTAGCGATTGTTTTAAGAGATTATGGGATTCAACCAGACAATTATGAACATAAACAGGACTAGGATCATAACACTTACGGGATTAAAAAAAAAAAGTACAAACGTATATAAGCACCAAGCTTTTGCGTTTTGTGAGGAATTTATTACAAAACCCATTAGGCCTATCTGCCATCAGTTTTCATATCATACAGATTACTGAAAGGGGACCATAAAAACTTAACTTTACTGCCTCCTGTGAGAATTGAACTCACGACCCCTGGTTTACAAGACCAGTGCTTTGCCACTGAGCTAAGAAGGATGTGTGATTACGTGACGATTCCTTATCAATCCAGATCCTTATATGAAGTTGGGACAAAATAATACACGAAGCAGTGCCTTCTGTAAAGATCGAATTCACGCCCCCTGGCTTACACGGCCAGTGATCTGGTACTGAGCTAAGAAGGTTGCCGAGATCTTTCAACATTCTTTCACACATTAAGGAATTCAATCTAGGAAATACGAACGCAAATAAGCCCATAACACGTTTATGTAAACGGTAGGAACATAAAATTAATAGGCTAAGTAGGCTTATACGTCTTTGCCTTTTTGAGGGATTGATTACAAATCCTTTTCTCTGACATTGGTTTATCTTTAACAAATTATAGTATCGCACAAATTAATGAAATGGGATCATAAAACGGATACATGAAACACAACTGCCTCCTGTGAGGATCGAACTCACGACCCCTGGTTTACAAGACCAGTGCTCTTCCACTGAGCTAAGAAGGCTCGTGCAGTTTGACACTTATTTAATACGTTACAATATCGCACAAATTAATGAAATGGGATCATAAAAGGGAAACATGAAACACAACTGCCTCCTGTGAGGATCGAACTCACGACCCCTGGTTTACAAGACCAGTGCTCTGCCACTGAGCTAAGAAGGCTCGTGCAAAACTTACATATATTTATAAGTATTCAAACAAGCAAGAACATAAGCAGGCCTTCTTTGTGTGAGGAATGGTCTCACAACCCTTGAATTACAAAACAATGTTATTTGCGTTTAAAACAAGGGTCTTATTAACATCATTGGCTTTTTAGATATCTCAATATTATATTCAGTTAGACATCATTAGACAACATTAGACATCAATATTAGAATTTCAACATTACGAAAAGGCGCGGATAGTTTGTTTGCTCTGATTATAAGACGACTGTCTTTTTAACTGCGCTGCCACTGGGATAGAATGCTTCTGGAACTTGTCCACAGACTTAAGGAGTAGGCTTTAACTGAACAAGTGGGAACGTACGCTAGACTTTTCCTTCTCTGAGAAATGAACTCCCGACTCCTGGTTTAGCCTATAGGTTTTGTACTCTGTCTTTTAATTAAAAAGGCCAGCCTAACCTACTACTAGATAACTTATACTTAACTATTAGTACTATTTTACTAATAACGTTAAGCATTTACACTTATGCAATAGACAAAGTCAGAAAATAATAAAATTTAATCCCGGCTTAATTTAAACGTCGGGCTTAAAACCTACGAAAGAAAGTTACAATTTTGACAGTGCATGCAAATATGCTCTAAAATTTGTAAAATTCGCTCCTGATCAATGGAGTAGTCTACGCTCTATCGTTTATGTAATTTTAATAGGCTTACTTTACGTTGTCTTGCTAGCTGATTTATATTTTAAAATACGAAACGTAGAAGTTGTGTAAAATTACGTTATAAGCATTTAAAAAGCCAATACAAAAAACAGTTATTGTGCGGTCGGTTTTCAAAACATTCATTTATGCTGTAAATGTTTAAATGAACAGAGATATGAAACAATATTTAAAATCTGTCAGATATAGGCTATGCCGTTAAAATCGTGACAAATTACTAAAATATGCATTAATAATTTTAATATCAAGCAAATATGATGCATTATTACAAAACTAACAAAATATGCAACAGTATGTAAAACGAAATTATCAATTTTCTGTTATTTCTTTCATGTGTTATGCACATTTTAACGCTAGCAAGTATAAGAGTGCATTATCAAAAACATGATTCTTCATAAACTTCCGGGTCCCACTTATTAGTTACATCCAAAATGCATCGAGTCCAAATAAGTACGGAAGTGTAACTACTGCCTTTTGTGTGAATCGAATTCTTATTAATTATGTGGTAGGTTAATAGATTACATTTTAACCAATTATAACTGCACTGCACCAGCAAGTAATTTAACAAGGGAATTATCAAAATCTGAATTCATACCTTAGTTACAATAGACTATTGATAAATTATATTCTGCACTCCGGTTACATGTAAAAAAGCTGCTTATCTTCAACGCAAGCGGCACGGAGAGCCTAATAGGCCTATCTATGGTTCAAATCCCGGCTAAGAACATTTAATTTTTCAATCTGACTCTACAATTCCATTCCAAGATAAAAGAGGCTAGGTTTTTTATACTTGTGATAAGATAAACAAAACCTTAGAGTCATGTTTTCAGAAAATAAAGCATGCTAAACTGAACTAAACTAAGCTCCATGGCGGTAGGCCTACCTATCGGGGCATGACCGATAATTCGATCGCTGCGTTTTCTTTTGGCTTCGTTGGAAAACGACAGTTTTGAGAGACATAGAAACATTTTTCTCCATGTAACACAGCAAATCAGGTAAGAGAAATCAATATAAGAAGATTCTAATAGCATCCTAAGATAATAAGATATTGAAGTTAGCCTATGCAACTTGTTTCATTTTTGTTTTTGACTTTTGATTTGTTTACGCACACAAACTCAAACAAACATTTTTTTAGAAAATTATATATATTACTTTGAAACGCTATTTCTGGGGAAAATCTATAGCAGTTGAACCAATGATGACGTCACCTCATGTCAATTTAAAATGTTTCGTAAACATATGATTTTTAACAAATAAGGTAACACAAGTCTTACGTTTCTGAGTACTATGGTTACTGCTCTCTGTATGAGGGAAAGAGAGAGAAACAGAAGGTAGAGTATGAGGAGGAGTGGCAAACTAATGTATATTCCTAGAGATAATTAGCATTCTAGCAAGAGGGTTTTAGCGAGGTCTATGTTTTAGCGAGTTGAATGCGGTAAAGGAGGGGGCAGGACTCTACTACAGTCGCTATCAACAAACGTTAACCACACTGCAGTACTGTGTACCTCATTATCAACATCTGTTAGGCGTGTTATATAGAGAGATGAAAATAAAATTTTATGCAAGCGGTAGTAGGCTAGATTGTTTCAGGAATTTCATTATTGATAAAATTATTCTTTGGAAAGTAAAATTTTGTTAATAGGGCACTCTTCCATGACATGAAACGAACATTTTCTATAAAAATAAAATGTATGCCTATCTAGCCAGACAAACAGTCTTATAACACTCGTCAGATTTCAAACTGTGTTGCTGATACATTTGGTGGCGGTTTTTACTGGAGAAGCAGGCGACCTGCTTGTAAACACCGGAAAATACAGACCAGTGGGAGATAATACAGTTGGCCTCAACAAAATTCATTTCCACGACATCAGACATTCATCATCTGCTGAGAGGCTCAATAACTATGATGGATGATTGGGTTCCTGAATATTTGGAGGTTAGGAAAATATTCAGTAGTTCCATGAATTTTTTTGTATTTTTGGATTCAGGGGATTTGAAATGTGTGCTAAAAACTTGAAAGGGTCAAACACACACAGGGAAAGTAAGAAAAATCGTATATATTATTTTAAGAAAAAAAGTTATAACACCTCCCCCTATAATTAACAGCTTTAGGCCCACATTTAACAAACTAATCAGCATAGGCTATAACTTAAATCTTCCCGAGAGTGTACACATTTTTCGTTATTTTGCATCCAGGCGGTTTGTCTAAGATTGCGACCGTGACAGACAGAAGACACTACAAAATGTTATCATTATGAATAATTATTTATTTCCTTTTTTTCGAAATGGCCTTACGATATGATTTAAGAGCCTTGAATCATTATCTATAATTCTGTTGTCTTTATGCCTTTTATCATACAAATAAATTATACTTTTTAGCATAAAGTCTGGGGTAGCTATTAAAAAATTCCCATTTATGTCGGTAATTAATTTTTAGTTCAAAATCGGGTAAATTTATGTAATAAAGTGCCAGAATAGTTTTGTTTAATCAATGATAATTGCAGTTATGAGGTGCAGGAATTAAGATATTTTTGTTCTCGATTTCCGAGTTAAGCTCCAGATCGATTCAATAAGCAGGGCTTACGGTCTACTTTGATAACCATATGTGAAGGAATATGTGGGGTAGTGTTATTTGTCATAGCTAACTGTATTGCAACTTCCAAAGCCGAACACTGTAAAACAATATGTTGTCATGAAAAGTGATTCGCATTTGATAAATTATTTCTAATTATATTACCATAAAATAGGCACTGAATTAGGCATTACTCCGATACTGGTCAACCGATTTGGTCCAATATCAATAGGCTTCTTGCCATGGACGTTACAAATGCGTAAACCAAGTTCATGAAAATCCGATAAAGCGTATTTGAGGTATCGCACGTACAGGCACACAGAGAGACAGACATTATCCTGTCCATCACACAATCTCACAAAGTACCATTCTGGTACTTAATAAATATTAATCATAAGTGTAATTAGCTGAAGGTAGGCCTATAGAATAATAGGGGTATGAAAACATTGCTTTATTTATGATGAATGAAGTGATTTGCAAGTATCTTGTTAATTCATTTTATGTGATACCTCTACATTTAAGGCATAAATTGGAAAATTCATAGCGTTTACATTAAAAAATAAAATAAGAAGTGTACAAGAAGCATCGAAGACCCTTCTCTAGCTTGACAAGATAAATGAATGCTTAAATCACTTCCTGCTTCCCAGTACTCTTCATAACCAGTTCATAGAAACCAGAAAGGTCATCCAGTGTCCAGTCTGCTGTGACACCTAGCTGACCCCTCTCTCCCCTTTTAATAGACCGACATTATAATGTTTACAACAGAGCAAACATGTTTGATGATTGCATTCAGGGTTGCCTTTGGCTTTGAACAGAGCCACTGACCTCTAGAATACATAATTTGGAAATTAAAGGCTTGATAATTGACTGGTCATACAGAAGCATCTGAAGAGTAGAGATTTAATAATCTGACTTTGAAAACTGGATTTTGGGCACGTGCTGCATCCATGATGCACTAACGTGGGGACAGTTGAAAGATTTCAAAAGGCATCTCCATAGTCGTCTCAAAGAGACTGTAGCTAAAAATGCATAAAGTTATTGGTGAAGTTTATTTGTTGCTTTTATTGTGTAATTGAATTTGAATTCATCAGCGTGTAGGCTACTTACACATTTGCTGTTTTAGTTGTTCATATGATCATTAAACACTTCAACATTAGCATTACCGGTAGTAATTTATATAGTATTTTCTCTCTCTTAGCCTTTAGTTTAACCTTTCCCGTTGTAGGGATGTTTATTTGGCCCACGACACCCGGATCAATCAGGGAAGGAATTACTTTTGCATCAGAGGCATACTCTTTTGACCAGACAAGGATATGGAGAGCCTTCCCGGATGGGTCATCAGCCCAATGCTGGGGCCACCCCGAGACAAAATGAACATATAGGACGCGCACACTCATGCCGAACAAGGATCGTGCGAGATGAAGATGACATTGACGGCCAGATGCTGTTTGGGGAACACAAGGGCTTAAAGTTACGCGACATATCTCTCACAGGGGAAAAAAATGCCGGAAAAACCCCAGCAATGTAACACGTTCTGACCCGGGCCCGCTGCGCGAGGGGAATGTAGAATATAGAGTTGAGAAGCAGTTGTGGATCGTCCAAAGTATAGATATCAGAAAGATTAATGACAGCAGAACTGTTAATTTTATACTTTACTAGCATGTGCCCGCGGCTTCGCCCGCGATAATTATTTCAGAAATTAAAAATTAAGAGCATAATAATTAAATCATTATATTTATTAACACCTAAACCACGTGGGCTACAAACCACGATTAGATAGCGTCGCCTGGTAAAAGCAACCTCAGATTGAGTTCCTTGGCCCAGAAAACCCCTGTATAGTGAGTTTCGTTCAAATCGAACAATGTTTGACCATATTTAGGGTTGATTATCCTTCTTCCGTGTAGGTTGAAAATGTCATATGTCTGTGGGCCTTGACACTCTAAACAAATGAATCGTCTAGGATGGACAAACAAAATCAAGCGATCGCGTTGCTTTTATTTCCAAGGTATGAGGTATGATGACAAAAATAGCCAAAGCCAACTGTAAGTGATTTGATATTGAAATTTATTACTGAAACTGATGTTTCGAAAACGCAAAAAAATGCATGTTTTTTGCTCATTTTTCACTCATAACTCACGAACGAAAGCGAAAATTAAAATTCCGGCTTCGAGGTGCACATTCCGACCCTTTAGTCCGCCTATGTATAAAATTTCAGATCTCTGCGTTGAGTAGATTTCGCTGGGCATCGCGGACAGACAGACAGACAGACGGAGGACAGACACTTCCTTTTATTAACATAGATAGATAGATAGATATTGTTGTTGTGTGGTGTGTCTTTGTTATTTCCCAGCAGTTTGAAAAATAGTCTATATTTCTTCTTTCCCCCGTCCGTGTTCTTGAATTAAGATTCAAAATTAGGCCTAATTATTTTTCTGCTGAAGGGCCATAAATATTTTATAAAGATTTTAATATTACCAAACGTTGAATAAAAATGAACGCTGTATCTTGGATTATCGTAGGGCTAATGATATAAATCGTTAGATTTTAGTTAAGTTAAGTCCTCACCAGTGTCGTCTAAGCTGATGACTTTTTAGTATTTTATATAGGCTAATATGAGAAGAGTTTATTCTTTAACAAAAATAATACAAAGACAATTCAAACGTGAAAACGTTTCCTTAATCTTCTAGTGAATCTAACATTGTTCTAATACTTAACTAAGTAGGACCTAGTCTTCTAAGAAACAGCAGCATATTGCAAACATAGGCCTACATACAATTTCAAGATAAGCTGACCATAACATTTTATGGATTTCAATTTAATTTTTATGCCTTTTAGTTTATAACGCTTATAGAATGCTAAAATATCTCTTAAGAAACAACACTAGACGTACGGTACGACCCCTTTGCACAATAACTCCCACGTGAACGGAAATGAGTTATCTTCCCAATTCTGTTCTTCGAAACTGAAAAAGCGTAGCCCATAACGATTGCATGTGACTTGCATATAATATTCAAGTCCCTCATATCGCATGCCATCAGTCTAGATATCCCCTTGTCCCTAGGGACCATTCATAGGCCATGCCTTGCTGATGTGGACCATTTAACTCCCTCCTCTCTTCGATAAGCTTCTCCATATAGCGCAGAAAGATACAAAGCATTTTAACATTTACATGTATAAAATATTAGTCAAAATTGCAAGGCCGGATGATGATCTTAGAAAGCATTTTATTCGGATGTGGGAAAATTGTAAAAGTCCAATGGCCCCTTTAAACCTTCCACAGAATAAATAAATAAATAAATAGACAAGAATTCATCTATTCTCACTTTTTCAAAGATTGTGTTTTAAAGAAAATTGGCAGTTCTTTCTAATTCTTTTGGTTTATTCTTTATCTTATGTTTCATTTCGTGATTATTTAACGAGTTTATGCTGCTAAACCCGGACAGCCATGATAATAATGTTTTTATTTACTATATCGGCCGCGGAAGCCTATGTACACAGGCGATATAAACTTGTTTGGTAGCCTATATTTATTAATGTTCAGCAATAATTTTTTACAGAGTATTTTCTATCAGATTCCGGTGATTTATCTAAATAAACTTATAGGTCTAATGGTATTCTAAGAAAACCCCCGCAAACGCCTTCATAAAGTGTAAATATTCTATAACCAAATATCTGAAATAGGTTATTCTTTCAAGTCCGTTTTGAGAAAAGTAATTCCATATAATAATAAAGGCTTAATTCCTCAGGGCCTTGGATATTATAAAAAAAAGCAATATTCCCTATTCTATGTTATTATCAATTTTCAACACTGACTCACTATTTGTTAGGCGAAAAGTTAATGGTTTACCATTTTTGTATAATTTAAGCCATGCTGGTGAACTGTGTAAGTTAATATCAAAATTACATCTGTACGCTAATCCTATGAACTGTAGATGAAATAAAACATTTTATATAAATTATGCACGAACAAATTATTACAGGAATTCTCCCCTTTTAAGACTATGAATTTTGTACAATAATCTATGTAATGAATTTGATACAGGTCTATTTCAATCCAGAACAGTCTTTTATAGAAATATTGCAAAATTTATAGCATGCAGTCATAAAATCACAAAGCAATGTAATTATTGCTCTTCTATTTTTAACTTTTTTCATTTGTAATTATTGTAATTGAGTGTGTGTTGTTTTAATTAATTTGTTTTAGTGTTCTTTTGTTGTTGTTCTTAATGTTGTTTCTGAATTTGATTGTCAATAGAATTTACTATGTATTTTTTAGTTTAGTAGACTTAAAATAGAATAAAATAAATAACTTAAATAAAATAAAATAATAAAATATTGACCCATAATAACACAACTTCTTTTTCTAAAACATCACTACCATCCTTGCAAATAAAATTACTAATATCTAGGCTACTTAAAGTTAAAGTTAGGAATATAAGTACCTATAATGAGAAAATGGAGAAAGGAGACGTTAAAATCATACACAGCATTAATATTAAATTTCAGAGTTGTAAATGAAATGTACTTACAGAATACAGCCAATGCTTGATTCTTTCCTTGGTTAATTTTTTATTCTTCAGTCTGGCATCTATAACAGAAAATAGATAACTAACATAAACAGCTGCAGAATATAATCACAGTTTTCAAGCTACTTCTCAATAATATTGTAAAAAACATACTAATTTCTCCATAATGAAATAACATTTTTAACGTAATACAACTCAGACCTACATACAGTAATCCAAGATCTACCCTATTATAAGAAGAATAGGCTGTGGTCTAACGAGACTCAACAAATTTGTAATACGGCCTAATTTTAGTTGGTCTGTAAACAAGTCTGGTTAAAAAATGGGACTAACAAATAAAAAATCTTTCAAACATAATCGATCAATTATTATAGTATTCAATTCCACTAGGTTGTTGGTTACAATATCATTGTCACTCACCAAACAAGAAAACAATTATTTTGGTAAGATGTTATAGTCTACTGGTAATTGGTAATCTTCCGTCACAATTAAACACACTGCAAACTTTCAGATACACTTATGCTTTGAAGTGGTTAAAAATAAAACTTAGGTTATAATTTATGTAAAAAGCTTATAAAAATAACAATTATTGCATTTTTTGAAGATTTTGTCAACGTTTTATGGAAAACACTGACTGATATGACATTTTTCGTAAATATTCCCTGAGAGAATTTTCTGTCGATTATATTGTTGGAGGCACTGCCTTCTAGACTGTATTACTCATGTAATTCTCGAGACGGCGGTGGTTGGAGGTATGGTTCTATTTCAGAATTATGTAGAACCACTAAGCATGTTATTGCATGACCTGTGAGTTAATATGACGTAATGTAGGAAGACAATTTATTGCCAATCTATGCACTTACTATTAGGAAAATAAATGCACGTTTTGCTAAAGAAATATTGTGGCGCAAAAATACTACAGTCTAGACTATTATCAAATTCCTAGTGGCGCAAAAGCCATAAATTTGGCGCAAATACGTGCCCCGAAAAATTAACAGTTTTCTTACAGGCTTACAAAATATTACTTTTTCTGTCGCTCTTTAGATTTCCACAATAAGCTTAAGAACCTGTTCTGAAATTGTCTGATCATGTGCTCTAACTCAATAACATGTACGCCCCTATTATCACTGGTATTTTTCACCTCTTACTTTTTATCATTCCCGTTGCAAATCTATCAGTCAATTTACAGAAGAAAAAAAAAGGTATCATCACACAAAAAAATACGCTGTGATCTGAACTTCAGGATTAGAGTATTCACAATTACGTAATGAAATTAAGTAGGATGAAACTTAGGTTTTTGCTCTATACCGTTATCTTGTTTATGTTTATGGAAAAAGCTTATATCAATCGAAATGACACTTCCTCTTAGCTGTCTTTTGTGATAGGATATAAATATGGTTATTTATATGTTCTGTGCTTTATCTGCATTGTATTCGTGAAATAGTAAATATGAATGCTACTCCAACCGATGAACTAGCTTCAATAAATATGATCAATCGTACATTTTCACTGCTACTGACGTATAAATTCGTCCTCTCAAAGAAGGTATCAGAACAGAGAAAGAAATGCTTTAGAAGATTTTTATCATCTTGTAAGGATCATCTTTCATGGTTACCTGATATTTTACTGAAATTTTCCTCGTCAATCCTGAGAATGGGCCCATTGATTACTTTACTTGATGATTGCTTATATTAAAATAATAATTCAGCTCTGAAAGGGTTTAAGTACTCGTTACATCTCTATTATTAAGCGCCGAGGCAACATTTCATGCACAATATATAGGCACATGACATTCAAATTTAGAACTGTAACTTATGAAGACTATGATCTGTAGAATGCATACATTTAATATAAGCGTAAGAGACTTGAATGTAGCCTATGCAAGGATATAAATACAGTAAATGGTCGGATAGGTTTCCTCGATCTACTAAAAAGAACTGATAACCATTCATGATCGGCCTACATTTTTTCTGAAGAATTTAATTTTTATACCTGTTCTCAGAATGGACCAACGCTCGTCAATATGGAATACATTTCAACAGATTATTAAACATATATTTAACAAGAAAAAGTTCAGTGGCACCGATTATTAAAAAAATGCTAGTTTCAAAGTTATAATGAGATTTCATCATTGGCTGTTACCAGTTTATTCCACTTAACCCAATATATATACGATTCTTTTACAAACAATTTTAACTAAGTCTTTCTGTAGAAGCATTTATGAACGATAACATTTTAATAGTCCTAGGTTTTATATTTCGAATTATTGACTTTATGAACTCCCTACTTGATTTTGCGAGAAAAGAGATTTTGATAGAGATCCTAGAATCGAATATCTTGACATTTTCAGGAGTAACTTATGTAGCGTAAAGGAGAAAAGACGCCATAAATGAAAAAGTAAAACTAGAACACAGGCTAAAATCCCAAAAGGTTGAAAATTAAGATCACCTTCAAGTTGTAATAATCGTGTAGCGCACCCCCGGATAAAAACTATGTAATCGATATGAAATCTCCGCCAAGGTAAGTTTGTACATAATTCTGAATCAAGTTTACAGTTTACATTTCAAGGATGGTGTACCTTCATATTCACCACAGCATAAAGGCCAACTTAATGGACTACGGGCCTATAAGATGAGACAACTTTTGGGGAGTAAACTATTTGCTCTTCAAGTCCCATCTTAAATTCTGTGATAAGTTTGATGAAATGTATGATTTGCTAATAATGTTGCTAGATTAATTGCTTCGATAAAGGAATGGCTATAAACTGAAAGTCTGGTAGCAGCCAAATAATCTGGAGCAATAACTAAGTGAAGATTCTAATAAAATGAGAAAGAGGACTATGACGACAGAGATGGTGTGAGAGTTAAAGGTAGATAAAATGAACGAAGGAGGAAGAAGCGGGATAGGCTGGAAGTCATTAAGACTATTAGCACCCACCACCGAAATTCCAAAGTTTTGGAAAATCGTTTTCTCGGAATACGTACGCATACACGCGAAGCAATGGTAAAGTGTACGAAGTCAATCTGAAACAAATTTCCTTTCCCAAACCCAAACATCTACTGACTTTATTGACAACTTCCGTTGTGTTTTAGTCTCCAAATCTCCCTCTCCTTTCCCCGTTGCAACCGAACTACCAGTACTACTAAAAACAGAGGGGGA
Organism: Ectobius pallidus; assembly: GCA_964059195.1. Classification (NCBI taxonomy): domain Eukaryota; kingdom Metazoa; phylum Arthropoda; class Insecta; order Blattodea; family Ectobiidae; genus Ectobius; species Ectobius pallidus. The sequence continues at coordinate 118,969,708 of CAXKWD010000007.1, read as the reverse complement.
TATAGAGAAATGGTAAATGAGAAGAGTAAAGCAAAAAGGATCTTCTCTATTTTCTCATCTCTTCCTAACCCCTCTCAGTCTTTTTCTGTCTTCTTTATTTCTTCGTATAATAATCTCGGCAAATTACATCTGTGTTACTTGCACTGTAAGGGAAATCTTTCCTTAACACACAAGATTACATAGTCATAGAAGTTGTCCTCCCCTAGAAGTTTAAAATGCTCGGAATGTATGAACACACTCTCCTGGCTTATTAAGGGAAGTAGGTAGGGATTAACGCTTAACTAACTTTTTCAATAGTTGTAGTAGTAAAATTAACAAGTCTCTCTCTCTCTCTCACTCTCACTCTCTCTCTCTCTCTCTCTCTTTCTCTCTCAGATCGGTTCTAGAAAATCTGCCTTAAGTACCGGATTAAAATATCTTCCATTTACACATCTACAAAGAAATTCATAAAATTTATTCTCTTTATGGATATAAAACTAGTATCCTAGTAGGCTACTTGGAAATTATATTTTTAGCAAACCGTTTTTAAGGGGATCCAATGGGGAAATGCCGGGAAAATGTTACCTTTGTGTATTTCTATATTGTTTTAACATTAAATTTTTGCAAACTAAACCTTTTTTCCGTAACTTTTTAAATGGCCGTACCTAGAGTAAGGTAATAAACTGACAATCAAAAGTTGAAAATTGATTTTTTCATAGAAAAGAAATTGTGCATTGTCATAGATCAATTGTTCTCTCCTATGAAATAATTAAAAGACTACCTTTAACTGTTCGCAAATTTGCAAAGACATTAAAAAAAAAAAATGTTTTTGAAATTTTAAAATTTGGAGGGAAAAAGATTAAACAATAATTCCACATTAATTCGTTTGATAAGAAAGAACAAATGTAATGTATTTGGCTCACCGGACATGAAGACATGTATGGGACCGCAGACAATGGAAATAACAGGCGTCTTGACAAATTCAAGTCTTCGTAAGACAAGTCTGTCCGATTTGGAACTCACATGGCACTTAATAATGGTATTGTCAAATGGACATAACAGCACTTAAAATAGTTTCATATTACTTTACACAACAGTTATGAGAGTAATTAAATGTTATTTTATATTGAGTTATCGCCCTTGTTACAGATGAGAATATAAGTAACACGGAAATCGTTGGGTATGATTGTCTGTCACAAAGCATATCTAATTTAATTTCATGGAAAAATTAGGAAAAATACAATTTTGTTGTTACATCAGGTTACAATAAGCTATGGAGTTGCTGAACGGAATGATGACACTGACTGTACAAAACCTGCCTATCGCTGCTGTAATCCTTTGAATAACAGAGCACAATGGACATAATAACTTTGATTCTCGTATTATCATCATTATCAACTTCAGTTATAGGGAAATTTATTGTTACTTATCACATTCCATATATTGTTAGGCGTACCTAGATAGGAACTGACTCTTACGAAGGATCTGAATAGGTTGCATACAATATAGGCCTATTGTTAAGAAAGGTTATTCAGATTTGTACCAGTTAAATGATCATTTATAAACTAGAGCCTTTGCATTTGAAATAAAAATTCGGGTTTAAGTATATGTTCGAATATCGTTATAATGTAGTCTATTCTTTGTGAAGGGCTTGTTCCAATTTATACATTCACAAAAAGTAGCTAATAGGGCAGCCCGTTCAAATTGCCATTTGATCATTGCGAGTCTTGACAATTTCTGCAAAACAAAGCAGAATGGATAAAAGATACAAAATAATGACTGGATGAAGAAAATAGATATTATCGTTAAGGAAGCTCCGACATTGTGTTGCAGAATAGACGTCTTTCTCAAGAATATCACCTAATTTGATCTCCATCCAATCGTTAGGAGGAAGAATGGAAAAGACAAGCTGTAATACGGCCATCTGGTATAGAACTTTTTAGCGACTCCCTTTTCAATCTCGTTAACTTGTGAATAGAAACCAAACGCAAGACAGGGTTATGGAAAAAGAGGATTATCCCAAATTCAAAAATTAAGAACTTGAAAATTCTAAGATGAACTCCTTAAAAATTGTGTTCTTCTGTCGTCACGAGATAGTTACAGTAGAATTCTGTAATGTAACCTATAACAAAAAGAATGATACCTGTTAAATTGCAGGATATTGTTCAAGCTTCTCCAAAGCACACAATAAATAATAAGCCTATATTTATTAAGTGCCAGTATGGTACTTTATGAGATTGTGTGGGGGACGAAAAATGTCTGTCCGTCTGTCCGTCCGTCCGTCCGTCCGTGTGTCTGTACGCGCTCTAACTTAAATACGCTTTATCGAATTTTAATGAAACTTGGTATACGCGTTTATAATGTCCATGGGAAGAACCCTATTGAAATTGGACCAAATCGGTTCACCGGTACCGGAGTAAAACCCAATTTAGTGTATATTTTAAAGGCGCCATAACTCACATACGCTTTATCGGATTTTCATGAAACTTGGAATACCTATTTATAATGTCCATGGGAAGATGTCTGTTGATATTGGACCAAATCGGTTGGCTGGTACCGGAATAATACCCAATTTAGTGCCCTTTTATGGTATCATATAAGAAAAGGCGCGGTAACTCAAATACGCTTTATCGGATTTTCATGAAACTTCGTATACTTATTTATAACAATCATGGCAATAAGCCTATTGAATTTGGACCTAATCGGTTGTCCAGTACCGAAATAAAGAGTAATTATCAGTAAAATTTATTATAATATTTTGGTTCAATTCGAAGCATTTTGATTGGCTCGCGGCCAACCAATCAGCGGGCGAGTCCCGTAACTAAGGTAAATAACGGGCAATTCTGGAACAAGCCTTCAATTCCTGTCGAAACCTTCTTTAGTAAAGGAGGGTAAAAAGAAGGCACCTTCTTCAAATGCAAAATCAAATTCTCGGTTCTTTCTTATAGCGTCATCAATTAATGACAGCTTATAAAGCTTCCTTCAGTTGCCATGGACAGTTGACAACTACATGAAAAACAAATGTTCCCATATGTACGATTATAGATGAAATGCTGTTGTATAATGACTAATTATTTTGCTAAAATTGATTACAATTAGATTAAAGCATTGAATTGACTTCAGCATATGTCAGATTTATAATGCCTGACCTCTTAATAAATAAAAACATTAACTTCTGATAATTTGTATAAGTTGGTACGCTGCTTTAGTGAGGGCCAAATCCGCATTTATGACTAATATCGCGAATATTATGTTACCAATTAATGAAATAATACTATATTACAAAACTATAAGGCTCGTAATATAGCCTAATTTCGAAATACGGTGATTTTTCTTTTCTGTGAGCTACGACCAGATAGTACTCTTTGGTATTGGACACCCAAAAGTCGTAGTGTGGTTTGGTCTTGGGGTAAGATGCTTGTCTAGTAATCAAGAGATAGCACGTTCGAATCCACCCTGAAGCAATTTTTTTTTTTATTATTATCAATTGTGTTACATTGAGCCTATTCCATTCTTGTGTCCTATTTTGTCAATGTGCTTAAATAAGTATTGCATTTTTCTTTAAAAAAAACTGGGAATTCATTGTCTTTCATTGACCTACATCATTCCTAAAGAATAACATAAGCCTATAAATGTTATTTCACGAACAGAAACTAGCTTTAAAGTTATTGCGTTGCGTTAAAATTGCATAAGCCTATACTCAGAACAAAACTGCATACCGCTAGGTGGAACTATCCTCTTCTTATTGGCTTACTGTACTATTTCATTGTCAATGTATTTTGTAAAATGTTTACATATTTTAAGAATTAGTATATCAGTGTATACCAATATGAATTAAGGTTAAGAATCAAACTTTAGACCTTTGTTCTTCCGTAAGCCCTGCTTAATGAATCGATCTGGAGTTTAACTCGGAGATCTATTAAAAAGAAAGAAAAAAAAAACTTATTTTCTGTATATCATAACTGCAATTATTACTGGTTAAAAAAGCATACTGGCACTTTGTTATATCAGTTTACCTGATTTTATTTATTTATTATCTAAGATGAACTCCTTAAAAATTGTGTTCTTCTGTCGTCAAGAGATACTCGCAGTAGAATTCTGTAATGTAGCTTATAACAGCAAGAATGATACCTGTTAAATTGCAGGATATTGTTGAAGCTTCTCCAAAGCCGACAATAATTAATAGGTCTGTATTTATTAAGTGCCAGTATGGTACTTTATGAGATTGTGTGGTGGACGAAAAAATGTCTGTCCGTCTGTCTGTCCGTCTGTCCGTGTGTCTGTACGCACCATAACTCAAGTACGCTTTTTCGGATTTTCATGAAACTTGGTATAAACATTCATAATGTCGATGGGAAGAACCCTATTGATATTGAACCAAATCGGTTCACCGGTACCGGAGAAATGCCCAATTTAGTGCCTATTTTAATAGATTATGGCGCCTTTCTCATAGAAAGGCGCCGTCACTCAAATACGCTGTAACGGATTTTCATGAAACTTGGTATACCCATTTATGACGTCCATGAGAAGTGCCCTATTGAATTTGAACCTAATCTGTTGACCGGTACCGGAGTAAAACCCAATTTAGTGTATATTTTAAAGACGCGGTAACTCAAATACGCTTTACCGGATTTTTATGAAACTTGGTATACATATTTACAATGTTCATGGGAAGACGTCTATTCATAATGGATAAAATCGGTTGATCTGTTTCGGAGTAATGCTCAATTTAGTGCCTATTTTATGGCAATGTACGTATTCGAAAGAATTTATAAAAAAAATGAAAATCAGTTATCTTGACAACATAGCCTATTGTTTGACTGTGATCTTATAAGGCCTTGGAAATTAAAATACAGGTAGCTATGACAAAAAACACGACTGTTTTACATGCGCTTATCCAACTAGACCGTTTAAATGACCCAGGTGGCCGAGATGGTAGACCTTTCTTCTTCCGTAAGCCCTGCTTAATGAATAAATCTGGAGCTTAACTTGGAAATCAATTAAAAAAAAAAAAAAAACATACTCTGCATATCATAATTGCAGTCATAACTGATTAAACAAAAACATACTGGCACTTTTTTACATCAGTTTACCTGATTTTATTTATTTATTTCACCTGGCGGAGTTAAGACCATAAGGCCTTCTCTACCACTCAGCAAGGGCGAAAACATGAGATACATAATAATAATAAAAATAAATGAAAAACAAGAAATGATATGCCTCAATACAAGAAACATTCATTAGACACAAAGACAAAAATTCAAACATAAAATACTTAAATAATATAGGCTATATTACAATTGACTAAAATAAATAAATGAAAAAAAGATGAAAGACTAAACAAATACATTCTTAGTTATTAAAAATAATGAAAATTTTCAAAATATTTTACAAATTAGCACCAATTCCTAAATGTTATTTTATACTAAATTTATTAAATGAAGCTTAAACTGTGAACTATTATATGTTGGATGATTTATAATCTTGTTATTATTATTTTCGGGTAACGGGAAGATAAAATTAACTATTTTGTTGATGAATATTAATTTATAGTTGTTTGGATTCTTTTTAGTGATTATAAGTCCCAACAGTCCAATTTTTTGTTCAGATTTTTACAAACCATCAAATTGGATCGTGTATATCGACGATAGTCAATAAATACAATTTGATCTTATATTTTCCTAACACCCAGGTGCATTGCATACAGTAGGAACGGTTCTAATTTTCTGTCCAAAATATGAAATAACCAATTCTCTCCCCGCTTAACTCGCATGACATAAAAAACACAACATCTACCTCCAAATGCTAATCCGCTGCGCTACCAGCGATCTTGCGAACATTAACCAAGAAGACAACATTAAATATCAGAGTAAAGAAAATTAACATACGCTAAGGCAGCGGTTCCCAACCGGTGGGTCGCGACTCGATCATAAAACTATCAGAAACCATCGAATAAACCATCAAAAAAGATAAGAAAAATCGAAACAAATAAAATTGTGTTTTGATTGTTTTCTTGGTTCTTGATTTTTGGCATCTGGGGCCAACCATTTTCGAATCAGAACACAAATTGTTTATTAATAATCAATCTGTATCTTCAAAAAAGCATATATAAGCTTATATTTGCAATATTTGATGGTAAATTATATATACATAAGGAAGGGATACGATACAAATAATGATTTTTACTCCACCATGGACCGATGGACCGTGGAGGTATTCCGATAAGGAAAGGTGGGTCGCCAGCTGACAAAAAGGTTGGGAACCACTGCTCTAAGGCATACTTTGATTGCAACAATACTATCTGCAACCGTTGTTACAACCGGAATAAATGTTGAAGTGCTCTGAAAATGTAAAGAAATTATTCGGCGGAAAAGAAGACTAGCATTTTTGCATAAGTTATCGAATGCACGGTCAGAAATAATTGTATAGAAATAATGGTTGTTACAACTTTTTGAACCAAACAATCGTACGGGAGATACCGTACATTAGCAAATTTCAAAGACGTTATCCTGAAAGTACATTAGAACACCAATTATCCGAACTAATTGGGAATTGACATGGTCCGGATATGCAAAAATACATATAATTGGATCTTGTGAAAGTGCAATAGGATAGTTTAGTATTAAAGAAACCAATATTTAAACCAAAATTAACTTATATTTAAAGCACAAAGGTCTCAATTGTGTAAAACCAAACAGTAAGCCTATAATACAGGAAGGCCTAAGATAGAAGGCCTAGAATGCAACATTAAAAGGAAATGTTTGTAAAATCGATCCAGATAATTGATAATTCGGATAATTGGAGTTCTACTATAATGTGCCTTCAAAATTGTTAGAAAGTGGCGGCATTTTCTAAATCTACTCCAAGAAAGATTACACAGACCAACAGCCATTTTGGTGCCTTAGAATTTATATCTATTCTTGGGTATATTTAGCTCGCTGATACCAAATGTGCCATTAGTTTTGCCCTATCAGCTTTATTTTTTGAGATATGGTATTACCATTATGTATATTATCCCATTTTACGTTTGATATAAATAAAAAACAGTGCCTATTTGTAGCTTCTAAATCATGTGAATAAAAAAGCAACACACTAACATTACATTAACATTAAAATAACAATATAATATGGGTCTTTCAAAAAATTGACATTATTACATACTGTACAGTCGTTTATGACTTATGAGCTGTCAATTTGAGGGCTAAAAAAGAATCCAGCTTTTAGTTTTTCTGTACTTCGTACAGTTTTCGTCCTACATGTCCAAAGTATGGTCAAGAACCTTCAATATCTATATTATCAAGCAAGATTTTGTTTCGCTAGACTAAGAGTTTACGAATAAAATCCCCCCCCTCGACAAAAGTAGAGCTGGGGGAGAGAAAAACTGTTTACATGTTTGGAATAAGCACACTAAGTATAGCCAAAATCCGGGAAAACATCTGAGACAGTATTGGGCTGTTGGGCTGTGTTATTAACATATTTTTCATTTGAATATTTGAGTCTTCGAGGGAAGATTGAAGTGGCGGCGAGAACTAAAAGTTTTCACGGCGAACGGTCACCCAATGCCCGGTGATGGCCGCACGTTATGCACGGTAGAAGAAGGTGGCTTCAGCTTTGGTTCACACTGTACATTACATGGTATATTAGTGAGGCAGTATATCTTCAAGCATTATGGTAACCACTGGTTGTGAACTCCTGACAAATGGTATCAGACTCCATACTAGATCCTGTCAGAAGCATTATGAAGCTCTCTCTAGAGACTGAATAGTATGGAGCACTTATACTTTCACGGAGTGAGATAATTGGGAGAGTCAGTGAATTAAGCCAAGTTACTTGTATTGCACTTCATCTCTCATTAGAATCGGCACTGACAGGGACGCAGCACAAGACTTCATTAGAGAGGGATATGTAGATGTCGACATTCATTGCTGATAATTATACTAAATCCTCTTTACCTGGTTTAATTATATCATGAACGGAAAAATGTTTCAATGGTTAGATCCAAAATACTTACCCTAATGAAATACTGAAAATATGCCATTAGAATAGGCCTATTAGTCGTACGGATTTGCACGCGTGTAAAAGGAACTCTCAAGTAGAAACATCACACATCGTTGTAATCGTCAAAAGGAAAATCTAAGAAAAAAATGTTCAAATCTTTAGTTTGTGAATAAAACTATTCTAAACTTAGTTTTTATTTCTCAGTAGGATAATGACTTTAAGGATATGGCTGTATGCTACAATTTTTCCAGTCAGGCATGAATGAGATATGGATTATTATTTTGGTCAGGCTGAATCGGAGATAACGTGATACTAAAACTCAACTCCGTGGCGCTACATCCCTGAAGGGACAATGCCTACCACCCGACCGCTGCGTCATCTACCATAGGCAGATGGCAGGATTGGGGGTACATGGTCAGCATGCCGACACCGCTAGCCGTTAATGGCGGTTTCCATAACCGATAACGTGATACTGCATAAGATAATTCTTAGAATCATTAAATAACTTAGTTATCACTGTAAAGTTCTTCTCTTTGAAATATTAACAATATTTGTAAACCTTTATTTATTAGATCTCTTACCGACATTAATGATTATAATCTTCGAAGAAAGTGCATGGATACAGCACTAGAAGAAATTCTTGAATTAAGATTCCAAAATTTAGATTAAGCAAAACATTACATTCATATTTATATTCAGGTACCTACCATATGTTATAACATGTTACATGATGAGATCACAACAGCAAGAGGAGAGCTGCTCTTGATACCTGTATACCTATATACCTATCTTGGGTAAATCTGAACCGATGATACTTAGGCTATATAGAGGAATGTTAACAACAATTAATACAATTCAAAATACTACATTTTCAACCGTTTGCCATACAGGCTCATGTATTATCTTTCAACTACTCACTTTTAGCAGTGCATTTTAACCTTAGATCTAATTTTTCTTACGCTCTCAGCTACAAATTATTGCACTACATTAGATAAATCATCGATGTAATTTGTTTTCGGTAGGCCTAAGTTAAATCTAACGTACTGAAAAAAGAATTTTAAAAATTGAATTTTTAATGATTTCGGATTTAATGTCAATCTGTGAATACGGGTATCATTGAGTAAACAAATAAATAAAAAAACTTATTAAAGGATATGTTCGCTCCTTGGTAAAAAAAAAAAACAAACTCAATATTATCTTTTAGGCCAGATTAATTTGTAAGACCTCTTCAATATATCTCTACGAAAGAAAAAAAAAGGTTTCAAATAAATTCTGGAGGGATTTATTGTCACAATAAATATTTAGGGTGCCGGTAATAATTAAAATATATTTATAAAACAACAAAAATATTTTTTTTATATTGTATGGGAGATTAAAGAAAAATAGTTTTCGTCTCCTCATCACGAGATGTCAGTCTCAATCACGAAATGTGTTACCCAAATGCATTAGAATTTGTAAAAAGATAATTCTATAATAAACACTTATACTACTACTACTAGTGAGATATTTTGCTTTTAACCTATGGTGTTGAAATTCACAGTTTCGCATCCATGCGCTAAAGCCACGCACTCAAACACACTGGTCTTAAACAGTTCCACTCGAGTTGCAGTTTTATATAAGTAGAATGTTTCCACTATAAAAGCAGTGACCCTCAAATAATTTAAATAGAATATTAAATTTAATTTTTTTGTGAAGGAGGAATTTAAATTTGATCCTTCCATACCTGATTCAAATTTTATTCCTTTCACACATTTTAAGTTAAATTAAACTGTCAATGCAAAACGAAAATGTTTTAAACTAGGTGGTCTATTCACATCAGCTAACCACAGGTAATCAAGCCAACTCAAGTTTTAATACTTCGCCATGACCATAACAATTTTATTGTGAGAATAAATATTAATCGATAAGAAAGATAAAGAAATATGAACACTTCCTTCCTTGAATGTTCTTCATATGGGGCTTACGAAGACGTTTATGGACAATAAAATCCTCGAATATAGTCTTATAGCAATAGGAATGCAAAATTCTCTGGCAACGAAAAAGAAGTAACTAAAGTACCCATATTTTAACAACGATTTTCTAAGACATATCCATCATAAAGATTTCTCTAAGCCATCTATGAAAGAAGAGTTGTCTGTTGGCGTGAATTTGTTAGAATATTTAAAAAGAAGAAGTCAATCCCAAACTTTTATTTCCTGTTTACTGATTTGTTCCTGTAAATATTAACAAACTTATCCTAATTTGTTCAGTATATTTTATGTCATATGCAATATATATCTCATTATGATGTGCCTATTGCAAGGAAACGTGACGTGAAACGTAAAAAAGACACCAGATTCATGTTCAACGACCCAACCACCTGATGCAAAAAGTTGGGAAATTATAATAAATCATGGTAAGTAAATATCCAGTTCGGTATTTGCCCTAACGACTAAGAAAAACACACAAAAAATAGGTGAAGTTGGTCAGACAAGGGATTTAAGTCTATTGCCTAACAAATGCGAGTGCATGACGCTGGAGGCAAAGACTACTGCGCCATCCTGACATGGTACTGTGGATCATATAGTTATATGCTAAGTTATTCTATAACGAAACTTCTAAATTGCTAGCTATATAAAATAAAATTGTCAGAAGAGGGCTTCGAACCCACGCCCTCAAAGAGGACCGGAACACTCTACAACTGCTGTCTTAGCAGTAACGATCATTTCCTTAAATCTGGCGCCTTAGACCGCTCGGAGAATTATAAAACGTTTCTTCACCCAAATAATTACATTAAAAGCTATAATAAAACATAGGAAACTTTTAAATTGCTATCTACATAAAATAAAATTGTCAGAAGTGGGATTCGAACCCACGGCCTCAGAAAGGACAAGAACACTCTAAACTACTGTTTCAGTAGTAGGGATAATTTCCTTGAGTCTGGCGCCTTAGACAGCTCGGCCATTCTGACATTTTTTTCTACGGAGATGATTACATTATAAGCTATACTAAAATTGCTATCTATATAAAATAAAATTGTCAGAAGTGGGATTCGAACCCACCCCCTCAGAGAGGACCAGAACACTCTACAACTACTGTTTTAGTAGTAAGGAACGTTTCATTGAGTCTGGCGCATTAGACAGCTCGGCCATTCTGACATACTTAACCAACGAGATGATTACATTATAAGCTATACTAAAATTGCTATCTATATAAAATAAAATTGTCAGAAGTGGGATTCGAACCCACGCCCTCAGAGAGGACCAGAACACTCTACAACTACTGTTTTAGTAATAAGGACCATTTCCTTGAGTCCGGCGCCTTAGACCGCTCGGCCATTCTGACATGTTTTTCTACCGAGATGATTACATTATAAGCTATACTAAAATTGATATCTATATAAAATAAAATTTGTCAGAAGTGGGATTCGAACCCACGCCCTCAGAGAGGACCAGAACACTCTACAACTACTGTTTTAGTAGTAAGGACCATTTCCTTGAGTCTGGCGCCTTAGACCGCTCGGCCATTCTGACATGTTATTCCATCGAGATGATTACATTATAAGCTATACTAAAATTGCTATCTATATAAAATAAAATTGTCAGAAGTGGGATTCGAACCCACGCCTTCAGAGAGGACCAGAACACTCTACAACTACTGTTTTAGTAGTAAGGTCCATTTCCTTGAGTCTGGCGCCTTAGACCGCTCGGCCATTCTGACATGCTTTTCCACCGAGATGATTACATTATAAGCTATACTAAAATTGCTATCTATATAAAATAAAATTGTCAGAAGTGGGATTCGAACCCACGCCCTCAGAGAGGACCAGAACACTCTACAACTACTGTTTTAGTAGTAAGGACCATTTCCTTGAGTCTGGCGCCTTAGACCGCTCGGCCATTCTGACATTTTTTTCTACGGAGATGATTACATTATAAGCTATACTAAAATTGATATCTATATAAAATAAAATTTGTCAGAAGTGGGATTCGAACCCACGCCCTCAGAGAGGACCAGAACACTCTACAACTACTGTTTTAGTAGTAAGGACCATTTCCTTGAGTCTGGCGCCTTAGACCGCTCGGACATTCTGACATGTTTTTCTACAGAGAAGATTACATTATAAGCTATACTAAAATTGCTATCTATATAAAATAAAATTGTCAGAAGTGGGATTCGAACCCACGCCCTCAGAGAGGACCAGAACACTCTAAAACTACTGATTTTAGTAGTAAGGACCATTTCCTTGAGTCTGGCGCCTTAGACCGCTCGGCCATTCTGACATCTTTTTCTACAGAGAAGATTACATTATAAGCTATACTAAAATTGCTATCTATATAAAATAAAATTGTCAGAAGTGGGATTCGAACCCACGCCCTCAGAGAGGACCAGAACACTCTACAACTACTGTTTTAGTAGTAAGGACCATTTCCTTGAGTCTGGCGCCTTAGACCGCTCGGCCATTCGGACATGCTTTTCTATCGAGATGATTACATTATAAGCTATACTAAAATTGATATCTATATAAAATAAAATTTGTCAGAAGTGGGATTCGAACCCACGCCCTCAGAGAGGACCAGAACACTCTACAAGTACTGTTTTAGTAGTAGGGACCATTTCCTTGAGTCTGGCGCCTCAGACCGCTCGGCCATTCTGACATGTTTTTCAACCGAGATGATTACATTATAAGCTATACTAAAATTGCTATCTATATAAAATAAAATTGTCAGAAGTGGGATTCGAATCCACGCCCTCAGAGAGGACCAGAAACCTCTACAAGTACTGTTTTAGTAGTAAGGACCATTTCCTTGAGCCTGGCGCCTTTGACAGCTCGGCCATTCTGACATGTTTTTCCACCGAGATGATTACATTATAAGCTATACTAAAATTGCTATCTATATAAAATAAAACTGTCAGAAGTGGGATTCGAACCCACGCCCTCAGAGAGGACCAGAATACTCTACAAATACTGTTTTAGTAGTAAGGACCAATTCCTTGAGTCTGGCGCCTTAGACCGCTCGGCCATTGTGACATGTTTTTCAACCGAGATGATTACATTATAAGCTATACTAAAATTGCTATCTGAAAAAATAAAATTGTCAGAAGTAGGATTCGAACCCACGCCCTCAGAGAGGACAGGAACACTCTACAACTACTGTTTTAGTAATAAGGACCATTTCCCTGAGTCTGGCGTCTTAGACCGCTCGGCCATCCTGACATATATTTTTTACGAGATTATTACATTATAAGATATACTAAAATTGCTATCTATATAAAATCAAATTGTCAGAAGTGGGATTCGAACCCACGCCTTCAGAGAAGACCAGAACACTCTACAACTACTGTTTTATTAGTAAGGATCATTTCGTTGAGTCTGGCGCCTTAGACCGCTCGGCCATTCTGACAAGTTTTTCCTACCGCGATGATTACATTATAAGATATACTAAAATTGCTATCTATATAAAATAAAATTGTCAGAAGTGGTACTCGAACCCACGCCCTCAGAGAGAACCAGAACACTCTACAACTACTGTTGTAGTAGTAAGGACCATTTCCTTGAGTCTGGCGACTTAGACCGCTCGGCCATTCTGAAATGTTTTTCAACCGAGATGATTACATTAGGCCTATAAGATATACTAAAATTGCTATCTATTTAAATTAAAATTGTCAGAAGTGGGATTCGAACCCACGGCCTCAGAGAAGACCAGAACACTCTACAACTACTGTTTTAGCAGTAAGACTATTTCCTTGAGTCTGGCGCCTTAGACCGCTCGGCCATTCTGACATATATTTTTAACGAGATTATTACATTATAAGATATACTAAAATTGCTATCTATATAAAATAAAATTGTCAGAAGTGGGATTCGAACCCGCGGCATCAGAGAGGACCAGAACACTCTACAACTACTGTTTTAGTAGTAAGGACCATTTCCTTGAGTCTGGCGCCTTAGACCGCTCGGCCATTCTGACATGTTTTTCCACCGAGATGATTACATTATAAGCTATACTAAAATTGCTATCTGTATAAAATAAAATTGTCAGAAGTGGTGATCCGAACCCACGCCCTCAGAGAGGACCAGACCACTCTACAACTACTGTTTTAGTAGTAAGGACCATTTCCTTGAGTCTGGCGCCTTAGACCGCTCGGCCATTCTGACATGTTTTTCTATCGAGATGATTACATTATAAGCTATACTAAAATTGATATCTATATAAAATAAAATTTGTCAGAAGTGGGATTCGAACCCACGCCCTCAGAGAGGACCAGAACACTCTACAACTACTGTTTTAGTAGTAGGGACCATTTCCTTGAGTCTGGGGCCTTAGACCGCTCGGCCATTCTGACATGTTTTTCAACCGAGATGATTACATTATAAGCTATACTAAAATTGCTATCTATATAAAATAAAATTGTCAGAAGTGGGATTCGAATCCACGCCCTCAGAGAGGACCAGAAACCTCTACAACTACTGTTTTAGTAGTAAGGACCATTTCCTTGAGTCTGGCGCCTTTGACAGCTCGGCCATTCTGACATGTTTTTCCACCGAGATGATTACATTATAAGCTATACTAAAATTGCTATCTATATAAAATAAAACTGTCAGAAGTGGGATTCGAACCCACGCCCTCAGAGAGGACCAGAACACTCTACAAATACTGTTTTAGTAGTAAGGACCATTTCCTTGAGTCTGGCGCCTTAGACCGCTCGGCCATTCTGACATGTTTTTCAACCGAGATGATTACATTATAAGCTATACTAAAATTGCTATCTGTATAAAATAAAATTGTCAGAAGTAGGATTCGAACCCACGCCCTCAGAGAAGACAGGAACACTCTACAACTACTGTTTTAGTAATAAGGACCATTTCCCTGAGTCTGGTGTCTTAGACCGCTCGGCCATTCTGACATATATTTTTTAAGAGATTATTACATTATAAGATATACTAAAATTGCTATCTATATAAAATCAAATTGTCAGAAGTGGGATTCGAACCCACGCCTTCAGAGAAGACCAGAACACTCTACAACTACTGTTTTAGTAGTAAGGACCATTTCCTTGAGTCTGGCGCCTTAGACCGCTCGGCCATTCTGACAAGTTTTTCCTACCGCGATGATTACATTATAAGATATACTAAAATTGCTATCTATATAAAATAAAATTGTCAGAAGTGGTACTCGAACCCACGCCCTCAGAGAGAACCAGAACACTCTACAACTACTGTTGTAGTAGTAAGGACCATTTCCTTGAGTCTGGCGAATTAGACCGCTCGGCCATTCTGAAATATTTTTCAACCGAGATGATTACATTAGGCCTATAAGATATACTAAAATTGCTATCTATATAAAATAAAATAAAATTGTCAGAAGTGGGATTCGAACACACGGCGTCAGAGAAGACCAGAACACTCTACAACTACTGTTTTAGCAGTAAGACTATTTCCTTGGGTCTGGCGCCTTAGACCGCTCGGCCATTCTGACATATATTTTTAACGAGATTATTACATTATAAGATATACTAAAATTGCTATCTATATAAAATAAAATTGTCAGAAGTGGGATTCGAACCCACGCCATCAGAGAGGACCAGAACACTCTACAACTACTGTTTTAGTAGTAAGGACCATTTCCTTGAGTCTGGCGCCTTAGACCGCTCGGCCATTCTGACATGTTTTTCAACCGAGATGATTACATTATAAGCTATACTAAAATTGCTATCTGTATAAAATAAAATTGTCAGAAGTGGGATTCGAACCCACGCCCTCAGAGAGGACCAGAACACTCTACAACTACTGTTTTAGTAGTAAGGACCATTTCCTTGAGTCTGGCGCCTTAGACCGATCGGCCATTCTGACATGTTTTTCAACCGAGATGATTACATTATAAGCTATACTAAAATTGCTATCTGAATAAAATAAAATTGTCAGAAGTGGGATTCGAACCCACGCCCTCAGAGAGGACCAGAACACTCTACAACTACTGTTTTAGTAGTAAGGACCATTTCCTTGAGTCTGGCGCCTTAGACCGCTCGGCCATTCTGACATGTTTTTCAACCGAGATGATTACATTATAAGCTATACTAAAATTGCTATCTGTATAAAATAAAATTGTCAGAAGTGGGATTCGAACCCACGCCCTCAGAGAGGACCAGAACACTCTACAACTACTGTTGTAGTAGTAAGGACCACTTCCTTGAGTCTGGCGACTTAGACCGCTCGGCCATTCTGACAAGTTTTTCCTACCGCGATGATTACATTATAAGATATACTAAAATTGCTATCTATATAAAATAATATTGTCAGAAGTGGGATTCGAACCCACGCCCTCAGAGAGGACCAGAACACTCTACAACTACTGTTTTAGCAGTAAGGACTATTTCCTTGAGTCTGGCGCCTTCGACCGCTCGGCCATTCTGACATGTTTTTATCTCCGTGATGATTACATTATAAGCTATACTAAAATTGCTATCTATATAAAATAAAATTTGTCAGAAGTGGGATTCGAACCCACGCCCTCAGAGAGGACCAGAACACTCTACAACTACTGTTTTAGTAGTAAGGACCATTTCCTTGAGTCTGGCGCCTTAGACCGCTCGGCCATTCTGACATGTTATTCCATCGAGATGATTACATTATAAGCTATACTAAAATTGCTATCTATATAAAATAAAATTGTCAGAAGTGGGATTCGAACCCACGCCCTCAGAGAGGACCAGAACACTCTACAACTACTGTTTTAGTAATAAGGACCATTTCCTTGAGTCCGGCGCCTTAGACCGCTCGGCCATTCTGACATGTTTTTCTACCGAGATGATTACATTATAAGCTATACTAAAATTGATATCTATATAAAATAAAATTTGTCAGAAGTGGGATTCGAACCCACGCCCTCAGAGAGGACCAGAACACTCTACAACTACTGTTTTAGTAGTAAGGACCATTTCCTTGAGTCTGGCGCCTTAGACCGCTCGGCCATTCTGACATGTTATTCCATCGAGATGATTACATTATAAGCTATACTAAAATTGCTATCTATATAAAATAAAATTGTCAGAAGTGGGATTCGAACCCACGCCTTCAGAGAGGACCAGAACACTCTACAACTACTGTTTTAGTAGTAAGGTCCATTTCCTTGAGTCTGGCGCCTTAGACCGCTCGGCCATTCTGACATGCTTTTCCACCGAGATGATTACATTATAAGCTATACTAAAATTGCTATCTATATAAAATAAAATTGTCAGAAGTGGGATTCGAACCCACGCCCTCAGAGAGGACCAGAACACTCTACAACTACTGTTTTAGTAGTAAGGACCATTTCCTTGAGTCTGGCGCCTTAGACCGCTCGGCCATTCTGACATTTTTTTCTACGGAGATGATTACATTATAAGCTATACTAAAATTGATATCTATATAAAATAAAATTTGTCAGAAGTGGGATTCGAACCCACGCCCTCAGAGAGGACCAGAACACTCTACAACTACTGTTTTAGTAGTAAGGACCATTTCCTTGAGTCTGGCGCCTTAGACCGCTCGGACATTCTGACATGTTTTTCTACAGAGAAGATTACATTATAAGCTATACTAAAATTGCTATCTATATAAAATAAAATTGTCAGAAGTGGGATTCGAACCCACGCCCTCAGAGAGGACCAGAACACTCTAAAACTACTGATTTTAGTAGTAAGGACCATTTCCTTGAGTCTGGCGCCTTAGACCGCTCGGCCATTCTGACATCTTTTTCTACAGAGAAGATTACATTATAAGCTATACTAAAATTGCTATCTATATAAAATAAAATTGTCAGAAGTGGGATTCGAACCCACGCCCTCAGAGAGGACCAGAACACTCTACAACTACTGTTTTAGTAGTAAGGACCATTTCCTTGAGTCTGGCGCCTTAGACCGCTCGGCCATTCGGACATGCTTTTCTATCGAGATGATTACATTATAAGCTATACTAAAATTGATATCTATATAAAATAAAATTTGTCAGAAGTGGGATTCGAACCCATGCCCTCAGAGAGGACCAGAACACTCTACAAGTACTGTTTTAGTAGTAGGGACCATTTCCTTGAGTCTGGCGCCTCAGACCGCTCGGCCATTCTGACATGTTTTTCAACCGAGATGATTACATTATAAGCTATACTAAAATTGCTATCTATATAAAATAAAATTGTCAGAAGTGGGATTCGAATCCACGCCCTCAGAGAGGACCAGAAACCTCTACAAGTACTGTTTTAGTAGTAAGGACCATTTCCTTGAGCCTGGCGCCTTTGACAGCTCGGCCATTCTGACATGTTTTTCCACCGAGATGATTACATTATAAGCTATACTAAAATTGCTATCTATATAAAATAAAACTGTCAGAAGTGGGATTCGAACCCACGCCCTCAGAGAGGACCAGAATACTCTACAAATACTGTTTTAGTAGTAAGGACCAATTCCTTGAGTCTGGCGCCTTAGACCGCTCGGCCATTGTGACATGTTTTTCAACCGAGATGATTACATTATAAGCTATACTAAAATTGCTATCTGAAAAAATAAAATTGTCAGAAGTAGGATTCGAACCCACGCCCTCAGAGAGGACAGGAACACTCTACAACTACTGTTTTAGTAATAAGGACCATTTCCCTGAGTCTGGCGTCTTAGACCGCTCGGCCATTCTGACATATATTTTTTACGAGATTATTACATTATAAGATATACTAAAATTGCTATCTATATAAAATCAAATTGTCAGAAGTGGGATTCGAACCCACGCCTTCAGAGAAGACCAGAACACTCTACAACTACTGTTTTATTAGTAAGGATCATTTCGTTGAGTCTGGCGCCTTAGACCGCTCGGCCATTCTGACAAGTTTTTCCTACCGCGATGATTACATTATAAGATATACTAAAATTGCTATCTATATAAAATAAAATTGTCAGAAGTGGTACTCGAACCCACGCCCTCAGAGAGAACCAGAACACTCTACAACTACTGTTGTAGTAGTAAGGACCATTTCCTTGAGTCTGGCGACTTAGACCGCTCGGCCATTCTGAAATGTTTTTCAACCGAGATGATTACATTAGGCCTATAAGATATACTAAAATTGCTATCTATTTAAATTAAAATTGTCAGAAGTGGGATTCGAACCCACGGCCTCAGAGAAGACCAGAACACTCTACAACTACTGTTTTAGCAGTAAGACTATTTCCTTGAGTCTGGCGCCTTAGACCGCTCGGCCATTCTGACATATATTTTTAACGAGATTATTACATTATAAGATATACTAAAATTGCTATCTATATAAAATAAAATTGTCAGAAGTGGGATTCGAACCCGCGGCATCAGAGAGGACCAGAACACTCTACAACTACTGTTTTAGTAGTAAGGACCATTTCCTTGAGTCTGGCGCCTTAGACCGCTCGGCCATTCTGACATGTTTTTCCACCGAGATGATTACATTATAAGCTATACTAAAATTGCTATCTGTATAAAATAAAATTGTCAGAAGTGGTGATCCGAACCCACGCCCTCAGAGAGGACCAGACCACTCTACAACTACTGTTTTAGTAGTAAGGACCATTTCCTTGAGTCTGGCGCCTTAGACCGCTCGGCCATTCTGACATGTTTTTCTATCGAGATGATTACATTATAAGCTATACTAAAATTGATATCTATATAAAATAAAATTTGTCAGAAGTGGGATTCGAACCCACGCCCTCAGAGAGGACCAGAACACTCTACAACTACTGTTTTAGTAGTAGGGACCATTTCCTTGAGTCTGGGGCCTTAGACCGCTCGGCCATTCTGACATGTTTTTCAACCGAGATGATTACATTATAAGCTATACTAAAATTGCTATCTATATAAAATAAAATTGTCAGAAGTGGGATTCGAATCCACGCCCTCAGAGAGGACCAGAAACCTCTACAACTACTGTTTTAGTAGTAAGGACCATTTCCTTGAGTCTGGCGCCTTTGACAGCTCGGCCATTCTGACATGTTTTTCCACCGAGATGATTACATTATAAGCTATACTAAAATTGCTATCTATATAAAATAAAACTGTCAGAAGTGGGATTCGAACCCACGCCCTCAGAGAGGACCAGAACACTCTACAAATACTGTTTTAGTAGTAAGGACCATTTCCTTGAGTCTGGCGCCTTAGACCGCTCGGCCATTCTGACATGTTTTTCAACCGAGATGATTACATTATAAGCTATACTAAAATTGCTATCTGTATAAAATAAAATTGTCAGAAGTAGGATTCGAACCCACGCCCTCAGAGAAGACAGGAACACTCTACAACTACTGTTTTAGTAATAAGGACCATTTCCCTGAGTCTGGTGTCTTAGACCGCTCGGCCATTCTGACATATATTTTTTAAGAGATTATTACATTATAAGATATACTAAAATTGCTATCTATATAAAATCAAATTGTCAGAAGTGGGATTCGAACCCACGCCTTCAGAGAAGACCAGAACACTCTACAACTACTGTTTTAGTAGTAAGGACCATTTCCTTGAGTCTGGCGCCTTAGACCGCTCGGCCATTCTGACAAGTTTTTCCTACCGCGATGATTACATTATAAGATATACTAAAATTGCTATCTATATAAAATAAAATTGTCAGAAGTGGTACTCGAACCCACGCCCTCAGAGAGAACCAGAACACTCTACAACTACTGTTGTAGTAGTAAGGACCATTTCCTTGAGTCTGGCGAATTAGACCGCTCGGCCATTCTGAAATATTTTTCAACCGAGATGATTACATTAGGCCTATAAGATATACTAAAATTGCTATCTATATAAAATAAAATAAAATTGTCAGAAGTGGGATTCGAACACACGGCGTCAGAGAAGACCAGAACACTCTACAACTACTGTTTTAGCAGTAAGACTATTTCCTTGGGTCTGGCGCCTTAGACCGCTCGGCCATTCTGACATATATTTTTAACGAGATTATTACATTATAAGATATACTAAAATTGCTATCTATATAAAATAAAATTGTCAGAAGTGGGATTCGAACCCACGCCATCAGAGAGGACCAGAACACTCTACAACTACTGTTTTAGTAGTAAGGACCATTTCCTTGAGTCTGGCGCCTTAGACCGCTCGGCCATTCTGACATGTTTTTCAACCGAGATGATTACATTATAAGCTATACTAAAATTGCTATCTGTATAAAATAAAATTGTCAGAAGTGGGATTCGAACCCACGCCCTCAGAGAGGACCAGAACACTCTACAACTACTGTTTTAGTAGTAAGGACCATTTCCTTGAGTCTGGCGCCTTAGACCGATCGGCCATTCTGACATGTTTTTCAACCGAGATGATTACATTATAAGCTATACTAAAATTGCTATCTGAATAAAATAAAATTGTCAGAAGTGGGATTCGAACCCACGCCCTCAGAGAGGACCAGAACACTCTACAACTACTGTTTTAGTAGTAAGGACCATTTCCTTGAGTCTGGCGCCTTAGACCGCTCGGCCATTCTGACATGTTTTTCAACCGAGATGATTACATTATAAGCTATACTAAAATTGCTATCTGTATAAAATAAAATTGTCAGAAGTGGGATTCGAACCCACGCCCTCAGAGAGGACCAGAACACTCTACAACTACTGTTGTAGTAGTAAGGACCACTTCCTTGAGTCTGGCGACTTAGACCGCTCGGCCATTCTGACAAGTTTTTCCTACCGCGATGATTACATTATAAGATATACTAAAATTGCTATCTATATAAAATAATATTGTCAGAAGTGGGATTCGAACCCACGCCCTCAGAGAGGACCAGAACACTCTACAACTACTGTTTTAGCAGTAAGGACTATTTCCTTGAGTCTGGCGCCTTCGACCGCTCGGCCATTCTGACATGTTTTTATCTCCGTGATGATTACATTATAAGCTATACTAAAATTGCTATCTATATAAAATAAAATTTGTCAGAAGTGGGATTCGAACCCACGCCCTCAGAGAGGACCAGAACACTCTACAACTACTGTTTTAGTAGTAAGGACCATTTCCTTGAGTCTGGCGCCTTAGACCGCTCGGCCATTCTGACATGTTATTCCATCGAGATGATTACATTATAAGCTATACTAAAATTGCTATCTATATAAAATAAAATTGTCAGAAGTGGGATTCGAACCCACGCCTTCAGAGAGGACCAGAACACTCTACAACTACTGTTTTAGTAGTAAGGTCCATTTCCTTGAGTCTGGCGCCTTAGACCGCTCGGCCATTCTGACATGCTTTTCCACCGAGATGATTACATTATAAGCTATACTAAAATTGCTATCTATATAAAATAAAATTGTCAGAAGTGGGATTCGAACCCACGCCCTCAGAGAGGACCAGAACACTCTACAACTACTGTTTTAGTAGTAAGGACCATTTCCTTGAGTCTGGCGCCTTAGACCGCTCGGCCATTCTGACTTTTTTTTCTACGGAGATGATTACATTATAAGCTATACTAAAATTGATATCTATATAAAATAAAATTTGTCAGAAGTGGGATTCGAACCCACGCCCTCAGAGAGGACCAGAACACTCTACAACTACTGTTTTAGTAGTAAGGACCATTTCCTTGAGTCTGGCGCCTTAGACCGCTCGGACATTCTGACATGTTTTTCTACAGAGAAGATTACATTATAAGCTATACTAAAATTGCTATCTATATAAAATAAAATTGTCAGAAGTGGGATTCGAACCCACGCCCTCAGAGAGGACCAGAACACTCTACAACTACTGTTTTAGTAGTAAGGACCATTTCCTTGAGTCTGGCGCCTTAGACCGCTCGGCCATTCGGACATGCTTTTCTATCGAGATGATTACATTATAAGCTATACTAAAATTGATATCTATATAAAATAAAATTTGTCAGAAGTGGGATTCGAACCCACGCCCTCAGAGAGGACCAGAACACTCTACAAGTACTGTTTTAGTAGTAGGGACCATTTCCTTGAGTCTGGCGCCTCAGACCGCTCGGCCATTCTGACATGTTTTTCAACCGAGATGATTACATTATAAGCTATACTAAAATTGCTATCTATATAAAATAAAATTGTCAGAAGTGGGATTCGAATCCACGCCCTCAGAGAGGACCAGAAACCTCTACAAGTACTGTTTTAGTAGTAAGGACCATTTCCTTGAGCCTGGCGCCTTTGACAGCTCGGCCATTCTGACATGTTTTTCCACCGAGATGATTACATTATAAGCTATACTAAAATTGCTATCTATATAAAATAAAACTGTCAGAAGTGGGATTCGAACCCACGCCCTCAGAGAGGACCAGAATACTCTACAAATACTGTTTTAGTAGTAAGGACCAATTCCTTGAGTCTGGCGCCTTAGACCGCTCGGCCATTGTGACATGTTTTTCAACCGAGATGATTACATTATAAGCTATACTAAAATTGCTATCTGAAAAAATAAAATTGTCAGAAGTAGGATTCGAACCCACGCCCTCAGAGAGGACAGGAACACTCTACAACTACTGTTTTAGTAATAAGGACCATTTCCCTGAGTCTGGCGTCTTAGACCGCTCGGCCATTCTGACATATATTTTTTACGAGATTATTACATTATAAGATATACTAAAATTGCTATCTATATAAAATCAAATTGTCAGAAGTGGGATTCGAACCCACGCCTTCAGAGAAGACCAGAACACTCTACAACTACTGTTTTATTAGTAAGGATCATTTCGTTGAGTCTGGCGCCTTAGACCGCTCGGCCATTCTGACAAGTTTTTCCTACCGCGATGATTACATTATAAGATATACTAAAATTGCTATCTATATAAAATAAAATTGTCAGAAGTGGTACTCGAACCCACGCCCTCAGAGAGAACCAGAACACTCTACAACTACTGTTGTAGTAGTAAGGACCATTTCCTTGAGTCTGGCGACTTAGACCGCTCGGCCATTCTGACATGTTATTCCATCGAGATGATTACATTATAAGCTATACTAAAATTGCTATCTATATAAAATAAAATTGTCAGAAGTGGGATTCGAACCCACGCCTTCAGAGAGGACCAGAACACTCTACAACTACTGTTTTAGTAGTAAGGTCCATTTCCTTGAGTCTGGCGCCTTAGACCGCTCGGCCATTCTGACATGCTTTTCCACCGAGATGATTACATTATAAGCTATACTAAAATTGCTATCTATATAAAATAAAATTGTCAGAAGTGGGATTCGAACCCACGCCCTCAGAGAGGACCAGAACACTCTACAACTACTGTTTTAGTAGTAAGGACCATTTCCTTGAGTCTGGCGCCTTAGACCGCTCGGCCATTCTGACATGTTATTCCATCGAGATGATTACATTATAAGCTATACTAAAATTGCTATCTATATAAAATAAAATTGTCAGAAGTGGGATTCGAACCCACCCCCTCAGAGAGGACCAGAACACTCTACAACTACTGTTTTAGTAGTAAGGAACGTTTCATTGAGTCTGGCGCATTAGACAGCTCGGCCATTCTGACATACTTAACCAACGAGATGATTACATTATAAGCTATACTAAAATTGCTATCTATATAAAATAAAATTGTCAGAAGTGGGATTCGAACCCACGCCCTCAGAGAGGACCAGAACACTCTACAACTACTGTTTTAGTAATAAGGACCATTTCCTTGAGTCCGGCGCCTTAGACCGCTCGGCCATTCTGACATGTTTTTCTACCGAGATGATTACATTATAAGCTATACTAAAATTGATATCTATATAAAATAAAATTTGTCAGAAGTGGGATTCGAACCCACGCCCTCAGAGAGGACCAGAACACTCTACAACTACTGTTTTAGTAGTAAGGACCATTTCCTTGAGTCTGGCGCCTTAGACCGCTCGGCCATTCTGACATGTTATTCCATCGAGATGATTACATTATAAGCTATACTAAAATTGCTATCTATATAAAATAAAATTGTCAGAAGTGGGATTCGAACCCACGCCTTCAGAGAGGACCAGAACACTCTACAACTACTGTTTTAGTAGTAAGGTCCATTTCCTTGAGTCTGGCGCCTTAGACCGCTCGGCCATTCTGACATGCTTTTCCACCGAGATGATTACATTATAAGCTATACTAAAATTGCTATCTATATAAAATAAAATTGTCAGAAGTGGGATTCGAACCCACGCCCTCAGAGAGGACCAGAACACTCTACAACTACTGTTTTAGTAGTAAGGACCATTTCCTTGAGTCTGGCGCCTTAGACCGCTCGGCCATTCTGACATTTTTTTCTACGGAGATGATTACATTATAAGCTATACTAAAATTGATATCTATATAAAATAAAATTTGTCAGAAGTGGGATTCGAACCCACGCCCTCAGAGAGGACCAGAACACTCTACAACTACTGTTTTAGTAGTAAGGACCATTTCCTTGAGTCTGGCGCCTTAGACCGCTCGGACATTCTGACATGTTTTTCTACAGAGAAGATTACATTATAAGCTATACTAAAATTGCTATCTATATAAAATAAAATTGTCAGAAGTGGGATTCGAACCCACGCCCTCAGAGAGGACCAGAACACTCTAAAACTACTGATTTTAGTAGTAAGGACCATTTCCTTGAGTCTGGCGCCTTAGACCGCTCGGCCATTCTGACATCTTTTTCTACAGAGAAGATTACATTATAAGCTATACTAAAATTGCTATCTATATAAAATAAAATTGTCAGAAGTGGGATTCGAACCCACGCCCTCAGAGAGGACCAGAACACTCTACAACTACTGTTTTAGTAGTAAGGACCATTTCCTTGAGTCTGGCGCCTTAGACCGCTCGGCCATTCGGACATGCTTTTCTATCGAGATGATTACATTATAAGCTATACTAAAATTGATATCTATATAAAATAAAATTTGTCAGAAGTGGGATTCGAACCCACGCCCTCAGAGAGGACCAGAACACTCTACAAGTACTGTTTTAGTAGTAGGGACCATTTCCTTGAGTCTGGCGCCTCAGACCGCTCGGCCATTCTGACATGTTTTTCAACCGAGATGATTACATTATAAGCTATACTAAAATTGCTATCTATATAAAATAAAATTGTCAGAAGTGGGATTCGAATCCACGCCCTCAGAGAGGACCAGAAACCTCTACAAGTACTGTTTTAGTAGTAAGGACCATTTCCTTGAGCCTGGCGCCTTTGACAGCTCGGCCATTCTGACATGTTTTTCCACCGAGATGATTACATTATAAGCTATACTAAAATTGCTATCTATATAAAATAAAACTGTCAGAAGTGGGATTCGAACCCACGCCCTCAGAGAGGACCAGAATACTCTACAAATACTGTTTTAGTAGTAAGGACCAATTCCTTGAGTCTGGCGCCTTAGACCGCTCGGCCATTGTGACATGTTTTTCAACCGAGATGATTACATTATAAGCTATACTAAAATTGCTATCTGAAAAAATAAAATTGTCAGAAGTAGGATTCGAACCCACGCCCTCAGAGAGGACAGGAACACTCTACAACTACTGTTTTAGTAATAAGGACCATTTCCCTGAGTCTGGCGTCTTAGACCGCTCGGCCATTCTGACATATATTTTTTACGAGATTATTACATTATAAGATATACTAAAATTGCTATCTATATAAAATCAAATTGTCAGAAGTGGGATTCGAACCCACGCCTTCAGAGAAGACCAGAACACTCTACAACTACTGTTTTATTAGTAAGGATCATTTCGTTGAGTCTGGCGCCTTAGACCGCTCGGCCATTCTGACAAGTTTTTCCTACCGCGATGATTACATTATAAGATATACTAAAATTGCTATCTATATAAAATAAAATTGTCAGAAGTGGTACTCGAACCCACGCCCTCAGAGAGAACCAGAACACTCTACAACTACTGTTGTAGTAGTAAGGACCATTTCCTTGAGTCTGGCGACTTAGACCGCTCGGCCATTCTGAAATGTTTTTCAACCGAGATGATTACATTAGGCCTATAAGATATACTAAAATTGCTATCTATTTAAATTAAAATTGTCAGAAGTGGGATTCGAACCCACGGCCTCAGAGAAGACCAGAACACTCTACAACTACTGTTTTAGCAGTAAGACTATTTCCTTGAGTCTGGCGCCTTAGACCGCTCGGCCATTCTGACATATATTTTTAACGAGATTATTACATTATAAGATATACTAAAATTGCTATCTATATAAAATAAAATTGTCAGAAGTGGGATTCGAACCCGCGGCATCAGAGAGGACCAGAACACTCTACAACTACTGTTTTAGTAGTAAGGACCATTTCCTTGAGTCTGGCGCCTTAGACCGCTCGGCCATTCTGACATGTTTTTCCACCGAGATGATTACATTATAAGCTATACTAAAATTGCTATCTGTATAAAATAAAATTGTCAGAAGTGGTGATCCGAACCCACGCCCTCAGAGAGGACCAGACCACTCTACAACTACTGTTTTAGTAGTAAGGACCATTTCCTTGAGTCTGGCGCCTTAGACCGCTCGGCCATTCTGACATGTTTTTCTATCGAGATGATTACATTATAAGCTATACTAAAATTGATATCTATATAAAATAAAATTTGTCAGAAGTGGGATTCGAACCCACGCCCTCAGAGAGGACCAGAACACTCTACAACTACTGTTTTAGTAGTAGGGACCATTTCCTTGAGTCTGGGGCCTTAGACCGCTCGGCCATTCTGACATGTTTTTCAACCGAGATGATTACATTATAAGCTATACTAAAATTGCTATCTATATAAAATAAAATTGTCAGAAGTGGGATTCGAATCCACGCCCTCAGAGAGGACCAGAAACCTCTACAACTACTGTTTTAGTAGTAAGGACCATTTCCTTGAGTCTGGCGCCTTTGACAGCTCGGCCATTCTGACATGTTTTTCCACCGAGATGATTACATTATAAGCTATACTAAAATTGCTATCTATATAAAATAAAACTGTCAGAAGTGGGATTCGAACCCACGCCCTCAGAGAGGACCAGAACACTCTACAAATACTGTTTTAGTAGTAAGGACCATTTCCTTGAGTCTGGCGCCTTAGACCGCTCGGCCATTCTGACATGTTTTTCAACCGAGATGATTACATTATAAGCTATACTAAAATTGCTATCTGTATAAAATAAAATTGTCAGAAGTAGGATTCGAACCCACGCCCTCAGAGAAGACAGGAACACTCTACAACTACTGTTTTAGTAATAAGGACCATTTCCCTGAGTCTGGTGTCTTAGACCGCTCGGCCATTCTGACATATATTTTTTAAGAGATTATTACATTATAAGATATACTAAAATTGCTATCTATATAAAATCAAATTGTCAGAAGTGGGATTCGAACCCACGCCTTCAGAGAAGACCAGAACACTCTACAACTACTGTTTTAGTAGTAAGGACCATTTCCTTGAGTCTGGCGCCTTAGACCGCTCGGCCATTCTGACAAGTTTTTCCTACCGCGATGATTACATTATAAGATATACTAAAATTGCTATCTATATAAAATAAAATTGTCAGAAGTGGTACTCGAACCCACGCCCTCAGAGAGAACCAGAACACTCTACAACTACTGTTGTAGTAGTAAGGACCATTTCCTTGAGTCTGGCGAATTAGACCGCTCGGCCATTCTGAAATATTTTTCAACCGAGATGATTACATTAGGCCTATAAGATATACTAAAATTGCTATCTATATAAAATAAAATAAAATTGTCAGAAGTGGGATTCGAACACACGGCGTCAGAGAAGACCAGAACACTCTACAACTACTGTTTTAGCAGTAAGACTATTTCCTTGGGTCTGGCGCCTTAGACCGCTCGGCCATTCTGACATATATTTTTAACGAGATTATTACATTATAAGATATACTAAAATTGCTATCTATATAAAATAAAATTGTCAGAAGTGGGATTCGAACCCACGCCATCAGAGAGGACCAGAACACTCTACAACTACTGTTTTAGTAGTAAGGACCATTTCCTTGAGTCTGGCGCCTTAGACCGCTCGGCCATTCTGACATGTTTTTCAACCGAGATGATTACATTATAAGCTATACTAAAATTGCTATCTGTATAAAATAAAATTGTCAGAAGTGGGATTCGAACCCACGCCCTCAGAGAGGACCAGAACACTCTACAACTACTGTTTTAGTAGTAAGGACCATTTCCTTGAGTCTGGCGCCTTAGACCGATCGGCCATTCTGACATGTTTTTCAACCGAGATGATTACATTATAAGCTATACTAAAATTGCTATCTGAATAAAATAAAATTGTCAGAAGTGGGATTCGAACCCACGCCCTCAGAGAGGACCAGAACACTCTACAACTACTGTTTTAGTAGTAAGGACCATTTCCTTGAGTCTGGCGCCTTAGACCGCTCGGCCATTCTGACATGTTTTTCAACCGAGATGATTACATTATAAGCTATACTAAAATTGCTATCTGTATAAAATAAAATTGTCAGAAGTGGGATTCGAACCCACGCCCTCAGAGAGGACCAGAACACTCTACAACTACTGTTGTAGTAGTAAGGACCACTTCCTTGAGTCTGGCGACTTAGACCGCTCGGCCATTCTGACAAGTTTTTCCTACCGCGATGATTACATTATAAGATATACTAAAATTGCTATCTATATAAAATAATATTGTCAGAAGTGGGATTCGAACCCACGCCCTCAGAGAGGACCAGAACACTCTACAACTACTGTTTTAGCAGTAAGGACTATTTCCTTGAGTCTGGCGCCTTCGACCGCTCGGCCATTCTGACATGTTTTTATCTCCGTGATGATTACATTATAAGCTATACTAAAATTGCTATCTATATAAAATAAAATTTGTCAGAAGTGGGATTCGAACCCACGCCCTCAGAGAGGACCAGAACACTCTACAACTACTGTTTTAGTAGTAAGGACCATTTCCTTGAGTCTGGCGCCTTAGACCGCTCGGCCATTCTGACATGTTATTCCATCGAGATGATTACATTATAAGCTATACTAAAATTGCTATCTATATAAAATAAAATTGTCAGAAGTGGGATTCGAACCCACGCCTTCAGAGAGGACCAGAACACTCTACAACTACTGTTTTAGTAGTAAGGTCCATTTCCTTGAGTCTGGCGCCTTAGACCGCTCGGCCATTCTGACATGCTTTTCCACCGAGATGATTACATTATAAGCTATACTAAAATTGCTATCTATATAAAATAAAATTGTCAGAAGTGGGATTCGAACCCACGCCCTCAGAGAGGACCAGAACACTCTACAACTACTGTTTTAGTAGTAAGGACCATTTCCTTGAGTCTGGCGCCTTAGACCGCTCGGCCATTCTGACATTTTTTTCTACGGAGATGATTACATTATAAGCTATACTAAAATTGATATCTATATAAAATAAAATTTGTCAGAAGTGGGATTCGAACCCACGCCCTCAGAGAGGACCAGAACACTCTACAACTACTGTTTTAGTATTAAGGACCATTTCCTTGAGTCTGGCGCCTTAGACCGCTCGGACATTCTGACATGTTTTTCTACAGAGAAGATTACATTATAAGCTATACTAAAATTGCTATCTATATAAAATAAAATTGTCAGAAGTGGGATTCGAACCCACGCCCTCAGAGAGGACCAGAACACTCTACAACTACTGTTTTAGTAGTAAGGACCATTTCCTTGAGTCTGGCGCCTTAGACCGCTCGGCCATTCGGACATGCTTTTCTATCGAGATGATTACATTATAAGCTATACTAAAATTGATATCTATATAAAATAAAATTTGTCAGAAGTGGGATTCGAACCCACGCCCTCAGAGAGGACCAGAACACTCTACAAGTACTGTTTTAGTAGTAGGGACCATTTCCTTGAGTCTGGCGCCTCAGACCGCTCGGCCATTCTGACATGTTTTTCAACCGAGATGATTACATTATAAGCTATACTAAAATTGCTATCTATATAAAATAAAATTGTCAGAAGTGGGATTCGAATCCACGCCCTCAGAGAGGACCAGAAACCTCTACAAGTACTGTTTTAGTAGTAAGGACCATTTCCTTGAGCCTGGCGCCTTTGACAGCTCGGCCATTCTGACATGTTTTTCCACCGAGATGATTACATTATAAGCTATACTAAAATTGCTATCTATATAAAATAAAACTGTCAGAAGTGGGATTCGAACCCACGCCCTCAGAGAGGACCAGAATACTCTACAAATACTGTTTTAGTAGTAAGGACCAATTCCTTGAGTCTGGCGCCTTAGACCGCTCGGCCATTGTGACATGTTTTTCAACCGAGATGATTACATTATAAGCTATACTAAAATTGCTATCTGAAAAAATAAAATTGTCAGAAGTAGGATTCGAACCCACGCCCTCAGAGAGGACAGGAACACTCTACAACTACTGTTTTAGTAATAAGGACCATTTCCCTGAGTCTGGCGTCTTAGACCGCTCGGCCATTCTGACATATATTTTTTACGAGATTATTACATTATAAGATATACTAAAATTGCTATCTATATAAAATCAAATTGTCAGAAGTGGGATTCGAACCCACGCCTTCAGAGAAGACCAGAACACTCTACAACTACTGTTTTATTAGTAAGGATCATTTCGTTGAGTCTGGCGCCTTAGACCGCTCGGCCATTCTGACAAGTTTTTCCTACCGCGATGATTACATTATAAGATATACTAAAATTGCTATCTATATAAAATAAAATTGTCAGAAGTGGTACTCGAACCCACGCCCTCAGAGAGAACCAGAACACTCTACAACTACTGTTGTAGTAGTAAGGACCATTTCCTTGAGTCTGGCGACTTAGACCGCTCGGCCATTCTGAAATGTTTTTCAACCGAGATGATTACATTAGGCCTATAAGATATACTAAAATTGCTATCTATTTAAATTAAAATTGTCAGAAGTGGGATTCGAACCCACGGCCTCAGAGAAGACCAGAACACTCTACAACTACTGTTTTAGCAGTAAGACTATTTCCTTGAGTCTGGCGCCTTAGACCGCTCGGCCATTCTGACATATATTTTTAACGAGATTATTACATTATAAGATATACTAAAATTGCTATCTATATAAAATAAAATTGTCAGAAGTGGGATTCGAACCCGCGGCATCAGAGAGGACCAGAACACTCTACAACTACTGTTTTAGTAGTAAGGACCATTTCCTTGAGTCTGGCGCCTTAGACCGCTCGGCCATTCTGACATGTTTTTCCACCGAGATGATTACATTATAAGCTATACTAAAATTGCTATCTGTATAAAATAAAATTGTCAGAAGTGGTGATCCGAACCCACGCCCTCAGAGAGGACCAGACCACTCTACAACTACTGTTTTAGTAGTAAGGACCATTTCCTTGAGTCTGGCGCCTTAGACCGCTCGGCCATTCTGACATGTTTTTCTATCGAGATGATTACATTATAAGCTATACTAAAATTGATATCTATATAAAATAAAATTTGTCAGAAGTGGGATTCGAACCCACGCCCTCAGAGAGGACCAGAACACTCTACAACTACTGTTTTAGTAGTAGGGACCATTTCCTTGAGTCTGGGGCCTTAGACCGCTCGGCCATTCTGACATGTTTTTCAACCGAGATGATTACATTATAAGCTATACTAAAATTGCTATCTATATAAAATAAAATTGTCAGAAGTGGGATTCGAATCCACGCCCTCAGAGAGGACCAGAAACCTCTACAACTACTGTTTTAGTAGTAAGGACCATTTCCTTGAGTCTGGCGCCTTTGACAGCTCGGCCATTCTGACATGTTTTTCCACCGAGATGATTACATTATAAGCTATACTAAAATTGCTATCTATATAAAATAAAACTGTCAGAAGTGGGATTCGAACCCACGCCCTCAGAGAGGACCAGAACACTCTACAAATACTGTTTTAGTAGTAAGGACCATTTCCTTGAGTCTGGCGCCTTAGACCGCTCGGCCATTCTGACATGTTTTTCAACCGAGATGATTACATTATAAGCTATACTAAAATTGCTATCTGTATAAAATAAAATTGTCAGAAGTAGGATTCGAACCCACGCCCTCAGAGAAGACAGGAACACTCTACAACTACTGTTTTAGTAATAAGGACCATTTCCCTGAGTCTGGTGTCTTAGACCGCTCGGCCATTCTGACATATATTTTTTAAGAGATTATTACATTATAAGATATACTAAAATTGCTATCTATATAAAATCAAATTGTCAGAAGTGGGATTCGAACCCACGCCTTCAGAGAAGACCAGAACACTCTACAACTACTGTTTTAGTAGTAAGGACCATTTCCTTGAGTCTGGCGCCTTAGACCGCTCGGCCATTCTGACAAGTTTTTCCTACCGCGATGATTACATTATAAGATATACTAAAATTGCTATCTATATAAAATAAAATTGTCAGAAGTGGTACTCGAACCCACGCCCTCAGAGAGAACCAGAACACTCTACAACTACTGTTGTAGTAGTAAGGACCATTTCCTTGAGTCTGGCGAATTAGACCGCTCGGCCATTCTGAAATATTTTTCAACCGAGATGATTACATTAGGCCTATAAGATATACTAAAATTGCTATCTATATAAAATAAAATAAAATTGTCAGAAGTGGGATTCGAACACACGGCGTCAGAGAAGACCAGAACACTCTACAACTACTGTTTTAGCAGTAAGACTATTTCCTTGGGTCTGGCGCCTTAGACCGCTCGGCCATTCTGACATATATTTTTAACGAGATTATTACATTATAAGATATACTAAAATTGCTATCTATATAAAATAAAATTGTCAGAAGTGGGATTCGAACCCACGCCATCAGAGAGGACCAGAACACTCTACAACTACTGTTTTAGTAGTAAGGACCATTTCCTTGAGTCTGGCGCCTTAGACCGCTCGGCCATTCTGACATGTTTTTCAACCGAGATGATTACATTATAAGCTATACTAAAATTGCTATCTGTATAAAATAAAATTGTCAGAAGTGGGATTCGAACCCACGCCCTCAGAGAGGACCAGAACACTCTACAACTACTGTTTTAGTAGTAAGGACCATTTCCTTGAGTCTGGCGCCTTAGACCGATCGGCCATTCTGACATGTTTTTCAACCGAGATGATTACATTATAAGCTATACTAAAATTGCTATCTGAATAAAATAAAATTGTCAGAAGTGGGATTCGAACCCACGCCCTCAGAGAGGACCAGAACACTCTACAACTACTGTTTTAGTAGTAAGGACCATTTCCTTGAGTCTGGCGCCTTAGACCGCTCGGCCATTCTGACATGTTTTTCAACCGAGATGATTACATTATAAGCTATACTAAAATTGCTATCTGTATAAAATAAAATTGTCAGAAGTGGGATTCGAACCCACGCCCTCAGAGAGGACCAGAACACTCTACAACTACTGTTGTAGTAGTAAGGACCACTTCCTTGAGTCTGGCGACTTAGACCGCTCGGCCATTCTGACAAGTTTTTCCTACCGCGATGATTACATTATAAGATATACTAAAATTGCTATCTATATAAAATAATATTGTCAGAAGTGGGATTCGAACCCACGCCCTCAGAGAGGACCAGAACACTCTACAACTACTGTTTTAGCAGTAAGGACTATTTCCTTGAGTCTGGCGCCTTCGACCGCTCGGCCATTCTGACATGTTTTTATCTCCGTGATGATTACATTATAAGCTATACTAAAATTGCTATCTATATAAAATAAAATTTTCAGAAGCGGGATTCGAACCCACGCCCTCAGAGAGGACCAGAACACTCTACAACTATTGTTTTAGTAGTAAGGACCATTTCCTTGAGATCGCTCGGCCATTTTGAGAAAATAATTATACTATAAGCTATTCAATAATATAGGAAACTCGTAAATTATCTTTCTTTCTTTGTCTTAGTTTTACCTCTCCCTTTTAGGATTTAAGCGACCCAAGCCGCCCGGGCCTTACAGGACCGCGACCTGTAGAGAGAGGGATTATCTATAGTTCACATACTTTTTTGACCAGACAAGGGCATGGAGGGCCTCCCTGGATGAGTGATCAGACCAATGCCAATAATAATTATAACAATGAAAAATAATTGTCATGATATTCGTACCAGAAATAGGCTACAAACAACATTTAAAAGGGACGAAAATTAAAGTTTATAAGATTTCTTTAAATTCTGGATTTAAAGACTCCATTACATTACAGCATTTGTCTCAACCTGGATGTAATTTGATTTTAGAGTTACACAGATTGTTTAACTATTTATTACATTACATTATATTACATTATTATATTATTATTATAATCTAAACGAACACTGGGGTTATTGAAAATACATGAATGCTATGTTGTACTGTATATGCTATTACATAGGCCTATATATTCTAAATTCATTAGGTTTTGTAACAAACTGGGAAGCGTCGTTTGTAACATTATTCACCATCAAAATTGATAACTTGTGTACTGAAGTTATGATCATTGAGAATAAAGCTCACCAAGCCATGCTAAGGAATATTAATTTATCCAGATAGCTTTGCTATTCGAGATAGTTTCGCGCTGTGTAAACATTGTCCCTCTATTTATAGGCGATTTGCGTAATTCCAATATCGCAAGACGCCGAGCTCCGTGCCGTATCTGTTGTAGGCTATACAGAACAGTGAACTTTTAAGTCTCCCGTTCCTTAAAGTAAGAAAATGTTATGCGGACGATCTTCTTTTAATATTATGTTTCCCTCAAAAGTGTACAGTTTATGTTTCAAATATAAGTTACAGTGTTATCTTGAAAGTCCATAAGGCCCGGACGGCTTGGGCCGCATAAACGTGCCCACAACGGGAAAGTTAAATATGAATAAGAAGATGTTATGAATGACCTTTATAATGAGAAATAATGACGAGAGCAGTTGTATAATATATATATATATATATATATATATATATATATATATATATATATATACTCACCTTTCCATATAAAGTAAGCATATAAAACAGCCTCCAAAATATATTCTCTCCATCCAGAATAAAAAAATCCTAAATGATTTATATCCAATTAATAAAGGACAATAAGTAAAGCCCGGATTTTCATGCACTATCAAACTAAAAAACATGCATGCATTCATGCACTATCGTATCTCTAAATATGCACAATGAAGGGCGAAACATGCACTATCAAAAATCCGCACTGTTCTGCAATATATTTCAATTTCTCTTAAAACAACATACAACAACGAGTTTTTCGAAATTCTTCTCACTTAAACTCGTGCGTTTATCAGTTTAGGGCATTCTTGAACGCAGAAAAGGATCTTTCTACTTCACAAGAAGTAACAGGTGCATACTTAAGGGAAGAAATTTGACTGAGGGTGAGATCGAATTCCATGTCTTTTAAATTTTTTTCCACATAATGCGTCTTTCACTGTTTTCAGATGTTTAAGATCAGGATTTGAACTAAGTACCTTCTTAAGTTTTTCCCTAACTGTCACACCCATTTCTCCACAACACGATTCTAAAGACAATTAAACGTCTTCAACAATGGCAAGTGATTGACAAATTCAAGCAGAGAACAGCAGTTTTCTTTCAATGGAAAGACAGCGAGTCGGCATTTTCTTTTGTAGCCTGGTGTATTATATTACTGTTTTTTTTGGGGGTAAACAGTAGTAGTTCGCACTCTCATATTGATGCAGGTGGCAGACTCTGTTGCCAAGTCAATCAAATAACATTGGTAATACAGTACAACATTTTTCGCTTCTTTGAAAAGCCGAGATTTTAGGGCGGCACATTCATAATAATGCACAGCGGTTATCCATGGTAACTTGATATTATGCACTAAATCCAGATAATGAGGGTGTATATGCATTAAAAACGTCTGAATATGCTATATTAAACCAAAAAAATCCAAAACATGCATTATGCATGAATTTTGCAATAAAAAGGCCGAAATATGCAAACATGCAAGGAAAAAATTGGGTTATTTGGAATCCATAAGTCATGTAATGAGTAAATACAAAGTTTGAGAAGTCTAACCAAAGTGTATAAAAACATGCATTTGCATGGAAATCCGGGCTCTAATAATAAGAAACTCCATATGTAAAAATATAAGGTATAAACCATATTGACCCAAAACCATTTCTAAAATAATAAAACCTATATATATCCCACGGCGGCCAAATCCTGGATCGCGAGCCGCAAGCGATTCTTATAATATTCTCGCGTGGTTCTTAAAAATCTCTGAGGCTAAACTGGAAACTGTTTAAGTTTTCTGGCCTGGAGATTTAAATTCTCGTTTGAGTTAGTATATTCTACGATGAAGTTCGTTAAAACTAAGCATCGAGCAGTTCTAACTGGTGTACATTTAAGTGAACTTGTAAGAACCGCTTTAACTGGCCACATACCAGATTTCAAGCAATTTATCAAAAGTGGATAGTAGAAAAAGTTCATGTTAACAAAAAGTCTTGTAATTTATGGAAGTTATAGACATGTTTATTAGTGTGCTTCGTCAATAGTTGTAAATGTTGTAAAGTACTACCTTATAAATAAATAAAATTTACGTGGAATTATGGAAGATATTTTACCATAAACTATAAAGTTGGAACTCAAGCAACGAGCTTGATGATCAGTAGTACAATATAAAGGTAATACCGATATTTTTACGTCCTATAAATGATACAATCTAACTCCAATGTAATCCCCTTCAAAAGAACTACTATGGTGATAAGATAATACAATTTGCAAAGTAAAAGGCACCATCACGATGGGATATGAAGAGTATAAAGCAAATTGAGCGAAATGGAGCACAATCAGCGTACGAAGGAGATTACAAAAATAAAACTAGATTGCTGTACTTCCAATGAAATTATACGCCTGGAAAATGAACACACTGAGACGTAAATATTCAATAACATTAGAGTTCATGTGTAAAGGGTTATTTCCTGAAATCCACCCTCTGTAATGAACACAGTTAGATGAGGAAGGGGGCAATTATTAGTACAATTAAATCATGCCATCACACTGAAAACCAATAAAAACGCTTAATTTTAAAAGGGTGGGAGACTGATGTCTTTAGACGGGAGACAGAAGACAATTATTGCAACGTAAAACTCTTGTAGTAAATTGTAAACTCAGTCTAATATTAAAACAGACCTATCTGCGTTGTGGAAGAGAAAGGCATTGACATTAAATCTTTCTGAAATGCGTAGGCCTACATGGCAATTAATTATAAAACCCCAGGTTGTAGAGTCGTGTATTTTGTTAAAATTACAGACCATAGGCCAGCTCGTAGGGTTAAGTATTCATAGCCTTAAAGTCTATCAATGTTTCATAGGCCTAAGCCTACACCTTCTTTCTTACCTGTACCTCGTCCTAGTATCATATCATTCTTTATGATTTTAAGTGTTTGTATATTACGAAGTAAAAGTAGTTACGCACGTTTTCAAATTGGTTGCTCAGGATTCTAACTACTTACAAACTTAAAACTTTTTCTTCCCCTCCACTTCAAATTTACCCCTTTTATACTTCTACATTCTCGTCAACGTTTACAGTCTCTTTCTCCTTTTTTTGTTCAACCACTCTTTACTCTTGTGAATCACCCCCTCTGCAGTTATAAAGTCAAGCCATTATTTCTCATCTGGGACGTATAATTTTTAATTAGAAGGCCGCAAAGCTTAGGGATAGACCTGTATAATCGTTTAGCATGTATACCTTCTACAATAAGTACGTGTTTTTACATAGCGAGTGTATTTCATGAAGAAGTGCGGTGGACTCTATGAGAGGAGAAGATAGAAAGGGGGAGAAGGGAGAGAGAACGTGAGTTGGAACTGTTATGAATTCTAGAGGTATATTCTGAATGTAGAGTTGTATTTTATATATAGAAGTAAGCTACTTTGAGACCTCGAATACACCAAGTACTTCCGTGTTGTGAAGAAAAAATGAAAAAAAAGAAGAAAAAAAACGTGAGACTAGATTTTTTCTATTCCTGGACAGCTGTAAGTATATAATAAAATTATATTCTGACCTTAATTTTTCAGAAGAACCTGATTGGAACACTTGAATATTAACTTTTATATTTCAATTAATTGATTTTATTGGCATTGAACATTGCAGGTATTGTATAACAGCTCCTTTTCATTATCAAAATATTTGTTATGGGAATTCTGTCTTAATATAGTTATGAGGTTAGACCAATAGATTTATAAAAATGTATCAAGGGGACAAGTCAAACGTTAAAATTATTTTTTAATACCCTGATTTAAATTTATTTAAGACCTTAGTAAACAGTGGCGGACTCAGAGGGGGGATAGGGGGGTTATATCCCCCCCCCCGAAATTTGAAAAAAGGCTATATATGGCCAGTTTTATAAACTAATTATATATGTAAGTTAATTATTTTTTTTAGTATTCTTTCTACCTATTCAAATCCCCCCCCGAAAAAAATTCTGCGTCCGCCACTGTTAGTAAATACTTTTAAATGCATTGATTTATTAATTTCATTTGCTAGTGGTGGATATTAGGAATTCTCTCAAATGCTTGCCTATATATTAAAATGCCAAATATGTATTACACCCACTCTCAAAAAAGGCAGGGAAGCATTTCGGGATTTTTAAATAGAAACCGGCATTTGGTATATACTTTGAAGCTGTGCTAAATAGATTTTTAAAAATCTGGAAATATGACTGCTGGATTGATAAGTACCGTATATATTTAGTTTGATATTTAAGTTTGTTATCTTCATTAGGATAAGGGAGATTTTTACAGGAAATGTAATTTGAGGGAATCGTATTTATCTTAGTTGTATAACTAGCTAACATTGTTATTGAACCTAGTGGGAAAACGGGGGACTAGAATGTAAATACTTTTTCAGACAAAACAAAAGTAGACTATCGAGGAAAAGTTTACAGTTAATGTAATATTTTATTTAAACTATTAAAACATTAATGACAGATAATTTATTTTTGACAGTTTTATATACACGTTATTCATCTGTTTAACCAGATTAACTTCAAATTAAATATTTACTACAATTGATATTATTTTCAAAACTGTTATATTTTTACCCACTACATTAGTCATCATAATAAAAAATAGCCCTAATTGAAAAAATCCTACAATATCTTACACCAGTTTAGGGAAGCAAAGAGCCATTAAACCGAGCGAGATGACCGAGCCTCTTGGGCTTATGTTCGGGAGGTCGCGTGTTCATATTCCTTTGCCGATCAATTTTTCTGGTTTTTTAAAATACAAGAACAATAGAAAGCAATGGGACATCAATAGATACACTACCTGCTAGTATACCCACAGAACCGATACTCCTGATATGACCCCATTTTCAAAGGCGTAAAAATTAAGACGAATTTAAAGAAAGAATATAAAATCTTGAATTTTGTTCAGCCTAATGAATGTGTCCGTTCCTTTGACTTATTCGTGTTCTAAAGTAAGGTGATGTCCGTTTGAATTAAGTAAAATAAAAACAATCTTCTTCACCTTGCGTTAATATATGATTTTTTACAATTGAATTTACATGATAAAGTCAACTTGATTGAAAACGTATGTAGTAAATTATTTCTTCCTTATATTCTTAATTATATGTGCTAAAATATAAACATATGAGTAGTACATGTCAGAGTTTAGGCCTATGTAATGAGTAGTTGCAAAATTTATTGCCGAGTGACGTAGATATAATAACTAGAGATTTGTCTAGGATAGACTTTGTTAAGTTATAAGTACAAGTTACTATTACAATGAGCATTTTACGAATAAAATGATAATTATTGAAGAAGGAACTATAAATAACTGACTTATATTTTATTTACCTTGCTAACCAATGATATGCGAAAGTCTCCTTTTAGCCAAGAATCTATATCATTTCGACATATTATGGATATAATTGTATGGATTTTTAATAACAAAGTTTTATTATACATGACAAATACATAAGACTGAATTTTAATATTTTATTGGTAAGTTTAAATTAATGTTGTACATTTTTAAACAAATGTTACTTGTGAATCCAATTTAATGTAATATGTAAAATGTCAAAAAAACTTCTAATTTTAATTTTTTAGCTATCTGTAATATGTTTTAAATTGTTTAACGCATACATTTTAGAAGTTTAGCTACAATAAGATAGAAAATAAAAAACGTATGCAAAAATATAGAAAAATGTTTTCAAAGCAATCCCAAGAACATTAGTTGGATGGTATAAGTTACATAAGTTTTTTTGAGGGTATAAGGTGGATAAAATTCATTATATTTACGCTATAATGATACGTTTTTTCGGGAAATATTTTCCTCAAAATATTAGCAATTTTGTTATATTTATCCCAGGAGGAAAAAGTCAACATTAACACAAACATATCGCTTCCATCATATCTAAATATGAACCGTCTCAAAAAGGACCTAGTTTTATGTTATCTGAGAAAAGAACTTGTTACATAAAAAAAATAGTGAGAAAAATGTTGTGTATTAAATCACGCAACATAATATGAAGTAGTAAATATACTAGCGAAAGAATTCCTTCAATATCCCCTGGCTTACTGGATCCGTATGGCGAGAGCTGATTTGAGGCGCCTGTTAGCTAGCGAAGCGGCAACTTCTCTGACAACACAGCTCAGCGGGTTCACTATACTATGATTTGCAGGCGCAAAGAAAGTTCTTTATTAGGACTAGACCTGTAATGCAGAACTTCATTGCAGCTCATATTGTAGTTTGCTCTAGTTTATTGGACGCTTCAAATACCTTTGGCATAAATTACTTCTTCACAGAATAGATAATGGCTTACTCCTAGTGTACGTAATCTGTAAATTCTGTCTGATATAAAAGAATACCGTACAAAATGGAAACAACTTACGAGATAGACCTACAGTGCTAAAAATCACTTATTTTCTACAAGATTTATGCTAGTATAGTTGTTGGCGATTAAAAAATGATTATTGGATAGGATAGTACAAAACTTCCAATATCGTAATAGATCCACGTGAAAAGGGAAACATTTTCGGTGGGTACTATCCCTACTAT
Organism: Ectobius pallidus; assembly: GCA_964059195.1. Classification (NCBI taxonomy): domain Eukaryota; kingdom Metazoa; phylum Arthropoda; class Insecta; order Blattodea; family Ectobiidae; genus Ectobius; species Ectobius pallidus. Next base: position 118,927,783 of record CAXKWD010000007.1, on the reverse strand, counting down.
TAAAAGTGAAGACAGTGTGTAACAAAAGAGCTGTTATCTTAAAGTATTCAGAGGACATTTCAGGAACGAAAGACCAATATAATATTATCATAGGGTTTACACCATAACCAATACGTCTCGAATATGTGCATTTATTGCTCTTCTGTACACAGCATAATATGGGTACACATACACACACATATACATACAATCACATACAGACACTCAGGCCTACAGAAATGATTAAACCTAATGATTAATGCAATAGTTTTATCTCTCCCTTGTAGGGACCTTTATGCGGCCAGCGCCGCCCTGGCCTTACTATTTGACAAGACAAACGAACACATAGGACGAGACACGCCATTCACACACACATACATTCACTCCAAACAAGGCGAGGATGGGGATGAAGATGATAATGACGGCCAGATGATATCCGGGGACTGCAATGGTCTAAAGTTACCCGACATTTGTCTCACACCTAGGTAGCTTGTCCCGACCAGGATTCGAACCCGGAACCGCTGCATGAGAGGATCGAACTCATCCCCTGAGCCACAGCGGTGGACTAATGCAATTTATTAAGACAATATTATCTACGAATTACTATAGCGGAAACATTTGTGAAAAAAGCACAAAATGGACTTTTTAAAAACCAGTTTGGAATATCTTTATTAATTACGAGAATGTAATATTTAATAGGCTATAATATAATGGTTTCATATCCTGAAAATGATTCTTTCCGATGAATCCGACGGTTTTAAACTTCGTAAATCCTTCAACCTCAGTATTATTTAGCTATGAATATAATTACTTAATGTTTATATTATTGTTTTGAACAATTAAATATTCTCTACAGCCTAGTGTACAGAGGTAACATCTATTACTAGCACTTATTATTGTTGTCAGAATAACTTAAAACTGTTACTTTGTACTTTTAGGTCTGTATATTATCGTCGACAAAATTACGCATGTCTACAAAACTGAACAAAATTCTGAATGTAGTCGTACTGACAAAACATACAATTCTTACGTCCTTGTGCTATGTAAAAACATCCATATAAATAAATTCTCAGGAGCCATTAATATTATATGCTTGTCGAAGTGCCTTTTAGTATTCACAAAATACTCAGCAATTATTTCGTATTTATTTACATAGCTCTGGAAAAGTAAATACAGTGGCATTATTTCCATGGAGAAGAAAAGCATATCTCAATAATGGATGGCTTGGATTGATATTTTAAAAACCGTGAAGAGGACAGTGGAGGGCGAAGAGGGAGAAACTTGAGTGATATCGAAATTCTTTCTACTTGAAATGCTGTGTGAAAGAGAGAAATAAAATATTTCCCACCCACAAGGAGATGACAACACTTGGAAAGAGCAGGGAGTTCGCATGCACATTGGGGAATACAAATACACCGAGATGGATATAAACTAGGGGTGCACAAACTTGTCTTCAAAGAAAATCATACAAAATTTATTATAGGCAAATTATGTATAAACTAATACTCTCACTGTTGGCTGTGGTTTTCTAGAGTTAGCGTGTGTCCCCTCTAGATTCGAAGGTCGCGGGATCAAACCCAGCCGCAGGAGATGGGTTTTTAAAGGACGTAAAAATCCTGGGAACGGAGTCCTCCGGGAGGGACTTTAAGCTGGGTGGCCCGTATCGTAGATTTACGGCACGTAAAAGAACTCCAAGCCTAAATTAGAGCCTCTGGACAAAATTTATCGGTCCTTTCACGCCCAAGTAATACCTTAGTTTCCGGAGGGGGGTTAAGGGGCGATGGGCTTGCCACCTGTCCCTCTGCCATCTCTAGGAAAATAAGCGTAACAAAATTTACAACGGCAAACAGAAACCTCCACTTGGAGGCCCTTCGCCCCAACATGGGGGCATAGGATTCGAGATATATACTCTTACTGTCGTCCTATTGCCAATCAGTAGCGACTCGTGGCTTAAAACACATATAGGCCTACCATTTCATAGGCCTAAACTTAAAATAAAGAAAATATATTACGACAGCGTACTTAGTAAACAGGGTAGGCCTATAAGTATTATTTATAGAGTCTATTAAAATTAAAAGGATTCGATAATGCTGACCTTCTAAATAAACTCGTAACACTTCTTGATATCAACCGAATGACCCATCAGCCTACACTCAATGCTTTACTCATTGTGGCTTCCCGTCCCGTGGCACAATCAGAGCTGGAAAGCAGAAACCCCCAGCAGAGCATTGGCAGTGGAAGTTTCACAGTAACCGTGAATATGATCGTCGCGGCTGAAGTTAATTCAGCACTCGACACTAGTTTCTAACAAAATATATTTTCGTCCGTTTTATTTGCATAATGGCTCGCATTCGAAGAGAATAGGAGTAATTTTAGTGCAGTAGCACATTATCACATGATCATCTTCTGCTTCTAATACAGCAAAATCTTATAAATAAGCTATTGTGTGTGTATATAATGTATATATACTATGGGTATAACAGTAGTGGTTCTTGTGTGTCTGTTTCTCTTTCACGCAAAAACTACACAACAAACAGATAGAGCTGAAATTTTTAATGAACGTAGTTTTATCCCCGAAAAGAACATACAGAACTATAGCTGTTTCAAGATGTTTCACTGTGTGTGTCTGTGAACAGCCTAATTGGAGAGTGAAAATGTATTAAAAACAAAATTTTATATATCTTCTGGGAAAGTGACCCAAAGGTTGCAGACACCTTTCTGTTACTTTTACTTAGCCTACTTTCCTCTTACTTTTACTACCACTTTACATGGAAAAAATGTAATTTTTCACGATTTTTTCGGGAAAAAAGCTCATGTTTAAATGTCGTACACGACGTGCTTATGCTAAGAACTGAAACTCTTACGTGAAATATATTTTCGCAAAATTTATCTGGAGGGTAGTAAGGGTAATCGTTTGCACCACAAGATCTCGCGTTGCGAACAATGGCCTACACCAGCGTTTCTCAACCTATGGTCCGCAGACATAATTAAAAAATATCATAAAGCAAGTAAAGAAGTAAAATTTTTTCACATAAAATGGACACTAGATGTCAAAGTTTTTAAAATCTTCGAAAATACACGTCATATTGCAAGTTTCCTTACGTTTGCAGTTACGAACCACAGTTTGAAACCCCTGATGCACTGACGTCTATGGCTCCCTCTTTCATTCAAAACCCTGAAAAATAAGACTTTGTCGGAATTTGGTATTAGAAGCGCTCTCTTAACAAGGGTTTTATTGTTGGAGGTGCCCGAGTGTCTGATACCCGTAAACCTGTGTTATAATTTCTAATTATATTATCAAATTGGTAATAAATATTAAAGTCTGTTCAAAATGTAATTTTACTGTCAATAGTTTACTTCCAATTCAATAACTGTGTTTTCGTCGAAAAAAAATGTACTTAGATTTATTTCGTTATAATGATCTATAATTAATGCCCCAAGTATTAAGAATATACGCCTACATATAGCCTACTTTTAAAAATGGGATGTAAAATTAGGGGTAAAATTAGGTTGAGAAACGCTGGCTTACATCTTTTCATGAGGATGACATTCCCTGCAATACGGCCTCCTAATTTTTCTATGCGTGTGAAGTTAGAAAGTTGAACTGTCCATGGAAGATAAGCAAAGGTTTTGCGAGCATGACTTATCAGAGTTTTTTCCCTATATATCCAAGGAGTCATGGATGGATGTTACACAACCCTGAGTTAGTCGTCGGACTTGTGATGGGTTGGACTTCGATATTGGCCCCCTCACTTCATCCCCATCACCAAAACGAGAGACATGTGCTGCATTTCTACGAGAAGGAGAAGTTGAAAAAGAAAACTCGGCACGTGATCTTGGAGGGAAAAAATACCCTTTAAGAAGGTTCAGGGGACAGACGCGACGTTCACCACATGCAAAGAGGAAGCGATTTATATATTAAATCAGCGCATGCCATGGGGTTTATATGAATCCTGTATTGTGAAATAAAACAGTCTCTCGAATGCCAAAATAACTTCCTGTTTTTTAAAGTTAACCATAGGCCAATAGAAGCGAAGTAAATTTATGGTAACTCGTCTTACAATCTAGAAGCACTATATTTTCTTACAATTAGATGAATAATATTAATCAAAATTATTAAAAATTTAAACATATCTCATACCGCTACATCTCTAATTGAGAATGTCTGACCTCAACGTAATTTATCTCCGTCCCTGGGCTTTACTGGCAGATGACATTATGATCATGCGTTAATTATGGTTTCCTTAACCGGATCCGCTAATTTCTATATTGAAGTAGCTCCTAAATTTTGCTAGACTCATTATCTCACGAAGATTTTCTAGCCACTGGGGTCTCGACTCTGACCTGCAGGTTCGTAGTCTTCAATGATAACCATTAGACCACGTACACATTCACCTGAACATCTTTGTGGAAATGACTCTTTTCTAAGGCCATACAAGAAAGCTTGGTTTAAGCCTACTTTATTTTAACACTTAAATATTTTGAAGTACCCCTATAATAAGGATGTTGAATTTTGAATGAAATTACTGATAACCTATCTCTCTTGTACATTGTTTACTCAAAGGATATGTGCGTAGCCTATTGCTTCATGCTATCTGTTATAGATCACTTTGTCATATCTATGATCTGACGTATTTTAGTAGTCGATAGTCTTATCACTGTAGGCCTTGTTGAATGAAGGAACTTCGAAATTGCCAGTGTAAAAACGCATCTTTCGGTGGTTACGAGAGATAGGGCGAGTCATTCCGCATACAGAATAGAACCTAATATTAGGGAAGAATGCATAGAACCCTCAATAATTCTATGAAAAATGTTTACATATTGGAAATGTTATTATGCTAAGTTGTATGATAAGATCTTAGCTTTAATCCTGAGAATTATCTGTTAACAACTGACTATGTATTCATAATGTAGATACAACATATGCAATTCTAAAACTAGGCCGAATTCATATTAAAGTATTCATTAAGTAACTCAAACTGTCATAATTTAAGGTCTGCTCAAAGCATCAGGCACATGTTCGCTCATGAGTAAGGCCTAATTACATCTCCAAAAAAATTTGTATTCGTAAATACTGTTAATAGTGTAGTTCTCAAGTCATATATTATATTATTCAATTGATTATTCCTATTAAATCGCTATAAATATTAATTGTAGCTTGAATGCTAAACACGACACAATATATTGATTGTGATAAGTTAATACCTCGAAAGCGAAAACAGTAAATCAATCCATTAAAGATCCGAGCTGCGTTTATTTATATCAGCATAGGCTACTGAATTTTAAGATAAAATGAAAATAGCCTATGGTGTCTTTAATAGTTTACTGATTTGAAGGCTAATAATTTTTTTCTCCCAGATTACTTTGTAATGAAAAATTTAATTCCAGCCTATCCATGCTTGCTGAAATCTAGTTTTAATGATACCGCTATTCGTAAATAAATTTATAACTTTCAATGATTTCACTGCAATATCTAACAAACATTTTAAAATAATGAACTTTTACAGGTTATGAGATTTGGGGGAAAATATTTTGGGCTGATGTCATCTCTGCAGACTCCCTCGGAATTGGCTATCACAACAAGCTTGTTTTACAGCCCAATCACATCGGCCTGTGCATTTAGGCCGAAAGACATTTAAGCTAAAACGTACGAAATAACTCTCTTCTTCAGAGTATGAAAATTAAAATTATGTAGGCTACAATTTATAGTAGCCTACGTACTTTCTTATATCCAATGATTTCGAGTTCGTTTGCAACCGTCTATAAAAAATATTCTTAAAGTTTTGTAAATTTGTCCACGTCTGCTAATACGTTATTATGGTACCTACATACTGAAAATGTTATAAATTTAATAGATGTTAACATTTGAATACAATTTATGACGAATAATGTCTACGGCCGATTTCGATAACCTCAGTATATGCAGAGTATAACAATTTTCAATACATACTGACCTTAAATTTCCACCAACCCTGGAAAGAGGTCGAACCTAGTAGAGAATAGAGAAGGTGAGATGAGGGATCGGCACATGCGCATTAGACAAGCATGTCGACCATTACGGCTATGGGAGTAGTGTTAAGAGAGACAGGCGGACCAAAAGGGATGGACGACGGACAGACATGGAAGGTGGGGTATAGGAGAATAAGACGAACAACGAGGGAGTAAGATAAGGGTTCTGCCGCTGTCTTGGGGATCACCCCCTTCCTATATTTGCTGACGCCCACTACTGCTATACCACCCCAATCCCCCATACTCCAACCCAATACTAGCAGAAACCCTTACGTTCTGTTGCCCGCTTGCCAAAACACACTGTAAAGGTAAGAATGGCTCATGTCCAAATCTTGATGAAGTGCATTCCCAGAATACCAATGAAAATACTTACAAAGTAATTGTTTAAACCTTCATATTCAATCTATTTTGAAATTTTGGCAACAAAATCTACGGTACTAGAGCAAATCTCACACAAAAATTTGCTCCCTGTTTTCACTGTAAGGCCTCTAAATTAGATTGAAGTTCCAAAAAAAAAAAACAGTGATGCGCTTCAATGTCAAGCAAATGCGTTCCGAGACGGCGTATTGTAAGGACTGTAATTTCACTAGTAATTACAGAGCTCTATTTCTGGGGATTCAATGGGGATTTCAATCTTTTTCAATATGGCACTGTTAGACCCTATAGCACACCATTTCTTCTTCTTCTTCTTTTTCAAAATTTCATTATAATTTTAGAGATATGAATTTGACACTTTTCTTGTTAGATCAAATAGTTCGATCTCGGTCTAGGTATGGCATTTGTGTGTGCATGAAAGTAACAGGCCCATGCCTAAAGAACTACAAGCATTTAAAAGAACTCTGCGAAACAAAATTCCGGCACATCGCGATGATTATATACCTAAGTACGAGTACACCCCCGTCGTTCAAAACCCATAAAATAAAACCTTTGCTAAATCAAGCATGGCAAGCACTACTTGCCCACTTATTACTCACTGGATACCTTAATATGCTAGTCATTACATTAAAAAAAACCATAGATACTTTTAATTTCTGGTTTTGCATTTCTGTATAGTACATCCAATAAAAGAAATAATCTTTCACCCCTACTCAGCCTGATTATTATTCGAACGCACGACTTCTCGAACGCGATCCATAGACTTTACAATCTCAACCGTCTCACTCGGTGCCATGGGTGAGGGTTCTACACACAAAATAAGTCTTTGAAGTACTGAATCCAAGAGTTGTAGGTTGGGTGAAATTAAAATAAATATATATATATAAACTACAATAATCAGCGGCTGTAGCGCTCTCTTACAGTGTGACAGAATAGACTATATTTTGTTGTAATCTAGCAGTGAGTTTATAAGCTTAGGCTACTACAATTTGAGAATTTACATTATTAAGTTTACTACCATTTGAGAATTTCATATTTTTAAGAAAATTAAAGAAATTGTCGAGAGAGACTTCCAAAATTACATTGGTACCAGTATATGAAATATGAACTTGCTTGTAATGTCTATTTTTAACAGGAAAAATGTTCTTAATGGGCAGGCCTACATTCGAGGATTCATATGAAATGCAGACTACAGTTAGGTACATTTTCAGTACAAATAATAAATTTAAATATTTTCCACACAAAATACCTGTCGTATTATTAGATGTTTTAATCACAACAGAGCTCAATTCGCATGATTATAGTCCTACAAGTTAGAAAGAAACCTGCTCAGAACGAAGCTGTGATTGCTGCAGCAATTTGTAGGACGATATATAAAAGCAATCTTCAAGTGAAATCCTCGGTGGACTTAAATTTAAAATAAATTAGGAAAATTTCAGTGGAATATCTGGCTTTGATGAATGACAACCGTAAACACGAGAATAAAAATTCGCATATTACGTAAAGTATGGCTGTACTAATCTTACATCTCGGCTTTAAACAATGTTTTATGATGTGACGCATTTGTCCGTCAGTAGTAGTGAAAAGATTAAATGCAGCTTTGTGTTTTGTTTTACTTCTCAAACTGCTATTCCTTGGGTTTGTATAAGAGATGTAGGCCTAAGTTAATCCCTAACGTATTAAGATTTCTTGCTTTTCAGCTTCGTATAATCTTCAAATTAGATGCTATAATGCTTACCACACCATCACATTCTTAGTTAATTTTTAAAGAGGAAGGGAAAAGTTTTCTTCATATGATTATATGCAAAACTGGACTAAGTGTGAAGAATGATTCTTTTCCTTCTATAGCTGCTTCAAACAGCTCATTGGAAGATAATTTTACAAAAAGACTAAGACCAATGAATTTTAGGTTTACAATTAAATTTCCTGATTATGCTTTATCTGCAGGTTGAATGTAGGTAAACTAATATAAAATAATGATGGAGACATTGACATCTTTTAGAATAATTTATTTCCTATTTCGTTGACAAGGCCGCCCCTATTGGCTGAGTGGTTAGATCTCTCGCCTTCCCCTGCTGGGACCCGGGAACGAATATCGGTAGATCCATGTGGAATTTGTGATTGAAAAAATTAGATAGGGGCAGGTTCTCTCGGGTGCTCCTGTTTCCCCTGTCATATATCATTTATCATTTTAACTTTGCTCCATTCATAATACTATAACCATGTGGTTTCAATAAATGACGTTTTATAATTCGCTGACAGAAATAATAATAATCTTGACTTCTTCACTCGTAGGCTATATAATTTACTTTATTTCGATAACTACTAGGTAAGAATTAGTCAGATCAGTCATTCATAATGCTGTGTGATTACAAGATGCAGTGGACATATAATTATTGTTGCTGAGCTTTCTTTTTACTTCCGGATTCAAGGGTGTCAGTCGATATGAAGGAAAAACAACCGAAATAATAAATGTGCTCCTGTCGTACTTTAATAATATTTCATTACGCAGGCTGCAATCACGGCTGATTGGTTAGAACACTCGCCTTACACCGCTGGATCCCGGGATCGAATCTCGGGAGATCAATACTGAATTTGTGGTGGACAAAATGGGTCCGGGGCAGGTTTTATTGCGGTGCTCCTGTTTCCGCGCCTTACGTCATTCCATCAGAGCTCTATTCATCATACTATGTCCATTGGTTGCAATAAAGGAATTATTACAATTAATTATGGAAGACGTAACCGTATTATTCAGAAACGCATTACTCAGTGCATCAATATCTTTCCGACTAGATATTTCGATCTACATTACATTCTATCCAGATATTCATTCTATGTTTAATTGTTATATTTTTATTCATGAAACAGTTTTCTTAAATACCAGTAATGATTCAATTTTCCCAATCAAAGTAAATATATTCACACTGTAGTAGGCCTAAGTCGAAGATGATATGTGAATAGATAGGGTCTGGTAATTTGCGGCCTACGTTGAGTTTCGTTTTGTTTTTTAACGATCTTGAGAGCGTAATTTTGAGATGTGTAAGTTGGGTCCTACAAGGGGCTACTATATCTATTTTAATATGCTAACCAAAGAACATTTTTCTTTTAAAGGATATGGTAGGCCTACTATACAAGCGACAGGGTGCAGATTGTAAATTACAGATTATAAACACAATACTAATGAAGATTTTTTTCTATCAGGAATCTCAGGAAACGAGTGTAAAATTAAGAGCAATACTTAGAGACCCAACTTTAAGGAATTAAATAATATACCAAATATCGATACAAAATTATGGCCATATGGGGGCTAAAAGTTGTTCAAAGTTGTTAGCAAAGGACAGTGTTCTAGAAATTCATCACAGCAAATGCGATTCCAGCTGCAATTCAGTGTAGGCCTATGTAGGCTTCTCAATATTCCCCATATTAATATGTTGTCACTTCCAATTTTTTTTTTTTTTTTTTTTTTTTTTTTTTAATACTAAAGAGCAAGGTAAAGTTTCACACTAGGTCAGTTATTAATAAAAGTGGTTTTGTTTTGTTACTGAAGTTTTTTTAAAAATCACTTTCGATATTTTCACTGCATAAGAGACCCTGAAAGTAAGCATGGTATATACTCGTATTTTCGATCTCTATGCTTTGTAACATAGGTTACTGTGAGTGTATTTACAAAAAGAAATACTTGTTCAGCTTCTTGGAAGCAAATATTTCATACTGTACAAACTTTATTTGAGCACTCCCAGATACAGGATAGAATCCTTTGTAGAGACTTGGTTCGCTATTTCCATAAGCCGGGTCCAGAGGTTTTGCTCTCCCAAGTAAATTCCCCTTGGTCGTTTTCTCTGACATGGCAGCAGTTCGTCCCCCATCCCTGCAGCAGAAAACCACCCTCACAACTCCAACATCTCAAGATGCAAGAAGACCTACCCCTACCCCTACATTACCATTTGCTACAGCAACGGAGGTAGATAGATTGCACATTGAGAACAACACTGTCGTATGTGTCTTAGTCCAATCACATCTGCCTTAGGTACAGTCAGTGATCACAAATTTGACATCCAAGTTCTAAAAGTTTTAAATTTTGCCCCCTTCTCCATACAAACATTGCTCAAGTTTTAATACATCAATTATTATTACTTACTTATTCAATGCAATAGACCAGTGGTTCTCAACCTTATCGGAATACCTCAACGGTCCATCGGTCCATGGTGGAGTAGAAAACCTTATTTGTATAGTATCCCTTCCTTATGTATATATAATTTACCATCAAATATTGCAAATATATAAGCTTATATATGCTTTTTTGAAGATACAGATTGATTATTGATAAACAATTTGTGATCTGATTTGAAAATGGTTGACAAAATATAAGCACTTTGTAGTAAGAGTGCCAGAGTGTGCACCATCTATGAGTCATCAGGGAGGGATGTAGTGGTTCTGTTGTCTGTCCCACATGCCAAAAATCAAGTACCAAGAAAACAATCACAACACAATTTGATTTGTTTCGATTTTTCTTATCTTTTCTGATGGTTTATTCGATGGTTTCTGATAGTTTTAGGATCGAGTCGCGACCCACCGGTTGGGAACCGCTGCAATAGACAATTCCTGAGCAAGCTAAAGGAACATTATCTATTTTATAGAACCCGCAGGTTCATTGCCGCGCTTACCTGAGCCCGCCATTCAATTCTACTCTGTGCTAACTCCATCCAAACATTACAGCAAATCGTAAATCCCTTAAATCTATCCTAATATTGTCCTCCCACCTATGTCTAGATCTTCCAAGTGGTCTTTTCCCTTCGGGTCTCCCATTCAGTACTTTCAGACATATCCTTCCTCCCCCAATCGTGCAACATGTGCAGCCCATTTCATCCTCCGTGTTTTTATTACCTTTACTAAGTTATATTCGGTGAAGAGTAAGGTTATGAAGTTCGTCGTTATGGAGTTTTCTCCGGTCCCCATTTTCATCTCTTCTAGGCTCAAATATTTTTCTTAATATTTTTCCAAATATTTTCCAATTATTATTAATAGAGTTAAATTTTGAAATGAATGAAAATTTAAGAAGTATATATTATTTAGAAAGCAAGTTGTCTCCATATGCAGTTCTTTAAATGGTGCAACAGTATTGATTTCCCATAATATCACCTTAGTGATAGGATAATTATAGTTACTCATGCAAATAGTGGGATCACAATCTTTATTACCTCTAGAAAGAGTTCCATAATTACACGAAAGCGGCAATTATCCTCATCCCATTTGGTACAAACAATAATTTGTCTACAGTCATTCAATAATGCCTATGATTCCTTACTTGTAAACAATAAATATAAACAACCAACAGCACCATCAGTAAGTCAGGATTAAATGCACTGATATAATGTAGGTTATGCCTGTAACTTACTAAGCTAGAACTGCGGTACATGTAATAAACGAAATAAAATAGATGTGATATCAGTTGCTCAACGATAATTTATTTTATAATTCGTCGCCTAGGCCTTTCGGTGCGCTTGCACCATCTTCAGGGCATAAATTATCGTTGAGGAACTGGTATTACATCTAATTTATTTCATTGAACGAGGTCAACATATCTGATATGTATTTTAATAACTGTAGTAAGTTACATGTGAATCATTGACGGATATGTGATCAGCCAGGATATCACCAAGCGGCAGAGCCAAGCAAACGTGTTTTGTGTTGGCAGCATTGTCCACAGCAACACATACTGGACAGTACAGAAAAGGCTGAATCTCTAGGCAGCTATGCAAATAATGAAATTTTTGAATAGAATTTCATAAATGGTCCAGTTATTGCAAACTCACGAAGGTCATCTGTTTATTAGTCGTTAAGTTTATTACGAGTTGTCGGGCCACTACCTATGCGCCAATTCACCACCTATGCGCCAATTCACCCCTAAAAGTTAGGTTTGCCGTAGCGCCCCAAAGTTTAGCGTCATCCACAAGAATATAAATTTGAAGACTTGCATCATATGAAAACCTCTAGTCACAATTTCCCGTCCGCTTTACTAGACGGCGGACTAACCGAAAAATAATCAAATTCTCATCTGGTGCGTTTAAAAACTGTCTTCCAATACCATTTGTCAATGGTCGAAAAATCGTCGATATTTGAATTAAAAAGGGGAAAAGAAGTACTGTATATTTAAATGAGGGACGTACCAATTCTTAAAATTTATTAAGAATTGCCAGCGCCGTGGCTTAGTTAAATAAAGCGCCTGTCTATTAAACAGGAGATCGAGGTTTCGAATCCCGCCGGTGTCTTTGTGTAATATTTTGGATGGCACATTCACTGTGTACACCTACCGAGTATTTAAAATCTTGCATTATTAGTCGGCGCCGTGGCTTAGTCGGCTAAAGCGCCTGTCTAGTAAACAGGAGATCAAGGGTTCGAATCCCTCCGGTGCCTTTATGTAATATTTTGGGTGGAACGTTGACTATGTAGACCTATCGAATTCTTAAAATCCTCCATCAGTAGTCGGCGCTGTGGCTTAGTTGGCTAAAGCGTCTTTCTAGTGAACAAGAGATCGACTGTTCGAATCCCTCCAGTGCCTTTATGTAATGTTTTGGGTGGAACATTGACTATGTAGACCTACCGAATTCTTAAAATCCCCCAACAGCAGTCGGCCCCGTGGCTTAGTTGGCTAAAGCGCCTGTCTAGTAAACAGAAGATCGAGGTTTCGAATCCCTCCGGTGCCTTTATGTAATGTTTTGGGTGGCACATTGACTATGTAGACCTACCGAATTCTTAAAATCTCCCCTCAGTAGTCGGCGCCGTGGCTTAGTTGGCTAAAGCGCCTGTCTAGTAAACAGGAGATCGAGGGTTCGAATCCCTCCGGTGCCTTAATGTAATGTTTTGGGTGGAACATTGACTATGTAAACCTACCGAATTCTTAAAATCCCCCAACAGTAGTCGGCGCCGTGGCTTAGTTGGCTAAAGCGTCTGTCTAGTAAACAGGAGATCGAGGGTTCGAATCCCTCCGGTGCCTTTATGTAATATTTTGGGTGGAACGTTGACTATGTAGACCTATCGAATTCTTAAAATCCTCCGTCAGTAGTCGGCGCTGTGGCTTAGTTGGCTGAAGCGTCTTTCTAGTGAACAAGAGATCGAGTGTTCGAATCCCTCCGGTGCCTTTATGTAGTCTAATGTTTTGGGTGGAACATTGACTACGTAGACCTACCGAATTCTTAAAATCCCCCAACAGTAGTCGGCGCCGTGGCTTAGTTGGCTAAAGCGCCTGTCTAGTAAACAGGAGATCGAGGGTTCGAATCCCTCCGGTGCCTTTATGTAATGTTTTGGGTGGAACATTGACTATGTAGACCTACCGAATTATTAAAATCCCCCAACAGTAGTCAGCGCGTTGGCTTAGTTGGCTAAAGCGCCTGTCTAGTAAACAGGAGATCGAGGGTTCGAATCCCTCCGGTGCCTTTATGTAATGTTTTGGGTGGCACATTGACTATGTAGACCTACCGAATTCTTAAAATCTCCCCTCAATAGTCGGCGCCGTGGCTTAGTTGGCTAAAGCGCCTGTCTAGTAAACAGGAGATCGAGGGTTCGAATCCCTCCGGTGCCTTAATGTAATGTTTTGGGTGGAACATTGACTATGTAAACCTACCGAATTATTAAAATCCCCCATCAGTAGTCGGCGCCGTGGCTTTGTTGGCTAAAGCGCCTGTCTAGTAAACAGGAGGTCGAGGGTTCGAATCCCTCCGGTGCCTTTATGTAATATTTTGGGTGGAACGTTGACTATGTAGACCTATCGAATTCTTAAAATCCCCCGTCAGTAGTCGGCGCTGTGGCTTAGTTGGCTGAAGCGTCTTTCTAGTGAACGAGAGATCGAGTGTTCGAATCCCTCCGGTTCCTTTATGTAGCCTAATGTTTTGGGTGGAACATTGACTACGTAGACCTACCGAATTCTTAAAATCCCCCAACAGTAGTCGGCGCCGTGGCTTAGTTGGCTAAAGCGCCTGTCTAGTAAACAGGAGATCGAGGGTTCGAATCCCTCCGGTGCCTTTATGTAATGTTTTGGGTGGAACATTGACTATGTAGACCTACCGAATTATTAAAATCCCCCAACAGTAGTCAGCGCCTTGGCTTAGTTGGCTAAAGCGCCTGTCTAGTAAACAGGAGATCGAGGGTTCGATTCCCTCCGGTGCCTTTATGTAATGTTTTGGGTGGAACATTGACTATGTAGACCTACCGAATTCTTAAAATCCCCCATCAGTAGTCGGCGCCGTGGCTTAGTTGGCTGAAGCGCCTGTCTAGTAAACAGGAGATCGAGGGTTCGAATCCTTCCGGTGCCTTTATGTATTGTTTTGGGTGGCACATTGATTATGTAGACCTACCGAATTCTTAAAATCTCGCATTAGGTGTCGGGGCCATGTCTTAGTTGGCTAATCCGTCCATCCTGCGATTTTATGTGATATTTTGGATAACACATTGACGATGTAGTGAATTCTTAAAAAGTTAAACTGGTTGTCGCTACCGTGTTTTAATTGGTTAAAACGTCTATCTAGTAAACTGGAGATCGAGGTTACGAATCCCTTCGGTGTCTTAATGTAATATTTTGGGCGACTTACAGACGTGGTACATACTGAATTCTTGAAACCGTGAGAAAGCTGATGGCGCACTATCTTAGTTGATTAAAGCGTATGTCTAGTAAATATGAGATCGAGGGTTCGAAACATTCCTGTGCCTTCATGTAATAACGGTTGAGTAACGGTTTAAGTAGGAATTCCTTAAGGCTAAAATGTTTTGACGAGGTCCCGACTTCGTTATGTAATGCACCTGACTAGTAATTAAAACATTAAGGGCTCGAAGTTCGAATCTCTCTGGTGCCTTCATGGAGTATCTTGACTGAATAACGAGTTCTTAAAATATGAAAAGAGTGCTCGGCTCCGTGGCTTGGTTGGGTAAAGCGTCTGTCTAGTAAAGAGCAATTCGATGTTTCGATTCCCTTTAGTGCATCATGTAACAGTCTGAGTTATACACCGACTATATACGGAATTCTCATGATCTGTAGAGTGTGATCAGTGCAGTGACGCTGTTGGATAAAGCATCGGTTGAGTAGAAAAGAGACTGACGATGGTTTGAATCTTTCCAGTGCTCTCATTTAGTATTTTGTGTGGCACAATGAAATCAGAATCAAAATCAGAAGTTCTTGGACTGCGCTGTCTTTGTTGTGTAAATGCATGTGGGGTTATAGGCGACAGAGAGTATTGCTTTCATTGAATATTTTGGATAGCACATGAACTGTATACTGAATTCTTAACATTAGTAATCATTAGTCCGGTCATGGAAACCACCATTAACGGCCGTGGGTGTCGGCATGCTGACCACATGCCCCCGATCCTGCTGTCTGCCTATGGTAGATGACGCAGCGGTCGGGTGGTAGGCCTTGTCCCTTCTGGGATGTTAGTTAGTAATCATTAGTCGCTATAAAGAGCCTATATAATGAGATCATTGAATCGAATCCTTCTGGTGCTTTAATTTAATATTTATGGTGTCACATTAACTATAATTTATAAGTTGCCTTATTCTCAAAGTCCGATGTACGATTTCGACGCTTTTCCTTGGTTGGACAATCAGAATATCCATATTTTCTCTATGAAAAAGCTATTCTGACATAAGAACGCTGTTCACAACTTTTTACATCCATTCTACACGGCTGTGGCTCAAAACTTAATCCCTCTGTGTGTATAAAAATGCCATCAAATTATAGGAAAATTTCCTGTGTTTTGTAAAAAGGAACTGTTTTTGGGGGGTACCATGAGAGTTAGATCTGTAGAAGTGAAAACATGATGTGTAAGCATTACTTTTATGTGGTTTTATTAATAGCCTTAATGGCAAGTATATAAACATATTACGTGTCCATAGATAAACTAAGATCAAATATCATACATCTAATCGTATATATACATGCCCTTTCATTTGTACATTTCAACATTTCAAAATGATCCCTCATTTTCAAAAAATTAAAAAAACGTTGCCATGACTTATATGGAATACCATGGTATATACTCTTCAAAACGTCACACTTATGCCTACAAAGCGATATATATATTAATTCAGTTTAGTCTTCAAAAGGAATTTGTCAAGTAATTGTTGTTTTAAGACTTCCGTTATCTGCAGCTCGTTTTCTAAAGCAATACGGTGAACTCTCGATAATCCGGACTAAAGTGGGCAGCTATGTCCAAGTTATGAAATGTCCGGCTTATGGAGGGGAAATGAGAAAATGGTATCTAAGTAATGAAATGTCGTGTTTAAGGCACAAGAAAAATGTATGAGGCAGAATATAGGTAACTTACAGTTGGAACAAAAACAAATAACACTTCAGTACTGTCTTAAAATTTCTAGTAAGGGTCTGAAATACACACTGTTACATTATTAGGACACGATGATGATTGATGTGGGCACTTTGAGCATATTTTTCTGAGGAGATTTAGGACCAGAGACACTGTAAATGTCCTTCTGTGTACACTTTTCCTGTTGCTTTTGAACAATGACTTCTCTTGCAGTCCTGAAATGGCCCTAGAATGACTGTAGATCTGGGTCTGGATCGTCAAAGAATCTGTCCGAGTTATCCGAACTCCAGCATATTGAGGTCCAAATTATCGAGAGTTCACTGTATATCGTTTTCTTGGTTTTTGCTCTTACTAAACCTTTGAATTTGTTGGAGTCTGCATATGAGATGGAAGGAAACGGTATTTTGGAGCAAGCTGTCTTGGTCACAAAATGGAGTTCCTGAGAGCTATCAGAGACGTTGTGCCGGTATGTAGACATTACAGTCTCCCTAGGGACACTTAGAATGGAGAATGTGTGTACACAGATACGAGAACTGTTCGTATGGCTGAGCTCGGATCCTGGACAAACATCCTGCTCGCTATGAATATAGATTAAATAATAAATCCTGTTCTTGCTGTATCCTAACAGTATTACTACGGTTATTGCATATCCTATGCTGTCAATATGGATTTTTTGTTGCAAACAATGAATACAACTAGGAGTTAGGATATACAGTGATAACGTCTGAAGCACGTAGATAAATTTGTCCTTAATAATTAATTAAACATTCTTTTCAATATGCACTAAATTTGAAACTTGGAAGTAGATTGCTCATCGCTTTGAGTAGATTAATATAAGAATTTTATTATTTTAATAGGCGTAAAAGGGTGTGTTCTTCATAGGGTGATAATGTACCAATTTTAAAGAATAAATACAGTAAATAATTTGAAAGAAACGATAGATATTTTCAAAAATGTTTTTGCTCATCGTTAGACACATTTATTTTCTTTCTTAAGATTAAGATTTAGGTATTTATGAGATATATATATACGCTTACACACACACACACACACACACACACACAAAGTATGTATAAACTAAGACTTCATAAGATAAAGAAACTTTGTATATTTCGTTATGTAGTTATTCTATTCCAATTTTTCAAAACTACATTCATTTAGAATATTATTATAGGCAATGCTTGTCATGATTATTTGTTAAATGAAATCATTCGTACGTGACTTATTATTATATTTTATTTTTAGTTCACTTTATTAATAGGCTACCTGTCACGTAAACCTATTGAGTTGCAAGGATGCCTCAAATTCTGAAATACGATTACCTTTTTAAGCAAAAGGATGCGTCAAAATTACACAAGTCAGTTTAAGGGAAACCTTCAATACACACAAACCGTTTATGGTGATACCTTATATTCGATCAACTGTTTTAGAAAAAGATTGCATGTTCCGTATAATTCTCTTATAGTGACAACTCCATTTTATTTCTCAGTACTCCTAGTGAATTTATTGCAGTGTTGTATCGGCTAAGATGTCAGGAAATTTAAAATTACAGTCAATCCTCGATATAATGCCACCATTTTTTGTTTTATAATTTCCAGTGTTCACTGTTTTTTGTTTTTGTGCTGAGCTGAGCCCGAGCACGAGCTTTTGCTCATTCGGGCATCGGTTATGAATATTTGTTTTGTACTAATAAGGTAAATAAATAAATAAATAAAATAAATAAAAATAAATCCGTTCTCTAACATTAAGTGGCACAAAGCGAGGGTTGCATTAAAATGAAAATTAATTTTTAAAATAAAAATGGCATAATACATTGCTGCATTAATTTACTGTACTGTATTATGGAAGAAAAATTAAATAAAAGGCAAATAGAGAACTTTAGCAAAAACAAAAAAAACTGTACAGTAACTCAATTTATTATAGTATACGTCCAGTGCTACAGTACACAAGGGCTTGAAAATCATGTGAGTTCTTGTAAGTGATTACATTACAGTACATTTAGTCCTTGTAAAAAAAAAAGTAACTGTAATTGTAGTGTAGTGTTTAACAGGTGAATAGACACTGGATTAAAAGAAGTGAAAGTTTGGAATTCTCATTGTATGAAGAGCTCTTTCTACCTGCTCCACCCTCACGCAGGTTTCTTAACATAGCTTCCTCATTCCATTGCATACATGTATATTCAGTGGCTGGGGAACACTCACTTCTTGGAAATACAGTACAGTATGTTTCTTAAATAATCTTCCTAAAATTCATGCCGGTTTAATAGAATTCTGCAATTAAAAAATCACTGAAAGCTATATTTTGTAAAAATCTTGTCTTATATTCACTGGCACTAAATGATTGGCACAGGACGAAACGAGGATTTTTATGTATTTTATATGGGAGAAGATCCGTTCACTTGAATTTATTGGCGCAGTACAAGATTGGCACTGTAAAGAGCGGCATTATATCGAGGATTGACTGTATATTACACAAGTTTTAGGGGATAGGCTCATGATTTATTTGTATTTCTGAAGAGTCGAACAAAACGGTTGATTTCGCAGAGCAATGTTATTAAGTCCTCGTGATATCATGATCGGGATAAATTTTGATTTTTTCTTTTAAACAAGCCTACCTCTTCCTACTATGTTAGTTACAGAAAAGTCGTTTCCTTTTCTTTGCGAATAACTGTGTCAAAAATTTAAATGATATATAGTGTTCTTCTGATAAAAATCACTATGATGTTCAACACACGAGACCTTACAGAACGACGCTATAATGCGATAAAAATCACTAATCAGTATTCACCTAGAGAGAGAAACACTTAATTAAAGTTATCTGCCTGGCAATCCAGGTGACCATACAGATCCAGAACAAAGAAGAAAGAAAAAAAAAACATACATTATATAGGCCTAATTATTTGAACTGAATTGAAACAGAACATAAGATCTCTAAAAGTAAGTTAGTATATAAATGATTCTGTAAAAAATACAATTAATCTTCTAAAACCCTAATACATATTCATATTTAAAGTGGCCAATATACTCCTTCACAATTAATTTCTTCTTGAACTTTGTATGGACACATTTTGTTTAGTCCTAAACATAACTATTTACGCTTTTATGGCCGTTTTGTTAAGTTTTACTGGTACTGTATCTGAAAAAGACAATAACATTCTTCTAGATGCTTGCGATGAGATTGCAATAACTAATAATATTCTATTGATCGATTCATACTATCAAATATAGGCTACTAAATGCATCTGTAATCATTTTACAAATGTAGTAAAATGTCCAAATACGTTATTTATTTATTTATTTATTTATTTTAGACGGAGTGGAATGTTAAATAGCAGGTGTCCACGGCTTCGCCCGCGATTATTTCCTTAACTGCTAGATGTTTTATTTAAATAATTTATTTAACTGAAAAATAATAATACAATATTATATTTACTAACCTAATACACTTTACATAAATTAAAAGAATTAAATAATTTTATTCTGAATTGTATTGCTTTTCTTAATAAATATAAATAATTAAACGAATATAACTAATCATGTGCTTTCGTATGTGCATAATACAGATTCAAAATGATTAAAACGAACCACAAATTCATGAACCTTATCCAAATCATGCTTAGGCCTAAATAATTAAAACTACTTATAATTAAAAATCTAAACTCCCAGGTACGATGTGAATTTCGTGTTTAAAGTGCGTTGCCCGGGGAAAAACGACCTCAGATTCAAGTTCCCTAGCCCAAAAACCCGCGCATATGCTTTTTTTCCTGATTGCTATGGCACACCGAGCAAGGTCACCTTCAATTAATTTCACAATTGAATGTTGTCTTGTTAAAAGGTGGCGTTGAATGTATACGAGCTCAAATTTTATATTAGGTGTATAAAACACCCTTGTCTACATACCCCTGCTTAAGAGACCTACTCAACATCTCGTTCCAAATCCGTAGTATACTATTACTCCACAATATCGAAATTTTCAGCCAAATGGGACATTTGTGAAGTAAAACGCTATAATCACTAATAAGGGTAAATATTTAACATCATAGACCCAGTTCAACTCCCACTTGTGCCCTTCATGAATTTCGTTCAGTGAATAAGGGGGGGTTAAGCCCAGGGATGGAGCAAGGAGCGGTTAGTTAGCGCTAGCAAACTTCTCCTTCATCTCCTTATGTGTCACGTCTCTCGGTGGTTTAGAGAGAGAAAGAGAGAAAGAGAGAGAGAGAGAAAGAGAGAGAGAGAGAGAGAGAGAGAAAGAGAGAGAGAGACTTGCGAGACTACTGATTTAGAACATGTTACCTAGGCTACGTCTGGTCTTAAGGGACTAACAAACGTTTAAACACCAAAGGATGATCTCGAATTCGGATGTACCAATTTACAGAGCTGTGTTCTGGGAAGACATACTCAGAACATTCTGGCAAACTAGTTCCTGGCCATATTTATCTTCGTAATCCAGCAAAGGGAAGGTAAAGTGAAGCACAGAAAATACATTTAAACCATCTTGATTGCGACACTTTTGTAAAAAAAGGAAGTAATATTACCATGTGCAATAAAGATAGTAGATAAGACTTAATACGATACAAGTTTTCTTCTTTCAAAGACATGTAAGTAGCCCATATTTCTCCTTAATTACATTATGCAAGATGAGAGAGTGAACTCTCTATAACTTGATTTATAATCTAAGGACAGTTGAGATGTTCTTCCTAAATACCTGTTAACCTATTTTTGAACACTGTAATAGTCTATTGGATACCGTGCTTGTGAAGTTCAAGTCAAAGTCTGTACTAGTTTCTTAGCAATATAAGAAATAGAGGAACGTTTACACATACTAATTTGAAAGTTGTCTTAAGGTACAGTATTTTATTATGAGTAATTAACATTTGCAGCCGTTGCAGTGCTAATATAAAGGTAGGAATTTAAGATTTTTACTAAAAAACTTAGTCTAAAAATCTCTCATAGCCAGAAGAGGACAAAAATATCAACAGCAGTGAAAACGTTTAAAAAAATGTTTTATTTTACACTCTCTGAATAGTGACGATTAACTTAACATAAAGATACTGAGGTCATACTGAGGAAACATTGTTTTCAGTTCTACTTCCGTCACCGTTGCAGGGAAGAAGATTTCACTTAAAGCACTACTTTACTAATCTTATAGGCCTATCTCTGGTTTTATAGAACTTCGGGGCGACGCATTTATAAGTCATTATTATTATAAGAAATCGCCTTTTAAGTGTTTTACCCCTATTATAATTATAATCTCTATTATGCAAATCTAGATTTTTAACCAATTAATACGAGACCTTACACACAGACCTTGTAGAATCAGGAAACATTTCTAGGCAACAGAATAACAGATGAACACCCATTTAGCTGCTTTCTACTCCTTTTATGCAATCTTTATAGAAATATACATTCTTCGACAGAATTTTACTACATTTCATAAATGAACCCTGTAGAATTAGGAAAAATTAAAGGCAATAATAACATCCAAACAACCGCCTCTTGGCTGTTTTCTATTTCTATACAAATCGACATTCAATAATAGGTTTTTAACAACTTTTACATACGTATCCTGTAGAACCACGAGAAATTTTGAGACAAAATTAATATCCGAACAAACCGCCTATTAGTAATTTGTGTGTTTCAACCCCTTATTGTACATCTGTACAAATCTTTAATCTGAACGATTTTTACCAAATAATACTCGCCGTCCCTCAAGGCTAGAGACAGAGATGGGCTACTTCAAATTCGGCCAAACGATCCATGCCCGTTTCCATCCCCTATAAGATGTATTTAAAAATATTCTCTTTGCAAATCTCCGTGCTTTGACTTAAGTTTTCGGGAGTAAAGTGTGAAAGTGATTTTGAAATATATAACTTATATTGTTTTAGTTCCAAAACGGTTATATGGGGACACGAGAGTGGGAAATAAAATATCCCGTAAAGACAGGAAACATTTATGTTAGGGAAGTTCTGTTTCTTCTTATTTCAACCTTTACTATCCATGGTCTGTAAGGGAAATAATTGAAAAATTCTAAGTCCTCTATGCACGACAAAAATCGATATTTAGCATTTTCTAAGGGAATAATTTGATTGTGGTAAGTCGTTCTTCCTCACTTCGAATTCTAATCTATATTAATAAAAGGAAGTGTCTGTCCTTCTGTCCTCCGTCTGTCTGTCCGCGATGCCCAGCGAAATCTACTCAACGTAGAGATCTGAAATTTTATACATAGGCGGATTAAAGGGTCGGAATTTGCACCTCGAAGCCGGAATTTTAATTTTCGCTTTCGTTCGTGAGTTATGAGTGAAAAACTGGCAGAAAACGTGCATTTTTTTGCGTTTTAGAAGCATCAGCTTCAGTAATAAATTTCAATATCAAATCACTTACAGATGGCTTTGGCAATTTTTGTCATCATACCTCATACCTTGGAAATAAAAGCAACGCGATCGCTTGATTTTGTTAGTCCATCCTAGACGATTCATTTGTTTAGAGTGTCAAGGCTCACAGACATATGACATTTTCAACCTACACGGAAGAAGGATAATCAACTCTAAATATGGTCAAACATTGTTCGATTTGAACGAAACTCACTATACAGGGGTTTTCTGGGCCAAGGAACTCGAATCTGAGGTCGCTTTTACCAGGGGACGCTACCTAATCGTGGAATGCACTCCACGTGATTTAGGTGTTAATAATTATAATTTGAAATAATTATCGCGGGGGAAGCCGCGGGCACATGCGGGCACATGCTGTTTGTCTGTCTGTCCACGAGGCCCATCGAAATCTACTGAACGCAGTAGAAATTTTAAAGATAGATGGACTGAAAGGTGGGCGAATGCACCTCGAAGCCGAATTTTTAATTTTAGCTTTCGTTCGCGAGTTATGAGTGAAAAACTGGCAGAAAACGTGATTTTAGCGCTGTCGAAGCATCAGATTTCAGTAATACACTTCAATGTCAAATCAATTGCAGTGGGCTTTGGCTATTTTTGTCATACCGTGGAAATAAAAGCATCGCAATCGCTTGAATGTTGTAAGCCCACGCTGGTCGATTCATTTGTTTAGAATGTCAAGGCCCGTAGACATATGAAATTTTCAACCTACACGGAAGAGGGATAATCAACATTGACCTAAATATGGTTAAGCATCGTTCGATTTGGACGAAACTCACTATACAGGGATTTTCTGGGCCAAGGAACTCGAATCTGAGATCGCTTTTACCAGGCGACTATATCTAATCGTGGTATGTAATTCACGTGATTTAGGTGTTAATGAATATAATGATTTAACTATTATGCTCTTAATTTTTAATTCTTGAAATAATTATCGCGGGCGATCGCTTGATTTTGTAATTTGTTTAGAATATCAAGGCCCGAAGACATATGAAATTTTCAACCTACACGGAAGAGGGATAATCAATTTAGGCCTAAATATGGTCAAACATTGTTCGATTTGGACGAAACTCACTGTACAGGGGTATTCTGGGCCAAGGAACTCGAATCTGAGGTCGCTTTTACCAGGCGACGCTATCTAATCGTGGTATGTAGTCCACGTGATTTAGGTGTTAATAAATATAATGATTTAACTATTATGCTCTTAATTTTTAATTAAAAATCCTCCAAAAGTTCAACTTACTTGGAAGTAAAATCAAAATTCAAAACTCGGACAAAGCCACTTCTTCAAGCAAGTAAATAAATACATAACTTATATAGAATGTATTTGTTTTATATTATTAACCAAGACTCCCAGTTGGCTGAGGCCTACATGTTTAATTACCATTTTTATCATCATCGTTATTTTCATCTTCTTCAATTTCCTTTTTCATAATCATCGCCTTCTTCCCCCTCTTTTTATATACCCATGGCATAACACTTCGCAGCATTATCGTGATGTTCAATGCAGGTGGTAGCTAACTGGTCCTCCTACAGGAGAGAGGAATCCATGCAATTGTGGGTTAACGATTATTGAGGTTCTTATAATGGTAGCCTCCACATGTTTTTTTGAATCAGGGAAGCTCACAAAGTGAATTTAATGTAAAAAACTCAACTTCGAATTTCAGGATCGAACACAATATTTCCTCTGTTTTTGTCCCGCCTTCCACCTCCGGATTACCTGAGCTATAGGCTATAATATCTCCTGTCCAACGACCGATTTCGCATTTGTCCTAAGATCGTCGCGCCACCTTCTCTTGATCATAGAACACAAGGAAAATGTTTGGCGAATTTACTTTGGCATTTTATTCAGTTAATTTTACTCTTATTTATCTGTCTATTGTCGCGGGGGACGTGCCCTGATCTGGAAAATACTTCCTTTATCTATAGTACCTATGATACGGGCAGAGGACGTAAAATGTAGATTATTAGATCAGAGCAGACAGTACAGTAAATGGAAGCCAATCACCGTTATACCAATATAAGAGATGTCGTATTTCTTCGTCTGCCTCCACAAAGGCGGGGAGGAAGGGTGTGGCTCTTAAGTACACGGATGCTGAGATGCAATGTCCTTAAAGAATGCCATAATTTCTCTAACCCCTGTATAATAATAAACTCCCGGGGTATTTTAATGAAGCGACTACTAGCTATGAAGGCACAGGCCATTTCAATTTGTTAGAGCAATTGTACAATGTAATAAAGTAAACGTCTGTTGTATTTATGTGACTGTATCTCTTTAGTAGCGGGAACTGTAGGGAACTGTGGGGGTTGAAAAAGCTATGCTAAGTTAGTCTCTTGTTGTGAATACATGGACAGTATTCTTGTTATTAAATTACACAGAGAAGTCACTGTTTCGATTCT
This sequence comes from Ectobius pallidus, assembly GCA_964059195.1. Classification (NCBI taxonomy): domain Eukaryota; kingdom Metazoa; phylum Arthropoda; class Insecta; order Blattodea; family Ectobiidae; genus Ectobius; species Ectobius pallidus. The sequence continues at coordinate 118,902,328 of CAXKWD010000007.1, read as the reverse complement.
AGCTCAAGGCAGATTACACACATAAAATATTGACGTATAACCAATTTTGTTTTTAGGAATGGCCAACCTACTATATCAAAACATGTGATGTAAGCCTACTTTAACATTTTGCAACGTTGTAGTTGTTGCAAAACCACAGTAATTTTTATAAATTAAAGCAATACGTAACCTATGTCATGGAATTTAGGAGTAGGCTAAACTCATGAAAAGTATGCTTTCTCACTGTAAATAACATCCCGTCTTTTCAACATCTGTCTAAATAATGATCTATAAAACGATCCTACTCCGAGCAGCCCTCTATGAATGCAAAGCATGGGCATTCACATTTTAGCAGGAGAATAGATTTATACACTCGAGAACAAGGTAATGAGGAAGATGTTAGAATCGAAACGGGATGAAATCACAGGGCATTGGAGAGAACTTCAAGACGAAGAAAATTAACTCTAATATCGTTGTACACATTTGCGTAAGTTATTAAATCATGAAGTCCAAGATAAGTAAGTCATGTACTTCGAATTGAAGAGAACAAATAGTGTACAAGACACCAAGGTCTAACTCCATAAGAGACGACCTATAGGAATATAAGCTATCTATAAGTAAATGATAACGGTTTACAAAACCGTGTAGGTCCATATTTTACTTTTTATACATTATTCTGTAATTTTATAAGTTTACAAAATAAATTATCTTCCATTTCCTTTTCCGTCAGTTTATTCCAAAAATAAGACAAACTTCTGTAGCCCATCCTTCTCTTTTAATGAAGCTGGATCTCCAATTTGTGCAATTGTCCGAAGTTAAAAACATCGAACGAAGTAAAACATTTAGATATTATTATTATTGGTAAAACCCTATATTGGAACCATCATATTCAATATATATGCCCTTAAATGCGCAAATGTTAAATTACAATAAAATGCAATAATATGTATGTAAATTTACGCCTTGCTTCACATGCAAAAATTTAATATGGAATGTAGATTAAGTCATGTAAATTTTAAAATACTAACTACGAGTAAATAGTAGGCTATAACATACCCTACGAGAAACGAGTATACATCCTGCCTCTACAAATTTAACAGAAAAAAGGCGTTTTAATTATACCTAGCCTATATTAGTTAACTAAATAAGCTAATTTACCAAAGAGTTGTACAAAAGAAGAGCACATAAGGAACAAGAAAATTAGAGAAGAATTACAAGTACAACCACTTCTAAATCAGATCGAAAAATACAAAGAAGAATGGATGAAACATGTAGATCGCATGCCAGAGGAAAGAATACCTAGACAAGCATTAAAGTACAGACCTAAAGGACGAAGATCGATTGGACGACCAATCAAAAGATGGACTGAACAGATATGAGACCGGAACAGGCAAAATCCTAATCCTTGGTAGAAGAAGAAGAAGAAGAAGAAGAAGAAGAAGTAGATGCCAAAAAGTGCAAGAAGTATGACGTTGCCTACCTTACCCCAGCACCCCCTCATTTGTCACTTATTGTTTTGAAGAAGGGGTTTTTTTTTTAATTATGGCACGATCTCCACTCTTTTGTCAGACTTAATATGGAAAGTTATTGAAATTGTTTAAATCTGAAGCTAAGCCTCTAAGTTAGTGGCTATTAAGTAGAGTGCGGGATCGGAACGATACTCAAGCACGTCTAACTACTATGGTTTACTATGGTCTCTGGAGTACCGGATGAATGATTGATGAGTTCCTCGGGTTTTGCTGTTGCACGTGCCTCCTTGGCTGCTATCTCTCAGGTAACTTAAGGGATGACCGAAGTGTTGAGAAGGATTTTATAAACTACTTGTCCAGTAAATTTAAATCTTACACACTTAACTAAAATGTTAACTTACAATAAATTTTAAAATGTCATTCTAATATATCAATTTGTTTTAGAGATATTAATTCATTTAATTTATTTTTAATTTTAATTAAAAAATATGAATCTGAATGATTTTTTCGAGATTCTTTGATGCTTGCTTTACATGTTTACTGATGAACTTTTTATATTGTTTATACTTTTTGGTTTAAAAAACATTTTGCCCAGAAAAATAAATAAAAGCTGGTCTGCAATTATAGTTTTTAAAAGAATTAAGACCTATACAGAAAATCTGATTAGACATTGCACACATTGAAAAATATAATGTCATTTTTTTATAGCGATATCTGAATTCTTGTGGGAGAAGATAGATTTTGATTGTAGAAAAATAATTTGCAAATTGAAGCGGAGAAAATGGCGATTAAATTTCGCAAGCATTGGAAGTTGGAAGAGCACTGAGGTTTAAAAACAGTGTCAGCATCACCTGTTCTATGTGAAGTATCATAATATTTTTTACAGATATACTTTAGGACATTCTTCATTTACTGACAAAAAACGCATTTTGTTACCAACATGGCTAAATTAAAACTTTTGTCATCCCTTAACACTTTGGACTGCAAAACCTTCTTCTTAAATCGGTACAGACAAGTCGGATAACATCGTCACTGGCCCAGGAGCTATGCTCACTGAATACACCACTTGGAAGTTCGTGTGTTGAACCAAGGAAATGAAAGAATGAGAAGCACGAACGAACTGAGATGGATATAGGCTATGAGTGGTCGGCTAAATGTGTTGAGTCTGTACATGACATTTTTCTATGAAACGATTAGTTCGACGGTGGTTGGTTTATTGGGCAGAACTCTCCAAAGCAGGAGGTTGCACCCCGATGGTCACTGGAATTTCTTTAGGCCTATAGCACCGGATCCTTCTGGGCATTATGACCCTGGGGTCGATTCAGCCTCCAACACAAATGAATACCATGATCTAATCCTGGCTTTAAAAAGGTGACTGATGCGTAAGGCTGACTAATTTCCCACCTTCTTTACCATTTTCTTGCTGAATGTTTAAAACTCTTGAGTCTCATCTCCTGGAACTCTGAAGACCAACACGGCCTGTATAGGAAACACTACAATTAAATTTCCTATAAAGTAGGCCTACTATAGGCTACTCTTAAATTCAAGGAACTGCATTTAGTATATACACAGAAAATAGCCATGGGCTGCCTCGATTCAGCCTCTGACACAAATAAATACCATGAGGAATCCTGGGTTTAAAAAGGTGACCGATGCGTAAGGTTGACTAATTTCTCATCTCCTTTACCATCTTTATGTTACGAATGTTTAAAAATTAGGGAGTCTCAGCTCATGGAGCTCTAAGGACCTCCACGGGCTGTATAGGGAACACTACAATTAGCCTACATTTCCTAGCAAGTAGTTTTATATTCAAGAAACTACATTTTGTACTGCACATAAAATAGCCATGTGCAGCCTTTTGACTAAACACACGAAATTTTGTATTAACTTAGGCCTACTCTAACATAAAAAAGAAGAGAATTAAGAAATGTTATCGATAAAATTCGGATTAAAATGATAAAGATTAAGATTATTTAGTCTACAGAAGTTAATCTGGTTCACTCGATTGCATAGCTAAATTATAATTAACAGAATTCTGAAATTTTAAGGGAAATATTTCTAATTACTCCCAGCATTCAAACTAAACACAATACCGCGTCTAGCTTTTATTTAAACTGCGTGCATGTGGTTTTCACACGAAACATCATCTATCAAAATTACATTTTCGTGTGAAGAAAATGAACAACAGAAGGGAGGATGGAAAGGAGAACAAGATAAAGGAAGTGGGTGGAAGAAGATAAGACATTACGTGTGCTGTCACAAGACAAAAGGAGTTACTGTTAACAAAAGACCAGCAGCTAGCATGCATGCAATGGCAGTCAAATAAACCACAAGTAACAGTACAGGCAAAAGCAAGAGGAGAAGTAAGGCAAAGTTGGTCTTTGTAAAGAGCGAGAGACTTGGTGGTTGGTAGAGGAAAGCTTTGGCTGTTGCCTTTGCTCCCCGCTCTTACTTTGTGAGCTGGTGCTTTCTGAAAGAGACAGACTCAGTAGAAGCAGTGGTGTGGGGTAGGTAAGAACATATCAACCCATATGTTGGCTAGAACCGCCTAACTGCCACTCATTAATCAAATATATAAGTAATATCAAATTTAATGGACGGCCTTCAGAAAAATTTTACGCAACAGCAGGAAGGAAACTTTCCTGACTTACACTTCTTGAACTGTAGGCGTATTTATTATGTTAAGAAATTAAGTTCTTTGGATGGTCATTGAAGTCAATATCAGATGGAGTTCTATGCGACTTGAATCACTCCTACACTAACATACACCGATATTATATAGGATTGGTCCTAAGACTTCCAAGGCCCGGGCATGTACTGGAAGCATGGCAAGGGATGGTAATGACTGCAAGGAAAAGCACACCCCATCCCCTAGTCTTATCCCTTTTCCGCCCTTCATCTCTTGCTGCAACCCACCACCCATCCACTCATCCCTTCATACCTAACATCTCCTTGCTAACTCCTTCAACCAAACCTCTACCCCTACTCCTCCACCTTCCAACCTCCAAATCCAATGTTAGAACTGATTGAAGTTCTCTTCCCACCACCCCAAAACCCCTGTAAACCCCCCTACACCCACGAAGAACCTTTTGATCGCTGATGTGGTTGTATTGGGTTTCATTTGAGGAACAATGACGTATGTCATATGTTAGCAGGTTAAGAATGATGTAATGTTTCACTCACTCTGTTCTTTAGAATTATTCGCTTCCTGTGGTATATTGTTTGCTCCAATTGGCGACATTTTCGTAATAATGAATTCCATTTGAAAGGTCTTTTGAGACAGGTGAAATGTTAGGGAATTGTGCTCAGTATCTTACTAGCGATTGCTCTACTCTTGATCTAACTCTGGGTTCACTGTAGCTTATAATAATATGGCCTCTCTGCTGTTGCTGAAGTTGATGAAGACAGGATTTCTTGCTTGTAAAGACAGCTTCTCATATTAGTTAGCAGGTCTTACCATTAATAATGGGAAACATTGATGGAGTAGAGCAACATATGCTAGTGAGTTAGTTATTTCAATTAACCCAAGTTAATAAAAAGTGCTTACACAACCTTGGTTTTGCCACAATATATAACTTATGTTAAAGACAAAGCTGGTTTCATGAATGAACTTCGAGTTCGTAATGTCTGTGACTTTCTTCATGATGACGTAATAGCAAACTAGCGAAAAAGGAGTCCTACATTGCGTAGGCCTACACAACTTACATGACCCTGTGCCGAAAATAACACACGCTATTCAAATAAAATTGTCTGTTTCTAGAGGTGTAGGTTGCCAGGTTTTAGACAATAAATGTCATGATATGATTTTGGTTGTGTTTTCGTCCAAGAAAGAACTTAGGTCAAATAGGCTCGATCAGCACATTTTAACAGGATATATTTCTCGATTTATGTAAGGTGTTTATTTATTTCTGTATTTTTACATCTTCTTCGGTTTTCTCTTTATCTATTTCTTTACTTATTTTTCATTCCTACCTACTGCTTAAACATCTCTGTTTCTTTTCTTCTTTCTTAATTAATTAATTAATTAATTAATTTATATTATTTTTCTTTACTTATCGCTTTCTCTCTCTTTCTTTGATTCCTTCGATTTCATTCTCTCAGTGACCCTTCCACTCTTCTTTCATCGTGCTTGCTTACATTTTTTCTTCGATTAAAATAATTAATTATATTTTATCAAAGTCGGGTAACTTTAAGCCCTTGTAGTCCTCGGATATCATAATTTTCATCCCATTCTCGCATTGTTCAGAGAGAGTGTGTGTGTGAATGGCGTGTCTCGTCCTATGTGTTAGTGTCGTCTCAGAGGTAGCCCGGCATAATGCTGATCACTCATCCGGGGAGGTCCTCCATGTCCTTCTCTGGTCCCGAAAGGTCACTGCCCTGTAAGGCCCGGGGGGCATGAGTCGCTTAAAGACCCTAGAAGGAAGTGGTATAACTAAGGGAAAAAAGAAGAGTTATTTTATCAATTTTGTAATTTATGTATTCATTAACTTTTCCTTCCTTTGATTCGTCCTTTTCATTTCATTCACTTATTCCGTTCATTTTTCCTTGATTTTAACGGGCCTTTTTAATCCTTTCTTTTGTTTGTTCATCCACTTTTGCTTCTCTCCTTTTATTTTTAATTTATAAATTAATTTTCAGTTGTATTTACATATACTTCTATCGCAGCAACGACTTCTAAATGTATACTGAAGGGGCCCAACTATAATAACTTGTTAAACAGTCTATGGGTATATTGTCCAATGTGAACAATACTGACGTTTGGATTGGGAATCTGTCCCGCTGTGCCACAACACTTTACCCACAGATGAAATACCGTTTTTTTAAATAAGAACTCAAAAGGACGCACGCGCATAAGAACAATACTTATAAGCCTAATTGTTATGGGAACTGAACTCAGGATTTTTGGAATAGAGTTATAACGGGCTAAAACACTGCGCTACAGAGATAGTATTATGGTAATAGAGATTTAGTTTAAATATCGCATTGCGGTATTACTTATGAACTTGAGGGGAAAAGTGAGAATAAGAACTACTCCCACGTCTTCAGGTGATAAAACTCGCAACACTTACACCAGAAAATACAAGACACTAATACTACGCCTCATAGAGACAGCTTACATCGTGGCATAAAACGAGTTGAAATACTCCATGTAAGTTGGCGCCACTGGTAGGTACACAAAGAGAATGTACAACCTTGGAGTAGATCGAATCCTCGACTTGTGAATTAGAAATCCAACTAACTAACCCTCTTTGCCACAGGGACAGCTCCAACAGCTTTTGTTTTTTTTTATGTTATATTAATAATAGCAACATTTCAATATGTTCTCGTACTAACAGTCATTATGAGTATACTGAGCCCACAGGAGCTAAATTACCTCTATTGGGAAGCAGTTTGGAGAAATAAAAAAATAGGCTATAACATATCCTTTTACGTTTATCGTTGTACAAACCTTTATCATTTGTAGACATATTGCAAAGTAAGAAATAGCGCGAAGCTTTACTCATTCCATCATTCATTCGTATATGAATGGTATCACTAACATGCAGTTGAATGATCGGCCTTCGACTTGCAGGCCACCCACTAAGAGTACTTGCTTATACGAAACGTTGCGCATATAACAGAAATAAGAGAAAGATCACAAGTTTTGAAAATGTTATTAGATACTGTTCGTAAAAACTGGCTTGCTAAGTCAAACAAATCTCCTACGAAATCTTTTGGGAGGTAATATTATACAAGCCAATGAATCTCGCCCAAGTACGTATACATATTTGTTGGTTATTATATTATACATACCCTACAGGTACTCAAATCTATTGTATGGTGAGACATCTAGTCTCTAACCTCACATGTTCCTTTTGTTATGAGTAGGCAAGGCATTTAATGACAAAAAATAGTGAATAAATTACCCATTATTTCTTGTAATTAGTATTTTAGAAGTAATAAATTGATTTTAGAGAGTAGGCCTAATTTAATTTTTGTCAGTGCATTATATTTAAATTTACAATTTCTTATAAAACAGACTTATTTTGTTACTAACGAAATAAGTAAATTAATGGTACTTGAATAAACTTTGGGAAAAATTATTTAATGACTGGCATGCCCTTCAAAATGCGCCTAGAAAATACTGTATGTGTCTTTTAAAACGAAAAAAAATGTAATTTTTTATTGCTAGAACATAAACTGCAGTCATGAAATTAAGTACGAAAATTTGGCGGAGATTCCATACTGTCTGAAAGTAATCTTTTGTTCTTCCATTTAAGATTTACTTGGAAATGTAGTCGAATTCAAAACTGCACATTAAAAAAATATTAGCGGTTTGCTGCGAGTCTGGACGTTATTTGCTTATAAAGTTATAATAAACATTAAAGACAGAAATAATAATGAAAAATTCAAAATGTAACTTAATGTAAAACTTTAATTAAAGAACTAATAAAAATGCCGATAATTACCTAAAAATACCAGAAAATGACCTAACTCTTGAAAATGACGAAAATACAAGATAATACCAAAACAATTGCCTTCATTTAATCAAGTAATTCACGATGCACATTTGTATATATTCAAGCTATCTTTTAGTGTCTATATAAAAAAGGTGCAAAATCATCAAAGACCTTGCCCTAGTTATTAGCTACTTCACTCTTTACGTTTGGACTAATAACGTTTAAGGATTTGATTGAAATCAATCACTGTGTTCAATTTTGATGAATATGAACAATCCCTAATATCACTGAATTGTTATAACTTCATAATGTCTACTGCATGAAATTGTACTGAGCATGTCGATCTTTGTTAGATATAATTCATAATGTGGTTGCCCCGGTTGGTATAAAATTAAAACATTATATTATTCTATACAATAATTACATTCCTACAATTTTACTAAATTCGTCAAACTAGACGAATAATAACGGGTAGGCCTACGTTTGTTCTGTTAAAAATAACAACTTCAGTTCACACCAGGGTTGCCAGATCAGAAACGTAGAACAGTCGTACCTTTATTTGAAAATAGCCTAGTCCTATGCTAGTTAAAACTGTCGTATATTTCGTGATTTTTCAGTGTAATGAACGTATTGCGTTAATAATAATATTAATGATAATTATAATAACAATAATAAATAATCGGCATTATACACCTTACATATGTCATGCAACCGTTAATAAATCATCTTATTTGTAAATGATTAGGTGTGTTTCATGATCTTCCGATGTGCTAAATTTGATAAAATACAATCAAATTAAGCAAACAATACAGTAGTTGCCACAGTGTTGTAAATATTCTAAAAGGAACAGCACTGCTTTGAAATCACATTTTAGCAACACGCTTACAACAAAAACCATAAGAACAGAAAAAGTTGGATATCTATATCAAAATTTAAAAATCGTCAGTATACTGATTAAAAAATAAATAAAACGCTAAGTTAAAAATAGTCGTACAAATAGGCGTACGACTCATGCTTGCGTCGTACAAATCTATGAAATAGTCGTACGTATGGCAACCCTGGTCCACACATTAAAATATGACATGTTATTATTGAAGTAAATGTGTCCACAATATAGTCCAGTCATTTGGTAGTTTTACCTGGAAAGTTTTCCGGGAGTTTTGAAAATTGGTGATTTTATAGACTTCGACGTGCTCTTTTCGAATTTTCACTTTGCTACCTCGTATCTTTGCCGCTCGCGCCGCCATATTGAAAAAATGGCGCCCAAAAACAGTTTTTTTGACAATATCTCCTTTCCGACTCATTTTATGATGAAAATAGTTATGTAATAAATTAAACTAGAGAAAATTTCCTATAGTTTATGTAGTAACGAGTTTTTTGTAAAATGAATAGTTTCAGCGTACGAGCGCCGCAAAATCTACTCCGACACGCGTTTTGGCCAAAGCCACGGAAGATGCGGATACGCCACTCACTACCTGCATCATTTTGCGGTAAAGAATTTAATAAGCGATTTTAACTAAATAAGGTCTCCTGATTTCAAAAATGTCACTATTTTTGTTGTTTCACATCTAGTTTTCTTGTTAACTGTTATGGCGGACGCAATTTTAAGGCCTGTGTAGACTTTTTTGGGGGCTTATAGTAGCTAACGGTAAGTCGTATCAAAAAACCTGTTGCAGAAGCAGTAACGGATTTTGAGAGGTCTACAAGTTTGGTCTTATAACTTTTGATGTATCTCCATCGGTTATCCCTTAGATTGAGTTAGATTTTTTAATTTTAAATAAGTTTTGTATACTTTCTCACATTATGTAATATTTGACACACAAGATATGAAAGATAGAATCATACAATTTGGTAGGAATGTGGGCACATACAACAGTCATAAGCGTGCTAAATTTGGTGTTTCTAGCTGCCCCATAAGTATAAAAAAACTTGCTGGATAGCCGTAACATCATTCACATCTAAGGCAGTCTAATCTTCCACTTATTAACATTGATGTTTATTCACTTCCAGATGAGCTAGAAACTTGAAATTTGGCAAACTTATAGATTTTAGATGTATTAAAATAAATGTTCAAAACCGTTGAGCTCGATCAATGTAATACAATAAATAAGATACCATTTGCTCAACTAAAATATATTTTATAGATTTTAGCTTATAACCAATGGAAAAATTCCCAAAAGTTCACATCTTTATTTCCCCCTCTAAAAATAAATTTATTTGGCCTGCACTCACAAAAGATACTGGAATACATATGTCTTGGACTGTTTGAAAATATTATTTGATTTTTCTCCGTAAATATTATCAAAATTATCCTAATTTTTAAGTAGGCTATTTTTTATCCTGTAGGCTAGTCTAAGCAATAACTTACATCTCTCATTTTGAAGTACCTATTGCAAGAAAACATGACGTGTTACGTAGAAACGGTCAACGGATTCATGTTCAGTGACCCAAAATTAGTTAAGATCACCTATCACCTATTACCGCAAAGAAAAAAGTTTCAAAATGCAGCATCAAAGCTGCATAGAGTTATTTTATTATACAAAATGTCAAAATAACATTTTTTACAATTTTCAATTAACCAGATGTGATAGAGAAAAACGAAATGCATTTTCGAATTCAGCACAGCGAAGTTAATCAAACACACCTATTTTCGTTTTTACCGCAGAAATTTTCGTCTTTTTTCCAGGCTGATATAATCATTAGTCTACGGCAATCAGCATTTCATCTACATTCGATTCCGTAATAGTTGTCGGCGAAAATGTAGATCTTCTTATTCTTTTGACGGCTCTCTCTACGCGTTCAAACATATATAATCTCAAACCAGGAATAGGAAAAATTTCGCAACGAATATATTCAACTCCATACCACTGCTGAACCTGGTGATAAGTTCGGAACGAATGTTGTCGTGCTACTGCTTCTGTTGGTGGCAGCGATGCAATAAGTTATTAAATTTATTTTCATATGCTGATTTTGTGAAGCATGTATATCTATAGTTGTTTAACAACATACTTTTCACGCCACTGTAACCGTACAATGCAAGGAGGAAGCTTCATCAATGATCTCTGGATCAGCATTTTGGTTTTTGAATACCTGGACAAGCTCGTTTAATTCTTTTTTTTTTTTTTTTTTAATAAATTAGCACATTTTATTTTTCTTTGTTTAAAGAGTGCTGATGTTGTATCACAGCCACTGAAGGCGTGCAGAAATAATATTATGTTATCTGCGGCTGTTTTATCTATGATACTTTTTGTTGAATATATATTCGTTGCGAAATTTTCCCTTTTCCTGGTGTGATAATATATATATGTTTGAAAGCGTTGAAAGAGCCGTCAAATGAATAAGAAGATCTCCATCTTCGCCGACAACTATTACGGAATCAAATGTAGATGAAGTGTTGATTGCCGTATTGATTATTATTAGCGTATCCGCATCTTCCGTGGCTTTGGCCAAAACGCGTGTCGGAGTAGACTTTTCGGCGCTCGTACGCTGAAACTATTCATTTTACAAAAAAATCGTTACTACATAAATTATAGGAAATTTTCACTAGTTTGATTTATTACATAATTATTTTCATCGTAAAATGAGTCGGAAAGGAGATATTGTCAAAAAACTGTTTTTGGGCGCCATTTTTCCAATATGGCGGCGCGAGCGGCAAAGATACGTGGTAGCAAAGTGAAAATTCGAAAAGAGCACGTCAAAATCTATGAAATCACCAATTTTCAAAACTCCCGGAAAACTTTCCAGGTAACCCCCTTTATGAGCACCAAATGACTGGACTAATATGTAAATACCTATTTATTTATTTATTAAATCTCCAAGTACAAGAGCCCTATTTTACCTATGTATGCTAGGGCCACAGTATAGTATAACAGTAGCGAAGCTCCATACAGTTTTTTTCAACCGGCGCGACTGCAGCTCTCGTAGCGGTGAGCGAGAGATAACACAATCTGTTACATTGTTTCTTATGAAAAATGCACAATCTAGAAGGCAGTGGAAAAATGTCAACAATATTTTATGGAAATGCTTGTGGTGCTATAAATTGCACCAACAGCCAAAGGAACCAAAGGAATCTCTCGATTTATCTTTCTTCAGGTTCCCTAAAGATCCTGAGAGGTAAGCAAAAACAGTTATTTGTTAAATTAAATTGCCAATTTGTGATTATCACGCTTGCATCCATACTAGACCACATCGGGAAACCGGTCTGATACTTTATAAGATATACAATGTCATCGATCTTGAAACTACAACTTCTTTATATTACCATAAAGTCTATGATTTGGTGAGTTCACCAGTATGCCTTTCCGGTAATAATCTCGTTCTAGTAATTTTAAAAATAAGAAGAAATACAGCCATATATTCGTATCTTTCCAATGCTAAAAATGGCTGTTTGCTAGTTCAATCTTGCCGGCCGCTTGGGGTGCTAGTGTCGCACCGATCTGTCAAAAGGATGCATTTTCCTTTCATTAGAGCTTCGCTACTGTTATACTATACTGTGCTAGGGCTATAGTTTCAGAATAAGTATGTTATAATTATGACATGCAGAAAATTTTTAAAATGTGGCAGTAAACAATAAACAAATAAAATAAAAATGTAAATACCTATTATGACCCTTTTAAGCAAGGTAGGCTATATAAAGCTCCTTTGAAGAGCTGAATCTATGCACAGGTAATATGCGGTCATCACGTAAAAACGTCAGTGTGCTTTAAGTTTTAAATGAATGAGAAAAAATTGAATAAGATATTTGGATTCCATGAATGACAAATATAAGGCTTGAATAAAAATCCTCACATGTCATATAAAACACAACCCTATTAATTTAGTATCTCTCCTTTTATTCAGTCATTGAGGACACGCATTTATACGTCGGGAGCAGTGAAACGGTTAAAAGCGATTTAACAAACTGAACCAAGGAGCAGAGGCGTAACAAGGGGGGGGGGGCTTCAAAAAATTGTACAATTTATTTCATTATTGTGATATATCACCTTTTTTTAAAAATCCGCTTATAAATTACTTAATACTCGTATGAGTTTAAAGCGTGGGAAGCTTAAAACTCGTTATTGTGCATCTTAATTTTTTTAATTTTCCGGGGGAGGACCTCGGAACCCCCCTCTCCAGATGTTATAACCCCCCCCCCATATGGTCAGCCTGGTTACGCCTATGCCAAGGAGGACGATTTACATTATTTTTTAGTACACGCTCTCTAAAACAGCTGCTTGTCGGACTGGTAACTCGGCGAAACATTGCATTTTAGCAACCAAGGCCGCTAAAATTGCATAAAATTGCATTCAAAATGAAGTTTTATCTGCCTAATACTTTAAAGTCGTCACGGCAATCCATAAACAACATCCAGATGGCATTGACCAGTCACACCAACTTCATCATGGAACATAAAACAACAAATTTAAGCCAACATGTTTCTTCGTGATAATTAGAAACTTTACTACGGTTTTTCGCAAAACATGGTAATCTACTTCATCATATAACAACAAATATAAGCCAACAACTTTTCATATCTTCGTTCACAAGAGAATCATTGCTTACCATAGGTGCACTAGCATTTAATTGCAATATATTCCTTCTTCATAGTCTACTACTGCCGTTATGTTGCTGGCACCAGCTCCAATTCAATGTTTCTGGCTTGGATTGAAATTTCCTCGGGATTATCATTCATATTTTCACAAGTTTTTCATAAATACTAGTTCATATGCATTATTGTTTACAAAAAGCGACTCATATATAATGCATCTGTACAGCATTTCGTATTGGTACAGCCTGTGCATTTAGACGTGAGCACTTGCATGCGCAGCAGAGATAGGGCGGGACGGAAGGGGAGTGTGTTGCTAGTTTGAATCACGTGATGAGTGATTCCACTGTGCATTGTGTTTACAGTGCTCTCGTCAGTACTGTACGGACAGTACGTACTGTTCATTGTTGTTCTACAATACAGGTGGCTGTGGGAATATTCTCACGTTAAGAAATGACTGACTACCTTTCATTATAATTAATTATATCCGGTATTTTTGTTTCACTTCATATAATTTAGAGAGCTTTTACTAAAAAAATATTGTATGCACCACGTACGCAAAAACTTTAGCGGACTCATCCAGTATTTCAGCCTCGGTTTACGCCTTCGCCGCTATAGGCCTACTAGATTCATCCGCTAAAGCGTTATTTTGTGTACTTAATACATAGATAGCTATCAAAATCAATTGAAAAATAAAAATAACTGAAAGGTAATTTAAAAGAGCGGGATGGACAAGTTGACACATATTTTCTAATCCTGATTCAAGAAATAATTGCTAGAGGTTGTTTAAACTTAAGCATTATAATAATTATAGGAACACCATATTACAGATTACTTACAGGCCTTAAATACTACAGGTGTTAATCACTTTTGCTTACCTTGACGCTAAAGTTGAAACTTGAAATCTCTGCATTTCTTAATTCAAGTCCATTTTTCTGTTGGGTTCCTGAAGAAGAAGAGAAAAAAAGAATCACATTTAAAGCTAAGTAAATTCTGAAAAATTCAGCACAGTTTTACATGTTGAAAATAGCTTTCTCTCTATTTCAAGACCTAGAGGATCTGTAAAAATTCTGCCTTCCATCATGTAATCTGTGCAATTGTGTTTCCAATCAGTGCACCTACGAGTAATTCAGTGCCATCTCTTTATAACCAATCAATAAAAGATTTTTATTTTTTGGTGAAACTGATTTGAGAAGGATCTAATACATCATATCAAGAGACCAATGAGAACTGCGGAAGTGAGAATTAAGGTTTGTTGTTGATCATGTGAATGAGACTTTTGTTAGCGGTTGTCTCTTTTGTGGAGTCACTTAGCATTCTTGGCGCGTACGACTCATTCATTTAGCTCAGACACGGCTTAAAAGATTCCCTAGCGTTCTTTTTCTCTTTTCCTCTTTGTGATAGTCATCAATGAAGTGATTTAACATTGCGAAAGTCAAATGTCAAATTGAACGCAAGTCTTTAATTTCCTTGTAGAAGGTCCCCCTATTAATCTTGTTATAGCCTTATTCTCTCTCTTTCCCTTTCTCTCTCTCTCTCTCTCTCTCTCTCTCTCTCTCTCGCTCTCTCTCTCTCTCTTTCTCCATCTCTCTCTGAGATTCTCATTCATGCAAGCAACATTTCGCCATTTTTTTTCCATTCTCAGCTGGTGGTCATTTCTATTTTGTAGTTAATAACACCTATCCATGAGTAAAGGTCATTATGGGCAATATGTTCGGTGAAAGATCGGTGATCGTCAATCCTATCTTAAATGGGAATAGTTTTTTTTGTGCATTTTAAAATAAAGTTACTTAAGCGTACATCCCACACACGGGAAATACATTACACTATGCAAATATCCCACAATGCTTCAATATACGGTAATTGTACGACACGTGTATGTTTTAATAATAGTCAAGTGATTTTCTCACGGTTATGTAACCGTTAGAAAGCTTAAGCAATAAGTCCATACCGGTGTCAGGAATCTTTTAGTTGAACAATGTTAACGTGTAGGCTACTTAACATTTCTGAATAAACAACACAAAATAAGTGACTAAATAATTAACGTAGATTATGTTTTGAAATTCTTACACTCTGCTTGAAAAATACTTAGATCAACCTGAAACAAAATATCTTAAAACAATAAATTATGGAGAGTTAAGCTACAATTATTTTAAGGAATATGGTTGTATTTATTAAGGAGATTTTAGCTTTCAAGAAAACAGTAAAACAATCGTTTTACCAAGAAAATAAATAACTTGGCTAATTCCGGGTTAACAGTAAATTTCTCCTATCAGGGATTGATGAATATGCCTATAAATTTTGGCTGAAGGAAAATTGGATAATGCAGTATCACATGTTTTCATTAAGACTTATGTGCATATACATTCAATAAACATAAGAAATAATAGATGCTACATCTTCCCAGTATTCACTAAGTTGTAAATGTTATAACTTGCAATTCTTCTATTACTTATAATTCTTTAACCTTGCAAGTGATGGGCATACTTCTGCATCAATTCAAAACGAAGTGTCCTACAGTAGGGCCTATATATTTCTTGTACTCAAATATTTTTCAGTTTTAAATAATATGTACAAAAAATATTCTGATGGAGACGTAATTATTTGAAAATCCTAGATCAGAAGTATAATATTAATAAAGCTGAATTATGCGTGCTGTATTATATGCAATATATTCGTCATAAAGGTCAAACAGTAGACTTATGAAGACGTTTCCAATATTCTTTATTGATAACGGTTACATTGAAGTATGGCTGCCATTTTCACAAAACTACAACTTTTGAATAAATCGACAACTAGACAAATAAACGATAACTTCAAACTAACCTACAACATGGACGTAGCCAGGAAGAGGATCCGAAGGGCCCGGGCCCCCTCCTAAATTAAAGAAACTTAGGGAAATACAACGAGATAGATAAATATTTATTTTAAAAAATAGGATTCTAAAGTTGAAAAATTATATAGATTCAGTTCTTTGATGTTTCGTACACTTCTTTTTTTTTTGTCTTGTCTTTTGACATTTTAGTTTTATTAACATTAAGAATAGTTTTATTATTGTTTTCGGCGTTAAAATTTATCATTAGTTAAGTCTATTAGACTTACCCAAGTTATTGATTTTAAATTGTCGTTTCAATTATATAGACTTAGCTTAAAAAACTTTTTGTTTTACCATTTTGCATGAGACTATTTTACATAAGTGAATATTTTGATTAAGTTAAAGGTTAGACTTATTTCTTTACTATGTATACACTATTTCACTTTCAAATAAAGTAATATTTAAGCTAAATGTGCAGTAATGCATAATTTATTGTGTAACCCAGTTTCGTTTCACTAAATTAAAATGTACTTAAAATGTTAGTATTCTAAATGAAGTGTTTTATTACCCGTATGGTATTTTATATTAATACTTATTAACAGTTGTAAAATTAAACCTTAAAATTTCATTTCAATCATTCTTTCATTGTATTATTTTGGAGCAGTAAAACGTGTGATACGTGTTATTTGGTTTGTAACCGAAAAAAAAAAAACTAAGTAGGCCTATGACGGGCCTATGACATTTGAAGGCTTAATTTTACAACAAGAAAATTCGGAAGAGTAACCCCATACCTCCAGGTGGACCCCTCCCGAACCAAACTCGTGGCCTACGATAGCTTTTGGAATAACACCTTGGACCGTTCACCTCTTCCATTTAGTTACTCACTGCTTTGGAATTTCTTGAGTCTTGACCTCTCGTACACTGTAATGTATTGTTTAATGTCATACAAACGATGCAATTTTTCATCGGAAGTTTTACAAGATCCTGTTCAACAACATCGATGTTTCTATCAGACACGTAGCATCTAATTAAGCTAACTTGCATCGGATCACATCTCCAGACTTTTGCATATCTCATCATGGAAAATTGCCATGGATAGTAAAGCGAGACTGCAAAAGATGTAAATAACGATTCACTGACCCATTACTGTTAACAAGAGATACTCCACAGCACTCTAACGTAAATAGCCCTTCCTGTGGTGCAGCTATTTACGAGGGAGAATCAAATGAAAACCGCAATTAACTTTTTCCACTATTTTACTGCAGGGAAATAGCTTGCTTGTACATTATTTTTCCACATAGTCCCCTCCCAGGTCAATACACTTGCGCCATCGGATAGGAAGTGCTTTGATACCGCGTAAGAAAAATTATTTTGGTTGACGCTGTAGCCACTCGTGCACCGCCTATTGGATGTCTTAATCAGACTAGAACTTCTGCCCTCCAAGGTGCTCCTTTAATGGACCAAAGATGAGGAAATTTGATGGTGACAAATCTGGCGAGTATGGTGGGTGTGGGAGGCACTCGAAGCGAATGTCATCGATGGTTTTCATGGTTGCACGAGCAGAATGAGGACGGGCGTTATCATGTTGAAGCAAAACACCTGCACTCAGCAATGTCCTTCGCTTTGGCACTATCAGACTTCCATATCTTTGGTCCATTAAAGAAGCATCTTGGTGGCAGAAGTCAAGATCCAATGGGCAATTGTTATCCAGTAATAAAGAGTTCAAAGTTTTGGAAGAGTTTTTTTAGGAATCTATTAACTTTTCATCGATATTTTACACTTTTTTTTGTTAATAGATAAAACATATTCAATTCGATCTGAAAATCTTCAGATTTTTTACTTCCACCTTTGTAAGACTAAAAAATTTTCAGAATTCTTCTGGTTTTGGAGGGCCCCAAGGGAGATTTCTTAAATTCTAATGTCTTCCTTTATAATACAAAACCTTACTATGGATTTATTCTCTATATTGCTGATAAGGGAATAATTGTTATTAAACCTTTTAGCGGTTAAGCTATCGGGGTGAAGAGGCATCGGGAGCGAAATTATACCTTCTGAACTTCCTTCCCCAAAGGATCCCCACATCTGAATAAAAATAAAATTTGAATGGAGACTTAGCTATGTACAGATATCGGAACATTTTTGTATAGAGAAAGAGTACATTAAGATAGTATACGTGGTTTGATATAGCCTAAGTATCCATTCACGTTCACTGAACATAAAGTAGTCCTTATCACTTCAAAATTAAATAAAATCACAAATGATAGAAAATCTTTAAACTTATATTTTCCTAGTCAGAATGACTATTTCGCACAGAAATATAACTTTGCACAGACTTTTTTTTTTTAAGTTTATCATTCAGATGATTTTGTTATTTCAGTTCACCGGACATTTAATGCAAGACTTGCTGTTTGCTCAATTCGATGTGTTTGTTTTAATCAAATCGTGTTTGAGTCCCGTTGTTTTGGAACTGCAAGGGATCAGAGGGTGCGGATTAAGGGATAAGGTAGGCTACAGAAAGCACCCAAGTTAGTTGTGTGTCATTAACAGAATAAACAGAATCTATTTGCCCCTCTCATTAATTGTTAACGCCTTCAGTTCAACATCTAACTAGATTTGATTTATATTCAAGTTTTCACAAGGCATGTTGGCCGTTCTTGCCTAGAACAATGTCATAAAATATCCTCTTATGATTTAAAATTTTAATTTCAACAAACCTGTTCTATCGTCTACTACTAGTATGCTTTTGTAGTCATTTTCTTGCACAAATGAGAATATTAAATTCAATTAGCACCTCATTTAGGCTAAGTTGGCATCCTAAATTCGTGAGATGAAAATTCCACATGAATCCTAGGCAGTATCAGAATTACAAGCCGATGATCTAGAGCAAAGGTCGGCACATTACGGCCCGTGGGTGAGATACTGTCCTCAGACAAGTTTATTGTGGCCCGCGACGGGAAAGAAGGAGGATGACATATCCTATTTCTTACTAGATGACTTTACCTTCTATTGCAGGACTCCATGGTGAATTTTAACAGAACTTCGAGACTTTTAGCATTGAAAAAGCCTTGGATATTTTTATTACTCCATTTACTGTGGACTCCATTTACTTGCAATAAAAACAGGTATTCAGCAGAGATCAGTTGAGTTGAAAAGTAACACTCAATTGCTGTTTCACAACTTGTGAACTTAATAAAAAAAATCTACAACATTATTTTTGTGATATGAAATTATCATGACCATGGCGCAAGTTAAATAATATCATCCACCAAATAAGACAATAACACTAGGCCTATCTCATCATCTTCACTCCACGGTTTGGGCATTTTGCCCGTTCCGGTTTCATAGGTTTCTCCAGCGTCTCCTGGGTCGTCCTCTTTCTCTCCTTCCTTTTGGGCTGTAGTTTAATAATGCGTTTGGATATCTACTATCTTCCATTCTTAAAATATGTTCATGCAATTATTGCCTACGTTCTGATATTTTATTTATTATTGGCTCAATTTCTAATTCTTTCCTGTTATCCTCATTTTTAAATTTGTCTAATATGGTGCAGCCTTTAACACCTCTTAAAAATTTCATTTCTGAGGCCTGTATTTTATTTAAATCTTTTTATGTTGGTACCCAGGTCTCATTTCCATATAACAGTGTTGGTATTGCCATTACTTTATACAATTTCATTTTTGTATCTCTTCTTACTCTGTTTTTAAAAGTTATTTGTATTGTCCCACATATCATTCTGAACTTGTTTACTAGGCCTATATGTGAGTAAATACGTGCAGCATTCTCTTCCGTCCTGCGTATATTGTTCTGTTACCTACTAAAAAAATAGTAGAATGGATACATCATAGCACTGCATAATCGTGTCGGGTCGAACAAATATTATCTAACCTGCAAATCAGTCTCTTTGAAATATTAAGTACTTCCACTTGATCATGTGGTCGATGTAATGCATACAAGCCACATGCGTGAGAGAAAGACATTTGAGTTAAAGATTCGTATACGGAAACATCTTCTTCATGTATTTATCCCGCAGAGAAATATATTGCCGGACCACTATATTCTCCCTGTCGCACTTGGTTTCCAACGGACATTGCACACCAACAGTTTAATGGTCATTACCGTGCATTACAAGCCATGCGTTATTATCCTGTATCATTTGTCTTGTAAATTTATTAGAGCCATAATTCAAATGCAATGCTTTCATAATGCAAAGTTTTTTTAACAGTGAAGAGTCACTTGAAGTATTCCACCCTACAAATTTTAACTGTTTTATTTACTTATTTACACCATGGGTACAATGCACATATTGAGACATTGCTACAAGTAACATAGGTGACAACATTATAAGATATACAACATAGTATAAACAATACAGTTCAATGGTAAAACAATTAAAAATAACCGATGAACCTAAATTTAATTCATTTGGCAAGCATTGTGAGAAGAGATCAGGAAACATTTTGTTTAATTTTTGCTAAATAGTTTCATTGATGAATTTCAAAGATACTCCACAGAGGTTATTTTACTTCCTTCTTATAACATGCTGATACTAAATTTAATTTTATCGGGCAACTGATTGCATAATTGGACATATCTTCGTATAATGTTCTTTGTGCCAAATCCTGTAGTTCATTCTAAAGTTGTATCAATGTTATATGGACGTTTTAAGTGTAGTCATGCATATCAACATAATATCGAAGTAAAATGTTACTACTAGGATGTACAGTATGTTATGATGTATGACCTTATATATTTGTAGGAATTAGGCAAGAATAGGTTATTTAGAAACAGTAGATATTTCAGCGATAAACAGACTACACTGAAACATACAAGTTGTGAAAAATACGAAGGATGGGGCATAAGTCGTGGAAACATATTTGAAAATGTGTGACCATTTTAACATTTTGAAATCTATATTAATAAAAATGAATTACCAAATGGTTGTTGCCGCATCACTTGAGAACGGCTCGACCGATTTGGCTGATTTCTTTTTTCTTGTGTTCGTAATTGTCAGGACAAGGTTTGTATGAAAGAAAATTTTGGGAAAATCCACGGGAAAAGTCGGAAATGTGAAATGAGGCACAGTTAGAGAGTTCTACTGTCAATTGTTTACATAAAATAATATAAAAACATTTAAGTGTGACATATTCACAGTTTGAATGTTCCGCTTTCACATGTTTTCATAACAACAAAAAAAGTGTGAGCCAACCAAGCCAGATCAAAAGTGTGTATGTATGTAGCCTATGTGGCTATGTATGTTCCCTGTGCAAATCTACATTTCTTGACCAATGTGCACGAAATTTTGCACACAATCCCAGTTAAACCCGGGAAGTAACGCGGTACAGGCTTCTTCTCCGACAGCCGTGTACTGCGTGTTATCTAAACACAATCCGCAAGGCGCTATTTATCATATTCAGTGGTATTGAGACGTAGGCATTCACTGTGTCCCCTGCAATGACGACACAGGCTTATTCTCCAACAGCCGTGTACTGCGTGTTATCTAAACACAATCCGCAAGGCGCTATTTACCATATTCAGTGCTCTTGAGACGTAAGTTGTATGTGAAATAATATACTTTCTTTTTGTATTTTATTGAAGCTAAATTCTGGAGTTAAAAATGGTTCAGTTAGTAGGTTCATTATTGCAATTTGACCTGAATTTAGTTTGGAGAGAAAATCAACAAGGGATAGCAGCTCCAATTATAAGGAAAACCCTGAGGGTTCAGCTTAATATTAAATCTACACCACACACACACACACACAAATATATATCTATATTAATAAAAATGAATTTCCAAAATGTATGTTGCCGCATCACTTGAGAACGGCTCGACCGATTTGGCTGATTTCTTTTTTGTTGTGTCCGTTTTGTCTGGACACGGTTTGTATGAAAGAAATTTTTTTGAATATCCACGGAAAAAGTCGGAAATGTGAAATGAGGCACAGTTAGAGAGTTCTGCTGTCAATTGTTTACATAAAAAAAGATAAAAAATTGAAGTGTGACAAAAGAAGTGTGACATATTCACCGTTTCAGAGTTCCGCTGTCACATGTTTTCATAACAAAAAAAATAACAAAAAACAAAAAAAACAAAAAACAAAAAAAAAAGTGTGAGTCTTGCAAACAAGCCAAATCGAAAGTGTGTATGTATGTATGTGGGTATGTATGTTCCCTAAACAAATCTACATTTCTTGACCAATTTGCACGAAATTTTGCACACATACCCAGTTGGGCCCGGGAAGTAACGCGGTGAACCCTAACATCCAAACAAACCACTCCTTCCCTTGAAAATTTATGTACTTTCTGAAAATATACTGAAAAGTGAAATGCAATTCAGTTATGATGACAACAGTGTACTGTTTATAGTGTTCACATAGAGCTTTGGGAATTATATAATAGGCCTACTGGGCTTCAACATATTCTGATGCTATCGATGTAATACATTGGTGAAAATAATTAATGAAAACTGAAATCCACGAAAATAAAGGACAGTGTGATGCAGTCACATAACTTTCTATACCCTCAACATGGAAAATATCATTTTCTCACTTCACATTTTGATCTAGAATAAGCGGTCGTATTGCAGGTTATGTGTGTGCCAGTGAGTATGTATATCAGACGTCGGTAAAAAATCCTATCCACTGATTCGTCACTCATAGCTGTATGCTTTCTATAGGGATGTTTATCATAGGCCCTAAACATCTACAAGAAGACAAAATAGGATGGAACATTTTCAGTCCTATGCCCGCAGTATATTATGTCCCAGGTTTTGGGGGAGGAAAGTATGAAAGTGATATTGAATATATATATATATATATATATATATATATATATTAATTTCAGCTCCGAAACGGTTGTATGGTAACAAGAGAGTGAGAAATAATATTTTCCATAAAGACAGTACAATCTTATGTAATCGGAATTTATGTTTCTTCTTATTTCAACCCCTCCCAGGCATGGTGTGTAGAAGCAACGGAATGCAACATTCGACATCCTCTGTGAGCCATAAAAAGCTATATCTAGCGTTTTCTGAGGGAATAGTTTGAGTATGATAAGTCGTTCTTCCGCAAGTTCTATGTAGGCCTACATATCATACAAGGCCATAGAGTTTGAAAATCGAAAGGCCTTCGTAAGTTAATTTAAAATTACAAATAAAACCCGGGCAACGCCGGGCCTTTTAAGCTAGTAAACTATATAAATGAAAGGGCAAGGCATGGAAGGTATGTATAATGTAGATTATGGGTAATGGATGTAGGATTGTGGAGGAGACAGACACCCATAAACATCCATACGCGACTGCATCTTGCCACTATAATGTATTGCGGTAGTGGGAAGCACTCAAGCACTCATACCCACACCGAAGCTTCCATCAGCTCCTTGTAGTTGTAGTATTATCTGGTATTTTTCCATCGGATAGTGACTATTTTGATGTAACAATGCTGTTCACATCTTTTAATATCTATTCTGCACGTGGGTGACTCACAACTAAATTACCATCGCCTGTGTTAGTATAACCGTAAATGATGTGTCCATGTAGGCCTACTGGAGATGCCTCCCGTGACATACAATATCTCATGGTACCATCGCCTTACTTTGAGGAAAAAAATAGTTGCCATTACTTATGCTCCATCCCTCGTATAATTTCAGCCAGAATTAGAATATTCCCATCTCCTAGGGCAAAGTGTAGAATATCCACGAATATGGCCGTTAAAAAATAACATGATTTATGAATGAATAACCAAATAAATAAATCTTGATCCTATAAAAATTAATTTAAGGACGATAGACTACTAAAGGTTTTAAAAGGTTTTATTTAGGGTAAATTGAACAATCCATTTTAGTGTTGAGGCAAGTTATAAGGTCCATTAGCCGGATTACATTGAAATGTAGGCCTAAGTTTGTAACATTTAATGAAACGATTTCAAGTACACGCTTGAAATACTGTGATTAACGAAAGTTACGAGCATGAAAACGCTTCTGAAAAGTTGATAAAATATGACAATCTACAAGGAAGATACAATTCAGTCTCAAGTACAGGCAATTCTGAATAGAAAATTTAAAAGTTCGGTAGCTTACTCATCTCAACTGAGGCGGATTAATAATAATTGCCGACATACTAAATAACTAGTTTGCTACAAAATTACTGTCGAAATAATAATAATAATAATAATAATAATAATAATAATAATAATAATAATAATAATAATAATAATAATAATTAATAATAAAATAAGATAAGTTACTTAGATGGGTTGGAGTCGTACGGCGAGGAAAGAGGGTAACTTTGCTTATATTAAGAAGGGGTGTGCTTACTTCATAATTGCCTTCTCCAAGTCACTCTCGGGATGCAAAAGACCTAATTGTGACGTCATTATTCAAATTACTAGTAGTAAGCTACTTCCTGGACATCACCGCCCGTTCCTAATGGTCAGACCTCCTCCTGAGATAACAGCTTGAGCTTTGACACAGAGGAAACTAACGCATTTAGCTATGTGTCTGTCAGGGAAATATTAATGAGAATTTTTGCATACAGCCTAATTGTACTATCTGGAACTGAAATCTAGTCAGTTATTAAGTTATTAGTTGTGTTGAGGGTCTGTGTTACAGTTTTATTCACAGGGCCTATTTAGATATATTTGTCGATAGCTCTATGAAACTTTCTTCACTTCTTTCCCTGTCATTTTCCTAGGCTAGTATTATATGTGCTGTCTGTTTTTTTAACGCCGAATTATCATGACACTGTAATACATCTCTTTGTAGAAACTCCAAATGTAACTTATGTTGTGCTTTTACCACACTATAATGGTAAATTTAGGAAACTTATATTTACATTTACAGTAATAACATATATATAATTATATAATAAGTTACTTGTATATTTGTACATTTGACTAAATATACTTCTCTAATACTACATTTATTGACTTTCTGTGTTAGTAGGCTATGTAAGTCTGGTACCTGTAGGCCTTTCAATTTTATCTTTTATTGATATGGATTTTTCTTAGGAAAGAAAAGGTTATTTTTCATATTTAGCACATAAGTCATTAAACATTTTGCATATGCTATCCAAGAAACGCCAAGGCATTGGCAGTTCTGACTTCATTTGAAGTTGGTTACAATAAATGGCATTAAGCTTAAACATTTTTTTCCTTTAATTCACAACAGTCTTAAATTTAAAAAAAAAAAAATTGCACTGAAACTTAAATAAAAGCCAATAGGCTATATTTCATAGACCAACTTCGAAACTACTAAACGTAACTGGATTAATTTATGGTAATATTCGTTTCAGGAAATAATAATATACACTTAGAGTTAATATTATATAAAATGTTACTAAATACAGGAATCCTGTTTGCTTTCAAAGATTTGTAATTACATATCTATAAAAATAGTCACAATTAATCATTGATGCACATCCATCTCACATAACCTATTATAGGAGAAACCTAAAAATTGTTCAATTAATTTAAAATTGAGCCATTCGTAAATCTGTTCGACTGTTCTTTAAATAGGACAGAAATGAACATTAGTAGGCTTACTGGAATATTATAATATTAAGATGGTAGTAAAATAGCATTAACTTTTCCATAGACGTTGAATTTTTTTCTGTGAAGATGTTACTTCCTTTGTTATTTTTACTGGCGCTAATGTCGTAGGCCTATTTATTAGGCCTATGCCTTATGCCTTAGAAGTTCTGCATTTCTTTGGTTGAAGTAGGCCTATATAAAGAACAATCAAACAGATTATGAATGGCGTCATATTTAATTAATTTGGTAAGATCTGTAAACACGTGTATGTTATTTGTCTACATTTTGTGTAAATAGATACAATTGCAATTATATGGACTTGACTGATGAGCTTTTGAGCATAGAGCCCATTTATTAAAAAATAATTAAATACAAATAAACTCAACTCTAATGAATGCATGGAATTAATGCAGATTCATTCTGTATATTTGAATTTATATTAATTCATTCTGTATGTTTGAAGATAAAAATAGGGCTAGTTCGCAAGTATTTTTACTTTTATCCTGAAACTGTAATTCTTCAGCTTTTAATGTCCAATACTGCTTTATATTTCAGCTGTCAAAGGCTATTAGACTTTCAAAAGTCTGACATAACTAGTTCAACACCCGTCGGAAATATTGTTGTCTAACAAGTCTTCGCACAAATTGACCAGTGGTTGCTTGTCGGATTCAATTAGATTTCTCTTCAGTTGATGCCATCCTTTTGTACGGCTGCCGGACACAGCACACAGTGAAGTGGGCCCACGTATATTTATAAAAATACCTTGCTACGATTTGCATTCATTGAAGGTGGTCAGTTCGACCTTTGACCGATACACGCTTATAGGCTACCTTGTTTTGCCTCATGCTCAGTGAGGGGGACGGTGGCCATAGCAACGGTCACTCGGGGATCCTTAAAATTTGTATCATTACCAGTAGATCACGTGCCTATACCAAACATTCTTTATGTCAGGGGTGTTTTGTTTGGATCTTCCATGATGGCTTGAAATAAAATTATAATATTGAAAGTACAAGTTATCAGGCCTGCATGAAAACAGGAAGATTTATAAAACTGGATGTATCCTCAGATGGACCTTACTTACTCAATGGCAATATAGATAATTCCTCAGCAAGTTAAAGGAATATTAACTATTTTATGGAACCCGAAGGTTCATTGCCGCGCTTACCTGAGCCCGCCATTCAACCCTATTCTGTGCTAAGTTCATTCAACCATCCCTCGCAAATCCTACTTCCCTTAAATCTATCCTAAGCTGCAATTGGTCTTTTGTATAAGCCTATATTATTAATTTATATAAACCTATAGGCCTACATATTTATTTATACACTGTGAAAGCTTTATTTGGCTGTACTAGCGTTACATTGCCTCGTACAAACTTATTTTGTACGTATTACAGATTCTCGCAAAATCACCTGGGTAAGATAAATGCATTCCAAGTTTTCGGAAATTCTCCGTTTCCATCTTCAGAAACATCTAAAACAATTTACAACGCAATTCAAAGATAATTTTTGTAACTATATGCTATTTAACAAAGTTAATTCCTTACCAATCGAAAAACTGTGTAGCGAAATTTTCAGCTAAAAAATATATAGGATAACTAACATAATTTGCTTTCGGATTTTTACTGTCAAGTAACTGTCTTTATAAAAAGTAAATCTACAGGAAGTGATTGTATTAGTTTTATGGACACTGTTTATAAATCTATTGATCAGAAATAGTGTGTTGCTGGTTTGTTCTTTGATTTATGTAATGCTTCTGATGTAATTAATCACAATTTTCAAAAATAGAAATTTTCCATTTAGGAATTATGGGCGTGGCTAGTGGCTTTATCGTGTCTTGCATTTTGAATAGAGAATCCACTGTAAGATTTTCAAATAACTTTTCTGATAATTTTGTTTTGACCATGGTGTATTCCACAAGGATCTGTTCTTGGTCCCCTGTTTTCCTCTCTTTTTGCAAAGTATTGGAAAGTAAACTTACTGTTGATCATCTCTCTGTTGTACGCCAAAGATACGTCCTTTGTAGTAACTGCAGATAATACTGATAACTTAAAATCCAACATTTGTAACGCTGTTGCTGAATTTAAACACTGTTGCAATATGGATAGTTAAATTGTTAATATTGATAAAACTATCTGTTTGATAATCCAAAACAGAAGTGATTCTCAATAATGACTGTTCAGTGCTACAATTTTATTTTAATTTCTCAAATTCGGGAAATTTTTTAGCTATCTGTTTGGAATATAATTTAACCTAGAATTTACAAATTGATAATAATTGTTGTAAATTTAAAAAAAAAACGCAGGTTTTGCTATCACTTGTTCAAAGGGCTTTTTTAGTATAAATTTGTTCATTAAATGTGTACTTTGATTCTGTACAGTCTACGATTTTGTAATAAGTTATTATATAGGTATGGGGTTGTGCATCTAATGTTCAAAGGGTATTTATAATTCAGGAAAGAATTTTAAGAGTAGGCCTAATGTTTAATCTTATAACAAGAAATTCTCTGCGTGAGTATTTTAAATTATATAATATTCTAACCGTTAGGCTACAAGCGCTTTAATTTATAAATCTGCTGTATAGTCTATTATACGAAGAATCTAAAAACATTTTAAACTCAATATGAAAGTACATAATTATCAAACAAGACAAAGAAATCATGTACATTTCTCTCAATAATCGACTACCAAGTCCACAAAATCTCCACTTTGTTTTAACAGTAGGATTGAAAATAAACTTTGTAACAATATTTTTAACATTAATAATCTTGATCTATATAACAGTCTAGGCTATCCGGGTAGCGCCGCGTCGAGTGTTGAAAGGCAAACGTTTCCACAGTCATGTTACTGTCTTCTTCAGGGCCAGAAGGTCAGTGACTAAACCGGGCATCGGGCTCCTGTAATTATATCTGTGCGATGTTGCAGATATATTGATATATTGATCTATATAAGTTGAGATTTAAGACATTTTATGTAATAATTCGTTTTGTGATCTTAATGAATTCTTTACTTTTTAATTGCAATGTAGGGTTGTTGTCTTTACAATTGATAGGCTATTACTTTGTTGTTGTCTTTACAATTGATATTCTTTGAGGATTCTATCTGTAGTCTACTGTGTACGGCTAACAGATAATTAATAAATCATATACAGTATACCCATCTATTTAACAATGAAATTCAATCATTAATAGGATACTACCTTCAACATCCAAATTAAAAGTTCCCATAACGAATATCCATGCTCGTTCTCACACACTCCCACGGCTGAACATTAACAACTTCCGACAAGCGGAATCACGCCCTGGAAATTCATCATTTACCTCCCAGCATGGACTCTATCACAATCACAACCGGTCTACTGTGCGACAACATTATGATACGTGCGACCTCCAAACTTGACCTTCACTATATCTTGAAGGCGCCTCCTCGTGTGCTGTGACCACTGGACATGACCTCTCACCCTAATCCTTTCTTGTTTTCCTCCGACTGGCATAAAAGTGGACAGTCCGGTTCTCGGTGTGAACGTTGAGTGAGTCTATAATGAGAGAAACACAGCGGCGCAGGTTGTATATCTTGTGAATGACCAAGCTTGCAGACCATATATCATCGGATGACCCACAGCGGGGGACAAAACTAATTGCGATGTTGTTGAAGATCTCAGACACGTCATAAACATTATGTCTCTCTTGTAAATAAGTTTCAGAATCTAGTGAAGCTCCATCAGCGACGCGCAAACCATCGATAGCCAACTACTACTCGGTCTCTATAGCTTTTCAAACTGCTATTTATTATAGATTAGAAGCCTTAGGGTAGTTATAGGCTATTCAGTCAATTTTCATTGACTGCACATCGCATATAGATTGCAGCCTATTCCTAAGATTACTATATATCCCAAACCTCAATGGCCATTGGATAATTTCGAAGTCACCGCTCAGATTGGCTTCGGGATTTAGGACCATAGATCTGTCCCTTCTCATTCTGACATTCAGAGGTACGTCTCAGAAAGGAGGTGGAGGACAACCAAAACGACAAATAGGCCTATTATATTATATAAAAAATATTCTCATTTTATGTGATCTAATAACGATTATTTATATTTTTTCATACCACGCAAATGTTACTACTTTTTATAATCTTATAATGGTAGCTTAAAATGGACACTTGCGAAAACAATGACTTTTTTAAAAGTTTCTGGCAAGTAAAATTACGTAATGCGATCCCTGTAAGGACCTTGGAGACCCATAGGATTCCAGGAGGTTGAGGATCCCAATCGGCACAGGAAGGTGGTAAGGTTGTCAGCCCTACGCACCGGCAAAAATATTTCGGGTACTCATTTCTGTTAGAGGCTGAGTCGACCCATGGATTGAAGTGCCACCAGAAGGATTAGGCCAATGGAAAACTTCCTCCCAACTCATCGGGAATCGAACCTGTGACTTTCTGGTTTGTAGTGCAAGCCTCAACCACCATACCACGGACTACCCCACTTCTGTTAAGTAAGCGGCACATTACTGGTAACCACCTTAAACAAAAATCAGTAGCTCTTCTACAAAAAATGCGGTCTTGTTTCTAACTAACAGTAACAGTCTTAGCCGCAGGAAGTTCTTCTGATTGCAAACTGGAACAATTTTCAGGTTTAGGTCTATGGGCTGCCACGACCGTTCGGCAATAGCTACAATTCTATTGTCTTCCTGTCTTATTGTGTTAGGTATAACTCCGCTATTATGAACAATTTTTTTAAAGAAAATTGGGACAGTGCTATAAAACGAGAACGAGTTCAGGTGATTTATCCAAATTATAATTTAACAATTTAGTTAAATTTATGTTTATATGTATTTTACCTTAGAAATACAGTTCTGCAATTTTATAATTTTTAATTTTTTTTGTCATTTGAAATATAAATGATTTGGCGAAGAAAAAAATATTTACAAAACTTATGTTTAATAACTAAAAAGCCCCACTTTGTTTAGGCATAATGTTGCATACATGGAATACGGGAAGCAAAAGGACTAATAGCCCTATGCAATTTAATTTGTAAAAATTATTATTATACAATTTGAGGTATGATGACACAGCGAAAAAGAAAGATTTTTCTAGTCTATTGATAAACCTGCAATTGTGGATGGTTAATGTCACTAGTTCTAACGAGAACACCAATTATTGTTACGTTGGGACTATTGTTATGATCTCTTTAAATTATTTGCCGTATTATTTCTGACTGCTAACTTATTTGTGGTGTTCTGGTATCAAAATCCAAACTCCATTAATAATTATTCTAATACCTAAGTGTAAACCACATAGGGACTTGTAATGTAAGGTTGGATTTTGAACTTACTACAGTAGGGATGACAGAAGGGTTAATTTGGACATTTTGGTGAAAATAGTAATTTTTTAGTGTAAAAAAATCAAGCATACCCTTTCGACTTATGAAACAGATGTTCTTGACACAATTTTAAACCTCAGTGCGCTTCCAACTGCTAGCGCATGCAAATTTTAATACTCTTTTTTCTCAGTTTCAATGTGCATGCTATTTTGCTACATACAAAATCTATCTTCTTCCACAAAATAGAGATACAGCTGTAAAAGTTTTTTACAATGTGCTTTACAGTGGATGTAATAAAATGTCTAGTCAGATTTTTTTGTATAGGTCTTAGTTCTTTTAAAAATATATTTTTTAGTATAATCCTAGGCCAGTTTTTTTAAACTTTTCATTTTTATGGGTAAAATATTTTTTTTAACAAAAAGTATAAATAATATGAAAAATCCATAATAATCCATAAAATCCATAAAAATAATTTGTAAAGCAAGCATCGAAAAATCGCACAACAAAATTGAGATTTATATTTTAATATCTATCCGAGGAGATAGATTTCAATTTTAAAAATAAGTTAAATTAATTAATATCTTAAAAACAAATTAAGATATAAAAATGAAATTTCAAATTCCAATATCTTTTTACATTTTAAATTAAGTGTGAAAATTTTCATGTTTCTAGGTAAAGTAATTTAGAAAATCACTCTTATCAGTTCGGTCATCCTTAATGATAGGCCTAAGCTTTCGAACTTATCTCACTGAGGAGATATAGGCCTATTTAATGGTAGTCTGCAGGGAAAATTAGATGTGGGTAGGTCTTAAAGGGACTTTTGATGGTCTAGGCGTATGCTTACAAATCTGAAAACCCGGATTGGTTTCCCACTCAGGATCAATTTTCCTAAATCAGCTCCCATATTTAGATCTTTTTTTATTTATATCATATCAATTAAAAAGAATGTATGAATGTTTCTTCCTAAAAATTTTCTTAACGATATCAAAGATATGCTGAATGGTTTCTTAAACATGGGCAAGAAATATAGAATCCTTGTTTACTGGACACACACGCCGCTATTGTTTGGTAATTTCGCGTTTGTCCTATGTTAAATATTTTAGCTCTCCAAAAAAAGCAATGTGTCCTTTCGTATGAGACAGCTATATTAAGTTACGCATATTACGTGCCTAAGGCTGGACTGCGATTAAATCTCATTCTAAGAATATTAATATGTCCTGCTTGTGGTGAGCATGTTGCTTTTATCAAATAATAAATCTTAGGATAGAGTTTCGTTTATTAAAATTTTATGTTTCTGAAAGCACGGCTATCCCATAATTACTTAGTCTTTCGAATAAAATGTGATACGTGTAGGCTTATGTAAAGTTGAAATCTAGAGTATTTATAACATTCCACGTAAAGAAGGAGCGTCGAATGGTAAGGGTGCAAGCCATCAGATCAAAATTACGCGGTTCAAGCCAAGATTGAAGGCGTGGGATTTTTTGGAGGGCATAAACGCCTTCAGCAAGCTTTCCTTTGGGATTTAAGTAACGTCTTGGTCCCATGTCATAGATTTACGTGCAACTCCATCCTAATTGTGATAAGCTTAATGTTGCCGTACTTGAAATTTCGATAAATTCTCAGTTCTAACATTTCCTTCGATTGATATGAATCCAGCTGTAGCCTACATAAAAACTGAGGACTTTTAAGTATCTACGAGGCTTTAGCATACCGAAATATCGATATCGAAATTAAAATCCTTTTAACTTTTTTTAAGATGACATTTTAATTGAACTTTCTAACCATAATAATTATTAAAGCACAGCTATGTAGGATCTACGTAGTTTAAGTTCTTCAAACCAGAATTTACAAATGTTTTAATTGATAGAAAAGATAGAGTCAGGCTGAAAAATGTAATGCCATAGCCGGGATTTGCACCAGGATCTTCGGCTCTCCGTGCCGTCGCTCTACCATTGAGCTTCCATGGCAACATGCCGGTACAACATTAAATCCTCCAACTGACTCACATATCCCAGTATACCACCAGGCATTCTCAGTATAAGATAACAACCCAGTAGGACTTACAACCCGTAAGTATTTTAAGGAACGGGCTTCATAGTAAACCACTAGTAGGTCCCAGTGGAATGATAATTTTTTTCACACTAGCCGTGTGTAGGCTAAGGTGGAAAGGCCTTAATTGATACATTATTCATACGTATTGACTCACGTTTCTCTCTGATAAATGGATATAATAGCCTACCGCTGTGGTGTAGGGGAAGTGTGTCACGCAGTGGGCCTGAGTTCGAATCCGATTGAGGCAAGTTCTTTGGGTTGGGGTATATCCGAAGAGGGTTCCTCACCTATGAGACGAATGTCGAGAAGCTTCAGACCTTTGTGGTCCGTGGATGTAATTTGGCCGTCGTTATCACCTTTATCCCATCCTTGTCTTATTCGGAATGAGTGTATGTGCAACTGGTGTCTTTCGTCCTAAGTGTTCGAGTTTTCCAGGAATGGCCCCCACATTGGGGTGATCACTCTACTGGTCAAAAAGTATGTCTTAGATCCACAGGGAATTCCTTCACCGACAGGTTTCGGTCCTATAAGGACCTGGTGGCCTGGACCGTTTAAAGAGAGAGAAAAATAGTGAGAGATTGAAGTAGTGTGCGGTATGTTAAACCTTTTAAATGTTAATGGGTTTATGTGTCTCGTAACTGGTTTTAAGTACTCTTTTTTGTTAGTTCTCTTTTTACTTATAGCTCATAAACTATTTGTAAAGTAGAATATTTCACCCCAGAATCTTTAAAGGTACCGTTTAAAAATTTGACTTTTTAATTCGTATTTGGGAATTGTCAGAAAGACTATTGGAGGTTTAACAACGTTCATTACTGCACAAGAAAATCATATAGGCTATCTAGTCATCTTGAGATAGAGTACCTAATTTCCATCTTTTCGCATCGTAATCACCATGTTTGTGAGAATCTGGCATGTCAATTGCGGTGTTCTACACAGAGCTCGACTAATCCAGTTCGTTTATGGAAATGAAATGAACGCAGACAGAGCATGTTCATTAAATCCCTAGCCACGATTTCGCGATAAGCTTTTAAGCTACCGTCCAATGTTGCCGGGTTTTCAGACAAACGTGCTGATGAATGAATACTGTTTGCTAGTGTGACGAGGAACAAAAAATCAAATTTGTCTGTTCAACATAAAAGGACGACCATGCTTTTAGTCGGGGATCAAGCCTCCTGCGGTCTTTGCATATCATTTGTTTGGAACGTTTTATAATTTCTACCCTGCGCCAATCTCTGCTGCTTCTAAGGGGAGAGGAAAACCCATCAAACCGAAGCATACAGTATGTTCACGCAATGACACTCCATAGTAGGATCTCAAATTTATCTTTCTTCAGTCTGGCCATTCGAGTTCTCAAGATTATTTAATAAGCTAGTTCCCATTGTACTGTACTTCCATTTCCACTTGCAGTACATAGCACTGGCCTCTATATATTATTTTACGTATTTTATTGAATATAAGAATGTCCCGTTCAGAAATTGTTTCGAAGTCACCCTGATTTTCTGAAATGCCCTTAATTATTTTAGATAGCATTTGTACAATGTCATCTTTTGATTTTCCTTTTTACAATGTTACTAACTGCTTGTCAGCATCAGTCTACGTTCAGTTGCATTTTACGCGTACATTCAGCTTCAACGGTTCCACAGCATGCTCTTAGTCACAGTTAACAAGCAACCAAAATATTTCGAAATTATAATTTAAGTCGCAATTTACATAGGTCTACGCCGTCAAATCCTAATACCTTTTATTCATCATTATCACGACCATCACTCATCATTATGTTTAGCATTTTGGTCACCTGTGGACTACAGCAGGGGTCTAGAAATTACAGTAGACCTACCATGAGGATCACACAAGTTTTGAGTTGGAAGTGGATCAACACATTTCATCAGAAATGGAAAATTAAAGTTAGAGATATAAGGACCAATGCTATGTGTAGGCAACAGCATAGGCCTAGTTTAAAACTCAAGTAAGTTATACTTGAGTCTCATGTATAAATCTTGCTTTGTGGATAATTTTTTTTTTCAAACTTGCCTGTTTAGGTCCGTTTGATTATCCCTTAATAAAATACAGTAGGCCTACTTGAAGAAGAAGAATAAGAAGAAGAAAAGAAAAAAGAAAAATTAAAGTTCAATGAGTGAGAGCTTGAAGATGTTAAACGAAAACCAGAAGCAGATGGCAAGATTGGGCATGTGGTCACCATGCGACACCCACGCCTGTTAATGATGATTTCCTTGGTCGAAACTGCTATTTCTCAATAAAATGGCCACTTAGTTTGTATCACGTGGCTGAGTGCACCCCGTTCCATACCTCCTTACCTAAAAAAAATCAGAAGATCGCGGATCGTACCCTGGCCTGCAGATCTGTAGCCAGAGATGCTAATCACGAGACCACACAGACGGGATCTTCCGTAACTTTCTTTATCCTATGCATGCGCAATAGACCTTTCTTACTTCACATTTTGATGTAGAACGAGAGGCCGTAGCTTATTGCAAGGAGTGCGTATTCAGTTCTTTCAACCTGATGCAAAGATTAATTATCGGATCACCACACAAGACTGGGTTTTTAAGAACGGTGGCAGGCTTATAGCTATACGTACTGTTTTCTAAAGAAGTTTAAAATAAGCATCTCGTGTACAAAACTTAAAAAAACCGTTAGATCCGTTTAGAGAAAATTGCGAGAAATGAAATTTTCTTCAAGTAAAGTGCACTGAAAGTAAGAGAAAATCGTCGTCAATCTTCGTGTCACATTCCCAGAAGATACCTAACCTAAAAATATAATTATGTTTTTAAATTATTTTTCGTTAGATACACAGACACAAACATACAAAGACATGTTTATAAACACTGCCTTTTTGGACTCACGTGACCTCAAAACACGTAGGCCTATTTATGCTGAAAAAGAATCATTTCATTTCGGGGTTTAAAATAATGGGCTATAAGAGGTAACGGAAGTAAAAAATAAAACCGATAACTTATCTAGAAAAATTCAGTTCCTGGCAAATTGTCATTTCCGGATTTAACGAAATTAAAGAAAAATCTAGAAAACGATAATGTTACGAAACAGCTATGGCAAAACATATTTGCAGAACAGTCTGTGCTTCTGAGAGAAGATCCTCCTCATGTCCTCTGACATTCAAATGAAATGAAACACAAAAAATGGAGGTCAGGAGAGACAGTTGCCTGTCGGATTCAGATTAATATTGTTTTCCGTACGCGAGGTTCTATTGTCGGGAAGGCCGGGATGATAAAAACTTTGCATGTATTACGTAGGGATGACACCTGGAGGGATGGGGAGGAATATCCATGTTACGCCTTGCCACGGGGAAATGAATTCTCTTTCCTTGCTGGATTTAGCACAAGGAATCTTTGAAAAGGTGGGTTGGAATCTTTCTGAAAGCTGCGAAACTTAAGTTATTCAGTAAAATATGAAATTAAACTTGGTTTAGGCTCATGGAATATTAGTAGACCTATAGTGAAAGGAAAATTTATTACAATATTAACCTATAGGGGCCTAAACGTCCGAGTATTGCAGTCTAAAATAAGTAAGCACAAACTGTAATTTAGTATAAAAACGATTAAAACTTGCCATTGTATCACATTTACATCTGGTCAATATTTCACTCGAGGTTAGTCATTCAATCTTTAAATTTTCAAAGTGAATTTGTCAAGGTTCTGATTTTTAAATAAAAAATTACACTAAGCTTAATTGATCAACTAACATCTTTACGTCTTATATCCTCAAATAGCATTAAAAGGCCAGGAAGTAGGCTATAGCCTATATATAGACCACCTTTACAATGAGAGAGAGAAATTTGCTTTTTATGTAGTTTTATTGCGTTCTGATATTAAAAATCTACGACGACGCTTTTTATCTTGTGGTACGCAATATTGGTAGCATCGATAACTCGAATCGATTCATCGACTGTCCATTCATTTAGTATGACGTGCAGTTGACAGAATATTGTCAATAAAGGGAGAAAATAATTATTATTTACAAAATCCGTTACATTTTATTCGCGAAATAGTCTTAATAAATCCTAGTCGAGATTACCTTTGATAAGGTATTCTACCTTTGGACTGAACTAAGTTTGGTGAATTCTTAGCACATCATTCTGATTTGGAAGTTCTATAAACCGGTACTGGGATACTTAGTTATATAGTATTGAACAGGCTGACCATGGAGTGCCTAGACACCCTTTAAGTAATCACGATATGCTGAAAGAGATGTAGGGTACTGATAAGGAATTCAGTTAAGAGTGGATTGCCCACTTAGCTTCCTGAACAGTCGTCAGATAAGCGAATGTGGAGAGGTATTGGCACAAAGGAGGCTGCTACTTCAATTCGTTTGCATCACACTGCGGATTAAGAAGGGCACCCAGTTCTAAACAGCACAATGATACTTTTTTTGTCCCACACAAAAACTATTAATTGAGGATTTATCCCTCTCGAAACTGTAACAGTTTGTGTGTGCTGACAAGAATTCTGGTTTGTACGTTCCAGTGGTCCGTCAAGAATGTAGGCTATGTTCTATAGCTGGCGCTCGTACTTTACAGATAGCTTACCATTGAAAATAAATTTCTACAGTTCTGCGCAGTAACCAGTGGCGTAGCCAGAAAAAAATTTCGGGAAAGGTCGAAAGTGCCGGGGGGTTTGGGGGTATAGAATACCCTCATGAAAGGGGAGCACGGAAAATTAAAAAAAAATTGAACTAATGAAAATCACATTTTACGCTAGTTTAGCACTGAAAAACTAGTTAGAAAATTTGTTAACTATACTCTATGACATTCCAACTTAAACAAAAAATCGTTACCTAAGAATACTTATTACTATTTATAAGAAAGTTAAATAACACATGGGACAATGGACTAGACCTACATTTACAAGTTCAATATTTTATTATTAAATAAAATAATTAAATATTTGACAGCTTAAATAATTTAAATAGAATTGTAGTTTTGATTTCGGAGGTGGGGTCCGGACCTCCTGGACCTCCCCCTTCCTTATGCCACTGGCAGTAACGTTTCGTTAAGGGTAGTAAAATGAAAAACTATATATCAGAAACTAAGTGTCAAATACCATCAACTAGATAAAATAACTTCCTCTAGGATTATGGCTTGGAAATGTAGCCTAATACTTTCCTGAAGAATGTATTGAACTGAAAATAAGTTATAAGAAATATCCTAAGTTAGGAATATGCTTCGGTCATACCTAATAGTCATAAGTACGGAAACTCTGCGTCCTACCAAGGGCAATGGTCACTCCGGTCACAGATGTAAGATTTTTTAATGTTTTATCAGCCAATGGTCCTCAAGAATTATTGTTTACCCTTGCTTTAAGTTTTCCTTTTCTGTGTTAGGATTTCAACCCACGCCACAGTTCCTTCATCCCTTTACCAGTGCTCGAGAGCTTAATGCAATAGCTACCACGGCTAAGAAAATCGGCAGATGCGAAGGTTTATATATATATATATATATATAAGACGTTGGAAGTCATGAGCCACGAATCACTAGTTCCGTCACGAGCTCCATGTAAGCTGGAGGCTCTCACCAGGTTTCGAATTCCAGACCACCTGCACGAACGTCTTCACCAAACTGACGGACCGGATGACCTAATTTGGGCCTCAAAGAAAGTCTAAGCTACAGGCTATATTCGTGGAACAAGTTTACTTTCATTTACGAAATGAATAAAGTCCATGTGATACAATGTACCATAGAAGTGTGAAAATCATAAAATTTCCAATAGGCCACTGCAATACTACCTAAATAACGAAAATAGAGAGAAATAGCTCTTAAATTAAGTGAAATTAGCAACAAAAACAATAATCTGACATTAGTGAAACTAATGCAAGTAAATAAATGTCATAAGTCAATCGCCAATAAATTATTTTTTTTGTATAGTGAAAGAATTAAAAAACAAAATAATAGATAAGAGTGAGGAACTAATTACGTCGTTTGTCACATTTTCTTATGACTTCTAGGAGACAACACATGGAAAACATGCACAGGGTAAGGTAGGCCTATACTAGGCTATATCTGGGGTCATAAACGTAAATGCAATACATAATGGTTAATCTCAAAAAGCAGACGTCAGTATTTCTACAGGAACGAAGGATTATGACTTTTGCACTGCAAGATAAGACGCTATGTCCAGTAAAAGTTACTTGCAGCGTGGAAGAGAGTGCATTCTGTGCATTATGAAATTATAATAAATTGGTATTAAGTAATTCCCGCTAATACGTTTACATAAGACTACTGCATGGAATAAAATATCAATGCTCATATATTATACATAATGTGAACACTAAATTACAAATACCAAGTCATTCCTTCGGGATGATTAACAAGTAATCCTGCAGTTCTAGCACAAATTGCACACTATTCAAGATTCTAAACTTACAAGAGGAGAGGTCTCTACTTTTTGAATAAGAAATTAGCTTCTTGTAAGCATAGCTAAGATGAGCATGAAATATGTTTTGTAAGACTCAATGTATGAAATACAATTTATTGCAAG
This sequence comes from Ectobius pallidus, assembly GCA_964059195.1. Lineage (NCBI taxonomy): Eukaryota > Metazoa > Arthropoda > Insecta > Blattodea > Ectobiidae > Ectobius > Ectobius pallidus. The sequence goes on along the minus strand of CAXKWD010000007.1, from coordinate 118,862,704 downwards.
CACCTTATTATAAAGCCTTCACACCTATATCTGAAATTCTGGTGAAAGAGGTTCTAGAAAGTCGAAGGTGAAAGAAGCACTCTTAACGGTAGACGATATTATTTTTAAAAATCGAGTAAGTTATGCCACTGAATGGTAGTCTATAAAATTATAACACTCCAGGGTTACCAACTTCGGTAGGGGCCTATCCGTCACATAGAAAATGCTTTTTGGATAAAAATATTTGCATACGATTATGTGATATTTGTACATGTAGGTCTACTAAATTTCCAAAACTCATTTCAGTCATGTTCAGACTAGAATTTAGAAAATCCGAAAACTGTTTTGGTTAGGAAAACTATTCAAAACGTTTCTTTGGTCAAAACCAAGGAAGAGCATCCGCCGATTACACAACAGGATATGCAACCTGTAGGCCTGTAGTATCTCGTGAGGATTGGGTGGAAGATTGGAAGGGATGAACTTCTGACTACTAAATTATACAAAGTGAAAGAAGTACAGTGTGTCTCACGTAAGAGTTGACTGATCATGCGGATTTCTGCATCGTGGTGCCTGCTACGGCGGCAGAAACTCGCATGATTGGCCAACTCTTACGTGAGACAGATTGTATAAGCACAACAATTAAAACTGGTAATAGGTTTAAATAAAACGAATAGAAAAGTTCGAATTGACTTTTCTTAATCTCCAATTGTCTTTTTAGGTAGGTTTCGAAGAAAAATCTACCGATCGATCGATACCATGTCATGACTTTCAAAAAATTCTTTTATATCTTTACGTTTCATGCCTCCCTAAGTACGAAACCACCGCCCGTTAAAAAAAAAAAAAAAAAAAAAAAAAAAAAATTGATATTTATATATATATACCTTTACACGCTAGCGGCCGTAATTTTGAAGATATTTGAACCAAATTTTATTATATTATTAGTAGGCCCAATAGCTCGGACAAGTTCGTTGTTGAGCAAAATTGGCTCAAGGGGGTTGAAATTTTGAAAAGTTTATATCTCGCCCCCTATGAAGTATAGAGGGAAACTTGGTTTGAATAAATTAGAGTACTCCCTTTGGAGTTTACAGTGACACCAATGTTTCGGGGGTACAAGTGAGGGTGAGGGTGGGGGGATGGAAATTCGGTAGCTCACATATAAGGCGAGATTTGAATGTTTGAAAAACAATAACACTTAAAAATATACCTCAGACCGAAGGCCTGCCGAAAGGAATGTGTGAGGACCGACTAAGGATAAAATTACCAATGTAATAGAGTTTGAAATATTAAAAATAATAGTTACACACCTTTGGTACAATAATGCGTGGCAAAATAAAAAATAATTAATAAAATATAATATCAATTTAAAATATAATAAACAACTCTCTTTTTATAAAAAAGATTTCAGATTTATTTATATTTCATATGGTGCATTGTACACTTTGATACTGCTGTGATAAAATAATTCTCAGTAAAAAGGAGTTTAGTATGAAAGCGCCCTCAAAGAACATTGGGACTACTGTTCGGTTATGCTGATACCTTGAGTTTGATAGAGTTATCACAGTCTTGGCTCTCTTTGAGAATTATTATAATATCACTAGCATGTGCCCGCGGCTTCGCCCGCGATAATTATTTCAAAAATTAAAAATCAAGAGCATAATAGTTATATCATTATATTTATTAACTCCTAAATCACGTGGACTATACCTGGGCCGCTGTAACATTGCACTTTCCAGTTTCAACTATATGCATATTTACGTTGGCTGCACTGCACTGCAATTCTATTCACTGACAGACAGAAGCCATTCGGCTTCGAACATTGCATACTTGAATTAGGAGATTCTATCTCATTTTTCCGTAATTAATGTATTGCGTCTCAGTATTAATAGTATTTATACAAATACACTATTAATAAAAAATCGTATTGTTCATATACAAAGGCTAATGGTATCGGAGAAAGCATAATGCTTTACATCCCTATTATTCTCGTTCCTTGACAAAGTTATAAGTGGTGTAATGGTTAAGATGCTAGGTCGTGGAGCTAGGGGTCCTAGGTTCAAATCCCACCCTATGCTGTAATTTTTTTTTTATTTATTCACTATATTTTTAAGATTTAAATGCAGTGTTTAATTTTTAATTTTTAAAATTACCTGCCTTATACTTTTTGTCAAATCTATAAATGCAGATCCAGATTTCACGTACAGTCGGTCAAATAAAAAACGTCGGGCGGTATTTGATTAAGTATCACGAACGAGCATATGCGCATGTACAGGAAGACTTAAGGTTAGGTTCACACACGCCTCTTGTCTATCCATGTATTTTCTTGATTATTTAGTCAGTTTTGTTCCAAAACAAACATGTATAGAAGGCTGTGGCTATATGCCTCAAATCCGCCATATTCTTGGTTGCAAATTTTTATAATATTAATAATTAATAGATTCGCGAGGAATATGTTTATTCAAGGAGCATTTTTTTAAGATTTTATTTTATAATACCGGTACTTCTAGTGCAAAATCAATAACTTACGCTCAACTTCTGCAACCGATCTTAGCATCGAAATACGCGTCCGGCCAGATCAACGTTTGCTATGAAAACTTCCGGTCGCATTATAGTCAAGTTCCCTCCTCTGAGCTGCTCTTTCATAAATATGGAACCTTCTCGCTGCTTCAGAGACCGAAAAATGCAGGTCAATTACAGCCCTAACTACACTTTCTCACACGTTAGCATTTGTATGTGGCGATGACACAAAGCAAAATGAATTATGACAATGCATTAAGTTGAATATCGTGTGTTGAGCTTTCCGCGATTTTCATTTTTTCCCTCCTTGTTCATATTTTCCCTCCTGCCGCATGGCCTCATATGTTCCGAAAATGACCTGTATTTTGTGTTTTTTATAGGAAACTTGTGAACTAATGCGTCAAAACTTTAATTTTAACAGCATACGAGTCCCGACGTTTTTTATTTGACCGACTGTACTTTGCACCTTGGGCAAGACATTTTTAATAGCCCGTTTAATTTTTTACTTTTACCACCTACCCTAAGTTACTGTTTTAGTGTTAAGTTTGAGTTTTACCGAAGTATAAACCAATAGTATCCCGATAGCGTTTTATTATTGCAAGTAATCCCAGGCTTCACAACATTTATTAAAAAATAAAAGTAATTTTGTTTTGGAGAAAAATGCATGATTGCTATTGCAGTTTCATTTGCAAAACAATTACCTAAAACCTCTGACAATATTATGTAATATAATCGATCTTTGAAACTTTCAAAAATATTTAATATAGACTAGGTTATCTGGTAATTATAAAACATATGTATTACAGGTACCATATATTAAAACAAATATTTTAGAACAAAATAATTAATGATCCAAATGTTAAAACGAGATTTTTAATTGTGAGTTTGCTATGTTTGCGAAACGAGCCCTTAAGAGCGAATGCAGCAATCCTACGAGCAAAATAAAATAATTTTTTCACGTGTATCGTACACTATTTTTTAGACAATCGTTAAAATTTGTCAAATAATAATAATAATAGATGCTAGATTTATGATAAAGAATTACGCCCTGTGGAGCCAGCCATACAGATTTTCTACAATTTCTGAGAACTTTCACATTTAAAAGGGCTTAGTGAATTTTAACATTTTTATCAAACTGAGTCTATTTCATAATCATATGTAAATATTTTTAACAAAAAGAGTTTTTCCATGTGAAGCAATCAAAGTTGGTTACTCTGGAATATTATAATTTCATACCACCCACTTTCTTAATTTCATACCATGCAATCTAATAAGTTCAACGTATTAAGGAGGGCCGATTACATAATATTTTAGGCTCTTGAAAACATTCCTTAAGCAGTACAGTTAGTTTGTGGTAAAGTAAAAAATATTCTAGTAACAATTTAAATATTTTTTCCAGTTTTTCAAGTTTGTTTTTCTAAATTATTGTCCTTCAAATAAATATGCATTTCAGGTTTTTTTAAATATATTTTAAGCTCAGACATTTTTAAATGTACACACTCATTGGACAAGTCACAGCTGATATCTTTGGATAAAAGTTACAAAACTTTGAAGTATCACTCTCAACTTCTGATAATTCTGACGATCTATTCAACAAATCTTGAAGACACCATATTCGTCTTGACAAAATTGCCATGAGTTATTTTCAGGAACACACTGTTGTTATGTAATAAAAGTTTGTTAATTTGTAACAGTGGTGACGTCAGAATTTTTCCCGCAGATTGACCAAAAAATGTGAAGGAGGGCCATGAGTGATGTATTTGTCTGATAAATAATTGAAATCACTTTTGTTAAATATTTTGCATTGCAGGATGGTCGAATAAGCAATTAGAATTCCTCACAAGGACTATGATTCCTGGGATTGTGTACTGCATTACAAGAGTTAAAATCTCACTAATACACTCACATAACTTATTTTACCCTAGATACGAAAAATGCTATATTTTCTCTTTATATCCTCTTTTATCTTATATCTCTTTCACGTTTGAATCAGGGTCCGCATTGCGGGAGTGCGTATTCATACAAATCGGAAATTTGTTTGTTGCAATTATATCAGTAGACAACAATTAATTCACGCATTCAGATATAAACATATCATTGTGCTAGGGTAACCAGAATATCCAAAATAAGCATGGCCCAATCGTTACGTTGTTACTACCATCATCCTATAAATATTAGTACAGGCACTAAATCTGAGCCACAAGTCATGCAAGGCCTTATTGTTCACTCGCGAATCTGAGTTTCTACAAAGAGTGGACGGATTATAAATACCCTAAAGAGATTTATTTGAAAAATGTTTAAAATAAAAGTTTTAACTCATAGTATAAGCATCCCATCTACAAAATTTAAACAAAATCGAGAAAATCGCGAAAAACTAAATATTCTTCAAGTAAAGTTCCCTTAAAATAATAGAATTTCGTCGCCAATCTTCGTGTCACATCCTGAGAAAAGTACCTAACCCAAAAACAAAATGTAGTTTTCATACAATTTTCCGTTCTGAGCTAGGATGTTCACAGACATACACACACACACTGAGATACACACACAGTCATGTTTCCAAAAATAGTATTTTGTTTTAATTCAGAGGGCCTCAAAACGTGTATTTATGTAAAAAACTAAAGTCGGACTTTAGGGATCGAAAACAACACTTCCTCTACCTATAGGACCTAAGGTAATGGGCAGAGGAAGTAAAGAAGGAGAATCGTGCGAAAAGAGGAACATCTTGTCCCTCTACCTGAAAAGAATTTTAATAGGTTCCGCCGCTTAAGGCGATCTTTTAATTCGCCGAGGGTTTCACTACTGATAATAAGGTTTTATACGCTACAAATTATATTATACAACAAAATATAAGACAGCTAATTTTAAAAATTAAAAATCATAAACTGTATTTGCGTTTGAAAATAGTATGAAAAAAAATAGTACCCTGCCTAGGATCGAACCCTAACTTTCTGCATAACTATCCAGCACCATAACCACTGAGCTATGATACCACGAAGCAATAAAATGAATATTTATCATGTGAAGGTGCACGATGTTCCGCACATAACAGGATAAATCTTTGTGTAAAGGAACGATACGGTTTTTTTTTGGTGAAACTATGGGTACGGAATAATATTACATTACATAAATATAAAAAATTACTGAATGGAAGAACTGAAAAATGATAATTGAGGGATTAGACATAGTTTCGAATGTTCAAGGCCGAATACAGCCGAATAATGCCGATCGGCACCTCCTTGTCAGTACGCAACGAAGTCGAGTAGTTCATTTGTCAATCTTTGATACTGGCAACTTAACTTGTAGAATTGAAAGTGCAACCTTACGACGGCCCAGGTATACATACCACGATTAGATAGTATCGTCTGGTAAAAGCGTCCTCAGATTCGAGTTCCTTGGCCCAGAAAACCCCTGTACAGTGAGATTCGTCCAAATCGAACAACGTTTGACCATATTTAGGCCTATGTTGATTATCCCACTTATAATAATAATAATAATAAGAAGAAGAATAATCCTCTTCGGGATTAGGTTGAAAATTTCATATGTATGCGTGCCTTGACATTAAAAACAAATGAATCGACCAGCGTGAGCTACAACATTCGAGCGATCGCGAAAGTTTCATTTCCAAGGTTTGACAAAAATAGCCAAAGCCAGCTGTAATTGATTTGACATTGAAATATATTACGCTTCGGAAACGCAAAAAATGCACGTTTTCTGCCCGTTTTTCACTCATTTTTGGCATTTAGAATCAGAATTTTTCAAAATCCTTTCTTAGTGAGCATCTACATTAGGAAACGAAGGCACTGTCAAAATTCCAAGTCTCTACCTGTTATAGTTTAGGCTGTACGTTGATTCCTGTCATTCAGTCATTCATTCAGTCAGTCAGGACAAAGCCTTTTATATATATAGAGATTAATTTTGTATTGTTTAGCGGCTTTGCTAATTTTATTCATTGCTGATCTTGCGCACGGCCTCCCAGAATATTATATCCTTTTCTTGTTTTCAAAACAAAATGATTGTAGGCTCTTGCTCTTATTCAGTTCTTATTATTGCGGGTTTTTCATGCCAAGGCTAAAGAAGGAGAGTGCTGCGGAGCAACAATAAATTAAACCAAAAGCACTTCGAAATCTACCTCAGCCTGTAGGCCTGCCTAAAGGGATTTTATATATTCCAGCTATCTTTTAACCTTCATATAAAAAAGATGCAAAATCATCAATTACCTTGCCCTACTTATTATAATATAACATCCCCTCATTGGTAAAAATGAAATTTATTAATTTATGTAAAGGTATTGTATAATCAATTTTTACTAGATCGAAAGTATAAGACTATATAGTGATTATTGCTGGAGTGGTATAGTATAGTACACGCCGGTATGAGGGACTTCTCTACTTCAGCTAATTACACACCGGCACATTTTAAGGAATTTCATACCGGTATGCGATTTAAGTAGTGCACATCATATTGGAGCTTAACTCTAGTATACTTCCCGTTTAATTATTCTTCCGAATTTTCATGTAAACCTAGCTTATTTTCCTTTCTCGTGTTCATGATGTCTTCCATTAGAAACCATGTGTTTCTGATGGAAGACGTCATGAAAAAGAGTAAGGAAATACTTAAATTTACTGCTCGCCTAGAGTGTAAGACAACTTCTCCAACAGACGTGTACTGCGTGTTGACTAGTCATTAATGGCAGGGGCTTATTGCCCGCCTAGTACCTTAGACAACTTCTGTAGCAGATGTGTACTGCGTGTTGTCTAGTCATCAACTGCAGGGGCTGCTCGCTCGCCTAGCACCTTAGACAATTCCTCCAACAGACGTGTATTGCGTGGTGACTAGTCAATAACTGCAGGGGCTTCTTGTCCTTTCGACAATATTTTTGCAACGGGCTTGTATTGCATGTTTTCTAGTTGATGGCTATTTAGCTCATGATTCAGTGACCAATCCTGTGGAAGGATATGTTACATTTAAATGAATCACCGCGGCCTATCGTTCACTTTAATCGCTTGTATGTTGAATTATTTTTTTTATTTGAATTCGTGAGAGCGTACTTAATTATCTGTTTAGCTTATTTGATCTAAGCCAGTGCTTCCCAATCTTGGGGCGATTAGCAGTCTTAGTGGGAGCACAACGGTTTGGAATTAGTAACTTAGATTTTTTAGGTAGATTTCGAACAAAAAACTACCTATTGGGATGGGAACCATGTCATGATTTTCGAAAAATTCTTTCATATCTTTACGTTTCATGCCTCCCTAAGTGCGAAACCACCGCCCGTTCAAAAGTTGATATATGTATGTATACATATATCTTTACATGCTAGCGGCCGTAATTTTGAAGATATTTGAACCAAATTTTAATCTGTAATTTCTAGGCCCAATAGTTCGGACAAGTTCGTTAATGAGCAATATTGACCCAAGGGGAGGGTCGGGGAAGGGGGTTGAAATGTTCAAAAATTTACATCTCGGCCCCTATGAAGTATAGAAGGAAACTTTGTTTGCATAAATTAGAGTACTCCCTATGGAGTTCACAGTGACGCCAACGATTCGGGGGTTTTGGGGGTACGAGTCGGGGTGGGGGATAGAAATTCGAAATATTTGAAACCACGTCTTGTGGGATATCGTTGAAAAGCTCTTGATGAATACTGTACAAATCAATAACTAGTTTCTCGATAGCTCTCATATAAGGCGAGATTTGAATGTTTGAAAAACACTAACACTTAAAAATATATCTTAGCCTGAAGGCCTGCCGAAAGAAATGTGTGAGGACCGACTAAGGATAAAATTATCAACGAAATATAGTTTGAAATATTAAAAATAATAGTTTCACGTCTTTAGAACAATAATGCATGGCAAAATAAAAAATAAATAATAAAATAAAATATCAATTTAAAACATAATAAACAAAATTAAGATTTATTTATATTTCATATGGTGCATGCATTATACACTTTGATATTGCTTTCGAAATCTACCTCAGCCTGTAGGCCTGTCTAAAGGGATTTTTAAATCTTGTTATCACGAAAAATTGAAATTGGTTGTGCCTTACATTGCATCATCGCAATGTTTTGAGCACAATATATTTTGAAAATGAAATGCAGTGTCTTTCAGATCTTCCTCTCTAATCTCATTCGATTCATCACTTTCATTAACTGATATGTAATAGCAGGGCTTGTTTGTAAACTATAGGCTAGTCGCCAACTACAGCTTATAAGTTATTTCATTTGAAGTTCATTTTAAAACTAACTTCTTATTAAGTCCAAGTAATAAATTCCATAAGGCATACGATTCATTAATTTGTATTACATTATGCATTTTTTACGATTAAGGGCCCTTTTTTCTAGTAATTTATTAAATAGATCCAGTGCTGTGGCGTAGGTGATGCGTTCACTCACTCACTCAGCGGGCCAGGGTTCGATTCCCGATCGGGATAGGTTACGTTACCTAGAAGAGGTTTTTCACCTATAAGACGAATGCTGGGTAACTTTAGGTCCTTGAGGTCCCGGACGTGATCTGGTAGTCGTTATCATCTTTATGCCTTCTGCGCCTTGTTCGACTCGGGTGTTGGTTATGTGTGCGCGTGCGCGACTGGTGTGTCTTTTCCTATTTGTTGGTGTTGTCTCGGAGGTAGCTCCAGCATTGTTGGACTGATCACCCATCCGGAGGCTCTCCATACCCTTTTCTGGTCAACAAGATATCTGCCTGTGATCTAAAGGGAATTTCTCTTCTTACATGTCGTCCTTAAAAGCTCTGGCTGCATGAGCCTCATAAACGTTCCTACAACCGGAGTGGTTTTACTAAGGGAAATAAATGTATTAAATATATCTAAGAAATTCACCGAATTAATATTAATATGCTACTATTGTTGTGTAATAGACTGTAAGAATAGCCAAAATACACATAAATCATCCCAAAATTTTAAATTTTAGGGAAGTAGATAAAGAAAGTTAGGCTTACATTAGAAGTTTCTCTTGTCATAATGAAAGCTATGAAAGTGGGCGACTATTTTATATCGCAATCTGAGCACTAGTGTCTCCAACAGATTTAGGCACGTGTGAATGATAATTACCCCCCCCCCCCAACACGTGCAATTTATGACTGTGATAGTCCCATCTAATAAACTCACAGCTCTTTCTCCTAAACATGAAACCGTTTTACTTGGCGGTTAAGGTATCTGCAGTAAAGAGAAACGAGGTTCAGTTATGAAGAAAGTAATGTCCTTATTCTAGTGGTTCAGAGAAGATATTTGCTATGTGATACCGTTACGACCTCCAATGTAGCTGGCCTTCTGTCGTAAGTACTTCATTTTTATGCACCCTATAAAGCTGTTTCCACGCTTTTGCAAGGTGGCCACACAACCGATAAACCTATCTCCTCGCTGCCAAAACATCCAAGACATAGAGATGAAAAGCAAAGAAGAAGAAGAGAAGAATCTACCCCCATAAAACTGGAAGGGTGGTAAGGTTGTGAAAATGCTTTTTGAAGATGCCGTGTTTCTGAGATGATGGCTTCAAGCCTCGGGGTCATAGGGCATCATCGTATAGAGGGAGACGTAGAGCCAATCATACATCACCGGTGTGGTGGGAGGGCGCTTGGGGGGACACATCGAGATAATATGCGCTATGGCGAGGATATGACAATGTCGGCCCGAGCGCCATTAACTCCAACCACTGAACTTCCTAGCATGGCAAAGGCGTATTGGCAAGTTGAAGCTACTTTAAGTTCAAGCATAAACAACAGTTTCGGCAATTTCACAGAATGAGTACATCTTGATCCTTGATGACGTGGGTGTATGTAATTTGCGCCACGGTTGACACCGAATTTGAAATAGAATAAAAATGAGATATGTAAACTGCGCCACGGAGATATGTAGGTTGCGGCAGTAGTTGTAGGCAAACAAAAGTTAGACCTAATAGGACTATGTGAATGTTCCTTTCTATTCAGAAACAATTTTTTGCACATGAGGTGATGGGAGCGTACTTGTCTGCAGGTTGGTACCGTTCTATGTATGTTGATAACGAGTGCTTTATCTGCTCTATCTTTAGGTTGGTAACAACTTTTCTCTAGCGAAGCACATCAGAACACAATCTCACAAACGAGTCAATCACTTGTGTTTCACAGTCTCAGAGTCATTGTGTAGCCTACATTATCTTTTAGTGGTCGCAAATTCATAGCCAGTCCTAAGTCTGGAGAACTGGGAAGGAAAATCTTACTGCGTTAGTATGACGGTGACGCCATTTAAATGTCGGTGGCGCAGTTTACATATGTTGGTGGCGCAGTTTACATATGTCGGTGACGCAGTTTACATCGTGTAGGTTGGGGAAAAGGTAGAAGTGGCGCAGATTACCTTTTCCCGATGACGTCACTGATGGACAATGTCGTCAATGATTTCAATATCACCTTTCAATACGAAATGGAAAATAAATATTATACTTTTCCTCGTTTCCCTACCTCTCTACCTCTTGGTCTTTAGTCTAATTACCTTGATGAGTGAAGAAACGACCCTTCAACCTTTGGATTTGGATTAACGCTCTATCCACTGAGCTTTCAGATTATTGAGAAACAAACGGCAAGAAGTAACATACAATGCGCATAGTAAAAAATTGGTCCATAGATGTTACTGGCTTGATTTATTGCCTATTAAATGCAATAATTTCACTTGACTCCTGTTCTGAAATTTGTTCTTTCGTATTATTTGAGGGGGCCAGCCATTGCAGCCCCCTTATTTTTAACATAAGACAATATCTATAAATAGGTCCGTCACTGGAATTCATTGCCTAGCTATCTCAGGAGCTGCCAAACGACTTCACAGTTCAAGCGTCATTTAATAAATTTAGTATACAATAACATTAAGGAATTGATGCTAATTTGTAAAATATTTTGAAAATTTTCATTATTTGTAATAACAAAGAACGTATTTGTTTAGTCTCTCATTTTTTTCATTTCTTTATTTTAGTCATTTGTAAGCTTATTATATATTATCGAAGTACTTTAAGTTTGTATTTTTGTGTTTACATTTAATGTACATTTCTTGTATTCAGGTATATCATTTCTTGTTTTCGATTTATTATTATTATTATTATTATTATTATTATTATTATGTATTTCATGTTTTTTCCCTGGCTGAGTGGTAGAGAAAGCCTTATGGTCTTAACTCCACCAGGTTAAAGAAATAAATAAATTTTCATTGTTTCTCCGCATTTTTAGGAAATATCCTCATCTTAACTCCAATAAGCCTAATGCAACTTTGACTTCTTAGGAATTCTTCTTCATAAGTTATTAATTCAGCGAGTGAACCTTATAATGCTACAAGTAACATACACAAAGTTAGAATCTGCAATGGTTATGATAATAACGGCTATTTGCTCTGGCAACAGAGTATGTGCCGTTATTGGATAGAGTCTCAATAATACTGGAAACAAGTACGTGCCCGGGGTAGTACATACTGTCTGTAACTACACTCACCGCACGGAGAATTGCAAAACTAAACAGACAAGACTGCTATGTCGAATATTATGCGGTGGGAACAATCACAGGTGCTATTGGTTTCCACAAGTGTTAATGCAAGAGTGATGTACAGCCAGGTCCCGATTTCAGGTATGCCTACTTTACACCATAGGCAAAGCTTTGTATAATCGCCCCTTTCATATTTTCAATTTCACCCCCACCCACCCAACCCCGCCCCAAAGTTTTTGTTTTATTGTTAAGTTTGGATTTTACCAAAGTATCAACCAATAATAGTTCGATAGCATTTTATTTTTTCGAGTAACCCAAACTAAACTATTCAACAAAAATTACAAACTTTGCTCTAAAATAAAGTAATTTGGTTTTGGCGAAAAATGCATGATTGTGATTGTAATTTTATTTACAATAAATTCCTAAGAACTCCAGAAATGTTTGTAATATGTAGGCTTAATAGCCTATAAGCCTGTCAATATTCGAAATTTTGCAAAATATTTAATTTAGACTACTTGATAATCCTGAAACATGTGATATATTATATGTAATGAAAATTTTCCTCCCTAAATTGCTGCCCAAGTTAATTTTTTTCTAAAATTTCTCGATTTATTCCAGGTTTCAAATCGATTTATTTAGGCCCCTAGTAGGCCCATCAGCCTCGATTTATATAGCATTGGCTCATGAGACCACGAGGGCTGAAAATAATTATTAGTGTTTACGGAATAATACATTTTTATTTTAGCTTTCGTTCGCGAGTATGATAGAAAAACGTTAAGAAAACGTGCATTTCTTGAGCTTTCAAAGCATCAGTTTTCAGTAATAGGCCTACATTTCAGTTGACAAATCAATTGCAGATGGCTTTGCCTATTTTTGTCATACCTTGGAAATAAAAGAAATCGCGTTGTAAGCCCACACTGGTCGATTAATTTGTTTATTACGTCAAGACAAACAGACATCTGAAATTTTCACCCTAGACAGAAGAAGGATAGTGAAAATAGGCCTAAATGTGCAAACATTGTTCGATTTGGACGAAACTCACTATGCAGGGGTTTTCTGGGCCATGGAACTCGAATCTGAGGTTATTTTTTCCATGCTGCGCGCTCTAATTGTGGAATTCACTTCAAAACCGGATTTATAGCTGTTTCATTAATTATGCCTATCAATCGTTTAGTTTAGACCTATGAATGTTTTGCGTGCAAAGTGTTAATAAATATATTTTAATTATTTTCCTCTTAATTTTTAATCTTTCGATTAATTATCGTGGGCGAAGCCGCGGGGATCTGCTATAAGCTATAAAAAGCTAAATCTAGCGTTCTCTGAGGGAATAGTTTGAGTGTGATAAGTCGTTCTTCCTCATTTCAAATTCTAAATACCTATATAAAGACCTAGAGTTTGAAAATAGGAAGTCCTTAATAAGTTATTTTCAAATTTACAAAATACAAAACCAGAGCGACCCCGGGCCTTTTAAGCTAGTTATCTTATAAATAAACAAGTTATTAAATTACAGGGATCTCTATTATAACTCCATTTCCGAAAATAATGTGTTAATTATCCTTTACCTCAAGGCTCCAACTTTGGATTTATATATATATTTTTTTTTTATTAATGATGTTTCTGATGAATAAAACAACATTTAATTTAGTTAACAGTATTGCAACTGATAAGTGAACACTATAAACAAGGTACTATGTGACCATTTTTATTTTAATGAATAATATCTGACAAGAAACAAACCTTCAATTTTGCCTATCTAATATTCAAATTGGTCAAATACCAATTTGAAAAGTAATTTATGTCATCTTTTGCTTCTTGGTATCTAGTTTCCATTCAATCTGACTTCAAGAGAGCTCCATATTGAAATACGTTCCTGAAGGCGCTACCGGTAGATATCGACGTTATAAACATTTTAAAACACAGAAGCATAAGGCAAGGGGGCTCAGAGGGAGTGTAACAATGTTCAATATTATAGATTTCTTTTCTTTCTTTACCCATTCTTCTCATTCTTCCTCTCCATTCCCTTATTGCTATGAAGCGAATGTAGCAGGGGGTTGCGTTCCTTTGCTCTTTGGCTTGGTTTGGCTTCGTGATGCTTGAGGCTACAGGTTTCCGCTCGCTAGGTTCGCTCGACAGACAAGTCGGATGTTTGCATGGCTAGAGCGCTCTCTCAAGCTAAGGGAATGCCAGCCGATAGAGAGAATGATGTATGCTCCGGGTAGAATGCTTGCAATGTATCTTGCATGTGAAAGACAGAGAGAAACAAGTGTGGAAGGAGCATAGTAGATTTACTGAACTGGCCCCTAAGGCTCTCAATATAGGCTACAATGTAGGTAGAAGTAGGGTATGGAGGTTGTGGAACGATAAAGTGGCATATGTTCCAATGTGAGAAATGAGGATTGATAGAAAATTGAATACAGATCGATCTTGGATTGTTATTGAGTAATTTTAATTCATATCATATTGGTCAGGTCGCGGCCATGTAAGGCCCGGGCGGCTTGGGTCGCTTAAATCCTAAAAGGGAGAGGTAAAACTACGACAAAGAAAGAAAGAAATTATATTGGTTCTACTGTCCAACTTCAAATAAAGAATGTATTACACTCTTTCATACGCCGCAATTAATATGTAGGCCTAAGTCAACTTTTCAGGGCTTCCTTTCAACAACTTAGAGTCAGCAATTTAGGGCTATTAGTTAAACAACATTCCCTGCCAAACATTAATTTCCCCTTCTATAATAATTATTTTGTCGCCTCGAACTGCTTGCAGTAGAGAAGCGTGGTTTCATTCCCATAAGGACCAAATTGATTGAAGTTTTGTAGTCTTCTTCGAGCTTATGGGACAAGTAGGCCTACTTGATTTTGATTATTTTATGCCTTTCCAACCATCACGTCATCGTCCCAATTCAAAAAATTATAGATCTAGGCCTATTAAGCCTAATTTTATAGGCTTATCTTCACTGGTATTTATCCTGAGTGAGTATCGTCATATTTTTAAATTTACATTATTATTATTACTATTATTATTATTATTATTATTATTATTATTATTATTATTATCGTTATCATTATTACAAGGTTCAAACACCTGTATCTCGTTGATAGTTGACCAGAAATTAAATTCACGATTTTTAAATTCGAGTTCTTGATTTTCCCATTGCGTTTTTCTTTCCAATGAATTTTGCGGTTTTCATGCAAATCAAATACAAAGATTAATACCCCAAATATGGCAAAGTCAAGGCAAGTGCCTTCGTCACGTACAGGTTTTTTCATACTAGTTGCATACAGGTTATTGCCACTGGAACAGCGATCTCGCCATGCGCTGTTGCATTCTGTGGAGACGATTAACCTAATTATTTCATTAACCATGGAGTTAATCACAAAACAAACAAGTTAGTTTCATTTGTATTTTTTTTTTTGTCTACTGCCTCTATTAACCTGCACAATTATATTAATTCCTCCACCAGCCTATTTCATTATTTTGAACTATATTGATATTACTAACAACTCGTTTTCATAGATTTCATATAAATTTCCTAATATTAAATCAGGTTAAATCGCAGCAAGCGAAGATTGATGAAGATGATGATATTGCAGTGTGTAGGCACAATTGGATTTTTCATTTGCCAGTACCTCAAGCACTTTAGAGATCCCTGATTGTGCATACATTTGAGCAGCGTTGTTGCCTTGCCAACGTAATATGCAGTGATGAACGTGGTGTAGGAAGAAGCTGAAGCCTTTACCACAGAATGTTGGCAGAAACTCAGCAGATTCCCGGGGTAACGCATCTGCCTCGTATGCAGAATATGTCGGGCAGAAACTACTCCGTAGGCCTAATCATTCAGCAGAGCAAGGAAATAAGGGCACATTCTAGCAGATTACAAGCTCCAAGCGTTCCTAAACGTCAGTTAGACCCTGCATGTTTCCTCCCGGGGCAAAGGATTCAAATTCATCAGTTTAAATCTACTGGAACTCCCTTTCCATAGCTTTCTAAAATCTAATATAGAAATTCCCTTGACCAATAGACTAGCTCAAAACTTTAGGATCGCCTAATGATAATCGTTTATAATATTTTCTGCTGTTTTCATATTCATTTTTTTTTTACTGCATGTGGAACATGTCTAAATCAAATTAGACTTACTCAAATACAAAACAAACTTAAAATGACAAATAAATAAAATAAATAATGAAGCCGATAAAAAAATAATGGATTATAAAATCAAATAAGACACAGTTGTTTTATTCCAAAGAGGAATATTTAACGTCAACCAGTGAACAAAAGATGAAACAATTGAACATTAATGATGGATTCATTTTACAGCCTACAGTAGGCTACGTTACGTAGGCCTACAGTAAGTTTTGTGAAAATCAGTTACTATACAGTTTATAATAATAATAACAATAATAATAATAATAGTAATAATAATAGCATTATTGTTATCATTATTAGTATTTTATTATTAACGGCCGTGGGTGTCGGTAAGCTGACCACATGCCACCCCAATCCTGACATCTGTCAATGGCAGATGACTCAGCGGTCGGGTGGTAGGCCTAGTCCCTTCAGGGATGTAGCGGCACCTGAGTTTAGTTTATTCGTATTTCTGCCTTATACCCTTATTAGAAATTCCACTCTCCAAAACTTTCTATCTCATGCTACATCTTTTCACTTTCCATATTTTCTTTTCTTCTTGATGTCATCCATAATCTCAATTCTTCTTCCAACAAGTTTTCTTGTTCCCTTTATTCTTCCTTCGATTTCATCCAGCAAAAGTCCTCTTCGTCTCACGATGTGTAATAACCAATTAGCTTTCCTCTTCCTTAGATTCTCCACATTTCTTCGCTTGTTATTTCTTCTGAATGTAATAGACTATATCAATGTATTCTATAGTCAAGCGAGATTATCCAGCCGAGTATTAATAATGTTTTATTATTTTTATTAATACATTATGTCAGATTGAATTTTCACTTAATTAGGGCCTTGCCGTGAAAATAGACAGAACATTTGTTGCACGTGGTGTAGCGATGAGAAATAGTTTTATAAGAGAGGTTCCATCTGGCGCTGAGAAGTGAACTCTGGCTTAGTTCAGTTGGCACGGATAGCTAAAGCTACTGGGTTCAAATCTCAGTGTCAGGGGGATTTTTATCCTATAACAATCGTTTTGTAAGTTTTTCCCACGAACTTCAATCTAAGTTTAAGGTTCTTTATGGAGCCCAAGATCTGAAACTCATGGCCCATAACATAAAGTCGAGACCGAAGAAGTTTTCGCAGATTGTTGTTAAGTTATAGGCTATAATTTTAAAGAAAGTACAATTTCCTGTACAAATCATGCTTTCTCCTTATTACTTCAGAACTCAATAAAGATATTCTTATAATAATCAGCCTGTGTTAAGTCTGTCATTAACTCATCGATCATAAATTAGCCCATGTGTAGACTCTGTATATCACAGGCTCAGTAAAAAGCAGGAGAATTGTGCAGGGAGATAAAAGGCCTAAATTCAAGATACAATATGAACTAACTTATCATGTTCCGTCACTTGTAAAGTAAGCGATAACGAAATCATAAGAGGGACAGTTTTAAAGCTATAGACAATTTTTAGAGTGCAGATCGTAATGCAGCCAAGGTTAGTCATTAACATACAAAAGAGTCTAGAAAGTAGGTCGGCTGTTGGAAACAGAGCGCACACTCTTTAAATTAAGACACTTTAAAGTAGAACGATATAAAAAACAAAAAATAAACTTCCACATTTTACTTGAAATAGTTACTTCGCTTTCTTTCTTTTCAAGAGACTCCGAATTATTTCAGTGTTATGAATGAACTAACGAGAGAGTTTTTACAACCATTCGCCGTTAATGAATGTCAGGTCCATTCTTGAAGAAACTTTCACACTGGTTGTACAATCTGATATTGAATGTTTTCTATTGATAGCCTCATTCAAAAATACAAGTCTCTTAGGCCTATTATTTGTTGTGAGAGGAGGAGGAGGAGGAGGAGGAGAAGGAGAGAGAGAGAGAGAGAGAGAGAGAGAGGGGTTAGAATTTTCGAAATTTTGTTTTTAACGATAAATATTTCAGAAATTAATATAATTTTTATGCCGAATTGCAATATTTTCGTTCGTACAAAACGGTATAAGCCTAAGTAGGTCTATCTATAAACTAGTACGCCTATTGTAATCTGTAGGGGAAATTTTGACCTGCGCGGGTATCGAATTCAGGCTAATATCCCGCCCAGGACAAATTTTCTTTTTAGATTTCAGCCCAGGTTCGTTTCTCGCCCAAAATAAATTTTCCACTATAGATTACAACATACAGTAGGCCTATATCTCTTTAGTGATATAAGATTGGAAGCCTGTCATTAACAGTTAACCAAATAACCGTGGCTATCCTCACACACGTTAGTGAAAGGTTACTTAGTAGAATTCATTTAATTTGTTCTAGACCACTATTAACACAACTACATAGGCCCAGCAACCTTTTCCTGGTCTATTTTACATCATTCATTCTCTTATCCATGCCATAGTAGGATGCTGATATATAGGCCTAACTTCTTCATTTCTACCTTCAAAAATTAAAGTAAAGCCATTGGTCCTAGATCATAAATTTTCAGCAATTTAAAGAACTACATAGGCCTACTTTAAGAAAAATTCTCTGGAGAGACAGCTTCCTAGGGTTAAACCTATATCCTTTAGGACTGACTCCGCATCATTATGGTTCGCTAACACTGAACACCTCCGGGAAACGGCGTTAAGCAGAACCTCCTCTCGTAGATTGAAATGGTGATTATGTGAAGATGGTAATAATTACGAGGAAATATAGGTTACAGCTACTCAATCTATAGTCTATTTAGGTTTCACTGTTTGTAAAATTTATAATCTTCATTGTATAGTATGTTCCAAAACATGAAAGCATCATCTCACTCCACCGCCCGACGCGAGGTGTGTCTTTGAGGGATAGGCTAGTCCCCATCTATTGAGGGTCGCTCATTGTTCGCTAACTCCATAGTCAGTGTATTTAGAAAGTAGGCTACACTTTCTTCTGATGTTGCCCAAAATGGCCATTTTTACAACTGGGTCGGAAAAAAAGGTCATATTGTACACTAACATAGCTGGTGCAACTATTCGGCACTGTGGACAACAATGTACTGAACAATATCCAGAATAGACAGAAATCTGGCAGTAGTCTATCGCTTCTAAGCCTTTAATGAGGATCGCCTATTGTTCAATAATCTCAACAATTAAGTGCGGTAGCTCCAAGAATTGAGGCTTTCATGTTTTGAATAATAATATATCTATGTTTGGACATTGTTCTTAACAAAGTAGGTATAGAATTCTTAAACAAAATAAGGAAGACAAAGGTAAGTTAGTTAAATAAAATGGAGGTGCAGTAAACAAGGAGCATGATACTACGATCAAATTAATGAAACAAGCAAACAACAGGCCTTCCAAATAATTGAAAGTGAGTAATGAAATTAGTCGGATTTCTTCCTCTGACTCTTTGTTCTGAATAGTACAACTTTTTCTCTCGCCACCCGCCGTCGTTTCTGTTCGCGCTGGTGGAAGGGGGTTTTAATTTGTGTTTTAATACGCTCTTCTTCTCCTACTCTTCTCTCTTTTTTTTCCTTCCTCTTTTACTCTGTCTTCTCTTTTTCTTTCTTTGCGACCCCTTTCTTGAAGGTTTGTGTTTAAAATTATGTAGGTCGGCGTCTCTCTCATTACCATTTAAAAACAAGCTCTTCCGTTATTGATTCCCAACTCACACCATCTCATTTTCACGTTCCCGCTCTTCATTTTTCCACACACCTCGTATTCTTAGGAATTTTAGCCAGACTATTAGCACTTGAAGGTGGGGATATGCTACCGTCTGTAAAATTATCTAACGGAACGAAGTAAGTGAATTATTCTAGTTGATATATTAACTCTAACTTCATATAGCTTGGTCTAGTGTCTAGGAATAACTTACTTTTAAATTGGAACTTCCATAATATTCATATATCTGTACTTTATACCGCATACATGAGATTATTTTATTCCTCGTCATCCATATATATATATATATATATATATATATATATATATATATATATTTCATAAAGGTGACATCCGCCTGACATTTCAGGTGACCATAAAGATCCAGAATACAATATGCATACATGATAAATTCTTAACAATATTTTGGCATGATTTTTAAATTAATTGTATCTTACCTAGAGGTGTACAAATCTCGATTTTAGCTTGCCCATACCCGCTTGAACGCCAGGCAAGCAAGTTGCCAGCGTCATAGCTAGGAAGCAGGTAGGTTTCTTTAAGCTTGCTGGGTCAGGTCAACCCAACCTAGGCAAGCCAGAATCAGCTTGCGACATTCCTATCAGCTAAACAACTGTAGTTGCTAAGTGTAGGTAATACTTTCTTGCTTTTCTACATGCTGGTAGAAGAAATTCATCATGCAGATAAATAAAAGGTGGATAAAGTATTAAAAATCGTTTTAGCGTCTTAACACATTTATTATTTTTATTATTAGGTAGATTTCGAAGAAAAATCTACCTATTGCAATCGATAGCATGTCATGACTTTCGAAAAATTCTCTCATATATTTACGTTTCATGCCTCCCTAAGTACGAAACCACCGCCTGTTCAAAAAAAAAAAATGTGTTATACACATATATATAAGTTATAGGCTATATATTTACACGCTAGTGGCCGTAATTTTGAAGATATTTGATCCAAATTTTATTATATTATTTCTAGGCCCAATAGTTCGGACAAGTTCGTTAATGAGCAAAATTAGCCTAAGGGGGTGGTCGGGGGAGGGGGTTGAAATTTTAAAACATTTATAGGCCTATCTCGGCCCCTATGAAGTATAGAGGGAAACTTTGTTTGAATAAATTAGAGTACTCCTTATGGAGTTCACAGTGACACCAACGATTCGGGGGTTTTAGGGGTACGAGTTGGGGTGGGGTGGGAGGATGGAAATTCGAAATTGTTTTAACTACGTCTTGTGGGGTATCGTTGAAAAGCTCTTGATGAGTACTCTACAAATCAATAACTAGTTTCTTGATAGTTCTCATATAAGGCGAGATTTGAATGTTTGAAAAAGTTCTCTTTCCTCTTTTTTGCAGTTATTATTGCGGGTTTGTCATGCCAAGGCTAAATAAGAAGAGTGCTACGCAGCGACAGTAAATTAAACCAAAAGCACTTCGAAATCTACCTCAGCCTGTAGGCTTGCCTAAAGGGATTTTTGTTATTGTTATTATTGATTTTATGATGTTTTCTCGAAAATGTTTGAAAATTTTTCCTGTGCCGGACTGGTACCTTTGTTCATTGATAATTCAAACTCTCCACATTTTAGTTTCTCCTCGGCTTCCTTCAGGGTAAAATTCTCTAAACACATCTGAAGTTCCTCAACTAAGTAACTGCACGACTTACCAGTGCACTGATATTACCCAGTTTCATATTCTTTCCGCCAGGCCTTGCAGTTTCCTTAGACCCCGTGAATCCCAGCAGGTTTAGAGGAGCTTGTGCCTCATAGCGACAGTATTGCTTATCATCGTAGTAATCTGGCTTGCTCACTTGTCAAGCAAGTTAAAAGCTGTGACTGGTTGCAGAATTTCAAAGGGGCAAGCAAGCTAAAATCAGAATATGTACACCTCTAATCTTACCTAAGAAAACAAACTTATGTAAGATACATAGAGAATCCTTCAAAATGCGTACTTTATACCGCACAAACGAAATTAAAAGTTGTTTTTAAATTACTTACGAGCATTAAGTTATAACGACCAGTGACTGACGATTAAAAATTGAAAGAGTCCAATGCCGAAAAGTAAAAAATATCCACTAGGAATGTTAGCCAGACTATTAGCACTGTAAGGGGGGATATGCTACAGTCTGTAAAATTTTCTAACAGAACGAAGTTAGTGAATTACTCTAGTTTATATACTAACCCTAACTTCATAGAGCCTGGGTCTAGTATCTAAGAATAACTTAGGCTACTTTTAAAATGGAACTTCCGTAATATGATTATTTTATTCCTCGTCATTCATATACCGGTATTTTATATCGCACAAATGAGATTAAAAGTTGTTTTTAAATTATTTAAAAGTATTAAGTTATAACGACCTGTGACTGGCGATTCAAAATTCAGAAAAGTAAAAAATATCCACTTCGTCATGAAATTCCCTCTTCTTACGTCCAAGTTGTTAATCTCATTTCAACCTTTTTGTTACAAGACTAATATTGCCTGCTCTTTGTGGAAGGCAATGCAACACTTGAATCTCGTCTTTGTACCCTTTTAGCTTATCATTTTTGGTCTCATAGGATGTTTGCGGTACTTTGTCCTCCTACACTTTTCTGTTGAATGGTTAAAAATGTTTCAACATACAAAGAGATTCTGGCAAGATTAGGCCTAATGCATTTAACTGTAACTCTTAATTTCAAGATTTCACCATCCAAGAAGAAAAGAGTTTTTGTTAATGTGAAGTAACTTAGTTAGAGGAACTTTAATTAGGTCTTATCTGGATTACGACTTTTCAGCTTTAACAGCCATTTTCAAAAAGTAGGCCTAACTTAATTTTTAGCTTTTAAGGGGGTTAAAGGCCTATCATTAGGCCTAGTTCATGGAAAGTCCCAGAATTTTAAACGATGTTTTATTTGCCATTTCTCTCAGATGGCATATAATTTAAGGCATGAGATAACTTATTCTACTTAGATTTTTTGCCAGACAGCCTAAAATAAATAAATTTAAATTAATGAGACACAGTAACTTTAAGTTCTAGTAAAATTATCCATTACTGCTTGGAAATTACGAAAGTTTCACCACTCTCATTTTGTCCAATTTCAACCACTCGCTGTTATTTTTCCTGTTGGGCCTTTTCCCTCACGATACACATTGTTACCTGATTGGCAGGCTATTTAAAAGACCCTGCTGTAAATAACTTATCCAGAATGTACAGTCATTTTAAGCCTAGTGGACTTCTTAAAAAATTTCTAAATCTAAGAAATGATTAATAAACTATAAACATGACTTATGCCTTTAAAAATTAGTTGGCCCACGCCTACCTCCATTACGAGACCCATAAGTGGATCGATTCAATCAACTGATTACTTTTTTCTAAATAGTAGGCTATTTATTAATTATTTTTATTTGTTTGATATTGTTCTTTATTTATTATACAAGGTTCAGAAAATAATATTTAAATTCGGCAGGATTAAAGGATTAAAGCATAGCAGGATTAAAGCATAGCATTAATTTTGGACCGCGCTTCTATAACTCAATTATCAGAAAAAATCCTGATCTCTCAGCATACTCCACTGTTAAATTTAATAGATATGTAAAGAATTTTTTGTAATTTTTTAGCTTTTAAGTAATTTTTGTTTCACTCCTTTTATGTATTTATGTTTAATGTTTTTGTTTTACTTTCTTTTTTAGTTAAGCACATTATACACTCTATTTCTTTGTCTCTCCTCTTTCTTCACTTTGATATTTTTGAAACGGCACCCGAGCACGAGCAGTCTTGCTCATTCGGGTGTATTACTAAATGTAATACCTCTTGTAATATCTCTTGTAATAAATAATAAATAAAAAAAATAAAAAATTGTACTAGTAGGTACAACATTTTCGGACAATTCTATCAGAACAAGAATGTTTATGAATTAATATACAGCAGGCCTATACGCCAATGTAAAGGACTTTCTATTTGCTTTTACTATCGTTGGTGCTTGTAAGATAACTTCTAACTTGTAATAAGCTACATTTCTTCAAAGTAGTATTTAGGCTACATAAAGAAAACTGCAATGTGAAAAATTATGACATGAGAGATGTTTTTTAAGAAAAGAAAATACTTCATTCCCACACATACTTGAGTGTGTCGAGGGGAAATAAAAAATGAAACAACAGGTTCAAGTGGAGGAACCTGCTGTAAAAAATTTAAAGCACAGTTAGAAACATGAAGATGATATTGAATGGGTGTAGAATACTGAAGAAGTAGTAGGGATAGGTCATGGTTTTGCCAAGCCTTTCTTTTTCTACCCCTCCCCCTCCCTTTTTTACCACCCCCACCCTTCTCTTCTTCTCTACTCTTAAATTGCTCTTTAAAATTCCGACGTGTAGAAAGTTTGTTTTAGTAGCGTAGAGTCTAAATGAGACGCCATAAAACCTCCTCGATGTAGGAAGCTTCTCTTTTTAATAGATTTTTCTCTCGCACTCTTTCTTTCCTCGTTAGGTCTCTCTCTTACTCTGCTTTTCTTTGTATCTTCTCTCTGCTTCTCCTTTTTCTGTCTCTTTCTCTTACATTCTTTGTAATTCACCCCCTTTCCGCCTCTCGAATGTGGTGGCACGCTAAGTGAAAGAACCATGATTAACCCTGTAAGAACAATTTTGACAAGATGCTAAAGAAGATTCACCGAGGGAGGGAATTATGTCCTAAACTGCTTGGTGGAGAAAAAGAAGAACAATTAAGCTAAGCTCCAACTTAGGAATTTGTTTAACCTACAGAGCTACGTCATAAATCTGTATGTAGTTATCAAAACTCACGTTATGTCTTCTCTGCAATTTAAAAAGTAGTTTGAGTGAAAACTTTTTGGAAGAACAGATTTTATAACTTAGCCTAATAATGCTATTTTAATATTCCTACTAGGCTAAAGGAATATCGTTAATATAACCTACTAGGCCTACTTAATACGAGAAACTATTAAGAACCTAATTCATTAGAAGTAGTCTACTTCACCTCTGAAATTAAATAATAATTGTGTTATTTAGAACAGCTTATGTTTGAAAAGTGGTTAAGTAGACTTAGGCCTATTATTGCCAACTGACGATAATAAGTCTACTTGGCCTATTTTATAAAATTATTTTTTTCTCTTTGTTTCAATTAATTACTTTAATATTTTAACTTAGGAGCATAGGCTACCAAGTATTTTTGCTACCAATTGCTATGAAATGAAATTGCGTGAAAATATATTTATCTGAACATAGATTAGCCTATAGTTGGCCTACTTACAAGAAAATCGTGATAGCTGATAACCTGAATGAAGTACATTTTTACCAACAATGGAAAGGAAATGCCATATTTCATCTGTAGAATATTAAGTTATTCACAGAATAAAAAAAATTATTAAATATGTATAAATTTCATAGTTTACCTTTGTTGAAAGCCAACTACTATATTAATGAATGTAAATAAGAAAAAAGGAAAGCGCGGGGTTATTGTTTTAATAACTTACTTTAAATTTTTCTATAGAGAAAAAAGTGATTTTAGTTTTAACCTTTAATTTATATTATTTGAAGGTATCTGCCTACGGGAGATGACGCAGCGGTCGGGTGGTAGGCCAAGTCCCTCCAGGGATGTAGCGCCACGGAGTTTAGTTTTAGTTTAGTTTAGTATTATAGTAACTAACACCATGGTAATGGAAGATCGTCATTTTCAAGTCCAAGGACAGGTTATTTTTTTAGGATTTTTGAAGGGACATTAACGGTGGTATAAAAGATAAAAGTTTCTGTCAGGGGGTGATATATTTTCTGAGTAAACTTCGTAAGGCTAATTTGATAGCTATTTTATAATAGGTTTATTAGAGAACCCTACGTCAGAGTTCACTTCTAAGCAGAAGTTGCATATTTTATGGAATTCTGAAGACATATTATAAATAGATTTTCAGTGATACTGCCTACCCACGGTTTATTGAAAATTACATTTTCCTACATCTTGGCCTTATCCGTCATTGCCTGCGAGACACAAGCCGTATTCTGTGGTACAATCTACCTCCCCCACCCCTCACCCTAGCACAGAGTTACCGCCCTACTCACTAATGTTAATACGATCGGTCACATTTGTCTGGGTTTCACAAATGGCGTTTCTAGCAAACCTCTTACCCCTCAGCCATCCCTAGGTCTCTTTAACAGACCCTCTCTGCATCCCTCTTCGTCCCTGGTCTGCCACTACTACATTTTCCACCCTCGCCTTTTAGCTTATGGTCTCAGCAGAGGGGGTGGGAGGCGTGGTCTCGTATGTTACGGGGGGGCGGGAGGCGGGTTTTGTCGCCCCTGACCACTCTTGGTTCTTGTTTGCAACCCCCTTCTCTTCCCATTCCTCCCCCGCTCATCTGACAGTAGCTAAGGTAGTTTTCCTTGTAGCGCGTGCCCTGTGCTTTACAGCCCCTCCTTCACCCTTGACCACTTCCGTTATTATTTAGGTCCTTTCTGGACATGGGGTTCTTCATTACAACCTTCTTCTTTTTTGCTCCTCATCGATCCCGAATTCTTTACGAGTCGTAAGCTTCAAATGCTTTCCTTAGCGCCGTAATGAGAAATCCCCTGGTATTGATTTATACGTCCTGTTGCAAACAGCGAACAAAAGATCAGTTAAGAGGGACGGTAATTAAAACTATGTATGAATTTTTCTAAAAATAAGAGAAATGAGATCAAACTCTGATTAAAATATTTGATTCAATTATTTTAATTACTAGGGGCCATACATACAGGGTGTTAATGAATAACACCGAAATATGTTACCTGTGTATAGAGGGAACATAGACAAGCAACATTTATTAAGAGATTTTTGCTCTATGGATTCAATTTTTCCTGTTACAGCATAAAATCTCCCAGGGCATGGCCGCCACTGACTTCTAACATTAGAAAAAAATGCAAAACAAAGGAATTTCGTTGTTAACACTATTGTCAGTAGTAATGAATAAAAAGAAGACTAATGCAGTGGCGACCAGTCATGTGATTAGTCTGTAAATTTTGCAGATTATGGAAGCATTAAGTTATGATACAGTTGTTGACGAATGATTAAGAGTCAGGTTTTTATCGATCACTACGAAGGCATGAAGCCAATTTGAATAAAATTTTAACCCTATTTCGCTACATTATTAAGTTATGAGCACCAAATTGTAATGTCTTTAATGCCCTGAAGCATAGGCTACACATTTTACGTCGTAGAGGAAAAATCTACGAATAAAAGTTGCTTGTCTAAGTCCCCACTATATACAGGTAAAATATTTCGGTGTTATTTATTAACACCCTGTATATACTAGGGGCCAGACGACGAGTAAAGGGGCCATGCAGTCTTTCTAGTTCAAGAGATAGGCCTACAATTTGAGATCTTGCACGTCTTCCACCCATAGGTAATAATAACAGTCAGTTTTATGAATGATGTTAAAAACAGCTAAGTTTGAAAATAGCCATAGGCCTACCAATTTTTTCCTTTATCATTTTGAAAATAATAAAGTTAAAAAGTATATATGAATGACCTACATTGCTCAGATTCTTTCTAGAGGAAACAAATATTTTCCTACAGTAGGCCAACAATAAGCCAAAGACTTTTACCACTAGGACTTTGGACTTTATTTAGCCATGAAAATTAAATTACACTTTGGCTAGACCTTTAACTCCACGAAAGCAGCGTGAAAAGTAAAATAGGGTCGAGTCTCGATTTTAGTAGCATTTTACTTTTACCAACATTCCTTCAATATAAACCGATAAACTGTGGAAGTTCGAATATGTCTGCATCGGCTAATAATTTCTTTTGGCAGCTGAGTCAGAGCCTGAGCTAGGCATACAGCCTCTTTCGGAAAAGGGTAGGCCTATATATATATATATATATATATATATCTCAGTTGTAAATACAAATCACGTCTAGCCTACATGGAAGAAGGACTAATTAGGCCTAGGTGAAAAACGAGTTATAGGCCTAATTCTGATGATCCTATAGGCCTACTGTATTTCCTGGATCCAAAGTTAGCTTTAGGTCTAGAGATTAAAGCAACAGAAAGGATAATGTAAACCTTTTATGTTTCATATCTCGTTTTCAGTAATTATTTCCCTGTCTAGTTTTTTATAGTGGTTTAAAGGCGGGCCTTTTACGAAATACTTTCTTTCATATAGGCTATTCCCACTATCGGAATGAAATTCATTAATGTGTTTTCAGAAAGCTATATTCATGGGTAAAATTATGGAAATATGTCCCACAGACAAGGAACAATGTTTATAATTCCACAAACGGAGCCCTATCAAATTAGCCGACCTTAAGAATGGATGCACAACCTCAAAATTCAATTTCAGAAATCTGAAACGACCAGCTTTCTGGTATATATATTAAGTCACATTCATTATTAGTAAGGCAATGTATATCTATATATATCTTGTGTATATGTATATGTAGGTCTGTTTATTGTTTATTTAACTTAAGCAAGGTCAAGCAGTGTAGAAATATAAACACAGTTAATACAGTTAAATATAATTTCTATGAACCGACAACTTTATTATTATTATTATTATTCCCATTGTTTGTTGCCGTTGTCGTTGTTATTATTATTATTATTATTATTATTATTATTATTATTATCATCATCATAGGTAGGCTACCGTAACGAGAGGTTCAGATTTTATTGATTAATTCACGAGCAACTTACCTGGAGTTATCAACCTTTTTATTGTGAATATTTTGCGAATGTTCATAGAACTAAGCATGTAATGAATATTTAAAATGTCGAAAATGAATTAAACACACCTCTATTTATGTCATTGTAAGCGAAATAGCTTATGGAGGTCCAATCGATACAAGTTATTAGGCCTACAACATACCGACATTACGCTATGGTCGATAGACGCTCTTGGTGCGACTTTTCACGAGCTGTTTTATTTCTTGGATTGACCTTCTTTGTAAAGGCTAACTACTAATATCGTATTGAAAATACTGTATTATTATAGGCCTGTGAGATTTAAAATGCTTCTTTACCACA
This sequence comes from Ectobius pallidus, assembly GCA_964059195.1. Taxonomy (NCBI): domain Eukaryota; kingdom Metazoa; phylum Arthropoda; class Insecta; order Blattodea; family Ectobiidae; genus Ectobius; species Ectobius pallidus. Next base: position 118,834,041 of record CAXKWD010000007.1, on the reverse strand, counting down.
CATAGGCCGAATAGACCTAAGCTTATATTTTGGACTATGCATTCTTTTCATATCTCAATTTAGTTTTTTTTTTTTTTTTATCAAAGAATCTACAGGTATGAAGATATTTCAATGTTAAGTCCTTGTGAAATTACATAAAAACAGTTGCAAGTAGGTGCGATAAAATTAAAGTGATAAAAATAAGCTATATAATTGCGATTTGTTGAAATTCCAGAGGCTATTCTTATAATTGATTGGTCACTGAATCATGAATTGGTCACTGATTCATGACCTAAACAGTCATAATAATCTTATTATCATAATAATAAAAACATTAACTTAGGCCTATATTAGCCAATTAACTTATTATTACAGTAGGGTCTATCATCATCTCTGTTGCTATTATTATGCTATTCGCGCTACTGTTAAGGCTAGGCCTACTTTAGGAAATAGCTATTACCGTATTAGGTCTACCAATTCCATTAGGCCTATTATTAGTTCCATCACCAAAAAAAACATAGGCTAAATAAGTTAGTTCAATTTCTGCCAAGGCTAGACCTATCTAGGCAGCTTATACATGCTGGCTTGCATTGTGCTGCAGGCAGTCTAATCTGCAGATAGTTAGGCTATAGGCCTACTTCAAAACATACTAACTTATCTAATTCAATTCATAACCAGAAATTAAATACTGGTGGAATGAAATATAATTTAAATACACTTGAGGACAATGCATTCCTTGCTTACTCTAAGTTTCAACTGATAGCCTATAATAGGCTTAAATTAATTAATTTTAATCTGGGGAATGAAAACAGGGACTGGAGAATGAAAACGGGGACTGGAGAAAACTGCATAATGACGAGCTTCATAGCGTGTAATCTTCACCGAATATAATAAAGGTAATTAAATCACGGAGGATGAAATGGGCTGGACATGTTGCGCACAAGGGGGAGGAAAGACATATCTCAAAAATATTGACTGGGAGACCTAAAGGGAAAAGACCACTTGGAAGACATAGACGTAGGTCGAAGGACAATATTAGAATAGATTTTAGGAAAGTACGTTTTGTTAGGGATGGTTGGATGGAGTTAGTACAGAATGGGGTTGAATGACGTGGTCCTGTAAGCACGGCAATGAACCTCTGCATTTCACAAAATAGATAATATTCCTTTAGTTCTCTTAGGAATTGTCTATTGCCATTGAATAACTCAAGTAAGATTTTCACCTTTTAAGGATAGTAGAGAGAAGTGCAGAATAAAAACACATATTTCCTTAATAAGGAGTTCGTTAAATTAAATTACTGTAGATACAATTTTCTACTCCACTAGCTTAGAAAAGAAATTACAACAGATATCCCCAGTCCAGAGTCTAGTAGACTACTATTAAAAATAAATCGCTATAATTTATTATAGCAGAAGCAGCCGGAGCCTAATATCCAAATGATAACTTCTGGTTTAAACTGACAAATGGGATAAGATGAATCATGAGCATTAGACGCATTTGAATCTAATGGTACTTTCATGAAAGGTTACGAACAGCCGGTGACCGCCATTAAAAAAAAAAAAAATGAACAGATTCGCCGGCTGAAATCTTTCCTCGTCACGTAACCGGAAGTATAAAAGATTTCTACCTGTGTTTTTTGTTGAACCTTTAGAACGGTCAGCTATCTTCACATTTCAGTGGTCAATCCGTAACAACCCTAGAAAACAACAAAAAATATTCACAACATGTTGAAAATACAAGCATCTGCTGTATGATGGATGGAAAGGATGGGCTCGTGCCCCCCAATAGCAATAATGAAGCGACAAGAGCAGTGACCGCGGTTGGTAGCCCCCTTCAAATTGTATGGGAAGGGGTACGGAATGTAGCTCACTCCCATCGAACCGCAGTTTTCAATCCTTTCTACTGGTTCACAGCTACAGTACTTGAGATCATTCATATCATAAGTTAAAATATTGAATGCCTATATGTTGCCCAGTACTTCCTCAAAAGCAAGAGACTTCTTTTGCATGGGTTAATCCTGTTTGCCATATTTTGTACCAAGGAATAATTAAGAAAACAATTGCCTGTGCGATGATGGAATAGGCACCCTTTTGGTACATTATATATTTAGGAATAATGTAGCTACCAATGGAATCATAACTTAGTACGTGATCGATTCCTTATCCTGCCTTTTCCAATTAGCTACAAAGATAAAGCTCTCTTTGAATATTATATTTCGATATCTACTTTGTTTTATAGCAAATCGTAATTCTTATATTAATAGCTTACATACCTGTAGGTAGTTTTTAATCATAGGATATCGAAGTGGCATAACGTCATGTCAATTTATGTCTAAGACGTTGTTAGACTGATTATAAATTATTTCTTCGTCTGTAAAAAATTAATTTTAAATGCTCGATAAAATTTTTGGATGAAATACGATTTGCCACCATTTTTCCTTAACTGTCCCTGGTTTCTTTTTCCATTTTTAAATGTTCCGTTTTATATAATCATTATATATATATTTTTTATATAAACATTATATATATTTTATATAAACATTATATATATTTTATATAAACATTATATATATTTTATATAAACATTATATATATTTTATATAAACATTATATATATATTTTATATAAACATTATATATTTTTTTTATTATTGCATTTAATACCCATTTAATCTAGTATTTTAATCTAGTACCCATAATCTGCATTATTGTCTAAGTTACATAGATTCCATCCCTGCCCTTTCATTTTCATATTTTAAAAGTTTAAAAGGGTCCCACATTTTCAAAAGAAGAAAAAAAAAACAGTTTCCATGACTTATACCCCATCCCTCGTATTAGTCTAGGCTATATCCATTACATTCGTAGGGTCGTAAGTTATAAATGCAGTATAGGCCTATGTACTACAAGTTGAAAAGGCAATAATGGTAACACATTTTTGGAAAAATCTCTGTACCGTAGGCTACGAGTATTAGTACATTTCTGAACTGTCAGGAGCTCGAACTGAAAAGTTTGATGGAGGGAGTAGCCATGTTTGGTATCAGCGGGTGTTCCCATACAAAAGGGTTGGCCGTTTTCTTTCCTGCTGGTCACTTGTCCAGGACTGCGAACTCAATTGGTGAATAAATACACCCTCGAGGGAGAGTGATCTTATGTAGGGAGTTCAGCCAACGGTATGGAATTTGATTATGCTTTATTGTGTGCTTTATTGAATGAGGTAGGTGTTAGTATTTCTGCTACAGTATGGTGGCAGAGAACGTGAATTCTTTGGGCTATAGAAGCACTAGTTTTCGCTATTACATATCAATTTTGAAATTAATTGGAGGTGGCCTTGTTTATTTTTGTCATAGAAACTTGGAAATGAGAAAATAGCAATTTTTTTAAGTAACGCATTGACTTGTTGGTCGTTACGATTTTATTAGCCCGCTCTGATGGATTTATTTGATTACAATGTTATGGGGCCCAGATATATGATTTTTTGCATAGCTGGACAGAATAGGGATAATGAAAGTGGGCCTAAATAGGGAAACATTGGACGACTTGAACAGAACTCACTATGCAGGGGTTTTTAGGGCCAGGTGACTTGAGTCTGAGGTAGTTTTTCCCCAGCCGGGGCTTTCTAATCGTGAAATGCACCCCAAAGCCGAATTTTTAGCCGTTTAATTTGTTATAATTACTAATCGTTTAGTTTATGAATGGTTCGCGAGTCAGTGTTAATAAACATGATTTAATTATTTTTCTCTTCAATTAATTCTTTAAAAATCTAGCGGACGAAGCCTCGGGTATCTGCTAGTTTAAAATAATTTGAAGCCACACCCACATTGATCGGAATAAAATAAGATAGCACAAAGTATAGGCCTAGATGTAGAGGAATTCAGAGGAATTCTCAAGACCAGTATAGATTCACATGGCATCTGGATATGACTGTAACACAATGTCTATCTACTATAAATGAAGTGGTAGCCATGGAGACCCCAGCAAACGTTCCTGAAGGATTTTCTAACTACTGCAAACCTCCTGCCCAGCATCTTTCATCTCTTTTCTTCCGGTTCTCTCCCCCCCCCCCCGCCCCAGGAGTCGTCTCTTTTGTTTTCATTATTCGTTCACTCACTACCATCCGGCTTTTATTTCATAGTTTTCGTTGTCTTAGTGAGAGCTGCTCGCCGCCTTGTATTATTTCATACACTTCCTTTTTCCATCTCTTATTATGTTTTTCCTCCTCTTTCTTATTTCAAGTTGCAGGCACAGTATTAATACTAGGGGTGAGCAAGGTTTTAAGCCGTTAAAAGTATTAGGCTACTTTATGTTCAAATTACGAGTAGGCCTAATAATCTGTTTTCCTAAACATTACGCAATGTTACACCTGGAACATTTGGACAAAACTAAGGCCAAGGACTACAAATAACTTATATTAAGAAAAATAATTTAAAAATAACCTGTAGGGTAAGGTCTATTGGCCTTAAAATGACACAATATTTATTTTTATATGAAATATCAGAAGATATTTAGGAAGATTTCTGCAAAAGTCGTAGTCGACTAACTATTTTCTTCACGATAACCTAATGCAGGTCAGACAAAAATTAAAATATTTTATAGCCTATAGCCTATAGTCTGCAATTTAAAGGCCTTTTCTAACATATGATTATGAATTTTGAAGATATATGAACCAGTAGGTTTATAGAGAAAAAAAACAAGTTAAGTAAGATTAATCGTTCATTCAAGGTAAGTTACTTAAAATTTGAGATGCTATAAACAAAATGCAAAAAGAAGTTTTGGAAAACATAACGGATACGAGGAAGTCAGGAAGAGTCGTACTTATTAGATACATTCATGGAATTTGTCAAAAAATTATTAACAATAAGAACGATACAACTGAGGTTACATTAGAACAAGAAACAATAGACTATTAACAGCATCTTCATGTGAATCTAGTAAGCGTCCTGAGTGAGTATAAGCGAGAAGGTTGGTTTTATGGTTGGCTATTTGACGACGGGGGTTTACTGCTACTAAGGCTTGTGACCGTCGCCGAGGTGCCGGGATTTTGTCCCACAGGAGTTTTTTAACATGTCTGTAAATGTACAGACATGGGTTTGTCACAATTATAGGCCATAGGCCTACACATACCTACTAGTCGTTCGGAATGACATAGCGCACAGGCTGCGCAGAACCAAGATAAGGTTCAGGTGGGACAGCAGACAGCGACTGTCTACTGCGCATCATCAACCCTTATCCCATTTCGTTCCGAACGAGTAGTAAATGCCATCGACCTAGGCCGAGATCGAACTCACGACCTTGGGCACAAAAAGCAATGCCATACGGATTGCGGCACCCAAGCCAAGAAAGGACGGAAATCTGTAAGAGCTGTTCATATAATTTGAAGTGCACTTCTTTATGGGTAAAGAAAGATACTGTTTGCTTTTAATTGAAGAAAAAGGTGCAATGTGCAACCTGCCTTTGAGAAGACCTCTAAGGAAAACCTTTTGGGGGAGGTGTGGAGAAATCAAAATCAAGCAAGAGAGAAAATCTGCGTTTTTTCTAATAACTTCAGTGCAACTAAATACTTTATTAAAATTAGTCTGAAATATTGAAACATCTGTCCGGATTTTATGACATAGGCTACCTGAATGTGGAACTCTTGAGCTAATAACGATTTGCAGCCTTGACTTTTACCACTGTCGGTGTTTGTCGCGGAAATGATTATTAGCACAGTTGATTATTACAGCGGATACGACATCCATAGCTTCAACAGTTTTCGTTTCTCATTCACGTTGCTGTTGTTTTTGTCACCCTTTTTGTTTTCCCCATTATTTTCTTTCCCCCTACCACTCTTTCCGGTTTCCTTGAGCTTTTCTAGTTTCTGTTCTGCTTTCCTTCCCTCCTTTCATGTCGCTTGAAAGTCCTTTTATTTCCTTTAACTCTTTATCGCTTTTATCTTACCAGCGTAAGTATGACAAAGGCTTTTACGAATATGACTGATATTTCCTTTCTTGCCCAGCGATTTCAAAAGCTTCGTTGTATGAGTTTTTCAGGTGTTAACAGATTAAAGCGGAGAAAACAATCTCAGCGTACAGCACCTATCATAAGTAGTTGTAATGTATTTTTTAGAACGTTGACAAAATAAATCTATACTGAAGCTGGCTACTGAAGTCCAGTTGATTGTTAAAACAAGCTGAGAATAGTTAAAATAAGTTATTATTCCAAAGTAATAATTTTATGTGAGACACAAGTAGCCTATATATCTTTGTACTCTGATCTCTGATCATGAACCTTGCTAATTTCTCGGCGGTTAACATTATGTCATAGAGTAAGAGTCACATTGCGGGAGTACGCATTCAGTTGTCTTAATCTCAAGCAAAGTCGTGTTGTTCGCAATGCAAGACATTGTGGAAAGAATAGTTAGCTAAAAAATTATTCATTTTTAGTCTTTTGGGACCTCATATCATGCATTAAAGATAAAATCTCGAGAAAGAATTTCGCGACCACAATAGTCTACTTTCTTTACCTTAGGACCTATGGGTCGCGTAGAGAAAGTAAAACAAAAACTATTTACAGAGTTATAAAATCATTCCTTTGTTCACCACTGTAGCATGGATTCGCTAAAATATAGTGATTATGTATTAGTGTATCAGATGCATTTTAAAGCCCTACCTTCTTGTGCTATTTTGACCCTCCGTTTGCATGTTTCATTAATCAGTGAAAAAATAGAGTCTAAATTATCTTTTAACGACCGCTATCCTTGGAAAGATTAGTGAAAAGAAGCCTAATTTGGGGTAATTTTTTTATTTCAATAATATTTTCCAAGTTTCCGAGTATAAGTAGGTTTATAAAAGGAATCAGTTCAGGACTATTCTACATTGGTTTTTTATTTTAAATTGTCAAATAGCTCAGCCTAAGTTAAGTTTTTTAACTTAATGACTACTTAAATTAACACAATTACAATTTGTTTCCTGATAAAACTTGAGCTGTGAGAGTACCAGTTATAGTCAAATAATGTCGCGAAATAAAATTTGGTTTTTACTATTTATTACTGATTTTTCCTGTATTAGATTCATTTACTCGTATATGTAACTAGTAGGCCTATCATTCCACAGGATATTCTAAATCTTATTCCAAATGTTCCTCTAGATCCCTACCGTCCTTGCTATAAAAGGAGGCCTATGCACATCTACATCTGCATCTAGATGTGCACACATTTTAATTCACATCGACTGTATACATACATCTAGATAGGCTATGCATACGTCTACAGAGAGGTCGATAGGTGTCTAGAGGGCGAGTTGTCAATGGGATTGATAGATCCTAATCTAATGTTACGGTCTAAGCTTCAGTAGCCTACAAAATTGCAAACCTTGGTTCGATGCTCGCTTAGGAAAAATATTTCTCTTGGATCTTCTTCTTCTTCTTCTTCTTCTTCTTCTTCTTCTATTTAGGCAAATGCCTGTTAATTTCCACACGTTAAGTCAGTGATGATAGCGTCTCAAACCATCTCTCTTGGATATTTTTTTAAATTTCTATGTAGGGTAACTTACGTCTTTGTTTGTTTGCTTGTGTTTATTATTACATGTCATGCGGAATACACCCCGAACACGAGTCTTCTCTCTTCGAGTGTGCTAGAATATCATTTACTGTACCCTATATTTAATTTTCTACCCAAACAATGCTTATATACCGGGGGAATTTTTTAGATAATATATACAAATATGGACAAAAATGGCTACCATAACATCTTGCAGAGACATGCTATACCATCTGGATTGAGATTAATTGGCCGGGGTTTCGTCATGCAGCAGGATAATGATCCTTAACACACTTCTAAGCTCTGTACCAACTATCTCAACAGGAAACAAGCTACTGGTGACTTGGTGGTAATGGAATGGCCACCACAATCACCTGACCTGAATCTGATCGAGCTTCTTTGGGAAGAGCTTGACAGAAGAGTGCGAAAGGAAACTCCAACGTCACAGGACTGCATGTTCGAAGTCTTGCAGAATGCCTGGAGGGAAATTCCCATAAACTGTTTGCAGAAGTTGGTCTTCCGTATGCCTCGACTGGTGCAGAAACTAATTTCCGTCAAAGGAGGCGTTTTTGATGAGAAGAAAATTTAACTGTTACACTGTAATCTGGACTTTGTTATCATGCTTTTGGTATTCTATTGCTAGTTTGGTACCATTCCTGTGTAGATTAATCATTTTTATCAAATACAAATATATATTATGATAGTATTACAAGTATTTTAGAGTTATTGCAGAGTGTCCGGGAACTTTTGACTGGCAGTGTATATATATATATTTTTTAAATTTTCTAAACTCTTTTCTGAGTCGTGATTTTCACCAGGAGTTTTCAAGCCGATGGAAATAGGCTAATTGTGAAAGCGATGGTGAGGTTTGATAGCTTACAATAAACACACGAGCCAGGTACATTATCCGCTGAAGTGTAAAGACCTGCTTGGGTCATATAGTTATTACTGGACTTCGGATTTTAAGTAAAAACCCATTTTAATCCTAAAGTGATATATGGACGAAAACTTGTATATGAATGTTCCATTAGTGACCATGCCTAAAATTAATACTTTTATAGGACCTAAAACAGCCTATTTTTACGTTAGAGCCTAATATTGCCTTTTTGCTTGCTTTTCCTCTAAGGTTCAAAAATAAGTTATTTTTTTATTATAAATTCTAGCATTATTTTCAGTTCGTACTAAATTTTTAGTTCGGAATGTGCAGTACATGAAACATTTATGACGTGGTTAAATAGTAAGGAATGTTTCGTCTTCAGTAGAAAAATTCCTTGGAATTCCCAAGAAAATGTAATGTTTTTCTCCTGACTCCCACATCCAGAAAAAAAAAGTAGTTCTCTGAATCACTGAGGGATATAAGGGGTTGAATATACTAGCGAGCGTAGCTTCTGGACGCAGGGATTAGGTTTTCACTGTTATGGTAGTAATACAGGCCCTAGTAATAGGTCTATATAACTCTGTGTACCATAGGCCTACATCTGTGCTTTATAATGATTATTGATTAATGGTGACTTCAATAAATATAATATTCTGCATTGCAAATGAGATATTTCAGAAAATTGGCAACTTAACGATTTTATAAGAGACTATTTTACGATTATTAGAGCCTATTTTCCAATTTTTAGAGCCTATTTTAGTTACCTAAAACAACATTTTTAGCGACCTAAAAGTCCGAAGTCTAGTTATTACAAAGCGAAAATTGCCACATTTAAGCCTGAAAAATAAGTTGGTATAAGCTTTAATTTAAAGTTCACCATAATTATCTTACATGGTAGCGTGCCCACCTCTAGATCCGCAGGGCGCGGGATCAAACCCGGCCGCGGTCGATGGATTTTTCAGGACGTAAAAATCCTGGGCACGGAGTCCTCCGGGAGGGACTTTAAGCTGGGGGTCCCGTGTCGTAGATTTACGGCACGTAAAAGAACTCCAAGCCTAAATTAGAGCCTCTGGACAAAATTTATCGGCCCTTTCACGTCCAAGAAATACTTAGTTTCTAGAGGGGGGTTGCGAGGCGATGGGCTTATCACCTGTCCCTCTACCCTCTCTCGGAAAATAAGCATATCAAAATTAGTATAGGTAATGAAACCTCCATTGGAGGCCCCTTCGCCCCACCTGGGGATCATAGGGTACCAGATACCCCCAGATAATTCTCTTACATGCTCCACAATTTCTTATAATTAGATTTTATCCACTAGAACCTCAGACCCAGACATAGCCTACCAGTTGACAAGGCTTGTATATCAAGAAATTAACCATTACTTAATATATTCTAAACGCATCTTATGTGGCTTCATCTCGTGGGAAGGAGCTGCACGTAGGCGACAACCTTTGATAGATTCTTGTAATGTTGTTAAATATTGCGAGTTTATGCAAGGGGAGTCATGAAGTTTCTGTGCATGACTGTACTCTAGAAAGCTGCAACGGGAAGGAGAGGGAGAAAGTACTTTCATATCTTTGTCACGTCTTAATTAAATTGGGTTTATTATCAAGTACATAGAATTACACAAGGCCTTTGTATGGCTCCGCTACCAAGATTTTGTGTTACATTGCTTTTGGGGGTTTTAATACATAGGATACATACGTACATAACCATAACTTCGCAGTAAAGGCGCACAGTTTTGCAAACAGGAAGAAAACTACCTACCCCCATTACAAGAAGACCAAATCGAAACTTTGTTGAGCATCTTAAAGAGCTGGAAGTGTTCTTGCCTTCACCTTTAGGACATAAGACCCTTTTATTTTACTTAGGGAGTAGCTGTTATGTAGACTGCAAAACGGGCATACGTAACATAGATACCGAATAATGCTAAAATTTAAATTACAATTACAATTACAATTACAATTTATTGTTCCAAATTACACGAAAAATACATACACCACCCGAAGAAGCAGAGCTTGTGTTCGGGGGTGGTTCAGTTCAATATATTAGAAAAACTTATACTAAATAATTACTTAAAACAATACATAATTTGGAGAAGTATGACAAAATATTATGTATAAAAGGTTAGAACATGTTCTATTTACAATACAAAGGTACGAGGTAATACAATAATAATACATATCAATTTATTTGTTCAAATTTTAGTAAAAAACAAAGAAATTAAGTTCTATCCAAATTTTAAAGTTTAATATGAAAAATGTTATAACAGTAATAGGCCTAGTAGAAAACAGAAGTATTAATTATATAAATTTTCTAATTTTAGACCTAAATTGTTTGTTGTTTAAGCTATTTAGATCAGGATGGTTGGTAATAAATGAATTGAATAGTCTTGGACCAAAACTTGAACAGTACTTAGCTCCAGCAGTTGTAACATTTTTTGGTTCAAGTAATAAATTAAATTGATTCCTTCGCGTGTTATATACGTGAGATTCTGACTTGTAATTGTCACGATGTTTATGAAAATAATCCAGTATGACGTAACTTACTTGTAAATTTGGTCTAGGCCTATGGTAAAAACGTTAAATTCAGAAAATAATAATTTGGAAGAATAGTCAGGAGGCTTAGATAAACAAATCTTTATGATGCGTTTTTGAAGACAAAGCAAAGGGTTGAGGATCGTTTTTACAACTTATCCCCACCCAATTATGCCATATTGAATAATAGAATGAATTAGGGCTAAATAAATCGTACGTAAAACAAGAGCTGGTAAACATGAGCGGAGAATAACGAATTTATAAATGACTTTACGTAGCCTATTGCATAAATATTCAATGTACTTGTCCCATCTTAAATGTCGATCAATTATGATGCCTAGATATTTCACTTGATTTGATTCACTTAATATCTGTATGTTTTAAGCTATAAAATATTTAAGATTTTTTTAATTGAAAGAATTAACTTTTAAAAAAGTCTTTGAAAAATATAGGCCTAGTAGGCTATGCAGTGGGCTTAATGTGTTTTAGAGAGATAAGAAAAATCACGTCTAGTATAAACACGGTAGGATACTTGAATTTATTGAAATCAGTGTGAAAATAATTCGTGAATGAATAGTAAAAAATTGCGGGAGTAAAAATTGCGAAATGAGTAAAATACATTGTGGTGTGAATGATCAAGTTGTTAATATAATAGGCCCATTCAATATTTAATGCTCAATATTCACAATATTCAGTCAAATGAAACGACTAATCAATGAATATAGAACTCAAGAATGATAAGAAAAGAATTTTTTCAGACCCCAGCATTCTACGGGTGATACACAAGCCTAATGCTGTGAATGCTTAAAAATAGTTTCCCCGGAGAATTAAAAATCAAAATCATAGGCCTAAAGAGTATTTTCTAAAAAAAATATAAGCCTATTAAATATCTACCTAGTAATTAGGCTACAGAATAATAACTCGATATTTTAAAAGCATGGAATTTTCTGGCCTATTACATGATTCTTTCTTCGGATAATCAACAACATTAAAAAGGATCGATAACTTAACTTCGCTATGGATATCTATTCGACTACAGTTTCACGTTATTGAGGAACACGATCATTAAAGTAGGACTACGAAGGCCTATATATATATATATATATATATAATGAAGGTATTATTGATTTATTCAAGAGAATTAACAGTAACTCCATCAAGATTGCAATATGTGCTGTGATCAAAATCAAAGTTCCTATTTTGCGCGTTTTGATTTGGACTCCTTTCTGACATGTGAATCATTTCATTCCAATACACAACACGATCATTATGGGAAGAATCACACAATTATTACCGGGTAAGATAGGAAAAATCATGATTTAAAAACTTAATACCAGAACTAAATATATTCAGTCTTTTGAAAATAGCGAAGAAAAAATCATTCTATATTCTTTCTTTAAGTTTTTCACATGTGTCATGCATTTATGACACTATTTAGTGCATAATCTTTGATGAAAAAACTTCTGTATTGATCATAATATTTTTCTGAAGAAAACCTTTATAGCACTAACCTATTTGTATACCCAAGGCGAATGCATCAATCATTTCCTTAGTATGTCGCTTATGACGCCTTGACTACATTCTGTTCCTCATAACGTAGTCTTAACTTAGCCCCAAAAGACTCGCTACAGCCCATTTATAGGCTACTTAGAGTATGCATGCAGGCGAGCTCGGTACTAGCGCATAAATTTCTGGCCTCTAAATCACTCTCTAGAGAGCTCACCATAGCGTTATTATAGGTTATACACAACAAGATCAAAATATGCCTATAGAAAGTCCTTAAATTGAATTTATTATCCCATAAACTAATATATTCCGAGAGATGTAAACAAAACATACTCTCCAAACAATAGAATTGCTCGGGATTTGAAATGCAAAGTGTAGACAGCCAACTAATATATGAAAAGGGAAAACCTAAACCCGCCTAAATTCTATACAACATAAGAACGTCACTTGCTTTTCTTAGAATGGGTGGCAGGCGGGATGCGTTTTTGGGTGTGGGTAAGGTTTTGAAGCTTAGAGAATCTATTCTCATGGTGTCATAGTATAATAAATAAATCATTAAGGAGCTACAAAGGAAGGCAACAGCAAAGCAATACAGAAGGAATTTTTTTAACCTCCCCCTCCCCGCGAACCTCTCTTGTACAATTTCTCTTTCCCTCTGCCACTTTTCGCGTATAGTCGTGCAAAACAAGAGAGTAACGTTGTAGCTTAGCTTGTCTTCCGCTTGGCTGCGCTCGAAGCCTGTCGTATAATTCACGCTGGGCTAATTATAAAGTTTGATCATAGTCCCCTTAATATAACAGGCTCTCCTCCTTCTACCCAACTACTTGCTTTTACAGGGGTTTAGGAGAAAACAGGATTTTCGGTTCCTCTTCTTGAAATAGTGAAGTTGGCTGGTACTCGCATTGAGTTAGTATGCAGGTACTCATGTAATGTTTAAAAGTGACTTTGACGGCAGTTCGCTAATAACAGTGTCTTGGTAGTACATTCGTTTTCTTCGTGTTCTAGGCACAGTGAAATAAGAGCAGTCTCACAAGGGTAGTCTTTTTCACCATGGCACCTATCTTCCTGTGTAGGCCTAAGTCATAATATGATTTTGCAACATTTTCCATAACGTGTAATCCAAGTGCAAGCCTATAGGAAAGTAAACACCCCTAAAATACTGTAGATGGTGTGATTTGCACATAGGCCTAAAGCTCTAGCTCATTTTAGAATTGGTGCTCATGAACACCTTAATCGTACTTTCCGTGCTAAGTGAATAGGAAGATAATGACCTGCTTATTGGCCAGCTCGTTCACCTGATTTGATTGCCTTTGACATTTTCATGTGAGGTTATGCAAAATGTCTTGTCTATGAGACATCTATAGAGAGTGACCCTCCTGTCAACAATCGTAGCTGTCTATGACTTTGTTAGAGAGATATCAGGTATATTAGACGGCTGCTTCAGAACTTATTGCTAAGTTTTCATGCCTGATCGAAGTTGGGGACGTCAATTTGGACAACAGTTACATGCCGATGTTATATTCGCAGCTTGAAAATTATTTAATGCCAATCTAAAACAATGACATATAACTTATCTTACTTCATTTTCATAGGTAGACCGGCTATTTAAGTCGAATCAGTTATGCAGTACGGTTTAATTAGCTGCGGAAATAACCTAATATCAATAAATTTTCTACTGAGGCTAATGTTACAGATCTGCCGTAATAAACCAATTGATTATCCAATAATTTGTCTATTCGCAGAATTCAATGAGTTGAAAATTAAGAAAACTTACTACAATATCTTGCTGTAACACATTCATAAAAAGTATGGGCCTAAATTAGGCTACAATTTTAATTTATTTATGAATTTTCGAACCAGAAGTACTCACTCAATAAGCCTACGCTTAATTGAACTGGAAAATATCACAACAGACTGTTGGCTGTAGGTATAGAGCTCATTTTGGTCCAAAGCTATATGTCAATATCACTGAAAAGCATCATAATCTTGAAATGCAAATATTTATCAGTTAAGCACAAAATAAAATGAAAATAATCCATCCATATTTTACTGATTTTCTTGTTTACTTGGATGTTCAGGAATATTATTAATAATTATTTGTGGAATTCTAAATTTTGACTGTTGTTAATCTTTATTTATTAGAACTCTTAGTTCATGTACATAACATAGGTAATTACAATTTTAGGAAGGATGTACAAGTGTATGAAACGAGGTTCAACAATGAATTGAACCTACCTAAACTTAGGTTAAGTAAAACAATTAATTCTGATTTATTTTTAGGACCTAAATGCTACAACGTATTGACTGCTCAAGTTAGAAATTAGGCCTATACAAAAAAATAAACTTTCAAAGGAAGTGTACAATTGGTTGATAAAAAAATCCTTTAAGTTATATTGCATCGAGGAGTTTCTAAAGATTAACTCTAAGGAGATTGTATTTTAACTTAGTTTTATCTTTTAATGTGCTTAAGACAATGTAATTTCTATATGTTTGTTTTGACACAGTTAATGCCAATATCTGTGCCTAATAAGAAAGAAATATTATATTATTATTATATTTTTATTTTGGGTCTATTATTATTATTTTTACTATTATTATTAGCCTATAACTTTCTCTCTATCGTAAAACATCTTTTGCTTATTTTATATCTCTCTTACAAGTAATATATTTATTATTTTTGTTATTAAAAGTATTATTAATAATATTAATGTTACATTAATAAGAAATAGAATAACTTAGCCTATCATATTTCAGAATCCCCTGATTGGTGGGCTTATACCTCTCACCTTGATTTTGGTAAGCTGTAAGAAGCTCTCGAATCTGGCTCTAGGATCATTAAGGACATGTGAGGTCCATTTCAAAGCACGAGAAAGGAGGAAAAGCCTCTCTTGGAAAACTTGCTGTAAAGCCATGGGACTAATCTTAACTAGAAAGTTGTGCAGGGAAATTTTACAGGGATTTCAAACTTGCAGGATTCTGGTGACTGAATCCTCGAGAAGAAAACGAAAGTCTACTTTCCACAATTTTCTAATTACTTCAGGCTATGTGACACAAGTTTCAGAGATACTTAGCTTGGATGCTCGCACTCTGTGCCGTCCAATATGTTAATATGTTATTTTAATACCGCTAATCATACGAACGTGTTTTTATAACGTAAGTTTGAAATGAGAATGTTGATTTTTATTTTAATATAAGCCTACAAGAAAATATTGTAATTAAGTTCAATAAGTTACATTCTAAGTCATGCAAATTTGTATGATAACAAGAAAGTATAGAAAGTATAGAAATATATAGTCTATATACCCTAGACCAATAGACATTAAGTTTATTTATTAGCTGGTTATCATCCTTCTTAGTGGGAAAAGTATTTTTCTCGGTTTTTAGCCATACCCAAGGAACATCACGAAGGAGTAACCTTCCTATTTTAGTGCTCTTTTCGTTCTTCCAGAGTTCGAGAATGACACCTGTCTGCATCTATCTCCATCCGAACCAGTTTACTTGCTAATGTACAATATTATTTAAATATGAACCTATACGTATATGCCTAAAGTAGGCCTATATGAAATATTTGACCAAAAGCCAGAGCAATGTCGTCTGTGGGAGAAAATGAGTCGGGTCAAGCCGACCGGTTGAGCATTAGGTTCTCATGGAGTGGAAAATACTTTTCATCCTACAAAGGACGGATAACCAGCTGGTCAACAATAATAACACAAGAGCTGATAGTTAGCCTGTGTGACAAAAACAAATTGCTCTTAATGACTGTTTTTTTATCATAATAATAATTTCGATTCAATAATCGTCCATCAATTTCGTAACTCGACCAAAGAACTCCCACTATCTAGCC
The DNA here is from genome assembly GCA_964059195.1 of Ectobius pallidus. Lineage (NCBI taxonomy): Eukaryota > Metazoa > Arthropoda > Insecta > Blattodea > Ectobiidae > Ectobius > Ectobius pallidus. The sequence continues at coordinate 118,817,787 of CAXKWD010000007.1, read as the reverse complement.
TAGGCTATTTGAAGTAGTCCTATTGTCAAACTTTAATGGATTTCAGACTGTTTTGATACGTCCCATTCTGACATAAGTTATCGTTTTGCGAAAAAAAAGTTAGTCTTCAAATAGTGTCTATCAGCAAGTAGGCTAAAATTATTTTATGTTTCTTTGTAAGCATTTTGATAAAACTGCTTATGGATTCAATCAAAATGAAAGAGTAAAGTAATCCATAAATCGTCATATGTATAAATGTAACAAAAAATTATTGTGTTTGTACAGTTTATTTTTATTACAAATTACGCCTAGGCCTATGTCTTCATTGTAAGCTTGCGTCTAATTTTCTTCTCTCTGTATTTATATTGTAATTCTTAACGCAGATTTTGGAATTTAGTTAACGAGGGAAGTAGGCCTAATGGAATTATTATAATATTATTAACGGTATTTCTGAAACGGTCTTTGCAGGAAAAGATTTTAAGAGACCATAAGGGTCAACCAAAACCAGTGGTAAGGAGAAACACCAAATTAATTAAATTTACAATTCCATACTTCCGGAAAAGTTCCACATGAGAGAAATACAAGTATACAGCATGGTAATTGTGGCTCGAGGCACAGTACCACGCCCATGTAATTAGCATCTGGAAGCAATTCTAATTAGACCTTCAGAGCCTGAAGAATATAATTCTTCTAGCTCTTAAAAGACCACTTCGTATTTACAGAAACCTATGTTATAATTTCACATAGGCCTAATGATTTAAGATTTAGATAATTATTTCTATTATGTTTATTACATTTTAAAACTCTTCAACATGCTATCATTATTTATTATGTTTAGTATTGTAAGATTTTAACAATTAATTCACAGATAAAATGTATAAATTATAGTTTGTCTTTAGGCAGCCTACAATGGTAGGAAGTGTTTTAAAATCTAAGACAACAACATTAATCAGTTTCGTCACCGCGTTGGCGTAAGGGATGCGTTCGCTCCTCTCACGCAGCGGACCCGGGTACGATTCCTGGTCGGGACAAGTTACCTAGGTGGGGTTCTTCTGGGGTTTTCCTCACCTGTGAGACAAATGTCGGGTAACTTTAGGCCCTTGTGGTCCCCAGATATCATCTGGCCGTCATTATCATCTTCATCTCATCCTCACCTTGTTTGGAGTGAGTGTGTTTGTGAATAGTGTGTCTCGTCCTATGTGTTCGTGTTGTCTCGGAGGTGGCCCCGGCATTGGGCTGATCACTCATCCTTTTCTGGTCAAAAAAGTATGTATGTGATCCAAAGATAATCCCTCTCCCGACAGGTTGCGGCCCTGTAAGGCCCGGGCGGCTTGGGTCGCTTAAATCCTAAAAGAGAGAGGTAAAACTACGACAAAGGTTTACATAATTATGCATGTATTTCATAACGAATAAACTATCTTAGTATCAGCAGAGAATGCACAAAAGTAATTTACGCAAGCCAATTATGGCTCTGTTTTATAATGAAACTAATTTGTGTACCTTCATCTGAGCATCATAGACGATCTTGGAAGGAAGAGTTTGTATAATGTATACTGTTAAGGTATCGAAAACCTGAGAAGTTGTTGCGTTTAACAAGGATATCATCACATTCACTAATAGTATTATACTCATCAAGGTATCGCGTTAAAACTCAAGCTTGAATTACATGTTAACTAACTTTTGTTTTAGATCCTGGCAGCGAGTGCAAAAATAGAAGCAAAGTGTTACCGTTGTTGGAAAGTTTAAACTCACGAAGTCAGTAGTTAGAGTCACGTCTTATTATATACCCCCCGTACAGTAGCACAAAATTAATGAGTTAATTAATTACCTAAACGCAAGGCAACAAGTTCGCTACCTACTGTGGATTTTCACGGAAGAGCATGTCTTGATGGCTGCTACTTAGAAAGAGGTAAGAAATAAAAAAAAGAGGAAGAGGGAAGACCATATAATGGCGTTCTTCAGACGGTACATAAACATGACCGAGATAAAAATAAGGGTTGGAAACTTTGTTTCAAGTCCAGGGTCGAAACTCTTTAAAAAGGGGAGATAGAGATAATTTGTGTGACTCATTGGCCTTGAAGATATTTTTATGCATAAAGTTCTAGTTACATTTTAGTACTTATGACATTTCATGTCTTTTATTTAATACACTGGTGACTCACGTTTGAACATAGTACGTGGTGTACATAGATGCTAGGACAACATAAGTCCTTAGACCTACAGTTTACATCTACATTTATGTGCTTACATTACGTTTACATGTGTATCGTCAAATCTAGAATGGAATAGAGTTTCTGTCTATTGTAGGCTATGTATCAAGGAAATTCGACTAATTTCTCCTCTACAGACTTTATCCCGATGTGGCAACTTCTGGTAACCTCATTGGAGACTGCTTGTTCAAATCCCGGACCCAGGCAGTCTGAGTTTGGGTTTTTGCTGTTTTTTTTAATTAAGAGAGGCATAATTTTTGCTAAGTTATAATGATTTTGCAATAATTTTAACAAGAGATTTGGAAGACGTTGTAAAATATCGTTAAACCAGAAATTGGGACTCGACAATAGACCTCTCTTGGACGAAGTGTTTAAGGCTGAGCTCGAATCCATTTTCTGTATAGGCTAAATAATACCGTAAGGTTCCCGGCGAATTTTACGTGATTGTTATTAAATAAATATTCATTAACTATTTATTGGGAAGAAATTATAATTACTATTTCAAGCATTTTTCCCATGTCTGTCTGTCTGAATCTTCGTTGTGGTCTCAAACAAGCCCAAACAGCTGCATGCAAGTGAACGGAAGTTCACTTATCAATTTATACTCCCTGGAAGACTATGAGGCGTTTATAATTGATAGCAGTAAATAATATGAGTTTTATTAGGCCTAATGGAAGAAGACTATAAATATAGAAAAGTATTAACGATTTCACTAAAAAAAATGCGCATGTTAAATTTACTCAGAATAATGAAACCCGAAGATTTCATACTTTTAAAACTTCGATCAAATGACAATAATAAACGATTTCCAGAAAACCACAATGGACACCGGCAAACGATCGAGTTATCTTAAAGCATTAATTGATAAAACAGATAAAGGATGCATTAGGATTAGTTAAGGGAATAAGACGTCTTTCTAATACTTGGTTCAAACTGGTACAGCTTCCTAATTTAAAATGGTTAGTGTACGGGCAAGCAGAGAACAAGCGGACTGTAAACGAATTTCCTAGGGCGAACATTTCTTGTGATGAAGACTTAACCTGTGAACAGATCAAGCTACACTTGCCCAATATAGAATATGTTGGCATATAACAATTTATTGCCATAAAGAACATTACATAACTCATATGCAGTTTATAAAAACTGGATCACTTGGACGTATGATAGATTGTTATTTAGAAGCACTGTTAAAATTATAAAATGTCACAATTATTTGATTACAATTCCTTTAGTTAAAGGTCATGAAATTATCCTCAAGATAGCTTAATCAGTTCAATCCAAACCACATGAAGCTTAGTTCAATGATGAACTTTATATCTGAAATGTTCCTCAGATATATTAAGTAGTTGAATGACGTACGTATTGAATTAATTATAATTAACACTTCTTGATAATTTTAAAGTTGCTGGCTCGAAGATCTTGCGACGCCAACACCATAGGAAAGAAGATTCGATGAATCACACGATGGGTGATAGAAATATTTGAGACTATTTGCAGTCATCAGAATAATTAGGCATATGAAGCCTTAATGATATCTTGAAGAGCTGATTGCTTCAGCAATTGAGAATGAAACTACCAAATCTATTTGGTAGGTAAAAGACAGGCACTAATAAGCCTAGAAGAAACTCATGTCTTGATGAGTAGAAGTTAAAACTTGAATTGATAATGAAGAATAGAATGAAGCTAAAGCCTTATTGGCTATCAAAACAATAAGAAAAGATATCCAGTCTCTGATTGGATACAACACACAATGAACATAATTAAATATTACAAAAGCCGTAAACAGAATCACTTGAGATTCAATTGTTTAATAATAAATAAAGACACAATTGCAAGCCAAGCCTGCAATAAAACGAATTACAGAAAAGCATGACTCACTAAGAACTAATACATAACGGAATAGTTAGCACCAGTACAAAGAACGGACACATTCAACAGTGATGTAACAACTTTTGTAAGTTTGTATTATTTTTTTATAGCCTCCACTAAGGGTAGAAATTCTTACCACTCTTACCGAAGTTGAGAATGTTAGAATACACAAGTTTTATTTTTATACTCATATATTGCCGTAGATATAAGAAGCTTCTTTATGTAGCACGTCGTAGAGTGTCAATTTAAAGGGCTTTATTGAATCCTTACTTCACCCTCACTGAGGTTTCGTCACATGATTACAATTCTACTCGCATTCTTCATGCGTTTTCCAGACAACCAGATTGCGCCTGATACGCATGAATTAGACTTCACGCGCAACTTTGACGTAAGAGAAGTTTCTTCCCCAATGTAAGGCGGAAGTAAAACTAGATCAATCATAATGCTGATTTAATACGATGCCAATAAACCATTATTGTCTATTGTTATAGAGAAATAGTCTAATGATAAGTTTGATGACGTGGTAATTCCTACAATTTCGCTTTACAATGCCAATACCTGTGAAGATTTCTACGCAGACCTTAATGCTAATTTTTATAATCACTACCCTCACATATTCAGATTTTCAGAGGTGAAGAAGATAATGAAAAAAGAAAAACACACAGTAAAAAACAGAGTAAATAATATCTTATTTAAAAAAAGAAGACACTCAAGAAAGAAATAAGAAAGGCGATGAATGAATATTTATGTTTGCCATCACAATAATTGATTACGCGTAGGCTACATGAAGAAAGTGTCTTACAGGAATAAAATTGCCTATACAAATTTTGACACATTTATTTATTTACTTTAAAAGATATTTTGACAAAGGATTTAATGCCTAGCTTTCTCAGTGATATAATTATAGTGACATAACTTTTGTCAATTTTATAATTTTAAGTAATGAACAAAGATAACCACACCAGCTAGCTCAGTCTTAAGTTTTTTGAGTGGGAAGGAATATTTTGTCTTTGTAGGAATTCACGTATGAAATTAAGGAATTCACGTATTAAATTGTATGAATTCATATTACAAAACCCTGCAAACCGCACTTAACCGAAAGGATTATCGTTCTTTGCTTCATATAAGAATGGTAAAAGAAGTTCAACTTTAAAAGTAGATTCAAGATCTTGATGTTTAAAGAAGTGACATAAAAACCTTGTAACAGTTAGAAGAACTGTTGTAGCATTTAGATTAATTTGAATTTAGGGAGTCTGGATTGAGTGGAAATGAGTGTACCCGCCATACCAGCCACCCTTAAGGCCTGCACATAGCAGCACCACCACAGTGTGTGCCACCCTTCTCAGTAATGTATTTGGTAAATGAGGATAGACAGTGAGACAGGAGAAGGGGGAAACGCCCACGTCATATCACCCCCTCCCCTTGCAACAGCCCTGTTGAGCAGAACAGAAACAGGGATGATGGATGGTGAAGGGGAATAGAACAGGAGCCAATAGCAAGCCATATCGATCCTATGGTAACATGTATCATATATATCAAACCCCCACCCCTGAAAACACCCCCGCTCCAATATTGATTCTTCCAGTCCAGGCTATGTCCATCATAGCCGAGCTCCGAAATTGCATAAGGGTAGAGAGTGTGTGCGGAATGAAAAATCATGGCTACTGGGATGAATAAAGAAAGTTTTTTCTTCTCCTCTTCTCTCCACTTCCCTCCGCATGGGTTAAACTAACACCCTTACCCTTCCAAAGTATTCTGCTTGACTGTTTGAATTTCAGCGAGTTTTTTTTATTGAAAAATTGAAAAAATACAGTATGACACAGAACATTATAAACAGCAAGAGAGCTTAAGCTTAAACTGGTAGGACTGTAGGCGAAGATGAAATTTACGTTTGCTGATCCTTTGAGAGGAAAGTCTTGTTTTTATTATTCGATTCCTTGAATAAGGATAATATTATTTGTGAGATAACACCAGTTAAAAGTACTGAGTGGTGTTTATGTAGAGTCACATTAATCTTTCCTAGTTAAGACTTGAGTGAAAAACAAGGGTTAGAAAGCTGAAACTACACACCTGGGGTGTTCAGCTATTAATCGAATGGAGTCTAGAAGTATAGGGTATCCCAGTGTTGGACTCACTTTAAGGGTCCAAACTTTAAACAATAAACTTTTACGATTTTTTGTGTGACAGAGATTTGAAATAATTTGTAAATAATTTGTAAAAATGTTATTAATTTGAATATACTATAATTTTATAGGATATAACTACAATAAATACCGAACACGTTACATAAAAAAAATTGTTTTGGTTACTTACTTATAACTTCGGATTAAATTTTCTATTCCATACATAAGTTATTTTATCACCCAATATCTCCTCAACCTCAATAATGATAATAACAGAACATGGAAACATTTATATCCTCATAAGGACCTCGCCTAGGGCCTATGCCCTATACGACAGTATTTGTAACCGAACCTAATGTTATGGTAAATGGAATCCGTAACAGTAAAAATAATAACAATAATAATAGTAAGAACAATGTCAATAACAATTAATTACAATCAAAAAACATTTTGGTTATCTTCTGGGCCCTAGTGGTACCATTTCTGTAACTTATTATTTACTACTTGCACTTAATTTTAATAGCATTCTTAATAATGTAGTCAGAGCAATTTAAAATTTGTTTCTTTATATTTCTTTCCAAATATCAAGAAATAAGTAATAAATTTAGTTAATGTAAATAATCTTATAATTTATAATTTTATAATGTACATATATCATATGTATAATAATATATAATATAATATATATTATATTATTGCTGAACTTAATAATGATATTGCTTTAATAATTATTAGGGGAGAGTGTTGTACCAAGACCATAGTGTACCTTGGACCAGCTCTAATATCTGAGAACTGTTGACATCTAGCGCGCTATCCGTGGAACTATATGCTTCTCGTGTCCTCAGGCATTCTCTGTGCAATTTTCGACGTGTTTGCTTTAGATCTGCGTGTGCAAGACCAAAAAGTTGTTTTTTCTGGTGAAAACTAAAATTTTTCCTCGCCAGTTGCTCGATAATTGAAGTTTATCTTGTGCATAAAGATGTTTTTGCGAATATCCATTGGATTCACTATTATTTGGTGAGTAAAATGACCATACATTTTGTTATTCAGATACCAGAAGATCATGTCGATAGCCACATTTGTGTGGAAACAGACAATCGTGTACCTTGAGCCACAACTGCGTCTTGTACCTTGAGCCGGCGGACCATGGTACAAGAGGTTACATTATATTTTATTTTTATGTGTTCCAGTATTGTTGTCAGGACAACAATGATTCGTAGTAAGACCCGGGAGCCTGCTGACGCAAGAATTTTGAAAAAGGCTCTTAAGAAAAATAATTTGAATGATCCAGAGAAGAAAATGTTTCTTCGATAACATAAAAAATGTTCACAACAGATTTGGTCCCATTCCTCTCGAAAACATATGGAACTTGGACGAAACTGGCCTAAGCACTGTGCAGGGACAGTCAAACATCGTTGATCCTAAAAGTCTAAAACAGATTGGAAGTGCAACATCAACCGAAAGAGGGCAACTAGTCACTATGACTGGAGCTGTGAATGTTGTTGGAAACTAACTACCTCCTTTGTTCATATTCCCTCGTGTTCATTTCAAGGACAGAATGTTGTTTGGTGGCTTTCTAGGGTGTATGGGAGCTGCTAATTTATCTGGGTGGTCAAATGAAGCAACATTTTTAAAGTTTCTTGACCATTTTCTTAACTGAAGAAAATAGGGTTCTTTTGATGTTGGACAATCACGAGACACATCTGTCTATTGATGCTCTGGAAAAGGCATAAGCTGCTGGTGTAGTGATGGTAACATTCCCCCCATACACTTCGCATAGGCTTCAGCCTCTGGAAATTTCTATTTATGCCCTTATGCAGTATGGTCCATGGTACATGAGGGTGTTGTACCTTGAGCCACTGTGCAGTATATTTTAATTTTTTTCTTATACCTGGGTACTTATTTTTTACTGGAGTACATACTTAAAACAAATGCCAATATGTTAAGAAAGCACAGTGCATTGGTAAGAGACTAAAAAACCTAAGAAAATGCTATTAGAATTCGAGTTAAAGGCAACACAATAAAAAATGGCCCAAGGTACAACACTCTCCCCTATACTCTTAATTTTTAATTTTTCAAATAATTATCGTGGGCGAAGCCGCGGGTACCTGCTAGTACAGTAAAATACAGTCCATTAAATCCCAATTTGAAATATTGTACTGTATTTGCCTCCTAAATACGGAATGTACGGTTCGAAATGTAATTTATTTTCTTTATCAGTTCCCTTATTTTGATCTGAGTTCTTTTCGAAGCAAACTATAGGATCAAGAATTATTCGTCATAATAATAATAATAATAATAATAATAAATAATAATAATAATATTTATATTCCTTTTCAGAACTTTTGAAAAGTGAAGGTATAAATCAAAGTTATGTGAATTTCTCTTGTAAAAGTGTATTAAAGCGTTCCGTAGTGAGATTATAAGTGTTTAGCTATTATTTCTGAGGGTTTAGTGCGTAGTTGCATGCGTAAATTAGCTGTTTCCTGCATAACTAAATAAGGTGATTTTTTTATGTTTATTTCTAGAACTTCAGTGAAAGCGAAACTTTAAGTTTGTATGAAAAATATCTTAAACACAGAAGGAAAAATGACAAAATTATTAATGTTCGAAGATTTCTTCAAGTAGGTTTCAACTTGAAAGAAATTATCAAACTTTTTCGAAACTTCATGTACTCCTCGGTTCTGCGGCAATTTCTCCGACAGCTGAGTATTGCACGTAGCCTAGTCGTTCTTAACAGGCGAAGCCCGCCGTACTCCTCGGTTCTGCGGCAATTTCTCCAACAGCTGAGTATTGCACGTAGTCTAACCGTTCTTAACAGGCGAAGCCCGCTGTACTCCTCGGTTCTGCGGCAATTTCTCCAACAGCTGAGTATTGCACGTAGTCTAATCGTTCTTAACAGGCGTAGCCCGCTGTACTACAAAGGGATATAATTTCCTTTCTGACCGATAGCCCACAGGATATATGTCATGGTGATTTACATAGTTTGTTTGGTATAATTTAGGTTAAGGAGTGGTTTGGGTGAGGACAGCCTCTTATTACGCTATGGTTGATGATTGGTTATAAGGACTTAAACAAAACGGTGTCAAATAATTTTAATTTTCATCAAGTTTCGATGGAAGGATGGAGGTATTCCCTTGTCTTACTGAATGCACACTCCCGCAATGGTATCGCTTTATTCGGAATGATTAATATGATGTAAATAAATTACCAGGAAATTTAATTTTCATTAAGTTTTGAGGCTGGGTGACGTCATATCATGAACTGATTGACAAAAGGGCCTAAATGATGATATATAATGGCGCTGGTTGTCCATAAGGCTTAATTATTTGGGTGGGTTGGGAACAGCACAGTGCAAGGCCTCGCCGCTGGATATCATGGCGATAGAAGTCTATGCAGAGATTATTGGGGGGGACTCTGGGGGAAGTGGTGGGAGCGGATATGCTTCATGTAATACTACTAGTAAGTTATAGTAAAGTAGGCCTATAATATGTAATGGCAGGTTAATATATAATTTAGGCCTCAGCTGCTTTGTTGAACATCTTATTTATTCTTGTCTGTCCTAAATCGAAATCTTCTGCCAAAACGGGTTGTTAATAATGATCTTTCCTATTTGTCAGATGGTGGAAGAACTTTATTTTAACGACAGTAATTATGATATTTAGAAATGTGATTTTCTAAAACACATTAAATTAACTTTTGCTCTAGTTTCTTGATCTTGTAAATTTCCAGTGCATTGATATTACCTCCACAAAGTGAACTTAAATATATTATTTACCAGAAATTGCGTTTCCAGCTGCACGATATTGCATATGCATCATGCATACTAAATGAACAACCTAACTATAGCCTACTTCCTTGTTATCCTACAAAACTTTTAGCAAATCAGAAAGGTAAGTTGAAACCAAATTTATTATAATGTACAGCGTTCACAACATCTCAAACACAAGACATATCAAAGATCTCTAACTTGTTTTTTATGTGGTTTCTCTTTATTACTGTGAATGCCAAACCGAGAGAAGAAAAAGAAGAGAAGGAACTGATAGAAGCCAAACTTGTTAGCTTGATTGTACTCTATTCAGAAGTTCAGAATGCAATTTCTGCTCCCTTTCCCCTCTACAACCAAGAGATATAATATAGAATACCACCAGTATTGCTATCACAGCAGCAGCCTGTACATGTAGCAATAGACTTACACCCATAGTTTGCATGTGTTGGTCCATTCTAACAGTGACGCTTTTGCTACACTGGAAATTATGCTGAAGAGGAGAGGAAGGGGGTCCCGGACCAATGGAGAAGGTGGAGCTAACCAAGACAATAAGATAGAATGAAAGAGAATGACAGATCAAAATGAGATAGAGCGGGATGACAAATGCAGAGTTCACCAAGAGAAGGGAGAGCCGAGAGAGGTTACAAACACATACACATAGACACCGAGAGAAGTGAAGCTGGGATAAAATGGCGGCTATCAATCCAAGAAGTACCAAAGAGCAAATATTTTTGTCTGATTAAAGTTTATAATACGGGATAATATGTTTATAAACACAGGGAACAGTGGCTTTTAAAGCAAGTAGGGCACCAGTATTTTGGTTCAGACTGTGTGAATAGCAAAACAATTTTTAAAAGGGAAACAATTTGTCAGATTTCACCATTATCAGGCTTATATTGAAAGCCTAATGATAACATACCTACCCTAAGGCTAATTCTATAAAGTACAATTATGGCGTAGCTAATATTTCTAAGGTTTTATATGTAGGTTTTCATCGGATAGCTTATAGCCTGTATGATTAAACGTATTATGACCTTCATTCCTGAGGAATTAATATTAGATTATGCAGCCCTGGCTACATTGAAATTGATACTCTGTTGCTATTTTTAGGGACACATTTATAGGCATATATAGGCTTTATCTGAATGTGACAACATAAGTGTGTCCCTGAAGAAGGCAATAGAGTATGTTGCCGAAAGCACAATATGTAAATCTAATTCAAGTAATAACCTGAAAAACTCAAGTTAGCAATCCTTCTGCATGCCGGGAAAGTTTTAATTCATAGTTACCTAAAGTTGTTAAAAGTCATATAACCCTAATCTCAATTGTTGAATTCGAAAAGGGCGCAAAAAATGGTTTCACTTGACTGTTAGACTACGCAGCTTTAGTTCATAGAAAATCTAATGCGAGTAGGAAATTCATTATGTAGCTAATTCCGTGGCGCAACATCCCATGACATGACCGCCCGACCACTTCGTCATCTACCTCCATATTTCAACATTGACAGATTTGGGATTTGGGGCAGGCCGACATCTATGGCCGTTATTATTTGTCTTCGTGAACGGAGCAGCTTCTTTATTAGGTATCTTATCAGTTGTCTTCTCGAGGCTGAGTTCACACCGTTTCAGATCTCCCTATCTCAGAAAAATCAGAGGAGGTATTGGGGTTCGAGCCCGGGCTGCGTATTCGTAGTCAACAACACTAGACTTCGCAGGTGCTCGATCTGATAACTAGGTTTATTAAATTATGCATAAGCCTATTCCCATAAAACCATCTGAATTCATTTTTCACATAAAGTTTTCACCATAACTTCGTTACCTCCCCTCAGAGGTTGGACGTCCATAACCTTAAGTCGACGTAGGCTCTCGTGATCTTTCTCCGAAGTACCCTTTTATAGCTTTTATGCCCCGATCTCTAGGATTACCAAACAAATTTCAAACTTTAATCCATGAAAGAACTTTAGACCGGGAATGCTTTAACTTTCATACTATCTGTTCATCGTAGGTAATCCCACGAGAGTTGGATGTATTAAGACTATTCCACGAATAAAAATGTAACGGATTATACAAATAACAATTACTTTCTTACTTTGATATATAAAAACAAAACTAACAGCTGTGAGATCATGGCATACTATAAATCAACCATCCTTGAATCGATTCGAGTTACCATGTTGTAACCAATGCTACCAATGGTGTATATAAGACATAGATAACATAATTCAGGTAAGTTAACAGCAGAACAGAATAAAAGCACACGAAATGGCTTGCAGCGAATTGAAATTGTGTCTTTAATCAATGTACGTTTATATTATTTCAATTTCCAAACATTTATGTTGTATAAAATAATGTGTTTTTATTGTGTCCAGCTGCATCATGTGACGTATTAATCACGGCACGATGATGCCTTATATATCCAGTAATGAGCTGACGTTTTGTCAGGTAAAACGGCTTGCTCATAGCAAGCATTTTTTAAGATAAACGAACGTGATTGGTCTATATCCGAGGAATTGCTAAACGTTATTGGTCAGTATCAAACACGAGGCGTATGAGTGTAATAGTCTTTGTTGTACTGAGTATTACTGAGGAAATAAAGTAATTTACACAGAATATATAGGTAGTACTGCAATTGTTTTATGAAATGACGTAAAAGCGTACATTATTATCTTGAAAAGAAGAAAACTATGTATAGGCTACAAGCATTTTTATTCGGATCCTTGGTTCTACCAGGTTATCTTTGTTACTTTGATTCAGTGGAGTTACAAAGTAATTTAAAAGGGATATATCGATAGTATTGCAATTGTTTTAATGAAATGGCGTAAAACGTAGCCAATGTGTTTACCCTGAAAACAAAACAAATATGCTCAGCCTATAAGCAGTTTTTTACAAAATATAACATTCAAAGAAAGAAGCCAGTTTTGAATAGGATCATATAGTCCCTAATGGTAGGCCCTACTCAGTGCAAAATCAACGAATACATTTTAATGAGTTGAAGATGTTAAAATTAATAAAACATAATTGGTTGCAATTGGCTCAGAGGGATACAGTCATCAAATACGAAATTATATTTTTAAAAGTAGCGGATATTTTTATTACAAATATGCTTAGGGGGTCACATTGATTCCAATGGTAATAGAAGGTTAAAGAATGAAAACTGGAAGAAAAAAATCCGGAACTTTGGCATACGGTTTAGTCTATAAATTAAAAATAAAAGATCTTATAAAATATTGGAAACTGCATATTAAGTTGGGGGTAAAATGTTTTAGCCCTTGGATATTACTCATAAAATCTATGTAGACACTTCTACACCGTATGAAATGTAGGCCTATTTACCCTTTTGTGACTTTACATATTGTAGAGCCACATTAGTTTAGCCCTTGATAACAAATTTTAAATAATTAGGATCGCTATAAAATGAAGTTTGTCAATAGTGGACTGCAAGTCTTTAGACTGAATTGGGTTTTAATATTCAAAAACCTTCTTTATGCTTCAAAATTTCACTTTAGAATTAAAGTAGATGAACAATAAAGTAATGTAGGTTAGTGATCCCTGTATGGGCCATAGAAACCCGTAGGGTTGTGGGAAGATAAGGCTCTCAGATTGACACATTCGGCACATAAAGGTCCTAAGTTTGTCAGTCCTACGCACCGGCCGCTTTTTACCCCTAAGGAATAATCCTGGTACTCAGAAATTAGGAATGTAAATTACAGTACCGGTAATTCAATTATTTGGATGAAATTGTACTCTATTTAGTGTTGCCTATTGATGATAATAACAATAAATAAAATTTAAAGGAGTAAAGTATTAATATAATGCTTAAATATGTAAGACATTAGGCCAGGTATCTGGGAAATACTTTGATATAATAAATTCTAGTAACTTCAGAAGTTGAAACTACGTTCTCAAATGCCAGAGGCTTGCCGACACACCCCGCAGAGGTCTCTACTGTTGCATGACTAGTGTTTCCGCTTCACTGAACATTCATTCGATTCCTCAATTGAATGCATTCATTTTTTGAATATGGTTTATTTAAGTTTGCTGTTGTATTGAAATCGAACAAAGTCGAACTGCGAAGATAACATTTTGAGTGACGTTAAGCATACAGGAAGGGTGGAAATGTATGCTGGATAACAGACTACGAATTCAATACAACGATATCGGCAACTGTCTCCTTCATTGCTTCCATAGTCATATCATTTTATTTCGAATATTCTAAAAAAAGGTGGAGGATTGAGGAAAATGTCATATTTTAAATGTAGACCCTATGTAGGTCTATTATTTAATTTTATTGATGAAACAACTCAATCTCGGCCATTTAGTGGTTACGTCTGTTGTACACATATTCTAGGCGAAGTCCGAGTTTGATCCCGCTACTTTTACTACCCCTGCTCATACCATGAGTACTATAGGTAGAGGAAGTATTGTGATCTACTCTGAAATTCGAAGTGGCTTATTAACAAAAAATAGGCCTACACGTTTGGAGGTCCCCTGAATCCAAAAATACTATTTTCAGAAACATATCGTGTGAGAATCTGTGAGTCTGTGTCTGTGAATAGTCTATCTCCAGAACGAAAAAGAAATTGTATTCGGAGCAGATTTTTTTTTAAGATGTGACACGTAGAAGGGCGACAACTTTCTCTTACTTTTATTGCCACTTTATTTGAAGAAAAATTAGTTTTTCGCAATGTTCTCGAAAACTGCTCTAACGATTTTGTTTAAAAGTTGTACATGAGGTGTTTATACTAAGAGCTAAAATTTTAATTTTAATTTTGTTGCAAACTTTTTCTAAATAGTGTTTACCTAGGTATAAGCCCCTACTGTTTGTAGAAACTCAGTCTTGCCTGGTGAAGAATAAAGTTTTGCATTAGGTTGAAACAACTGAATACGTGCTCTTCTCAATACGGCCTCTTATTTTCGAAAAGAATGTGAGGTGAGAAAATTATATTGTTCATGCTTAGGGTAAGGTGAGTGCATTAATCAGATTTTATTTTGTTCTGTGTATCCTTCAGGAATGCAATTTACATTCAGGTGAGAAAATTATATTGTCCATGCTTAGGGTAAGGAAAGTTGTTCTGAGTGCATTAATCAGATTTTATTTTGTTCTGTGTATCCTTCAGGAATGAAATTTACATGAAGAGAATGCCATATATTTTATATTATACTAAGAGGCAAACATTTTATTTGGGCAGAGGAAGTTACGTGTTTCACATCAGATTTTTGTTTTTTTGATTAATGGTCTAAATCGGATGCATTAGTCTCGTGAGGGCAAGGAACAAACGAATTACGAATGGCATTCATGATGTATTGCCCTCTGTAATTCATATCATCACCTTCATTAGCCGCTTCCGCCAAGCCAGGAGGTATAGGCCTACCACAAATACTACCAGGTTATTGGTGGTGTTGGATAAAAAAAATGTATTGCCCTTTTATGAGGAACACGGTTCATTGAATATTTCTCCCAAGATAACCTAGTAATGATCAGTAAACGGGCACTTGTCAGTGGCCTAAAGACTAACTCAGACTCGTGGGTGGTGGTACTGAGCAATGTTAACGATACTCTACTGACTCGGACTTAGCAGATGCACGGTACCTTTGTCATATAGGCCTATATACCTTTTACCCCCTAACAAGGAAATTACAACAAGAATAATTGTGTCCTACTCAATATCTTCTATTGGATGCGACTAACTACCCGGCCGATGCCAACCGCAAACGTTGGTCCAATAATTTGGTAAAATATTAGAGCTTGACTATTCATCCTGCTTTGGCAACAATTAATCAGTTATTCATTAGATAGCTCTGATTTACCCTACATTAAATATAGAAACCCGAGGAGCTTCTCAATGAGATAGAGATGTGGATTTATAGGAACTAAACTAAGGACTTTCCACTAAGATTGTCTGCCCAGGTCACGCCAATCCCCTTTGCGGAAATACGCTGCACAAGACTGTTAAGATGGCAAAACGTGATTTCCAGTCCTAGATTAGGCCTACATCCTTACTGCAAGGAATGAAATAGCAATTAGCCTACTTTGGTTAAGTAAGTAAGTAAGTAAGTAAGTAAGTAGTAGTAATAATAATAATAATAATAATAATAATTTGAATCGCTGAGACCACATTTCATGGAAAAATACACTTCCGAATTTGGTTATAGTTGGGATAGTTCCATAGTTGGGATAATGGCAAAAATTGTTTGACATTCCTAGAACAATCGATTTTATTTTTAGTTAAAATTACATTTATTTTTATTATAGTCTTATTCAATTAGTTCCTAATTCAACTTTTCATTTCTTGTTGTTGTATTACTTGCCATGTTGCAGTGTTAAAATAGTTACATTTAGAAGGGATGAAGGCCTATTAGGTTTTGTACTACAAAAAGCCAGATTTAATATTCTTTTGTGGAAAGATAAATATATAGGCCTGGATTGTTATTAAATATAAGCTATCTGCGTTTATAAGAAATAAATTTATTGTACAGGCCTATGCCTACATTTAATTGTAGGCTACCAAAATATTTTTGCGTTCTTTCAACCCTCATGTGTCTAAAATAAATAATAATTACTTTAAAGACTTAGATTTTTCTCGACGAATACGATTGATGATTTCATGGCCGAGTCGAAGTTTTATAATATTCCAAGCTTTTGGAGTTCAGCTCTCACTCAATCCTCAGGGAATTTACTCGGAATTTCATAAAACTCCAACTCGGTCAAGTAACTATCAAGTAATACTTTCTTTTATTTGAAAATATTCTTTTTAATTACTATGAAACTGTGTATTATATAACAATACATTACCTTGTTAATGAAATGAAGTAAAGATATACCATAGGCCCTACCTGCATTTGTAGGAAATGAAAATCAAGAGATAGTCTATATAGACATATTTTAGTATTTCTCCAACGCCTGGTAGAGGGTTCTTTGCTTCGAAAAATATTGTTTCTTCACGATCACTCACATCTATCTGTAGTACTTATGCTTAATTATGAATATGAAAGTGAAATTAAATATAGTAGCTCTATTTACTATTAGTGGGGTTAACTATTGAGAAAAAAAAAAGGGTCACTACGTTACAAATTCTGTGAACCTTTGAGAGAGTAGGCTCCCTTACCTGTTCTCTCAATGGCATTATTTGCACTCCAATGATCATTTCATTTTACGGTTGTCTTTCCGCATCACGCATTGAACAGTCACACTTGTCGTTCCACACTTTTAGCACATATAGATGCCTAGTATATGTACATAGTCTATCATTTTCCATTAGGCCTACAGAAATAAATGAATACCTTAATGTCAAAGTATATAAGTTTTTTATAACGTAGATCACTATTTGTAATGTATATACTTACAAATGGTTAACTATGACCTATGGTCTTAGCTCTGCCAGGAAAATATATTATTATTATTATTATTATTATTATTATTATTATTATTATTGAGTGGGTACAGAGTAGGATTTTTTTAAATCACTAAAATTGCCTGGATCCTGGCGAAAGGTATAAAAAATACACTTGGGACCTCGCACATTATAGTGCAACCAGGATGTACTTAACTCTGGTGATTATTTTACGTTAAGTAAGACTGTTAATGAAAAAAAATATAATGATATTATAATAAGTTATCAATATTTTTTGTGAGATGAGATTAAAAACCTGTTATTAACTTAGTTGTGGCCTAATTGAAGCGTTTACTTTTATAAGGGTCTAAGAGCCAAAACCATGATTTTTCAGTTGATAATTTTAAATGGATCTACATACCCAGACCAATGCATTTCAGAAGGGTCTAAGGTCCAGGGTAACTTAAGCCACGTTAGTAGCAATAAATTCCAAAATATAGCGCTGGGTCTATCTCCAACACGTCTTTCTGTGGCTCTAGCCTATATCTTGTTTTCTACACAATCATGATTTTAGCACTTAGACCCTAAAAAAATAAACGCTTCAATTATTGTATTCTTTTAAAATTACTACATGTAGTCGAATTTTTATTAATATTATTATCGTACTCTTTTAAAATTACTACATGTAGTCGAATTTTTATTAATAGTCTATTTTACATATTCGGGTATGGCGTACTGCAAGTAGACATAGAATGAGGAAAGAAACATAAGAGGCTATAGTGTATGTGCATATAAAATCTAGTATTGCTACCTGAACTTGTGCTAGGCCCAACTAAATGTGCCATGTTCGCAGAGAGTCTGGATGCATGCGGAGTAATCCAAGACGCTCTCCAGAGAGTATAGCATTGCACAAGACAAGATGGTCTCTCGGAATAACCTGCCGGGCGAGCGGTATATTGTGTGTCGTCGTTGTTACCAGGGAGATAACGGACGAGAACCACTCGACCGGCGTCGTTATGGAAACAGCAGGTCGCACTCTGTATCACCACAGGTAAGGGCAGCAGTTAGACTTGGGGAAAATATCTTTGGGGACTAGTATTAACTTCAAACAACGGTAGTTGCTTTAGCATAAAATGATATGTTCAACTTTCTTACATTATGCAAAACACCAGAGTGCAAAGAGTAGCCTAGAACTGAGCAGATTTTAACAGCCTACTCATAAATAATATTAAGGCAGAAGTTAATTGTAGATTCAAATCGTCTTCTGTCCAGAAATCTAAAAATAAAAATTTATAAGAAATTATCCTGCCGGTTGTATTTTATGGATGTGAAACATGGTCGCTTATGCTTCGGCAAGAACATAATCTGAGAGTATTCGAAAACAGGGTGCTTAGGAAAATATTTGGGCCTAAGAGAATGA
This sequence comes from Ectobius pallidus, assembly GCA_964059195.1. Taxonomy (NCBI): domain Eukaryota; kingdom Metazoa; phylum Arthropoda; class Insecta; order Blattodea; family Ectobiidae; genus Ectobius; species Ectobius pallidus. The sequence goes on along the minus strand of CAXKWD010000007.1, from coordinate 118,799,087 downwards.
AAATCGGGACTGGAGAAAACTGCATAACGACGAGCTTCATAACCTGTACTCGTCACCGGATATAGTAAGGGTAATTAAATCACGGAGGATGAAATGGGCTGGACAGACAAATCTCGAGAATATTGACTGGGAGACCCGAAGGGAAAAGACCACGTGGAAGACCTAGACGTAGCTGGGAGGACAATATTAGGATAGATTTAAGGGAAGCAGGATTTGCGAGGGATGGTTGGATGGAGTTAGCATAGAATAGAGTTGAATGGCGGACTCAGGTAAGCGCGGCAATGAACCTTCGGGTTCCGTAAAATAGACAATATTCATTTGGCTTGCTTAGTCTATTGCCATTGAGTAAGTAAGTAAGTAAGTAAGTTCTTCTGCCTCCTTGAATCTCCCCAGTTATTCCCCATTCTACCAAATACATCAAACGTTAATATGTAATAATTAACGTAGGCTACTATTAGCGCAGACCATAGTGCGAGGTTAGATGAAGGTGATAATGACGGCCAGATGATATCCGGGGAACAAGAGGGCCTTAAGTTTCACAACATTTGTCTCATAGGTGAGAGAAACCCCGAAAAAACCCCACCTATGAAACTTGTCCTGGCCAAGAATCGAACCCGGGTCTGCTGCGTGAAAAGAGCGAACGCATAGTCTATAGATATAATAATAATAACAATAATAATAATAATAATAATAATAATAATAATAATAGGCCATAGTAGAGAGATATCATAGGCCTAAATAGAGAAAACGCTGTTGTTATTATAGTTATTATTATTGTTATTATTATTAGTATCAGCAGCAGCATCATCATCAAACCATTAATAATTTTTTATCAACTAAAATTACTTTTCTCGGTTTATAATCAATTCGAGTTAAACTCTAAATACAGATATACTGAAAAATTTTTCATTATTTAACATAAGTCGTTGTTCCACTGATAGAAGGTATTTTAAAAGGCAGAGGGAAGGTAATGTGAGAATTCTTTGAGATCCGTCCATCTCATGACTCTTACCCACTCATGGAGGCGCAAACGTGTCTTGATATGCATGGTTATTCGCCTCGTACTTCAATATTATGACATCTCTTAGACACATGACATCTTACATATGAAGAGAATGTAATCCATAAAAAAAGGCAGTTATCTGGGGTGATAGGAATTTTGTATTTTATGCTGTGATATTATTTTGAAATCAATAACAGCATATTTTATGTAAGTAATGAGATGAGCTAGATCTACTTCTACGACATTCTCTTCGAATGATTTCCGTCAAATGGTTAATCATTCCTTCAAATAACTGTCTAAAATGAATAAAAATTTTCAGGTACCTAAGATATATTAACATGTGCATGGGATGAAGGCCTACCGATTTATATCTAGGCATATAGTTTATTTTAATTTAATTTAATTTAGAATGGGTTGGGACGGATTGTGACGACCCTTACGCATGTAAGCCCTTATTGATACCTGTTGTAAATACCCACATGCGACGAAAGATGTGTTATCCTGGTTCACACCTCTCCCTTTTTCATTGTCACTCTACCGTCACCGTTATAAGTATAGACTACACTCTAGAAGACATAAACGAATCAGCATTAATAATAATAATAATTATGATAATAGTGATTTTGATTTGAAAAGAATAAGCTTGAATCAGTACAAACACAACTAAATTGTTTGTTCTGTCTCCTCTTAAGGCCTGCTCATTTCTGATCCTTTTCTTGGTGGACTAAGAACAGCCTCAATAATATATTATAAATGAGAAACAGAAAGAAATCCCACTGCAGTGGGTTGTCTACTACTGAAGATATTAGTACAGTAACAGGGAAAAGAAATGTGTAAAACTTGAGAGGGAACACGAACTAATGTGGGTCTCTTGTATGTTTCACTTACGGAAAAGTCATAGCTGAAAATTCTAACCATCTGGTGGTAAATTTAACTAACATTGCCGAATTATTATTAGGCCAATGATCCACTGCTAGAACCTGAAGCTAATATTATTTTAACCTGGCGAAAAGTTTGGAGATGGTGAAACCATTACTCCTCAGTAAATCCTTTTAACGAATTAACAGATGTTCTAAAGAAATGACTTGTCTTCTTATTCTATATAAAGGGTCTGACCAATTAGGCCTACTGTACCTCACTTAACAGCTTAATAGTCTAAAATACATTATTGTGAATTGAATCACTTAGTTTGCATAGAATAATATTAAGAACGATAAACTTACAAAACATACCATGCCATATTAAATAAAATGGATGTGCCTATAATGTGAACAAAGTAACATTAAACAATTAATTCCGCATTTTAAGCTACTCGATTTGGGTGATGTAAAGAACCAAGCAGCAAGAGAGTTCAACTCGTCGTACACCTGAGCACGTATTTTTGTTCCATATATCGTTTCTGTTCTAAAGAGCACTTTCTTCAATCTATCTCACACAGCTCGTCTCAGATTCCACGCCGTCCCCCCATTATAATGGTGCCGTGTATTTTTATAATGAAATGCGAATATTACACTGCTCCTCAGCTAGAGACGCTATTATGGACCTGTTTTGCTCTGTTGACATTTCATATCACCGGAATTGCATCTATCGTCAGTGTGAATAACTTCAAGAGTACTACGAGATATCATTTACATTGTAGGCTACCTTCCTATTGAATGAACAATAATTGAAATTAAGTTTGTATTTAATATAAAATATAATTATTTTAAGAATATACTCATACCATCAAAAAGAAATTAATTAGCTGTTTCCAGACAGATCGTCTACTACTCAAATCGCAGTAGGCTACACTGCAGCTTCACAATCAGAGGGCACACAATCTAACATAGAGTCTTAAGATATTAAAAAAATAGTTAATAATTTATGGATTTTAGGACAACTCGCCCAAGACTTCTGGTACAGTATTTATTTATTTCCCTAGTTAAGTTCTTAAATTATTTTCTTCCACCAAGCATAGGTATACGTAAAAAATACGATGATTTAAAAAGAAGCGAGGTCCAAACAATTTAAAAACAGACAGATAATAATTATGAGTTAATAGATGACTGAAAGTTATATGATTAAGATCTGTGCTGAAACAGTTATAATAAAATAAAATTTCAATGCAATAAGAGTAATACCCCGATGTAGGAAATTAAGTACTGTAATATGACCGTGAAAAAGAAAGAAAAACTAATTTAAATTTTTCGAAAATAACTGAAAAAGATTGAGAAAAACCGACATAATATACAAATAAGTAACTATGTCTCTGAATTGTCCAAATTAATTATGCTCTAAAGTGGCCTTGAAAGTTCTTGGTGTTCAGCAACATTTATTTCTGGTGCTGAAGTTTAAAAAATGAAATTGTATTGTGAACAGGAATAGATAGCCTATAGTCCTTGACATGCGTTAAGATTCGTTTTCCCGAAAAAACGGTGCCTCTATACATAGCCTTATGAAGATTATTTGAAGTGGGATAGGCAGGATTGTTAAGTTATGTCACAAAGAATAGCCTACCTTTTAATTTTGATAGGCTCTAGATCCAAGGCCTGGTTCGTAAACGTAGTAAAAATCGGCAACACGTAAGATGGTGTTTGTGGTTGAAGAAGTTTAAGCATCATAAGCATTTCTAAATTAAATTTCTATACTTAGCAATTTCATAACATGTCATGTCATCCATTGGTTTAATCGAACTCAAAATATCATCTGTAGGTTTTATTGAACTGAAAGTGTATCCGTTCGGCAGCATGAACCCAAGAGTGTTACTGAGCCGGTAGATTAAGCCTAGTCTATTTTTCATACATTTCTACAGGATAAATTGAGATGAAGATTTGAGTGTGCAAATTGCAGTAAGAATAATGGAGATGAAGCATTTGTTTTCTCCTTATATGGACCTACTCATGAAAATTTGTTCATTAACACATATAAGTCAAACCTTAAGGAGTACTGAAAATTAATGATTAGGCCTATTCTGTTACATAATGACATACCTTTCTTTGTCGAGTTAACAGACTTCAATTAATGATAACTTGTCTGTTGCGATGGACGAAATGACTCCACCCATGGGTCAATCAATGAACTGACTGTATGGTAATGAAAGAAAATATAGACTAGAAGACGAAAAGTGTTAACAAATTCGAATTTCCTATTTGGAATTCCCAAGGCAGAATCTTACAGGGAGGCCTTTGAGGGTACAGAGAATGGAGTACAGAGTACAAACAACATAATTTTAAGTTTATTGCATATGTCTACTTGTGTTTCTAATACGGACTCTTTAGATTTTTTTTAAGTTTTAAATTTGTTGAATTAGACTATGTTTTGTTACTAGGCTACCTACCGGTCTTTTATTAATATCGGTACCCATCTATTTCTCCAGTTTATGGCTAGTAAATATTACTACACAAATTTCCCTAATCAGGCAAACCATCATAAAATATTTTAGAAACGCGGAACGAAATCTTTCTTTAAAAATTCTGGCAAGAATACGTAATTTAAACTATACAGTAACGGCACAACTTAAAATCTATAACCTCTCATTTGATTAAGAGGTGACAAATGTGGAAAAAACTGTCTTCTACGAAAATAACGATAGTCTTTGACCATTACCGCATCAAGTTTTCTGCATGTTTGGATGTCATCATAAATTTATTTAATTAAATATTAGGTCAAATAGTTAAAATGATATATTTCCTACTTAGATGCTGGTTGTACGAGTTTCAGGAAATAGAAGATAAGTAACTTGTCCGTTTAAATTGCATATAATGATAATTGCTAATGTCCATTCATTTAAACGCAATCTCCTTCACTGTTCTTTATTATGAACCTTATTGTAATTTAAATAACAAATTTTCCTACCATGAAATAAGTAGAATTCTTCTACGGCAGTAAAAATGATGTTGGTACATTACTTCATTAACTCAATGGTAATAATTGCACAAACGTGTAGGTTTTCGTTTATGAGGTTTCTTGCTATTAAAGTTATGACCACAACTTAAGCTCGTCTAGAAGTCAAATATGGCGGCGCCGTCTCCATGCGACAGGAGTAGAGAGGGAGGGAGGGAAAGAGAGAGACTACTAGTGTGTGTTATTGCTGTTCGGCATTCCAAGAATCCCCTTATTAAGAAGCACATTCTTTACCGTCGTATTATTTCCGTCGAAATGACAAAAATTCCTATTCCGGCAGCATACTTTAAACTCCAGTTTACGGACATGTTAGTTCCTTAAAGGAAGGAAGAGGGAAAGAAGTACAAACGTGCATTTAATTTATTAAAAAATCAAGGTATTAAAAGGAAATATCGGGAAGAAGATTCTCTCCATATCTATTAAAAAGTGATGGAAATAACGTAATAAGATTGATAAACGAAAAGGGGAGTGGCGACTTGAATAAACCTGGCTACCCCATCTTTATGACTGATCTGCAGGAATAATTTTTGCTGACTGATTTTAAGATGAAAACCTGTTCAATACCTGATTTCAAGGTATGCATCTGTATTCAAAATTGAATTAATATTAAACTTAATAGTTTAGCACCTGATGATGAAAGTAATGTAGGTTTTGTAAAAACTAAGTGCAATAATTTAATTTATCTTTATCATTAACGGTCCCTGCTTCTTTCAGTAGTAGCGTTGCTAACGACTGATGTGGATATTACTTGTTTGGATTTTTATGCATAAGAATGATCTGGAACGGGATGAAAATCAATCTAGTCTCCTGAGTACTGTTTATGAAGAAATAACAGCTGTTGCCAAGAATATCATCAATAACGGCGGTGGGAATCTGAGTGAAGATCAATTCCCTCCACATTCCTGCCACATACCAATGGATTCGAAAGATGGAAGCAAAATGCACAGCAGTCAACTGGAATATCCTTTCCATCCTAGTTTCACGGAATGAATTAGTTTTAAGTTCTTTTCATTATTACAAACTAGGGCATATTCAAATTACTCTACATTAATAAATATTGTTAGCCTATAATTAAGACCACTTCCGTAGTGGTTAATGCTGGTGGATAACTATTTGGAGAACAAAGTACAATTCACGGTGGCCCACTGTGGATTCTTCTGAGATCGAGATTTCTGAAATTAGGTGCACTCAGTCTTATGAGATCTCGGAATAGTAAACGTGATAGAAAAGTGGGGATACTCCGGTCAAAGAACCCGCAGTAGTTACTAGGAGTGCTAACTCTATGTCATTACAAAAAGAATAGGAATAATATCCGCAAAAGGTTAACTTAGTTGGAGTGCTAACTATGCGTCAATAAAAAATAATAAGAATTATTAACTGCTACGAGGAATGGAATTTGATTAACTGATTAATCGAACTAACTTCTGAGTAAACATTTTGGGATTGTCTATCACTCGAATTAAATCGGCACACAAGGCACTTTATGTTTGAATATGATTGAAAGTTGGTAATATTGGCCTATCGGTCAAATCTCTGAGTAAACATATTTAGTATATCACTATCGTTTTACAAACTCTTCATGGTTACTGCAGAAATGTTTGTATTGCCGATAACTTGGACTGTGCCGAACTGAAAATATATTCTTGGTAATACAATATATTGTCAAGAAGCTATCAATTCAAACATTTATTATAACAAATTAAAATGCACATCATAGGGCTAAATTATTCCAAAACCTAAATTTTAGCCTTTCGTGTTCACCATACCTGATAAAACAGACATCTTAAGACAGACAACATCTCTCTTTATATTTTATAAAACGTGTTAGACTATTAATGGGCTGCGAGAAAAAGAAGGCAACATCTGCGATCAAGAACGCCAAGATTAACCAAAGCACCAATAAACTTATAGACATGCAGGTATCCGTGATCCGCGATCTTGTCAGATTTATAATTTCATGAGAACAATTACATAAAATTGTTAGTTCTGAAGTTTTATCACCACTTACCATTCCAACTCAATATTACAAACCAAGGAACTTAATTTAAATTGACTTACTTCAGATTACCCAAAGCCTAAAATTAAATCACTTAGCCTATCTTGAAAACAGAAAAAAACAATCTATTCAACAATCGAAGAAGATCTCTATGTAATAGGCCTACTGTAGTAGGTCTAAAAGGTGGGCCATTCATTCCTCATGAGAAAATGTTTCTCTTTCCACAATTTCATTACACTTTGTATGCACAGTAACCACTTTTGACAGCATAGGCTACATAACTTTCAATTATTATGAAGCATTTTTTTTAAATACATTGAAAAATACATCCGTACTATGGGAATTATTCACACTCTTCACAATGTTCACAAGTATGTAAAAGTTAGGTGATATTCGCATTATCGTGTTATTCGCACTGTTATCCTGTTATAAGGCGTTAGGTATTATATCATCGTAGCATGCGCAGTAAAGGAAAAGGAACAAGCAAAATACCAGGAATTCTTGCTGAACTCGCACAACCAATATTACGATCTGCAATCATTGCCCAATTTCCGGCCTGTATTGCATTTCCATCAGAATTAATGTTATGTAACTATCTAAGAATAGGAGAATTAATTTAATTGAAATTACGTAAGACAACTCACCAGGGTCCAAGGAGTGGAGAATCAGCGACTTCCACGACACTTCCTTGTGATCCATTGTACTCAGTACTTGACACAGCTACTGGATTCTGTAACGAGAATACAAAAATAAGAGAACCGCTGATGCTGATGGGAAAAGGAAGGAAAAGGGTGGGCCATAACTGTTGTAAGTATGTAAAAAGGGTTGCGAAGGAGGGAGAGGAAACACGGTATGATGAGAAGGGGGCATCGCGGTGAATCTACTGTTAAAAGTTTTGACGGTGCGACCTATTTTCGCTGGCAATGCAGCAGTAGCCTATTTCCTATTGCTATCTGTGAAGGATGGTATTCAGCGTGTATCATTATTATTCAGCGTCATGCCACAAGTAAAGGGTTACTACCCCACATATGCACCCCACCAGGCAGGGAGGGAAGGGGGATGAAGGTCATATGAGATGTATGGAATTCTGGAGCTACTGGGAAGATTCGCCTATTATTGAGTGACGTCAAGAACTGGGGTACAATGCAGAATGAATATAACTGCCGCATATATGTGAGTAAAGAAGATCAGTTCAGATTCATTAAACTGTAGAGCTACAAAAGTATTAGGCCTGTTGTGTTCCTTTAATAGACTATTTGCCATTCTTACTTCCAATGAGTGGATTTTTTTACATAACATTTTGAAAATGAGATAAAAATAATTAGTAAGTTAAACTATTGACTTAAGGGGTTACGCAGTAGCCTAGTGGTTAAGGCGTTGTGCTACATACCGGAAGGTCGCGTGTTCGATCCCCGATGAGGTCGTTGGAGGTTTTCAATTGGCCTAATCGTTCTGGTGGCACTATGGCCCTGGGGTCGACTCAGCCTCCAACAGAATTGAGTAGCAGGAGCAATCCTGGGGGTAAAGGCGGCCGATTTGTAAGGCTGACAATCTTACCACCTTCACGTTCCGAATGTCTAAAATCTGGGAGCCTCAACCTCCTGGAACCCTCTGGGCCTCCATTGCCTGTAAAGGGAACACTTTACTTTGCTTTTACTGCCTTAAGGCTATATTTTTGATAGTATGAATTCGTTTTCTATCATGTACAATGATACAGTTATAGGCTATAGGGTTACAGGAGAACTCCAACTATCCGAAATCCAACTATCCGGATCGCTTTGTTCAAGTGGTATTTGCAGCAGTGAGGATTGGGAAACCCTCTTTCAGGCCGATTATTTTTCTAAAAAAAAAAAAAAAAAACTTTTAGACGACAAAATCTACAGTTTGTCAGCAAAAGAATTGAATCCGACCGACATGTTCAAGAGTGACACTTTATGAAAGTACAATAGGCTACTGAACATTTAGTTTTTTCATGATTTATCCAACTATCCGGATGTTTGATTATCCAGATTGGGTTCGGTCCCAATTAATCCGGATAATTGGAGTTATATTTACTTCAGGCCGCCCCCTTGGGCGAGTTGTTGGATCGCTTGCTTGGAGTCTCGATGGTGGGCCCGAATGATTTATGTGCATGTGATTTGTGTTCTACAAAACAGGATCATAGCAGGTGTTTCCGTGGGAGTACTACAGTAGGTACCTTTGGGCCGGTAAAATTGTTTGTTCCTGAATAGAAAGATTGTGTTCGGGACAGAGGTTGATATATCGTATGGGAATGCTGTGAAACTGCTAAGTTGGTACCGTCTTATGCTGAAACGATATAAAAATTTGTAAACATTCTCGAATGTAAGGAAGAAATATAACTTTGCTCATTCCGATTCAGGAATAGGTAAATGAGTTCAGACTGCCTTTGTTGCCCTCATATGAAGTCCGTGATGCTTTTACCATGTTGGTAACAATCGCACCAACCACTGACTTAAAATTTTTAGATTACGTATTTGACAGCTAAGTTACATCGTCGAAGATTCGTCATTTTCACCAGACATGTGGGCAGATGAATTTTGTGAAAATGCTCGTACTACCGGTGGTCCAGACTGAATCTTTCCATAAATAATTCAATGAACAATTTATAGCCTAAATCCAAACATACACATTGTGGTAAATATCATTCTGTCAGTGCAACATGAAACAAAACTTAAAACGAATTCAATTTAAAATAATTTTCTGTAGCTAGTACGTATTAAAAGAATTACGTGACAATGAGAAACAAAAACAAAATCAACTAATAGAAAAGTATAAAGCATATAGAGATGGAAAACTGTCCCTATTACAGTATTCAAAAACGCTGATTACCAAGAATGTTGAGATACAAAATGATTGTAGGCTGTGTACGGTACAATTAAAACAAACTAGGATTTTATTATTTCCTTTGCTGTTGTGAAAAATATTAGAGCAGTGCGGATAATACCGAGTAAAGCAGGGTAACATTTTAGGGACATAATACTTTCTTCTGAGAGAAGTAATCACTCTGTATATGTTTCATCCGTTTAAAATAGGAAGCATAGAGAATATAGGCCTACTATAACAAAATTATTCTGTAATGAAATATGAAGACGCCTATGTAGAATATGTGGAAGGAGCCACCTATTTTTTGTAAACAAGCGAAGCAGATGTTATTATGTGAAGACTATATATTAAGGCAGTTCAAAACTTATTAATATTTGTCGATTACCGTAGAAAAAGAAAATATTATTAAAATTATGAAAGCATTGTAGAAGGAATATCGCACTCGATCCTTAAACTATTACATGAAGTGTTAATTAAAATAATCCAACACCTCAGAATAATGTAAAGTGTGTGGCAACAAAATCTATCGACTACTTTATCTAGAAGTAACTTCTACTTTATATTTTTTACTTAGCAATTTACTCGAAAATGGCTCTAACGTTTTATTTATTAATTAGGCCTATTTTAAATAATATCTTGTAATTCGTTTCACAATCATAAAAAGCGTATTAGTAAACATTCATTAAGTGTAGTTATAAGTAAGCGACTTAGTTTATAAACTTCTTCTTTTACGTTTTTACGCTGCTCCATTTAGAAAATATCAAGCTTTAAGCTTACGGTAGAGAAAGTTACGTGAATGACAAACATAAGATTTTTGTTTCTTGTTTTTAAAAGAACCACCTTTCTCAGTACCATCATATGTTGGCTTAGGTCACCTTGAGTAAAGAAGTAGGTCTACCTCCCTGAGAGACGGCTACAGATTTGTGTATCAATAGAATTGCGAATTACCTCCAGTTGCGAAAAGAGACCTCGTGGCAGTAACTTCCTTTGCTCTCGTTTGAAAGAAAAATCTGGTGTCGGGTTTTTAGGACTTCACCGGGGGACAGAAAGGGGTAAAGAACTTTTTTCTTCTCTAACGTCCATATACACGTACATACAAAAAAGATCTAAATAAAAAAACTAAAGGGTTGCTGTATGGGATGTAAAAGGAGAGGTTGTGGTGGAAGGGGTTAAAAGATAGGCAAAAAGAAAGGCTATGTTTCCTGGGGTGTTGGTCTATGCATGTATGATGTATGTTGCAAAAAGAAAAGAAGAAAAAATGAGGGTAGAAAAATTACTAAGGTTCCAAAGGGTTGTAAGGGAGGGGCCGGACGCCGGGATGGGTAAAAAATAGAAAAGAAGTATTTGAATAGAGAAAATTGGGGGATGGTTCGTCTATAGGGTGAGAAAACTACGGTGATTGTATGTCGTATGCAAAGTTTTTATGTCATGTTTGCATCATGCATATTTTTTCTATACGAATTTTTGTCTACGGTGGTCTGGGGACACGGTCGAGAGCGTTGTCTGATGGGTAACGCTCGTTTCGGATGCGACTCTGTTGAATGACGGGAAGATTTCTAGCATTATTTCCTATTGGATGTAAGTAGGGGGTTAAAAACATACAATATTCGTTATTGGGTGTTCACTCAAGTTGAAATTTAAAATTGCACACTAACCTTACCTAGATATTTTTATGAGAACACAAAAAGAATGTGCATATGCTCCTACCGTTGTATAATTTAGATCTGAAATTTGTGTTTGTAAAGGTTTTATTTGTGACGTAGGCTATATTTTAAATTGAAATGTTTCCTAGAATTCGTTCTTTCATCACAACAGCGTTTTATGCAATCCAAGTAGTAGCAGCTTTAGAAAAATTAGCTGAAGATGTAATAGGCTAATTGTGCAAGCCGAGTAATTGAAATTTTAGATTTTAATGTGCTTCTTTTTCTGCGAATGTAAGAATATAATATACATTTCATATTAAAATAAATCATTAATTCGGTAATGGGATTGATATGAAATGATATATCTCACAATTAAGTACACCATAGGCTTAATAGCATATTGTTTATAACACACAACATGTCCTGAACGACCATTTCGCAATGAATGAGACACACCTGGTAAACAATATTCTTCCTCTTATTATTCTTCATTAATTCATTGTTTTAATTACGATTGTGTCTTAAGTATCCTAATTAAGAAGGATCAGAAATCTCTCCGTCTATGTAAAATTCCCTTTTGTTGGCTGGGCTGTAAAATAAAAATACAAGCCCGTAAAGGGTAAAAAAAATGATTTTTCAATATTAGTTCGTTATTTGCCGTTTCTATAACTTCAAGAGAGACTTGAATTTCTTTAAAAATATGTTACGATTCAGTATTTTTGGCAAATGTTTCTGTTTTGTTCAATTATTTTCATGAGTAAATTGTTTCAAACAAATTTTTGCCAAGCAAAAGATCCTGAATTCCGCTACATACGAAATTATAATTTTTTTAAAAATTTGAATGGTCTTAGGCTACATCGTAAATAACTATTAGAAACATTATATTATTTTATAGGTTTAATTTTTTACTTTATACACTATTACCGGTATGTAATCGCTAGCTTGGTTTGACAACGTTCTAATAGCAAAAACGATTTATCTGAGAAAAATTGAGTTTGAAGTTTCACTAAGCAATAACTATTTTATTTATGTATATTTTGCAAAATAGTTTTACAAATATTTTTAATTGTTAATTAGAAACACTTCCATCAATCATCGTTGAAAAACCTATTTTGGTACTGTACGTTCAGAGATAGCAAGGATGTAGTTAGAAATTCGTAACTTGAGATTTTAGGCTTCAGGAAAGTTACAAATAAAAGGTGCAACTGAACATACAGCTATGTCAAACTAACTTTTTGAATCGAACTTCATAAATCATTTTAATTAGAACTCCAAGTTTTATTAAAAATGAAACATCATTGTATTGTCTATAGAATAACATTGTATTGTGGCACTACCTGTATTTAGAAAAATTAGTATAGACTACACTAGCTTTGCTGAGTAATAATGTCTTTCTTGCAGAAGCATGATGGAAAAGCAGTTTTTATGTCCTTTTTCAAATGTGACAAATCAGTCCTCTTCATCTTCATCATCATCATCATCATCTTCTTCTTCTTCTTCTTCATCATCACCTTCTTATTATTATTGTTATTCTTCTGCTTGATTTTTTATATTTAAAACACTTATTGGACTTAGTACGAGTATTATTACTGTATTTTCAATCAAAGAGAACACGATGTCACGTCTAACAAGTTTTATTAAAACAAATTATTTATGAGCTGAGTAATTATGACAAAGATTAACACAGTGCTAAACTGTCAAGGCACCAAGAGACCACAGCAGTGAGTTGTGATTAATTTATCATCATTATTCTTAGGCTTGCCAGATTTCTGAAATGTTCAACCGGGACACCGGAATGCCCCCCAGCGTCGCGGGTATTTAAGGGTACACACCCTTGGCGGGTTTTTAGAGTTTTTTAGAGGGTAGTTTATTCTCGATGCTATGAATAAATGGTTACTTACTAGGAACCTAAACCAGGGGTAATAATAATATAAATTTAAACATTTTATTTCTAACATGTTAATATTTAAAAGTTACTTAAGTAAGAAGAAACACTTTGAATGAGGAATAAAAATTTGAACAATATTTACATGTACTTTTCATTGGCTAGGACTTTTTTATAAAGTCTTTTTTGGTTTTAATCTTGTAAAAATCTTCACAAGCTAATCCGATATTAATTTTACATGTCATCAAGCCTTTAACGGTAGATTCCTTCATCAAACCCCTATCATCAGTCCATGCATTATTCATCAAAGAAAATACTCTCAATATTGGACTCGCCCGGAGAGCCTCTGGCATCGCGCATGGTCATGATTGGCGAGACAATATGATCTATTAGCAGACCATCATTCTTCTATAGTTTTCACTTTTCATACAGTACAGAGATAAATGACAAAGTAATTATCCTAAATCATCCTTCACAGTTAATTATTTTTAGACTTTTTTGGTCATCTAGAAAATCAAATTTAATTTTTACCGGGACGTGAAGTAAACCGGCCGGGACACCGGGATTTTGTCTCAAAACCGGGACGTCTGGCAAGCCTATTTATTCTCATTGGCTAGACAGTTACAACCGTGTAAAATTAAAAAGATATCTAACTGTAACGCAGTTACAACAATGTCACACTACTAATTCCTTTATTTTCAAGAAAATGGAAGCAAAAGTGAGTTTCCTATAAAGAACTCATTGAAAGACAGCCGAGAATAAATAATCTCATTCTTACTGATTTTGTCACTTATAATCTTGCCAGACCAAGCTAGCAACATGGAGTTAAATGTTTAGAATAGCCTATGTTTAGTGGAGGGGGGGGGGTTCGCCGTAGCTTAGTGGTTGAGGCGCTGCGCTACGAACAGAAAGGTCGCGGGTTCGATTCCCGATGAGGTCGTTGAGATTTTTCAATTGACCTAATCCTTCTGGTGGCACTATGGCCCTGGGGTCGACTCAGCCTCCAACAGAAATGAGTACCAGGAGCAATCCTGGGGGTAAATGCGGCCGGTGCGTAAGGCTGACAACCTTACCACCTTCATGTGCCGAATGTCCAAAATCTGGGAGCCTCGACCTCCTGGAACCCTCTGGGCCTCCATGGCCTGTATAGGGATCACTTTACTTTACTTTACTTTACTTTATGTTTAGTGGGTCCATTGGCTAGATCATGTACATCTTACATGAACAGAGTGAGCCAGAAGTCGCGATCGGGTGTTTTATATATTACTTTATGCAATAAAAAATGAAACACGTGACGTAATAAACATATTTATTGACCTTGCCAATAATAAGGAATGGAAATGCAAAATAAAAAGTTGCCAGGACCTGTGGGTGTCATTATTAAATGTCCAACGTTTCGATACGTGTAGGCCTACTACCATTTTCACACACAGTAATGTCCGTCTACTTGCCCACCTGAGCCTTCCGCAAGTTCTTTTTATTTTTTTAATTTTTTTTTTTTAATATTTTTTTTCATGAACCCACGCAATAATGATGATAGATGAGACATTCCTCAATCGTATATTTGCTTGTATCCGCGATTGTTACAACTCAGAAATATCACGTTTCACATCGACAACAATCATCTAAAAAAACCTTCGCGCCTGGAAAAAAATGTAGCTTGCAACTTGAAGCATAACAATGCCCTCGCTATCGAAAAATAACACAAACAGTAGGCCTATATGGAGGAGGGGACATTCCGCTCAGCCTAGAATGGTTTTCGCTTTCGGAAAATGTGTTGTTTCAGTATAAACATTATCCGATCACGACCTTTGGTCCATTCTGTACAAGTAACATAACTAGCCGTTTTATAGGATACTGAAACTAAAATATGTAGGGGTCGATTTTACGTTTATTGTTCATTTTTTAAATATATTTTAAGCTATATTCTGTTCCTGTGCCCTATATTTTATAATTTAGAGATAGATGAAATTTCGGTTCGTGGATCATTGCACTTCCTGTAAGTGAAAACCCTTTCGCAATGCCATAGAAGAGCTGATATAAAATATCAAATTCACTTCCCTTGCACATAAATAATTTTAAAGGCGCCTTCCTTTAGTGCTGTGGGTCATGTACACAACCACCCTCTCTTCAGAATAGAAGCTACCCCTTAACAAAACGCACCTGAGCGTAGGAATCAGATGAGGAGAGCTAGGAGGAAGGAAGCGAAAGAAAAGGGGTGACGCGCTTTACAATAACTATGCCATGTAGGATGTCTTTGGTGTCGTGGGAATTTTTCACACCTGCACCTCTGCTATCTGACTTGAAGATCAGATCAGTTTGTTCTTAGGAGTGCTCTATAGGTTATGTTTGAGAAACAGAATAGAGACCCTTGGATGGAGGTGACTAGAAAATTCACAAGAGCTCTTGTGTCTTCAGTCCACACGTGTCGGATATGTGATGTTACTGGAAGACAAACTTGTGTAGATCTGGTAGAATGTAAGACCCGGAAGTGAAACATGAATTGTGAAATCGTTCTTAACCAACCATTGAACTCATGCCTAAGGTTGTAACTTAAAGTGAAAAAAAATAGTTCCCTTATGACGTGTAAAATACGGGTAAATATGCATAATTAACGTAATAAACATGAAATACGTAAAAACCTTCATGTCTTAACAATGCTTCCTTTTTTACAATTTTACACACAGTTCAAGAACCAGAATTTTAATCCGCTGATGCGCAACAACAATAAAAATTATAACCTTGCAAAACCAAAATAGAGAAATTGATATTTAAAATCTGTAGAAGTATAATAAATACAAGCTAGCAAAACTACATGAGTGTCAGTGATTTAACTGAAGGAAGAAGTTAAAAAGTAAGCAGATATATCTAGTAATTTATTATGAATTAGATTACTGCAAACTTAGATGATAAAAAAATATTAATAGTTTAGTTTGTGACAGGACTAACGTAAACTAAACTAAATTCCATGACGCTACATGTCTGGAAGGAATAGGCCTACAATCCGACTTAAGCATAATCTACCATAAACAGGTGGCAGGATTGGAGCATGTGGTCAGCATGCCGACACGGTAAAGTAATGGGCAGTCAAAAAGTATGTGTGTGACATTTTGGATCATCTCTCCGCAAATGCATTCAGGGCTAGGCCTAATGTGGAATCTATGTAAATATTCTCCGAAATCGCCATGTCCAGTCAAAAATACACAATAACTACATAAATGTTTGAAACAAGATAAATTATAAATGCGCGTTTTTGTTCTTATGCCCAAATCCACGTTAAGTAACAGTACTTCTACCACTAACACCCTGTGCATGCCATGCCTATATGCAATTCAAATTGCTTTTAAAATACAACTATAATTTTACCTATGCTGAAATGTATTCAAAAAACTACTGTAACTTAGATCTTCTCAATCTAATTGCTGTCTTTCTAAAGGCAATTCCCCGAAGTTCTGTCACTTCCTGAATTTAATGCATAACTTCATTCTAAAGGCTAAGATCGCGGATTTCTGTTCTGCGATGAAGTCAATAAGAACTTAGAGCTGCCTCCATCGGAAATTGTCATTTATAATTTGTTTCATTTCTCTTCTTTTCTTTCGCGGAACTAATGACGTACAATAAAAGGCAAGAGAAGGCGGAAGGAGCTGGGTTTCTGAAATCCTTTAAATGTTTTACGCCAATGACGATAATGGTAGTCAAATTAACAATTTCCTGTTTTCTGCTTGTTATGCTGATCCTGATGAAACCAAAATAAATTACTTTCACAGTTTCGTACTAAAAGTTTTCATGCGAGAAATAATACAAAACTTAACCCAGGGGTGACCAACTTCTTTACTTGCGAGGGCCGCACATTTTTAATGTAGTAAAATTATTATTTATTTAAATGCAGCACTCATTAATGAATTAAATTTTTTGGATGCAGTAAAATTATTATTCATTAAAATTCAGAACGCATTAATGAAAGCAATTTTTTGATGCAGTGCAATTATTATTATTGTTATTATGCAGTACTCATTAATGAGAGCACTGTGGACGCTCATGGGAAGTAACAAATTCACCAAAGTCAATTTCCAAAGTTGTTGACATTTTTAACAAGTCCTGAAGATGGGCATCGGCAAGTTTGTTTCTTTGTGAAGATTTAACTGCCTTCATAGTGGAAAATCCCGCTAATTTATAAAATGTATCAAGGTCAGTTCTGCATAAGTGGGAGTAGTATAAATATCATATTTAATTGTTATGCTTTACCCAAAGAATGCAGTTTGGAATGTAGAAGGATCAGAGTATCTGCAACAAAACTATCCATAATATAAAACTATAAATATTGTAAATTGTATTAATTGACTTTGTCGTGGGCCATACAGAATGAGCTCGAGGACTGCCAGTTGGCCACCCCTGACTTAACCTATCATATTATAAATTAACAGGAAGGGAGGTGGAATTTATTTCTCACAATTGGGAGGTTGAAATGACATAAACGTCAAAATTTAATTAGTAACAAATTCCAATTCAGAGATAACCAAATGGACGATGTAGACAATATAGTATTCGACTTTCTTATGAAAATCTTACAATTAAGCTACATACTGTTAGCAATACCAAGCAAAGAAAGTAAAATTATAGAACTTTTTTTCTATAATGTTTGGATTTATGGGTTTTTAAGAACTTACTAACAAGGATTTTTTTTTTTCATTTATGAACTTGATTGCAGTAGAGGGTTGTCTTCAAATACCTTTTACCCTCGTACATAGAAACTGTCTTAATTAATAAAATTTACATAAAAGTTATTACATTTTATTATAGCCTACATAGTTTCGTCCATAGTCAGTAGTAAACACACTATGCATTAATATACATTGTAAAGTCTTAAAAAGTAAAATTGGCTGATTGCATTAGTAACATAAAAATACTGTGATAGGCCTAATTAAAATTATAAAAATCGTTGTTTCGTCCCTCGTTCTTTTTCACTGCAGGGTATGCATTTAGGCATATATTATGCCATCAGCCCTATTCAGATAAAATGTGTGAAAATATTCGAATTCAACGAGGGACGATAACAACAACGATCTTCTTGTTTTATTTATCACAGTATTTTTATGTTACTGACGCATAAAGTATTTTTACTTTTTCTATCCTTGACATGTTATATTAATGCATAGTGTGTTTACTACTGACTATGGTCGAAATCTCTATATTATAATAATGTAATAACTTTTACATAAATTTTATTAAGTAAGACTTTTTTATGCACGAGTTTTTAAAATATTTGTAGCAATAATGTATTTGAAAACAATAATAGGATTCTTTTATTTACAGAAAAATATCTTTAAAGTTTTCGTTTGCAGTATTATTATAGAATACCTGCTAAAAATTAATTCTTAATAAGAACAGAAAAAAAAATCTCCCAATGTTTAGTGAGTTGTTCAATGAAAGAATAATATAAATTATAATAGGATAATCATTCTTGATACCTTTCCTTCAAGTTGCTTATCCATGGAAATAGAAAATGTTTCATCATATTATCAATATGTCACAAATTAATCGTAAGGAGTTATTCAATCTTTAAATTTCGTATTCCTTCAGGCGTGCTGCAGTGGATGCTACGATGCTGAACAGTGAAGGTCCATATAGCATGGGTCTTCATTTGGATGGGATAGAGTAGGGGGAGGGTAATATGGTGGATTTGCATGCCTTGGGGATAGCCGCCAAGAAACCGAGGGGACACAGCACATAGGAGGGCACTTCTCCTACGCTGCAAATTTTCAAGCAATTTTTATATAACAAGTTAGTTTGTCATTGAGTTCACTGCTTTTTGAGAGTCACTGGCCAGGTTTAGATAAACATATCTTTAATTTGATTTTCCTAGTAGGCCTTGCAATTTTTGTTAAATTACTGAGCATTTATCATAACACAATAATCTAGCATGTAACAGAAAAAATCCGCAGGCCCGGATTCGTTCCCCGGTACCTCCTCGGATTTTTATGAGATAGGGAGGCCTGAAACGGGGTGCACTCAGCCTCTTGATCCAAACTAAGGAGCTACTTGTTGGAGAAGTAGTGGCTTCGGTCACGGAAACCAATAACGGCCATGGGTACCGGCATGCTGATCACATGCCCTCAATCCTACCATCGGCCTATGGTAGATTACGCAACGGTCGGGTGGTAAGCCTAGTGCCTTCAAGATGTACCACCACGAAAAAATAAACAATTTACATCAGCCACAGCGAAAGCTTTTCCACTAGATGTAAATCTTAGTAGAAACGTCAGCAATAGTAATGGACATACCGGAAATGGAAATCTCATAGCAGCAATCACACACATACTTCGGAAAACAAATATGTCCGAAGATAGGCGTGATTTGTCTGCTTATTCAAGAGCAGGCCGCTGCATATGTTTCTAATGTTATGTTTTTGGAAGAATGTTAAATCAACCGAGGTATTAGAGATATGTCCCGTTTAAATGCCCTTTAAAAGTAATGGCAACGACGCTCACAAAAATCCAGGTATCACCATCAATGGTAAGAGATTATATTCAAATATCAAGGAGGGTTCAATGATCAGGCTGCGTATACACCTGAGGATGTTTAAGCCGCTACTAGGCCTCCTATGAAATATAAGTACTGTAACTTAAAAATAAAAAAATAAAAATATATAAAACAATATAAAAAAACTCCACTGTACTATACTACATGCCTATAGCCAAATAGTTATTGAAATTGACCAATTTGACCACTATTGCGGTCTCGTGGTTACCGTCGCTAGGTACGCCTAACTCGATCCCGGATACCTCTTTGGGAGGTCTGGAACGAGGTGAAACCCAAGAGCCTTCAAAGTGAGAGAGTAGGACGGAGTAGTTGACCAGTGCTGATGGTGGATAATACGTGTGATTTAACGGACACGTGTGAACTTGCCATTTCCTTTGGCTTTTGAGGGATAGGGTAAGGCGGTAAGTCGGTATGGTACAGGAGAAACGGAAAACACGCTCTTTTTTTGTAAACAATTACAATTCATTAACTACTAGCCTAATATAGTTAATAATTAACATTAATAATTAATAATATTAATAATAACTGAATGATTAACTACTGTTTTGTAAAAGAAACTGTAAAATAAATTTCCGAACTTATAGTCATGTGACGAATTTTGATCATACAACGGTGTTCAATTAGGCATATAGATAAACATTTCATTATAGACAAACATTTTAGCACTGTGAAGGAATTTCCGCGTTTTACAGTGTAAATGATGGACCCTCACTTTATTTTTCCCCTCTTTCGTCTTCAATTCTTGAGAGATTTATTCGGTAATGTTGCACCAGCTAGTGGAGTGGAGGGAGCTGTTTGAATCTAAACCTCACTGCATCCAGACACACTGACTTACGTGTGCACATGACAGAATGCCAACGTTATCGAAGGAGACAGAAAATTTAAGTGAATATTCATCCGGAATATATAGTTTTGCATTTCCTTTCTGCCCCTTCTTAATTCTCCCTTTCACTCTTCTTTGTCAGACCATTCTTAAGCTAGTGTTATTCTGGGTAGAATTAGATCATCTACGTCAGATCATCTACGTCTAATTAGATCATTACCAACCTTTTGATTTAAAAACATTATTCAGTCATCGTTTTTTAAAAAGATAAAAATTGTCCTCTGCGGATGGGGCTTTTTCCGGGGGTTTTCCTCACCTGTGTGTCGAACGTTGGGAAACTTTAAGTTCTCCTGGTTCCCAGAAATCATCAGGTGCGTCATTATCACCTTCATCCATTATCGCCTTGTTCGGAGAGAGTGTATGTGACTGGTATGTTTCTGAGGTGGTCTCAGCATTAGGCTGAACACTCATTTGGAAAGGTCCTCCATTTCCCTGTCTGGTATTTATGTGATCCATAGAAACCCCCTCCCCAGACGGGTCGCAGTCCTGTAAGACCCGGGAGGCAAGGACCGTGTAAATGTAGGCTAACTACAAGGGGATGATAAAACTCGGAGAAAGAAGAAAAAAGGTAATTAAAAGATTATTACTATATTTCAGACCGGGAGGCAATATAATTATTCAGGAAGACGTTTATGTTGCTCGTTTAATTTGAATTGAGCTTATAACCCTACATTTAGGCTGTGTAGCTATCGGGCTAATGGAAGAACAAACAGTAGAGAAATTGAAAAAGAAATGCTTAATTCTGCGAGCTCTTCTCGTGGAACTGACAGGGAATTTCCGGAATGTCTGTCTGCTGTCAGTTCTGGGACGGTCTGTTATTGTCCAAACAAAAACCAGTGACTTAGTCTAACATGTTATTCTCTAACCTTAAGTTTTCCATTATTTATTTATGTAGTTCTGTTGTTTGTTAGTCTATATTTGAGACTGTCCGCAGCCGTGGGAGAGTTAGCTCTGTAGCTTTCTTCTACCCTGGCTGACCGTTTTCGATTTTCGACCGGGTCTGGATTTTTCTTGACTTCAGGACTGAGTGTTGTGTGTTATATTGTACCTTCATCCCCTTCCCGCGAGAAGTAATGGCAAATCTTCGCGGTGTAAGCCTTGCCTGAAAATGCCTTGGACGAGTCATGGTCATGTTCCGATTGCTTCGTTCCGGGTCTGGACTTGCCTTCGGCCAGAACACTCTTAATCATCATTATCATTATCATCTGGGCCTAGAACACGAATTCACGTTTTGTGAACATAGGTTGCTGCTTAAGAAGAGGTAGTGACATTAACAGTAGCTGTATTGCTATAACATTGTGTTATGCTGGGCACAGGCGGGCCCCGAAAACAATATATGGGTAAACACTAAACACCATTCTCTAAGTTTTTAATTCTTCTTGACATGTTTTACTAGACACTTTATAACCTTTTATAACGAAATACCCTGTGTCGTTCTCATGAACAAGTGGATAGTACTTTCCTCATGCTTGTTTTTTTTTAGTTTTAATTATTAAATGTTAAATTTTATTAAGATAATATTTGCCGACAAAAAGGATTGGTTTGTTACGTGCATTATTGGTATTTTACTGAATCATAAAACTGAAGATTTTAAATTTTAATGGGTGCGGTGGGATTTAGTCCCTATGTAAACAAAATATTTTCAAACATAGAATTTTTATAAATAGGCCTAACACGAAGTGGTCGTAAACAAACACAGAAACAGAAAAAGTTTACAGATGGCTACAGGTAGACCTACTGCAAAATGAAATGAAATTAAACACATAAACAGGGATCATAATTATGTATAATTTATATCAGTAGCTTAGTCTGTTCACAAAATGCTTACATATGGAATAAACGATTGTTCAGTCTTGAAATAAACCAATTTATAAATAAATATTTCATTAGAAGGATGAGCTGGTTCCAATTATACAATTGTGTCCATAGCTCAGATGGTGTCGTAATCCGATTTATTTTATGTAAAAGTTCAAAGACACTGCCTTAATAATTTTGAATATTCTGTTTTTATAATATTCTCCAATTTAGTAGGCCTACGTAGCGTTTTCCACTTCGATCTGAAGTAATCTTTCTTATTTTCACTGCCCTCGGCATGGGTTCCAGTTACCCTTCGAATTGTGAAATTAATTTTTATCTAAATTCCTCTATTAGTTTCTCTAATATTACACATATGAAAATCTTTCTTGAATATTATGTGGACATGATTTACATTATGCATTATTAGAAAAAATCAAAGGGGAGTTTTCTATTCTTGAGAAAATAATTTTTTTCACAATGTTAACTGCACATTCCATAATTTGATATATTACCTTTGATCTAAATTTGACCATTAACCCACTATTTACGACAAGATAACATTCGTGAAGTACTTGTGACCCAAGGACTTGAAATTGTGTTTTGCTTTTATACCATGCGGGCGCACGATTGGAACGGCGTGGAGTGGCAGGGAGTTATGTGGCTAGTGTGAAGGTAGCCTTATTCTTTGCTTCTATCTCTCCTTACCGAACTGTCTCCCTAGCTACTGTATAGAGGCGATAATCTCGGGGAGGGTGCAACCAGCTCCTGCGGGATGCTGCGGGAGACAAGAGAGATTTCGTGCCAAGAAAACCTTCCTCCGGACACAAAAGATTTTTTACATGTATGTGATAGAAAGTGAAGCTTGAGGAGGAAATTGTGTAGGATAAATTTTTCAAGTTTTTCTTCTTTACGGCGGGGTTAGATTACGTAGTTTGTGGTGTAGAGTAAACTTTCCATAAACGAGATGCAATTTTCTTTCCCTGCAAAGTCTATAGCCTACATGTTTTACTGATACAGAAGGCTGAGTTATGAGTCTTTTATCATGCTTTCGAAGAAAATTATATCCACTGAATACCTCAGAAGATTGATTATAGATAGTCTTTTCTGGCCTTTCAGTTTTAGATTCAATGGCAAATGGCAATATAGTTTAACTTAGAGAGTTTTTTTTTTAATTTTTCACAATGCAATATATAATATTTATAATTAGGGGGCGGATTTCTATGACATGTCATATTTTTCTCCTTTGCATTATTTCAGGTTTCCGACTAATTTAAACCCGATTCCAAGCATCCTGATGAAAATGGAACGGTTTTTATTGTCCATATAACTGCATAGTTAGGAAATTTTCAACCATTGTAGCATATTTAGTATGAATATGCATATTTAGGTCATATTTTTGGCATATTTGTGTGCATATTAAAGAAATTTTGAAGATTCATGTCATATTTTGTAAATTTTGCACTACAATGATACTTTTTGAGCATTTACAGATATTTTAAATAATTAACATTTTATTTTAATAAAATGAATTATAATGAAACTTAAAAAATATACACAATGTGTAAGTGGTAAAGTCATATTTTAAATTTAATTGGTCATATTTTAATGTTTTTTATGTCATAAATGCATGCATATATCCTATTTTTTTAGGTCATAGAAATCTGCCCCTATTTATAATATATCACTGTGAATGCTCTATAATTAACGTTGGCTTTATGTTACAGCCTAAAATCTTTTCACATAGAGGAAGTTTAGACGGTTGTCAATGATTCCTGGTAGACTACGTTCATAGCATACTAAGCGGAAGATTACAGATTTGGATTTCGGCTCAGGGTAAGTTTTCTTTTTAGAGAAAACGATGGATGTGAACCTTCTGGTTGTCGACTGTGAACTGCTTCTTAGGCTTTTAACCGTCACGGGCGTGCCGCAATTTTGCTATGAAATAGTTCTACTAAATGTCTGTTAAACTGCAAACGTTTACGCATTTACGCAGACATAAATTCCATCGACCTGGGATGGAAACCAGGGATTGGAAAAAGAAAAGACATGAGTTTGATAAATTTTTCTTCTTCAGATGTTCTAATCCAATTAAATGAAAATTGTTTTGTATTATTTATAGAGAAAAATAAATTCGTCCTTGTCCGGAATCGAACTCGGGTTTCTTGCCTGTACATCGACGTCTAAACCACCAGGTCTCCATAAGACGTTCCACGCCCGATTCCGAATCCTTCTCTAGATACCTATCGACTCCGCTACAGATGTTCATACATGTACAGAATATAGAGAATGCATTGTCTCTGATCGTTCTTTTTTTTTATGCCAACTAAACTAACAGTGGTATTAGTTAATTATAGGTTTTCAGTCTAATCTTACAGAAGGAATTTATATTGCATTCTATAGAGGAAAACTTGTCTAGACAGGAATTGATTCCGATAAATCGAACCTGAAAAGAGTGATAGTCTGTTGGCTGTAATTCTGTTCGTAACTCAGTCACTGAATTTCTACATTACTCTACATACGGGACATCCAAGCTAATGTCCTTAACGGAGAGAACAGTTCTATGGAGCTCATAGGTTTCCAATTAGATAAGACATGGGTCAAGGCAAGATTAACTTACGTAGATCTTAAGTACGCTAAATTTCAATTCGACTTTATTAAATAAAGAATCATTCGAATGAAAAGATTAATAGGTAGTAGTTAATTGTTACGATGTTCCTTCTACGTAATTAATTAAATACCGTCTATTACATTGATACATGATAAATTAAATAATTAAAATTTAATTAAATTTTAAGTCATGGCGAATAAAGTAGGCCAACTAAATAAATGGTAAACTGATATGACACTAAAGCATGTCTAATTTAATAACTTGTTAAAAAACAAAAATTATAAATATGCGTTATTTTTTCCTTATGGAGTGCAGAATTTTCAGTAAGCTTATTAACATTATTACCATAAGCCTAATCATTATCATCATTACCATCACCATATTCATCACCACAAGTTCTATCAACCAGGTAACACCAGCGTTTGTTAGTGCTGTAATTACCTAACTTTTCATAAACCCACTTCACCTCCATTTCCGAAGGGCTCAGCTTACACAACAATTCCTATAGGGGAGGGAAAAGACTCTGACATGGGGAGACTCCATGGTGATATTACGACTTGATGCAGGTGTTTAATTTCATTAGAATGACCTAACATTAATTAACTTGTCATTTGTTTCTTTTTAAGCTACACAATTTAACTCACTCTCTACTATAGGCTGTTCTTCCTAAATCCGATTTATCTGAATAAGAATCGTGTTTTTAGTGTACATTCTGGTTTAAACGGATAAGAATATCTAATTTGATATATGATATTAATGCCTCAGTCTATCTTCATGCATCTTCGTAAAAACTCTCGTTAATGTAAAGTTACATTTGACGTTTAATACTGATATAGGAATATTATACTATAACAAGTTAAAGTTAATCATAAAATTTAGTCGGCATATTAATTTGTATCAAGTTGTATTTTCTTAATTAACTAATTTTTATTATGTTGACACAGACGTTTCAAACTATCTTTACAATAGCATTGTACGCCTGATATTGGGTCGTAAGTTTCGAGAAACTTCTCTTTGAAGGGTATAATAAAATTTAAATGTGATATGATGAACACATTACGATTTTATGAAATTATACCATAAAAGTATTTTTCACATTTTTCATAAAAATGTAATGTCTACGATAGCAGTTTAATAGTTTAATCCATCCAAGTAGGAAATGTTTCCCTTTATTGTATTTTCCAATGTATACCCTTGTAGGCTCTTTCTTGCGTTTTAATGTTCATGCATATCTGTCAAGTTCTATGAATTTCCACATTACATAAAAATCTGTAGAGTACTTTTATATCTTGGTAAACAATTTATAGATATTAGGCTACATGTAACTTCATATGCTGATTTTTAAGGACGACTGGGATAGAACAGAATTTTTACCGAAACCCTATTTTGGTGAACTGAAGACTGTTGTTATTAAGCTTATTCCCGACTATGCTGTTCTATCACACAACAACCCTAAATATACTATCATCGAAATAAGTTACAAAGAATTACAAAGAATTACAAAGAATTAGTGTAAGCCTACATGTGTGTGCATATGTCTGCCTGTATGTAGGTTTCGTATGCCTGTATGTAGAGGGTGAGAATGGGAGTGGCAATGGATTACATCACACATAATTAAAGTATTTTTAATACATTGATCATAGACTAATATGACCACACATGATTGTGATCAGGTAGTGTAAAAAATTACATTTTAATTGTAAATTACAGGCCCAGGACTGTATGACTTGGTTGAATAAACTCTTTCTTCAAAGGTATCAGGTCCACCAGAGAAATAGTCTAGGCATATGTGTGCGTTTCGAATTTTATCCTCTCCATGAACATAGGGTCCTTAAAGTAATGTACTAACCTCTATTCCATTAGCTCTAAAGAGACCGCTTTATGTCTACACGTCTAATTTCTTTTTTATTTTAACAAGCTAAACAATGTTATAAGGTGTAGGACCTTCTAGACAGAGAGAAAAGAATAAAATCTGCTGTGGCGGAATTTTGTCCCACAGGGATCTTTTAGGAGCCTGTAAATCTATAGTCGCATTTATAGACACATAAGTTATACGAGCCTGGGCCTCGATGGAGTCCGTAAACTTGGGAAGAGAAAATCAGTGTCTTGCCAAGTGTACTTATCTTATGTCAAACAGCGAACTCGCTACCCACTAGACCAATGAAGGCTCAGCAGCAACGTTACCCAAATCAATCAGATGGTCACGGGTGAATTTATAAATAGTATATATATATTTTTTTATTTTTCAAGGTGTTACAAACTTAAATTACTTACAACTATCCACCAAGCTTTCTACGATGTCTCTTCGAAAACCCTGAAAGTCTGACTGCAGAATGCTTCGGGTCATATTCAATTATAATAGCACATTCTGGACTCAATAGCATAGGCTATATGTCAACATAAAACTAGTGTCTAATTTTTTTTATATCATTGGTAGAGAGAAGGATTGGGTTCAAATGATCAGCATAGAGACACGAACTGCCATTATTTTCCATGATCGTAGTCCATTACGCTAACCCGCTCAACTTACAGACTAGGATACTCAACGGAACCCGGTTTAGAACATTAGCTCAAATTACCATTTACGGGACAGTTAAGCATTTGAAAAAAATTTCTGTACTTCAGTAGCACTAGGCTGGTAAGTAATTTTCCTCTACGATTATGTGACCAAAATACTAGTTGAATAATAACATGCTACTAGTAGCCCTATGTCAGCTCCTGCCTGCAAAGCAAAGGGAAAATGGAATGCCTAGATGTATGCCAGTAATGCACAGAGAAAACGATGCTGAAAATGTCAATGGGAGAGTTTGTGGAGATGGCCTGCCAGGGGCTTGTGTTCCTGTCTTCTGTGCAATAGTTTCTGAAATAGCGTTGTGGTCCACGACTCCCTCTGGACCAAGAGACGGCAATACCATCCATCTTTCCCACCCTCCCAGGCAGAATAACCCAAGCAAGCAAGCAAGACTGCTGCTGTGGAGTTTGCCATTTAAACTTGATCCGCCCACCAGAATGATGGCGAATGCACTTAGGAAACCAAAAACATGCACATTGGCAATGAGGGAGAGTTCATGTTGGGGGATGGAGGAGGTGAAGTAATAAGAATTAAGCATTTACCAGCACAAACCCCTCCCAAGTCAAGTCGTAGGGAAGCTAAAGGAATTTTGAAAATCTAAAGGAAAACCAGGGTAAATTTTCAGATCCCGCGACGTTCATTATTGTAATGTAATATATTTTTAAGAAGCTATATATCAGTTAAAAGCTGCAATAACCTCCCCTGAGTTCCTCTTCTAACAAAATGGAGGAATCCTATTACGACTACATGATTACAAATCGGCTCAGTAGGAATGCCTTAAACTGTGGAATCGAAAAGTGCGAGTTCACTAGTTTGCATAATATGAAATCCAACCTCAAGTTATTTTATTGAAGCACTTAAGTACAGCTCCCTAAATGGTAATCAAGGTAATATATTCTGGATTAAGCGAATTAGGTAAAATCTTAAGGGGTAGAAGTCAATAAATAGCATAAGATTTTATGTAACAAGATTAGGTATATTGGTCCTCAATGTTTGTGGCAACTCAGAAAGCAGACAAAAACAGTAGCTTGATGTTAAAATAACTCTTGTAATAATTAGACTAAATAGGTATAGAAATCTGTATACCGACAGGCCTAAAGCAAACATGCCTAATCTCTCAGCACCCCTAATCTTGCAGTGTCTTATTACTTTACTCATTGCGAAATTGGTAACATTCTAATGGAAATAGTTCATATTACTGATCCTAATACTCTCTATCTTATAGGACTAGATTATTTTGTTTCCTATTTCCATTAGTGTCCCGATTTGGCAGTAAATAAAATAATAAGATATTGCCAAATTAGGGGTAGGCTACTGCGAAATTAGGTACCGGTATTTATCTTACTAATAGACTATTCATTCAATTGAAAATTAGAAAAGAATCCTTTATCTTTTCAGGAATATTAAGCTGTTATGCCATTTTAGTAAAATCAAGTAATATGTGAGGTACTGTATTTCCGTTTTATACTTTTTGTCGTTATAATTCCCCCCTCCATTGGTAGGTGTATCGCTAAATAAGTTAATTTTCCTTAAACCCTAGGAAATGTTGGCTTTCAACAGCCGTTTTGGCGTGATTGAGACTATGGCAGATAGAGACAGACAAACAGGCGGATGATCATTTTATCCGAAATTAATAAAATTATACTCATATTTTGAAAGGGTAAAAGAACAGACACGTGGATCCTCACAATTTTAATACCGGCTAGACTTACAGGTCTTGTATTGGACTTGTCTTCAATCTGTTTATTACTCAGAGAAACCTCATGACTGAGATAAGCTCGAAATACATTTTTACACATTACTGAGTTACATAATAGACCTATACGATCATGAGGGTGGTGTTGACGATAATAATACCCTAAGAAAATTGTTTCTGTTTCCAGGTTGTGATAGGTTAATATCGCTTGCCATTTATTAGAACAATAAAAGCTATATTAATAATTAATTAATATATTACATTAAAACATTTATAATTAGTATAAATATTGAAATATTAGGTCATGCCCATCATAACAGAGTAAATGTTAATGTCGATAGCACAGAGATGCAGGATCATGCTTAGGAATGTAGCAGCTAGTAACCCATCTATTCGATTCAGAAGTAGGCCTAAGAGCATGAGAGCTCTATTGATATAAAAAAGTCGTACAATGAGGAGATATTTCCACTGATTTATGTTGAATATACCGTAACTACATGCAAGGCTTACAAATTCTAAAGACAGGCTGTCGTACTTTCTGTAACAAAGGATTGGTTTTGTACAGAAATAAGTTAATAAAGTATTTTCCAGAATATATTCGGGTGAAACGGTAAAGAAATTACAGAACTAAAACTTAATCATCTTCCTTCTTCACTGGTGCGGTCAACCAATCAAATAAAAGGATTTTAAAAAGATGTAATTTTTATCCAAACCTATGTGAAAAGGAGAAGTAGCTGTTCGGTTGAGAAAACATTAACCCTTTCATAGCTAAATTCTTGCAATCATCAAGTGAAATCATCAATGTTAAGTTTAAAATTATTTAAGAAAATTTCAGTGGATTAGTTGGTTTCTTGAATGACAGTTGTAACCCGAGGATAAAATTAACATATTTTACATAACATACTATTCTTATATTTTTGCGTTTATACAATTTTATGATGTAACAAATTTATTACGTCAGTAGCAGTGAAATGGTTAATATGAAGAATTGGATTATTAGAACGACCCACTTCGTCTTCATCAGCGCAAGGAGATAGTCGTAAGAGCTATTTGCAGCTGCAATAGTCATCAGTCCATAGTACGGTAATTATTTCACTATAAGAACTCGCTATATCTGCTCTTCGCCGTCTCACACGTAATAAAGTAGCCTACAATCAATTTGATTGATCCTGTACATTTGATGATGGCGCACAAGGAGAAATAAATCATAGATTAAAACTTATCTGACTGCCCCTGATTGAGTCTTGTACTCAAATTTTACAACGACGCCCATATTGTCAGCGGAGAGAGATTGTTGTATATTAATTATTAAAATATAATTAGACCTCAATCCCAAAGCAGCAGTCTCAAGGCGAAGGAAAATTCAAAGGACCAACCGACATTTTCCGTATGACCAAGCTTGTCGCTGCAGAGGTGATACACGAGAAATTTATGTGATTTATTAAGCTCATATAAGTTAACCATCTCTATTCTAAACATGTAGAATACAACTTTCTCACTTCACACTCTGATATCGAATAAGAGGTCATATTGCAGGGAGTGCGTATTCAGTTGTTTCAGCATGCAGAAGTGTAAATTGTTGTTTCCCATAAAAAGAAGTGGTGTGATGTACAAACATCGTGGTGTGATGTGATTTTCGATAAAATCACAAAAAGTTATCTTACAATAGCAGTCTAATACCCAAAGCATCCCAGGTGGCCGCCTGTGTATCCGGACCTATGACCCTCCTTGTCATTTTACTAAAAATCACTTGAACACAAATGGATCATACCTAAGATTTTGTTTGCGTTGTTGTCATGGTTTACGTGGTTTAGAGGACTTTTAACATTTCCTCACGACTTCCCCCGAATTTAACAGGAACTTGCAAAACGCGGCCAGTAAGGAACATTTGTTCTAAAATCCAGAAATAGGCAGATAAATGAGAGTCCCCCTCTAATTCAAGGGGTTGGACATACTTGGTCTTAATTAAAAGATGTGCCGTGTGCTTTAAACCTGGCTGGCTTTATTTTGAACGTGATGGCTCAGTCTATAAGTACACAAAAAGTGCATCCAGAATGTCCGGGTTTGGGGTTCTCTATTCGTTATCTACAAGGAAACCTACACCAGATTTGGCTGTAAAAAATTGATAGATCCATTGCATTAGTGTTATTTCTATCCTTCTTACTACAAAAGTAGCGAATCACAATACAGAGTGCGACCAGCTTATTGAACTTAGCTCTGGCAAGTCCCTGTAGAATAAGAATGGCAATGGCTTGAAGGAGGGAGGGGTGAATGTTATAACGTTTTGGAACCTGTGACACAAGCAGTTTGAAAGAAGTTGCTATGAAACATGCTGTACGTACCCAAGATTTCCCTTCAAGGGCCTCATGGGTTCAAAAAATAAATTTCCTTCCTGTTATAAAAATGCGTATGACGACAGAGCTACGGAATGAGCTTCGGGAGAAATTCTTTCAGTTTTTCTTTCTCTTTTTCCATAATTTCTTCTCTCTCCCCAACTTGCTCCTTGGCGATGCTGAGGAGACGAAGTAAAGTGTTTTGTCCCTTGCAGAGCCTGAGAGCCACGCCCTGGTCTAGCTGCCCAGCATGCTTCGATCGGTTTTGCCCTTCTTGAAGGGGAAGTAAGGATGAAGGTGGATGAAGAGGGGTGGAGTGTAGCGAGGGTGTAGAGACCCGGATGTTGTGAGTTGGAGGGATGCTGAGAGAAGGGAGGCAAGGAGATCCACGTGTATGTGTGTGTGTCTCGTCTCCTAGGTTCTGACAGTTTTCAACCCCCCGAAGGAATATTTGGAGTGGTCGTTAGTTCCAAGAGTAACGTAAGGATATTCAGTATAATGGAGTGGATGGAATGAAAGCCTGGAATAGAACAGAACATATGCAAAAACCCCTTTGCCCCATGTCAAATATCATAAGGTGTACGAAATGAAACTATTAACAGTTTACATTCCATAGTATTCTTGCTTTATCAGTATTCTCTTTCATTGTAGCTTAGTATTACCCACACATTAGTGCAACCCAAAATCATAAGCCTAATAATAAGCATGAGAAAGAATATTACCACTTTAGAATGTGACTTGTACCTTAATGTGATTCTCGTGTCCGAAAGGTTTATAGGTTTATAGCTGACGAAGTCTACTGATTATTAAAAGCTTACTATTGCATAATTTCAGAAAAAAAGGCATAAACATGAAACGTAAAATAAAGAATAATGCTTAAATGAATATAAAAATTCTATGTAATAAGTTATCGGCAATAGCTATTTAAATTTCTAACATTTCCCAGCATTCTTTACTGCGGGGATCGAACTCAAGTCCCCGGTTTACAAGACCAGCGTTCTGCCACTGAGTTAAGAAGGCTGTCGGACTCCGTGAAGATTCCTTATCAATCCAGGTCTTTATAAAAAGTTGAGACAGAATAATAAACCAAACAATGCCTCCTGTGAGGATCGAACTCAAGCCCCCTGATTTACGGGACCAATGCTCTACCTCTGAGCTAAGAAGGCTGACAAATTTAGTTAATATTCTTTATCAATCCAGATCTTTATATAAAGTTGAGAGAAAATAATAAACGAAACAATGCCTTCTGTGAGGATCGAAATCACGCCCCCTGGTTTACAAGACCAGTGCTCTACCACTGAGCTAAGAAGGCTGACGAGCTGATTAAATATTCCTTATCAATCCACATCTTTATGTAAGTTGAAACAGAATAATAAATGAATCATTGCCTTCTGTGAGGATCGAACTCACGCCCCTTGGTTTACCTGCCCAGTACTTTACCACTGAGCCAAGAAGGCTGACGAAATGATTAAATACTCCTTATCAATCCACATCTTTATGTAAGTTGAAACAGAATAATAAATGAACCATTGCCTTCTGTGAGGATCGAACTCACGCCCCTTGGTTTACATGCCCAGTACTTTACCACTGAGCTAAGAAGGCTGGCGAAA
The DNA here is from genome assembly GCA_964059195.1 of Ectobius pallidus. NCBI lineage: Eukaryota > Metazoa > Arthropoda > Insecta > Blattodea > Ectobiidae > Ectobius > Ectobius pallidus. Next base: position 118,765,795 of record CAXKWD010000007.1, on the reverse strand, counting down.
TCAGTAAAGATTCCTTAACAATCCAGATCTTTATATGGAGTTCAGACATAATAATAAATGAATCAGTGCCTTCTGTGAGGATCGAACTCACGCCCCCTGGTTTACAAGACCAGTGCTCTACCACTGAGCTAAGAAGGCTGACGAAATTAGTAAAGATTCATTATCAATTCATATTATTATATAAAGTTGAGACAGAATAATAAATGAAGCAATGCCTTCTGTGAGGATCGAACTCACGGCCCCTGGTTTACGAGACCAGTGCTCTACCACTGAGCCAAGAAGGCTGACGAATTCAGTTAATATTCTTTATCAATCCAGATCTTTATATAAAGTTGAGAGAAAATAGTAAACGAAACAATGCCTTCTGTGAGGATCGAACTCACGCACCCTGGTTTACGAGACCAGTGCTCTACCACTGAGCTAAGAAGGCTGACGAATTCAGTTAATATTCTTTATCAATCCAGATCTTTATATAAAGTTGAGAGAAAATAATAAACGAAACAATGCCTTATGTGAGGATCGAACTCACGCCCCCTGGTTTACAAGACCAGTGCTCTACCACTGAGCCAAGAAGGCTGACGAAATGATTAAATATTCCTTATCAATCCACATCTTTATGTAAGTTGAAACAGAATAATAAATGAACCATTGCCTTCTGTGAGGATCGAACTCACGCCCCTTGGTTTACATGCCCAGTACTTTACCACTGAGCTAGGAAGGCTGGCGAAATCAGTAAAGATTCCTTAACAATCCAGATCTTTATATGGAGTTCAGACATAATAATAAATGAATCAGTGCCTTCTGTGAGGATCGAACTCACGCCCCCTGGTTTACAAGACCAGTGCTCTACCACTGAGCTAAGAAGGCTGACGAATTTAGTAAAGATTCATTATCAATTCATATTATTATATAAAGTTGAGACAGAATAATAAATGAAGCAATGCCTTCTGTGAGGATCGAACTCACGGCCCCTGGTTTACGAGACCAGTGCTCTACCACTGAGCTAAGAAGGCTGACGAATTCAGTTAATATTCTTTATCAATCCAGATCTTTATATAAAGTTGAGAGAAAATAATATACGAAACAATGCCTTCTGTGAGGATCGAACTCACGCCCTCTGGTTTACAAGACCAGTGCTCTACCACTGAGCTAAGAAGGCTGACGAAATTAGTAAAGATTCATTATCAATTCATATTATTATATAAAGTTGAGACAGAATAATTTATTTATTTATTTATTTATATTTATACAAAATATTTATACAAAACAAAACAAGACCACCCGAATGAGCAAGCGCTCGTGCTCGGGCACAGTTCAGCCATTTACATTACAAAATACAAATTACAAAATACATAAAGAAAATATAATTAAATCAAAACCTAAAAAATAATAATAATAAAGAAAGTACGGAAAAGTAAAAAGAAAAAAGGAAAAGTAGTAAGAACAAAAATTGAAACCCTGAGTTATTACAAATAAAATCGTTCCTTAATTGTCTACTAAGTACAGAGTGAAGTAACTTTTGAACTATGAAATAAGATTTTTGATAAACTTATTGAATTTTTTGTTGTTCATATGTAACTTACTATTTCTGGATGTGACCTAATTATAGAGTTATAGAGTCTTGGACCATAATAAATGCTATGTTTAGAGCCAGAAGAGGTGAAGTATTTTGGTTCTATTAAAGGCAATGTTTTATTTCTTCTAGTATTGTAGTTATGAGGATCCGATACATGTACGTTGCGGTATTTTTGAAAGTATTTTAAAAGTGTGAGCTTATAAATTTGTTCTACAGTCATCACATTAAATTCAGGAAATATCAATTCTGTTGGATATTCTATAGGCTTTTTTAAATAAATTTTTATAATTCTCTTCTGTATTAGAATCAAAGGAGTCAATACAGATGTGCCACTTCCCCCCCAGTCAATGATACCATATTGGAGGACAGATTGTATTAGAGCTAAGTAGACTGTTCTTAAGACTTCAGTCAGTAAATACTGTTTTAGACAGACAAATTTGTATAATGTTTTTCTTAATCTGGTACATAAATATGTGATGTGTTTGTCGAATTTCAGATGACGATCTATAATAATACCAAGGTATTTGACCTGATTTGTCTCCTTCACAGCCTGGCAGGTACATGAATCAGATTCACAGTTGATATCATGTAGTCTTACGCACAAGTTTAGATCCATTTTTAATTGTGGAGTACCAGCAGTTGTTAATGAGAATGGAACACAGTTTGTTTTATCTATATTTAATACTAACCTATTGCAGTCAAGCCAACTTTTAACTACTCTTAATCCCTTATTAGCCCATTTGTAAGTATCCTGCCAAGTTGGAGCGGAAAATAGCAATACGGTATCATCGGCATAAGAGTAAAGACGGCCATGGAAATTATTTAAGTCCAAATGCAGCAACTCATTTATGTAAATAATGAAAAGAATTGGACCCAAAATTGTTCCTTGTGGCACACCAGTATCCACGTCTCTGATATCACTAAACTGATCCTTAATTTTGGTTATTTGCGTTCTATTTTGTAAATAAGACCGAAATAAATTTAGTGCAGTACCTCTTACTCCACTTTGCTCTAATTTTTCTATAAGTATCTTGTGGTTCACAGTGTCAAAAGCCTTTTGCAAATCCAAAAAAATACCTAGACTTTTATTTCCCGCATCTAATTCTTCGATAACTTTTCCTGTAACAATGAAGCAATTCCTTCTGTGAGGATCGAACTCACGGCCCCTGGTTTACGAGACCAGTGCTCTACCACTGAGCTAAGAAGGCTGACGAATTCAGTTAATATTCTTTATCAATCCAGATCTTTATATAAAGTTGAAACAGAATAATAAATTAAGCAATGCCTTCTGTGAGGATCGAACTAACGCCCCCAGGTTTACAAGCCCAGTACTTTACCACTGAGCTAAGAAGGCTGGCGAAATCAGTAAAGATTCCTTAACAATCCAGATCTTTATATGGAGTTCAGACAGAATAATAAATGAAGCAGTGCCTTCTGTGAGGATCGAACTCACGCCCCCTGGTTTACAATACCAGTGCTCTACCACTGAGCCAAGAAGGCTGACGAAATGATTAAATATTCCTTATCAATCCACATCTTTATGTAAGTTGATACAGAATAATAAACGAAACAATGCCTCCTGTGAGGATCGAACTCACGCCCCCTGGTTTACAAGACCAGTGCTCTACCACTGAGCTAAGAAGGCTGATGATTTGAAGACATACTCCTTATAAATCCAGATCTTTATGTAAGTTGAAACAGAATAATAAATGAAGCAGTGCCTTCTGTGAGTATCGAACTCACGCCCCCTGGTTTACAAGACCAATGCTCTACCACTGAGCTAAGATGGCTGACGAAATCAGTAGAGATGCCTAATTAATCCAGGTATTTTTATGAAGTGACTACATAATAATAATAATAATAATAATAATAATAATAATAATAATTATATATATAGGCCCTATATATACTGTGAGGATCGAATTCAGAACCCCTTCTTTACAAGGCTAGTGGTCTGCAACTGAGTTAAGATTATTAAGATTCTTTATCAATTTAGAACACATCTGAGAAGCTGCGCAGAAATGTAAATTAAAAACAATCATTTCCTGGAGAATTTGAACTCACGACTTCTGGTCTAAGACACAATATTGCTCTGCCACAGAGCTTAGAAGGCTACATGGTTCTCTGAGATTCCATACCAATCTAAATCCCTATAAAAAGTTTCGACAGAATTATAAATAAAACAGTTTTTTATTTGAGGATCGAGTCCCGATCCCCGGTTTATACGACCAGTGAGGTAAGAAGGCTGCCTGAAACTGAAAGATTCCAAATCGATTTAAATCCATACACGAAATTGCGACTGAATTATAAATAAATCAGCGTCTTTTGTGAGGATTGGACACAAAACTTCTGGTTTACGAGACTATTGCCCTACCACTGAGATAATGAGGAATACAGATTCCTGGCAGATTACGTAATCAATCTAGATTACATCTGTGAACTTGCGACAGAAATTATAATAGATAAATTAGTGCCTACTTTGAGGATTGATCTCACGACCCGTTTTGAGGGCCAGTGCCAGTGAAAATAAATTGCCCTGTTATATAAAATTCCATACAGTATATTTTACTTTTAAGTAGTTGGTTTTAAGTTACACTGCCTTGAGAATTAACCTTATGCCCGTTGGTTTAGGCTACACAAGCAATGTATTGCCGTTAAGCTTAGAGGACTGTTAAACGCCAAGCTGGTTACTTATTTAATGTTTAATTTATTATTGTGATTGTGGGCTACATTGAAGTATTTTTCGTAGGTGGACGTCTCCTAATGGGTGAAGATCTACTATGACACTTTCACCGAATTGCACTAATTAATTCATTCCGTCGTCCACAAGTCCCTATTATTATTCTTTCTTTCTTTCTTTCTTTCTTTCTTTCTTTCTTTCTTTCTTTCTTTCTTTCTTTCTTTCTTTCTTTCTTTCTTTCTTTCTTTCTTTCTTTCTTTATCTTAGATTTACCTCTCCCTCTTAGGATTTAAGCGACCCAAGCCGCCCGGGCCTTACAGGGCCACGACCTGTTCGGAGATCGATTATCTTTGGATCACATACATACGTTTCTGACCAGACAAGGACATGGAGGGCCTCCCCGGATGAGTGATCAGTCCAATGCAGGGGCCATCTCCGAGACAACATGAACACATAGGACGAGACACATCATTCACTCCAAACAAAGTGAGGATGGGATGAAGATGATAATGACGGCCAGATGATATCTGGGGACCACAAGGGCATAAAGTTACCCGACATTTGTCTTACAGGTGAGGAAAAACCCAGAAAAAACCCACCTAGGTAACTTGTCCCGACTAGGAATCGAACCCGGGCCCGCGAACGCATCCCCTACACCACAGCGGTGGACCAAGTCCCTATTAGGCTATCTATAAAGAGGAGAATTGAACTATTCTAACTTTTCTCATAACAAGGGATATTTGGCCAACAGCCTAATCCTTCAATTTACCCACTTTAAACAGCTGATTTTCTTTTTCTTTATTACATTCGTATTTAACATTATGCGCTCACAATGAATTAGTTTAATTCCACTATTTAGTTTCTAGGAGCCTTGAGGATAGACCTACACGCCTGTTATTCTACTGCATATTCTTTTTATTTAGTAGATCCTCCATAAAGGAGGGGCTCTTATGACAATTTCAGTTAGTTCCATTTCACTAATCCTACGTTACTATTATGCCGTCTTAGTTCATTATAAAAGTGTCCTTCCCCTTTCGTTAATGAATACATTAATTACAGAGGGTCGGATTTGAGATGACTATAGTCCGACAAGTTAGAAAGAAATCTCCTCGGCCTGCGCTTGCTGCATCAATCACAGCTTCGTTCAGCGCAGGTTTCTTTCTAACTAGTAGGACTATAGGGAATGCTGCACAATATGACTAACATAGTGAAAATACACACTGTAGTTCATTTAACGCTGAAGTAAACAGCCAGCTCAACACACATTTCCCAATTGATTTAGGACATACAAGAAGAGAAAATGGGGCAATAGAACAAATGCGCCGAAAAATTGTTGGGACCTGACTATGGCCTATGGTCGAGGGCTCCGGGGATGGTGGAGGGCCAAAAAAATACTAATCACAATTTGCCATTATCTGTCTTAATTAGTTTTGATTTGACACGAGAGGCACCCCTCAAATCTTTATTTTCAAAATGAACTTACATTATTTAATATTTTACAGCTGTCAATTTGCTTTAATGCAAAGTTGCATATTTATTCACCAGCATGACCGTGGTTAAGCACTCAGAGTTCTTCAAACCAAATACGTGGCTTCTGAGATGTATTCTTATAACTGGCATGGGGAATCTACAGTACCCCATGATAGATTTGCATTCTGACCGCTGTGGGGTAATATGTCACATAAACTTTTAGGCTAGAATTAAGAACTATATGTAAATCTGTATACTATTAAAATTTATATTTGAATTTTAGAAGTGACAGGCTTTACCTCTGAAGTATTAAAAGGCAAACCTTTTCTTTGACTTACAAAACTAATATTTTATTTAAATAGCTAAAACCAATTATTTATTTGATTTCAATTTTGTTATTTCATATTTAGAGGCACATATTTATTCTTCAATCATACTTCATTATAGGTCAGCATGTTAGGAGACCCAGCTTAAGAATGAGCTACACTTGCTGCAACCAGGGGAAGAATACCACAAATATGAAAACGGTATTATGGTAGTGTTGTAAAAAATTTATGTGGGCCTATATGTATATGTGATTGTTGAATGCATCGTTTTAAATTGGTGGATTAATGCAACCCATTTAAAAATTCCTATTTCTTCTATAGCTGAGTTTTACCTCACCCTAGTAAGCACATTTAGGCGGAGCGCGCCGTCCGGGCCTTACAGGACCGCGACCCGTAGGGGGAGGGAGTTCTTATGGTTCATAGAAGAGCAGTTATACACGCAACATTTTCCGATGAGAGATATCCAGATTATGTATACTTCGAGGAAGTCAGCACTTTAAACAAGACGAGCATGAGAAACATAGAACAGCATAGAAAATGGATTCTTAGATTCATAAAGTCGGTGTCTTATTTGATGTGGCAAATCCAAAAATGATTTCTCCGGGTTTAAAAGGAAGGTTAACATTATTTAACATTTGATATAAATGAACAAGCCAAGCATAGAATTAAATAATTTCTTCAAGAACTTTTTCTACTACCCATGTTTTCTAAAATTAAAATCTCTCTGGGTAATAATGGAATAGAAACAAATAACAGCTTTTAAAATTAGGCCTCGTATGGAATTAAAGTAGACTGCGCTACCATAGATTAGATATTATCTTTTACAAGCAAACCGTTATTGGTAAAAGTGAATACTGAAATTCCCAGTACTTCAAGCAACCAAACTTACTTACGGCCATAAAGAGTAGCACAGCACAACAGGTCTATTAAATTGTTTCCTATACCAGTATTAAGTCTAAGTTATAATTATAATTCCGGAAAATAATAATTCTTGATAATATTATAGGAGAATAATTATTGATAACCTTTTAGAGTCAACTAAAAATGGGCTAAAAATATATATCGTAAGAAAATAATGTCACATGCAGAGCATGAAAATAATTTAAAAACATAAAAAGTTAGTTAAATTTAAAACAAATGTTGTAATATGATGGCTCCCCAATATTATGACAAAGCAATCCTCAAGTGCCAACATTAACGGGAATAATAAACATGGTGTTAAAGGAAAATAAGGTGTTGTAAGCTTTTAATTTTTAACGTGACTGTACCATTGAATCAATTAGACACAAAGCGGTCCAGTATTTGGATATGCCAGAAGTATTTAAAAGGCAGAAAATATTATTCAAATATGCGGAAGGGAAGAGTTAAATTACCACGACAATAAGAAGACAATGCGACCTGCAGCGAAGAAAAGTTTAATAAGACTGGCGAGGAAATGGGCTAAAACAAGAAGAAGGGTGGGAGGGGGATAAATTAAAGAAGAGCGACTTCACAAGTGCAAAAAAAGGTTAAAGTAGCCTATAACGAATTGGAAGAAGTTGTTTGAAGGTATAATAGTTAGATCCAGGAAACAAATTCATACCAGCAATATTGGACAATGTAGGCCTATACAATATCTTGTCACAAGCATAAATATGTCAAATTTGGTAATTTCTACAGAATTAGGTCCATAATTGTGAAACCTTTGATAATTGATGCAATTTCACAAGAAAGTATCGGATTATAAGATAGGCTAATGAATAATGCTGATTAGTAAATAACTGCAATATTAAATGGTAGGCCGTACTGTGAGTTTTATTCATTGCTCCCAGTCATTCTCTCTTTTCATCCCTTTTTTTCTCTCTTTCTTTCTTTCTCTCTCTCTCACTCACTCTCTCTCTCTTTCTCTTTCGCGCCCATTTTCTCTGTCTCTAATCTAATAGTCCATTCGTCTGCCTGTCTGCCCTTCCGTCCGTCCATTCATTCATCCATCTAGACGTCCATCTGCCTATTTAAGAGTTCTTAAAGCAAAAGACATTTAATATTCTGGTGATTTTATTCAACCATTGTCATATGTGGCAGATACAGAGAAACTAAGGAAGACAATGGTGTTTAGTAAGGTAACATATCTATTCCGACTAACGTTCCTTGGCACGCTGTAGGCCTACTGTAAAATTTGACTTCAAGAAACCTTGGGGGAACCGAATTGAAGATTCACTCCGATTAGTGATCAGGAGCAAACAATTACTTGCTAATATTGACGTTCTGAGATAAATTCATGATCTGGCCTAAGGTATCTCTGGGCGATCATGCTCTAATAAATATCTAGGAATTTTGTAATGTAGTTCAATATATTTAAGTGCCGGACGCCAGTTGTACCCCATGCATTTAAATTAATATTTTAAATTTTCATAATTGGAGTATTAGAATTTAAGTTTTGTTTAGCCTGTCTACTAGAAATAGAGGCTTGGATAATAAGAGTAGAATAGAGTTTAAATATTGCTACATTTCACTTGATATATCCCTACATTTCACTTGATATTGATATAAATAAGGGATTATAATTTTTTTAAGGACACAAGTATCTGTCTCTTATGCACTGTAGGTAGATAGGCTACTAAACCCGATGTCGAGATCACTGTAAAGATGGTTATTACGTATGTAACAGTCAGCTCCCGTAATGGTTCTTGAAACAGCAGGTTGTATGCCATCTAAACATGTCAAGCGTCTTGAACAAACCTTTTCAAAAATTTCATAATTATTCTAAAAATTTAACCTGACCAGGACAATGCCCCCTAGGTCTGTAGGCTTGAAAAATGTGGCTACATTTCTGCCAAGGTGGGAGAACGAGCCACTACCACTGGATTTCTGGGACGCGAAGCAACAGGCACAATCACTGCTCATGTCATAAGTTTAAATAACTCTGGAGACCCCCACCAAAATAAATAATTAAGTAAATTACTTTCCTCGGATCTGGGATCGAATGAGGTCAGTTTAAGCAAGTTATAGGCCCTAACTAATTTCTGCAGGGAAAAATTTTATAGGGGTGAGAGGTCATCATCATCATCAACATCATCATCATCATCCAAAAGATTATTGGCTGAAACGCCTGAAACAATAGGCGATCTATTAATGCTTTTTATAGACAACTGGTGTAAGTGTTTTTCAAAAGAGATTTTTCTAACATTCATTATTTTCATCGTCATCATTATATTTATAATTAATTTATACGGATTTCACAAAGGGTAAACTAATTTTAAAATAACGGAATAGTCCTGAATAGACATTTCTCTTCGGTATATTCCACATATTCTACATAATATAAAGAACCAAGATAAAGAACGCCACTGTGCTATTTGTCCTTTCGTCTCTATATTTTTCTTTCTTATTCCCTGCTTCCTACTTCTGAAGTCCCATAAGGAAAGTGGAGAAACTCTGAGGGATTCCTTGAGAGAAAGTTTGGAAACTCTTGGGAAATTTCGTTCACAAAGTATCTGTTAGAACATGTTGATTTCCAGACTTGTTTCTAACAGCTTTCTTTCTCGACAGAGACAAATCTCTGGTCCCCACTCAAATTGGATGGCGAGAATCCGTTTCTTTTGTCATAAAAAATATTTAATCTAGAAGATCACAGCCTCCGCAGTTATTGCAATAAAACATTGTATAACGTTCTAGGTAGGCCTATATTATAACCCGTGACTTTGCCTTAGGTTGTGCTTTGTTTAATATATACATAGGAAAAGTATATGATAGAATTACTATATGACATTGGACACAATGACCTATAGAATAGAATATTTGAATTAGAATACTAAAGAATAATTGACAACTTTTGAAATTTGATAGGAAATTGCTTTGAAATTTACGTTTACTTGTTGTACTGCTGAATTAAGTATCTGCTCTACCCCATAAAGTCTTAACTTTGTTTGTAATAACTAATAAGTTACTTTAGCATTAAACTTAGGCCTACTCAAAATTATTTAATCTGAAATTTCTAGGATCTCAATAAAAAAAAAAATAATAAAAAAAACAGCCGATTTTTTTAAACTGAGGTGGAACGGTGTAGCATAATTTATAAACCCCTTTATTATTATATTTATGTAGGCCTACTATTAACTTGGCCTACAGGTTTACTGACTCCACAGACATATGGTCAAAAGCTAAATTGATTGGGCTGTTGGAATTGAATATACGATGGTATCAGAGTGATTTGGATCAAATAATGATTGGGAGTACTAAATATATTAGGCTAATTGATTTTTTCAAGCTGTGCACTCTCAGAATCGATTCAGATTTGGATAAAATACAGCACTTACAAATTATATACGTTGTAAGATTCTGATCGTGTTTAATATTCCTCGAAAGAACTCCTTCCAGTATTGCGATTGCGAAATGGAGTATTCATAACATTGCTAGGCCCAATCAAAATTATTTTTTTTTAGTATGTAATGTATATTTGAACGATATCAAGATAATTTGAGATGGAAAGCATTTTAAAGAAGCCCCACTTTAAAAAAAAAATAATTTTGTCTGAGGTTCACGAAACACAGAATTTTTTGTTGTTCAATTAGCCGGGATGATAGTCGTGATCTGTCGCAAGGGCAGATATTTAAGTTATATTTGGAATTAAAACTACCTGAGTAAGGTTTTTTTGCTCTTCCCTGTAGTGCATTTACAAGTAAAATGCAAAATATGTTTGTGCCTATGGGTAGGGTAGTATATTTTATCCCATTCTTCGTTCATCTTGGAAGTGTAGGCCTTTGCAATCTAAGACCTAGTAAAATCCTACAGGCAAAGCTGTATGGCATATTGATAACCACCAACTAAAGCCTTTATGGCTTGTCATAGCCTCACGAAGCTAGACCTACAGTGCCTCGTACATGGGAAACAATCCTTATTAGAATCGCTGCATATCATATAAATTTAGTTTGAGAATAATTTTAAGCCAGAAAAGGGGTGAAAGAACCTGTTACTCTCACAATGAGATTATAAACAAGTTTCTGATTATCTCGATGTCGGTGCTTTTTACAAACAAACTTGACTTCAGTTGAAGAACCTTTTCTTATTAAAGCAAGTTCTATTCGGGGATGGTTAGATAGTGTCTCCCCTTCTTTACTTAGCTTCAATCATTTGGCACTTTTCCTCCGCGCCTTAGTCTCTCCCTACGCAGCATCCCTTGTTGTTAGAATTCAGTTTGAAAATAATTTCTGCTCAGTATACTCCCTAATTCTGGCATAGTAGAGTAACTCTACCCATCGTTGTATTTTCCACACTGTTTTGAACGTGGATACCTAAAAACAGGGATTTCTTTTAGCTTTTATTGTGAGCATATTATCTATTCTCTTCATGTAAAGAATATATTTTAGTGCCAAACTTTTTGATATGAGAGAAGGTTGCGAAACAGAATCAATATTTATTAATATAAAATCCATTTAATTATTCATAATAGACCAAGTTACATTTCTCTTTATGTAAATTTTCAATAGCGTGATGTGTAGCACAGGCGACATAGGTCCATTTTCTTAATTCCAAGTTATTATCAATTTCTATCGGCTATTAGCCTTTATAATTCTTATTTCGTCATTTAATGTGTTTCGATTTAACATGAAGTCTGCCAGTTTTTTCCACCTAATTAATAAGAATTTACTTAGTGGAATTATGACAGAGTTTTTTCAATTTTAATTCTATGTAATTAGACTATCTCGCGTTTAGCCTAAGTTTCTACAACAAAGATATGATTCAAAGTAGCTCAAAGTTGCAACAGAATTTCTTGATCTAGGGTTTTGCTAAGATTAGTGCGTGAAATTAGCATTTGAAATATAATTACCTATATATTTTAAAATTTGAAAAATAAGGTATTTATTTTAATGCGAAAAATTATAAGTTAATTCTAAAGAATCACTAATTTAAGACATTATTTATTAAACTTTAATACAAAAACTTAAACAAACTTATAAATTTCTTAGAACCTTAAATTTAATAGGCTAATTGTTCCTATACAAAAAATATTTAAGTACTACTACTACTACTACTACTACTACTACTACTACTTCTTCTACTAGCCTACTATTACTACTATTACTACTACTACTACTACTACTACTACTACTACTACTACTACTACTACTACTACTAATAATAATAATAATAATAATAATAATAATAATAATAATAATAATAATAATAATTTTAATGGTTTTGTCATCTCAATGAAATTGACAAAGATATCGATCTTACAAGCAAAATATACGCCAAATTTGTGACGGTGGCACCTGTGGTATACCTAATCGTGTACACTTAATAGGACTTCATGGGATCCATTATTACATTACATATATTTTCCAGCATTCTCATTAATTCTGCTAGAAGCTGAGTCGATTTCATAACAACCAGAAAAATTATAGCCTACTAACTGAAAAATTTCAACATCTTGATCGGGATTTAAAGCTGCTCAATCCATACAGTTTAATAAAATTTTACAAAAGAATAGGCTACCTTTCAATATTTTTCGAAGGCCTACTTCTTTGGAATGTTATCAGCAGAAGAGGTGAATATTCTCTCGAAAGCGTGGTCTTACTGTGTCAAAGCCATGTTATACCAGGTCGAATTCATGGATGGCTGGTGTTTCTTCCCGTTTTACTTAGCTTCGATCATTCTTTTCTTTTACTTCTTTTCTCGCCTGAGTTTCTCCCTCCCCGGCAGCATCCCTTACCGGCGAGGAAACAGTTTGAAAATAATTTCAGCTCAGTACACTCCCTCTTACGTCGATTTATTCACACGTGCTTATTCTCGCGCTTTGTTGTCATCTTTACATCGTTGTTTGTGAATATTCCTAACACTAGAAAAAGAAGATGCCTAAAGAACAGTCTTTTTCCCTTTGGCTTTGTACTCTAACAGTCACTCTGCACTTTTTTATCCTTTTTGTACGTTTTTCCTCTTCCTCACATGGATAGAATTGAATGACAGATACATGTTATAAGAGATAGAATGAGAGCATGAGCGAAAGAAATAGAATAGAGAGAGAGAGAGAGAGAGGTAGGAAGAAGAGATATTGAAAGAGAACGAGTAAGCACGAGAGCTAAGAAATACATCTCTTTTTTCCGTTTACTGCTCGTCTGTTACAATTCAGTGTGACGGCATTTTCCCGCGTTGAAGATTGTCGCGGGTTTAAAAGCAGTTTTCCTCATTCTAGTTTCTTTATCCTCTGTCCTTGTCCATAGTTCCTTTTACAGTATATTTCGAAAGCCTGAACAGTATTTTTAGGATGTCGGAAAATAGACTTGTTGGAAATTTAAGATAGAAGTAGGGATGAATTTATAGTTTTGTACACTGCCTGCTGCTAGTTTGGCAACTACACGTTTAGATGAAAAATGTTTCGAGGGTCCAGGATTTGGTATACTTTGCAAGAAATATTGCACGAGTCTAACAATATATTCATTCCTCGATCATTGCATGCAATGATCGGAAGATTTTGAGCTCACTGGGGATTGTTTTCTTTGGGGACGACGATTATGCCCTATTTTAGTCAGAAATGTGTGTGTGCAGTCGTTATTTATTAGTTTAAATTAAACTTCACAACTGATTTAGTGTACTTCTTACATAACTTCTACGTTATTTTGGAAATAACATCATATGACCATAAAATAAAGTTACACTTGTTACTACATTATAGTTAAAACAGTTTCTCATGTAGGGCCTAATAAGTAAAACCAATAATAATGCCACGTTTTCTTTGGTCGTGAAAACAAAACGATACTTGAGATTCTATATGACTATGAGGCTATAAATACACATAGGAGTCTGTACTCTTGGTAAAATAACAAGACGTTAGGAACCCAAGAAGGAAATTTCCCATGCCCGGAATCGAGCCCTGGCCAGCAGAGTGGAAGGAATGTGTGCTACCGACTCTTCCTTTTAATAATTAGTTCAAAATTGTAGTAGACGTAGGTAATTAAAAAGGTACAGAATTTTTGTACTGACCTAGGTCTATGCAAAAAAACTCCATAGGATATTTTAAAGTGATCTTTTGTTTTGAAATAAATTGTCAAAATAATATCACAAATTGGCAAAATGGCTTAATTTTGTCCCCTTTTATACTGAATTTTAGATAAGGTAATTATGTTGTATTTGAATAAAAAATATATGCATATTTGCATATGAATAGACTGCCTATATCTTGAATAAGTTAGTGTAAGCATTTATATTGCAACAGCTTATTAAGAGCAAATTAGAGACAAGAAGCTTATACAGATGAGATAACGTTTTCTGGTAGTATATTTTAATTAGTTGGAAAGATAAAGTCATATTTAAAAATTCACTCCCCAGAGCTGAAATTTCAAACAGAATCTTCGATTCTGCGTGCCGTCGTTCTACCAATGAGCTAGCGTGGCAACATGTCGGTAGAACATTAATTTCTCCAACTAACTATATGTCCCGGTATACCACCAGGCGTTCTCAATCTGAGATAACCCATTGACGACTTACAATATGTTTCATAGTAAACCACTAGTAGATTACAATGGAATGATAATTATTTCACACTGGTCATGTGTAGGCTAAAGTGGAAAGGTCGCCGCTGGGTTGTTATCACATATTGAGAACGCCTGATGGTATACCGGGACATATGACTCGGTTGGAGAATTTAATAGCATTCCGGCATGTTGCCATGTTAGCTGAATGGTAGAGCGACAGCAAGAAAAGCCGAAAATCCAGATATAGAATTTAATTTTTTCGTTCTGGCTCTACCTTTCCACCTTACCCTACACACGGCCAGTGTGAAAGAGTTATCATTCCAATTTTATTTTAATTTAATTGGTTGATTTAATTTAATTAGTTGATTGGTGAAGTTTCAGAAAAAGATAAAATTATTTCTAGGCCCTACATCTTTAAAGTTCATTGTGCATCCCAATATAAATAAATTACATTGGATCATATTATTTCCAAAATTCATACGCAATCACCTGAAAAGGTGGCTAATAACATACTGAAAGTCCTTCCGGGAATACGAAAAAGACTTAAACCCTCTGACAGAGCACAGAGCACTGAGCAGAAGAACTACCACATAGAATTTGTTCATTGTCTGATGTTTGTGGAGAGTGATTTGACTTTTGTGATGTATGTACTATATTGCTTAGTACGTAATTGAAAGAGGCGTTGCCATTTCTATTGTACGAGACCGGTCGAACCGGACAGTCGGCAGGTCTGCAGGAAAGGTGTGCAAATCGCGCTATTCACCGGAATCATAACACGGTATATGAAGACCCAGTCATCACCCTATTAATAAAGTCGTTGTGCATTGTCTATCTCCAATTCTACTAGACCAGTAATATGGTTCGTAACTTTTCCTAAATGAAATGGGCTATAGAGAAAATAAAGTATTCTTGAAAATTTTCGAGAGGGCAATGTTATTTCACTTATGAGTGAGTTCATGTTGAGCTAAGCGTATGTTTCCCTGCTACATGCAGTAGGCATACCCGTCTAATACAATCGAGTTAAAGATCAATATGACACATGTTAATGAAATTAAAATTTAAGAATATAGAAGCTACTGTTTTAGAAAGGAAATGGAAATGGATCGGACATACGTTAAGGAATAACAATAACTGTATTTCTAAAGAAGCTTTGGAATGGAACCCCGAAGGAAAACGTAGAAGAGATAGACCTACAAATACATGGAGGCACTCTGTCGAGAAGGAAACCAAATTAATAAATAAAACATGGTCAACCATGAAACCTGATGCGCAAAATAGAATACGATGGAGAAATAATGTTGCTGCCCTATGTTCCGCCTTGGAATGAAGAGGATAAGTAAGTAAGTAAGTAAGTAATGGAATTACAACTTCTTAAAATTTTGATACTTAGTACCAACTAGCCTAAGACCTGTCTAGAAGTTTGTTTGAACTTCACGTTTACGTCTATGGCTTAGGCCTATAAGAAGTAAGTTCCCAATTCAATGTCAAATTTAATGCCACAAAAATTAGAGTGCGGTAATCTAATGAACCACAGCTACTTTGGCAGTGCGATTAGCATAAGGCCTACCTAATTATTAATAACCACACTAAAATGTGTGAGACGTAACTTTAAATACCTTTCACGCTATGGCTTTTACTTAATTAGTTTATAATGATATGTTTGAAGTTGATGACCTATATATATATATATATATGTGTGTGTGTGTGTGTGTGTGTGTGGTGGCAAATAAAGTAGAAAGAATACATCTCGAATTTTAGGGTCTAATTCTTGTTGTTTTATAACTATCTAAGATTAAACTATCGTCTAAAATAATTGTATGGAAAGTTCATAAAATCTTCAGATCTTTTATTTTGTAACGGTAAGCTCAAAGAATATTATTACT
The DNA here is from genome assembly GCA_964059195.1 of Ectobius pallidus. Classification (NCBI taxonomy): domain Eukaryota; kingdom Metazoa; phylum Arthropoda; class Insecta; order Blattodea; family Ectobiidae; genus Ectobius; species Ectobius pallidus. The sequence continues at coordinate 118,749,410 of CAXKWD010000007.1, read as the reverse complement.
GTTGTTATTGTTGTTATTATTATTATCATCATCATCCATTTTGCTGCAAATCGACTGACAGACTTAAATAGGAACTAACGATATAGGCTATGTGTGAGAACAGCTCAATGGTTACAGGAACTATGCATACTCATCGAAATACATTATTTTCAGATTTCAAACGAATGTTATATGTTATTGGACCAAATCAAAACACATACGTATCATGGGTGAAATAATAATAGCCTATGTTATATAACGATTTTTTTTTAAATTAATGATAAATACAAAGAGCGATAATATTTATTCTACTCTCTAGGAGTACAGACGAAGGTAGGCTAAGTAAATGTGACATTGAGGACCGCATGTTGCCCGCGGGCCATCAGTTGGATTACATTAGTCTGTAGCACTAAATCTTTGAGGTTCCAAAAAAATGAATTATGAGAGCTTGGTTTATAGTGCAGCAGTAGCAGAGATGTCATATTCAAGAATATCTTGATTCTCATCATTTCTGCTGCATACTTTGAAATGAGTGAGATCTTTCTTGCATGTTGGAAATAGGCCTACTAGAAAAATTAGTTTCCCTTGTATGTACCGCACCAGAAGTGGGATCATGGCACAATATTGCCACACCTTGTATCACAAACAATTGCCCCCATTTCGTTACTTGCAGTTTAATGATCTTTGTAGCAGTACAGTACTCCTGTAAGACCTCTTTCCCTCCCTCTTCCACCCCCAACCCATTGCTCCCCCGGGGCTGTGTTCCTTAGCGCACCAGTGTGCTTCTACCACAACGTAGTTCCTTCCTGTACCTCCAGATGTGGCTTCCTTCGTTTCTCCATCTCTTCTTGCTAACGTTGAAGTTACATGAAAACTTGGTTTCCTAGATTGTCTAATCTAGGCTATGTTTAAAACTGAAGCTTATATACTATAAAAACTATTTCCTTAAGTAAGACAGGAGGTGGAAATGCCGTAAGGAGGAGAATTTTTCTTTTCGAAATCAGTGGCCAAGTAAGATTTAGCATCCTTGGACTGATCTCCCTCAATTTAAGGGTAGGCCTATAACACCTCTTCACAGTTTGCAGGAGATTGCTGCCAGAAGTATATATTTTAATGATCTTATATTGTTATGGTTAACTCAATAACCATTCAGTTGAAGCAAATTAAAAGGGGAGGGGGAAATCTTATGTGAAATTCTGCCTCCATCCAAAACAAAGATCTTGCAATTTTTGTTTTTCGTGTCAAAATCAAATAAAAGTCTTTGGTGTTAGTAAAATAATGTTGTTAATTCACAAAAATGTCAACATGACGACTACATGTATATTTTAGAGACGATTTTGATAAAATAGTATTAAACAAATAAGAGACAATTGCTGACATGCTTTGTGTCATATCACTGGAAGATGGCGAACTCTAATATGAAATTCGTTCTGATTCTGTATGCACAGAGAGGAATAGAAACACGCTCATTCTATTCTTGAAACGATTTTGAAAACATCTTTGGATTCAAGGACTTCAAATGTCAGTAATCGAGGTCAAACATTATATTTCCCCTGAAGTCCATTTGCATTAAGTCCATTAAGCTCTATCCACAAACGTGTTGTTGCATGTAGTCGGTATTTGCCAGTTGCAGTCGTCTCCAAGGGAACAGCACTGGAGCTGCCCACAATATGCAGCTGACTTTGAGTTTAGGAAAGTAGTATAAAAAGCAATAAAACATAAAATGTAGAGTAGTTGATTCGTAATGCGGATGTATACAGTAAACAAATTTTGCACATTTCGGCAATTGCCAGTTGCTGTCGTACGCTTGAGAGCAGCACTGGAGCTCCCCACAATAGCCTATGCAGCCGACTCTGAGTTTAGCGAAATAGTATAAAAAATAATAAAACATAAAAATGTAGAGGAGTTTATTTATAATGCGGAGATATATAATAAACATATTTTGCTTGTTAAGAGTAAGAAAATCGACTTATTTGCACCAGTAAATTATAGCCTATACAATCACAAAATCCTTACAGTCAGGCAGTCAGTAATCGAAGATAAATTTTCCGACCGTCACCAATTACCAGCTGCTGACTGCAATTGCTAGTTGTGAATGGCGTTCATTACTGGCCACACGTCATATTTCGATGCCGACTACCAACTACCAAGTACATGTGGGGGGCTTAGGGTGGAATCAATAAAGTCCTCCCAGGTAACCGCTTTCTCTGGATCTTTGAGGCTTTCTGTATTCAATATCAGGAAAGAAATAACCCTACTGGGGCTGAGGTTTTTAAATTATTCGTCCAGATTTTACATATTTCCTTTAAATCTAACTCTATTACATGCGATTTTAGCAAGCTACCCCCGTAAGGCCGATTTTAAAGACATATATACGTCAGAAAGCAATATAAAAGATCATATACCGCTCAAAACTGATTTTCCTAGGCATGTTGCATAACGTAATTATTCCTAATATTGCCAACCATGGTATTAGGCAGCACTACTGAGACAAAAGCTGAGTTGGAAGCCGGCTTCTTTCTTCATTCCCCCATTCCTTCAAGAACAGTGAGTGAGGAGGAGGTTTGGATGGGTTCCTATTTCGTTGCCGTCGCAACCGAAACTAAGGGAGAAGAACATGTTAGGCCTACAGAATAAGGAGCCTTTATTGTTTCGTTGCTTTCTACAGTACACTACCCACCCGCCTGCCTGCTGTCAAAATTAATTTCACCCAACATACTAGTTTGATTCCACCTACTGTGAGCATGTACGACATGGCACATAGAAAGGCTTCGTATGTTCCTTCCAACTATTGGGAAAAACTTTACTTCCAATCATTGCGGTTTCAAATCTCATGCACACATCCTGGATTCACTTCAGTTGTCAAAAGTAAAACTCCGTGGCGCTACATCCCTGGAGGGACTTGGCCTACCACCCGACCGCTGCGTCATCTCCCGTAGGTAGATGGCAGGATCGGGGGGCATGTGGTCAGCATGCCGACACCCACGGTCGTTAATGGTGGTTTTCTTGACCGGAGCCGCTACTTCTCTATCAAGTAGCTCCTCAATTTGAATCACGAGGCTGAGTGCACCCCTACCAGACCTCCCTACCTCAGAAAAATCCGAGAAGGTACCGGGAATCGAACCCGGACCGACGGATCTGTAGTCAGCGACGCTAACCACAAGACCACGCCGGCGGACTGTCAAAAGTGAAGTTCATCATATTTCATATTGTTCTCAGTGGTGAAGCGTAGAGCTTGTTACGCTTATTGCCCAACAGAGGGCAGAGTGATGGATGGCAGGCCCATCACCTCACAACCCCCCCCCCCGGAAACTAGGGTATTACTTGGACGTAAAAGGACCGAGGAATTTTGTCCAAAGGCTCTAATTTAGGCTTGGAGTTATTTTACGTGTTGTAAATCTATGACACGGGCCCCCCAGCTTAAAGTCCCTCCCGGAAGACTCCGTGCACAGGAATTTTACGTCTTGAAAAATCCATCGACCGCGGCAAAGTAGTAAAGTTAGGTTAGGTTATATGGCTATTTAACGACGGGGTGGACTGCAAATTAGGCCTATGACCATCGCCAGTGTACCAGTAATAAAGTGATCCCTATACATACTCTTAGGGTCCCAGGAGGATGAGATTGTCCGATCTCTAAAGAACTGGCACATGGTTGTTAACTCTCTTACCAGTCGACTTTAACCCCGGATTGCTCTTGGTATTCAATTACGTTGGAGGCTAAATCGACCCCACGGCCATAGTGTTACTAGTAGGATTAGGCCAATTGATTAACTATTCCCACCGACCTCATCGGGGATCAAACCTACGACCTCCGGTTTGTTGTACAGTGGTACCTCAATGAACTGCAAAATTGATAACATTATAACGAAATTTTATTTATTATTCAACGAACAGGAAGGAATGGTAAAATACAGTTTTTTTTTCTAGAATTGAAATCACGGTTCAGTCATACATAAGTCAGTTAGTGCCCATTGCAAAGGAGAGTAGTAATCTTTTTACTTACTCTTAAGTCAACATGGCTTAGTTGCTGGTTTCTTGGAGCTACGATGGTACGGTGAAGGCACAAGGCAAGCAAGTTCGTAGTGCAAAGAGGCAGAAATAGAGTAAGGGAGAGGGTGGTGTGGGGTGAAGTGGAAGGGCAATAAGGGCAAGTTTCTCGTCGTGTGACGTTAATGGAGACCAAATGAAATGTTTTCCTCGTGTCTGCCTGTTAGTCCCTCTCACTCCACCCTGCTTTCTCGTTTACCTATATCTTCGCGACCTCAGCGTTTCTGCAGACACGGACAACTCAAGAGATGCAAGGGAACAACTTCTAAGGTAATGGTATAGTCTGATAAAATCGAAGCGGATACATCCAATATAGTAACCGAATGTCAGAAGAAGTCGGCAAAAAATATAACAGTTTCGAAAGTGGTGAAATGAATGTTATCAAATAGGATTACAATCAAGAATGTCGCTATAGTGGTTAACTACTATGCCCCGGATTCTTAGGTTCGAAGATATTGTGTTGCTATCGTGCTATTCACGAAACATCGCTTTTATTTTACGGTTTATGTACCAACTTGTAAGATAAATAAATTCCAAATGACCTTACTTCATAAGTTAGGATCTAAAATTGTCTATTTTTTTTAGGACCTAGTAAGGCCTAATTTGGGGTACTGATATGTGCATGTGTATTATTTTCTTTATTTTAAATGACACCGGTGGAACAGTATACCTTGGCATTTCATTACAACAGAGCTACTTTGTTGTTGGTGGCGTTCTTTTAAACCACATGAAAGACATAGCGCCAATCAGTGGAAAATAGCAATTTTTATACGTTATTCAAAGGTAATGCCACCAGTACAATCTGAAAGTTTGGAATTCCAAACTAGTAACTTCTTTTCTGGAGCTGGGATACCTAATAAACACTACATTATACTGAGAAGGTTAAGTTATATGAGAGTTTCGAATTATGAATATGAGTTACCTTCAAGAGGAGAGTAAATGGAAAATATACTGTTAGAGACAAGAAAGATACTTATAGAAATAATCCAAGAAGTAGACTTGATATCATAAACGTTTTCACAGACTGTGCATGAACAACATCCATTCCACTCCTCTTGAAAGAGTTCCAGAGAATAGAATGACCCTAATTTGTGATGCAAGCTAAATACTGCTAAGGAATATTATGCAACCGGATGTATGCTTTCTTTCAAATTAGATTTAGTCTTGACCAAGCAGGTTGAAAGGCAGAAATGCCGGAGACCATATTGCCGAAATCAGATCGTAGTAGACGCAAGAGAATACTAATAATCGATTACTCCAAGACCTTTGACTGTAAAGATCACAACAAGCTTTGCAAGGTCTTCTTCCTCTTCTTCTTCTTCTTCTTCGACTTCGACTTCTATTATAGGCTAATAGCCTAATAGCCTGTTTTAACTATTAATCGGGCCACTCCAACTTTTCATAGGCTTTTCAGGGCTTCTTCTTATTTTCTTAGCATATCTAGCTATTCGCACCAGTTTGTTTGTGTCCATCCTTGTCATATAATTTTTCAATTTATCCTACCTCTTCCCAATATTTCATATCTTACATTCCTCCCGATTTCCTGTGTTGACCGAAACTCAAGATAAGTTAATATAATCAGATCATAATGTGCATAGGCGTACTTGTTAATACGTGGCTAAACTTATTCAAGTTGGACGTATTCATCCATAATGTAGACGCTGTGAGTTATTAAAAAATCATTGGCAGACATTTTTTTATTGTTATTTATTTATTTATTTATTATTACAAGATTTGCACTTGCATTGAATACATAATAAGTTAATGTGTTTGGAAGCTTATTATATATCTCTATTCCAGAATGATAAGCGCCCTTCTGAAAGAGTTTTAATGAATTACCTAGTCTAAGCCAATCATTCACTTTTCTAGTAGTACAATCACGAACGCTGGAATTAGTTTGAAATTTCTCAATATTAGCTACTATATAACCTATTATAGAATATGATAGTCCGCCGCCGTGGGTGAGTCGGTAGCGGTCCTGCCTTCCACTCCGGCGGCCCGGGTTCGATTCCCGGCCGGGTCGGGGATTTTTCAGTAGTGAAAAATTCCTTTCCCGGGTTCAGGACTGGGTGTGTGTGTGTGTCCTTAGGTTTAAGTAGGTAGGGGACTGGCGCACCCCGGTAACAAATCCGCTGAGAATATCCCCTTACGGGATCACCAGGGGTCGCTCGCGACCCAGAGGAGTAACTTCCAACTTCCAGAGTATGATATATTCACCTGTCAAAACGATTACTTTTAGCTTTTCAAAAAACGGTTTACAACTTTTTCTTGTTTCCACATATTATTCTCTTTCCTAATTTTTGTAACCTAAATGTTTTGTATATGGGAAGAGTTGCCCAGAATATGATTTCATACTTCTTCGTAGAGTAAAAATATGTAAAATAGGCTATATTTGAGTAAGGAATCTTGTAATAAATATATATCACTGAACATTCTTGAGGCAAAACATGCTGAGTTTCTGTATTAGGCTATTCGTATCTCGTATCATTGTGTGTCTTCCATGGAAGATTTTGGTAAATTTGTAATATTGAAAATGTTATATATCTTCTATGAATTGTGTTTGATAATCATAAGGTTTGAGATACACACAATAAAGTTTTAACGGCATTGTTAGACTATTATGCCTATTATTTAGGAAGTTTGACTCTGCCTTCACATAGTATTGTAATACCAAATTCTTTATCCTTGTTTCAAAACTCTTTCTAGCACATACATACAGGAACGCAAACAATGTTCTATAATTTGTAGCTCATTGCTGACATTCAGAGCACGTGTCGTTTTGTAATCTGGTGAGTAGTTTCCCAGTTCATAGATGTTTTAAACATGTTTCTGTCACGTCGTAAGAAAACAATTCTCGCGCCCAGTGTGACACAAGAGAAACAATGAAAAATACATTGTCAGGCTTCTAGCTTCTCAGAATGTGAGACGAGTGTCACAAGGATGCGAACAACAAGAAGAAAATTGAAATAAATAACATTTCAAAAGAAACATAGCAACGACAGAAGGAACATAGGCCTACACACACACCATGCAAAGGCTAGTTGCTCAATCATTCTGAAAGGAATGGTAAAAAGAAATGAATCTCTCAGAAGATGGAAAATGGAAGAGAAATGAAAACAAATGACATAAGATTGTTGTAGAAGTAGTAGTATAATAAAAAGTGGCACTAAAAACTACCAGTATTACATTCCACTTTCTACGAGCACTAGAGGGACTCCAGTTTATCAATTGAGTACGATTTCGGTAGATTTATTAAGACAACGGTTTAATCTATTTTCCGTTATTTAAAAATTAATACAAGTGTAATCTGACAACATATCTTCTCAAGGATCGGAAAATATGAGAATTATCAAACCCACACACATACACTACTTCTCAACCACTTACACCCTATTTCTAACCTTAAAGGGCAGTTGTCTTACTAATTCATATTTTTAAATTCAGATTAGGTTTTTCCTTTTTACGGTGTTGTTACTTTAGGTCTGGACTTTGATTTGTGCTGTTTTAAAAGTAGGATAGTATTCCTAGCCTAATTATTTTTGCGGAAAAATTGTCCACATAATAAAAATAACGGTTGAATTACAAAATCTTTAATATTCTCTATTTCAAACAGACGTTTCAACAGAGTCTAAAGAACACATGAAAAACAGGTAGTTCCTGGGAACTATAATTTATTTCATTTATCCTTTCCTGCAAAGGATTTAAGCATATTCTCTACTTTCTATTCCTATTCATAGAACATCTATGCAGCTTGTGCACGTTCCTGGAATCTTCTTCCCTCCAGCATCAGGGTCTGTAGTATGCTGTCAGCATTTATAACTAGGATAAACTAATATCTATTAAAAACGCTAATTTTTCATGTTTAAAACATATACTTTTTATTGTTTCTTTTACATTGTAGGTCTAAACTTTGCCAGATTAAATAAAGAATGTATTATCATTATTATAAAGCGATAACAGACTCCAAAGACAACGCCACAGAAGTTCTGGTAGGTTAGCAGGGAATGGTAGAGAAAGTAATCGAATCGAGAAATATTACAATTTATTTATAAATGTGTATAATGATATCATTAATGACTTTTCAGTTTCACAGCGATCTTTTTATATAATGAACTTCTATAGTAAATAAAAACTTCGCAGTGCCTGTAGTGATTGTTTGATATGATCCCGCGACAGAGAAAGATTCTATAATAAAGTTATGGGTGAACATGTTCGTTATTGTGACGAGACAAAGCTTCATATTTTGAAGAGCAGAGTGATAATACGTCAAGGATCGGCGAGAAATTTACCTATAAGTATTTTACACGTAAAGTACATGTAAAATACGTATTGCAAAAACAGTTTTATGAAGGCCTACGTTGTATAAATAACTGATATTTAATCGATTTTGACAATATTACTTTATTATTTGTATAGTAATTTCTATTAATGTTTTATACTATAAATATTAATGAAACTGCAAACGGAATTCAGTCACATTATAACAACCTAGTTGAAACGGCACAACTTTTCTTTGATCATTAATATAGACTACTGCATACAGGTGTCAGTAGTCTGATTCATAATTAGTAAATATATTTACTTCTCACTTTTTAACACCTTGCTTACATTAAATCGCTGAACTCATTTAGTCCGCCTAGGTTTTATTTTATACTTGAGCTTTGAAAGCTTGTAATTTTTATCGTTGTTTGCAAGAATGTTCTGTATAATTTATTGTTGATACACATGAAATGTTGTGCAGTAAAATTATATTTTTATCGAGAGAGTCGAGAACAACAATATCTCTCTTTCCGGTCCTCAAGGAATAATACAGAATGTTGATATTGAGTTTCTACAAGATTGATGTAAAGGGCCTGGAACTAACTATTAGCCTAGAAGTAACTTTATATTAGTGATCTTGATCATAACGTCAGCCTTCTTAGCTCAGTGGTAGAGCACTGGTCTCGTAAACCAGGGGTCGTGAGTTCAATCCTCACAGGAGGCAATGTTTGTTTTATTCTAAATCTGTTTTATTCTTTAACTGTTTCATTCTGCAATCGTAACTGGTAACCAAAAGCATGTTCAGAACAATGGGATGGTTTGCTCTTATCTGAGATAAATACGGTTCTGGATTAGAAATTCGTAGATGCTCTTACTTACAGCAGTGATAGTTTATTCTAATAGTCATTAAATAAGTTAAGTAGTAAAAATTAAATTTTGGGGTTTCACAGCAATCGAGGAGATAAACTATGAGACGGCTCTATTATAATATATTATAACGTCATCACATATCACATATTTGTTGTTAGGATGAAATATCGCAAATGATGGGGAAGGTGTTAAGAAAATGTCTTTACTTCACAACGGGCGTTTGACGGCAGCGATACCAGTTAACATCGAGATGACGTGTGCAGTTATGACGCTTGCTCTACTTTCTGGATCTTTTCAGGGGGCAAACAAAATACTGGATAGCATCTTCTATGAGGCAACTGCAGCGTGCACCTTTTTACCAATACTCCTTAAACTAAACAGGTTCAGCTCCCTTACTACATCCCATAAAGGTTTTTTTCTAAACGTGGACAAATCTCTAATAATTAACTTTAGCTTAAATGAATGTATTGGGGAAGTTATATAATAATTGATAGTATTCTGAAACTTCAAATGAGAGTGGCGAGGATTTTTACTAATGCAGAGCTAACTTATCATTGTAAGCTGATATTTAAATAACTGAATATCATAATTATTGTGAACCTTTGTACTTTTGAAGCACTTTCACATGTAATATTGAATTTTTACTTTGTTTCTAACAGATTTTCTATACATAATCAGGCTATGCTTGACAAACAGATCTTCCTATGCATAGATAGGTAAGATAGCTGCACTTTTTGTATGTATCGGCAGTAGCTTCTTAATGCTCTGCCTGAAAGACTGATAAATGAATATTTCAATTGTTTTAGGTAGGGGGCAGACATAAGAATGACTAATTTTAAATCCAATATATAAGGTTCAGGTATTCGTAAAATTGACTCTCTTCTGAGTTCCTACAACTGGGTTGTATAGCACAGATCATTGATGCCTTATAAGCCTAATAAGTTACCTGTTTTAATTATCTTGTTTGATTTCGCCAATTGTATTTGTGCTTAAAGAGAGAGGCTCAATAAAATATATTAAATACATTAACACAAGGCCTACCGCTCCCATATCAATTACGTCTACCATCCGATTTTTGACCTCGCTGGCAGATGGCAGGAATGGGAGCATCTGGACTGTATGCTGATTGACACGGCCACTCATGACTATTTCTGTTTTAACCAACCGATTGTGTCGACCGGATACACACCAAGACCCTCCAAGAGCCTCTGTTGTTAGGCCTTACTTACGTATTTTACCAAACATATCTGCTGTACCTCAAAGCCTCGAATTTTCCGGTCCTGGAAGCAAGGCTGTCAGATCGAGACCAACAAACCACATGGACTGCAACATATGGTTACCATCTGATATCATTCAATAGAGTCGAGATAATGATGAGGATGAAGATTGTGTTGTAGATACAAATTAACCAATAACCTAAAAGTCAAAATTATTCTTAAATTAAATAAATTAATAGACCAATATTGAAAATCAAACAGTAACAAAATTAAATTCAGAACTCTTAATGTTGATGATCATCATCCTAATGTTGATGATCATCAGCAATCGTCATGATCATGAATGGCACTGAGCTCCCGGTTCTACCACTCTTATGTTGTAGCCTACTCATAAAACTATTTTTTTAAAGTAGTCTACTGTGTTCTGAAGTTTGCATACTTCATATTTGAGAAATCCTTACTCCATTAAAACAGAATTTGTTCATTCATTATTCGTTTATTTGCTCGGTCTTATTCTGAAATTTCTGAGTTCATTATTTGAGACTTGTGGGAAATTTTCGCTACCCCTGATATAACCGTTCCTTCTTTCCGTACCACCAAACTTGTAGACTCAAAACTTCATGTTTCTTCACTCACTCGTATATAACACCCACCACTCCACTTCTCTTGCTTGCTAGCTGCTGCAGCAGCTTTCGTCATCGCTGACGATGACGGCGACGTATTCGAAGTTCATGTATAAGAACTTCCAAGTAACCTCCCCATCCTTAAATCCTCCCTCTCACACTCTCTCTTCATGTCATGTCACATCATATAACCCTCCTTCCTCTTTCCACCACCTCATACCAATGTCTGTCAAGACGGCGATTGTTCTAAGAAAATCCCCCACCCTTCACACACCATTCCCAACATTTCTGATCGTGTCAAACTGGAAGACGATGCCGATGCTGACAGAATATGTAGTAGTTGATGCAGCAAAACTAGTGAGAAGAACTTGTGTGGGTTATATATACAACACATCTTACTTGTATCGAGGTTACCTTTTTCACAAGCTCTAGAATCAGATGGATCTATCTCCATCATGCATGGCCAACATAGTTTAAAATGTACGCAACGATTCGGAAAAATATTCACTTATTTATTTACAAGTTCATTTTTCATGTTATGAGCTTGAAATTAACCTATACATGGGCTTAGACTATATTTTAGCTAAATTTCATGATTTATAGGAGAATTCGCCGAATAAATGATCAGATAACTATACGATAAAGTCGTTTTATTATATCTTCCAGACGTGATGACCTACTTTTATAACATATGCGAAATTGTCCCATAAACTATTAGACTACGTTTGTTTTTGTTTCGGTGTCTAGTCTATCTGCACGAGAATAAATGCTACTAAAATCAATGCATTTATAGGAGCATTGATTATATTTAGACTGCAAATAATCATTATCTCTTTCTTCTGTCATCTGTAGTTTTAGTCCTAAACACTTTATTTGAAACACTTTTTCATAAACATTCTGTGAGGAATAGTAACAAGCTAGCTACTGTTTGCAAAACTCACGTGTTTGTTTTATCTAGCGAATAATAGGTTTTCACCTTCGCAAAAGGCTAAACAGTAAATAATTTCACAAACCAAGAAAACACGTTGTAAGATATAATAAGAGAGCATTTCCTGCAGTACGACTTCCTCTTGTTCTATAGGCCGTTCAGGAACCAAAATGGGAAATCGTATAGAAGGGACTGTTTATACGCTCGTATGTACAGGTATATCTAGTTATGAACAATTGTCAGTGGTACAGGTAGAGAACAATCTGTTAAGACTATATGAGGAACAATAGTTATGAACTATTGACATGGGGTTATATAGATGTGCCTAAATTATAGAATACGAGATCTTGACTAATAGTTTAATGGGGTATCATTTTAATTGCAGCAATCTTAAAGCGATTGGCCGCGGTGGTATAGAGGTAGCGTACCCGCCTCTAAATCCAAAGATCTCGGAATCAAACCCGGCCGCGCTCGATGGATTTTTCAGGACGTAAAAATCCTGGGCATGGAGTCCTCCGGGAGGGACTTTATGGGGGCGTGTCGTAGAAGGATTCCAAGTCTAAATTAGAGACAAAATGTCTCGGCTCTTTCACGTCCAAATAATACCTTAGTTTCCTGAGGGGGGTTGAGAGGCGATGGGCCCTCTGCCCTCTCTCGGAAAATAAGCGTAACAAAATTAGTAGGCCTATAGGTAATGAAACCTCCACTTGGAGGCCCTATGCCCCACAATCGGGGTTACAGGAACAAGTCAGTCAGTCAGTCAATGTTAAAGTGAATTAATTTTTTAATGTTATTATTCATAATCGAAATTAAGCTCAAAATAAGTAGGCCTATTAGGCTTATTATATCTTACGTGTTTTCTTGGTTTGTGAAATTATTTTCATTGAACTCTGTTAGTACTGTTGCCAACAAGAACAAATTGAACTCATTCTGGCATGCAAGTGATTGCTATTATGGTTTAAATAAACTATGCCCAATTTTTGGAGGAGAAACCAGTGGTAAATGCTTTAAGGCATTTTTGCTGTGAGCGCTTGGAAAATTTTGCATACGTTGCTAACGGAGTTGAAGGGGCAAAATATGATATTGGTGATGTGTGTCGAGAGGTGTGACAGCCTTCTCACGGCGAATTTCAAACAAATCTCCATGTAAAGTAACGGCAAATCACGTGTTTTGCATATACATCAGAACCAGTTATCTGCTTCATCCAGGTGGGAAATGTCAGCAATAATTTCTTAACTTTTATTACAAGGTTCTAGTTTTTTCGTAAAGAACGACCATCTTACAGACTCGATTATCGACAATATTGTAATTTAAAGTGAAGCATAATGAGTTTCCAAAGTAGAACAGAACTAAATAACCTAGCCCAGTGTAGTACAACTGGCGGCCCGCGGGCCAGATCCGGCCCGCGTTCGTTAACAAACCGGTCCCCCGACTCCTAACTTTTTGCATTTATTTGTAATCTTCTCTACAATGAAGTCTGAGTGTGAAGATATCGATTTCTCTCCATTTTCTGAATACTGTACTTCAGAGTTTCAGAAGGAATTTACTTCAAGGATTTCTGATTTTTATGAACCTCAACCTAGACTTTTTTGTGTTTAACAAGCCTATGGAGGCATCTCCGACTGATGATCCAGATATGCAATGGAGCTATGCGACCTACAGAGTGACAATTTTCTGATATCAGTAGGAAACTACCATCCCTTGGGTTTCTGGAAACTAGCCTAATTAGCAAGAAGCAGTGTTCAATCTTGTGAAATTGTGCTTTGGAAATACAATTCATATTTGGTAGTACATATAGGCCTATATGCTTGTGCATTTTCTATTGTTAAAAACTAAGCAGAGGAACAACTGCCAGAAGATTTACTTAAATCGTCACTGCGGCTTACTATTACTCAAATGCAAGTAAATATTGAATTTTTAACTGTAGGGCTAAGTATTAATGATTTTCAATATCTTAAAGGGTTTTGTTTACTTATATAGTAACATTATTCTTATTTACCTCCTACTAGGTAAAAGGGTTTAAAGTACCTACTAAAAATCTAGCGGAAAGTGTGGATGGATTACAGTGTTATACTAAACATTGTATTATAATCTTTGCACATGTACAAAAAAAAGTCATTATCAATGTAATTTGTATACACCTATAAAACGTTAGCCGTTACAAAAAGTTAAATATAGTTTGTAAATAAATAAATATAGATGTGAAGAAATATTTTGTTCTGTAAAAAATGTAGCCTATTTATTATTCGGTTTAAAACATATTTTAGAATTCATCAACTTTATAATGTATTCTTCTATGTTCGACCCGTCCTTATTTGAACTCGATTACCATCTTCGCGAAATTTGTGATAAAATACTTTCAGGTAATTTTATCACTCTATAAAGCGGCCTGGTTAGGCTATTCATTCTGGTTGAAGAACAGCCTTTTCTGTTCTTAGGTCTAATATGAAAAATTATTTCAACGATGTATAAGCTCTCTGTTTTCAAATAAATTGCATACATTTATGAAAGTAAGAAGAATTGAGTCTGTAGCCTAATGCGACTTTAATCTCCAATATTTAAAGATTTATTATAAAACTACCCATTATTAACTCAGAAGAATGCTTGAACATTAAATTAAAATAATATATTTCATTGTGCTAAAAAATCTCCTAAACACAAGTGACTTATAATGATAGTTGTTTATTAGTTTTATTTACACTGAAATAACTGTAAATACCCTGAAAATTCATATTTACGGAAGAAAGAATTTATAAATATTCAGAGGATCATTCTTAATTTTTCATAAATGAAATAAGATAGATTCAGAGGCCCTAACAACGAAAAATTATGGAGAGTTACCAAGTAAAACATTGTTTATGACCATGCATTTCGCAACGCAGCTCTTTGCTGATCGGGGAGAAGCTTGCATATATTTCCCGGCCAGCGAGGGGGTTTCTCCCGGTAGAGAAGACTAAGATCTTCCAGAGCAACCGCATGTAGAGGGTTGCACGTGTCTCAGGCGAAAATAACGGCTACTTAATTTAAAATGTGTGGTATTCATAGATGAGCACGTCGACCAATTCAAGGCTAGATTGAGAGGTGCCCATCAAGGAGTTGTAATTTTAAAGAAGTGAATTAATAATAAGAATTCTTTGAAACAAAAGTACAGTTAGGGAAATAGAAAATTGTTAAGTGTAAATATTAATAAAGAATTTCATAAAATTTATTCCACAACTCAGTAATGTAAGCAATAAAAATCAGTAATTAAAATCGATTCCTAATAGATTTTCAGTAAAATCCCTGTAAGAAAATTTGATTCCAACAGGTAATCAAAATCAGACGCATTAACATTCAACCTTAAGCTACTAACTAAGCCAGTCAAACATTTTTCCAGGTTCCCAATGCCCTAGAAATGTCAACAGTCTCTAAGTAACTTAGGAGGAAATATCCAATGCGGATGCAGAAGTAGTACATTTTGAGGAATTTAGCCTAAATTTAACTAAAAATTTTACAATAGATCTTTAGGATTATCAAACGTACAATATTTCCTTGTGTCTCACTGTTAGGCTATAAACTTACGAGCATCGCAAAATGCTTCCTTCTAGCTGTAGGCTTACTAAGTAAGCTATGTTACTGCCTACAAAGAGATTTTAGGGATATAAGGGGAAAAGATGTGAATGAGTGTCCTATTTTTTCTCGGTGTTAGAGCATAGGCCTATGCTTCAGTAGGCAGAATGTCATGGGTTCCATTCCTTCCTTTATTGTTTCAGTTGATTAATACTGGACTAATGAAACTATTTATGATCTAAATCCAATGCAGTATTCATTATTTAAGATTACTAATTAGTCTATTAAAAGTGTTTGCATTAGACGGTAGATTTTTACAGCTACAGTATAAGGAACTACAGTAAAACGTATAAATAGAGAAAATACGAAATTTACTCGATAAGTAATCAATAACATTTTATATAGGCCTCTATCGTAGAAAAATTAGAAACATATACTAGGCTTTACTTTGTTTATTTTTTAATTAACGTTTCCGCATGAATTTTAAAAAATCAGCAATAAATGTAATGTTCCCAAGATAAGTAAAACTTTCAGTCTTTTTATTAAATTTACAATTAATATTCAATAAAATGTTTAACTTTAAAACTCATTAGTTCCTTTAGTGTTTGGCATAGGCTACGTCAGAAATGAGAACTGTATAGATAGTGTGCCAGCGGTAGGATACTTGTTGAGCAAGAAGTATTAAAATTTAGAGAAAAATTAGTTTTAATGAAACAGCTTATATAACTTATATAGATTTTTCATTGATGTGATTTTCGTTAGACTACAATATGAGCAATTTGTTCTAATAGTTTACATGCAGCAAGCAAGGCGAGAATGTTCATCACGATACTTCATTTTATTAATGAATCGGTTTACTTAACTACGACAGGGGTTCTTCATCTTCTTTCTTCGTTTATAATTAATTAATAGGGGGTTGCCGTAGCGTAATGGTTGAGGCGCTGCGCTACAAACTGGAAGGTCGCGGGTTCGATCCCCGATGAGGTCATTGGAATTTTTCAATTGGCCTAATCCTTCTGGTGGCACTTTGGCCCTGGGGTCGACTCAGCCTCTAACAGAAATTAGTACCAGGAGCAATCCTGGGAGTAAAGGCGGCCGGTGTGTATGGCTGACAATCTTACCGCCTTCATGTGCCGAATGTCCAAAATCAGGAAGCCTCAGCCTCCTGGACCCTCTGGTTCTCCATGGCCTGTATAGGGAACACTTTACTTTTTATTAATTATTAGGTTGCATCCTCAAGAATCGGGTAAGAATTTTTCCCCAGCCATGGCTTCTAGGGTTTTCTTTCCGGCCTATAGTTTTATCTTCTATAGGCACAGTTTGGTTACATACATCTTACTTAGGCCTACTAATTGCCTAATATCACTGTAGTATCCTATATAAATAATAACTGATCATACTATTCAGGCTTGTAGCCGGGATACTTCAATAGACCTATTGTGACTGCTATCATTCTTTACACATACCGGTAGCCCTTTTGTCTATACGTTTTAAAACTACTTTCATCATTTTCTACAGCCATTAAGAATTTGACTCTTAATGGCGTCAAAAGCTATAAGGTTTTATTCTTGCAAAGTAGTTAATCTTAAGAACTGTAAAAATGGCGCCAGTTGTAAAGTTTAATGAATTCGCTGATGGTTCCAGACATATTGTTTTAGAATGTCTGTATTATTTTATAGAATCAACAAGAAGCTGCCTAAGATAAATGTTTTATGCGACTTCAAAGGACTGTTATAGACTTTTCATAACAGCTAAACTATGATAGTATTAAACGAAAGACTACCTGTCTCTTTTCCCTTCAGTTTATGACAATGGTCGATGACAATGGTCTTATTATGCTTTCTATAATCTCTATGGTTCTTGTGAGGTAGACGGAATAATTGCTGGTTCGTATACAAGATTTTGCTCTCGTAATCATTAGTTATTCAGTAGATTTATGAAGTCAGCTTTCTCATTTGATAGGCTAGAAACTTGACCTACTTGATAATGAGATTTTCTCCTTGGAAGGATACAAGTTCCTACTTGGACATTTTTAATTAATCGAGTGGATATTCAAAACAAGGCCGTCTTCATGCATTAACTGCGAATCCCCAGGCGTGATTCTCGGTGGTTTTTCTAAGGTTCTGAAACGGGGTGCACTCAACATCGTGAGGATAACTGAGAAACTATTTCATAAAGAAGTTGACAGTCCTGTAATGAAAAACACAAAAAATGACCTTGCTGACCACATGCTCCCAATCCTACCCGTGAAATCCAGTGGTGGGGGTAGGCTATGCCGGGCTATGCCTAGGCCTATATGACTCAAACTGGAATTTATAATCGCTGTCTTACCCAAACCTAGCCGAGGGATACCTAAGGGATTGCCGTAATTTCTAATAACTTTTATAAACCACTTTCCACTAGAGTATGGATCCTGCAGCAATATTGCAACCGCGTAGATACATGACATCAACCGCGTAGATACATGCATATATTTTCTAATATGATAGAAACGGTTCATATAAATTTGCACTAGGTGTATTGTATTCTTAACATTAGGCCTATAAGAAATACGACTTCAACACTCCCTGCAAGTCTCCTGCAAAAGTTCGGCTAGGAGATGTTTCAACATCCACCCTACAGCTCGGACCTCGCTCCCAGTGATTCCATCTTTTCCTGCACCTCAATAAATGACAGAGAATGGCAGAGAATGACAGAGAAGGGGAGATGGTTGTCACACAGTGGTTCAAATCCCAGGCGGCAGACTTCTACGATATAAGTGTTCAAAAGTTGATCCCACAGTAAGAAAATGTCTCAATTCCTGTGGCGAATATGTTGAAAATTAGCTGAACACTTGCTATATCTGTTGCAATAAATATTTTCATGATTTTTTTTTATTTGTTTGTGTAAACGGTCCTAGGGGAACTTAGGCTACTTTGTGGATGGCCCTCATACTAGGCCCACTAGGTTACAAAAGTTACTATGTTAAGAGTCTAACATAACATTATTTTATTCAAAGTGAGGTTGACATTAGTGATGTGGTATGGCGGCCGTGTAAAATATATTCTGCTAGAGTGCAAGAACCAAAGATCATCTTTGGCAAAGATCGTGAGAAACACCAAGTGTTCAACTGGCTAGCAGGATCTGGCAGTTAGCTGTGTTGGCTTCAGATGAGCCATGACAGTGTTGTAGGTAAGGCTTGGGGGATTATAAACGTTGGGAATCTTTTGAGACTATTTTCGAGACCTAGCATACCATACTCACGTAGCAAGCGACTATACTGTAGATTCGCCTCAAGTAAAGCGAAGACTTGACATTATACAGACGAGTTTTTTTATATTCGAAACAAATAAGTAAGTTATCAAGTTTTTAACACACACAATAATAAAAAAAATAAAATAAAGAGAAGAGAGAAAGAAAGAGTGAGCGGGAGAGAGCCGAAAAAAACAATTTGCTATCCACCTGTGCGTGGCATTCCGACCAAGAAAAAAGTCTGAACGAATGTCTCTAAAATGACAGAATGAAAGAATAAAGAAAGAAAGACACAGGCCAATAGGCCTAGAGATGAAGTTATAGGTTGATCAGAATGCGCCAATTCATACCGGTAACATTCCTTACATGCCTCGTTTACCTATTGGATAGGCCTACACTTCACCTATGTAACGTCTTTCATCTAAAATATGCTTCTGAATTCGTTTTCAAGTAAAAACGAATAAAAATTGCTCCATTACCTGTGGTAAAAGTTCGTCTTAGTTCTGCCGTAATTCAATGTCAGTACTTTAATAAAGAGAAAACGCCATTAGTGTCGCCTTATTATGTTTATATTTTATTCATAACAAGGTTAACAAGGACAGAGTTGATAAACCTAATAACGACACAACTGGGTTAAAATGTTAATATGAAAATCGCGGGCAAACTGTTGATTTTTCTTTCCCCCCACTCTTTCCACTACTCCTCCCTTTTACAGCACGAGTATCAGAGATGAGATTTGCTACGAACCGAGTACAAGGAAGTGATATCAACACCACTTTTCTACCAGAGTCATCTTGGAGCAACTAATGCCACCATAAATTTTGCAACCACCACAACCAACAGTGCTTACGTTCTTCTTCTTCCCAAGAAAGTTTAACAAGTAGTAGCTCTTTAACGCAGAGAATAATAATATCTCCGGTTTAAACATTGTATCCATATATTACCGACTTCCCTACTTCTACTTCATCTGAGCTGCGAACAATGTTAGCGGTTATAATGGCTTTTAAATTGTGTACTATACATTCCTTGGAATAGGCCATTTGAATTACTGTAAATGACTATTTTACAGGATCAATATTCTTTATTGAAAGGTTCCTTGTACTCTGACCTATCTTGCAGAACAAAAACAAACAAAGATATTTGGACAATTCATTTTATTATAGGCTAAGCTACTTCGTAATGCAGGAATATTTGCTTAGTGAGCCTAGTACATCAATAGGCCTCTAACGTTCAGGAGAAAACGCGTACTAAATGTAATGAATTTTCTAAATAGGCCTATACCAGGAGTTTGATTGAACACCTACAGTTCAATCTTGCTTTAATGTCCATGTAGGCCTACTGTACTTTTGATGCTAGCCTAATTAAGCAATATTATTATGTGTGAATGTATACAGTATTACTGAATAACACGTTTAAAGCAGAAGTGTCGATGAATCACAATACCTATTTATTCTACTGATTATATCAAAAGGGACACTGCCAACAATAATATAGGCCTACTCTCAAATAAGTTAATGTTTTAAAGATTTTAGGTTGTAGGTCATAATCATCATAAAATTGTCATGTAATTATGAATTGTTCGACTATCAATATTGCTCAGTTTCTTTCCATACTCTGAGATCCGGAATGAAATCTCAACTCATCCGTAAGTTTTTTCGCAAAAGATAATAGGGCCGGGTACGGCGACCTCCTGAAGGTATATCTATCCACAATTTCATGCATAATTGAACAGCAACTTCTGATCTTACTAATATTGTAAATTTCTTGACGCTAGAGAGTGACGAGGCCTATCATGTGACCGCTGCAACATCTACCTCCGAACAGTGTCTTCACTGAAAGGTTATTTGATTAAAGAAGCCTGTGGTTAGCATGGAGACTACAACGGTCAATATGATGTGTTTCTTGACCAGACGTCCCTCCTCTGAGAATCCGAATTACAAGGGATAGATTCTCAGTCCGTAATCAGCAAGTGATGACCATTAGACCATGCAATGGCCGGTTCCCAGTACCTTCAAAATCGAAATATCATAAAAAATCATGAAACGCTCTTAATTTGACCCAAAGTAAACAGGATTATTTGAAATTATCCTGTTCTTTGAAGAAAAATAGATAAAAAGTCTGAGGATAGCATAGACTAATGAAAGAACTTGTAAAATACTGTAGAAAACTGGTTTGTTATATAGACTACAGCAGGAACTGAGATAATGTCTGACGAGCAGCTATGTATGACTCTGTTTGAACAAAAATGTATTGAAGCATGATGTTTTGGTGAACATTTAATTATAACATTTATGTTATGCAGGAAAGAAACCCCAAATTTGAAAACAAGGTGGCCGCCGTACCGATGAGAGGAAAAGGCTACTGCTGGCCACTGGTTGACCAATTGACCGTGTTACCTGCCAACCCTTTGGATGGGGGTTGTGCCTGGTGCGAACACAAACACAAGGGGCGCGAGCCCTCCAGGTTAAGGTCCAGGTAATTGGTCAGTTGTCCGGTCTGTTTTCCCTTCCTGGTACAGCCCGATCAATCGATTCAGCTACTTGCAAGAAGGTTCTAAGTGCTACTATCTTTCTAATAAAATCGTGTGGAAAATGGGAGAGTTGACAAGTTTTATATGACCTACAGTGCACACTCATACAAAATATAAGATTTTGGGAGAAATATTGTTTTCTTTTACTCCAAACCTAGATGTTATTTTGCCTAATAGGTTATAAAATAATAGCCTTTCTTCAAAAATTAAATTATTTAGCCAAACCTAACAAGAAGTTACTTTGAATTAAAATTTTTGAAAATATCACCATTAAACAAGTTAAGTGAAATAGGTGTTATAGAAATGAACAAATAGGCCTGTAGGCCTACATTAGTAAACTCTATTACTAACATCTTTATTTTCCTTATATTACTTTTTAAATTTAATTTTACGCAGTATTCCAATACTTCATCCAGTGCTTTTTGCAACTCAATTGCTATAAATTAACTAATTTCCAGGTCGTCGGCATATAAGACGGCCGGAATTTTCTAACCTTTTGTTATAGGGAAATAACAAAATAAAAATAAAATAATAGCCTTTCTTCAAAAATTAAATTATTTAGCCAAACCTAACAAGAAGTTACTTTGAATTAAAATTTTTGAAAATATCACCATTAAACAAGTTAAGTGAAATAGGTGTTATAGAAATGAACAAATAGGCCTGTAGGCCTACATTAGTAAACTCTATTACTAACATCTTTATTTTCCTTATATTACTTTTTAAATTTAATTTTACGCAGTATTCCAATACTTCATCCAGTGCTTTTTGCAACTCAATTGCTATAAATTAACTAATTTCCAGGTCGTCGGCATATAAGACGGCCGGAATTTTCTAACCTTTTGTTATAGGGAAATTACATTTTCTTCCAATTACTTCAACTATTGGCTATAACTAATAAAAATGCTCAATAAAAAGGACTCAGTTTACAACCGTGTCTTAAATATCTATTACTCATAATGTGTTCGGATAGTTCTCCATTTGATAATTTTATTTTAAAACCTGTTTCCCTGTAAATTGCTTTGATGGAACTTATAAACTTAGAGCTTATTCCGCAAATCGCAATTTTATAACATAGCTGATCTTGCATTATTTACGGTAATGAGCGGTAATGACCCTAACAATGGAATAAAAAAGGCTAAATAAAATGCAAATTTCAAGCTATCCGTGATCTATTGTAAGCCGGCGATTAGTGTGACGTATGATATTTAAAAGAGTTAATTTAAAGAAATAAAATGAGGTAATTACAAAATGTCAAAGTCTATAAGTGCCATAGAAAGAGAGATTATTTCTAAGTAACTTGTTAATTCAATATTAAAGATTTTCAATGTTTAAATTCATTTCTCCTCAGGATACTGAAAAGCAGGTAATCGAGACTTAGCTTTTTGGACTTATTTCACTTTAAACCTTATCAAGTAACAATGAACACTCTAAGGGTACACGTAAAAAGAAATTATGTCTATTTAGAACCGGTTTTACTATTTATAACAAAAATGTTAACCCCTTCGCAAGGGCAGAGACTTCCATACCTGCTTCAACTGACCCGTATAGTGACCACACATAAATTCACCCCTTTTTCCCAATTCAAAACCGGTACTTTCAAGCACACACGCGCCTTCCTTAAAGGGTCAGTTCTCCCCTTCAATCCCCCCCACCCATCAAAAAAATATGCCAAACACCTGACGTACATAATGAACTGACTGCACGGTTGAGATTTGCTTATTTCCTGTTTCTAAAGTTGAATGACCAGTAACAAACCAGGATTTCCTCCCCTCTTATTTAGCGTGAAGTATAAACAGTCCATATATCACTGTGCCTATGTTTTGTAAAGCGGGGTGTGATGACCAGCCCTTAAATTTTCCTCGGCACCGTAATAAATCACATACGTATGGAGCAGGATTTACTTGGCTAATATGAAGTTGAGAAGATGTTAATATCCATCGTGTTAAATCCCGTGTTCTTTTCTTTGTGCGGTATAGATCAATGCTTGTTTTCTATTCAGGATTAATGTAGGGCAAGAAACGGTCAACTATGTGTAAACAGCTCTTTCATACAGAGAACTGAAGAAAACACAGTGGAAAGTAATAATTAGAGACCGGATTTTAAAGGGAATTCCTTTTTTTATATTTCATCAGAAAACGTGATAAAATTGAACAGGACATTACTGAGTAAGTTTCAACTGCAAATGACCTGGTTTTAACGTCCCTTTTTTCCCTTTTTTAGGCCCATTTCCTTTTTTTTTTTTTAGGGACTTTCCCTTTCCAATACCTTTTTTGCTAATTTATTTTGAAAAATTCAATATAATACAATACACCCAGTATTTGGCAATATGAAAACATTAAAAATTGTTTTCATTGATTCACCATTGAAAAAATAGTTCCCCCCAGCAGAATAGAGCGTTACAGGGAAATCACAGGCTTGCCATTGCCTAAGTTTCCCATTATAACAAGGTGGGGAACATGGATTTCGTGTGCTATTTTCCTCTGTGAGAATTTCAACAAAATCAAAAAATGTCTTCAGTCATTAGATGTTACAGAATCAGCAGCTGTAGAGCAAGCAAAGGCTTTACATAAAACAAACGTGTATTTCTCTGTTGAATTTTTACACTCTCTTACATTTATATCCCTTTTTTCCCACCTTTTTTTGGCAATAATGTTCCCTTTTCCCCACATTTTCTTGGCAATAATTTTCCCTTTTTTCGTCCATTTTTGGGTGAAAATTTTCCCTTTAAAATCCGGTCTCTAGTAATAATATGTTCTGCAACATCCAAATGGTACTATTTATTACTGATCTAGCTTTCATTAACACAAATAGTTTATTTGGACAGGGGAACTAAGAAAATGTGGAATTTTATAACATAGCCTACCTAGGGAAAGTTCTGATGAAATATAAAACTACAGAAGAACTGTAATTATCCGAATTCCAACTATCCGGATCGCCAATTATGCGGATCGCTTTGATGCCGTGTTCAAGTAGTTTTTGCTCTTTCAGGGCTGATTATTTGTAAAAAAGTAAAATCTTTAGCCGACAAAATCGACAGTTTGTCAGCAAAACAATTAACCTCTTACCAATGTGTTCAAGATATAACACTTTATGTATGTATTGTACAGCACAGTTAAGGCTTTTTAAGAAATGACTTTTTTCGTGATTTATCCAGTTATACGGAAATTTGATTTTCCGGATCGGGTTCGGTCCCAATTAATCAGGATATTTGGGGTTCTACTATAATAGTATCAACGTCATCACCTTCATAAAGAAATAAGTTTCTCCAAGGACATCCTGAGTAAAATCTGGCATCGTTATCGGAGGAAATCTAAAAAAAAAGTGAAAATCTTTAACTTCACTAGAGAAAAATGTTGGATGAGAATGAAATTTGCGTTCAGCGTATAGAATAATTTCCGGTCAATAAGCTCCAGCAAAATGTGAATTTTTAACAGAATCATTCAAGAATAAGGCATTAATAAAATGGAGAATTTCTGGCCTATAACATGATCAAAGAATTCCTAAATAGACGTAAGAATGAAGAAGTGTTATCTTCTGAAGAAAACTTAAATTCATTCGGAAATTACTCTTATCACTGGGATGAGAGAAACTGGAATGTGAGAAACTCTTGGGCCTGAAACGTGTGTTGTTGGCATTTTATTCTAAGTTTTACCTAGATTTTAGTAAAGGTAATCTTTTGAAAATTCTTTATAAGATATTATTAATTTATATTGGAATAAGGAAGGCTACAACTAACCCGTTTAGCCTATAGGTGCATATAGGCTTATGTATGTGGGCTTTTCCATATAGCCTGCATACATAATTAGCATTATTTTGTTCTGGAATAGCTTGATTTTTAATTACGTTAACTCTATTTATAATAAGTAATAACCTAAAGCGCTATATGCCTACACCATATACATATTAGCATAGTTTTGTCTTTATTAGACGTCTTTAGACTAATTTTTTACACACATGAATGGGGAGTTGTTACACAACATAAGTATGGGATTCTTTATAAGTTCATATTGTTAGTTGAACAGACCAAATGTAATAACAATGGCTGTGCAGTAAATTAATTTAACAAAAATAGCTTAACTTGGACACTTTTTAGCCCTATAGGCCTACTGAATAATCTAAAAAATTATATTATATTTCCATTCCAAGCGGTAGGCCGATACCTAAGTAAAATATAATGAGTTGTAAAACAATAGCGAAGGCCAGGTCACGGGTGATTTCCATATCATTTGCTGGGGAGTTGAGCTTCCGACCGCCGGTGCTGTATCCAGACTACAGCCCAACATGTGAGACAATGCATCCCGGCCGCCATTACAATATAATACAATACACGCTCTGCTTATGTTCTTTGTTTTGAGCTGAAAAGGGGAAGCTTACACAGTAAAAGTTACCTACGTTATAGTTTTTACTGTTGTAACTGGAAACCTCTTTTTCCAAGTCCTATAAAATAATTCACAAATAAGACCAAAATAGTTTTACTTATAGTATTGTACAATATGCCCTAAAAAGTAATTTCTTAGAACAACCGATATTTCGAACCTATCAAAATCCATCACATTCAATAATAAATTAAACTTCAGGTTTAGTCCATAGCAGACCAATAAGTTGCAGTCTATTGCTTTAAGCATTTTTAAAATTTGACTTCCAGTAAAAAATATTATGTAATATTATAAACATGGAGTCAAATTCAAATGTATAAACTAGTGCGCTATTAAACGGATACTAACTTGGGTTTAGGCATAACTTATGCATGGCCATATACGGAACCCTGAGGGAAACCATTCATAATTTGCTTAAAGTGAGAAGTTTTGCCATTAAAACACAAGGAATGGTATCTCCCATTTAGATAAGAGAATAATATCTCAAAACTTGTATTACTAAATCCAAAAAAGCAACCATTTGCAGAAGAAAACTGTGGAATATCATGTCAAAAGCTTTCCTAAATAAAAAAAATTACTAAGTTTGTTATAAACAAAGCTATCAGCTTCTAGTTCTTCAAAGCATCGTTATAACCAATAGACAGTAAACAGTACATTAGATCTTCCGAGATTCGGACCTTCAAAGACAATTCATTATCATTTAAATTTAGACCCTAAGTTTTTGATAGGCTAAAACTCGCCAATAAAATTTTCGTTAATAACCTTTAGGCTTACGATAACTCACTACAATTATTTTATATGTAGATAAATTTTTAAAATTTCAACTATAATGCAGAATATTAGTATTTTAGTTCCCTCTTATAAATGTAAGCTAATCCTGTTTGTATAGGCCTAACAAGTCTACCGCCATGCTCGATAGGCCTACAGTTAGTTTCATCTGACTAATATTTTATTAAAACTTTAGTAGGCCTATAAATATCTCAAATAATAAATAAACAATACAAAATACGTTATTTGTAAATAAATCCTTGTGCAATTTCCCAAAACTAAGTCATAGGCTACTACTAAGTAACTCCGTTCCGCTAACATCCCAGGTGGGACAAGGCTTACCACCCGATTGCTGCGTCATCTACCATAGGCAGACGGCAGGATTGGGAGGCATGTGGTCAGCATGAAGTCATACTACTAGAAAACCTTGTTTAGCCTAACTTACTTCTTTTATCACATAATATTACCATTCTTTGAAAGAAGTTTAAGGAAATTGACTGAAATCATTTCCAATAGCCTAATCAATTTTTGTCCTAAATTTGATGAAACCCTTAACAAAAAGGAATATGGTCAACTCTTCCTCTCAATGGAATTTCTCTGCTATAAAACACCTTGAAGGATATAATATAATACAAGGCCTTGCCTTTAAAAGTGGGCAATGAGTATTGCATTGTATATGTTCTGCTTCAACTTAAGAGGGCGTCGTATATTTTCCCTATTCACCTCTGTCAAGTTAGTAGGCCATACTTGGCTCAGGGCAGACATTATGAACATCTTCCTATACTACCTCGAAAGCCACACAGTTTATGAACACACCTTTATTGTTTTATGACGGAGTCGAGAGTACAGAGCACGCTCACAAAGATGATGAAGATGGGCTAAGGAGGAGGTGGAAGAGACGGTAGGTAGTAGTGGTTAAAACAAGGATTTAAAGGCAAAAGGCTAGAGGAGAATATAACCTCACATAAGACTTTGAATTCTTTATGAACATACTCTCCATACAAGGTGGTGGCAAAAAGATGAGGGTTGGAGTTAGTAAAAAAAGAAGCCTATTTTATTTGAGATATAGTCTTAAGGATAGAAAGCTTTGGCTTTTATCCTCCAAGTCCTTAAAACAATGTTCCAAACAGCTTTGGTAGGAGAGAATAATTTTCTCCAAACATGGGATGTTCATTTTAGTTAGCCTATATCCTACAAGTGTGTAAGACTTTGAAATATTCATGTCTTTCAAACTCATAGCTTTCGATTTCCGTAATAATTAACATCCTGCTGGGAGTTTGACTTTACTGTGGTTTAAATTCTAAGCCGGCTTTAAATCTAGATGGGTTGTTTAGAAATAAAGATCTTATGTGCGCGTTGCTAAAAGCAATGATTAATCTCTGCTTTCAGTAATTTTATTTAGGCGACTATAACTTAAAGACAAAGACTTGGGTTTACCCGTTTGTTGAAAGCACTTACACGAAGTTATAAATGTTGATCGAATACACTATAGATTCGTTTTATAGTATTTTGTATTACTCGTGGCATTATATAAACTTCTGGTTGGAATGTTACATGCTTTAAATCTTCACAAACAATAAAGTGGATTACAGCAAAACCTATAAATTAAGGTAATGTAGAGTTCGGCCTATTTATTTTCTAGGTCTACTTTGCCATTAAATAATAACATAGATATAAGCTACACGTTAGAGACAACAACATTAATAATAATAATAATGATAAAAATAACAATAATAGCCTTACAATAATTGTAATAATAATAATGATAATAATAATAATAATAATAATAATAATAATAATAATAATACAATTACAGTTAACAAAGAATCGTGGAAATACTCTGTAAGAGACTGGTAAAATTTTTGTAGTAAAGGCCTTTTTCACAGCAATTTTATATCTTTATCTTTCTGAGGTAGTTTGCTAAACAAGTTGTTCCTGCATAAGGTGCAAACTTTTCAGATCTAATGAATCTGTGACTTAAAGATATGATTAATTGACAATTTCTGGTTCACATTTTTGATGAGATTGTTTATAAATATTATGTTCATGTAACTTAAACACAGTTAGGCATTTACATATGGGAATGATAAGATCTTGTAGGCCTACTCACTGAAATATGGCTTACAAGATAGGCCTACCCCATAAAGCCTACCAGAAGAGAAAACAAAAGTTTAATGTGAAATATAGCTCTTACTTGCAAAATAGCAAAATTATCATTGTTAATTTTACTTATAGTGAAATCAGAACTGAGCATTGAAATTGAATAAGTTGTCAATGGGTTTCCCTAAAAATTGATGGTGAATTATTGAGTAGCCTAGTTACAGGAAAAACTGAAATCATTATTAGGCATATATTGACTTCGTTAAGTAATTTTAAACAAATTGTTTTATCAGTATTTAAAATTCATTTTTTGTGTGGCACAAATATTTATGTAGTGAAGCAGCCAATTCATCTTATTAGCTATTAATAAGATTTTGTTTTTCGTGATCATTGATAAGGGCAGATGTGACATCAGCGTACATTAAAACTTTACTAACCGTAACATAATTGGGTAGGTCATTAACTCACTAAATAATGATAAGAGACCCCAGGACATATCTCTTGGTCACTTCTCGAGTAATATTGAACACACTCGAGAATGGATCATTCACTTTAAGACAACCTTGCAATTAGTTATGTAGGATTCGACGAGTTTTAAAAAATTCACCTCTAAAACCAAGAGCGTCAAATTTGATAATTATAAAAATAATATCAAGGCACTTAAATGCTTTGGATGAATCAAATAAAATACCAATTCACTATTGGCTACCGGCTACCGTCATCTAAGTGCTTATAGATAGAATTAAAGAAGTCATAAAGCGCCAATTCAGTAGATCTCCCAGACAAAATAAGTCCAAGCAGTCCATAACTAATGAACATAACTTAAAAGTATGTATCAGTAGGAACAGAATGTTATTTTTTTAACAAACTCACTTGATATATTCGAGTTTAGATCACACTCGTTCCAGATTTACAATAGTCATAGCCTACTGACATGAGTTTAATGCGATATTAGGTTTAGGACATTTCCATTCTGTTTTGCCTTTGAAAAAGTTCAATTAAATAGGCCTATTAGTGTAATAAACCTGCCTAAACATTATACTACATTGCATACTTAACATTAATTGAATATTTCTTTTATTTAGCTTATTAAGTCTATTCACTTAGCATAGTCAACATGCATCGATAAGATAATTAATTACAGCCATCATTCAAACTAAGTTATTTTATTATAACCTTAGATTATAAAGCAAGTCCCTTTGAAATAGCCGACATGTGTCCTTTAAATGGGGAATTTCAAACGCACGGGCTGCAATTTTAACAAGCCTTACACTTGTAGCCTAAATAATCTTATAAGTTATTAAGTTTATATTTCTTTTAGATAAGTATGTTCAGTCACTATTTTGCACAAGCCGATTGAAGCTAATAATGAATGTAAATTTACTACGCTAAAAGCCTGTTAAGCTTTTTCTCACAAAGGTGACATGGATCTATAAGAATTAACTTTACAGGAACGAAGTTTTAAATTACATTTCATTTGAATAAGACAATAAGTCTATGCAAGAGTCAATAAATAGGCCTATCTTAAAAATGCAGATCAAAACTTAGGTTTAGGCATACGTCTTCCATGACTAATTGTTAAAGTAGACAATGATCCATATAGACTTATATTTATAGTTAGGTGAGGGTCTAAGACAAAACTTTTCACTGAAATTGAATAATATGCTTCCAACCGGAAATGACCAGTAAGAAAGGAAAGTGTGATAATTTATTGACGATATTAACGTAACAGAAACAGAATGATCGATGGTATTTAGGCCTAAACGAAATCTTAGGTCTATCCATTATTTGCCCCAATTAAAAGTGACGTAAGGCTAAAATAATCCAACAAATAAGCCTAACTTAGCCTATGTAAGCTATTCTTACTCTCTGGAAAAGTAATTATTGGAAGTTACTAATGAATCTCCTGTCCCTCTGCCCTCTCTCGGAAAATAAGCGTAACAAAATTCCCATAGGTTTTGTGGAGGCTAGACCTATGTAGACAGTCGGGATGCTTTGAGGATTAAGCCATTGTCTGGCACTTAAGGAGTGGTATGGTACTGACTGAACGGCACTCGTCTGGTACCTCACGTGGAGTCATAGCTTAAATGTCAAAAATTAAGAAATGAGCACTGATTGGTTGCACACGAAATTCTATTGGCTGTCAGGCAAGTTCAACGCCCAAGAAAACACGCTGAAAATACAGAATATACAACTCTATTGTCCAAGACACCCTCATTTCGATTTATTTACTGCGGATTATAAGGGTCTGTCGGCATTGCCTTGAAGAAAGTTGTATATGTAGAAGTTGCCTCCACTATAACAGAAACCTCCACTTGGAGGCCCTTCGCCCCAACATAGGGGATATAGGAAAACAGATACCGAATAATGAATCTATGATTGTTGACTTTTGGACGATAAAAATGCACGTACAACGGTATTACGTTTTAAAAAAGTAGATATATCAGACAAACTTACTTGAAAAATCTATTTGTGTAGTTTCTTAGTAGAGATGTAGACCTAGCTAGAAAACGAGTTGAAACTAATCCACTGGAATTGAGAGCTAGGGTTGATTTCATTTAGATCTACCTGAAAGCAAAAGAAAATATGCTATATAAGTTAAAAAATCATTACAAACAGATTAACGTAAGTCTTACAAAAGTTAGAAGATGGTAGCATGAAGGATAAATAACTTATGTTTATGCAATAATTATTATAGACAATTAAAATAATAAATGTGCGCAAACCAAACTAAGTCAAGTTACCCATAGCCTATGTCTTTCAACGTGGCAACTGTTGAACATACACGCATGAAGGAAAGTTAAATTAAAAATAGGCAGCATTTAGGGGCCAAGCGATATAAAATAATATAAAAATAAATTTTTTTCTGGCTTCTTGTGCCCATTCTCTTTGACGCTAGAAAGAATGCATGAATGGCAAAGTAGATATTTTTTTATCTGCTGGTCCTTTGCTAGCCTATTTTGGCTTAACTGATGTAGCTTGTCATTGAAATTAGGCAAAATAATCCTAATATATAATTTTTGTTTTACACTATTTTACTTGTGGAGTTTCCGTGGTTTGACACAAATTAAGAAGAAATTACAACAAAAAATCTTTCAGCTAAGACTTGAATGTTTTGAAGGCAAGCGCTTACATTTAACAGTTTAAAGTGATGGGTATATAAAAGAGGTGTGAAGGAGAGGGTACAAGGAAGTGGGATGAGAGAGAGGAGAAAGAGCGAGAAAGACTGTTGCTTCTCTCCCGTCTTTTTATAAAGTGGGTTACTGCACTTTGCTGTAGTATAAAAGTGTGTCGGGATTAATTCTACGGCAGAGCCTGGCTGCCTTCCTAATGAAAGAGGCGTCCAATCACGGAGGTTCCTCCTGCTGCTGCTGATGGCTTGCCTGCACTCACCACTTGCTGCTTCTTAAAGTGGATTTTCATTCAAAATAATGGCTAACGTATCCGAGATTAACATTATTTTTCAGATATAGTCTTGCTATTCTCTGGCTTGCATCAGTAGGACTACAAATGTATCCAAATTTGAAAAAGAATATGAAGTTAATTTTATTACTGTATATTATTGAAAAAAGTAAAATAGTATAATAGACTTCATTATTATGGATGCTTCCAGTCAATCAACCCAAATTCCATGTCTAGAACATCGGGCCTATGTAGGGAGGTTCCATTACCGAAGACGAATTGTTATGCTTATTTTCCTATACAGAGCAGAGTGACAAGTAATAGGCCCTCTAGGGAGAAACTAAGCTATTACTAGAACGTGGAAGAGCTTGGACCTCGGCCAGGTTTTAACCTGCGAACTTCGGAACCGCGGACGTGCAACTGAGGTTGAGCTATTGTTGTGTAAGGTATGAAATTAAAAATAAAAATAAAAATAATAATAATATTAAATCCGAGGAAAGCTGCCCAAAGTATTTAAAATATCTTATGAGGGACTCAATTTTATAAATAGGCCTAGCATGATGAGGCTTTTATGAAAACAATCCATAGAATCAGACTTATTGATGGACAAGTTATTCAGAATTTTATTTTTTAAACATTTTTGTCTATTTTTCACTGGTTTGTGCACAGTATAAAAAATGCCTATTGACATAATTGAATGGGTGATTACTGAAAGGGGTTATGCCACATTTTTGTCGATTTTGAGTTACAAATTTTGTTGTTGTTTTGTTTTGGGGGGAAGATCTGTCGATTGGTGTTGAATGGAGATAGCTATCTCACACACTTGAGTTACCAACAACATATGAATAGTCGCTGTGAGTGGTGTCCAGAAAAAGTTCCCTTTCAACACTCACTGCTAGGGAATTGTGTTTTGAGTGTTGCAGTACCTGATAGTCTATAGACGCGCATGGTGAAGACAGTTGATGAGATCTATGATTCTTCACTTATAAAATGTAAACCTATATAAGTCGAATCTTTAATCCAATGGAATATTGCGCCCTAGTACCAAATAAAACAACTTACATAAATTCACAATGGTTAATACTGAGATTACATTGAATTTTGAAAGATGGTGGCCTCAAAATAATAAGAAAATTTTTTTGTCTAACGAATCGTTTGGACGAAATGTTCCTCGCGAATATATGCGTGCTTTCAGCCCTTTACATTATAACCATCTTATGTACAGTTCCGAAAACCTAGGATTGGAAGTTTCCACCAGAACTAGGAAGGACATGGAGGACTCCATGGTGACGAGAACAGACTATACTTTATAAAAGGCCTCTTTGTTAGGACAACTGACAGGCACATTTGGGTTAGACGGAAATGAAATTCCTATTAGCATAAGCATCAGGAAAATCCCAAAAAAGTCACACTCAGATGGACCATCCACACAATTTGATCTCATAACCAGGCTTTAAAACTTAGTGCCCGATCGAATATGTTAACAGCAACCGTACCGTACAGACTTTGCTCGGCGTATGCCCTAGCTACCATATGCTAGTTCACGTGATAGTAAACAAACAGAAATACAGATATAGGAAGACCACAAAATAACTTCTCATTATCTAAACTCACATTACAAGCATGCAAAACGATACTTTCTCCTGTTTGTGTATAATAGTCCCTCCCAAATGTTTCAATATATGTTTGCGTTTTAGAACACTTTATTTTCGGCATGCCGAACACGTATAAACACGCACAATGACAAGGTACACTGTTGACCAATTTGAGAGACACCGTACCACAAGCGCATTCACTTCTCAGTACTGCTATCAGCTACTGTCTTATCAGCCTACGCAATCAACCCCCACCCCCTATACTCAGGTTGTTGGTAACCGGAATCAACTCCCTCTGTGTGTTCGGGCACTAAGTTTTAAAGCCTGCTCATAACCTCTCAAATGTTAGTCCGCTACGGTAAGCTACCTCCCGGGCCATTTCATTCTCTCATTTAGATGTATTTATTTATTAGTTCACTCATTCTGTCGTTCGTCCTTTCATACTACAACAGAGTGAAACTGCTCTTCTTGCATAGCATTTTGCAGGTAACAATTACATGATATTACAAAATAATAAGTTTAATCCACATTTTCTTCATATGCCAAAATACTGCCTCCTGTGAGGTTTGAACTCACGACCCCTGGTTTACGAGACCAGTGCTCTACCACTGAGCTAAGAAGGCTCATATTTTGACCGTGCTACAAAGTATTAGGGATATTTTACTTTCATCCAAGAGCTTTAAATTATATCTTCTGCGATCGTTGAAATTTGTATGTTTCTCGAACTGAAAGTAGAACGGCTTTTCCCTCTGACGTTGAATACAAACTATAAATTGTGATCTGATGAGTTAGACACTCTGGCGTGTAGAGGAGACCATTTTGTGTTCCTTCCTTCATGATGGTCGGGTAATCGAGTTACAGGATGTCTGTCACAAATGACGTCACGTGATTTACGTCGCCTTATAACCCGTCCCTTACACCTTCCTCTCTCTCTCTTTCTACGTAATAATCTGGACCCTCCCAGGAAATTTAGTCATATAGGTTATTTGCGAAACTCACATTAGACTTAAAACTGAATTATAAGGTTATGTTACAAAAAATAGAAAGGGTAGATGGAAAATTGTAGTTCTACATCGAAAAATATTATCAGAACTCCAAGCGGTTACTAATAAGGAGGGGGCGGATTTCTATGACATGTCATATTTTTCCCCTTTGCATTATTTCAGGTTTCCGACTAATTTAAACCCGATTCCAAGCATCCTGGTGAAAATGGAACGGCTTTTATTGTGCATATAAATGCATATTTAGGAAATTTTCAACTATAGTAGCATATTTAGTAAGAATATGCATATTTAGGTAATTTTTTTGCATATTTGTATGCATATTAAAGAAATTATAAGTTTCATATCATGTTTTGTAAATTTTGCATTACAATGATACTTTTTGAGAATTTACAGATATTTCAAATAATTAATACTATATTTTAATAAAATGTATTTTAATGAAACTTAAAAAAAATATATACACAATGTGTAAGTGGTAAAGTCATATTTTAAATTTTATTGGTCATATTTTAATGTATTTTAGGTCATAAATGCATGCATATATCCTATTTTTTAGGTCATAGAAATCCGCCCCCTACTAATAAGTAAAGATTTGGTGCCGGTACTAGTAAACTAGAGAAAGACTTGGGTTAAATTATTAAAATAATTATAGGCTATTTCCTAAGGAAGCGTGTTCACATTTGTTCGCCTGAATACTTATTGATTACTTTCTTCTTCGTTTTATTCATTCATTTATGTTTTACCTTTGTGTTGAAATATATTAATACATGTGCTTATTGTTGCCTATAGACCTCATCTATGAAAGGAACACAAAATATTTGCTTCAAATTAAAAGCTAGGAGCATTTTTAGCAATATAATTTCTATTGATTCGTTTCCTTTAGAACATGGAGACCTGCTGAATATTAGTATATATTTAACACTTAATATCATTTATAACTTAAAAATATTGTAGCACCATTAACATTCAAGCAATTTACATATTCATAAACAAAACAATAATACAAAATTATTCGCACATCTATTGTCTAGTGCATCTAACTCACATCCTTATTTTATTAACGATCGATTCCGATACAGGACAAATTTTCCCCTACAGAATATAACATAAATATCTTCAGTGACAAGAATGAATACTTGACATTAATATAGGATAATTGCTTTTGTTTATAACCACGTAAATATTACTGTGCTTATTCCTATGTCTGTTTTCTGTCAACATGCCGACACATAATATGCACAATAATGATATTTAATTTCAACAGAAATCAAAAGGCGCGTTGTGCATGTCTTCGGCGCAGACATGTTGCAGGCGCCGGCAAGAAGAGCGTCGTCGCAGGAAGACACGGCGTCTATTTCCCCCTTGATACAGCCGTCGGGAAAATTAGAAATGCTTTGCTTCAGCCTTTATAACAGCGCTTGGTGGAAAACCTAAGTTAATAATTGTGGGCATAAATTCTTACGTCCAATAAGCCTCTCGTTCGGTGTTCCAAAGAATGCCAGGGCAATTTCTTTGTACTTGATAGTTTCAGGTCTCTTTGCCAATTATTATCACCTTTGTATTATAAGTTAATATAAGTTAGTTATTTTTACTTTACGCCTTTTATCTCCGTTATCGATATCTCATCTATCACTTGTGTTTAATACAGTCTGGAATCTCTCTTGTTTTGACGCCTCGTATCCCCTAAAATTTTAAAAAAGGAGCTTTGGAATGAAGAGCACACATATTCATGAGGACAAATTAATTACTTGAATAAAACCCTACCAAAAGCTAAGTCGATACCTTTTTACGTCATCCAAAATATTTCCATCGTCGACCAAAGAATCAAGACCTTGGTTTTATCTACAGAGAAATTTGTGTAGGATTGAATTAGTCCTATCTTATTTTTGGTAGGTCTACCTGCTGCATTATTCTTAATTTTAATTTTAAGGCACTGCAATTTCTAACATTATTATTGCTGCTGTTATTCGTGGTAGTATTAACAATAGTAGGCCTATTTATAGTCACAAAAAGAGTTTTATTTAAATTATCTTCTGATGTTGATTTCATTCTTTTCAGGTAGCCTACAGTTTTCTGAAAACTGAATTCGTATCTTCTTTAAACTTTTACAAATTCCAATTTGGACATTTCTTTATAAGAATAATAAAAAAAAAACTTTATGTAGTATCCAAGATATTATTTTTTATAAAAGTTTACCCACTTAAAGCTATTAGAATTAAATTAGTGTAGCCTACTCTACAAAACATATTTCGTATTTGTGTTGTAGGCTACTATAGCATAAGAATATGTTGCAGAAATTTCATAACTTAACCATTATTAGTGTATTAATCTAGGCCACAAGTTATAAAAGTGTCAAATTGAAAGTAATAGTTTTGAAGTTTACAATTTTTTAATGTTCTTATTATGCCAGCAAATATAACACGAGAATAATTATTTCTTGAGGAAGATTATTTTTCCTATGACTGTTAACAACATGCAAATATGATATCTTAGAAAGAATATTAAAAAATTCTAAAATTCTAATGACACTTATTGGGTCACATTTACTGACTAGCAGCTAATAAAAGGATGCAACAACACATTTTAAGTACAATATTTTAGGTTAACTTATTTAGTCATAGAATTTACAAGCCACATTCCGTAGTTTTTATACAGCATAAGAATAAGAATATAATATAATTTAATATAATATTTAATATAAATAATTTAATATATATGAAGCATCCAATTCCAAAACTGTCTCAATCCAGTTTTAACAATTTTCAGGAAACGTCAAAAACTGATAACTTTTTTCCTAACTGTTTGCAGTGTTCCAATTTTTTTTAATTTTACAGTTGAGAAACACTCTTCTCATGAGTGATATTCCTGAAAATCAGGGATCAATATTTCAGGAGTTATTTCATATTTTTGGTTGGATTGAGAGAGTTTTGAAACTGTAGGGTGAAACGAGAGAGTCTTTTTTGTTTCTAATATTTTAGAAGAGGCTTCTTATTAATGTAAATACAATAATCTATTACTTCAATTTCTATTTTGTCTATGACATTGAATTCAAATATTAAAGCAATGGTCATACAGAATGAATAGATTATTCTGTTTGGTTATTACACTTCAGTTCAAATTTTTAAGTCTTCTGTTTCCATAAATAAATCCTCATTTGCATTTTCTTCTCTGTTTAACCTTGAATCACCCTCTATTACGGTCTTGTAAAATGATAAATCAGTCATTTTTCTCCACTCGGAACCAAAGTGTTGAGATCGGATAGTTTCTCTTCCTTCTGATTCTGAGATTCTGGGGTCATCTGCAAAATGTTTTTCCTCTCTTTAACACCGATTTGAATGCTCCTATGTCTATTAATTTACTTCCCCTCTTACAATCACATTTTTTCCAGATGCAATTTTCTTAGAATGATTCGCTTAGCTGTGGAAAAATGGAAATGCCCCACTAGGTTTGACAGTAGCTTGCACTAATTTCTTCCAATCAATGATAACAAAATCCTCTCCCAGTTCCTTCAGATTTGCACTTTGTGCAATAATGTCTCTATATTCACATGGTTTAATAATAGTATCCCTCTTCCTAATGACATTTTCTATTCTCACAAAAACTCTAATGGCTGGGAGAAAAGAGTGGCCGACAATTGGGAAAATAACATGGAGTTCTTTACAGTTGGTATGCTATTATAGAGTCAAGACATTAACATTCCCATTATTGTAGTTTTTTTTTATTTTGTCCTGGGCACCCGTCTGCATACAGCATACACTTTCATGACCTTAGTTTCCCCCCCCCCCCACTTCTTGCGTTTTTCTTTATTTTTTGCTCCCCATTTCGAAGGATCTTTCCATTTCTTCCGTCCTTTACCACTAGGTGATATCAATATAGCCTATTACTTTCCATTTCTTAATAATAGTGCTTAATTAGCTTGTATTTGTGAGCAATGCATAGAAAACACTATCTTCTTATTTACAGAGTCTGCACTATTTGTTGCCTTCTAACAATGGGTATAATATGAGAGTTACAACGTTCATAATTATAATTTGTGCTAATACACTGCTGACAACAGCTGGAAACATAAAATGAAAGGTTATTTATAAGGAAAAAGAAATTCATGTATGGAACGAGACAGTTTTGTAACAGTACATGGGATGGAATGAGAAAGTTTTGGAACTGTTTGTCTTTTCTGAAGCTTAATTTTGGAAGGAAAGAGGAAGTTTAGGCACAATATTCATTACTACATTGTTATAGATATGTAGGTAGATGACGAAACCGCCATTATCTCAATTTTTTTAAAAATGGATTGAGACAGTTTTGGAATTGGACGCTTCATATATAAGATGTATTCATATAAGATTCAACTCTTATCATAAGAAAGCTGATTTCTGATTTTGTTCTAAGACGTAGGCCAAAGTTAAAACTTCTGCTAGGCAATCCCTTATTGTCCTTATTTGCAGGAAAGGTAACTTATGTAATTTATAACCTGTTAGTTATGAGCCCCTCCACAAAACTTTTCAGTTAGTTAACTCCATCGAAAACGAACCAAGGGGATCAATACTTTAAAACGCCCAAAGAGGAAGTTAGTGGCGAAGGGCAAAGGAAGCAGACAGGTTGAAAAATCACTGACCACTGGTCATTCTGGTTGCATCGTGCACATAACCGGTATGGAGTTAATTATACTGACAACAAGACTTGAATAGGCACGGTGGATAAACTGGCTTCTGTTTAGAAAACACTCATTTATCAAAACTGGAAGTCAGTGCTGTACTCGACGTGTGGCTCGTGTATGTATGTGAGGGATAACCAAATTGACCAACTATAGTATTATAAATCTATTGAGTATTTAAACCAGTGGTAATTTATCAATCTTTATTTACATAGTCAGGTGGTAATGGACGCAGTATGGGGGTATTATTCCTGGGATGTGATATATGAAGTGACTTGGAAGGTTATAAGTATGCCATGTATCATTTGCAACAAGACATTAATTTGTGTTTCATGAGATAACTTACACGTGTTATAAGAATTTTACGTTTCAGCTTCTAAATCATATACTAGAGACAATATTGAACTGTAATATTGAAGCACAGGGCAACTTCCTCCTTGGTATATTGTTGTGAAAGAAAATAAAGTATTTTGGAATGGCTAAATCTGAACTTATTTTTTAATTATTATTTACTATTACTGTTATAACATTTTTCATATTAAACTTTAAAATTGGGATAGAACTTAATTTCTTTGTTATTATTATTGTATTACCTCGTACCTTTGTCTTGTAAATAGAACATGTTCTAACCTTTTATACATAACATTTTGTCATACTTCTCCAAATTATGTATTGTTTTAAGTAATTATTTAGTATAAATAAGTTTTTCTAATATATTGAACTGAACCACCCCCGAACACAAGCTCTGCTTCTTCGGGTGGTGTATCAACTTTTGTATGTATTTTTCGTGGAATTTGGAACAATAAATTGTAATTGTAATTGTAATTGTAATGTGTCTTTAGTCATGGGAAAACAAGCTGAATGAATTTCCAGATTCTACTTATCACTAAAGGTGAAAAATCAATAATTTATGGACAGATTTCTGGTTTTTCACAACGTTATCCCCAGGTGTAGGCCTTCTAACAGGTTTATCATTCTGAACTCGTAAAAGCCATAATGCTTAGTTATGCGCTGTTCTGAATTATGAAGGAAATATTCTGTTCATAATTCTCTCAATTATAAAATGGCGTCGATAAATCAGCTGGCCTTAATGAAAATTTCCTGTAGGGAAGCATAAACGCTGCCTCATTAAATAAACCACTATTGTTATTGCTATAATAATAATAATAATTATTATTATTATTATCATCATATTCATCAACTTTACTATTATGCATATGCCTACTCCAAAAGAGCGAAGGGAAATCATGGCCATCATTTGGAAATTATGGATTAGAATAGAATAGAAAATCATAATTTAATAATATATGTTAATGACTCGTTGCACAAAATAAGCTTAAGAATTATAGAAAGATAACTAAGTTAATTTTTAAAAACGCAAAATGATTCACGTAAAACTAAGTATATTACCTTTATTGTAAATACCTTTAGTACCTTTCTGTAGTACCTTTATTGTTAATCCACGCTAAGCCCCAGATGCTGCATTGTAGGTTATGCTGACCCTATCTTCATAAATTGTCAAAACTGTCGAAACTTTTAACATTCCCCATGATGATGGATAATGCATTAGGTCTCACCTTTAGCAGAAAGGAGATTAAGAAAGAAGGCAGCCTTGTTTCTCTTAGCCGGAAAAGTTCTAACGTCAACACAAACATATTATTGAAAAGTGTCAAGAAACACTTTTGCAGACATCATCCATCAAAGAGTAGCTTGTTCGCTATTTTAGTTCTATCGGAACTTCCTTTAAGTGGAAAGAAATAATGTATAAAAGCGAACCAAGGGTTTAACATTACGAAAAGCTACTGATGTAAGTCGAAGATAAATACGTGTCTTATGTAGGCCTAACTATCTCATTCAATTTATTAAAGAATGTAGGTATGCAACATTTTAATGAACCAATCTTGTTCTAATGTTTTTCCAGTGTTCACGTATAGCATACAATTGCTTACACGATTTACGTTATTAATTAAGTTATTTTAGATTGAAAGCACACAGTACATTTCAACTCAATAATATTATGAAGTAATTTTAACTTAAGTTAATAATGATCAGGGCCCGGATTCTAATGACATGTCATCTTTTTATTGATGCTACATTGACATTGCCAACTTGTGGATAAATCCAAATCATGGCCTCTAGATTGTAGGAATGCATTTTTATTAGGTCATTTTTTGTAATTTTATGCCATTATTTCAATTTTAGGTCATTATTTTGTCATTTTCGTGTCAGTTGCTTCCTTATTTACTCATTTTCATGAATTTACATTGAGTGTATTAACTTTTTTTCGTCGCTAGCGGTACTGTCTTTGAAGCGTTGTTTGTTTAATGCAAGAAGGAAAAATTCGGCGTTAAAGTGTTGACATGTCTCAGTCGAAAGTGAGAATCAAAGAAACGCCAAAACTTTGTATTATATTACAATACTATTATTAGATTGACTTGGTACCAGAGTATGCCACCTGCTTGGATTTGAGAGTGCAAAATACTGTTTACCCTCAATAAACAACAATATAATCTGGCAGACCACAAAAGCATGTGCCGAATTTTGACTCCCCAGTGCCTCAGTGCCAGCATAAATTTCCGTGAGAAAAGAACATTCACAACATTACAGTTATTTACAGTTTTTACAATTATGTACAAACTAGTCTATAACTTTGTGTGTACAATAATAATTTTTTTTATAAATAACATATTTTAGGTCATTTTTTATAATTATTAAGTCATTTTCTTTAAAATTTAGGGTCATTTTATAGGTCATTTTTCAAACAATTTTAGGTCATCAGAATCCGGGCCCTGATAATGATATTAATGGATTAAGGTAATAAGCGATGAAATATATTTTCAAATTGAATACAATTTGTAAAAAAGTAAGCTTAAAATGTTTGCTGCAAACTTTACATTAGGACAGTGACATTGTGTTGTACATGTATATAATTTTTTAATTGACTGCAAGCACTGATTTTTGGGAAACTACTCAGCCAACCTCCCCGCGTTATCTCATGGGTAACTCTAAAAGCTGACCGCTAATCAGATGTCCCTTTTAGTATGTTGGGCCGCAATTCAAATTTGAGTCTGAACCGCAACTCAACTCTACCACGCCTTACACCCTTAACTTATTTTTAAACTGAGTTCCAATCAACTTAGGCCTACAGTATTACACTTATATACCGTACATAATATTCATATAGCTACAATGAACGTTCAAATTATATATTAGAAACAATGCCTGTAATAAATTAAAAAATAATATTATTTATAAGACTAAGATTTTCTTTCTACTGTAGGTTAAAATCAATTGGTGCTGGAGTCCAGATATGTCAAATCATAACAATCATAAAAATATTATTTTCGACAGCAGTTGTGAACGCTATAAAATTATTATTCTTATTATTGTTATTATTATTATTCCTGTTAATATTATTATTATTATTATTATTATTATTACTTTTATTTGTATGTTATATTACAGTACACTTCAAGCGGGCCAACAACCCGATGGCAGTGTTGAAAATAAATACCAGGCTACAAAATGTTAGAATAACAGATAAAGCATTCCATGTGGAAAAATTTAAATATCTGGGAGCAATAAAAATTATAGATACAAATAATATTACGACAGAAGTTAAGTGATGACTAAAATCAGGAAATGCTTGTTTTTATGCAATTCAGAAACTTTTATCTTCTCGTCTTCTGTCCAGAAATCTCAAAATAAACATTTAGGCTATAAGAAAATTGTCCTGTGAAAACATAATCTGAGATTACTCGTAAACAGGGTGCTTAAGAAAATATTCGGACCTAGGAAAGACGAAAATGCTCTGAAGGACTGGAGGAAACTGACGAACTTCATAACCTATACTCTTCGCCGAATATAGTAAGGATAATGAAATCTCGAGAAACAAATGGGCTGGACATGTTACGCGCATAGATGAGGAAAGACATAAATCTAAAATAAACATGACCGGGAGACCTGAAGGGAAAGCCAAGTTCCATAAAATAGATAATATTCCTGTAGCTTGCTTAGGAATTGCCTACTGCCATTGAGTACGTAAGACAATAAGTGAGTATACACGCACACATTATTTAACACATCAGACTACTTACTCACCAATATAAAAACACAAAAACTATCTCTACCCATTCATAACCATAACACATCAAAATATATACAAACACAACATAACTACATAGCCTATTATGACCTACACATTCGAATATCTGCATTGTTATATAAGGACCTGAACGTATCTTCTTTTTCATTCATATCTGAATTTAGGCCTGAGTCACACCCTACTCACTACTTTTATTTTTATTTTTTAAAATTAATTTTGGCGTTAGCATCAGACGTTTCGACAGTTTCTGCAGGAAAGTCATTCCGTTCTTGAGTCCGTCTATTCGAAAAGGAAAATTTTGTCTTCTGCTATTTTTGCTGTCTGGAATATTGTCCCAAATGAGTTTTTTTTTTAAAACGCGTTTAAATCTAGACATGGAACTGTCGTATCTACATAAATGCCATCGACCTGGGCCGGGATATAGTCCTCGAACCTGGGAACGGAAAGCCAGGAATAGAAATCCAGGACCTTACTGACTATTCCATTCTTCTTCATATTATTATTCTTTCTCTTAGTTTTCCTCTCCCGTTGTAGGGACGTTTGTGCAGCCTGTTCATTAATTTATAACTCTCTCGTCGTGGGTATAGACTAAATAACATTGAACCTGCAATAATATTATCCTATTATCTTTAGCAAAGTTTTTCTTATGAGATGATAATGAACCGGTAACAATTACTAATACAATAAGACAATTGAAGAAAGTCTTAATCCCAGTACACAATATACGACTTGCATTCTTAGTGAGTCTGAATTTCGAAATCTCGTCTTTTCATTTTATTTGAGTTTTAAGAAAAGTCAATATAACGTCTCTTCAAGTTGTTCAATAAACAAAACAATGGTAGAGCGGTTTTGTTTGTTGAGAATGATGTTCCTCTTGTTCTACATGCAATAACAAAGCTTTTCTCCATTCTTCTGTCTTTTATACGTCGCATGCTTTGGAAAGGAGACAGAAAGGATGAGTAGAGGGAACGGAAGGTGTAAAGAATATCCTACCTCCCATCTCTCTTCATTTCTCGATTCTAAAATTAGAATTCAGGAGATATTAGAGCA
This sequence comes from Ectobius pallidus, assembly GCA_964059195.1. Classification (NCBI taxonomy): domain Eukaryota; kingdom Metazoa; phylum Arthropoda; class Insecta; order Blattodea; family Ectobiidae; genus Ectobius; species Ectobius pallidus. The sequence goes on along the minus strand of CAXKWD010000007.1, from coordinate 118,705,122 downwards.
AAGAGATATTAGACAATCAATGAATACGAGATCTCTTCTTAACTAAGTAGAAAATCGAGAAATTATATCATGAAATGAAATACGTGAGAAATGACAACAATATTATAAATGCATCTCCTGCGTATTTTGGCTTGCTAATGTAGGCTTATGTGGCTTATGATTATTAATATGAACTGGTTTTGTTTATCAAATGTAAATATATCTTTAAAATATGCGGTGTAATATTCAATTTATTTATAATTAAAACAGACATGGAGTAATGTCACGAAATATTCTACAAAATTTCCAAAAGAATTATTAGCACATTGAGATCATGACAAAAATATATTATAATAAAGTTCGAGTAAAGAGAAATAGTCAATACTTTTCATTAGCTAGATTAGAGTCATTATGTCTTTTAACGAACAATTTTCTCTATAATTCAACAGCAGCTAAAGAGTTAGATTTAATCGTTAATTAATAATTTAGAATAGTTTTTTTGTTGTGAAAGACGAAATGTCACCCATATATTGAACTGGCATAACTGACAGTATTCAAATAATGTAATTTTACGACGATCGCTTGTTAATATACCGTTTTCTAATCTTGCAATAATTTACCAAAAACCAGCTTGGAAAAATATATCGAATGTTTAAGAACTACTACAGATAGACCTAGTTCTTTATTTCACAAAAAAAATAAGAATAAGTAAACCATGGAATATTAATTATTATTATTTTTTTATTTCCTTGCTGACATTATGAATATCATCACTGGAATTGTCTTGAAACGATAATAGGGCTTCGGCACTAGACGAATACGTAATATACTTTTAATTGGCCTAAATAACACAATATTTTAGTCGAATGATTTTAAAATATAATTCATAATATTAATGAATAAATATATTTCTGCTTTAATTAGGGAAAACGGTTTAAAAATATGACTTAGAAGTTATAGTGTAGCCCAAGCTACCAAATCTAATTTAATCATAACTACCTAATCTAATCTCATCTAGTGATATTTCTTCTTAGAAAATATTCTAATGGTCTAATGTTCAACAGAAACAATATTCTGAGGTTTTAGTAATTCATACCTAAACTAATCTAGCCTAAACTTATATAAGATAACGTAAATAAATTGAATGAAGATAACCTATCTAATATAACCTAAAATATTATAGCGTAAATTAATCATGTTAGCGGTAGGATAGCAATGAAAACAAGATATAGAGCTATATGCAGCTTTCAAATAACAAATAATCTTATCTTTGGAGTCGTTGGAGATCATCATTAATGGCTTCATATTGTAGACTCTGATTTTTAAATTCCACTTAATCTGAAACGGAGTATGGGTATCTAGAATAAGGCAGAAACAAACCTAAATGAACTGACACACTCACACATAAGCCTGCACACATACAAGATTCTGAAAATAATATTTTTCTATTTAAATGACTTGTATTAATAGACTACCAAAAGTCGAAATGAACTTCCAAGGTTGGACATAAAAAGCGTATAGAAAGTCACTTATGATACAGCTAGAAAAAGTAAAAAAATGTTTTTGTAATTGGGGAATAATTTGGTTGTTATAATAATGCATTTAATAATATCACAGATTGAAGCTAAAAACAGGAAGGAAAGACGAAAAGGAACAAGCATGTTCCTACATCACTTAAAAGTTTTGAGAAATGCTTGTTTTAAAGCCAGCCTCTCTACTTTCTTAATGAATTTTAAAGACTGTCTGGCATAGAAACGCCCGGCCGCTGCCGCGATTCTTGAAAACGTGTTCGGAATTTTTCTTCTCCTTCGTTTGCACATCACCACGAGACGAAGAAAAGATAAGAGACAGAATGAATACGCAAAAAGGAGCCGGAGGAGAATAAAATGACGTTACAGAAAAAAAATAGGTTGCACAAAAGTTTTCTCCTGAATTGTGCATGGGGGTGAGGATTTTTTTTGGAACATTTCCACTTGGAACGGGGTGTGATGGTGTTTTGTTCGCAGTTCACGTGTTTCACGTCACTACCTCCTTCTCTACCGCTGCATTTTTCTTCATGACGTAACATTCTCTATATTATTTCCAGATATAGACGCATTTTAAAGGGATATCACCATATAAGTAATACTGCAGTAGACTAGCTATCGTCGAAACCTTCCTGAGCCCTGTAATATTATAGGGTACAGAGTGGTTATCAATAGGGTAAGTCTATTGATATTGTCATTTCATCAAAATGTATTCAAATTTTTGGCCATCATCATCATCATCATCTACATACAGGGATTAGGCATCAATAGCGCCTGTTCCGGCCTCAAAAGTTTGCTGTGCCCTGGATCCCTCTTTCCTCTTGGTTTATAATTAAGTACTTTTTTCGCTATTTTTGTATTGGCCTGTCTACATAAATGTTCTTTCCAATTAGTACGATATTCTGATATTTTATCATTTATAGAGAAGATCCTTAATTCCTTTCTGATATCATCGCTCCTCATGCGATCTGTCAATCTGTATCCAGCCACCGATCGTAAAAATTTCATCTCAGCAGCCTGGATAAGCTTGTAATTATTTTGTTAGTGTCTAGATCTCGCTGCCATACAATAGAGTTGGAACAGCCATTACTTTATAGAATTTTAATAAAGTGTCTCTTTGTGCTTTCCCTTTAAGAGTCCTTATAATTGTGCCACACATATGTTGAAACCTATGTATTTCTTTTCTAATTTTTGACCATTTCAATAAATAGTGATTAATATTCGTTTCATTATAGGGATATGTCTATATTAATATAAAAAATAATGCAATCATAATCTAAGAACTAGTTTTTAAAATAATAAATGAACGATAGAATTCTAATATAATTAATAAACACTTAGGATATTCCAAGTTCGAACAAATATAGGTATAAAACCATAAGAAACCATCGAATACCTTGCTAAGAAATAATTATTAATAAGATGTTAACACTCATATTAATAAGTTTTATTAATTGTCAGTACAAGTTTGTTATGATTGCACTATTTATTACTTTGTTACAGAAAGGAAATAAAATTCGTTGAAATGTAATGTGATTAGCACAAAAATACAAATAATCTACAGTATCATTATACAACTATTAAATGAAATTTGAAGACAAGACAAAAAACATACAAACACAAATTAAATTAGTAAAATAGAAATTACATATATCAAAAGTAATATCACCTTTTGAAAATCAAAGATCGCGCTCAAATGAAGACTTAAAATCTGTAAAACAGACTTGTTGGCACATTGTCAACGAAAGGAAATGTAATGAATAAAGTGTTATCAGGAATATTTAAGTTCTTCGCCGTATTCATAAAGAGTATTTTTATAAGTTATAATTAGCTGATATGAAATTTCTTACATTTTCTTTCATAGTTTAAATTGTGCCTATTTTAGATTAACCGGGACCTAGTTTCTCTAGTTTAAACCCTAGACGTTGAAACACTTTAATTAATACTTTATTTATTTTCACAGTTCAGTGTTTACAAGGTGGTAAAATACAAGTTTTGCAATTTACGGTTTTCGATTGAATATCTTTGATACCATAAAAATTTAGTTTATTAAATATAGACGGCGCGTAAATGTTTTAGAAAATCTGTAATAGCACCGTGTCTGTCTCACTCTCAAGTAGATACGAGTAGGCCTGTGCTAGAGGGAAACTGACTTAATTATTTGCTTTAGGGCCGGTTCTAGAGCGGATAATATGTACCCTAAACATCTATCCACTACCTAAAACATGTCTGCTCAGACTATACATATCATGTCACCATCAATTCTAGCAAAATCTTTGTTAAAAACAAAAAACATACACACACACAAAGATAGCTCAAAGACTCCAAATCTTCACTGACCAAAGTTTCAATAGCGCCAACAGGAGCCTACTCTTCCCTTCGCGAAGCCGTATTAGTTGTTTGGTTATAAATACGTGATTGAAAACTTTTGATAAAACTGGCACTAAATGCATGTGGCGATAACTTGAGACATCGGAAGGAGATCCCGTTTTATATGCCGGGACAACTTTGCAACTTTAAGGCCACTTGGAAAAAGCCTTGAATCATACAACGGTTACTACATGCAGTTAGAACCTACACTATAATACCAATTATTTTGTTCAGAAAACTATTAGTCATGCCATAACTATACTGGTATACGACTCCTCCGTGATTTCTTAAGTTTGGATATAGCTTTCAGTACCTCATCAACCATAACTTCATTCCAGAATAAATCTACATTGCTGAGATTATTATTATTATTATTATTATTATTATTATTATTATTATTATTATTATTATTATTCTGAGATATATTATTAGTTCCATTTATGATATATTAGATTCAATAATTTTTTACTTAATATCGTCAACATAATATATAAAATAATTACTAAATGACTCTGCATAAAGTGGAATGCTCTCTTTATTGGATCTAAATTCTTTTAGTTTATTTGTGACTAACCATACACCGTAAATAACGTCAGTCATCATAACTATGGATTATTTTGGTCAATTTTAGCATTGTGCCACACAGAAATAAAGATAAATACGATTTAAAGCCTTGATATGTTAACAAAATTAGTTTATGCTGAGCACGTTTTAATTTGAAATTCATAATACTGTATTTAGTATTGATTAAACTGAAGTTAGAGTATTTTCCTACTGTAGAATTTTCTCATAAGGGGAATTAACCTTATTTTTAAAAATCTAGGAATTTTACATTTAAAATCCCCTTAGGTCTATAGGAATCAGTAGACCTATATTTCGGGTTATCCTCAATGGATATTTTATGAATAGAAAAGGTTTACTGGTCTATAGGCTATTGATATGGGCCAGTTTTGTTGTGTGTTAATTTGTCGGTCTTTTATCACTCGATTATCTTGAATTAGAATCAGCAGTAGACCTACTTACATGAAACTAGCAGTAAGATATATCCATTTCGGAGAACTCGGAATATGATCCTGAATCTCCAGGGCAAAGAACTTCTGGCACTGCCACACCACCTAACTAACCTACACCACATACGACTTGCTACTACGAAATATAAAATGCATACGCAGCCTAGTAAAAACCGTACCTTACGTGTCTGTGAACTTCTAAAACTTTTTTAAGCATTCAAAGAAGGGGGTAAAGAATAAAAAAGGAACTTTCTACCCTCTCGTTCTCTCGCGTTCTCTCTTTCTCCCATGTATTATCTAGGTCTGTGGCATACCTATTCATCAAGGCGACACGTATGAAAAACATGAGATATCCAGCATAGTAAAGAAAGGAATATGAAAGAGAGAAACTGAGAAAAAAAATGACGGTAGAGTTGCGCGCGTATTATTCCATTGAGGAACATCTGCCCCTCCCCCTCCTGTGCCACTCCTCTGTGCCCGTATTTTTATTTTCATACAACACTTGCTAGTGGTTTTGTAATGGCTTGTTTACGAGTTACAAGAAAAAGAATGAAAAGAAAGGTTGCCTTATGTGTAAACTTACTTCAAGCACGCTTCGTCTTTACCAAACTTTGAGTTATTGTGTAGGCCTAATTATGTCTTCATTTTTGCTACATTTCTGCAATATAAAATATAGATGAGTTTAATTTCTGTTCAAGAGAACTCATACAAAAAAGATTAAAGATTATACTGAGATATTCTACCACTTTTTAACCGTGTATCTCGGATTAATTAATGCCACCGAGCTTCTATTCGAATGAATTCAGAAAGGAAATTTATTTTCTAATCTGTCAGTATAAAACATACGGTACTGAAAAACAGTGACCTACAGTACCTCATATAACCAAACATCGATTACTTAATTGACCTACAAAGTAGAGAACAATATTATTGCCAACCAGTATGTTAATTGCAGTTATTTTCAATTAAAAGAAAAAACCAATCACGGTGGCTCAGATGCTAGCTTCTCGCATTCTAGAGTTACCGGGCTCAAATCCCACAGCAATTTGTCTTGTCACAGGCAAAATCTGGATTGGATAGCCTATTTAGTTACCATAATTTATTATCGCTATTTCGCCCAATACAATACTCATTAAATATCAGCCAAAATGTACAAGTCATTACATAAAGGCAATAGCAAAAGATAACCATCTACAGAAACAAGGCCAAGGCCTACTGGTACTCTAACAATCTAGATAATTACCCCCTGCAGTTATAGATTGTATAAACAAAGCTGAAGTAAAGAAAATAAAGTTGAAACCCTCGGTGTCTTCATCATCGACAGTAAAAATAAAATTATATATTAATAAAACATTATTCCTACCAGCAGCGTCGCCAGGAATTTTATTAAGGGGGACAAAATCAATTTGGGACCTCAATTTCAAATGATTAGGCTAAACACATTAATATTCACTTAGTTAACCGGGTCGTTATTTTGAACCCAAGCTGAATTCGACGAGGCTACAAAGTTTTTTAAGTTAACAGAATACGCTCTTTTGAGCAATGGCCTTGGTGAGATATTATGATAAATACATATTATAGTTATAATTAGTTAATACTTGCTAAACTCATTATAAAGTAATTCTATTTTTTTTATTCTCCATGCTACAACAGTAGGTTGACAAAGAGTACCACAAATAAATGAATCCATAAGGCAATCCAGAGGGGGGCCATGATTCCTACTTACCAAAAATAACAGAACTCAGATAGTCAAAATCAACAATGAAATCAATCAAATTACAAATTTAAATGTTAAAGTACCGAAAGGTATAATTTAGGTACTGTTTTATGTATAAATAATTGCGTAAAATTAATTTTAAGAAATATAATGACTCTATCTACTCATATGCAGATGATACAGTAAATATTTTTAGTGGATCTTCTTGGAATTGTATATTTCTTACTCGTAGTTTTTTACCTCTCTCCTTTTAGAAACTACGCACCTATATGCAGGGCATCTACCTCTCGGCAAAGGGATTATCTATTGATCACACAAACGTACTTTTTTGACCAGACAAGGACATAGAGGCCCTCCTCGGGTGAGGAATCGGCTTTAAGCCGGGGCCACGACCGAGACAACACGGAAACATAGGACGAGACAAAACATTTTCTCACACATTCACTCTACACAAGGCGAAGAAGGGATGAAGATGATAATGATGGCTAGATGATATCTGGGGAACACCTGAATGAATTAGTCTTAACTATTCTAAATTTGAGAACATCGTTAAGTTTTTTAACTTATAAAAATATTTATTTTTATTTTTCAAGTTTCTTCTTTTGAAAATTTTCTTCCTATTTTTTTTTGTTGCACGACTTAACTAATTAGTGATACTTACGAATGTTGTTGCCGTGGTTCGTAAGTTGACATTCCGACACGTAATCTTGTTGCTATGTGCGGTAAGTGTTTCCGTGCGGTTATGAATTTACTTACGGCACATCATAATACAATCCTTTATGGACAAGGCCTCCCAGGACAAATATTCGGTTCGCATAACAACAAACACATGCGAATCACTTTCTGAAATAAACATCTATCTTCAAGAATGTATATGCATAATATTGTCAGGTAATATCACAATTACTATAATTAAATTGATATAAATAATCATCGTGCAAGAAATAGCATGCAATACTCGTGCCCTAAGCGCATAACGGATATCGGAAATTGAAAAAAACTCTTTCCTCGATCCTTATGCATCGCTTACGGCACTTATATCGCAATATACTATACTGTAATTGGTCATAATTGATTGTATTGTAATTTGAAATATTTTGTACTGCATATTTATTTAATGTATTGATATTCATTTGTGAACTGCCCACGAGTATGTGCTCAATCGGGTGATATATTATTGGAAAATTGACGTGGAAATAGGCCTACTGTAAACAAACTTTCATGTAACATTTGTTCAAGACAATTAACCAACATTTAACTTTAATTTTCAACTTATATATTTTTAGACTTACTAAGATTCTATAGATATAGCCCACTGGCCTACCTCGTTATTTCAAGCATTTGAAAGAAATGAACTTCGTACATTTAGGTTCACACCACCTCCTAAACCACTCATAATTAATTCTAGTATTGCAGATTCTTTCCAATCAATGGCGAAGAACTAATCAAAAGCACTCAAACAAGCTAGAAGTACCGCATGATAAATATCTCTAGTCGATTGTATGATCTGAAAGTACCCACATCAATAGTGAAAAATGAATTTAAAAAAAGAAGAGCTCTTTTGAATGTGTAATAGAACGTCGCACCTTTGGTTGGGTTGACAAGGGTCGTATTCAATGAGTGGGGATGTTCAGGGGTGAAGACGCACCGCTACGCATTTTTTATTATTAATTTTGCAGGCTTTGAACTCTCTTCTACATATAACACCGTTTGTCATAGACTTATGTCTGAGAACTATGGTCTATACATTACATTTGGTTTTGCTGGCAATATTTATAATCGGCGTAACGCCTTAGGCAAGGCGAATTTTTAGTACTTTATTCGTCCAAAAATATAATTCAATTTTTAGTATAGTGCCCCATATTTACAGTTATTGGATACTATTAGGGCTTCTGAAGGTTGAGGCTCCTGGATTTTACACAATCGGCATATGAAGATTATAGGCCTATGATTATCATCCTACGCAATGACCGCCTTTTCCCCAGGATTGGTTATAGCAGGCTACTCATTTCTGCTGAAGGCCGAGTCGATTCCAGAAGCATAGGACCACGAGTTGGTTTATGCCAATTGAAATACCCCAATGACTTCATCGAGGAATCAAACATGCGATCTTCCAGTATGTAGCGAGTGCCTCAATTAGCTGCAAAACTTAGTTCCGCCATGGATAGGCTATAGGGCCAAGGAGTTTAGTTTGTTAGTCATAATTATCATATTCCTATCTGAATTTTAAGAACCTCGGCCATTAAATTTATTTAATTTTAATCTTTTCTGTAAATGAATATACAAATTTGCACATTTTGGTTTTAAGTGTGAGTCCCTTCACATTAGTAATGAAAATTTATTTCTACCTTCCCAGAGAACTTGTTCTGTATAACCCTTCCCACAATACTTCTAATAAGGTAGCCTATCGTATATTCTCAAGTCTAATATATTCTAATCCATTGTATTTTCCCAATACTAACTCCATAGGTTGGTATTATTCAGCACTAGAACTGGGATGTTTATGTAGATTTTTCTTTTGCATGTGGGGTTTGAGAGGTACCTGTAAATCTTCTGGATATACCTGGGAGCCACTCTTGATTATAATAGAATGCTTCAACCCTTTCTTGGATCCGTGACACATTGAACGAATTTATTGAATGACATGATCCGTACCACTATGTTTCAGATGTTTATTCATAGATATATTCGCGTTCTCATGGATGCTGTGCGAGTGCAGATGAATTTCAATAACTTACCTTAACGGATGGATTTTCAGACGCGTAAAAATCTCTTCTTACCCATTGCTTTGTGGAGAAAGAATTATAGGCCTCATGTATTATCAATCTGTATAGTTGGACTATATTGTCAGATGATGGTAGAATTTATTTCCAATTTAACAGAGAAAATCACTTATTGCCCTAAATATTTAATTTGCACCCTTCCCACGAGATGCAAATAAACTACTTTTGTAATTAAGTGCTTATTTGAAATTGCTTTTTTATTTATTTATGGTAACCTGGAAGACCCTGGACAAAATACAAGCTAAAATCTAAATTTAAAATTTATATAAAAAAAGAAATATTTCCAATCCCATAAAAACTGTAGGGGTATGCCGTGGTGTAGTGGTTAAGGCACTGTGCTATAAACCGGAAGGTTGCGGGTTCGATTCCCAGTCGTTGAGACTTTTTAATTGGTCTAATCCTTCTGTTGGCACTATGGCACTGGGATCGACTCAGCCTCTAATAGAAATGAATACCACGAATATCCCTGGGGCAAAATAACCGCTGGTGCATAGGGCTGACAATGTTGCCACCTTCATGTTCCGTATGTCACAAGCTGGGAGCCTTAACCTCCTGGAAACCCTACGGATATGCGTAGCCCATACAGGGATCTCTTTACCTTTACCTATATAAAGTGTGATTTATTTTATCCTTATAGAGCAAAACACTCATTCCCCTGAATATTTCATTTGTACCCTTCCCACTAGATGCAAGTAAACCACTTTTGTAATTAAGGTGCTCATTTTAAATTGTTTTTAAATTGTACTATTGGCTACTGATGTGAAGCTTTTTAACTCTTTATACAGAAAAGGAATAGAGGCCACTGATAAGGGAAAGAGAAACGGCTACTTTTAGAAAAAGTCAATAAGAATTTAAAATTGTTGTAGAACTAAATAAGAGCCATAGATGTGGAGTATTTAACATTAAAAGTAAAAAAAAACTAGGGCCATTAATAGTTTATAAACATATAAAACACTGATATGAAGCGCTTTTAATTCTTACAGTACAAAATATCGGGCCATTGAGAATTCTCAACCCTTCATAGATCAAAATTACGAGTTAATGATATGAAGCATTGAAAACGCTTAGGGTAGGCTATAGGGAAAAGCTATAGGGAAAATGACTAGAGGCCAATGATAGGCACTGCTGTTAAGCGTTTTAAACCCTTCTATGGTGAGAGCGTAGGGGAACTGTTATGAAGAATTTTAAAGTAACTTATTTTAGAAAAAAAAAAAAAGCCTTGGGACCACTGATGTGAAGCATTTTAAATCTTTATAGGCACACTAGAGCACTGGCTCCTGCATAGGGCCTATGTGGTATTTTCCATACAGAGATGCATGATCAACAAACAGAGAAGCACACAGTACATATACCAAGAAAAGAGGAATTAATTAGTCTTATGATCTATTGTTCATCTAAAGTTAATTGAGTTAAAATTCTGATAACCACAAATAATGCAGCAGTTAAATACTTTATCTCCTTTACACTTATCTATCCGTGCAGTTAACCGTTATCAGTTATTTGTTCCAGCTTTAAATTTATCCCACTTCTGACATCTTCTTTTACTAATGTGTTGAAGATCCACAGAATAAGATTTAAGTAATGCTATGTTAAAAAAAACGAAAAATAGGTTTCTGAATGGTCGACCGGTATAAGACGCCAGAATCAAGGCTGGATACTTTGTCGCCTGTATACGTATATACTTTAGAGTGTGAACATTCTGCTAATCACACATCCGGCTTTGTAGACCTACAATATGATTGAGGGTAACTACCTCCCCTATAAGCAATTGCTTCAAATTCTTATACTCCAAGATGTGAAGACGATAGAGTGAGTTACACGTTTTAATAGCAAAAAATTACGTCAATTAACAACATCATTGAAGAACATTTATTATAATTTAGGTGACTTCTTGACTCCAATAGTTTAATTGGGTTTATTTCCAGTCAATCTACATCTTAGTAATTTATTCGAATGTCAAGTCAGAATCTTACGTTACTATCTCAGCCTTTCCAACAGCTTTTGATAAAATAAAAAAAAAAACCATAGCAAACAGATAAACTTCTGTAAATGTAGGTATAAAATATATGTTGTAACTGCATTGCATAATAATCTTAAACATTTTATATGGACAAAATAAGGACGAGGCAAGTTTTCAAAGGGTGCTTCCGTTTCCCCTCCTATGCAAAATTACATCTTTGTCATAAAATGGCTATTGGGTGCAATAAATAAATACAAGTAATAACCCATAATAATTTCCATTTAAATTCACATATAAGCCTAGTAATTTTTCAGTCTTCAGTTATTTAGAAAATAAAGTAAAAAACCACAGAAACAACTCTCCAGCATTTCTGGAAGAATATTCTTACTTCCAGCCAGAAAATAAAGGGGCGTGAGCCCACTGGGGTAACACCCTCTTCTTTGTATTCCTCCCTTAGATTTAAATATATTAGACAAGCAGATGATGCTATGCTAAACAGAAAACCTCTAAGCACATGCACATCTGTCGCCTCTTCGTGATTGTTCGTTTGCCAGCCATGTTAGCCCTTATCTAACTCTGATATCATCCAGCATCTTCATTCTAGTTGTGATTGTTGTTCCTGCGTGGCGTTACCCAATTTAAACCACTTGTATACCTCAAACCAAGCGAGCAAGGATCCAGCATCTATTTTTTTCTCTAAACCTTTTACCTCCCTCCTTGATGCTTCGGCGCACCCCCAACTATTGTTAAAAGGCGTAAAGGAGAATGAAATGTCATCAAGCTGGATAAAAAAGTAGAACCTCTAGGCTAGATATATATATGTATACGGTAGCAAAAAGGAAGAAGAATATGCCCCATCACTCATCTTGCTCTTTAGAATTCACTTGTGGATGAAAAGGGTTGTTATCTACTTCTTTTTTTCAGATTTAATCTCTACTGTTGTGTTATGTTTGGCCATGTTTAGTGTTGTTAAAGTTGTAGTACCATAAAAAGCCGCACAAGAAGGGAATATTATGAGAAATAACCAAAAATGAGTTATCATTAAACTAGAAAGTACAGTATTAACAAGAAATAAAAAAAGAAAAATGAAAGGAAGAGAAAGAGAGAAGGAGAGAGAAAAAGAAAGAGACATAAATCAAAGCCTAGGCCTATCTACCTTTCTCTCCCCTCTCTCTCTCTCTCTCTTGCTCTCTCTCTCTCTCTCTCTCTCTCTCTCTCTCTCTCTCTCTCTCTCTCGGCACATTGCGTACAGAACATCATTGTTCGATATTATAAATGAGCCGTCGATACATAAGCACACATATGGGAATATATGATTGTGGTACAGCCTGAAATTATGACAAAATATTAATAAGTGACTACATAATTACACAATTATTCTTGATCACTTGCAATGCAGTTCATTAAGTACAAACGATTTAGTTCCTACCGACTATTTTGTTATAGCCTACTATTTAATGTAGGCTACGACTTTTTCCTTTGGTAGTATAGAGCATAAAGAGCCTTCGTGTAGGCTAATATTGCTACGAAATGTACTAAAAATCCATTTAAAAACAGTTGAATCATAACTTCATAATATATTCCTCTCAGAAGCCAAAGTGACTACCATAACTCCATTTTCACATTTCTTTTCCATTAAAATGAACTGCCGTAAGATACCTATTTCGAGGTGCCAATTTATTTTCTGGAGTAATTCATTATTAAATTAACAGTTAATGCTCATTACTTGGCAATTGAATTTCTTTCTGCGCCAATAGTTAACTGTAACCTAATAATTTACTAAGTATTTTTTTTTAAATATTTAGTCTTACTGCACAGTATGTCTCATTCGTACGGCTTATATTGTTGTTACTGCATTGGGTTGGCCTTACAAATTTTTAACCTTTTCATGGACTATTTATCGATTGTAGTCAACATTATAATGTACAAAATAGTTAGACATCGCCTGTATTTACTTTGCTGCTATAGGCAAGATATAGAATGATTAATGCAATAATAAGCTAACTGCGCAATACAATAACATAATACAATAGGCTCCACTGAAAACATATTTCACGATGCGTAGAAACCGAAAATTAAGTATTTTCGGAGTGATTCTGACTGCCTTTGTCCGTCCATGCAGGCCTGTTATGAGTAAAATGCTGCACTGTATCAGTTACATTTTTAGATTATGATCATTCTTTTGCACTTATTAACTCCTCCTAAAATTTGGTTTCTATTTCTAAAATTTTAAGGGTAGCTTTCATGAAGCGGCCGCTATGTGGTCTAGTGGTTAGAGTTGCTGTCATGGATCAGCAAGGTTTGGGCTCGAACAACAGGGAGGTAGGGAAATCTGGAACGGGGTGAACTCAGCCTCGTGATACCAATTGAGGAGCTAATTGGGCATGACAAATAACATAATTATTAGTTTTTCTTATAATTTACTGCGGGATACAATAGTCGTGTTCATTTTCCACTTTTCTTGACAGTTCAACTATGGTAGAAGCATAGAAATTTTGCACAGTAAAGTTGTAGGGACAGTTAAAATGAACAATTTTATTAAATATATTACTTTTTATATCAACAGTTAACCATATTTTGAAGAAATAATGTATTCAATTAACACTATCAGAAATTATGAACACAACGGAAATATTTTGTTTGTGAAGTCATAATAACAAGAAAGCTACTATTAATTATTGAGAAAAGTAATATACCCATGGTATTATGTTCACAGTGTATAGGTTTGCAGATTTGTCATATGCTACCTCAGTTACCGCGCATCTAACTGGTTTTATACAGGTTTCATCTATGAATTCTCATCCTCTTTAATATTATTCCTCCACTACTAGTAGTGCTACTAGAATGAGCATATATTAGCAAAATCTCGCAACAAACTCTACCCAATTAAAAAAAAATACAAATCTAAACGCGCAACCTATATTTGAGATAGTTTGTGGAATGTTGTGCTACATCTTTATTGTGTATTCTTTCTTGGTAAAATAATATTAATTATTAAAGTACAAAAATGAAGTAGAAATTAAGTAATTAATAGTTAAATACATGAAAAATAATAGCTTAAGAATAAGAAACAGAACTTTTGGGGAAACAAAATGTATAAAAAAAAAGTTGACACTACATAGACCCAAAACTAGCACTTTACAAATGAGCGACCTGCGTTTTACATAATGATATCAATTACAAATTGAGGCACTTTTGTATCCTCAAATTGGATAGCTCTGGTTGGTTATAAACTTATATAGAGGATTTTGTTATGTAGCAAGGCCGATTTCATTGTAACACAATTTTAAATATTGATTGAAGAGTAAGCGTAGCCTATACGAGATTTTGTGAATGACCCTTGAACGGTATTCAGTAAGGGTGTGCTCTCTGTTGGTCTACACATGTATTACATCATGTGCAAATAATGGCACAGGTATAATCGGAGTGGGTAGCATTGAATGAATACAAAAAGAGGGTAGCAGTGAATACTGCAAGTTCGCTCTTGTGGCCAGTAGGGAGCAGCACATTACTGATGACTGTTGAGACGATTTGAGTAACAAATTTCAAGTTACGAACTTACGAGGTATGGCAACACAGTTTTTTTGGCATCAAAACCATTATTTTATTCAATGCCAGGTTTTCAGTTTCATCTCACTGAAGATATAGGCCTATAAGTTATATATGTATGTATGTGTGTGCAAATTGCATTCTATAGAGCAAAATTTGTCCTGTAGACTACAGGAATCGAGCCCGGTATTGAACTTTACACGCTAACGCCTAGACCTTGCTTCAGCCCTATTCTGAGTATTCCTATAGACCTCAATGACCATTTTATCGAGAATGCATCGAAGCCTGATGCTCATTTTGTTTCGTTAATTTAAGTTGACCAGTCTTTCAGAGGCATTAGTTAACGAAGGGCTTAAGTGTTAAGTGTTAACTGAAGAGTTTATAATGTAGTCTACAGAGGGAAAACTTGTCCTAAGCGCAGGGTTTTCAAATCGAACCAGTGTTTTCGGCTTAATATACTAACGCCATTACTCCCAGAAGATGTGCCCAGTTCTATTACAAATACTAATTTGGTCCTACCGAGCTTGCTACATATGTCTCCGGACATGGAAACCACCATTATCGGCCGTGGGGCTGACCACATACCCCGAATCCTGCCATCTGCCTATGGTAGATAACGCAGCGGTCGGGTGGTAGGCCTGGTCCCTTCAGGAATGTAGCGCCACGGATTTTAGTTTAGATTTTTAATATGTTATACATGTTTTTCTTCTTCCCTAGTAGGGTTTGTGGTCATTTGTCTAGCTGGGACACCTGCAATGTCCCGATGAGACGAGGGGGTCCTTAATATTTAGTCAGGCCATGTCGGTCAGCGAAACATAAAATTCCCCATAGCTGTATAGGAAATCGAACCCAGGATTTCATAACGAGTAATAATTAACTCTAACCACTAGACCGAGGCAGATCAATTAATAAAAAAAAGAGTGCGTGGAACGCCACGCGACAGAAGTGAAACTTGTTTTAATTTTTATTTTTTCAATTTTGGGATTTTTTTCAATTTTGCATTATTGGACTTTTTAATATTGGGTTTTTGGACTTTTTGTATTTTGGATTTTTTCATTTTGGATCTTTGAATTTTCCATTGTTGGATTTTTTAAATGTTCAATCTTTAATTTTTTTATTTTTTAAACTTTAAATTTTTTAAAATTTGGATTTTTGGATTTTAATATTTGGATTTTATTATTTTTTAATTTTTTTAATATGAAAATTTGGATTTATTAACTTTGGATTTTTTTATTTTTTTATTTTAGATTTTTAAATTTTTTAAATTTTGGATCTTTAAATTTTTTAATTTCGGAATTTTGGTCTTTTTAATTTTGATTTTTTAAATTTTGGATCTTTAAAATTTTTATTTTTTAGTTTTTTATTTTGGATTTTTAAATTTTTAAATTTTGGATTTTTCAATTTATCAATCCTTAAATTTTTTAATTTTGGATGTTTTTAATTTTGATTCTTTAATTTTTTTATTATTTGGATTTTTTAATTTTGTATTTTGGCTTTTTAAATTTGGGTTTTTAAATTTTTTCAATTTTTAATTTTTTAATTCTTAAATTTTTGGATTTAGGGTTCTTAGTTTTGCATTTTTTAATTTTTAAATTGTGGATTTTTGAATATTTTTAATTTTTTAAAATTTGGATATTTGGATTGTTTAATTTTGGATTATTTTTTTTTTAATTTTAGATTTTTGAACTTCTTAATTTTGGATCTTTGATTTTTTAATTTTGGAATTTTGGATTTTTTAAATTTTGGATCTTTGATTTTTTAATGTTTGGATGTTTTAAGCGCGGTAACGATCCTCCGGGTTCCATAAAATATATAATATTCCTTTAGCTTGCTTAGGAATTGTCTATTGCCATTGAGCAAGAAGTATTCTGTCCAGTTTAAAACACAAGTTTTCTGTTGTATCATTAAGATCGTATTGAGATATTTCCATTGCGCCTGCAAGCGCGCGACTAGACTACACGCAATACCGGCAAGACGGAGAAGTGGTCTACCGCTGCACAAGCTAGGAGGAATTCACGCACCAACTAATAATATTATAAATAAATTTAGCCTACAATTCATCCCCTAAGGGCCAAGGCCTCGTGTTTTCACAGGGAATTGATCTTTATTTGCTCCTTAAGTGAGCAAGATTTAAGGAGCTGTTCGACTGACTTCTTGTTGAGATATTCATAACAGTGACAGGATTAATGATTGGAGCACGTGGTACCATCCCAAAACTATTGTTTGACTTCTCCAAAAAGTTCGGCCTGCACAAAGCCATCCTTGTAGAAATATCACTGGTGGCATTGAAAGGGTCTATTGCCATATTTCGCAATCATACCTGTGAACCATGACTTCTAGTTTTAAGTTATTATCTACATATTAATTGTTAAAGCTTCTATATTAATTTAATCTGTTTTCTCTTACTGTTTACATATATACATATGTATTTGTTGTTAGTACTCTTTGTCAATGGCAACCTGCAGGTGTTGCAGGAAGAAATAAAATTATTATTATTATTGTTATTATTATTGATATTATTATTATTATTATTATTATTATTATTATTATTATTATTATTATTATTATTATTATTATTACTACTACTACTATTCCCATTTGCAGGTCCTCGTACTAGGTCTGAAAAATTTCCTTTCCATCACCTTCTATCGTTAGTTTCCCCTTTGAGTATTTTATTTTGTCCTTTAAATCGTATAGCAGTTGATTACGCCTAATCATTGAGTTGATTGTTTTCTGTGCAGTCCGTCCGTCACACCTCACTAATTTCGTGATGATTTTGAGTGTGACACTAATGTCGTGACGATTTTTAGTGTGACAATAATTTTGTGACGATTTTTGAGCGTGACACAAGCTCTGGATTTACCCCTACCGCGGCTAAAGAAGTTTCACTTCAAAAATTCCATTAGGCAGGTCTTCAGGCTGAGGTAGATTTCGAAATGCGTTTGGTTTAAATTATTGTCGCTGCGCAGCAACTCTTCTTCTTTAGCCTTGGCATGACGAACCCGCAATAATAACTGCAAACAAGAGGAAAGAGCACTTTTTCAAACATTCAAATCTCGCCTTTTATGAGAACTATTGAGAAACTAGTTATTGATTTGTAGAGTACTCATCAAGAGCTTTTCAGCGATACCCCACAAGGCGTGGTTTCAAACATTTTGAATTTCCATCCCCCCACCCCCCACTCATACCCCCAAAACCCCCGAATCGTTGGTGTCACTGTGAACTCCATAGGGAGTACTCTAATATATTCGAACAAAGTTTCTCTCTATAGGCCTACTTCATAGGGGCAGAGATATAAATTTTTCAAAATTTCAATCCCAACCACCCTTGGGCCAATTTTGCTCATTAACGAACTTGTCCCAACTACTGGGCTACCTAAAATATTACCCGGCCGAAGCCAGTACGTTTTCCATATTTTCAAAGCCATCCTTGAAAGCGATAGAACGGCATCTAATTTAGTTTTCTGTATTTCCCCTGCCAGGGCTGTTTCGAGCACTTCTCCGCCACCTGTGTACTGCGTGAAGCATAAGCACCAGGCGATACCCCAATAAAAGAAATACAGCATGACTCCATTACAACGGATTTTCTTTGACTGTGATATACATTTTTTCCCGTTTGTCGATTTTTCAAGCGCATTATGACCCCAAACGATAATTATAAACTTGAAAATATACCTATTCATCAAATCAACTAATTTACCGATCTTCTAAGATTTACCATAATTCTAAATATGCCTTTATTTTAAGTAGCTTTGAGTACTTCTTACTGCAAAATATGTAATCGTTAGAGCCTGAAACTTCAGGCATTTATTATTAAGTGGCAGATTGGTACTTTATGAGATTGTGTGGGGGACGGGAAAATGTCTGTCCGTCTGTCTGTCTGTCCGTCTGTTTGTCCGTGTGTCTGTATGCGCGATAACTCAAATACGCTTTATTGGATTTTCATGAAACTTGGTATACGCATTTATAACGTCCGTGGGAAGAAGCCTATTGAAATTGAACCAAATCGGTTGACCTAATTTAATGCCTAATTTAGTACCCATTTTGTGGTAATGTATTATTAAAGAATTATCAAATGCAAATCAGTTATGACAACATATTGTTTTACAGTGTTTATATACAGCTTTCGAAGTTGAAATACAGTTGACAAATAACACTACCCACATATTCCTTCACATATGCTTATCAGAGTTTCTCAAGATACTTAGCACACTTTAAGATTTGTTATCTTAGGTTACTTGTATGTCATTAGAATATTTTAGTGTTGTCGGAAGAACTTAAAACATAGGTTCGATTCCCTATGAGGTCTGTGAAATTTTTCTACTGGCCTAATTCTGCTGGTGGTCGACTCAGCCACGAACATAAATGAGTACCAGGAGTATTCCTGTGAATAAAAGCGGCCGGTTCGTAGGACTAACAAATGTCGCAATCTGAAAGCCTCAAACTCCCGCGTCTCCATGGCCCATACAGGGATCACTTCACCTTTTTTAGGTAGATTTTGAAGAAAAATCTACCTATTGCAATCGATACCATGTCATGACTGTCGAAAAATAATTCTTTTACATCTTTTCATGCCTCCCTAGTATGAAACCACTGCCCATTCAAATATATTTTTAATATATATATATGAAAAAACCAAGATGATCCAAAAGGCTTGGAGTAACGTTGTAATGGGATCAGCACAGTGCGGAGCCATGGCTAGCCATAACTTTGTTTAGGGGAATGATAGAGGTTTGAGAGTGGTTTCATATGATAGCCAAGATGGTCAAGAGGGCTTCAATGGGTTCATTAATGTTTTGTTTCAAGGTTAGTATTGCAGATCTCTGTTTTATCGACCAAATCTTATTCTTGGGATAACTTTTGATAGGGGGATGATAGAGGGGTGAGGTTGGTGTCATATGAAAACCAAGATGGTCAAGATGGCCTAACTGAAATTAGTTTAAGACGGGGTTGGGGCGTCGCCACGCGGGGCGTCGCGACGCTAGGCGTCGACTACCTCAAGACCCCTATTACTACTCACGTGACATTAGAATATAGCCTATAGAATGAGAAAATAGGATATTTAAAAAACTCTCTACTATTTCCTATTCGATCTACAGCTTGTCATCTACCTAACGTCTGCATCTTATTAATACGCATAAATCCAAATTATTAGTATTTTTAAATGTTCTATAATAAATAAAATTAATCGTGGAAAAGGCTTATATTATGCTATGAGTGTCTATCTTTCAAAACACCCATTTTGTAAACCCTCTCATGAAAACGACTTTAAAATGCTTTTCTCCTATTTTTGTAAAGCGTGTCTTGTATTTCTAAAACGTGATTTACGCCTGTCGGTCGTGTCGAAGTTATTTAACCCTCTGCGGGGGAGGGAGGAGGGGGAGGAAAGAAGGAGTAGGCGGCGGTTGTGTTCACCTTGTTAATTACTGTCACAAAATTAGAAAGTCAACTTCTTCTAAATTGCCGGAGGAAACGTCTTTTCTACGAGAAACCTCCTCCTCCTCTTGCTCTTTTCTCTCTTCGCACACCCCGTTCCTTTTTCCGACATCCTTTGTAACTCTTTATTCACTTCTGATGCTCTCCGCTAAAGTACTGCCATGTAACAGCAAATTGGAATAATGCATCATTTAAAACATTACATAAATTGAAAACTCTTTAACAATGAAGTCTCTTCTTCTTCATCAGAAAAGATTAGATGCAAGGTGACTATTAAAGGAAGTCAATATTTAAAGTCTCATAACTTACACCGTCTATTAACCTTATTGCGAGTTTTTAAAAGGATGGAAGAAAGCTTTTCACCACCAATGTTAAAATTCTCTACTTTATCAAAAATGACGTGGTGCAGAAATCTTATTTTTAGAAAGTATACAGGCGTACTGATTCCTCTATGGCAGTATTTCCCAGTCCGATAAGTGCCACGGCCCCCTTAAAATAGGCTACTTATTTTGTTTCAGGGGACCTCTTATTTTTTTAGGAAATTTAGGTTGCCGAGTCCTAACTTTCTATAATAAAATATGGTAGCATTTTTATTAGTCTATGGCACCCAAGGATCTGTAGACCACAAGTTGGGAACAGATTTTGTGTGGTAGGTTATTGCAGTAATTTAAGACCTTACTTGTGAGTTTTGAATAGACTACTTGTGAGTTTTGAATAGACTACTTGTATGTTTAAAAAGTGTAAAAGTTTGTTCTGAACTGTATAATTTTTTCCCATTTTGAGAAACTCCTTTTTACTGTCATTTCCTTATAGGTGATACAAGATAGCTTTTAAATTGACTTACTTTTGATTGGAAACTAGGAAATAATTCCAGCCGTGGGGAGGGTGTTTACATTTACAGAACTTTTATGACAACAAAGGATACAGAGAAACGACCTCAGAATGGTCAGCAATCATGGTTTGTAGGCCTACAAGTTTTATTAGACTAAAAAAAAAGTAATAATAGACCCTACTACGCGTTCCTGTCAGGGTCAATATTTATATATTTTTCAATGTCACCATTTCCTGGTTAGGATTAGTATTAATCTCTCCTGGGCGAAATCAACTTCTGGTGCTGGGACGCCTAGGAAGATGCTTTATGAGAATATTACAGGAGAAAAATTCCTCTGGCACTGGGATTTGAATCCAGATGCTTTATGTCCCAATTGATAACTGATATGATTTTATGCTCAGCGAAGTTCCTATTTATAAACAAGTTTGAGCTTTGGCTAGATGGGATAGCACTTTATTTCCTGATTGTTTATTGCAGTTGTCTCAGTATCTTGAAAGGTGACATCCTAATTTCGTAACGTGCTGGGATAAAACTTCTCGCACAATTAAGTAAAGGCCTATGGTTGGATACAGTTTCAAAATGTCATTATAGATGACATCCAATGTCGTAACATATTATGCACTTCTTTTCCGCTCTTTTAAAGACCTAAGTCTTTGAATATCGTATATTGCCAATCTGTACTTCACACAAAGGGTATATTTTATATTTTATCTTTTACTTTTTACTTTAGTACTTAAAATAACATTATCAACCTTAATCAAGAAAACAATAGGTTTAAAGTATGTGGAACTACATTTTCTAGTCATATAAAGCTTAATATGAAAATGAAATTTCTCTTATGATTATGATGGGAGAAAAAATGCAAATTAGATGTCGCTTTAAATCTTCTTTGCGGAACATAATATTCCATTCTCTCCTGATAGGTTTACTGACACATCTAAGTCTCTCAAATGATCGAACATCACCTACTCCTGAAAGCAGAAAACAGCAAAAAACAGAACAAATCCTCAGTCACAATTCTATCTCCCCATTGAGCGGAAAATCTAGTAAATCTACTGCCAACATTGTAGGCCTATACATAACCCATCTGGGCATAGAGCAAGTAATCTAAATAGTGGAAAAAAAATGAATCCTAAAATAAAACCAGCTGGGATATTCTGTCCAACATTCATCCAAAAAACATCATGGATATGGGCAGAATGAAGGTTTGTGCATTCTAGGTAATAAATAAAAACTGAAAATACAACTTTGGTGAAACTGAGTAGGCCTAGCTCTAAAGTCTAGATGTATCAGCTTTCATCAAAGAGAAAAAATATAAATAATTTTTCCTTTAATAAATTACTTGTATTTTATTATTTTAAATTAGCCTATATATAGCGTTTAATTAGGCCTACTAATGAAAAAGAAACGGTCTCATTTGGAATAAAAATGCTGTCAATACATTGTCCTTCGTATCATGAAATTGTGAAAACGTTCTATATTGATACACAGCCTAACTTAACAAGAAATGATTTAAGCCCTCCAGTAATGAGGATAATGTATATGTAGTGTATATGTAGTATATGTAGTGTGAGCATAATCAAGTGAAGCCATCATATAAAGGAACTACACAAGTTCATTATATATATTTATAAAGAAAGCATACAAAATGAAGAAGTTTTTAAGCAATTAAAGGTTCCACTGATTTCTGGAATCATAAAATTCCCTAGATTGCAAGCAATAAAGTAACAAATTAGGATAACTTATTTGAGGGTAAAACTCAAATTCACAAATTTAACGAAATTTAAGATATTTTTAGACACAAAACATTCCTAACTATAGCTTACCTTGCACGGATTAGAGTTTCACCGAATATTTTTTATCAGCCCATTTTCCTTTCAAGATTCGAATTTGATACCCATACAGCAAAACTATTCCAAGACAACGCTGGAGGTGAACTTAATATAAATTCCTGAATTATATTATACAGCATAACCACACTGTTCTATCTCATCTGCACACAACTCAATTTGCTTGTAAGATAATTGAAAATCTAGCGAAATTTGCAGAGCAAATCAGCAAAAATACTCCAGCAACTTCAAAGTACTTCCCTTGGCTGTATTATGAGATGCCGCAAACTTCATTCTCTGATAATCAAGGTAATTTTCACTCTATAACGCATGTATTACTCCTTAAACGCTATACAAAGGGTCCCCACTACACAGGTATTCTATCACGAACTATACGGGAACTAATTATGTTCAAGGATATCGATACAGAGGTAAACTCATATCAGAACCGCAGTATATATCTATACAACACAAACTTATTCCATCAAAGGCTTTACTATGTACAGAATTTTAAGAGGGCTGGTTATTTCACATGAAAAGATCCTATAGCCAAAACAGGCAGATTTGGGAAGTATTATAAGTACGCTTACAGAATTTGACTGCAAAGGGTAGCCTACATTGTTTCGACTTTTATGTTTTGGAGTTATAATTAATGTAAAACTTTCTGAGAAGAATCATAGGCTTGTATTTTTATTGAAAACTATTCCTTTATGAATGTCAAAACAATGTTGAAAAAATAGTGCCATATCGACTTAGGCCATATGAGTTTAAAATGCGGCAACTCTGACTTGTCAATATAAAAGTTGCGTAATATTAGCCTAAATAACAAAAATATTTCCACCCACTTGTGGTCATTTTCAATAAAAACTTTCAAAATTAAAATCACAGCCACGTCAAACAAACATGACAAGTGGTTACGTAGCTATGTTGACTAGCTCTAGCTAAGATTTTATTATTTTAAATTGTTTTTTAAATTTTCACTGAAGATGGCCAAAAGTGGGTGAAAATAGGCCTATAGACTGTTTGATTTTTAATATTTTACAACTTTCATAATGACAAGGCGGAGTTGCCGCACTTTAAACTAATATCAAACCAACTTCCATCTTCTTCTTTACCTGAGTTTTACCTTCCCATTATAGGTACCGTACATTTACGCGGCCCACGCCACCCGGGCCTTTTAGGACCGCGACCCGTTGGAATAGAGAGTTTCTATGGATAACATACATACTTTTTGATCAGGCAAGGACATGGTAAAGAAAAGCTGGTTGGGGCACATGATGAGACGAAGATGACTACTGTTAGATGTCATCGAAAGAAAAATAAAAGAATCAATAAAAGAATACTTGGTAGAAGAAGAACAGAAGATACGGAGATTTAAAAGATGCAGTAGAATATAGAAAGAGTTGGAGAGTGGAATTTCACCCATAGGGATATAGGCCTGCCTTAAGGCAGAAAAACAGCATAATAATAATAATAATAATAATAAAATAATAATAATAATAATAATAATAATAATAATAATAATAATAACATACTTTCCCTGTACAAGATATGTGCAAAATTTAAAATATACTTATTTATTAATGTAGAGTGAATGTAATATCCCCATGCAATTAAAACGATTTAAACTTACAACTTTATCAAATAAAACCTCAACCACGGAACAAGCTTGGTTTAAGATTACTAGCAGTTAATTTACTCGTATTTAATGCAATAATAAAATATAAAACTGTATGTAGGCCTAACTTAGTAAGAGAAAGGTTAGAGGAAAGTCCCTCTTTACTTGGCGCCATACCAAATTGGGTCTATTGATATGCACAGCAGATTCATTCTAGGCCATTAAAATATTTTCCATATTTCTAAAGAGATTAACAACATTTAAGCTATTTGAAGCTGCCTTCACTTTCTTAATAGTTTACATCCTTTTAACTCTTACAGTCCTACTTAAAAGACGTCTTTTGGTATTTTGATTTTGTGTAAGAAGTTATTCTTCCTGTTTAACTTACTAATTAATGCAAATTGTGCTTTAAATATCTGATTCATCTCCTTTTCCTTGGTGTAACCCCTTCTCCCCAACACCATCTCTAATTGTTCTTTATCTGTGAGGGTTGGCACAAGGAAAGTCAACACAGATAAAAGGTTTGTAAAACTCTTGCAAGGAAAAGAGAAAGAGAGATACCCCAGGCGGCCGCAAGAATGCGCTGCGATACTAGCGATGTCAAGCAATGAATGAGTTAATTATTCTCAAGTTCATCTTCCATTCATAGCACGTTGCCGGTTGCTCTCTTCCTGCATCTTTTTCTCTCGCTTTCTCTCTTTTCTAGAGAGTTTAAATTTTATAAAAGTGTTCTAAAGTTATTTACATTCTAACAGCAATAAGAAACTGCCATCCCAACTGTGTATTTACAAGTTTCTGCTTCTCTTCTCTTAGTACCACTTTTTAGGAAATTGAAGTTTGAATGACAAATTAAAATAACCAGTTCTATTCTATCGAACTGATTTTTATTCATTCTATTCATTGATATTTGTAGTAGAATTTGTACAAGGAGTGATGTTACATCATGCTTTTAGAATCAAAACTGATCCCACTTAAAGTGTTAGGAACTTGATTGTCTGGATTGTTTATTATGTTCTGAAAAGCTTAAAGTTAAATTATAATGTGATGTTATAATTACTCTCATTATTACTAACAGTTTTTCATTCATTATTGTCTAAATTACAACCATTCAAGGAAAGTAAGCTTATGTATTTTACAAAAAATTTGATTTTTTTTTTGGTAAGAAGAAATGAAGACATTAGAAATTAACTGAATATATTTAATTTAAATTACAAAATAAAAGAATACAGAGAAAAATTGATTGAACACTTAAATCGACAGCCTGAAGATAATATAGCAAAACAATCACTGAACTACAAAGTTAAAGGAAGAAGACCTGTAGGAAGACCGAATGCGAGATGGATAGATCAAATGACATAAGAGGCCGGAACAGGCAGTAATGCCTAATCCTTGGATGAAGATGATGATGATTTTTTTGGTAAGATTATGTTGTTTATGTTCCGATATTCCCTAAAAAAGGTATCTCCATAGCTTCTACTCCATCTGCTTAGAGGAAAAATTATAGGCTCACTAATAGGCCTAGCCACTGATAAGGCAGTGTACTAAAGTTCTCACAATAATCTTTTGACAAAAATCCTTTGAGCACAATAGTAGGTATATTCACACTTGTAATTTTCCAATTAATCTTCGTTGCCTTGAAAATAGACCTAATTTTGATGAACTTTTATCTAATTATGAAAACTACAAAAGTAAAGGTCGATGAAAGTAAAAATATGCTGACTGGCTTATTATAATTCTTTTTAATTGACTTATTCATAGGTTACTGCTTCTCATTGTGAACCACAATTTTCTTTTACCCGAATACGTAGTCTTTTGAAAATTTTAGAATTGTAGGCCTACTGTTTGTAGGGATGGAGCATTGGTTACCTTCTGCCTGCTACGATTTTTAACTGATTTAATTTAAAATAGCTTTTTGATTGTAAGTTAGCCTATTACTTCTCGCCATTTAATTTTCGTTACTGTTTATACGTTATAAGGAAAATTTATCAAATAGAGTACTAGATCTTAGGCCTACTTATTATAATGGATGTGGTTAACGTTCCTAGAATAATAGGCTAGCTTAAAAATAATATAACCTAGATATGAAATTTTCCCTATAATAGATTTAAAATTCATAGATAGGCCTTTGTATAATACTTAATATTTCAAACCAGGTAAAATACATACGCAATAAGGAAAATGAAACTAACTTATTTTAAAATTAGCATCATATTTAAGATAATTCATTTTAGCTCATATTATAGACAACTACAGGTTAACTACATCTTCTTTTGAACGTTTCCCTATGGTGGAAAATTAGAGTCAGACTGAGAAATTCAATGCCATAGCCGGGATTTTGTTTCTTCTGCCAACATCTCAAGATGGATTTCTGCATGAAGGTTCTGACACTTTCTTTTAAGTCTTCTGTTGTCGATATCCAGTTTATGCTCTGTGGATAAAAGTAAATATTCCTCTGAATCTGGCTCTTGATATTAAAATTTCAATCTGTCTTATTTAAAATACATTATATATATATATATATATATAAACTAAGAATGAGAATAGCAATTATGAACTGAGATAGAGATGTAGGCAATATGGCGAGTTATCGATCTGAGATTAAAGTCTTAGAAAATCGTTCTGTATTTTTGAAAAAGTAAACCCTTCCTTATAACATGTTTTCCTGGGTCGAATTAAACCCTAAGGGGTAGAAATGAGCAAAGAGGGTAAGGAAGTTAGTTGGAAAATGGAAAGAGGGCCACGTAATTGGTGATAAATCTGTTTGGAGAAACTGAAATTGAAATACGAGTTTGGAATGTACACGAACAGACGGAGGGGGTTGAGAATTACGCTCATACGTGGAGTTTAATATGCGACGATTCCGACGCCGACGTTAATGTTGCATGTGGCTATTAGTGAGTAGGACATATCCCTTAAGAGTTTCATGCATATTAGTAATAGCTTGTAAGTGTTTTGAAGAGGGGAAGGATTCAAGATGTTGGAATTAGAAGAGGAAATAACGAGTGAAATTAAATTATAAAACGTATTATGTCTTAAATAGGTCTTTTCAGGGCATTAATTTCATAAACGGGTTAGCGAGACATCTCCTCTTTGGAAGGGTTAAGTGTTTTCACATTAAAATTAAATAAGAAATATGAATCGTCACGTTACCAAAATATAATCAGAAAATATGAAGGATGGTTGAAGCTACTTTTCTACTACATACCTATCTCTTTAATAGTGAACTAGAATGAGCCCGGAGCCATAAGAATTGGTACTAGACAGTCCATATTTTCTTACATCTTGAACCCGGTTTTCAACTAGCCTACAGAGAGTAGGCACCACAAAAATGAAAGAGAAACAAATTCAACAGTTTAGTTTTCTGAGAAGTCATATTAGGCTACTTTAAAGAAGACAATAATTGACTGTAACAACAGGAATAGAAATATTTTGTGCATCAATTGACGGGATATTAAGAAACGAAAATGAGAATTTATAAGATGATGACACTGTCACATTTGTATAGGCTATCAATGTATCTTGGATTGTGGAAAAACATTCTAGTCACGTAGGCCTACTTGCTGCTGGAATAACAACTTTAATATCTGACAAAGTGGCAATCAAAATGGACAAAATACTTATGGGAAAAATCAGAGAAGGTTAAGCATCTTCTCATTATATCATACAATCAAACCTCTGTATAACGAAAATCATTATAATAATAACCCGCATTTAACAATGCGTTTCTTTGGTCGTGGCAAGTTTCCTATCTTATTAATGTTAAATTTATTTCGTTTTCAGTCGTCAGTTCTTGTTATGTTTTGATTGCAGCAGAAGCAGTGTGATTCCATGTAAAAGAAGCTTATGAAGCTTCGTAAAATTATTAAAATAACATTAAAAATTCAAATTTGAGACAGCTTAAAAAATGCTAAAAATGATCTAAAAGTTAGTAGAAAAGACTTTCATCGCCTAATAAAATTCATTGATTCAACTCTTTTTAAGTAGTAGAACCGTTTATGTGGGCATTCTTTAATCATTTTAAATAAAACAATGCAAATTATCCAATGCCTTGTCCTAGTTATTACTGACCGCCAATCTATTAGGCCTGTCATTAACATTGAATAAAATCGTTTAAACCCAGAAGAGCTAATATTCCTACAAATTAATTGTATGTGAGGATATGAGAATACTGATGACTTAAATAATAAGTTACAAACATGTCTTCATGAAATAGGTAATTTTAAAAATAGAGGAAACAACAGCTGGTCATCGTCTGTTATGAGGCTGAATACAAAATTGTTTTATAAATCCATTAGTGAGTGTGAAATTCTGGGTGGAGTCCTTGCGTTTACTACTAGAAAAAGAAAGCAAAATAAGACGAGAAGTGGCGTAAGTGGAAAAAGTACAAAAGCTCAATAAGCCTACCATTCCTAGTAGCCTATTGCATATTCTTAACGAAATTAATTATGTAGTGAATTCTTTTATTTATATGATCTTCGGAAAATGGAATGAAGTAGTCTATTACTGAGACAGAATCTTCATCTTGCAGCAATACAATACACTTCTATGTGGTTCATCAGTTAGGCCCTTTTCAAAGCAAGTTGGTCCATGCGAAAGGGAAGATTAAGAGACAAGCCGCTACGAAATAGAATGGGAGAGCGGGAGTGCTTCATTCCACAAATTGCTTTTCTTTCTTCTTTTCTTACACCCACTACCTCGTTGTATCGTTTTATATTTTCTATGTTCTTTTCTTTATTTCCCTAAAAAATAGGCACAAATGCTACATGTGTTAAAGGTCTTTTGGAAGTATATTATTGTAATAATTCATAATTATATAGCCTATCTAACTTACATGTTTGATGATTTTCGATTCAATGATATCGCCCTTTTGCGTAGAAAAATGTACAACATTTTTTTATTGTTCTTATGTAGGATACTGTTGTTTAGTTTAATAGTGTAGGCTATTTGCGTCAACCTTACACCAACCATAATGTCCCTATCTAGTTTACAAATTCAGTAAATGTGTTTTCTTTATAAGCTTATCAATACAATAATTTTGTCTCATATTTTGTTATTGATGTAAATTAAGTTACTATGTGTTAAAACAACAAAAGGTATCAATAATCCAGCTTTCTGAGTTCTCAAACTTTAAATTTCAAATATTTCAAAACTAACCTGGAAGGACATTATTCGTTATTAGGCGTAATATGTAGACTACCCTTTTTTATAAAAGATCGATTAAACTAATTCATAGACATCTTATTCTTGGGATATTAAAAAAAATCCAATATTAATACCTGTCTCCACTGCAGTCTATGCCTTTTTTTTTTAACTATGACTAACAATAAGTTGTTGTGTAAAGCAAATCGCACCCGCTGTGATCCTGGATAAACTTAAACAAACTGCATTAGAGCATTTTCACGCTTGTCACTTGTGACGGTCACCGGCGAAGAAGCATTGGTTTAAATGGGATCATTCACACTGGGACACTTGTGACGGTCACCGCAAAGTCACTTTTATTATGATTGCCAACAATGCAAGTTGTATGTACAGGTAAGGAAAAAAAGCGTACCGTCTCTTGTAGCTGAATATAATAGGCTATAATCTGTATTTTATAATAATATTAATAATTAATATATTCAGTTATAAAACAATACGATTAGAAACCATACTCTGGGTTTCGAAATGGGCTAAGTCAACAGTCGACACTAGAACAAATTTCAATACATTCCCTGCTATCCTGTGAATGCCGCTAGGCATGCGCAGTGGCTCATATCGGCAACTTAGATATTTTAGTCGTTCCGCTTCTTTTTCCGTAGGCCTACCTGTACATAATTCATTTGTATAATCGAGCTCAGCGAAACTAGTTATCCAGCCATGAGTTTAGATTTGATTAAATACTGAAGATTTTATGAGTGAAGTGGAGACCTGCCTTTTGGGATATGAAAAGCGATTAGAAATTGTTTTATCGTGTAGCTACTATTGGCAATACTAGCCGTGACCGTCACAAGTGACCAAGTGTGAAAAGGCCCTTAGGGATACTAACATTTGTCATGTCACCGGATGCAAGAAGGGTAGTCTTATCTCATCTTCAAGGCTCAGGACACACTCGAAACTTCAGGAACATATTTATGTTATTTGAGTATGAATATTAGAATCAGAAACCGAGATTCTGAACCTTAAGAACATTGTGGTCAGAATATTTAGGTCACTAAAAGGCCAGAATCAGCATAAGAATTGATTCAATGTGCAATTCTTTATTCCACCAATATACCATTAGGCCTAATTAATTTGATTGATGATTCTGAATTCTTACTGAAAATGAAATATGCTGGTTTGAAGATTACCTGTATTTTATTTAGGTACGCCTACGTCAAATAACTAGCAGGATAGATGAAAGTATTTAGACTACTTAATTATTTATCATTAGGCCACATTTAATATATTTCACATCAAATTACAAATACCAAAAATATTGCATTATAATATAGGAATTTATAAATTGTAACTAAGATTTGAAAAAATGGCAAGGATCCTATGACAAATAGGCCTAATACACTATTGTAACTTATGAAGTAAACTGAAAAGGCCTACCTATTTGTAGGCTATAGGCCTATGTATTTTAACTCTTATTACTGTAGATAAAGATTGCTAAAAGTATGATTTTTTTTACTTATAATACTTTGTAATTTTATGTGAAATATATTAAGTAAAGATAGATAATATTAAGTTAAAACACTCATCTAACCTGCTATTTATTTGACTTCAGTATAGGTAATCTCCAGATCATCATAAACTATTTAGTTTTCAGCAAGAATCTGTACAGAAGCGTCTATCAAATTACTTAATGGTGTATTGGTGGAATAATAAAGTAGACTACCCATTAAATTCTAAACATTAATGGCCCGAAATTTTATCAATTCTAGCTTATAAGATTTTATTATTTGGTAAGTTTAAAATTGAATTTTCAAATGAGTTTCTTACATGCTTAGGACTGTTTCATCTATTAACTAAACGTCTTCATAATTGATTAATATTAGGCCTAAATATTTGCCAGTTCGAACCTCAAGGGAGTTTCTAATTTCTTGTCTAAATTTTGTATTCGGTGCTTACAAATCACACTTTAACTGAATTTGAATAGGCTACCATTGTAGTTAGGCCTATATAAGCCTACTCATGAAACACAGAATATTATTTCTGTTGAACATTACATGAGAATATTTCAGAAGGAAAATTCCTCTGACCAGTGATTCGAACCTGAGACCTTTGGCTTTCCGTGCCGTTGTTCTACCAACCGAGCAAGCCAGAACTCGATTTGCTGCGCTAGATGGAATATGACTTCCATAATAACCTTAATTGTCGACCTTACTGAAAGGAGGCTAATTTACGTCATATACCTACAGCATTGGGTATAAAATAATGATTTTGTCCCCTGGTGTCCACCGTTATTGTAGACCTACAGTAACAAATAAATAAAAATAAATATTCTCTTAAATTTGTAGTGCTCCTCTGTTGATATAACATTCATAACACGTTCATAGCGCTTATTTAGGTATGTAGCATATATTTAATCAGAAAAAGATAACTAAATTACGGCTACATAGGCCTAAATGTTAACAAAGTGCGGGGTCTTGGTTAAAAATCAATTTCCTTTAGTTCTTCTTCTATGACAATCTTGAAGTTTAATTTCCAGTCAATCTATGTGATAAATTACAAATTAGGTGATGATACAGAATTCCATGAAATATTTTAGAATGCCGATTACAATACCCTTCAATGACTAAAAGGCGGGCCCATCTTGAGCATTTTCAAACTAGACTATATTTTATGTTCTTTTGACAGATCTTTTGCTTCCAAATAAGAAGCCGCCCTTATATGAAAAAATCATTAAAGAATTTGTTTCCAATTTTTTAAACAATAAAAACTAATCGAAAAAAAAGCTTTGAAGGAAAGGCATTGGCTTAATAGGCCTCCTATACATGGAAAGAATGGTAAACTATCTTAAATCTTTAAATGCTATAGGCCTACACATTCATGGATGGAGCACATTTAAAAATAAAGAATTCGAAAGGAGTTATCGGGTTACATATAGGCTAAGCTTACATCTTACCATATGCTTATACCTTTTATCATATGTTTGTTCTAGTTTCATATAAAAGTGCAGTTCGCACGATAAAAAGCCGCTACAAGCTCGGTTGTATATACAACCAGCTCACGTTCCTCCATAAAATTTGCAACTTAAAACCATCGCCGACGTTGTAATGCATGAATAAACTCGCAAAAGAAAGAGGGCTTTAAAAAAGGATGGAGAGAAAGAGAAAAAAAACATGAACATACCCTTGTTCATTTTATTTCTAACGGCGGGTCCCAACAGGTGATTTTTGGATATCAGAGGAATACTATGTTACAATACCATAGTTTCTCATGTCAGCCATGTTGTTTCGAGCAAGGATATGTGCATGTTGTTTGGTCACACTCTTGGCACATGCGCACTTCCCCTCTATCCCTCCCGTCAATGCCACTTCCTCATCGCTAGTTCCCCCCTACTCTTTCCCTCCCTTAAACTTGTGGTCAAACAAACGCAGGACGCTGATTCGCAAATCGGTTCAGTCCGACGAGGTGGGGGTGCATGGTTTTCACTCTAGAGCCCTTCAGCAGGGAAGCAAGAGGGGAGACTATGTCCTAGGCTGGGCAAACACTGGAGGGATACTTGGAGGGGGTGGATAGCGGTGGACCTTTATAAAATGTAGGGGTGAGAGAGACAGAGAGATTTGATGAAGGAGGGTATGTTCTGATGCGGAGGGTTTTCGAAGTAATCAGCTTGGCAGAAATACCGCTAGGAGGCTTTGGGAGCCCGTTATGAGGTCCATCTGCGAAGGCGAGGGCTGTTGGGACCATTCAGCTGGAAACGTCTTGGTCCTTCTCTTATATGCCACCCCTCTCTGAAAAAAGTAAAATTCCCCCATCCCACGCTTTTAGCATCCCTGCTTTTCTGCATGCTAAGCTTCTTCCTGCTGGACTGCCATTTATTAAGCGTAATTCTGCAAACTCTACCATCAGCATCTACTTCCCCTACTTCCCAATGGGTTTTCTCCCCTCCTCCCCCTTCTACCTAAAGCATCTACCTCCGTCTGTTACACATTGGGTCAATAAATCAATAACTGAGAAGTTAAACCCCAAGGAGTCTTGAAAGAGCATTAAGGAGAGAAAAATAAAAGAAAATACTCCTTTTTAAAAATATATTTTCCAGTCGCTTCTATTGTGAATCGTGGCTTCATTAAAATGAAGTGGTAGAAATCATATGGGAGTACTTAAAGCTCTTGAAAGCACTTATTCCAATTGCAATACCAATCCATACTTTTAATTGGTACCTATGCTACTGTACTTGTGTTCTGAGTTAAAAGAAAGATATATATGGTTAAGAAGCTATAGCCTAAAATCCTTTCACAATTAAAAGGAAAGGGAGTAGGCCTAGGCCTAGGTAGATTACGTGAAGAAAAATTAGTCGTAGGCTCATTGTAAAAACCAAAAAGAGGAAATTGGGGTTTCATTCGCTTTTAAAATTCAACTTATTTTTTTCTAATTAGTAATTTAAAGTAAACTGATTTATCTATTTTATTGAGGAAAATATATCAATTAATGTAGGGCTAAAGACTTAGAGATCATAATATAACTGAAACTTAGCTACACGAATAGTCTAAAGGCTATGCTTAAATGGAATTTTGGAAGTTAAGAAATTTAAGAAATTAACAAGTAAATATAACTTATCCTTATTGAAAATTCCATATTAGAAGAAATTAAACGTAGCGCAAGGGCCTATACTACGACCTCTTGATAAACTTCCAGATATGTAGGCTACCTTCCAGTTCTGTCGGATAGCTTTGACAAATTACTGGAAGGATATAGGCTCTACTGAAGTAAGCCCACACGTTTATTTCTGAGGACAAAATGTAAGGATCATATGGCATGTAGGCCTACACAGCATTTTTTATGTGGATAGCCTTAGATTGAAATGACGATAGTATTAATTGTATGTGAATACTGCTTAGGCTTATGTTGAGCCTAGTAGAAGATAAGTTATGAACACATTAAGAAGAGCATTTAGAATGACACTATAGACCTTTCAAGAAATTGTGTAAATTCAATATCTGTCTTCTTAGAACAAGCAAGATTAGATAAAGGTTTCCATTTTGCAGCTGTGAGGGTTTGGTAGGATCTCAACAAATGTGGCAATCGGCATGGCGGAAGCAACTACTTTCCGGCCACCTTTTGCCCTCCAGGGAGTTTGTATAAACATAGACTAAACTTCCTCATATAGGGTACTCATTTTGATAATGGTTAAGTCGCTTAGCTAGTTTTAATCATCAGAATTAAAAAAAAATAATCTCAGCCTTCGCCCGGGATAGAGGTTATTTATTTTATTTTATTTATTTTATTCTGCCAACTACAGGAATAAATCCCAATTACAGTTGGCGTAGTTTCGCCAATACATGTTGTACAGTATAAAAATACAATACAATAAATGAACGAATGTGTGAGGATAAAGAAAAAATATACATAAATGATTTACAATAACTACAATTAATTTAACAAGAAAATCTAAAAATTAAGCCAAATCATATGGAACATATAACATTTTATGAAGAAGTCCTATGTACTGATTCAATGACAAGTCAAAATCCAGAAGAGCATTTTGAAGTGGTAGAGAATTATATCGTTTACACATTTGAATGAAAGATGAACATTCTAATATTTTTGACCTAATGACAGGAATATATAACAATTCCCTATTCCTTAAATTTAATTGCACTACATTAAATTTAATAAGTCTTAAAAGTTCATTACTATCAAATATATAGTTATATAGGGCCTATCCCTCATTTATTCAACTTACAACTTCACTATAGGCCTTGGATGAGTAAGAAAAATTATCGCATGGAAAGCATTCTTCTACTCTGCTTGGGAGATAGGCTAAATAACTGACGAGAAATTCAGAATGTTGAATCGGTTATTAAAAAGTTTAGTGATGGTTAATAGCATGTGTTCATTGTAATGGGACTAGGACTATTGCAGTTTATTCCTATATCAGGTTACGAACTTCTGTGAGGATGCCAAATTGAATAGGCTAATGTCTGATGGATACAAACCACAAAAAAGATGTTTTATTAAGGGTTAACCTAGCTGTAATGTTTTAACACATCTTATTGTCCAACAAAGTCGTTCGGCATAACGAAGAAGGCTAACTGAAATGTAACTTATTAGCTGGTCTATAGGTTCGGGTTCCTGATAGGCAATAACATCAGGATTTTTTATTAGTAAACTAGAATTAGGTTTATTATAAGTGGATGATATTTACGTTTTCTCTTTTCAATTGAAATATGTAGGCTATTGGAACAGGCCTAAAACTTCTTAGGTTACATAATCGAAGAGTAATTTTCGAATAATTATTAATTTCGTCACTTCTTACAGCATATAAAAAAAATATTTAAAAATTTTAACTCTAACTTATAATGAATTTAATTTCAGTAACTACAAAATAGATTTACTACCTGGTCGAGCGTGTCTGAGTCCTAGGATAGCTTTTCCAAACCAGAACGAAGTGGTTTATTTTCCACGATGAAAAATGTTCAGCAATATTCTTTCGAAGATTACTTCAATCCCTGGTCCCGAATGGGATATATTTAAATTGGAGCTGCTTCTCCTGTTTTATTCGGTAAAAAGTGGTTCACTTAAATGCTCCTCACTTGTAATTTCAACTTTTGTTTTATTTTATTTTATTTTGTTTTAATTTTAATTTAATTTAATTTAATTTTATATTATTTTATTTTATTTTAGCCTTTCTACAAGCCGTTTTTCATGGGGTTAATCCACTCATAATGTTGTGTTTTTTGTAGTGCCGGGCATCTGCGGCAACATCTCTGGCGCATAAGTTGAGCATGTAGTCTAGTTATTCTTGCAGGCGTTTATTGTCCAAGTGATATTAGCTAGGCATAGCCTTCTTTATAACTGTATTACTATGGAAAAAAGTGGTTAACGAACCAATATCGTTAAATTGAATTGCCGAATAGCTGAGAAGTTACGAAATATATTTTGTTACTACGACTTTACCCTAATGCGCGAAACTCGATTTCCTACACAATTTATAAACCCGTCCCAGAATGTAAAGAAAATAGTTAACAAAATAACTTGGTTCAATAGATTTTCTACGGAAACAGCCATATAACACATAAGTTTGGGTCTTTACCCAAAATATATTGGTTAATTTTAAGTGTTATATTGTTTTATAGGCCACGTAAGTTATGTGCGTACAGCTTAAATGTGGATTGAAATATCCCGTTATGTGATCTAGACGCTCTTTTTGTTCTCATTATAGAGACTACCAATCTCATAGCAGAAGTCTTTTAAATTACAAATTATAAGCACAAAATTTATTTCTTGTACCTTATTCTGTAATTTTGCATGAAATTTAAATGTTTCTTAACTTTTCCTTTCCGGTATTTTATTACAAATTTAAGACAGACTAGTGTATCCTAATGTGATCCGATGGTATCCAACTGAAGAGTTCGCATCTTGACTCTCGGAGCTCACGAACCTTCTTGTTCCGAGACCCAAAAACAAAGACGTCCATCTCCATCGAGGATCAAAATTCAACAGCCATTACCACAGAACACCAATATTATTATTATTAGAAGTGAACAGCGCATGTCAAAACTCAGAAACAAAAAGCGATTACAGCGCTCCAACGGGTCGGGCAGTTAAGCTGTAAGAATGAAAAATTTGCGTGCCAGAACACATGTATGAAAATGCATTCCAAATTCTGTAAAACCATAGCCCACTAGTATTAGCGGGCTACGGTAATGACCATAGCCCACTAATACCATCAGGCTATAGTGATACAAACAATTATCTTTTAAAAGCATTGAACACAAAATGCACTAAATGATGAACACCTTAAATAAGAAAAAAATAATAATTTGCAAACAATATGCGTCAGATCTTATAAAAACCGTAGTGTAGAATACCTTCTAGAATTTCTGCTACTCACAACATACATGTCTCGGTGATTGCTGAAATATATATTACTTTAGATGACTTTATAAATAAAAAAACAAACACCCTTGATTAATGAATTATATTTATAAAAACTGATTTTAAAAATATTACATTACCATAAATATTAGTAGCTTCCTGTCACTTGAATTTCTTTTACCTCAGTCATACACAGAAGTATGAATTTACTTTCTATTTTCACAAAAACTAGGCGAGGTTTGAGATCACTTCCCACATTTGATTGGGAATTCACAGGGATTGGGTCTCTGTAAATCACGAGTCGCAAGCTGCTTTGGGATAACTTGTCTAGTATGGTTAACGAAATATTTATCCAGGAAGTGGTCTTCACACATGAAATAATTAGCACAATTCACATTATCATCTAAATTGCACTGATGT
Source organism: Ectobius pallidus (assembly GCA_964059195.1). Lineage (NCBI taxonomy): Eukaryota > Metazoa > Arthropoda > Insecta > Blattodea > Ectobiidae > Ectobius > Ectobius pallidus. The sequence continues at coordinate 118,667,086 of CAXKWD010000007.1, read as the reverse complement.
TTCAGTTGGTTCACGTTTGATTTTTTCGGAAACCTGTAGAAATGTTTGTTTTTGTAGTTCACGTTGGATTTCATACTGAAGTATTTACTTCCGCAGCCAGGGAACTTACAGGAATATTTCACTCGTTTCTGAAACAAAGAATACGAAACATTAATCTTAATAATTCGTAGAACATGGAATAAATATTAATTCAGGATTGTTTTAAGTAGTTAATGTATTTTAACTTACCTTCGCTATTTGACGTCTTTATAATATGTTAATTATATCTCCTCCTTTTCCAAACACTAATGCATACAGATCGTTTCAGAAAAAAAAAAACAGATATTACGCCTTTTCGTATATTGCTGTCATATGTTTCGAAACAAACCTGCCGCCATGGCAACAGCGATCACAGTGCACCAAACCGGTCGGGCAGTGAACTAATGAGCTGTTGCTATTCTTTCAATGTTACTTTCACCCCCGTGGCCATTACAACAATCCAAACCCATTGTTCCTACCTCGGCAAATGTTTTATTTATGACGTCAATCTATGACGAAATAAAGCCAGCCATTATTAGGCCTCCTATTCCGACAAAAAAGAAAACTAAGGATTCAATTTTTAAGTAGCCTAAAGCTTCTAGAAAATTCTCAATATACGAAACTGGAATTATCATATTAGGCCAAACCGTAAATTAATTATGAATTCAAATTATAACGATATAAAAAATTTCTCCCTGCGATACCTGAAAATTAATCGAAATATTTCCAAACAGAACCAAGACTCTGAAATAAATTTACAATTATTATCAAAATTCATGACTTGATATTCCCTTTCATTTTCCATTGACGTTTTTAAAGCTTCTTCAGATAGGCCTAATACAATAATAATTTCTCTATCATTAAGGAGATACGATTTGGAATACGATTTGCAATGAATTCATACTATGAGTATTCCCAATGACACACATTGAAATAATTCTCTTAAAATTTAACATAATTACGAAGTTTCCGTCTTCTTACGCTTTCTTCAGGAATTTTATCCTGTGGAAACTAGATTAAAATCCCTGACTGACATCTCATTGCTAAAATATTCTGAGAAAAAATTAACTTAAGAGTTAACCGATATGTCATATTTTATGAGTTTGATTTCATTGTGATTCAAGACAGAATACATTTCTTCACTGGTGGGAGGTTTTCTAAAGGATTTTATGGTGCAGTTTGCAGAATCACAGTCAGGATATAAAAGACTGCTTGTGGAAGTGATTTCTATCCTCAATATCCCTGATTGTATTCTTCGATTCACAGTCAGATTACTAGCTCCGGAAAAGTAGTGAGGCAGTTGAGTAGATGGATAATGATGACTGAGAAATTGCATGTTGGGTGATCTACAACTTACAAAACTGTGTCGCTGATCTCAACTCAAACCATCTCTCGCATATATTTTTACTCTAAAACGGACTAAAGGGCTAGAAAGGAACTAAAATCACTCGTACCGTATATTTTAAAGAAATTAATTAAGGAATCACGCTCAATGTGCATTATCTTAACCTAAGACTTAACCTACCCAGTTCTGAACCCGGTGAGGGGATCTTTCACTACTGAAAAATCCCCTACCCGGCCGGGAATCGTACCCGGGCCGACGGAGTGGAAGGCAGGCGTGCTACCGACTCACCCACGGCGGCGGACTATTTTAAAGAAATGAAAAATAGCTAATAACTTTGTGAAGGTAAACAAGCCAATCAAAACACTCATCAAAAGTTAGACCGATATTTTGACTACATGATCTATGTCTATTAGAATTGCGTGCAGAGATACGTAACCATCAGCAAATAGACAAGAATAACTGATTTACATTATAATATTTAGAACAAGAAAATGCCGTGTACGATACAGCAAACGAACACGAATCCTCTATGCAGTTTGCAGGTCATGACCTTTATATAGTCATGTGTTTTGTGCTTTCCTAATTTGAATTTTATTTATAAACATGCAACTAGTGCTTATGCACTTTTCCTCAATGGTAATTTCAAAATAACTTGTTAAATTACTTATGACTATTCCACTTACATGCCTGCGTCCAATTGTGGCTAATGTTTATATGAAACATGTGGTCAACGGAAACAAGTGATTTCGTTATCTACTCTTATACAATTCAACGGCCCTAAATAGCGTGCTTGCTCGCCCACTTCGTGAGACATCGGGTATACTCGGCGATGTTCGTCTCTCGCAGTCTAAACTTTCATGACGACTACAAAATTAGGAAGGAAAACCGTTTCTTTATTATATAAGGCCTAAGTGAAATGAACACAATGAACAAATATTCTAATTCTATTTTTACTTACAATTTTCATAGCTCTGAACCACAAACATTTTTAATAATCTACCAGTGTAATTTCCTTAAAAATCCTGGAGTCAATGAATAATGGCGGGCGAAGCCGGGGGCAACAGCTGTAAAATATTGATGGTTTTATCTCTTGAAATATCGCTGATAATAATAATCCAAACAAACCATTCCTTCCCTTGAAACATTATATAATTTCTGAAAATTACACTGAATTGATAAAATAAAATTCACATCATATTCATGTCAATAAACAGCTGAGAAACAATACATATTATGTGTTCACAGGTTCTTTGGAACTGCATAATCGATTCTGATATAGTTTTCCCAGGGGGCGCTTTCATGTCGTGGAATGAACTCTAAAGCAGGAATTTTAGCTGTTTCATTAATTATTAATGGCTTAGTTTATGAATGATTCGCGTGCAAGTGTTAATAAATATAATGGTTTAATAATTATTATACTCTTAATTTTTAATTTTTAAAAGAATTATCGTGGCGAAGCCACGGGCACCTTCTAGTTTATTACATACTTAGGCCTATGTGGAACGAACATTGTGTTAGAAAAACTGAACGGTATCCAAACACAAACATCTTGCTCATTCGGGTAATTTATTAATGCTTCTTAAATATGTAAACGTAAACAACTATTTTTTTACAGATTAATTCACTCAACATAACTATGTCTTTCAGAGATATCGAGAGCTTATCAGTTTAGTGCTACAATTTAACTCCTTTACAGCTGTTATTGTGCCCTTCTCGTATTTAATTTCTTATCTTTATTAGTAGACACGTTTTTCTCCAATAAAATTAATTAATCAAGGTTTAATATCGATACTCTTCCAACATTATTAATTTATGAGTATAAGTACGCACACAATAAGGCTGATTGGTTAGTTTTATGGTTATTTAACGACTGGGATGTACTGCAACTTAGGTCTGTGACCGTAGCTGGTGTACCCGAATAGTGTCCCGCAGGAGTTCTTTTACATGCCAATAAATCTACTGACAAGGGCCTGTCACATTTATGCACACATAAATGCCATCCACCTGGGCCGGGATCGAACCCGCAACCATGGGCACAAAATAGAGTAATGAAACTATTAACTATAGAAATAATTACAGCTACCCTGGAGATATTTGAAAGTTGGGAATAGTTTCGCATCATCTTAAGTAGGTCACATTTAATGCTATAGTTCATTCTTTCAATACCATTTCTTTGCGAAATTGTTTTCTCGTTTGTGTTAGCTACGTTTGGCGTGCGAAGCGTAACGTGTAAGATACACTGTGCAGTGTGCCTCCTACGCTATTTATTTCATTGTCGGGAAGAAAATGCTGGCTATTAATCAGACACACTGTTGGAACCTGGCAATGATAGCATAGAGGATGGGGGTGAATTTATGTTACACAGGGGTGAATGACGTCATTTAAGTCTGCTAGAGACTTGTTGTGAGTTGTCATTATAAGCCCTCTCACCGAACAAGGGAGGATCGTCATATAAATAAATAATTTACACTGGCAAGAACAAACCGCAATTTGCATTGTAACTGTGTTTTGTTGGTTCATCTCGCCTCTGCGGCGCTACACATTCGGCAAAAGGAACCGAAACAGGAATGAGTGATGATGACGACGACCATGTTGATGAGGATGATGATGATAATAATAATAATAATAATAATAATAATAATAATAATAATTATAATTATAATAATAATAACAACGAGAGAGCCGATGCTGCTGCCAAATCCGCCGCAGTTTTGAATCTAAATTATAGCTACTCTCTTTGTCATTATTCTTATGCACGAAGAAAGATGTGGGATCACATTAAGACTAGGTGGAACAATCAGTGGCTATCTAGTGTTAAAGGAACAGTTACAAAATAATTACTTTTTTTCCAAACATTGAAACTCGACTTCAAAGCAAAATTGAACCTGAATTTGTATTAACTCAATTCTTGTCAGGTCATGGAATTTTTGGCTCTTACTTTGAAAGATTCAAAATTATAAGGGAGAATGGTTAGGCTATTTATGTATTTGTAAAGAAAACCAGACCGTAGAACGTCTACTTTTTGATTGCCCACTCTTTGAAAGGAAAAGATTTTCGTTAACAGGACACTTAAACTATTGTGGTGTTAAGTATGATAAACCATCTTAAATGTTTTTAGTAAGGATTGTTGTTGTAGAGAATTCCACTATTTCATATGTTCTATATTTAAGAGTTTACGATAATTTTATTTAAACTTTAGCAAAACAGGCTACTCTAGTATACAAGATAACAGGTACATTATAAATTGTAATTGACATCAAACTACAGCCCTAATGTACCTTATGGTGAAATAGGGCTAAAAGAAATTGTATATTAAATAAATAATAATAATAATAATAATAATAATAAAAATAATAATAATAATAATAATAATAATAATAATAATAATAATAATAATAATGACCGTGGTCGATGGATTTTTCAGGACTTAAATCCTCCTCCGGGAGGGACTTTAAACTTGGGGAATCTTGATGTACTCGTAGGTTTACGGCACGTAAAAGTACTCCAAAGCTAAATTAGAGCCTCTGGACAAAATTCCTCCGCCCTTTCACGTCCAAGTAGGCCTATTACCTTAGTTTCCAGAGGGGGTTTTGTGAGGCGTAGGCTGTCCTCTCTCTCGGAAAATAAGCGTAACAAAATTAATATAGGTTCTGAAACCTCCAATTGGGGGCCCTATGACCTACAGTAGGGGTTACAGGAAAAAAGTCAGCAAAAATAATAATAATAATAATAATAATAATAATAATAAAAATAATAATAATAATAATAACAATAATTTTTGTTACCGGTAACAGCTTTTACCCAAATAAAATATAATATAATAGGCTACAGCATTTAAGCGCATTCCTAAAAACGAAGACAACTTGATGTTCCTCAAGGGGAAAATAGGCTACATAGCCTAACTTACAGAGTACATTTACAGAATAAGATAGTCATATATGCCTTATATGTAGAAGAGAGAATTATCCTATTGTATATCGGTTTCATGAAATCGACTGGGTTTATTTAACATTAATTTTTCTTCCTCTTAATATGGGCTTATAGCCTGTTCATTTAATTTCATGTAGGAGACTACATGTGCTCTTGGGAGGCTTTTCGCGAATGTCGTAGGGGTAGAGGGTAATGACAAGTCAATTCTCCAGTGGATTCCCAGCCTTGCACTAACCTGTTGTTATACTAAATGGGTCCTATACTATAGAATCCGAATCACATTAGGCACTACATATGAAAAATTTCAACAAGAACTGTCAGACCAGAGCTCACAAATTCAAATTTTAACTCGAGTTAGTGTTGTTTAATCCTGTGATAAAATTGAACATAATAGGCCTATTACGCTAATTTAAAAATATTTTCCTATAAATACTAGAGCCATAACCTGGAGTGAACCAGGGCCATTCTAATCACAGATCACTCTCCTACCGTAGACTACCTTTCTTTTCGCTGTCCGTCTTCTAAGCCAAACAAATGAAAGTCTACAAGTCTACAAGTCTAAAAGACTACAAAAGATCCAATTCTTCTTAACATTACACCAAACATTTCCCGTTTAAATGTTTCACTTCGATGGAGACAAGCATTTCTTATACCTAATTTTGTCATGTAAATCGGAGGTCGTGAATTCAAATCTCACAGGAGGAATTCAATATTGTTATTTATTATTATTGGCGATACCGTAACTAAATTAATGCAATGATAATAAAAATTAGTCAGCCATTTGTCTTCGTAGCTCAGCGCCAGATCACAGGTCTTTTAAATCAGGAGTCGTGAGTTCAGATCTCACAGAAGACATTCATTGTGTGTATTTGTTTTTTGTTTTTGTTTGTTTGTTTTTTATTTTAATTTTTTGTTAAATAGTCACAATATCATATTTAAAATGACGACATGATAATGAAAAAGCGAACATTGTGGCCTCCTTAGCTCAGTGGTAGAGCACTGGTCTTGTAAACCAGGGGTCGTGAGTTCAACCCTCACAGGAGGCATTCTTGTTTTATTCTTTTGAATAGTCTCAATACCATAATTAAAAAGTCGAGATGATAATGAAAAAGTGAAGCAGCTGTGCCTGCTTAGATCAGCGGCAGAGCACTGATTTACAAGAGTGGTTTACAATCTTCACAGGAGTTATACATTATTGTTACTTTTGAGTAGTCATACCACCATAATTAAAAAATTTAGATGATAATGAAAAATGGAACCTATTGTGCCTCCTTAGCTCAGCGGCCGAGCACTGGTTTTGTAAACCAGAGGTCGTGAGTTCAATCCTCAAAGAAGGCATTCATTTTCGTTCTTTTTAAATAGTCACATTACCATAATAAAAATGTAAGATGATAATGAAGAACCAAATTTTATGGCCTCCTTAGCTCAGCGTCAGAGCACTGGTCTTGTAATCCAGGATTCGTTGATTCAATCCTCACAGGGAGCATTCGTTTTCGCTTTTTTTTTGAATAGTCACAATATCACAATTAAAAAGTCGAGATGATAATGAAAAATTACAAGTTGTGGCCTGCATAGCTCAGCGGCAGAGCTCGTTCTTGTAAACCAGGGTTCATGGGTTCAATCCTCACAGAGGGATTTGATTTTCGCTCTTTTTGAATAATCACAATACCATAATTAAAAACACGAGATGGTAATGAACAACGGAGCCAGTTGTTCCTCCTTAGCTCAGCGGCAGGGTTCTGTTTTACAAGAGTGGTTTACAACCTTCACAATGATCCTTTTGAATAGTCATAATACTATACTTAAAATGTTTAGATGATAAGGATGCTTTCCATGTGTGCCTTCTTATCACAGCGGGACTGGTCTTGTAAAGCATCGGTCGTGAGTTCAATCGTAACAGAGGGCATTCATTATTGTTCTTCTTTGAATAGTCACAATATCGTAATTAAGTAGTTGATATGATAATGAAAAACAGACCCGTGTTTAACTCCTTGGCTAAGGGGCAGAACACTAGTCTTGTAAACCAGGGGTCGTTAGTTCAACCCTCGCAAGAGGCATCCAATTTTGTCCTTTTTAAATGATCATAATACCGTAAGAAAAAGTCGAGATGATAATAAAGAATAAAGCCTTGTGGCCTCAGCAGTAGAGCATTGCTTTTTTAAACCTGAGATTTTGAGTTCAATCCTCAAAGAAGGCATCCATCTTTTCTCTTTTTGAATAATCACAATACCTTAATTAAAAAGTCGAGATGATAATGAAGAAACAATTGTCGTGGCCTCCTTAGCTCAGCGGCAGAGCACTGGTCTTGTAAACCAGTGGTCGTGAGTTCAATTCTCACAGGAGGCATCCATCTTTTCTCTTTTTTGAATAATCACAATACCTTAATTAAAAAGTCGAGATGATAATGAAGAAACAACCGTTGTGGCCTCCTTAGCTCAGCGGGAGAGCAATGGTCTTGTAAGCCAGGGTTGGTGAGTTCAATCCTCAGTGGAGGCATCCATCTTTTCTCTTTTTGAATAATCACAATACCATAATTAAAAAGTCGAGATGATAATGAAAAAGTGAACTTCATGGCCTCCTTAGCTCAGCGGCAGAGCACTGGTCTTGTAAACCAGGGGTCGTGAGTTCAATCCTCATAGGAGGCATTCATTTTTCTCTTTTGAAAAAGCACAATACCCTAATTATAATTAAAAAGTCGAGATGATAATGAAAAAGAATATCTTGTGGCCTCCTTAGCTCAGTGGCAGAGCACTGGTCTTGTAAACCAGGGGTCGTGAGTTCAATCCTCACAGAAGGCATTCATTTTTCTCTTTTGAAAAATCACAATACCGTAATTATAATTAAAAAGTCGAGATGATAATGAAAGAATGAAATCTTCTGGCCTCCTTAGCTCAGTGGCAGAGCACTGGTCTTGTAAACCAGCGGTCGTGAGTTTAATCTTCACAGAAGGCATTAATGTTTTCTCACTTTGAATAATCACAATACCATAATTAGAAAGTCGAGATGACAATGAAAATAGGTACCTTGTGGCCTCTTCAGCTCAGCGGCAGAGCACTGGACTTGTAAACCAAGAATCGTGAGTTCAAATCTCATAGAAGGCATTCATATGTTCTCTTTTTGAATAATCACAATACCATAATTAAAAAGTCGAGATAATAGTAAACAAGTAAATCTTGTGTCATTTCAATGGCAGAACACTGGTTCTGTGAACTAAGAGTTGTGAGTTCAATCCTCACAGAAAGTAGGCCTATTGATTTTGGTTCTTTTTAAATAGTCAATATACCATAAGTAAAAAGTCGAGATTATAATGAAATTTGAAACCACGTGTTTCTCTTAGATCAGAGGTGGAGCACTGGTCTTGTAAACCAGAGGTCGTGAGGTCATTTCTTATAAGAGGCGTTAATTTTTTCTTCTTAAATAGTCACAATACCATAAGTGAAAAGTCGAGAGGATAATGAAGAACGGAACTACGTGTTCCTCCTTATCTCAGCGGCAGACCACTGCTCTCGCAAATCAGGGTTCATGAGTTCAGTTCATGTAGGATCGAACTACCTACATATATATATATATATATATGTTTCATAACTAACGATAACTGCTTAAAAGGAATGTCCTTACCAAGTTATAAAATAGTTGTTTTTGGCCAAACTAAAATATACGAGGATTGCAGGGCTCTGAGTTCAAGTTTCACAAATTAGTCCTCATGTTGATAATGAACAATTTTAAATGTTGAGACTGCAAATACCATGATGATGTTGACTCAAAATAGGCCTACTCTATAATTAAGAAGGATAAGATGCACGTTACATCAATCTTATAAAAAAAAAACAAACAAACAAAAAATAGAACAAGGTGCTGTAAAAAAAAAAAAAAAATCACGAAATGATTGTACATATCTTATTATCTAATTATTAATAGCTGTATTGTATATAACATTATCTTTCTAAATTCTTAAATAACTATTGTAGTAAGGTGTACTAGAACGCGTATTGTTGTAACAATCAATCATGTAGTATTACTAATGTAATGGGACATGATGTTAATAATTTAATTAAAAAAAAAAAAGTCCTCATGTTCTTCTATTAGTCTTCCGTATCATTAGTCAAGTTCAGAAAGGACAATTTTACCAGCCCTAGCCTAGCCTAGGCACCTACTATAATTTCCTCAATAGTGGCAGGATATTTTCATAAACATAAATTTTATGTCTTATTCTTTAATTAGACCTACACATTTTACGAAGGGACACTATTTCGCTATTACCACCAAGATCTGTTCATCACACTTACCCAGTATAAACTGTAACTTGCCTATTTCGTAGACTTATGGGCCGTGTGACAGACTGTGTCACTTGAACACAACCTAATACAGTAACACGAATTATTTCGTATTAATCTTTAATTTAGGCTTAAGATTCTTAAACGAACTTGAAGTCTCAGACCAAGGACCCAGGGTTATATATATACTTCTCAGGGCTATGTTCTGAAACTTTTCTTAAACCCTCTACAACTGATAAACCAAGAGTGGAGAAGATTTATTTATTTTATACTTGTATATTCTACGGCTACAATCTAAAGAAGTGTTAGTCAATTGGAATACTTACATAAGATGGTTATGAAATAATTCAAGAATAGTAAGGATAAAGATATGGCAATTTGAATTAGGCTACTCTCTATTTCTTTCCTATTTAGTATAGAATATAAACCTAGGGTACATCGTGAATGAAATGCTCAATAAGTTAGATTTATCTGTTTATGGTTTTGTTTGGCATAATCATTAATAGTGTCTTTTTAAATTAAAGTTATTCTACAACGCTGTTCTTCAATTATGGTAAAGTACAAAGGATGGACTACTTAATTATGTAAAACCTGCAATCCTCATATACTTTAGTTTGGCCAATCCCTCCCTCCAAAAAATAGCGAGACATGGAGAACCTTTGCCATGAAAAAGCTTATCTACATGAAGGGTGATCACTTATTTTCTTATAAAACCCTAAATTCAGATTTAAAAAAAATTTTACCACTTAAATTTACTTTAAAACTTTTTTTAATTATTATTATAAAGACCTGTTACATTCTATGAAACAAAACTGTAGATCTACATTTCACGTTTGGATTGCAAATTTAATTCGTATTTTGAAACGAGTAACCTTAATTTAAAATAGGCTTATACGAATTCTGCAAAACAGTGTGGATTTTGCTAAATCTTATAGAAACTTTTTCAAATAAATCCTATCATTCTTACAACACCAAATAAAAACTGGGTGCTGATGGTAATAAGTATTCTGCTCGAAAGCAGAACTAAATCTGGAAGGAAGCCTTGGGATGACGACCATAACTATTGTTTTTATTGGTATCAATTTTGTAATTTTTTGTATTTGTTTGGCTTTAGTAGGCCGATACTTTGTCCTTAGAAAACCCTCAGCGGGGGGAAGAAGGTAACTTATTATATTCTAAATAAATTATTATTTTATTTAATAGGCCCACATCATTTTACACAATTTACTTTAATCAACATGTAAGGTAATGCATTAAATATTTAGGAGACTTGGACAACTAATTGTAACATTCAGGTAAAATACTGTACGTTTACTGTGTAACGAAAATAAAATTAACTAACTAAAATTAACTAACCATAAGAAAGTTACACGCAGTTATTTTTATGGTCCATGTTAAAAGTTTCATTAATCATTTTTCACTTAGATCTCATCCAAAACACAGAATAGTAACCGAGGAAATCTCTGAACTTCAAAGAGATCCAGTTCTACAGCTATGGATTGCCGCGCGGCCCAGGAAGTGCTACTATCTAGCGTCAGGTTTGAGAAACGTTTGTAACACCAGGAGGCTGTACGCGTGAGGAATATGAATGGTTTTCTCACTTTTTCTTCCCTTTTAATCATGGCTCGAGGGGTGAGGGAATCTATTATACCATCAACTCTTTAAAGAGTACACTCTCGCTCCTTTAAGATTCATAAGACTTGGAAATAATAAAAAGAGAGGAAAAGAACGAAGAACGTGATTTAATATTCCTGTTGTATTATTTATAGATCATAAACCACATCTCTCGAATAAATAAAAATTCACATGCTAATTTCAGGCTTCCCAAAGCCTTGGAATTTAGCCATCGATGAGATTAAACAGTTCATAGGGCAATTTGTAAGGGAGTCAGTGTAAGTGATTCTATGTAGGACTGTAGGACTGAATCTTAATTTTTTTCAATATTAATTTCAGTACACCATGTCTGAATGAAAATAAAATGTAGATAAAATGCCATAGAATTTGAGTGTATTAATAAGAATGTAGAATTTCCAGGATTATGTTTTATTGTTTGGCTATTATTTTTGTTGTTTTATTTTACCGTTTATACTTATTATATTATTATTATTATTATTATCAAGTTCTGGACTACGAAATTAGCGAGCAAAGCTTCTAAAGTCTTCGGGACCACTGCTATAATTTTGTCTGCCTAAAATACACTATCTCAGCATTCTAGTAAACTATGTCGCCTTCATGCAATTCATGCTATTTTGGCCCGCCTCTCCCCCCCCCCCAAGTCATCTTAGACATAACTAATCTCATCTTTCTGGTTCTTTTATACAAGAACAATTAAAATTATTGGATTTTACTATACGGTATCTAGCAATATGCAAAGGGAATATCCTTAAAAGGACTATAGCTTAATGTTGATTAAGACCTATGGTGAATTTATGGTGGCATTTCTGGAAGGAAGTAAGCCTTTATAATTACGTATTTGACACTATAAGGCTAGATATCTTAACTTAGAATAGTTAATGCACACGTCAACGAATTAGTTTAATAGTTTTACATAATAAAATGTGGGAATCAACCTTTCATTAAAATGCCCACTGCTAATTTTCAATACAATGAGGTATTTCTGCTTGCTTATGGAAATATCTAAGACATAGGCCTATCTCAGTACCTTTAATGAAGTGTAATTAAATTTAACATTTCATCTTGATATTCGATACCCCCCAGACCCCGCGGATGTTATAACCCCCCCCTTAGGGTCGGCCTGGTTACGCCTATGCTAGGCCTACTAACAATTTTGTGGTATAGGTTTAAAAATATGTCATTCCATTGTTAAAATTCTACAGAGGACTTAAAATTAAATATAATTGATCCTAATATAATTCCAGTGTTTGTTAATTGATCCTAATATAATTCCAGTGTTTTTTCTCTTATGGAGGCGAATTTTCACTTTTAAACTCTCAGAAATTGTTTAATTTACTCATATAAGTTTAATAGAAACTGCATGAAGTGTAATAATAAATAAATAAATAATAATTGTAATAAACCATTACAGTAATAGACAAAGTCAGCACTATAAACTAAATCTTAATCGACTATATACAGTTCTTGTTTTTGTATACACCAAGTCTACAAAGTAAAGTAAATCAGTTAGGAACTAGTTATTATATCATTCAATTATATTATAATTGCACTGTGGTAAAAAAATCCGAAATTGAATAAAAAGGATTTTCCACTAGCCAAGTGTACAATTTAAACAGATTTAAAGGCAACTTAGTGATTTCTAATGGTAATTTATTAATCATTCTTAAACCTAATAGGCCTACTTCATAACTGTTCAATGATTTTGATAATCTATTATATGGCACATCTATCTTAACTTATTATTGTACCTAGTGTTCTTCTCAAGTCTATATTATGTTTTTTCTCTAAATATGATATTTAGCCTACTTTTCAGTTCACCAAGGACCCACAAATCGAAGAAAAAAATTAATTCAGAGCGGGACAGCTACTTTGGTTCAGAGCAAACGATATAATGAAACGGGCTCTGCACACTACTGCCATCTGTTGGGGAGAATTAGGACTACCAGTTAGATGACAGAGAATAACCAGTATCGAAAGTAGAATATGATGCTGTCTCAGTAGGGTGCCAAGATATTTCTCTCAGCCCTGTCTAAATCTCACATGAGCAAGCACCGGTACTAGGTTTCTTAGAAATTCTGCCTTGTTACACGAGTGCGAATTAAATATTAGCGGTTAATGAAAACATTTATTATTTTATCTAGAAAATATCGTCTCATAACAAAAGAAACGGTGGAAAATATGTTACACAGACTTTCTCACATAACTTATACATCTTAAAATTTAAAATATTGAGGATTCATTGTAACCATTGAAAAAAAAATAGTTCTGCATTTGACTTTGCAAACCGTCAAATTTGGTCGGCTACGAGGTTTGAGGACCTCTTGCCTATACCACCTCTCTCTGCTTAGTTTTAGTAGGCCTATGTTCATTACGACTGAGGTATAGTCTACTCCAATTCACAATAATCTAATCTAATTATACTGTTCTTGTTATTATGGGAAGCAAAATATCGTTCATAATATTGCAATGTGTTCTGACATTCTGCATAAGTCATAGGCCATACTGTATTTCGTTTTTATCTTAATACCTGTTAAAATTATAAGAAATGTATCTTACAAAAAAACGTTCATTTCAATTTTCTCTGCGAACGTCAAATGGAAATCTGTGAACTTCCAGACTAAAAAGTGTGATGTCCCTGAAAGTTTCTGGAAACTGATGTCTAAGGAACGTTTTCCTAAACTGCTTAAATTCTTTCTGCAAATGATATCGCTACTTGGCAGTACATATATGTGCGAAAGGGCTTTTTTTGTTCTCAATCAAATGAAATAAAAAACAAGAAATCGCATTGAAAGTGCTTCTCTGGAATCGAGCCTGAGACTTTGCCTTACTGAACTTACAGTGGACATCAATAAAATTGTATCAGAAAAGTAGTGCCAATCATCACATTAATTTCGTGACTGTAAAATGAAGTGGTATATCAAACTAGTATATTAAACTTATTTTGATATGAATTGTAATAAAAGTTTTTGAATAAAATACGTCATACTAAATTTTGACTGGCCCTCGGGTAGCTAAAGGTTGGACCACACTGGCCTAGATAATAGAATACCATACCAGTAGATACAAGTAAAGTAACTTTTACAGAAAAAAAATGTAGTAATTTTAAAGATAGATGTTTCAAAATGAACATTTTCATTAAAATCGTTAGATTCATTTCTTTAAAAAAAATGAAAAATGTTTTAACGAAAAGTCTCTTTAATTTTCCAGTAATGAAAACCATTTTCTAGGTGGTTCGATGAAATTAAAAAAACAGTTCTTAATTTAAAAATAAGTAAATACAATGAACCGTTTAACCGCTTGTCCATAGACAGGCAGACCGTGAAACATGTTTTCCTGGTGTTATCTCGATTTAGATTTTTTGTTACGATCACAATTCTCTCTTCATATGTGTATGAGAGAAAGTAAACTAGGCGGTTTTGGTATTTACTATTAGGCTACATTAAAACAGATTTTTACTACCGGTATATGCTTTTCTCTTTACTTCGCAGAAAATGGCTTTTAAACTACCCAGGCTTCAAAGGAAACAAACCATGATATTTTATGGCACAGTGATTATCTTTTTACCATATAAATACATCATACTGCTTTATTTCAATCTTATTTTTTATTTAATAAAGACACTACTTTTTATAATGACTACGGGAAACCTGTTTAGCAGGCTGTTTCACCCTAGGCGAAGTCATTACAGCAGCCTGAACTACACGAGTAAACAAACACCCTCGCCCCACCAGACCATTAAATCTGCGACTATTATACCGGAGATAGGCTAACGATGTCAGATAACGCTGCATCTTCTTCAGAATCACAAGGTTTCGTCAAGAGGTGTGGCATTACAGAAATAACAGAGTAAAATGTTAACAAAGATATTTGAAAAGAAACTGTACTACCTAACCCCAGAGTACCATTAAAATTTTTTCTCGCTTTGGTAACATTAGTTGTATTCATTGGAGAGTGCTAAATTAGTTTACCTAACATTAAGTTGCATTGAACATTAGTGAAATCGTTCTCAATCTGAACAGTTAATTTGAGCCTACCACTATTTACATTCAGATTCAATAAATAGTTTAATACCGTTAGACATTAGTAATGCAATTTGAAAAATAAAAATAAAATTTCTCTAATGTAATTATCTTTAATTTCTATAATCGATAAAGAGGTAAGCCAATTTGTAAGTTACTCTATATCGTGCTTTGTTGTATTGCGTAGCAAAACGAAGAAACGGTTGTGGATTATATCACGTAAGTTCTATTATTTACAAAGAACATTTACATAATTACATATCCCAGTTTTAAGAAGACAAAACCTAAGCTAATCATATAAGTTACCACATACAGAATGGAAATAATGACTTATATTTAGGCAGACTTTGATAGCTAAAACCAAATTGGCATTAAAGAAATAAAAAGTCCAAAAACGTCAACACAGTTACATAAAATATTTTGGAGCATGCATGTCAAACTCAACCTTTACTGAGGGCCAATTCGACTTGATAAATTGAAGTCCAAGGGCCGTATGACGAAATGAAAATATAACCTTTGTTCTTATAAAATATAAGCATGTTTTATATTTTGTAAAAAGCAACAACCCGATTTTTAAATTTTAACACACCATAAAACACAAAAATATAATTCTTGTCATTCAATGCTACGAGCATTGCAATCAATACATTTGATATACAGCTCATTGAAAACAACAGAACTTTAATGTAAAATTGCTTACAAATTTTAAACTTACGCTCATTATTATTAATAATTGTGTTATTTTGGAAGCATACTGACTGGAGTCAGAAGCAATGCGGGAATCTTGAAAATCTTGGCAGGAAAATGAATTAAACTGCTACTACTTACCAGTTGCCCTTCCCAAGTTTTAATTTAAAAGTCTTAATGTTATCATACAATGAAGTTACAAACTAATCTTTCCTCTTGTAATTTTCAATTTAAGCATTTTAAATACACTGCAATATCTGCCATAAATATCAAATCTACAATAATTATTATCGTCACATAACTTATCAGGTAATTCGCCTTTCATTTGTAAGAAAATTTTAATCTCTTCTCGAAGAAGTCAAAAGTGTTTTAAAACTTGATGACAAAAGAACCAGCGAACTTCTTAATGGCATGGCAAGCCCTCAAATTCACTATCTGTATCACTAATCAAAGTGAGAAACTGAAGTTCATTCAGTCCACGGGAATAAATAAAATTCAAATAAAGGAATGTATATACGAATAGAGATGCAAATACATAGATGTATATGATCTCAGAAACAGAGCAATGGTTTAGTAAACTAGGGGTTGAGAGTTCATTTTTATTCCTAATTTAGGCCATAGGCTATGCGATTAGTCGAGCGTCCTTAGTATGACAAAGCGACACAGATCTAGGCAATATAAATACTATGAATCGCGAGTTCAGTTCTCACGAAAAACAGTAACTTAGTTTTAGTTCTCTTGCGAAGTCACAATTTAAAGGAATGTATAGCAAACATGCCTAGGCCAAATTTCGCAGTACCCCTAACTTCGCAGTATCTTTTTAATTTATTTATTGCAAAATTGGGAACAGTAGTGGAAATATTTCATCTTATTCCTCAAAGAGGGCATCTTCTCTTCTATTTTATACATTTTTTTTCCATTGCTGTTCCTGATTTTGCAGTAAATAAAATAAAAAGATACTGCGAAATTAGGCACGTTTGCCCTATATACGAATAGAGAAGAATGATGCAAATACATAGATCGTATGATCTCAGAAACAGAGCAATGATTTAGTAAACAGTTCAATCCTCAGGAGGCTATATTTATAGTTCGTCTTGCACGATCTCCGTAGAGCAAGCAAAATTGAAGAATAAAACCAACTTGAAGATAACAGAGGACATGTTTTATAAAACAGCAGTTGTGAATTCTATGTACAGATTAATACAATATTTACAGTTCCTTTTGATTTTCCAAAGAAAAAAATACTTACGAGCATTATTAAATATAATAAATATATAACTAAATATAATGAATACCTAGGAGTGGTGATTTCAATAAATTATTACGTCAGGCGAAGTTTTTAGTTATTTAAGTGGAGAGCAACCACACAATCTTCTTAGAACATTTAAATTCACTACTAAGGCGATGTTTGCGGTTCCTTTTTAATAGTCACAACACATAGGCTCCGTTTATTTAGAAATGAAAAGCCTAATTAACACCAAGCCTTCTTAGCTCAGTGGTAGAGCACTGGTCTTGTAAACCAGGGGTCGTGAGTTCGATCCTCACAGAAGGCAGAATTTCAATATTTTTTGGGTCAAAATTTAAAGGAATTTTACGAGAATTTGCTTAGACCAGTGTAGATAGGTAGGCCTACACGTAAGGCGGTATATTTGGTTCCTTTTTAGTAGTCACAACACGTAGGCTCCGTTAATTTAGAAATTAAAGACTTAGCTGACAATAAACCTTCTTACCTCAGTGGCAGAGCACTGGTCTTATAAACCCAGGGGTCGTGAGCTTGATTCTCGCAGAAGGCAGAACTTTAGTGCTTTTTTCGGTCAAAATTTATAGAAAATTTACGAGGAGAATTTGCTTAGGCCAGTGTAGATTGGTACATGAAAGGCGGTATATTTGATTCCTTTTTGGTAGTCACAGCACGTAGGCTCCGTTAGTTCAAAAAATGAAAGATCCTCAAGCCTTCTTGGCTCAGTGGCAGAGCACTGGTCTTGTAAACCAGGGGTCTTGAGTTCGATCCTCACAGAAGGCAGAATTTTAATGCTTTTTTTTGGTCAAAATTTTCAACAAATTTACGGGAAGAACTTGCTTTGACCATTGTAGATCGGTAGGGACCTAACCCACGAAAGGAGGTATTCACGATTCCCTTTTTAGTAGTCACAACCCGTAGGCTCCGTTAGGTCAGAAATGAAAGACCTGAACGACAGTAAGCCTTCTTAGCTCAGTGGCAGAGCACTGGTCTTGTAAACCAGGGGTCGTGAGTTCGATCCTCACAGAAGGCAGAATTTAATCGTTCTCATGTGGTCAAAATTTACAGCAAATTTATGAGAAGAATTTGCTTAGACCAGTGTAGATCGGTACACATAAGGCGGTATATTTGTTCCTTTTTTAGTAGTCACAATATGTAGGCTCCGTTAATTTAGAAATAAAAGACTTAGCTGACAATAAACCTTCTTACCTCAGTGGCTGAGCAATGGTCTTATAAACCAGGAGTCGTGAGCTCGATTCTCGCAGAAGGCAGAACTTTAGTGCTGTTTTCGGTCATAATTTATAGAACATTTTCGAGGAGAATTTGCAAAGGCCAGTGTAGATTGGTACAAAAAAGGCGGTATGTTTGGTTCCTTTTTAGTAGTCACGGCACGTAGGCTCCGTTAGTTCAGAAATGAAAGACCTAACAGACACCAAGCTTCTTGGCTCAGTGGCAGTGTACTGGTCTTGTAAACCAGGGGTCGTGAGTTCGATCCTCACAGAAAGCAGAATTCTAATGCTGTTTTTTGGTCAAAATTTACAGGAAGAACTTGCTTAGACCAGTGCAGATCGGTAGGGACCTAACCACACGAAAGGAGGTATTTACAGTTCTTCTTTAGTAGTCACAACCCGTAGGCTCCGTTAGTTCAGAAATGAAAGACCTAATTGAAAGACCTAAATGACACAAAGCCTTCTTAGCACAGTGGCAGAGCACTGTTCTCGTAAACCAGGGGTCGTGTGTTCAATCCTCACAGAAGGCAGAATTTCAATTATTATTATTATTATTATTATTATTATTATTATTATTTGGTCAAAATTTACTGGAAATTTACGAGAATTTGCTTAGACCCGTGTAGATCAGTACACGTAAGGGGTTTATTTGGTTCCTTCACAACATGTAGGCTCCGTTAATTTAGAAATGAAAGACTTAGCTGACAATAAACCTTCTTTCCTCAGTGGCAGAGCACTGGTCTTATAAACCAGGGGTCGTGAGCTCGATTCTCGCAGAAGGCAGAACTTTAGTGCCTTTTTCGGTCATAATTTATAGAAAATTTTCGAGGAGAATTTGCTTAGGCCAGTGTAGATTGGTACATGAAAGGCGGTATATTTGGTTCCTTTTTAGTAGTCACAGCACGTAGGCTCCGTTAGTTCAGAAATGAAGGACCTAACAGGCACCCATCCTTCTTGGCTCAGTGGCAGAGCACTGGTCTTCTAAACCAGGGGCCGTGAGTTCGATCTTCACAGAAGGCAGAATTCTAATGCTGTTTTTTGGTCAAAATTTACAATGAATTTACGGG
This sequence comes from Ectobius pallidus, assembly GCA_964059195.1. NCBI lineage: Eukaryota > Metazoa > Arthropoda > Insecta > Blattodea > Ectobiidae > Ectobius > Ectobius pallidus. The sequence continues at coordinate 118,647,642 of CAXKWD010000007.1, read as the reverse complement.
AAGAACTTGCTTAGACCAGTGCAGATCGGTAGGGACCTAACCACACGAAAGGAGGTATTTACAGTTCTTCTTTAGTAGTCACAACCCGTAGGCTCCGTTAGTTCAGAAATGATAGATCTAAATGAAAGACATAAATGGCACCAAGCCTTCTTAGCTCATTGGCAGAGCACTGGTCTTGTAAACCAGGGGTCGTGAGTTCAATCCTCACAGAAGGCAGGATTTCAATGTATATATTTCTTTTTTGGTCAAAATTTACAGGAAATTTACGAGAATTTGCTTAGACAAGTGTAAGGCGGTATATTTGGTTCCTCTTTAGTATTCACAACATGTAGGCTCCGTTAATTTAGAAATGAAAGACTTAGCTGACAATAAACCTTCTTACCTCAGTGGCAGAGCACTGGTCTTATAAACCAGGGGTCGTGTGCTCGATTCTCGCAGAAGCAGAACTTTAGTGCTTTTATAGGTCAAAATTTATAGAAAATTTACGAAGGATGAAATGGGCTGGACATGTTGCACGTATGGGGGAGGAATGACATATCTCAAGAGTATTGACTGGGAGACCCGAAGGGAAAATACCACGAGGAAGACCTAGACGTAGGTGGGAGGACAATCTTAAAATGGATTTAAGGGAAGTAGGATTTGCTAGGGGTGTTTGGATGGAGTTGGCACAGAACAGGGTTGAATGGCGGACTCAGGTAAGCGCGGCAATGAACCTTCGGGTTCCATAAAATGGATAACATTCCTTTAGCTTGCTGAGGAACTGTTTATTGCCATTGAGTAAGTAAGTAACTTCCCGAAAGTGAAACTCAGGCGCTACCAACTTTTTCTGCTCGGTAAGGCATTTTTTTTTTCATTAGGCTGTTTTTACATCCTGTATGACTGCATTCGTTCAGTGTTTCTCAGTGATAGTCTATGGACGGTGTATATGAGTAGTTAGAAAACTTCGTACAAATATTCTTTATGCTTCATCTACATAATAGGAACTCTTGTTTACTCTAAGAAAGGATATTTAATTAACCGGTTGAAATGTGAGATGGAACAGGTCAAGATACCAAGATTTAAAGGAGTGGTGCAGTGTGAATACAAACCCAGGAAAACTTATTTATTTGCAAGAATAAATATATTTCCAATAAGAGAATATTTTCAAGTCTACGAAGCTAAAAATGAATGTGACACAAGTTAGGCCTATTAGCTAGTCCCTATAGCCATTAGGTCACTTTGGCAGGATTATTATCGGTTTAAGTTGCATTAGCTTCAATAATATTAACAAAACAGGAGCCTAATAGTTTGTGTAATCGTAGTCTATTAGATTCTACACAAATTTGTGAAATTATTAACAAAATACATAAATGTTAGGAATATTAAATTATTGATAAACTTCCTTAAACCTGTTTTACTCTACGCTTGAGATCTTTTAGATAATTTGCATTTTAACTCAAGAATAAGTACAAGTTATTTATGAGAAAAACAAGAATTAATTTAAATAACCTACAGTTGACAAACAAGCAGTTTGCTAGAAAATTATGTTCTCTCACAAGCTTTTGCTTTCATATATCTTAACGTTAACTTCGCGATTTTTACAGGAAATACCAGTTATTAATCTCATATCTGACCGGATTTTAATATGTCTGTTTATCGTAATTCAAATCTGGTATGTTACATCAGTATAAGCTTGTAGGCCTACTAGAAAATTACATTCCTCCACATACTTTTTGCTTTCATCGCCAATATAATATATATTACGATAACGTCAGATTTCCCATTTTTATTTAATTTATTTGATTTCATAGGCATATGTAAAGAAGATATGGTATCATAGTAAAAAAAAATATATGTATATATATAAATATATATTACCAGTGCAGAAACTGAACCTTGGACTTCCAGAACCGCAATCTACATCGCTTACAACGAGCTACGGTGATCATACAGATCAACAAATCAATAACGCAGATAGGCTACGAGTATAATAGTGGTTTCCTATGATTTCATGTGGCAAGGAAATAAGATGCGTTTTCGCAATATACATTAAATAAATTATTTCTGAATAATATTACCTTCACATAGTTTCATAGTATTTCGATGGTCGTGATTTTCCAGGTTGGTGTAAATATAGGCCTATAACGACATATTTGCTTAACATGGGTGAGAGATCATAATGGAGTTGCCGGTAACGAGAGAGCCGATTCTGCTGCTAAATCCGCCGCAGTTTCGAATCTAAATTATAGCTACTCTCTTTGTCCTTATTCTTATGCACGAAGAAAGATGTGGGATCACATTAAGACTAGGTGGAACAATCAGTGGCTATCTTGTGTTAAAGGAACCGTTACAAAATAATGATTTTTCCAAATATTGAAAACCGACTTCAAAGCAAAATTGAACCTGAATTTGTATTAACTAATTCTTGTCAGGTCATGGAATGTTTGGCTCTTACTTTGAAAGGTTTAATATTATAAGGGAGAATGGTTATTTAGGTATTTGTAAAGAAAAACCAGACCGTAGAACGTCTACTTTTTGATTGCCCACTCTTTGAAAGGAAAAGATTTTCTTTAACAGGACACTTAAACTATTGTGATGTTAAATATGATAAACCACTCTTAAAATTTTTTAGCAAGGATTGTTGTTGTAGAGAATTCCACTATTTTATATGTTCTATATTTAAGAGTTTACGATAATTTTATTTAAACTTTAGCAAAACACGCTACTCTAGTATACGAGATAACAGGTACATTATAAATTGTAATTGACATAAAACTATAGCCCTAATGTACCTTATGGTGAAATAGGGCTAAAAGAAATTGTATATTAAATAAATAAATAAATAACTTGGTTAGCTTGGTTAAAACTTACGTAATTACGAAGTCTTCCATTAAGCCAAATCTTAAATTTCATCTTAAAAATAGGTCCAACCAACGTTATTTTATTTTAGTTTTGAACAGGGTTGCCTGTGTTCCGGATATGGAAAATTTAGTACCGTAGAATAATAACCCAAATAGTGCCAAAAATTATAGAAACCCTAAATGCAAAAGAAGTTAAAAAATAGTTAAAGGAGGCCATGACACTCAAAATATAAATATAGGAAAATACTCGACTAGAGTGGGCCTATGTAGATATAACACTTATTACGGTACTTCTTCTGCCAGTACCATAGTTACTATAGGAAGAGGAAGTCCTACTGTTTTCAACCCCCAAATTCGAAGTTGAGTTTTTGACATAAATACACGTTTTGATGTCTCCTGAATCCCAAAAATACTATTTTAGTAAACATGTCTGTGTGTGTGTCTGTGTGCCTGCGAACAGCTTAGATCCAGAACGAAAAAGCGTATGAAATCAACATGTTGTACTTGGGTTAGATACCTTCTGAGGATGTGACACGAAGATTGGCCACAACTTTCTCTAATTTTAAAGGTACACCGGTACTTCAATGAAGAAATGTTCTTTTTTCTTGATTTTCTTGAAAACGGCTCGAATGATTTTCTTTAAATGTTGCACGTGGATTGCTTGCACCAAGTGCTAAAACTTTTATTTGAAACATTTTTTCGATAAAATTCTTTGAAGCCACTCACTCTGAATACGCGCTATTTGTAATATGGCCTCTTGTAACGGAAAATCGTACAAAAACAACATTTTGGATTTGGGTTAGGTATCTTCTGGGGATGTTACACGAAGATTGGTGACGACGTTGGTTGGTGACGACGACTCTCTATAATTCTTAAGGGGATTCAGCATGAACAAAATTTCGTTTGTCAGAATGTTCTCGAAAACAGCTCTTATGATTCTGTTTCAATTTAGCCTAACACATGGGGTGCTTATACTAAAATTTTTATTTGAAAGATTTTCTAGAAAAAAAAATCCTAGAGGGTAGTTATTAGCTACCCAATATTTTTTCTTGCAATATGGCCTCTTGTTCCATATAATAATTCATTATTGGAACCAAACGGTCTTACTACGATGAATGGAACGACTGGAATGATACATAGCAGGGGACACAGGAGCACCCCGAGAAAACCTGCCGCGACCCCATTATGTCCACCATAAATTCCATACGGATCCACCGAGATTCGATCCCGGGTCCCAGAGTTGGTAGGCGAGCGGTGTAACCACTTAGCCATGGGAATGATAGAATGTGAAGTGAGAAAAGACTATTGGCAATGCTTAAAGTAAAGAAAGTGACGAGAGTACATTAATCAGATTTCATTGGATTATGTATCCTCCAGGGATGCGATGTGATGTGGTAATGACATTCTCTTACATTAAGCGAATGTCATAGACAATAATTACATTATAGGCTACTAAGAGGCTAACTTTTATTTCGATAAAGGAAGTTATGCGAATGTTTTGATACCTGGTCTGGAGTTTTTATACACACTGTACTTATAAATAGAAATGAACGAGGCATTACAGATTTTCGCACACATTCTTCTGAAAAGATACCGTTCATCAGCTATCTCTATCTAGGAAGGAAATACACGAATAAAGCATGAAGATATGTAGAGAGGTAATATTTCTCTGTAATTTATATAATGTAATCTTTATCAGCGTTTTAATAATACGTATGGACTGTACTGTAATAACAGTACGTATTGTATGTATGTGCGTGTGGTCCAGGCGTGTGGTAGGTGTACTTTATTATACAACTCAGTGGGTACACCTACTCCAACGAATTCTGCAGCACTAAGTGAATATCCGACTCTCCAAGGCAAGTGTTTCTGTTTATTACATCCTCAGCAAATCTGATTAATTTATATTTAGTACGTATTTAGCTGTGTAGGCCTATACATGGAGAGAGGAGTCTTTTAGATTTACGGCTCTTAAACAGCTTCTTGAATGAGTATTACTCAATCTATCTGAATGCCCATTGTGTTGTCTGCAGGAAGGATTTTCGCAAAAAATCAAGAGGATTAGCCAATGTAATGTCGCATTATAAAATATAGTACAGTATAAGCCTGAAGTATTATTGCAATATTAGCATCACTATTATGGTCTGTACTACTACAGTATAAATAACATGGAAATATTAAGCTATGAATAAGTCGTTTAATTGTAATATCCCCTAAGTAACCATTCTTTCATTTTATTTTAAGTGAAAAATAAAAGCATGCCTATCAGAAAAGATCAATCAATTTGTGTTGAAAGACTACATGTTTATTAATTTTGTCTGGATTTGAAGATTCGTAAATAAGTTTTGAAATTGAAAGCTGAATCAAGACTGTCCATTCCAGAGACACTAAAGTATGAATAATATTTTAATATGAAACCGCAGAACTTATTCTTTTACAATGTTGATTTTACCTAATACATTTATAAAATACTGTTTACAATTTTTTCTAATTCCGTAAGTCCAGCAGGAAATTAAATGTTTTATGCAGAAATTTAAAAAATAATTCCATGATCTATGAATCAATCCTCGCATACATTATATCATTTTTGACTACATTACAATAATTATGAATTGTGGCATATAAGTATACACATTGGATTATTTAGGCTATATTTCAACTGCATATTACAATAGGCCTATACGTATTTCAGACTGATCGTGAGCAATTATTACTAATCTGAGCGTACCGGAACTCGATTAGGCTACTTCAGAGTTCTAGCATAAATTAAAGAGGCATACATTATGATATGGTAGCATAACACATTTGTCTGATTTGCATCACAGCTGACTGGTATGAATTTCTGAAAGGTGGATCTCAGGTCCCCTCTAGAGTTCAACTGAAAACTTCAGCAGTAGGCCTAATGCATCTTAAAGCTTACATTGACAAGGTAACATAACATTGACTATATTATAAGTAGGTCTAAATCTTAATGTAAGGTCTTAATAGTGCATACAGCTGATTAAAATTTTAACTTATTTCATATTCAGTTATTGTATTAAAAATGGCCCCGTTGAGCAATAAAACAGATACACAAGTTTTTATATTAAGAAATATTTATGAGATATCAATAACAGTTTTCCGGATTATTGATAACCAGCACTGAGAAAGCCTCAAGCCGTATATAGTACTTAGGGAGGGATTACGCGTTCATTTTAGATTTTTCTTGGATTGACGATTTCAATTAAAGGTAGAAAATAGGCCTATATGAAAAGTTTGTCCAATAAAGTTTGTAGAGGGGCCATTCCATTTGTGACGGAATTACAAAGTGCATGTCTTTTTTGCCTTAGTCCTTACAGATACGTTAAGCTGTGTTTATGAGAGAAAGTGATTCTTTGTGTGTTGATAGGTGATGTATGGACGCTTCTAGGAGTATATAAGTTTACTGGATTTAAATAACTTTTAGGAGGGAAAAAATGTTTTTAATAATTGTGACGGAATTACAAAATGTCAACCACATACAAACCAAAGCGTGAAACCTTCTGAAACTCTGTGAACTCTAAGGATTGAGGAACTTTATTTACACATCATTCTAAACTAGAAGAGCTGTAGTTTATGTGATTAAATTCTAAACTAGTTACATTTTTTTATTTAGGTGCCATTAATGAATGAATGAGTGTGACGGAATTACGTGACGGAATTTCAAATTTTCCTTTGAAATTAAAATTTATCTAATTGAACTGTACTCATACCAGTCATCAAGATTGTAGACTGTCTATATCTAATTAACACTTAAATGAGTTTTTAATGTTATTAAACAAAATAAAATAGGAACAGGTTGCGTATATATGTAAAGAATACTTAATCATATAATTATTTTCAGTATCTGGCTTGTTTAACATTATTCACCCACGGCACTTTGGTGAAAACATGACTACGACACCCTCTTACTTGAAATACTGGTTGTTCAGGTAATTTCTGCAGGTCACTGGCGTATGGCACTATGGCCCTGGGGTCGACTCAACCTCTAACAGAAATGAGTATCAGGAGCAATCCTAAGGGTAAAGGCGGCCAGCAGTGCATAAGGCTGACAACTTTACCACCTTCATGTGCTGATTATCTAAAAATCTGGGAGCCTCACATCCTGGAACCCTCTGAGCCTTCAATGGCCTTTAATAGGGAACACTTCACTTTTTTACTTTTTTACTGGCATGTAGCCAACATCTATTTTCTTTTCCATGAAATACAAAGATAATTCCTTTATCATCTTTCTGCCTCAAATTAAGAACTTCAAACATATCATTGTGTGGATCTGTGGAGGTTATTAGAATTACAAAAAACATGTTTGCTTTTTCCCAGCATAAGTGGCATACACAAAATCACAATTGTATATACCTGGCCTTCATTGGAATGATCTTCCTGTTTATCAGTTACGCTTATGAAATAATGTATATCACAATATTCTGAGGATTTGTACAGTTTGGTAGAAATTTTGTACAGATCAATTACTTTAACATGAAGAATGTCTCTGAAATGTGAAACATCTTTGACATTGTTCCATCTTTCATAACATTTGCAAACTGCAAAATAAAGAAAATCCTCATTTATTTCGGTACGGTATGAGTTTCACACACTAAGGCATTTGCTTCTTTGAGAGTCATCAACATGTACCTTTTTTGGACTTCAGTCTTTCCAGATTCTCTTTTATGTATAGGCCTATATATATATATGTGTGTATAAAATCTTTACATCCTGGCACATCCAACTTATATGATCAAGATTGAAAAAGGCTTGTGCAGTTTGACAACCTGCTGATTGAGGTTTTCAGTTTTGTCTGAAATTGGAGTTAAATCCTTGACCACAGCGCTTTCGTGGACTTGCGGGGAGAGCATTCAGAACCTTTTCCACAGCTTTTCCAAAGGATTATCTTGATTTGTATGGAGAATGTGTTGAAGCAGAACGGCCACAGTATTTTTCAAATGAGAAGAGTTTTCCTTCACCGCCAATCACGTGTACGAGCTAACAAAGTACCGCTAGCAGGAAGGGTCTTCCTTCCGTCTCGCCGTCTCTGATTGGACCGCGTATCTAAGCAGGAGAAGAACAAACCGCTTGTCATCTGCAAAACACTGTAGTTGAGGGAAGTTCTACAGTATTTCTACATTATTCTTTTTTTTACATCTCAATTTCTGTACTGCTACGTAATTAGTCATCTTAGTTTATTGAGTTGAAGGTGATTCTTAGATGCTTTTTTAATTGCTTTCTGCTCTCTGTCTTTCTTTTTCATTTCTTCATGTAATCCTGCATTCTTTTTTTCTTTTCCGGCACTCACGCTGACGTTCTACTGCTGTTTTACCCATTACGGTCACTGAAGAAATTGATACTCCAAATAATCCAATAAAATATTACAGATAATTTTCTGTGCCTAATAAAGTTTCAGTATGCTTGTTATTCTTATTTTAGTATTCCATACCTTTTTTTCAACTTAAACTACCTAAGTTCATGTTAAGTGCTGTTTATTAGTAAGAGGCTCAGTGTGTGAAACAGGTTATGTAATTCCGTCACGACCCTAAATGTTGATTTAAATATAATCCTGTGAAACAAATGATATGGTCTTGTTGTAAAGCAGACAAAACTAGCTTTGCATACAAATTTTCTCCCACCTACTGCCATTTCTTTAATAGTAACAGAGAAAAATGTCCGTTTTTGTGACGGAATTACATGCCTAATGCACAGAAACTTCCAGTATTAATTAAAATATATAAAATATTTTTAAAATACATGTATAAGTGCATTTAAAGAATCTTAATGAATACCAGTTACTAATTCTATGATTAATTGTTAAGTTTTTTACCTTTATTTGAAACAAAATTATCAATAACAATGGTGGAGAAATTCAGTCATGTACTTGGTGTAAAAGAGGTTCTTCTTCTAGGAATCCCTAACTGCACTAAATAAAATATATCTTCAAAAAACAAAATATTCCTGTGAAATATAATCCTTCCCCTACGTAAATATGGTTTTACTTTCTACTTACATTAATTTTTAGAAATCCATGTCCTGGTTGACTTTTTTCTGGAATGGCCCAGAGACAATTACAATGTACTCCATTTCCATAAAATCCCTTAAAAATATTGGCAGAAAAATGGTAATTTCGAGAAATACGGAAATTAAAGTTCTTAATACTTGTATTTCACAGTGTTCTGAATTTAAACATAAATTGAAAGGGATACGACAGAATACACGACTTGAACCTTTTTTGTGATGCATTTTTAAACCTACTAAAACATACACTTATTATTACATTATGTATTATTTTTAATAGTAGTCCTAATGTAAATGCCCTTTTCCACAGAACATAAAATGTTCTTCATAAAACATAAAAGCAATGAAAATAAATTATTGTTGTTTATGTTCAATGTGAAAAAAGTATACGAAAATGAATGTAACAATTTAAACTAGGTCAAGCAACATCTACATAGAATTTACATATTTACATAATTTAAAGCCTTGCTGTCTTCAGATGACATGAAAATGTACTGATTCTTAATATCTTTCAGCTTCATGGTCAATTCATGGGGCTGGATTTCAGAACATATTTAGGTCTGAATTCCTTTTCTGTCATATTTGGAAGGGTATACAGATTTCAGCGAATGTCTTGGAAAACAATAAAATGCTGTTCTTTTTGCACTTCATTTGAACGTACTTCTGAATCTGTCACAAACTCATGAATAATGTCACACAGTGCTGCTAAATATGGACAAAAATTTCACAGACTATAGACTAGAATATGGTGGTTCATTTAAACCGTTCTCTAGAAAAAAAAGCCTACTAATCGATAGGCCTATAGTCAGGAGAATATTTATTTTATTGAAAAAAAAATGAAAAAAGTATGACTTCAAATGAACAACATAAAATATGAACAACCCTATTTTTGTCTATGAACTCATAGTATAAAGAAATAATTAATAATTGTTATAAAGACTCTAAATGTATATATGAGAAGCACTGCAGCCATTTCATTATTACAGGTGGGACATTCTAGCCTATTATAAAAACTATTTTTGTTCATTGCATATCATAAATAATGAACTAGAACTCTTCTGATCATTCTGTGATATTTACTATGCCTTCTCCTCCACACTACATGTAAAGCATTATTTAAAATTTATTTTAAATATTTTGAATTTCTTTCTCAAAATCTATTACGGGTGGGACATAATTAGGACAATGACTTTAATGATACGCAAAAACAGTTCATTTGCTGTTCTGCTATTACTGTTAGGGTCTTAATGTTGTTATTAATGAAGATATGGGGGATTAAATACTGTAGGCTACATATTATAAACTGTTTGCAGATTGTCAGAACATTTATTTAACTAATTAATAATAATTTAATAAAACTATCAACATTACGGGTGGGGAAAAAAGTCACTGTGTGTTATTTTACATACAGTAATTAACCACACATATTTTTTGAAGTTAATATTATACCAAATTGTACCTTAAAATGTATATTTTCTGAAATCAAAATGGACATAGCTGATTACTCTTGACTACCTGGTATTAAAAGAGTGTTAAAATCATCCTAAAACTGGCAAAAAAGTAACTCAACGCAATAAATAAGTAAATCAACAGATTTTACACATGAAACAACTTCAGATACACATAATTCCTTAAATTTAGTGAATTTGAGGTTTTAAACTTATATTTGACCACCCAATTACAATAATTTTATAACATCTCTCTTTGAGGGAAAAATTCTCATATTTTATGAAATGGCTGACTGGTAGCAAAAGTTGCACTATTTATTTATCTTGCAAGGCTATTATAACAGGCCCATAGCCAAGGGTGGGCTAGAGGGGGCGCTGCCCCCATTTTTTCCCTTGCCCATCTATATTTTTAACATTTAGAATCGTAAAAATCTATTCAACCAGTACTTCGGAAATTTTCTTTAAATAGCTTTTGAAATTTACAGTAGACCTATATAAGCTTTTATTTGTGATATTTTCTATTGGCCATTCCAGTTAGTACTGCCACAGTAGGAATAAATTTTTCACATGTAACATGAGTATTACGACCATAAAGACTTTCCATGTCACATGAAAGGAAGGCGGAGCTTGTGGCTTTGAGCTATAGCAAAGATTTAACAAAGACCTCTGATGTGGATCAGTTTCTATTAGCCCACAGTTTGCAAAATCAAAGTCAAGAAGGTCAGCTTTATAAACATTATGCGTGTCTATTCAAAATTTTCTCTAGTAAATAGATGTTTACTCCCACACTTCTTTTAAAAGTAAATAATTTCTTGTAATATCAATAAGTTGTCTTACTTTCAGTGTCTGTAATTTGTGTCAATAAATTATTTTATCTGGTGGTGTCTTTATCTTCATATTTAGGCCTATGATTCAATTCATTTTGTTTTGGGGAGGTTATATGTGTATTAAAAATTCTGAACCTGAAGACCCCCTCTGAAATTTGATTTGCCCTCTCGAAAACTTGACCCTGGCTAGGAGCCTGGTTGTAAAGTACGCAGATCAAGCCCAAAAATCTCACATCTCCTCTTGCTGACCAGCTGTGATGAGTTCCGAAATGAAAATTGTCCAGTGCATACAGCCTTGGGTCAAAGCGGTTAATGCATACACCTACCCACGTACAAATTATGCGATTACATTATGTCCAGTACCGGCATTTTATTGAGCTTATTAATTACAGTCTGAACATTAACATGTTAAATTATTCATTGTGCATTACATAGAGCATTATTTTTTCCTCTCATAAATGATCATGAATCTGACCTCCGAACTACAATCACCTATGACCTTAAGATGGTAGGCTATATGAAAAATTTCAAGTAACCCACACTGAGATGCAAAAATAGCATAAATAAATTCCCGAAACTACTTTTTAAATACATCCTTTTCCTTATTATATATTACCATATAAAGTTTATGTCATAAAATATTATAAAGTCATATTACATTAATAATTTTAACTTGTGCTTGTGTCTATTCCGAAGAATTGCAGTGGTGACCCACGAAATAGGAAAAAATAAATCCCATAGAGCGCAACTAATGGCTATCGAATAAATACTGTTGCAATATTTTTGTGAGGACGCGATACAAGCATACTTTATTGTGTTTTAAATAATACTATTTGACACGAAAACTATGAGAGCTCTGGTAAGGTCGTTCTTAAACATATTATGTTTTTCAAATAAATTTACTCTCAACAACACAAGAATTTTGTGCTTAAATTTTAGCGTAGGACCAACAAGAATAATACAAAATTAAATGCTAGATTTACAATACAATAACAACATAATGCAAGAAAGAATCCATTCACTATTCATGTCCATTTGCCTGGCAAGTTAACTTTTTGCTCTTTTACCTTAAGTGGATATACCAATCTTGTGAAATCAACGGTTTTCTTAAATTCTTAACTAGCGTTTTGTCAGTACAGGATGGCAAAAATGTTTACCGATATCACTCAGACAATGAGGAGGCTTACTGATGTTACAAAATTCGCGTTATTTATACAGTGCAAAAAGGATAACGAAATAAGCTCTACACACAGTATACTTCATAAATATAGTTATCTCATGATTATCAGGGCTCTATTTCATAAAACTCTACAGGTGTGACATATACGACAATTATGTCAAATCTGACAAATTTGTCAGTAGCCTATGTCATGACAATTGAATTTTTCATAAATATTAGGCCTACAACTCTTCCTTACATTACAGGCAAATTAATGTAAATTGTCAAGACTAAAAGAACCCTTTTCATAAACACGACAATTTTATGTCAAACCTAAAGATCACTTTAGTACACAGTAGATGGCTCTCTTATACACGTGCGATAATCAATCTCAACATCGAATATGATACCTAAGCAATCAATTATTACTATCGAAAATAATTTATTTATATTTCTATTTTAATTCAAAGTCACTGAAATTGAAAGTTAGGTTAACCCGTTGCCTAAAAACCCTGCGTGGTCTCATGTCTATTTTTCATCACTTTCACTGCTACCAATATCACTACTAGGCCTACTAGTTTTCATTATTAACAAGACAATTTAGCATGTTTATTAACAAGAAAGTTTAAATCATAAAAAATCATTTTGCCAAATTATGCCACACATTTACATAACCTACTGACTTGGCCTACATATAAAAAAGATTGCCTGTCACTTCTGTAATGACAATTCTACATTTTTTGTAAATTTGTAAATATGTCAACAAAAATTAATTTTTCATAAATGGTAGGTATCCTAAGATATGACATATTTGTCTGACTTTTACCTGTAAACTCAAAAGTTTTTAGAAACAACAATATGTAAAATTGTCATACAAATCTACAAAATTGTCATGACATTTATGTAAAGTTGTCAGCTTTTATGAAAAACACAATTGTCAAAATGTAAACTTGTAAAACAATTATAGGCTATGTCACCTGTCACCTGTAAAATTGTAACTTATGAAATAGGGCCCTGGATGTGCTTAGTTGCACCAAAAATGTCGGCTTCTTACTTCCCAAGACTGCATCATGAATCTCATTGTGTAGGCCTAAATAGGGGCCGACATAATTATTGAAAAGCATATTTTATAGGGCTTGAAGCTTTCACGTGCTGATGATAAACCCTGAAGCCATAATGAAGCACTTATTGAAATGCCATAATTCAAAATAGACAATGTAATTCTTAGCATTCCTGAGTAATCTACAGTAAAGTGCACTCACCTGTCTTGTGCTGTTACATATTCTTTAAGTTATCCTCCCTAAGGAATTACTCCCTCGATGTCTCTTCACTAGTTTGTTACCTTAGTTCACCTTAAACACAATTACTGTACGTTTAGAACAATTCACACGGACACAACACAAAATAATAATCTACACCTCTCTGTTAAAATTTTCCCGCTAACTAATCAGCAGCGACCATCTTCTGAATGTTGTTAGTCAGATCCGAAACGAACTACTGCCCTGCCACCTATCTATAACTGATTAGACTGGTCGGCAGCGGGGCGGGAACACTGGACACAGTGGCGGTTGAAGTGCATCTTCTTTATTCTGGTGTCGTATTTAGTTTATAAATTCGCGTAACGGTCTATTTTATACAATTAATCGTGTGTAATAACCTCAAGAATGTTCCTATGAATCATTTTAAGCGTGTGTTATGTGCGTGTATGCTAAGTGTTAATGATAAAGCTATACAAAACTCTGTGCAAGCCATCTTGGACAAGAGGGTGTCAGAAGTTAAGAAGCATACTTCAAGGCTGAACTCCCTGAACTGAAGGCAAGTCATACGTTATTTCAAAAGTACTTGTAATTGTCTTGATGTAATTTACAGTAGCTATTAGTTGAGACAGTAAAGCCGGAAGGCTTACTGGTTTGTTACCCACTGAGACCATTCAGATGGTTCAATTCAACTAGGCCTAATTCTACAAGCAGTGTTACGGCAATAGGTAAATAGGCCTACCTTCTACTTAGGATACTATGAAACATAAGTGATATTTTAAGGATAGAAGCAGCTGACGAGAATGCTTAAAATTACTTTCATATGACGATTGATTAAAGACCCAGGAACAATAACCTCCCGGAACCGGAATATCTTCCTTAATTGTATGAAGTACCTACTGTTATGCATAAATAATGAGATCAATATTATTAATTTACTATTAACAATAAAAGAGAAACTTGCACCTTTGAATTAACTTTAGGCCTAAATGGGATTATTCACCGAGATTATGACTTTTTTTCACAGCTTAAGAAAACAGCTCAAATTATTAATGTTTTCGGCTCACTGCCCTTTAATATCACTATAAAATAGAAATGAATTTTTGTTACTGAATTTCATGAGATTTAAATTTTTGTGTGTTAGAGGTAAGTGTACCATAACTTATATCCATAGATATCTCAGACATCATAATTAGAGTAGGAAGAGAAGAAACCTTGCCTTATTCGTAGTTTATTTACTCTCAAATACTTCAGGTTAAAGTGTCGACAATGCCCTCCTCAAACGACTCCCCTTAAAACCATATTATTACATACTGAAGTTATGCTTTGAGTCTTATATGTACTTTAATTTCTATCATATAAATTCTACTTTCAAGATGCGGGTGTGCAGTAAAAGCAAGGCCCCAGCTAGCTCACTCCCCTGGTGAGATGACCCTGAGGTCAAACTTGACCCCCAGGCTATCACGTAACTGACCGTGCTGACCTAATCGGACCTCATACTCATCTTCAAGGTGTGGCGACAATACCAAGATCTGCATTTAAGCAAACTTATTGCCCTAAGTCTACTTATAAATATGAGTACCCCATGCCATGCATTCACGGTATTGCTTAAAGCAGAATCAAATATTGTGTGGAATGTAATTAAAATATGTCTGGCGATGTGGGATAAGCGTTCATAAACTATAATTTTTAATGGAAATTTATGTATATGGGAATATGTGTAGAAAAGAAGCTTGTGTTAGGTTTGTTCGTTGGTGGAAATAAATCTGCAAGTGCTAACAACTCATAAAGTGAGGAATGAAAAATTACGCACGTAATTCGCTAAGAGTACTCGTGTTTGAATTGATTTACGGTGCGATGATTCAATTATGTGCTTATATTAAAATGATGACTGGGAATTACGATCCCATGGATTGTAGCGTTTTCCTGTACGGCTAATGAATTATTGCTCTGTAAGCTCTAGCCATGTAAAGTTGCAATGTAACTCATAGGTGGTCTCATTTTACAATTAAATAATAATTCATAATTTAAACTTCATGTAAATATATTCTGATGAGAGAACTTTATTTTTCAAAACTTTTTTGTATAGTGTACAAGTGGGACTAAGTTACAAAATTAAATGAGATAGGAGTAGTATTTTAACAGGAACACAGACCTAAATATTCTCATAGAATAAATATGTGTAATTTCTAGTTACTATTCAACATATGTGTAGTATGACTGTAAATAAAAGTATTTTTTACATATCAGGATCTATTTTCCTTTTAATGTATTATTTTAAGTCTTAGGCAAAAAAAAAAAATAGCAGTTCAGCGGTATAAGAAAATGGATAGAAAAGTCTACAATGATTTATCGAAGATTAAATCTGACGTGCAAAAAATAGTCCACTTTTTACAGAATATAGGCCTAAACCTGTCACATAATCGGCTCAGAACTCGAAAATATAGAGAAAATGGCGACCTATAAAATCGTTATGAATTGTGTGAAATGATTATACTCTTTGTTGTACGTTATTGTGTAAAATTTATGTGTAGGATGTTAGGGTATTTTATAGTGCGGTAATAAATCGTGAATATGAAAATAGGTTTATGAGGTTTGAAATTCTGTTTCATCTTTCAGAGAAGCCTATTCACACACAAAATATTAAAGTTTTCTTTCGTTCAACTAAATCTTTCCCATATTACAAGAAAATTGATTTCAGTGTCGGCGTAACATTCTGCCTTAAAAGAGGAGTGCATATAGGTCTAGAGCATTGGTGCGCATCTGTGGCACATTGTGTCACTGTGCGGTAGGGGAATTTCTCCCACTACAGTCGCCCTTGACGTCAGAATAAAGCAGTTTCGACGTGACACTGAACATGAAGAACAGGTTTCTTACGTCATAGCAAGGGATGGGGACTAAAACGTTTCCCCTCAGTTGCTCACCTATGGTCCAGAGCAACTACTGTTCTCCTTAGCAAGTATTCTACCCCTAATGTATTTAGTCCAAATTCTGAGAAGTAACTATTATACTATTAAAATGCGTTACGGTTGCTAAGGAGGCGGGTTTCGTGTCCCTCATGCACTGTAAGCCTATCTGAAAGTCTTCAAGTTTTATAATAATTTTCGTAACAGCTTCGCGTCAACGAATTTCTATTTCTGAAACTTGAGGAAGAAATCTTTATTACAAACTATTTCACTTAAAGGGTTTGAAATGACACAAAAAGAAAACGTATGAAAAAGAGGTAAAAAATGATGCCAAAAATATTATGCAACTTTGTGATTCAAAGACCATTGTGTTAATGACCTGTCCCACTTAATTAGGACTGGTTAGTATTGTATTTCACCTACAGTGAGTCCCACGCAAGAGTTGGCCAATGACGCGGGTTTCTGCGTCGCGGCTGGCACAGCTCCAACTCCCGAGCGATCGGGTGAAATATCTACGCAAATAATGCCGCGGTTGTTGTAATGATTCAGGTTATCACATTTGCAGTTCAAATTACAATGAAATTAACCACGTACTTCATCACAAGAGATGTTGGAAATGTTCTCCTCTTGCATCCAGACAATACTGGCACCTTTTTAGGAAATTTTCTTTTCTGGGGGTAAAGGCGGCCGGTGCATAAGGCTGACAACCTTACCACCTTCATGTGCCGATTGTCTAAAAATCCGGGAGCCTCAGACTCCTGAAACCCTCTGGGCCTCCATGGCCTGTAATAGGGAACACTTTACCTTTTTTTTTAGTAACTTTCAAATGTATTTACTTTAGAAAATATATATTTTTTTCACTTATTATTATGGTCTTTTTTTCCATGATATTCCTATGCCTATATCCATATGCTGTAATTAATATTGCCGCGACTATTCATAAAAGTCAATTTTGATATGGCACAAATACTAAAACAGTCGGGTGAAAGCACTTATTTCTGATTGAAATGAAAAATTTCCTGTTTAGGCATATTATTCTTACATTCATAGGATAGCCAGTACCTATATGTATATACAAATTATAGAAAAAATGGAGAGAGGAACTTTTTAAAATCCCAATTGCAATATCCACCGGAAGAAAAATGTTTAATCTTCCACTTCAGAATGTATATATATATATATATAGAACTATGTAATTATAAACTTCTATTAAGAAACATTAATTAGCTACATCTTTGTATATAGCCTATATCGCTTAATATCAGCGAGGGCTTTTTTGGCACACCCTTGTGTCTATTATAGTGGCATTTTATTTTAAATAAGCCCTACCGTCGCCTGAAGACCCTACTGAACTGGAGTTAGTGATTATAGAATAAATTTCAGAAATTTAACTGGTGTTTTGGTGCTTTCGAATGTATTTTGCCGGTTATGTAGTTGGGTTTGAAGTAATTTTGCCTGGTATACTCGTTCGTCAGCTGCCGTCTGTGAGTCGGTGGTGTGCCTGTCGTCTTACCCCAGCGGTCCGGGTTCGATTCACGGCCGGGTTGGAAGGCAACGGAATCCACTGCGATTACAAAATTCCCTAGTATCACAAAGGTTAGGTTGCATTAGATGTTACCATACAGCATTGCGATTACCTTCGTCAATGCGGATATGGCACTGTAAGAAGATGTTTTGGTGTGAACTTGTTACGTATTTACTGTACGTGCATTTTGATTAATAAATAAAATTTACAAGCATCAAGCATGTGTATTATAATTGCAGAGAGGAATATTTCCCAGTGCGACCAGCATAGCAACAGGGATCTTATAGCTTCTGAGGTTTCTTTGTTTTAAGATTGTTATTCTTTGCACTGATATACAGTCGCGGACGCAGAATTTTTTTCGGGGGGGGGGATTTGAATAGGTAGAAAGAATACTAAAAAAATTAATTAACTTACATATATAATTAGTTTATGAAACTGGCCACTTAGAGTGCATAATATATAGCCTTTTTTCAGCGTCCGCCACTGCTGATATAGACCATTTATCGAAGGCTAGGGAATGACTCATCTGCTACAGTAGAAGTTATCGTATCTTTCTCTCACCCCTCTCAGATAATGCGTGTTTGTGGCCGGCTTTTTAGTTTACTACACGTGCATGGGTATGTCTGATGATACCACCATACGCATAACAGTGCTGCAAAGCGTGAGAACATGATAAATTTACGTTAGAATAGACGAGTCCATTTTCGAAATTCGAAGGGGTGATCACTTATATTAAGTTAATAGTATAGCAATCAGTCTCACACCTTCAAGTGACAATATTTCCATGAATGTCCAGACTACTGAGCACCTATCAAGTCAAATCAAGTTTGAACATTTTACTGATGTTGCAGTACCATGACTAATAAAGCGCAATAGTTGTACAAAAAATTCCCACCTTATTCTTCTCTTCTCACACGGACAATCCTATACTTGTTAGTGGAAATATGTAATGACGGAAAACTACGAGTTTTGTAAAATAACTCTTGTTTTAAGAACGTCCTAAAAGCTCTGTAGGCCTATTGCTAATTTTCTTTGCATTTGACCATATTCAAGATTTTTCAAACACCAGCATATAGTCGACAGATTTGCGATTTTACCCAGTTTTGGTTAAATCGAGTTTATTAACACGGGACCAGAATTTGCTTACAAAAAATTTGGCCGTGACAGGACTCAAACCTGCGATCTTTGGATCCGAAGTCCGGCCACACGGTCATTTTATTACTAGACTTGGTAGGCCTGTATAAAGTTTTTGTAGTCTTGAGAAGATCCGAACTTTCAAATTAGGTGCCTTCTAGTTGTGTAGTCTGTTTCTGAACTTTTATGTAAAAAACGATCGTGACAAGACTCGAACTTGCAGTCTTAAGACGAAAGTCCGACGCCTTATCCATTAGGCCCCACGGTTTTTGTTTTTCTTGTTTGAATTTAATTATTACTAGAACTTGGTAGGATTATTCTTTCTTTCTTCTTTCTTTATCGTAATTTAACCTCTCCCTTTTAGGATTTAAGCGATCCAACCGCCCGGTCCTTACAGGGCAGCGACCTGTCGAAAGAGGGATTAGCTTTGGATCATATACATACTTTTTTGACCAAACAAGGACATAGAGAGCCTCCCCGGATGAGTGATCAGCCCAATACCGGGGCCACCTCCGAGACAACACGAACACATACGACGAGACACACCATTCAGACACACTCCAAACAAGGCGAGGATAGGAAGAAGATAATATCTGGGGACTTGTCTCAAAGGAAAAACCCCACCTAGGCAACTTGTCCCGAACAGGAATCGAACCCGGGTCCGCTGCTTGAGAGGAGCGAACGCATCCCCTACGCCACAGCGGTACTTGGGTATGAAATTTGTGTAACCGTGAAAAGAATCCTAACTTACAATTTCGGTGCCTTATAGTTGTGTAGTTATGAAACAAAATTTATCATCATTTAACATTTCTAGCTTGTGTTTGTTTTATTTTCCAGCATTTTGTATATCCTTGATCAAGATAATTACGTAGCAGGAACGTTCTGTAATTTATACCGCAACTGATGGCCACTTTTGTACATTCTGTTAACACCTAGTATATTGTTATCACCATTATTCCCACCATAAATAACTACGTGCCAATATTAACGCCTCCTTTTCATATAAACAATTATATGTCGGTATACAATTTCTCTTTCTTTGGGATCTGTTTCATCTGCATACAGTTGCAATTAACTAACTTGCACACTTATGCCTCTGTTATCCACAATAACTGTTACAGAGAAAGAAAAAGTCTACGTCATAGTATACAACACTGAAAACAGTGATCTATGTTACTATTTTTCAGTTATTGTTTTAGAATGGGATTACATGAACTCTGTGGAGTTAGTAGGCTATTTTTATTTTGAAATATTATTTCCAGTCAAGTAGAAATCCTTCGAAAATACCATTTTTCTCGGAAACAATGAAGGTGGCCGTTAAACATGTGGGCTTTAGAAATTGTTTTGTACGTGAATAACTATGAATGAAAGTTTATGTTCAAGTAACTTATCTGCCTATTTCACTCTTATTCTAAGAGGTTTGATAATAATATAATAGAAAAATAAGTAAACTGTTTTAATACTTAGTGAGTCTTAATTTTGGTTCGAAAACTTTACATAATTAGATATAAATATGCTAACAGAACTAACTGAAATTATCTGTAGTTTTGAGCTAGTGTCATGCTTCGTCATTAAAAATAAAATAGGCCTATTTGATATTCTAACCATTATCATCTTCAGCAATTTTCCCTGTCCTGGCAGTATTATTTATTTTTCATTCATTGAAATTCAAACTTAATTTTATCAGATCATCATCATCATCATCATCATCATCTACATACAGGGATTAGGCATCAGTAGCACCGGTTCCGGCCTCAAACGTTTCTGTGCCTATCTTGTTTTCGGGCAACCTATACAGGCCATGGAGGCCCAGAGGGTTCCTGGAGGTTGAGACTCCCAGATTTTGGACATTCGGCACGTGAAAGTGATATGGTTGTCAGCCTTACGCACCGGCCGCCTTTACCCCAGGATTGCTTCTGATACTCATTTCTGTTAAAGGCTGAGTCGACCCCAGGGCCATAGTGCCACCAGAAGGATTAGGCCAATTTAAAAACCCCAACGACCTCATGGGGAATCGAAATAATTATGTAAAAATATTATTTGGCGGCACAAATTCTTGCAATAGCGTCACTGGACATGATGATCACTTCAGAAACACGTAAACACACACTTAGGCCTATGTCTAGACGATGTTCCCAACCAGAGTTTCGCTGCTGTTTAGAAATAGTGTTCAATAATGTTCAGAAACATTGTTACAGTCTGGACTAACCTTTAGAATATCAATACCAAAATAAGTTACGTCAAATTAATTATAATCCCTTCCCCCCAATGAAGAGGAAACTATAATTGACTTACTTCGTTTCTACACCTGTCAATTCAATTATACGGACTGTCGTAGAAATATGTTTTGTTCATTCAGGTACCAGTATCCAAAATAGTTAGTCCGACCACTTTTTACATGGAATATTCTGTTTGACAGAATTAATCTCGGCGAGCTTAATTCCAGTATGTTATAATTGATGTGCATGTCCAACACTGACCATTTCATAAACAAGCTTACAACTCGAGTGGCCACTTTTTCTTCATCAAGATGGCGTGCAGTGAATATTAATACTTGTATTACATCCGGTCTTGCGCACACGACAGTTAAATTATTTTTACAACCAATTTCCTCACTCGAGAAGTAAAAAGATTAGTTGTCGGCATTATGTTTTATGTTATGATAATTAGAGTGCCATAAAGAGGGAATAATTATAATGTGACCGCTCGTTTAATGCAATTATTACCGGTTTTATTAGACATATATTATGTCAGTCTCGTTTATGAGTGATATGATTATTACCTGTAGATGTTATTGGAGAATGCTCTCAAAGCAATCAACTCCTTAAAAAAATCTTGATATCAAATCTTGTTTGCTATATACTGTATTAAATTTATTAGTAGGCTATACATGGTACAGGAACTCGTGATATAGATAATTATGACTTAATGATGTCTTAATTTCTTGCAGGTTTTCTCAAAATCACTACCTCAGGCACACATATCAGAAAAGGTTTTGACACATTTCATCCAGGCATCTAGCGGTTTGTTAAATAAACTATCAACTAATTATAAATCGATAAAAACTTAGTAGGCCTACAATAAGACTAACAAGAATTTAAATTAGACTTGCATAATCTTTTAACGATTTCACGGTCAGTTCTCATCAAAGGCGCACCCTGCAGATGCCCTAAGTAGGCTATTACAATTTTACTGTTTTAAGTCCGTGTCAGTTTTCAAATATTCCATTCTGAGTCCACCCTTACTGTTTTGAAATCATGCTATAAAACGCAATAATACATTTGGGGACAGTATAGCTTGCAACCCTCCCCCCAATTTTTCACAGAAACTAAGTTGAAAAACAGCCCAATTTTAGAGTGTAATGATCTTTATAATAATAATAATAGTAATAGTAATAATAATAATAATAATAATAATAATAATAATAATAATGAAACTAGTAAGCGACATACATAAAGTCAGTTGTTCTTAAAAAATGTGCGAAATACAAAAAAAAAAAATACCAAAAAGTGCCTACTTATACAACCTAAAATGGGCATGTTGTATGCTATGAACCGACAACCACACTGGACGTCATCGCGCCTTAGAAATGCCAATGGGTCATTCTTTATGCAAAATAGCTTAGTTTTATCAAAAATACTACTCTACTTGATAACCTGAAAAAGTTTTTTGGATGTTGAAGTTGATGGCATAAGTAAAATTTATAATAATTCTATTAAATATTATTAAAATAATAATAATAATAATAACAGTAATAATAATAATAATAATGATGAAACTAGTAAGCGAACATTTGTAGACGAAATGCAAAAATAACATAGAAGTGAAGTTTTAAATATATCATTATTATTATTATTATTATTATTATTATTATTATTATTATTAATATTATTAATATTACTATGGATGTCGTTTTCTATTGCACAAGTCCAGAGCACGCACTTCACCTTCACAGTTAATAAAATATTAATATTAGCTGTATTGAATTATTCCTACTTTTCCTATTTATAATTTGTATTCATGAAATGATCTTAAGAAATGCCATACATGACTTCTTTTTTTGGATAATTAATTTCACGTATAGGCCTAATCGTAAAGGAAAATTCATTTCGACCCACCTACGTATTGCCTGGAAGAGTATTTTTAATTTAAATGTATTTTTTAATTTCTCCCCTTTAAATTTGTCATATAGTTTGGTAGCAACTATTTAATTATAGATCCGTGTATGTTCACCACGCAGTGTGTGATTTACATTAATAAACAGGTTGAACATGCAAAGTAGCACTGCCTGACTCCTCTAGGCCTATGCAGTACAAACTACAGTGTGTTCCTCAACAAATTTATCGCTTGGAAATGTGAAGTCAGGCTGAAAATTCAATGTCACAGCCGGGATTTGAACCAGCATCTTCGGCTCTTCGTGGCGCTGCTCTTACCAATTGAGCTACCATGACAACATGCCGGTACAACATTAAATTATCCAACTGACTCACTATGCCCGGTTTCTATAAACTCATGAAATACCTATGGGTAAATTATCCATGGGAAAATTAGTTCCTAATCATCCACAATGATATAATGAGGAAGGCCTTGGAGTTGTACAGTTCATTTAATTCAGAAGGCTTTGATTCTCATTGTTTAAATTATTATTGACCCTATGAGAGGTTAAATTTTATCCAGCCATCCATGAAAGGATAAAAGAACTAGCCCGAGCTTGTAGGAACGTTTTTTCTGTCATTTTCATATTTATCCGAGGAAATTTATCTAGAAACTCGCCACAAGTGTATGTGATTGTTACCCCTAAATTATTTGAGTTTGTAAAAGTTATTCTTGTGTAAATTCTGTCCATTGAATAATTTACCCATAGGTATTTGGCGAGTTTATAGAAACCGGGCATGACTCACATAATTTATCCCTGTACACCACCAGGTGTTCTCAATATGAGATACAAACCCAGTGGCGACTTATAAACCATAGTAACCACTAGTAGGTCACAGTGGAATGATCATTCTTTCACACTGGCCGTGTGTAGGCTAAGGTGAAAAGGTGAAGTTAGACTGAAAAATTCAATGTCATAGGCGGGATTTCAACCAGGATTTGAACCAATCGCCTCTGGATTGGTATTTCATATTGGGAACGCCTGGTGGTATACCGGGATGTGAGCCAGTTGGAGAATTTAATATTGTACTGGCATGTTGCCATGATGTAAGTATAGGTCTATAATTCGCTGACATGTTGGTTAAAGGTTTAAAACAGTCGTATAGATTATGAATGAATTAAATTCAATCTGTCAGGAATTATATTAGATCTATTACTTGCACTATAAGTGAGGAGCGTTTAAACGAAAAAATACATTAAAATACAATGCAGATATCGGTAGCCATTCATTTTGATAGAATGCAAAATATTATACAAATAGCAGCTGCATTTAATTATTCCACGGCTAGATTTAAAAATATGTTATGTATATTTATTTACACTGACATCGTTATAAATAAATGAATCAATGAAGGCGGACTAACTGGAATATCAAAGCGATTGACAGTTTGATACGTTATGTTTAGGATAGAGTGTGCCATGAAATATTATGCCCATTATAATAAGTGTTAATCAATGTTTATATACTGTCAAGTGGACAAATAATACAGTCTGTGTAAAGTCACAGCTGGATAGAACTTCTGGAAATGAAAGCATGCTCTTTAATAAGTAAATTATTCTTATTATTTCTACTGACAGAAACTGATACATCTGAGCTTGTCTTGTTTATCTTAGTTACGAATACTAACGTTTGTGGCGGTTCGACCGCTGATTGGCTGTCCTCTAGACCAATCAAAATGGTTCGGGGCCCGGACATCGCACTTTATATAATAGATAAGAATTTTGCATGACACACAACTTGCTTCGTGATCATGTCATCGTACTTTAACCCTACACAGTCTTTCAATGTTACGTGCCTGCCATTCCCCCACCTTCCCCCAAACGTTGCAAATATGGATTATGGCCTACTTCTAATTTTGTGAGACATCGCAATTATGCGAAGTTAAATTGCCATGGCCTCATTATTTATCTTCTTTTCACCCAGCAAAACCTACAAAAGTATCTTTGCCTTTAATAAACTCGTACTTTCAACCCTCCATTTACACGACCTGTACTCTGCCTCCGAGTTAAATAAGTTTTTTTTTTCCCCCCAGATTGAGGTTTCCGTTTAAGAATATTTTACCGGAGAGGCATAAAAAGATCAGAACGGCAACAGCAGCCGGAGGATTATTTTGAAGTTTACGAGTTCAGCAATTAGTCCGTGACATTACATGACTTCCAGGGGTTTAAGGAAAGAGTGGCGCTTGATATTAACATAAAAAAGTCTCATTTTATGCTCGAGACCCAATTTCATTTCTCAAAAGAATGATTGCGATAATAACATACACTAACTTATATCTTAATTAAGAGCTATTGAAAGGTTTGTTACATTGTTTTGTTATATTGTGCAAGTAAATACATTACTCGAAGAAGTGAATATATCAGTTAATACAATACCATCAAAGTTTTGTATCATTGTGGAACTTCCTTATTTAATAAAATTGGAATCATACTGAGTGAGGTGTCCAAGCGGTGGTATCACTGACTAGCATTCTTAGTAGGGTTTCTGGGTTTTCCTCACTCACAAAGGCGATTGCTGAGTTGGACTTTGCTTCTCTTTGACATAATAATAGATATAGAACTCCAGGGCTCTACATCCCTGAAGGGAGTAGGCCTACCATCCGACCGCTGCGTCATCTACCACAGGCAGATGGCAGGTTTAGGGGGTATGTGTAGGCCTATGCAACGAAATAAAAGAAGGTAACGCCAATTGGGACCAAAAGATAAAAAAATATAAGTGCTACAAGAACTCCATTGCGTCCTGGTTTCCCCAAGGTACCGGTACTTATGAAATACCATCCAAATTGAAATCGTTCACTGGTAAGTTGCATAAAACGATTTACTTAAAACATCCTTATGAGATCGCGACAGCACTTTAGGACTAATACATGGAAGATTGGTGATAAAGAGTGGTATATTTACATCTGAACCTACCTGACGCCTGCTCTTAATGTGCAGTGGTCTAGCCTAGGCTATTCTAAAAATAGCGTAAGCATAGGAACAGTAGCTGGTGTGATAACATCGCTTGCGTCGAAATTTCTGACACGTGTTTGGAACTAGTACAGAGGTGCGCAAAATTTTAGACATGCCTCCGGAAACCAAAACATTCATTCGCAGGCAATAGTGCGCACAGACTTTTAAGCGAACAGTGATACGTGTAGAACAATAAAATTAAAGTTGAATACGGATCCTCCTCGTTTTCAACCTTCATGGATACCTCTTAAAGTGAAGTGTTTCGAGGGCTACATGACGGCACCCAACATTAGAGATGAATGTAGTAAGTTTATGCATGTAGTAAGCTTGTCAGTCTTAAGCATCGAACTCCTTCACCCACTGGATTATTTCTGGTACTAATTCCTGCTAGAGATTGAATCAATTCCAGGGCCGTAGTGCCACCGAATTAGATTTAAAAAAATCACAAACCCCTCATCTGTGATGGA
Organism: Ectobius pallidus; assembly: GCA_964059195.1. Taxonomy (NCBI): domain Eukaryota; kingdom Metazoa; phylum Arthropoda; class Insecta; order Blattodea; family Ectobiidae; genus Ectobius; species Ectobius pallidus. The sequence continues at coordinate 118,620,952 of CAXKWD010000007.1, read as the reverse complement.
ACCCACGACTTTCCAGTTTGTATTGGAGTGCCTCAGCCAACTGCTTTATGTCGTGATACTTCATAAATCATTCAAAATATTTTCTATACGGGTGTAATAAATCATTAATTTGCTATCAGTCAATAACCTTCAAGAAGAAGAAGAAAAAAAAAAGAAAAGAAGAAAAAAAAATCTTCAAACAACAGTTGAGTTACATGGAAACAGAAGCATGAGCGTTTCCGAGGATAGTACTTTTGGACTTAGGTTTGTTCGGAAGAAAACTAGAAACAATCGAAAAATGCTGATGAAAAATTAAAACTGTAGTTGTGTGGGAGGGGAACTACTTGCTTAAAATCCCGCCTTCAACTCGCTTCCTTTTTGCTGGCACACAAACGGATTCAGGTCTGAAATATGTAAATCTCATGCACACTGTTGAAAAAATTAACTCAAATAATATCCTTCGAATTATCACCATATTATTTAGGATTGTTTTAACTTGCTCAAAAACCTGCATAACATATGAGGACAGGGTCGGTTGTGAGCAGGATAGGATTTTAAGCGATATAAGAAAATAACCTATACCTCTTTCGATCACAAGAGCCGATTAATTTCAGCTTTAGCCTACCAACGTGAAAGTTTGCGTTAGATTCTCGCTCATGCTATACTATCTTTTTTGTAAATTTTATGCTCTTACCCTGTGTTACTATAATATTCAAGAATGGGGTTACCAATTTGAAACGTATCTCATTTTCCTTATTTTGTGAAAAGAAAATCATTCCACTCTTAACTCCACTTTTATATATTCTTTTCCCCCATATGGCTTTACATGTTTATGGATAATACATAAATACATAAATACGTGTTTATATATATATGTATTTTTAGTACGTTTAACTTTAATAGGCATAAGCTTTAATAAACTTGTGAGTAATACACATATAATGACAGAAAAGTTTTCCACATTAACAATACAGCTTGACACAGAAATACTGAAAAGTATCAAGTTGGAGTAATCAATGCAGCAGGGGTTGACTGCCCATGTTCAACATGCGATAGCCACAAATCCTCTTTCATACTGCAGAACATTGTAGTGCAGAAAGTAACCTTCGTTTAAAGGGAATGATAAAACTTATTTAGCTACTTTGCTTATTTAAACAAATAAGTAAATACGTGAACAATTCGCAGCTGTATAGTTGGTTTTCTGCTTGCCAGTCGTTAATAATGCTTGACAAGCCTACGCAGGAGAACAATTATCATATAGCTTTAAATAATAAATAAATAAAATCAGGTAAACTGATGTAACAAAGTGCCAGTATGTTTTTGTTTAAACAGTTATGACTGCAATTATGATATGCAGAATATGTTTTTTTTAAAATTGATTTCCAAGTTAAGCTCCAGATTTATTCATTAAGCAGGGCTTACGGAAGAACAAAGGTCTAGTTTTTTTTAATGAGATTAAAATCTTCCAGCATCACCTGAACTGTACAGATATGTGATATCATGACAATCGCACACTCACATAAAAATGTCAAAAAAAATTCAAATTGGCCGGTTTCAGGTTTTGAACCATGGACTCCAGAATGTGAGGCCAAAGCGTTACCATCTCGGCCACCGGGGTCATTTTAACGGTCTAGTTGGATAAGCGCTTGTAAATCGATAGTGTTTTTTGTCATAGCTACCTGTATTTTAATTTCCAAGGCCTTATAAGATAACAGTAAAACAATAGGCAGTGTTGTCAAGATAATTGATTTTCATTTTTTTTTATAAATTCTTTCGAATACGTATATTACCATAAAATAGGCACTAAATTGAGCATTACTCCGAAACAGGTCAACCGATTTTATCTATTATAAATAGACGTCTTCCCATGGACATTATAAATGCGTATACGAAGTTTCATAAATATACGATAAAGCGTATTTGAGTTATTGCGCCTTTAAAGTAGACATTAAATTGGGGTTTACTCCGGTACCGGTCAACAGATTAGGTTCAAATTCAATAGGGCACTTCTCATGAACGTCATAAATGAGTATACCAAGTTTCATGGAAATCCGATACAGCGTATTTGAGTTATGGCGCCTTTCTATTAGAAAGGCGCCATAATCTATTAAAATAGGCACTAAATTGGGCATTACACCGGTACCGGTGAACCGATTTGGTTCAATATCAATAGGGTTCTTCCCATGGACATTATAAACGTGTATACCAAGTTTCATTAAAATTCGACAAAGCTTATTTGAGTTATCGCGCGTACAGACACACGGACGGACGGACAGACAGACAGACGGACAGACATTTTTCGTCCCCACACACAATCTCATAAAGTACCATACTGGCACTTAATAAACATGTGTGTGTGAGTGAGAGGACAGGGTCAGTTGTGAGCAGGATTACAAGCTATATTACAAAATAACATATAGGCTAGGCCTACCTTCTTTATAGGCTATATATATATACTTTTTTTTCTTCAAATTGCAAACATATGCTGTTAGCTGGCTCTATATTTTATATGTAGGCCTATAGATATTCACTTTTGTGAACGTTATATTTAGGATAATAACGAATAGCCAAAATGTAATAGCCTACTAATAACCTATAAATAGACCTAAAAGTAAATACAAGATGATGGGAAGGATTTGCTTTAATCAATGCAAACAAATATTCAGAATTTACCAAATTAATAAATAAATGAATGGATGGATAAAATATAAATACATAAATACATTACAAATCTATACAAGTTTCATATAGAATTCTGGACATGAATATTTGTACTATAACTTGTATTAAAAATTAAACATTTTATTGCGAAATTTATTAACTAAGGTGGAAATTTATATACAACTAAACATGGCGTAAATCCTATGGGGAACACTCTAACTTCCGATCGTTGCGTCATCTACCTCCGTCAAGTCTTATTCAGTAGATAGCAGGATAGCCATCCCTCTATGTTAAAAAAAACATAGATATAGATATAGCACACATATAATGATATAATATAGTAATAATAACAGTAATAATAAGTGAGTCATATACAAATATCATTAACTGTCAGTGCATTCTATGAAATCTTATTATGTTATGTTATATTTTAAGGATTTCTTATGCGACTGCGTACGATTGTATAGGCCTAATCGTGAATTTAAATACTTAGACCTACCTATATTTTCAGTGTAAAGGGTGAAGTGCGAAAGCTTAACACTTGACTAATAGTATTCTGTAATAGGTTGGTTTTGAATACCAATGCAATAAACGCTTCGAACAGTAAGGTCGTGGGTTAGTTTCCCGATCTCATTGGTTTTTTTTTCTTTCTTTCTTTCTTTTTTTAATGGCATTTGAGTACATTATGATATTTTGAGTAGAATGTTTGACTGCAAGTTAGTCCTATTGTATTTCGAATCTGTCAAGATTTGCCTCCATGACTTTGGGTTTGCTGGAAAGAGTTCTTCGCAAGTAGGTCTAGCTTAACACTACTTTGTTTATTTATTTTTACCAATTTTCATCCATGATAAGCTTTGAAATATAGAGCTATTGTAGCTCCATTTAGAGTTCTGGGTTAAGTTAATTTGACAATATCTCGAAATACATTATTTTCTGTTTATTGTTCATCTACTAATACATTCTTTTGGTTGCTTAGTTTTATTAAAATTTCGTATTAATTTGAAGTAATTGCTCTCATTACGCTATATCATTTTTAATTTGAAATTAAAAAGAGGACAATATTAAACTTTTAAGCCTTTTATTTCATCTCGTCTCTTTCGTCTCGGCAGAAAATTAGTTCTTAAGCTTAAGTTATATCGATTTAATTAAAATGACTATAAAACACAATATAAACAATTTTTTAGAAAAATTGGCGTTCCTAAGTTCCTTTATTTCTTGAATGCCAGCACTGATTAGGGATTAGTGAACCGCAAAAGAAAAGAGGAAGAAAATATTAATGGGCATGAAACGGCATGTGAACCTCTCTTCGACGATATGGGTTTTTGGTTCTGTATCTTTTTAAATATGTCTTGGATTATGTAGAGGCTAATATAGGAAAGGCACGACACAAGATGCTGTGAGGCTGAAAAACGCTCCCTGCCGGATTCCATCCAGCGGATTCAACGAATGCAGATCACCGAGGATACCATATATTCCTCAAATAACTCCACACGACACCCAACAAATCAATTAGGTCCATCAGTAACTCCTGTTTCCATTTAAAATCAAGTTGAAAGATCACCGGTCAGTTTGTCGAAATTAATCCATTATTAGTTCCTACCGGGATGCGACATTTAGCGAATTGTTCTGTAACAGGTATTTCAGCATTACCGGAAGCAAGTGAGGGAATAGCCGCTGGATGGTGGGATGGGGAGGAAGGAAAGGTCATGACGTGGGGCGGTGCCGACCACTGTATGGTACCACGTCTCCACCACCCTCTATACCCGCCTTATTGCAGGCATTTTTACGAGGAGAGCGAGAGAGTTAATGCAGAAGAAGAGGGTTGTGGTGGACATCATCGGACCACCACCGGACCGGGGCCACACGAGATGGCACAACCAGGCACCACCAGACACGACACACTGGTGGACGCCACGACAAGGAACCTCATGAGTCAAGGACGGAAGTGAACAAGAAAATAATGATGCTTACTCATATATCCCGGTAATTGAAATCACGATGGGGGTTAAACGCAAATTATAAAATATTGCAGTTATGCATTCAGAACTACATGTGAAATCTTTAGGTTAATGAGCCCAAAAAGTATTCAATAAATGAATAAAGTCTTAAATTAATTACAGGCATTTAAAATAAATTAGGCGTACAAAAATTACATTGTACGTTATATTGTAGAGTTGGGAATACAAATCCGCGTCTCCTCAGATTATTATACCATATGCCTGTTGTGATTACTTGAAAAGAGGCAGGAAAAAATATCTTCTGATACCGGGATTCTAATTCAAGATCTTCAGCTGTCCATGCCAATGCTCTACCCACTGAGCATGTCAAAGCTCTAGAGTAGTAAATGTGTCAGTTAAATCTTCCTCCTTTGAGTACCCTTAATGGTCGACTTCACTGAAGGATTGTTAATTATTTTATATTATGTGGTAGGCTACACTACTTGAGAGTGTTTTGGTGAGCAGGTTCCTACTGTAACCTATATAGAACAGTACCATATAATATATATAAAGTCTAAATAACGAAGTCTAAATAATATTAATGGAAATGAATATATTTATCACTTTGAATAAACAATATATATATATGTGTGTAATCATGTTTCCGCAAATTATTTTATATCTGTTGACTGGGAGCTTGAAGGTCCCGGATGTGAGTCCTGCTGAGATAATTTTTTCTCCTAAATATTATAACTTACTGTATGCTAACAGAAAACTTTATCGGTGTCACAGCAGGAATTTTTTTCCTAACTATTGTCATATTATAGAGTATTAGCCTATTCAACAAGTTTAGTATGAAAATATATTAAATCCTTTCTATTTCGTACAAATGTGGCAATGTGCGATAAGACTTGATTTGAAATAATAAAAGTACGAAGCTGATAATTGAAGGCTAGTTCGTAGTACAAGGATGTAGTTCACTTTATGCAGGAAGAACTCATATAGTTCAACACTGTTCAACTGAATTTACGAGTATTCCATAATACATTAAGTTTCTCTCTATGTTTTGTTTTATTTTTGGCATTACTTTATTAATTTATTTGGAATCCTTCATTATCAGTGTCTATGTTAAGTGTTCGATTGTTTATTAAGAAGATTATTATTGTTTGTTACTAAAACATTGAATTTTTACACTAAGCTCTCCACAGGCAGACTGCAACAAAGTGTAAATAATAATAATGCTAATGAATATATTTCTCACTTTGAATATACAAGTGGTTTCTCTGCTGTCTTCCTATTCAAATGAGAAAGTAAGTAAGGTTAATTTAAAAAATGGTCTCAAACAATGCACATCAGTAGTTCTGGAATATCGTTAACGGTTGATTCCATGGGAAAAAATAAATAGGCCTATTAGATTAGGTGGCGAGATTGCAATGCAAGTTTTCAATTGAAGACTATTAGATTTTTAATAATTACTCTACTTGCTGGACCCCCAATCAGTGGCGTTCCTAGGGCGGGGCGGTGGGGGCGGTCCGCCCGGGGCCCCACTTACTATAGGGGCCCCATTGAAGCCCCACCCTAATATAAACATTAATGTTCCACCTGATTTTGTAAAACGAGGCAGTGAATTTTTCCAAAACAAAAATGGCCCTAACACAGAAATCAGGAGAAAAGTTGTTTTTAACTATTTACGTTTCACTTGAAACTGCCCCCAATCAAAAAATATAATCATGGTATGAATAAGCAATATCATTTTTTGTTCGACAATGCTGTAATACGCTTGATATCATAATGATCACTATCATTTTTTGTTCGACAATACTGTAATACGCTTGATATAATGATACTCATTTCGAAACTGATCTTCATTATGACATCTGTGTGGTATCGATTATTATCGAACACGGAAAGATCTTGAGACCTTGAGAGTACCAGCTGAAAAACTGAGTAATAAATTCTATTCGTGTTAATTTTAATATCATACTAAAATGCATTCATTTAATGTTGTCAAAATCCGTTAGTTAAAAGAAAATTACCAAAAGGAAGCTTCGATTTTATCGACGCCATGAGCTGCCATTCTCGTAGAAGACAAAAACTACTACAAAGAATCTGAAGCGAAGGTCATTGTGGGCTCATTGCCGTTTGTTTGAATGAATTTAAGATCTCAAAATTTAAATATTCAGACTAATTATGGTCGAATAAAACAACCGTATGCAATTTGCTAGTCCTATAATGGTAATTAAGATACTTGTATGAAAATTATGAAACTCGCGTTGCTCATTTCATAAACATACTCGTATATTAATAAATGTCATTAAAGGCTAATTGCATAATATACTATTATGGTATAATTACACATTTTATTCCCGTTATAAAAGACTATCTAAAAAAGGTATCGCCCAAAACTGGTTTCGAACGTTTGGAAAAAGTCTAAACCGAAAGCCACACAAAACTTATGTTAAAAGACTTAACATTTCATTTTATAAGCTCATAGGTTATTTTGTCAGACTAAGGAAATAGTAGGTTACGTTTCTGTTTCAAACATAAATATCGGAACAGCTGTAACATTTTAAGCTTGCTGTTGTTAGTAAACCACTGCCCAAAATGACTGAAATGTAGCCTACTGTTGAGAATAAATAATAATAATAAAAAAGTCAAGTAATGATGACTAAATGCACACTTCTTTTTGCATGATTTGGGAAGGCATCTTTATTATATTCAAAAGTTGAATCTGTATTCTGCATATAGCCTAAGAGAAGTCAAAGATACAACAGTTGGCAGCGACATTCTATATTGATTTACTGCCCATAGCACAGGCAACAGGCTTTGGAATTGATTCACCTCAGTATACGGCTGCTTTAACTTACATGTTCTAACTCAAATAAGTTACTATTTTCCGTATTAAAAATCTAAGAACCCCTCTAAGGTACCGATGAACTCTTACAATATACGAGTAGATGCTGTGGTTTTTATGGGATAAGGGATTCTAGCCAACAGCATTGTCCCCATTCAATCATTTCTTCGATGCCCTCTTGTCGTACGATTATTTTAATATTTATTTGTTTAGTTGTTTTCACCGTTTTGTTCAGTTGGTGCTCTTGGTCATTCATGACTTTCTGTCTTTCCACGCTTCTTCTTTGCTTAAAAGACACTAATCCAACAGTGATTTATAGATTAAGATGTCTAGGAAAAATAGCATATCCACTTCATTCTGAGATCATATTTAACACTTCATTGCCAGGCCAATAACAAAAATATGGTCCCAGTAGGGCGAATGAAAAAGTTTAATCGAAACAAGGACAATGAGTTGAATAATACATTGGCCTTCTCAAAGCAAGTGGAAAAGAACAGAACATAAAAATAACGTATTGTTTTTTTACAATTTTTAACTGATCTATACTCTCTATTAATGCGTTATTTATAGTTTTAAGAATCTGACCCCCTAAAACGTTCTTGAGGGTAAACGGTATTTTGACACACCTTACACTGAAAACAATAGAACTCAATACTGATCAGCAGAAGCCATCGATTGGATATTGCTGGACATGAATGATATGTCATCTGTCAAAACTCTGGCGAAAGAAACAACAAAACAGAAGCCAGGAGGCTACAAAAGAAAAATAAAAAAAGTTATCGGTTTCAAGGAAGAGAAATACTGTACTGGTGGTGCATTCTGTCTGCGAGATTAATGACTACTGTGTCATTCATCACACTGCCTTCTTTCCGATGCTATTGTCTGCACTTAGAAGTATACCAGCGCCACGGGGAAATTTTCGTCTACATTGGCAAACTTCATAATCAGTATGTCAATTTGATAGGATAAATGCGGTATTATCTAGCCCATGAATAACAAGTAGTGTTATTATTTATGTAGAGTGTAACAGATCAATCATTCATTGAAAGGATAGACCGAATTAATTTCAAAGCTTTAATTTGAAACATATTGTTAGCTCGACAGTAAGAATTATGGTTTATGGCACTAAATAATGTTGTTTTATGTTAACACCGTTTTCTCTCGACGGTATTGTCCGGCTCTCGCTTACATGTCTTTACTTACACATATTTTGTGGCACCAAGAACGCGATAACAGAATTCCAGCCTGTCGCAATGAAAGTCAATTCTCCTTAGAGTTTCTATCATGCAGTTAGGTTTCTATATTAATCCTGGAATTCTTAGACTCGTGGTTTGGATTCCTGTACTTAGATTTTTATGCCAAATGATCTCTTCCCTTCAACAGTATTCTAACCATGGTTTATAAGAACTCCAGCAAATAATCGCCTGAGCCACCAAGGCCTAATTGTCTCTAGAGAAAAATAGATTGTGGATGCAACTTTTAACAGGTTCTTTTCAATAGGCCTATGCCTACTGTTTTATTTTATAAACACAATTGTATTTTTCAAGGAGGTCTTAATTTAAGAAATAGCAGCTATATAATTCATAAATTCAGAAGAGTATCTGATTACAAAATTCTTATACAAGCTGCTTAATATTAATTCTTATAAGGAAAGTGAAAACATTCATACCCAAACCTTCCTTAATATTTTGATGGAAGAGGCTATAATAAGAACACGAGCAATAATAGACCGTCTATCTATGAAGAAATGTCAAGAAACAAAGGCCTGGATTACGCACAAAATCGATAGAAAAACGATACAAATATTGTGCTCACTTGTTCCATAGTACAATACATAGTACAATCATTGTTTAGAACTCTATATAGGCGTGGTCTATAATGAAAAGTTTAATCGGCTAAGCGTTATTAATGCTGTCGTTTATGCTAACGTCTACTTCATTTTCTGGGCATTGCAATGGAAATAGACCTAAACTATTTTGCACATGCTCTTGTTGAAGCTGTTTTCGACATGAAGGCTTTGACACTTTCCAAACATAGGCTGGCTGTTTTATTTACTGCAAATGTGGTTTCTGTCTATAAGTCACAATTTTCAGATATAACTTACTCTCATACACATTTTATTAGTGTTGCTAAAACTCCATGCACTGAGAATTTTGTGCACTAATAAATTAATTTAATTTTAATTTTTCTCTGTAAATTTAAAATATATCGGAATATTGCATATAAAGCATGAGAATTCAGTGACCTTAATGACATTTCGAATTATTTGTCCTTCATCCCAAAACTTCAGATTTATTAATTCCATTTTTGAATGATTAGTGAAACTGGTTCCTTCATGTGGAACGATTCCATTTGACATGATTTCTACGCAAATAGCCAATTAATTTTTAGACCTAACCCAAGAGGACAAAGATAACTAGAACGACCTAGGAAACTGTGGAACAGACTGTAACCTAATCCCTGATGGAAGAAGAAGAAAATGATGAATGTTTTAATCAAGTAACAAACCCAACCACGTAGACTCTACTCATCAATGTCGTGTATAGAAATATCATAGAATAGCACTATTCTTAGCTTTAATCGAACATTTGTCAGATGCAGGCCCACTATTATCCGACAATGAAACCACTGGTCATGAAGGATCAATGGAGCTTCAAATGAAGGGGTTGTCTCAAGAGCTTGACCCTTTTAAAAATATGAATGCTATCAAAGTTGAAAGGGTCATTGGAGAGGTGGACAACAACCAGTTCTTTTCAAGCGTAGTAAAAGCCCACCAACCAACTTGTACTCAAGAGTGCTGTGATATTTGACCGTTGGTCATAAAGTTAAAGGCTGCTGATGTGAAAAGGTTTGGCCTTCTATGTTATAGCCATTTTTACGGACCTGCCTTATGTTTCCATTGTCAGTACAGCTTAGAGGCAATTTACATCTGAGCATTTGAACAATTATGTACCTCATGCAATCTGTAAATGGTAGGCGGAACAGACGATTCAGTGTTTAAAAGCCAGTTGTTAGATAATGGAGCTTTGACATATGAACGCCCATAGTAGGCCTATTGCTAGGAGAACTGCAATTCCATTCTTTTTTTATTATTTTTATTCACGACAAAGCGCATGTTGACAAAACATCACATCTTTATTGGCATGTTTCGCTATTATCCTGTTTTAAAATTTTGTCAGTTTTTAGAAATTTCGTTTGACGCATTTTCGTTTTTGTTCTTGTTTAAATTTTGATTTGTTTTTATAAAAATAAATATAAGCAAAAATATTTATGTTTAATCCAATCTGACGTTATACTAATTAAAATACATTGCATTATGATAAGTCATTCATTACCTGGTTGTGTTTTGTAAGCTCTGGAATTGACTTAGGCCTAGTTAGTTTAAAGCTAAACATTATAGCTGCAAAATTACTACAACGAATAGAGCAACTGAAGGCTTATTAAATATTCATTCAGCTTCTTTTATAATATGCAAGAAGCCATTGCTTTTCAAAATATTTAATTATATCATATAATATTGTAGCAGTAAATGCACTCACGAAGCATAATTTATTCTTTTATTGCGACACAAATTGATTTAGTTTAAAATATTGGGTGGCAAGAAGTCTTCTTAGGTCTGATGAATAACGACGGTCACCAGAGGACGTAGGTTCAGTGTTGAATATATTAATCTATAGTTAATTATGTACTCTGAAATAAATTCGACCAACGAAGTGTAATAAACTTAAAATATAGCCCTAGTTTAACTTCCTATACTAAATGTATTTGTCTGGTTTTGATTCTTCTGTAACATTTGTTTCCTATGTTATCGCTTCCCAGGCACTTGTTTATCTCGGTTTCGTAGACTAATAAAATTTGTTGTTTATTAGGCCTAATTTAACTCATTTAGCCTGAACATGCCTCTATGTTGAAAGGAAAATTGCTCATTGCTAAAAAATTCCTTTCATCCTGAAAAAATATTTGACTTAATAATTTATTATACATTTATGTACCAAATGCCTATAATAAACATACTTTCCTCTAATTATTACTCCATATGGTATTCAGATATACAATAAAACTATTACCGAAACATTGACCATTTTAAGAAAAATCTTCCTCGAATTACGTTACACAAATTACTCCAAGTGCTTCAAGTATTCTCTTCTTTACATTTTAAATATGAGATTCCAATTAAAATACATTTTCAACATTAATTTAATTTAAAAAATAAAAAAATAAATTATATCCTTCCAATTTTAATTCTAACATTTGAGTTTGATTGTTTTACTAGAATTAGGCCTACTTATTCAGGTAGATTTTCTTAGCTCTGGAAAAGCATATACTAAGTTAGTAAGTAGGAGTCAGGAGATCATGACGGCATTATTTTTTGTTCTACTTAGTGAGAGTGATATTTCAGTTTTGCAGTTCAAGACTTGTATTTTGTCCAAGAAAGTATGATTTTTAGTACGTTCAATTTTGTGTTTATTTTGATGAAGTTTACTTCTTGATGCTATGCAATGTATTAATCAAAATTAATTTGTGTATTAAATGTGTGGATTTAAAAAATTCGTGGTATAATGTAAACATTGTTTAAACGACTATTAATATAAAAAATAATGTTCTTAAAAGTAAGATTGACTTGCCCTAGGTTTTGTCTCTGCCAATACTTCATGCTTCCGTTAGCTACATTAAAACACCACGAAGCAAAAGTTTATATTTTAGTGAATGAATATATGATTGAAAGAAAGAAAGATGGCGAGTTTAAAATGAATAAAATAAAAAGTGACAAAGTTCAGCGTGGGTTGTCGTTTTCGGTTCATGTAAGTGTCAAGACTTGAATAAATCAGTCATTGTCTGGGAGTGTGAAAGTGACAGGTTGGGCATGATCTTAATTAATAACAGGAAGTCTGCATACGTGCTTGGACAGTAAAGCAACTCTGCAGTTGACCCCTCACTTCATAAGGTCCAGTTCATACCTCTGCTTCGTCTTTTGAATATTCATTATTCTGATGGACTTGAAATAATGATTAAAACACTGGTCAACAATAAGTATATGTCAGACTATGTAAATAAAATAGATATTGCATACTTGTTTAGTTAAAAAAATACTCATTATTTAAAGTTAGTTTGCTGTAAAAAACGAATTAGTTTCAATAAAATTAATTGCATGAAATGCTTTACATAAAGAGTGTAAAACATAGGTGTTTAGCTAGCCAGATTGTATTAGGCTGTGTAATTAATTTAATATATGACCCACTAACCTCAGAATAAATAAGTTCAAACATTATTTCAAAATACACTCACCCATGCCTTTAGATCGAGAGGAATGTCATATAAAACTCATGAAGCAGGAGGTATACGTGTATTTGTGGGGACTAGGAATTTTCATATAATAAGTGTTCGAATTATATAAATTCTACTATAATTTACTATTAAATTATTGCATTTTGTAGACGAAAATAAGAATATCACACTGAACCCATATCTCTCTCTTTCTCTCTTTCTGCCACTCTTTCAATCCGCCCTCGTGTATGATATGAAGAGATATGCTACTTTTTGTGATGTGACAGTTGTGTAACAGGAGAGTTACGGCCTGCCCAGTGTCTGTGCGTCCTTTTCTATTGTCACCAGTACAACAAAAGTGTGTTAGGTAGTTTTCTGTATCACTGTATTAAATGTGACACTAGCATACGATACCTTGGGATATCATGCCCTCTTTGACAATTCTCAAACAACGCATGAGGATTATGGCTGGACTAGAATGAGCCTTCCTTCTATCTGCTGAGTGGACTTGGGTCATCAAAGAACGAAACGTTTTGTGAGTCTGCAGATCCAAGCCCAATAGACCTATGTTGTTATGTTTAATATTTTCCTTAACAGCCCCTAATGCCAACACGATTTCTGTGCGTCATTACAATTTTCAGATATATTCGAATGCGCAGCACTAATTTTACTAGAAATTTACGTAGGCCCTACTAAGGAGATAAAGAAGTATCTTCTTTACCGGGAGTGAGGTGAAAGTCTGTCTCTTAAGGATTAAGATAATGCAAGTCAATAATGTTTCATATCTGTATGAGGACACAGCAAGTGTGCGTACGTTTCGTATACTCGCATTTACCGGTTAGTATGCTATACAGACAAGATAAACCTTAAATATTCGGACTCAAACCTGCATTGAAAGCTTCATGACAGAACCTTTATTATATAAAAGACCAAGTACAAAGATAGCCAGGGGAAAGTCATATAAACAGATAGGTACATTATATACGCAGATAAACGATACACACACACACACATATAAACACATACACAAATAATATTTTTTTACTAGGGCGAATTTAAATCGTGAATTATGATAAGGGATTAATTCAATTCAATTCAATTCAATTTATTCACCAGAAGAATCTTGTTACAAAATTCATGGTTTCGTCACTTAAGTCTAATACAATATATGATACAACTTTAACGTGACTTCCTGTACCAACAGTTTGTAGGCTCCTACGGTACAAGTGCAGATAGTAAAATGTTTCTAGGTGAAAGAAATGCAATAATAATAATAATAATAATAATAATAATAATAATAATAATAACAACAACAACAATAATAATAATAATAAGCTATTTATTTGATCTGTCAGAGTTAAGGCCTTGAGGCATTCTCTTCTACTCAACCCGAAATTTACATTGCGTAGTACTAATAAATTCCTTTACAATAATATCAATACAATTACAATGATCCCTTTACATAATTAATACAATAATATTTTTAAGTGAATAGCGGTACGGTAATATGAGATAGAAAAATGAAAATTTATATATTATTACAGAAGTAACGAAATAACAATAATAATAGGAATGGTGATAATTAAACAATATTAATATTAATAATAATGATAATATACTGATAACGTTCGAGTTAGATTAATTACTTATGAATTACCCTACACATTACATTAGGCTACATAAAGAGAGAATGTTAAATATCTGACTATTTTACAAACTAGCATACATTAAAATAAAGAAAATTGAAATACTGTTTATGTAAGTCAATTGAGGGCTACATTCATCTATCGGTAAAAATAACTGGCCTGTTGTACTGATCTGTGTAGTTTGGCCATAGGCTACTTCACTTTTCTCTTAAGTTTTTTGTTTAAATAAAAGGAATTTCCTACTTCTGTTGCGTGTTCATTTGTTCTTTAACTTTACAAAAACAAATATGTTTGTAGAACTGAGCAGTCGGAGGAAATTTCTTATCATTTCCTTTGATCAAATCCAGGTGCACTAATAAAACTATGTATTTAAAGTAAAAAAGTTTATTCTCTGAATGACCTGGGAAGTAATTTTGTTGTTGGATTCAACAGATTAAGAAAATATTGTCAGGTCTGTCAACCCATTAAAGGAAGTGTGCAATCACAACATAAAAACGAGAAAACTAGCGGAAATAGTCAAATTGTTCTCAAGGGTTATTATAACCAGTTTTCTGCGATTGCGTGTTAGAGATCTGGATATTTAATGTTATCGGGTTTTATTTTCTTATATCCTAATCTCTGTATATTTAACGAAATTAAGTACGTATGTACAGTAAGTTGATACGGTCGCTAGCAAGCCCTGGTAATAGGCCTATCGTAATAGGATATTCTCAGTGGAATTGTTTCCGGGGTGCGCCAGTCCCTCACGTTACATTTAAATCTAAGGACCACACACACACACACACACTATTCTGAAACCGGGAAAGGGAATTTTAACTATTGAAAAATCTCCAAAGCGACCCGGAATTGAACCCGGACCGCTGGGTGGAAGGAGGCGCTACTGACTCACCCACAGCGGAGGACAACTTAAATAAGACTACTGTCAAACTATGTTTTTTCTAACCAACCAACATTACAGGCACAGGGATTTTTCATCTCAACAGTGACCAATTGTGCCTACAGTAAATAGAAATCTGTAGTAATTTTGATGCATTGGTGTTGTAACATAAGCCGTTCATGATGTTTATCTTTATGTATTGTGTAAGAAATTAATATCGCACGTATTTGTTGGCGAGGGACTTAAAGGCATACCGTTCCTAGCGGATTCTTTAATAGTACATTATGCAACGAGATTTTAATGACATTTATTAAGACACGAGTTTGTTTATGAAACGAGCGAACGAGACAGCTGACCTCGGTGATCAGCTGTTAGTAAGTTCTAGTCGTTCTCATCTTTTACGATAGATGGGAGCTAATGGTGAGGGTGGAACTCGAAGCTTCTCTTGGCGTTTTATAATTAAAACACGAAATGAACTGAATTTAGTATAATATTAAAATTAACACGAACGGAATTTAATTTATTTTAAGTTAAGTTGTTTAATATGCAGTTTGATTTCCTGCTCTGAAGGCTTCAGTGTTAGATTTCAATAAAAATCGCAACAATGTTATAATGAAAATATGTACTCTATGGATATCATTATGATATTGCTATGTCACAATATGCAGTAACTAAGAAGTGAATTGTAGTATGCTTTTTTTCATTCCAAAGCGATTACACTGTGTTTTTATCCTCTCGGTGTCCGTATAGTCGAAATTGGTCAATGACTACAGGAGATCTTAGGAGAAGAAGGAACAAGTTATAGTAAATTGGACAGTAATATTTCGAAAGGTCTCTCTTTCCAGGGTAAGAGGTTCTTTCGAGTACCATACATCTATGTTACTTCCCTTCCATGGGAAGGATCCTGCAGGTTTGACGCCCAAAAACCCATGCACTCACTCGGGTTTGAACTCGCCATTGTTAAACGGAACTATTAACTACCTAAACCCTTGAGGGCACTAGATAAGTAGTAGTTCAATTGAATATAAATAAGTGGAGAGGTGATGATTGTTTCGAATATAAGTTATTAACACAATAACACGTCTTGAGACAGGTTTTAGCTGCTGGTCCGTTCTCTTCGCGTTTGCTATCATTCAAGGAGAGTCACCATACTCTCGAAATAGTTCGTGAGGCGCTGGGTAGATGGCAACTGAATACAATTAAACTGGGGTCGCTGTTACTATTGTAAACAGGATGCCCTTTTCCATTAATTTTATATGACAGTAATTGACGTATTCTCGATCAAGTATGCCTCTGTTCAAGCCGGAGTAGTTATAAAATAATATTATTGTTGAAAACAAATTGCAAAAGATTAGTTATCTAATAAATAGTACTCTGTAACAGGTGTAACTTGTACTTTGACACACAAACCTGATATTTACGAAGTGAATGTACAGTTAATACCTCATTCATTCTATCTGTCTTTCTTTCCTTCTCTCTTCCTTTCTGTCTGCATTCCTTCCTTTTTTCCTTCATTTGTTTCTACCGTTCTTTCTTTCTATGTTTTATTTCCCCCCATTGCCATTAATTTCTTCCTAATTTTCTTCAATTTCTCTCTTAGGTGCTTTAATTTCTTTATTTCCGTTTTCGTGGAGCCTGTCACTCAACGATCCAGTACTATATCAAACCCATCAATTCAATCTCCAATCTTCTTACTGATCAACAGGTTCACCGGTTATTACTGCCATACGATGAGCTATCCAATAATCTATCGATTTATTCATCAATTTTATTTCGAACTCTTTTCTGTCGTTCTTCTTTATTTCTACAGTTGGTTTATTTTTACTTTTGCCTTTCCTCCTTTGTCGATTCGCAGATCACTTACTTGTTTAGTAATTTGTCTTGCTTTTATTTTTTCGAAATGAAAAATACAATATTTAATAAGCGGTTTATGAGCTGAGTATACTAATTAAACACTAACATACATACATACACACACATAAGCATACACACATACATATATAAACACATATACATACATATATACACCGGTGTATACAATATTGTAAATAGCTTAAGGATTTTTAGGCGCGCACGTGGGGCAAATTAGAGCTCCTCTGAAAGAATGTACAGTGTGAAAGAGCTCTAATAATTGAGAATAGAGTCAATTTTCTAGCACCCTTTCCCCCCCCCCTCTTTTTAGGGCCTTTATTCCTTTTCTCTCCACCGTGCTAATAATCCCCCTCTTCTCGTCTTTCTATTTTCTGCAGCTTTTCAGTAATTTTTAACAAGCGCATTTCATCATTTATAGCCTATGACTTTTGTGATTGCCTACAGCTGTGGCGTAGGGGATGCGTTCGTTCCTCTCACGCAGCGGGCCAGGGTTCGAATCCTGGTCGGGACAAGTTACCTAGGTGGGATTTTTCCTCACCTGTGAGTCCCCAGATATCGTCTGGCTCTCATTATCATCTCCATTCCATGCTCGCTTTGTTTGGAGTGAGTGTGTGTGAATGGTGTGTCTCGTCCTATGTGTTTGTGTTGTCTTGGAGGTGGCCCCGTCATTGGGCTGATCACTCATCCGGGGAGGCCCTCCATGCCCTTGTCTGGTCAAAAAAAGTATGTATGTGATCCATATATAATCCCTCTCCCGACAGGTCGCGGCCCTGTAAGGCCCTGGTGGCTTCTTTTTGCCAAACGGCATAATATGTTACAAATGAAAAATTATATTATAATTTTTCATTTGTAACACCCTTTTATGAAAGATATAGAATTTTATAAATTTATGTATGTGATGGGTCATAGATTCAAAGAAAATTCAGGACTGCTGTGCCTGAGTTTCAATGCTAGAGATCCATAACCTACCAGGAAATAAACAGATCAGAACAAATTTTCCTGTTAAACGTATTTTTAAACACTTATATTATGTATGTAAAACCAGTTTTTTCTCATGTAACTGTCTTGTTCCCAAGGTGTATGGTGTCACATTCCTTTTCTTTTTTCTTCTTAGACATTTCTTGAGCAGTTGTTTCTGTTTTATTTTGGAATGTAATATTCATCTTCATCCCACTAGTTTGTTATTTTATCTCCTTCATGTGTCTGCTTGAAACAAGGTGCGAAACATCTCAACTACTAAACTGTTTACACAACGGTATTTTATAATGTTAACTGGACCATGAGACCAGTCTTCATGGACCCTGTCGACCCGGCAATATTCCATCACTGTCAGCAACAAATTGCATTGTACCTTACGTTGCCGAATGTGTTTGGAATAACTAATTCATTCTCATTTCAAAAAACATTTAAAATGCAACCATTAACATGTCTTATTTAGATTTGACCTTGTAACTTGCAGTAATTTGGTATGAGAAAAATTAAACTCTCTTCCTGACAGTCACTCCGGCTTGATTGGTTATTCAAAGGATGGCCAAAATGGTTTTTAAGGATGTTATTTGTTGATTATATCACACTATCTAAAGAATAGTATTTTGAATTTGGGGATATTCAGAACCGATAACACTCCTCTAAAAACATAACTGTTAAGATTATAGAAGTAACATAAGCCATGGAAGAGTGATGTCAAAGAAAAATAAGAGAAACATTACGTTAAGTAGGCCCATATGAAAAAATAATGTGAAATATTTTATAAATTCTGTGCTTACATTCCAGCAAAACAATACAATTGAACAAAGCAATTAAAAAAAGACTATACCGGCACTTTAAAGAGTAAGAGTAAAAGTTTTACTTCAGAATATTAACAGTACTTTTTACCTCCAATTACACAGGACTTTGGATTTTTAAAACAGTACACGACATAAAACTTCTGTCGTACTTGCTACGTCCCAAATCAATGCAAAAGTCATTTTCAGAATTGGCCTACTATGGAACATTGTTTTCGTTATCAAATAATAAGAATGAAATTAACGGATTAAAGTGAACGAAATGACATTTGCTGGGGGAGTTGGTTGCAACGCTACCCGGGTACGATTCCGGTGGGGGCGGTGATTAGTGGAAAATGTTCTTCCTGGGTTCAGGACGGGATTGTATTGTCCCTTCACACCCATCCTGAGAGAAGCAATGCAAAATCTCTGCTGAAAGAACCTTGGACGAGTTGTGGTCATCATATCATGGGTTTGTTCCGAATCTAGATCTGTATTTGAGTAGAACAATAATTAATTTATCAATGGTAGGCCTATCATTTGGTTCATTTGATTGGAATTGAAAGGATGGCATTTTGAAAATTACGTATTATTCGACGTAGTAGCAGTCAAGAATACTACAATGCATTCTTATACTTTATTTAAAATATGTTACATTAAAAATATGCCTATCTTTATGAAAATTAGAGCGTTAATGTAGAGCATAAGCTCAAGCTGTTGAATCCTAAATACTAAGAACAAGGTTCCTAATTTTTTCGAAGTTAATCTTCTTGGAAATAGTAAGTTCTACAATTTCGAACATGCTAATTTCTGCCTTGTAAACCCCTTTGAACTGCTAGTCCAACCTTTTGGCAATAAATAAAACTCTTGAAACCTTATATTCAAACGATGTTTACTTAAAGTTCATTTTCATGGAGAATGACGTGTTGGATTTTGGTAGCTAACTTTGCTTTTGTTTGTTTGTTTGTCTGTTTTTTTCATTCTGCAGGCGCTTGACATTGCTATTTGACGGACAGACAAGATACTGTTTTAAAAAAAGAGACACAGGAAACCTAAGAAACTATGGTTATAGAAAAGAATGATTACTTGAGACTGCTCAGTTGGCAAGGCTTGCAACATTACAATGCTACTAGAAGTTGTTAGTCTAAAAGGAATGACGATGACCCTCCGACCTCTCGCTACTACTAATTTGTCTTTGTCCTGAATCAATGGTCTCGGAGCCTTTCGATCCCTCGTCCAATAAGCTACGCAGCCGGCTGCCAATAGCTCTTGGTCAACTGATGGCAGGAAAACAGAATAAATAGCCATCAAAACACTCCATGTTGGCTTTTGATGATGGGTCATTAAATTATTGTACTTGCTTGTATGCTATTAGTACTTACATGCGTACCAACTGCTGTGGGAAAATGTCTCTTTGAGCGTTTGGTTCCGCTGTGTAGAATAGCAGGTTCATCATGTTTATCTTAAAGTAAAGGTAACGGTTGTTTATAACAAAACAACATATTTTATGGCGAAAGGCTAAGAACAGAAATTTACCTTGAATAACTCTACGAGTTAGGGGCCTATAACAGACAATAAGTTTGTAAACAGATACGTGGTATTCACCAGCATTGAAATCTCTGCATTTGTCATAGAAAGGAATACTTCTTATACTAGTAGGCCTAACTCAATAAATTCAACATTCATAACACAAAGCTAGATAGTTTATGGTTTTGCGAGCCGATTATTTAAGTTTACCGCCTGCACATCACTAAATAGGCATTACCAAGGGCCTGTCCTCTCCCACTAATCTGAGTTTTTTTTTCCTGAACATCGTACTTGTAAAAATGAATCCTTTCTTTCTTGCCTTTCTCCTACTTCAGCTATTAAAGACATGACTATATAATTCCTTCCCTCCATTTCCCTGATCAGTTGTAGGCACTTAACAGATTTATGGGTAAAAAAGTGTGGGACACATAAATGCTTCCATTTTGTAATTTAACTATGAACCTCATGGTTGTGGCACATGGCCGTCTCTTGGGTGAATTGATAATGGTACATAAGTTTATATTAATAAAACAAAGTTTAAAAATAGACACTTAGCAGGTTTTGGGTTAGACTCTTCAATATTTCAATAAAATTATTATATCAATAAATCATCATAATCATCCGTATAAACTTCCTTATAAGCTGCAGTTGAGAATATAGGCCTTCTGTGGAATACAAGAGTCTTAATTTCTTTGTTTCTGTAGGCTAAATATAAATTTTCTTTGCTCACGCATGCTAGCCAGAAAATATGAAGAAAAACACGAATGAAGAAAAACACGAACACGATTTATGGGTTATGTCAACGAACACAAGGTGAAAATGTCGCTTCACTGTGTAAATTAAATGTCCATACAGAAACGGACATTCTTTCAATAACGTTTCAAACTTGTAGCTTCTAATTGGCGATGCTTGCCATTTCGTTCCGCTTAATAAAGCACCGCTGGAGAAATAATTACGCATTTTAGCTTTTTATGCTTAAAATACGACTAAAGATAACCGACACATTAAGAAAGCAATTATATTCAGTCAGCTATGGCAACATATTTAATTATATATCTCTAACGCATCAAACAACTTACTTTGTCTATTTATGATAGGTAATTGATGGACACTGATAAATAGTATTTCTCTCTCAGTGGTTATTAAGCTGGCTTTACAAGACGCCCCAGGGTTCACCAGTTTACACAATTGGGAATATAACTAAAGATTCCTTACCTAGTTGGCTAAGACGTTACTAGTGTTGTTATTAAGACTCTATCCTTTATTTTTTAATCACTTCGTCCATCATATCAATATTGGTTTTATATTGGTATGTTGTTAGGGCTATTTTAGTGCAGTATTATAAACTGACTATACGACAATGTCATTTATAGCGGACCTTTCAGTTCATTGCTTCATAGCTTCAAGTTTTGTAATACAATCTTGGATAAGCTTAACAAAAGCCTTTTTTGGACAATAATGGTGAACTTTGTTCGGACATTGTATGGGGACATTGTAGATAACTTCATCTTTAAACCATTCAGGCAAAATTGCCTTATACAGTTTACAATTCTTATAGCTAGCGGTTTAGGTGTCACAATAATGAAACCGGAGTTCTCTGAAGAAACAGGTTTCTTGGTTTAAAATGTCTTGTTGAAATCTTCAGTGAATTCAGAAAGAGTCATGCACAAAGGTGCTTCATACAAGAAGAATTTAGAATCAGACGAAGCAAAAAATGAGACGTTGAACTCATTATTCTAAAGAATCAAAGAACAGCCTTTTCACACATGAAAGATTGGCGAAATTGACCCCTGAGATGTTGAGATGCTGGAACAATAAGTTTACACTTCGTTTCAGATTCTTTTTGGAGATTTCTCTAATAGATTTAACTTTAAAAAATAAGGAATAGGTGTCCCTTTAGTGAACATTTTCTGCAGACCCGACGATCAAGGACTCTTTCTTTGGAAGAGTTTAGATAAAAAATTCTATTGAAGAAAGACAATACTAAAGACATTTTTTTTCTGACAGTACCATTCTGTGTTTCGCCCCCAAAAATCCTGGGATATTTGTGAACAAGTAGTTTTTTTTATTTTATTTTTTTATACCTGGAAGATAAAAGGGTCATTTTAAAGAAGGTCGAATCTCCCGTATTGTATGTGCTGGGATTGGTCCATATTCAATAAGGTCAGCATTTCCTATCTGTTGGTATTATCTTAAAACATATTGTCTGAAACCCATTACGTACTCTGCTGTACTCTATAACTTACATGACTGTATTGCAGTAGTGCTCATTCAGTGTTCATTCTTAGTCGAATTATTCGCAAGGCAAGACCTATGTCTGTGTATAAAATGAGAATAAGTTATATTGGAAAAAAGAGTTTCTATTGCAGCTTTAGTTTGGTATAATATATTATAATACAAAATGTAGACTACCATATGTTATAATATGCATATTATGCAATTGGTGCAGAAAATTGAAAAATAATTCATGTAGTTAGATCCGTTTTCGAGAAATTCGTGAAAAAATGTAATTTCCTGTATGTAAAGTAAAAACGATCCCCATATGGGCCGTAGAGACCTTTAGGGTTCCGGGACCTTGAAGCTCCTAGATTAAAGCTCCTAGTATTTTATCCACAGAATTTATAAAAAGTATGAAACAAGCTGTGTTACAACTGGGTTACAATTTTTTAAAAACATGTATTGCCAATAATATCTTCATGTGAACCTATTAATAGTGTCCTGAGAAAATATAAGTGGGAAGGAAAATATTTCTGCGTTGTTCATATAATCTGAAAGGCGTTTTTTATGTATTTGTAATATAACGTTAATGTACACTTTTAATTTAAGAAAAATGTGAATTATGCGTTTTGAACTAGCAACGGAAGAAGATTAACTTTAAACTCTAAAGAAGCCTGAGGGTTTCCATGTCCTTTCCATATTTTTTTATGCGAAGCACTGTGGCATAGCCTATAATAAATTATGTTGTATATTATATATACGGTATATATATATATATATATATATTATCTTATACATATTATAATGTAGGTCTATATATTATATTATATTTTGGATATTAAGTAATATTAAGTAATGTTATTATATTGTCATATTACAAATCTGAAAATGGACGTTAAATGAATACGTGACATATTTCCAGTGGGAAAATTGTAGGCTATGAATTTATATTGGTGGTCTACTGTAGCTTTAATGAATAGGCTACATCTAAATACAAATACGAGGAAAAAGTGCTGGTAAGTTTGCCTAGGCCTAAATATCAAGAATTGATTTAGTTTATTTAGACAAGTAATTTATACGAAGCCATGCAATAAAAACATCACGTAAAAATAAGAAAACTATTTTAAGGTACAACTTAAGGTTAAACTGTCAGGTTCAGAGCAACATCACTACGAATATCCATGTGCCAGAAAATTCAGTAGAAAACGAAGAAGGGTAAGCTGAAAACTATCTGGTTTGTTACCTATATTTGGTAAATTTCTTTTACACCTCCATATTTTTATTAACTGATATCATTCTTTAGTTTACTGATTTAAATTGCAGTATTAGAAGGTTTCTAAATACATACTATTGAGTTCAATTAATAAAATAAAATAAAGATATGATATCTTTGACTTTAATATCGCCAATTATAAAAATAACAAAATAAAAATAAAATAATCAAATTTTGAGCTAACTTTATAAAAAGCGTTCTTTTTATTTTACGGTATTAGGAGCATCAGAAACCAAATCTTTGCTCTTCGAGGATAGTCTTTAGTGGAATTCTTTTTGTTAGTTTCAGCACAGCTGAGAAATAAATTCTCCATCAGTCTGGAGAAGTACGAGTGGTCTTTATATCACCAAAATGTCGCAACCCTTTGGAGTGGCAAAGCAAATCACCGTCATCATCAGTCTGTCCTCATTGTATGCACTCCCCACAATACAATGTACCTGGAACGCTGACCTACACCTTCTATGTAATCTCTCACCAAAAAAGACCCGGACGGATGGACCTTTCTCCTTTTTATCATGTTTTTTCAATCTTCCCTTCTCCCCACATGTTTTTTCCTATCTAAAGATTTCTGTTCTTTGGATTGTACACTACCCTCCTTCCTGTTAGCCCCGACCTCCCATCCTCAGTTTTTGTGTTATTCCTGTAACCCCTCACACCAACTCGCCGATAGCAATTTGGCCCTTTAGTGCCAGAGACCCAGAACCGGACCGACAGGCAATTTCATAGTAAAAGAGGTGTTGCATAAATTCATATTCAACAATCGTTTTTAATGTTAAGAACTTTGCTATATATTCTGCGATTTAACCTATCATATCCTGTCACCTCGTACCGTGAACGCTTTTTATAATATCTACGGTTGTGAATTATGCTCATTATATTCCCTTGTCAGGTTATGTATTCGGCACATTTCAGTACTTGTGCTTCCTAGTGTAAAAAAATATCATTCATAACATTATTCGACTAATTTTTTCGTGCAAGGTTCTTATTCTGAGAAAACTTTCTTAAAAATTTATATCCTTTCTGAGATGAAAGTATATAGTTAACACAATCTTTCCTGTATTCTCAAATGAAACTTCTTCATCTTGGGTGAAGCTACAATCACTACATGCTCCAAGGTCGTTAGTCATGAGGTGAAGAATCGACATCCAAAGAAGAACTCTAATGGTGATGATGTTGATAATAATACTAATAACAATATATTATGTTTGAAATAATTATATATTAGGTTATTAGTTTTAAATGTATGGGTTTCCTCATTGTGTCATAAATCTTCGAGATGAGATTTCTGCTGCAGTTCTCTTTCGAATGAAGTCATTTTGGATATTTTTTACTTCCCCAAAACTGTGCCAAATATCATAAACGAGAAAGCTTAATTTCAAAATATGGAAAACATATAGACTGTACTTACAAGCAGAATGGAGTAACACGTTTACATATTAGAAAAGACGCATAGTAGTACACTCATATTAGGCCTTTTCCCTGACCATAGCCTGCTAGTATCCTCTTACTAGGTTACTATACCCTGACAAATATTATTTAACAGATACGACCAGAATCTTCATTTTAAAGCCTGCTGTTTTGAATTGCAAATACTGTACTATATTGAATCAGAGATGACTGAAAAACTAGCAATTGATAACGTAAAGGCGTACGAGAATAATAATAACGAATAACTGTTTAGGAAGATGATTAAATCATTAAATAAATGGATAATTAAATAAGGAGCTCACAAGTATTCAGCATCCACTGTTGTGTGTATATGCGTGGGGATGGGGAGAGATTTCCTTAAGTGAAAGTGTAGTCTATCTGTTGCTGAGGATTTGGAATGACTGATTGATTCTTTCCTGTAACCCCTACGGTGGGGCATAGGGCATAGGGCATAGGTGGAGATTCCAGTACCTGGATTAATTTTGTTAAGCTTATTTTCCTGGAGAGGACAGAGGGACAGGTCGTAAGCCCATCGCCTCACAAACTCCACGAAACTAAGGTATTAATGGACGTGAAAGGGCCGAGGAATGTTGTCCAGAGGCTCTAATTTAGGCTTTTTTTTATTACTTGCCGTAAATATATGACACGGGCTCCACTACTTAAAATTCTTCCGGAGGACTCCATGCCCAGGATTTTTAGGTCCTGAAAAATTCATCGAACCCGCGACCTTCGGATCTAGAGGCGGGGACGCTACCTCCACACCACCGCGGCCAACAAAGAATTGGAATAGTTGAGTATAATTATCGTAAATGCTGAGAACGCCCCAAAATAGGAGAGGTTAAACAAATAAAAAAACAGAGAAGAGAGTAGGCCTAAGTGTTGAAGGAAAGACGACGCCGAAAAGGAGAATGTAGAATAATCATTACTAATATTGTCACACTGGAGAGACTCTCTATGAGTTCCCATTTGGAACCAATGCGAATCCAAGACATCAAATCCATAGCGTTTAGTTTAGTCAAACTCTTGAAGCTTCTCCTTTATTTCACGTATTTCCTTTTTTATTTGACGCTTTCCAGTCCTCCTGTTGAGAAGGATCAGGTATGCGTGACCTATGGCCTTTGATGGGGTCATTTCTACAAGAAGGAGAATAATATATTTGTATGAATTTCTGTCATGGAAATGAAATATGACTACCTGTCGTTTTGAAATCACATATCGGAACATCTTGTCAAGCTATCTTTTGTCCACTGCCTCATTCATGAGGAGCAAAAGAAGTTGCCAGACAAAAGAGGAAACTGGGTTTGCTTTTTATACATATTCCGCTCTAGTTTCGTATTTCGTTCCTTGAATCCACCATAAAAATTTTCTTTAAAAATTAAAACCATATTTAAAAAATATTGCTTGTCTATTCATACTCTCGTTTTATATCACTCTTTAAAAAAACATCGGCTATAAATCTAGGTCTATAGATATAATATACAGGCTAGTAATGGTTACAAATAAATAAAAATACATAACTGCAGCATTGAATTACGTTCTGAATTTTTAACGTTACACTCTACACAAAATGTAAATAATTTAAAACGTTATTAACTGACATTGGTTTTAATATGATGTTCTTGATAGCTACATTAATGTATTAGAGCATGTTCGAGCATGAAGATTATAAATAGCATTAAATAGACTGACGCCCGGTTGTATCGGCAAATCATCAAACGATTCTGAGAAACAGTTTCAGTTATTTTGTTCAGTTTCTAATGTTATAGGTGAAATGCGTTTTTAATTGCTATAATTTTTATTCATATCTTGGGAATACAAAATATGCATTATTTTACTCTTTGGTCAACAGGACTTATATGTTGAACCAGATTTTACACTTTAGCATTCTCTATTTATGTCCAAAGATCCAAAGATAAAATTATGTTAGAAGTTATGGCCTCATTAGCTATATTGAAAAAAAAGAATGCAATGTTAAAATAAATGTTACTATCATCGTAGCTTATGTAACTTTAAAATGAATAAAATGTTCACAAAACTGAAGTTCGGTCATGCAAGGGAAAGTAATTTTGAATGTGCACCATTACTGTATACATTATTCCATTTTATCTTCAAGGATTGGCCCCATCAGATGGATTAATAATTTAAAATTATTTTTCACTCTTTTATATTGGCCTATATCAATTGTGCATAGAACCATGGAATACGATGAGTTACGTATTGGAAATAGATGCAAAATGTTATGTTGATCTTGCGGTCATACATCCTGGGGGAAAAAAATGAAATTAATCTAGTATCACCTTTAACAAGACAGTAGTCACCTGACATTTGATAATGATATAGATATTATGTTTATTTGTTTATTACGAACTACTCAAAGGGAATCTTGTCTCTCAAAACAGTTTTAAGGATTTCGTGCTATCAGACTCTTCTGATATTGAATTTTGACAATTTATTTCGAGAATCATCTCCCCCTAACAAAGTTACAGTTTCTGAAAAAAAGGTTTCTGTGTCATTAAAAAAAAATGTACGAAATTCCAAGCTTCAAAATTATATGTGGCCTGGTTTTAATCATATTACTGTTTAAAAACACCTGCCTTCTGTGAGAATTGAACTCACGACTCCTGGTTTACGAGACCAGTGCTCTGCCACTGAGCTAAGAAGGCTCTTGACATTGTGTTCAAATTAGTTTATGAAAAAGGTGTCTTTATAATCATAATTCTACATTAAATATATATTTTTTGTTGTTGTGGTTGTTGTTGTTGTGAGAACTGTTTTCAGAACCCTTGGTTTACTAGATCATTTCACATACTGACTGACACTGATACTGATTTTATATATAATTTTGTTTTAATACTGCTATATTATCATCACCCTCAGAGAGGATTATTTTTAACTTCTGATTTCTCATTCACAATTTTATTCTAGAATGAGATTCTCTACTAAATATCAGCTTCCTCTGATGACCCATGGTTTATGTGGTCGATGCTAAAAAGAAGCTGGCTGCCGTTGCTCTAAATGGTATTGTCAGTTGAATAATAAAGTGTGCTAACTTCACCTTTTTCTTTTGAAACAGTGATAATGTATATTTTAAAATCTTGGTTTAGTTATGATCTCATTTTTTTCGATTTTTACGTTGCAATACAGCTGACTATATACATTAACGATTTTAGCATCTGCCTCCCATGGGAATTGAACTCACAACCTCTGGTTTGCAAAACCAATGCCAAAGCTCGGAGGTAGAACTCTGATATTCGTGTAAAGATTTAGTTTCAGAATAATTGTGACTTTAACAACAAAATCAATAACACATTCTGTGAGGACTGAACTCACGACCCCTAGTTTACAAAATCGTTTCTGTCATTGAGCTAAAACAATAACTTTATTTATTTTATTAACTACCGTTTAAAAAAGAAATTTCTAAACATTCGATTGGGCCCGCAAGGACCTACGTGCTTACTCATTACACAATGAAAGAAAAGAGAGAAAAAATTAAAATAGAATATAGAGTGGCTATAAAGAATTTAATTTCCGAATATTTGCGATCTTAACAACACGAATTTATAAATTATTCCCTCCAGTGAGAATCAGTTAGAACAGCTCAGGTTATCGTCTTAAATAAGACAGAAAATACGAAAATTAACTAACGGTAAGCCTCCCACACGTTACACCATTACATAGGACAAAAAAGTCTTTAGACATGAATAAAAATTTATATCTGTAAAGGGGCAATTATTTAAATGTTCTATAGTTTATTACTTAAATGTTGATCTAGTTAGATGTTCTCACCCGGATAACTCAAAGAACTTACCTTTGAACTTAATCGTTTTTGTAAATGGGAGGAATGCTAAGATGTCGGGGTTTCAAAGCCAGACAGGCCTACTGTTCTGTACAAGCTTAAGCCTTATAAAAATGCTTTCGATAAGTAACAAAACTTTGGTCGCGAAATTTGTGTTCAGAAATACATACACCGAAACTGCACGAAATAAATAAATGAAGAATGAAAGAAACAAACAAACAAAGAAAAAAGAAAGAAAAGAAAACGAGTGAGACAAAGTGGACTCCGTAAAGAAAAATTCTTTGGAAATTTGTAATACAAAGATGTTTTATTGAAGCACTATAGCATTAGATTATAATTCAGGAATCGCGCACAATGTGCATTATTTTAACCTAAGGACAAACGCCCAGTCTTGAACCCGAGAAAAGGATTTTTCACTACTGAAAAATCACCAACCCGGCCGGGAATCGAACCCGGGCCGCCGGAGGAGAAGGCAGGCGCGCTACCGACTCACACACGGCGACGGACTAGCATTAGATTATGATTTTCGATTTGGTAATCATAGCATTAGATTATGATTACCAAATCGAAAATTAGACTTTACTTTTGGAGTGCAGATAATAATCTCTCGTACCAGCATGTGGTGTTCTATTGTATCGAGTAATCGGTAAATAAGTAAGCCTGAATAGAATATCTCCGTTGATATGACTGTCTTTCATTTTAGCTTTGGCATGGCAGTCTTTCTTTTTAGAAGTCCACTGCTGGATTCTATTCAGAAAGCTGTCAAATTAAGGTTGCACTATCGTCTTACATAACGGTACGTAGCGTCCTGATCTCAAGCCACGTCAATTTCAATCCCCTGATAAAATGCTCGACCTTCTCTTCTTTTCTCCTAAGCACACCCACCCCTTTGCCAGACTTCACCCTCGTCCGACCTCTTATCCCTTTCTTTTAAAAAACTGGCAGACGGACAAAAGGTTTGGAAGCGGGTGGCTGGCCAGGCTCGCTGAATAGCCCCTTAATAAAGGTCTCTATAGAAGAGTGGTTCAAAGGACACGATTTTGGAATGAGTTCTAATTTAATCTGTTTAAATGCTAAACGCATATCGTTTTATTGAAAAATTAATCGCAAATGTTAAGTAATTGAATGAACGCCAAATTAGCACAATTTAATGCTTTTGCAGTGACAAGGATTCGTAAATCTGTACACCAGAGGTAAAGGATGCTATACCAAAATATGTACATTCATAATACCGTAGAGCTAAAAGAATATATTTGTTTCAGTTTATCGTTTTGTCTTTCCGTAAATTTCTCTTGCATAGTATCACATACATTTTACGCCTTCTTAACATACAATTGTGAAGATTGGATTTCTATTACTTTGGAAAAAAGAAATTTAATGTTCTTCACCACAACACAAAGTTCCCACGTAGTGCCTCTTCCCACTCCCTTCAATTATCAAGTTATACATAGAAGAGAGTGTGTGTTTATATGGTAGAAAGGAGCTTGAAATATATTAAACATGTGTAAAATCT
Source organism: Ectobius pallidus (assembly GCA_964059195.1). Taxonomy (NCBI): domain Eukaryota; kingdom Metazoa; phylum Arthropoda; class Insecta; order Blattodea; family Ectobiidae; genus Ectobius; species Ectobius pallidus. The sequence goes on along the minus strand of CAXKWD010000007.1, from coordinate 118,590,344 downwards.
TTCGTAAAGAAATGAACCTATTGTCTTTTACCTCCAGCCTACTGAATTAAAAATCAAATGGCATCCCACAGGTCAAGACGATTTCTCATGGGTGGTTAAACGTAGGAAGCGGTAGGACTTACTTCTTTTGCAATAATTAAACCTCTTTACAACCTCTTTATTTTGAAATATCTGTTAGTGCTATCGTGTAAAAACCAGTTTGTGGGATATGTTCCTTTCCCTCGCTTCTGAACTCCAAACTTATTAAAAAAATCACACTGTAGAAACCCGAACTGTAAATAACTATTATAGTACTGTTTATATGCCGATTCTCTCATAAATGCCAAAATAAAAGTAAAGTAAAGTGATCCTTATACAGGCCATGGAGGCCCAGAGGATTCCAGAAGGTTGAGGCTCCCAGATTTTGAACATTCGGCACGTGAAGGTGATAAGGTTGTCAGCCTTACTCACTGTCCGCCTTTACCCCCATGATTGCTCCTGGTACTCATTTCTGTTAGAGGCTGAGTCGACTCCCAGGGCCATAGTGCCACCAGAAGGATTATTGCCAATTGAAAAAGTCCAGCGACCTAATCGGGAATCGAACCCGCGACCTACCGGTTTGTAGCGCAGCGCCTCAACCACTATGCTACGGTTTACCCCAAATGCTAAAATAAACCTTCTTAAAAATATATCAATGTTCCTCACACCTGATAAAAAAAAATGAGCATGCTATATTTTAAATTACAGATAGTATGAGACAAACAAGTTACGAAACAATACAAGTCACTCAAAGAATGGTTCCTATCACAATGAAAAAAAAATTCTACATAAATCATAGTTCCACTATAATTTATTAGAATTTCAAATACCGGATGATATTATAATATGTAAGATCTATGATAATAGTTTTTAAAACTGCATATACATAAGACTGAATAATGGCAATAAATACTTTACTCGGCTACTATAGTTTATGATTGCCGTCCTAACAGGTGTCAACATTTTAAGATGATTATCAACAGCCTATGGATGTAGATATTCTTGAATAGATCTTGCTTTTATTACAACTGTTTTAACTTCATTATTTTAATTCATTACTCAACTATTTTTAAGGGTTTTTAACATAGACCTATTTTAATTTCAAGTTTTCCTTTACTGGGTAGTTTTGATTATAATAGTTTTCTTTAGAATAATTGTGTCTTTTTTGTATATATATATATGTTAGAATAGAAATAGAATGATGTGTATTAGCATGCTTTCCTTTCCCCACTGTAATGATTGCCACCCCAACAGGTAAACTTATTAACAATTTTAGATATCAACAAGCTCAATTTAATGCTTCACTCAAAATGTATGGAAGAAAAAAGTGGTAAAAGTGTAGGCCTGTAGTAATTCTGAAACGAAGGGAAGATTATATTTATGTGTTAAACGCTAAATTTAATTTCAAAGCAGTTAAACCGACAATATTTCGTCATACTCATAGTGTAATAGTTTTAACATAGAAACTCTTTGGGGCTGTTTTGCATTAATCTAGGAGTGGTATGTAAAGCAAGAGGCGTGCGGTAATACACTGGACCCTCTCTCACTATCACCGGGCTTTCAAGGGCCACCACCACCCGCGTGAGGTCTGCTGTATGTTATAAAAAATAATCAACACTTCAAATGAGTTACTGTTCTGCTTCTCTTTCTTGTCATTGAAAAGAGTCATGGTTACTTTGCACGAAAATACTATCTAGAAACCAATTTTTGTAGGAACGCATTTTCCTCAGTAGGGCCTACCCGGCATGTTTCGGAATTAGTAACATATTCATGTTACATCAAGCTATAAAGTGAATCTTTCGTTTACCCTGTTTTTCCATGGATGTCAAGTCTCTGTGAAGCCCATTTTCATTCCCTCATTTTCCCATCAGTTCCAGAGGCTACTTAGTTTATACCTTATTTAGTTACTTTAATTTTTTTAATTGTGTGAAATGTTAATGTTAATGTGTTTCTCCTAGCTAAAAATTATTTTTGTGAAAATATTACTCCTACAAGAAAAAACATTCATCCAAGAACACTCGACAAATGATGCATTGCTTCAGGAGGAGAGGGATATGCCCTCCCAGTATGGTCTCAATTATTTCTTAATACTGATTTAACTATTTAATTCCCAGCAGTTAGGTATGATGTGACTACTGGTGCCTGCGCATGAGTAAACGGTGTACCGACCGCCACAAAGATTAAAACAGTACTAATGATGATTTCATGGGCTATAAGCCGAGTAAAAGGATATATTGCATCCAAGCTTTCGGTCGCTGACATCTCTGCGGGCTACCTCTGGGAAATGAGTGTAGAAAATTCATTTCCCTGAGGAAGGCCGCAGAGATGTCTGTGACCGAAAGCTTGGATGCAATATAGGCCTATCCTTTTACCCGGCTTATAGCCCGTGAAACCATCATTAGTAATCAACGCAGAGAAAGCTTCAAGTCTTACGTATTAAAATAGTAGTAGCCTGCCTTTAAAAGTTTGTGCCCCTTACAACTTCAGAACAGCTGTTGTTAGTGATTAATTCACTTCTATTATTCGATAAATGCTATTGTAGAAAGACTAGAATGCAATACATGAACCAGAATTGCATAACAGAATTTCGGAAATAGAAACAACTCGACTTCGTTTCTTTTATTCTAAGTTTTCCTTGATTCTGTTGAATCACACTACCCATCCTTAGCCTATACCGAAACATACCGGTAGGCCTACTATTTTATATTCTTATCCAGTACATCTACAACATCTTCATGTGCATGTAGGCTAAATGCACAATGAAGATCAGCCGCTTTTTATTTATTTTATCTTATTTATTTATTTTAAGCCTACTACACTAAAAAATTACATAGTGGACTCTTTAACAATCAAATCAAGATCAACATTAAGAACAACAAATCAGCTTTTCCTACTCAACTACAGCCTTATGTTTACAGGTACTGTACTTGCAAATGGAGATAGAGTTCCCTATTTTTCTGTTTTATAATTTGACAGACCATGAGTACGTATCGTAAAGTAAGAAATCAATAGCTCTATCCTCGTAACTTACCCCAAGAGTAGATCACTCCATGCCAATATGACACGTTATATCTTATCAATGGATACGTCTATGTTTTATGACCAAACCGTTGTTAAAACCGTCTGACAGTTGTTCACCGAATAAATTTTACCACAATACGGACCAACTATTGTCACGCCTCATTGACCGGATGGAAGAGGGCGTGAGATGGAGGTAAAAAATGCTACCCTTGTCGGTGTTTCAAAAAGAAACATTTTATTTCTATTGAGCTTTATGAGGTCCACATTTCTACCTTAGAAGTCTGTAGGCGTAAATCAAAAGATACGTTTTCATTCTCAATTCTAAAATTACATAGCCTACTTCTTGCTAACTAATACTGTTCCAACACTAATTGTTATTTTTAAAAATATGTATAATCTTGTATGTTAGCAAAAAAGTACCATGACCAGCCTTGGGATTAAGAATGCGAGTCTTATGTACGAACTCAAGACCCCAGCATTTCCAATGCACCCGAGGTAAGAACCAAGGATATTTTATCAGAATCAAACCCAAGATACGGATTTGATTAAATTCATATAATTATTATTCTAAATAAATTATACAGGCAGAATTGTCTTCCCCTTCGAATAATAGCTATGCAAAGAGCTACCTATTAGTACATAGGTGGGCTGACTGTATTGCATGAGGAATGGAACACTTGTAGCCTATGTTTGGATAGTGAATGGTGTAAGGATAAAATATACTGATAAGAAGACTACAACAATAATATTCACGCAGAAGTTAGCAGGGCCAGTACGTTTGTAACTTAAGGAAATAAAACAGAATAATCACGTAAAGAATTTGCCTTTTTTTTTCTTTCTTTCTTTCTTTCTTTCTTTCTTTCTTGAAAGTGACAAGAAGTTAACGTGAGGACCAGAAGCTCACAGTACTGTCATCTACCATAACCAATAGAGTAGAAAGACGGAGGAAGATGAATCATTGCTTGAACATAGGTTCTGTGGGATGTTATATCCGAAGTTGAGTTTTCATAAACGTGTACAATTAATTTTCAATCTAAAAACAAAAAACTATAAGACAATTATTTTGCCAGTTGTATTATATGGATGTGAGACATGATCCCTTACTCTTCGGAAAGAACATAATCTGAGTGTGTTCGAAAACAGGATGCTTAGGAAAATACCCTGACCTAAGAGAGACGAAAACGGGGACAGGAAAAAAAACTGCATAGGCCCAATGACGAGCTTTATAACCTTTACTCTTCCTGAGAGTAATTAAATCATGGAGGATGAAACGGGCTGGACAAATGTCTAAAAATATTGACTGGGAGGCCCGAAGGGAAGAGACCACTTGGAAGACCTAGACGTAGATTGCGCAGTAATTGAACGAGATTCAACATTCAAGTTCACTGATTCAGAAATGTTTCCGTCAGATCATCACTACTGTGGAACATAAAAGTCAGCATGCACAGTCGATATGGAAATGATTTACTGATCAATAATCACACATTTCCAACTGGAGATGTATTGATGACACTCCTGATACTTCTCAATTCGTTTTGTATCAAATAAGGGTAAACTGATACAACAAACTGTCACATGGAGTTAATAGGCCATATTTAGGAAACTATTGAGTTTTAGACCACGGTTCTTTGAGAAAGTTTGATAAGCATATGTGAAGGAATAAGTGGGATAATTAGAATATTAACAGGACGAATTTACCATAGGCTAAAAGCTATCAAGTTTCTAGCTCATCTGAAGGACGATTAGACTATCATAGATATTTTGTTCTATGTATTTCTGTTTACTCGTGTATTGATTTTATAATACAGTATACTGTAAACAACTGAACTGAAACCGTACACGAGCACTTGCTTATTCGGGTAATCTTTTCATGTATTAATAAATAATATTAATAATGAAAGTTAATGAAAGTTAAAAAGATACGAGTATAGACCTTATAACATGTAGTAGGCCTGTTGTCGACTTATGATATATGACGACAACATTGGTAAGTAGGCTATTAGAAATTAGTCTCATAGCCCAAAAATACATTATTATAAAATGTTCATTGCGATTGATAGACTGAATCTCAATTTTTAAAAAATATGAATATATAAAAAGCCTCCCTTTCTCACCGCAGTGGTCACTTATAGCAGAAATTAGACCGTCCAATATTTTTAGTTCGGTTAGTAAGGTCATCAATTGAGGGTCCATCTGAGCGTGGGAGGAAGTGGGGGATGTAAAAAATACCACCCTACTCATGTACAGACATCATCCCCTTTGACCCACATCGTAAGGACGAGGGTTGGGGAGAATGACCTTGAAAAGGGAGGACTTAAAAAACAGAGGAAGAAAGAGAAAAATGTGTTGTCCGTCTGGCCAAGTGGATGAGGGTGGCTGGTCAACTGTCTGTTAAAATACTCCACAGCTGCTGATAAAAAAGAAAGACCGATAAAACCCTATTGAGGGGAATGAAGGAAAAAAGGGACAAAAAAACTGGTTTGATATCGTTGTGTTCACATATTGTGTCCAACCACGAGGAATTTGAGAATTAAATTACGTGGAAAAGGATGTATAAAAAATTGTGTGTGAAATCGAATGAATTCCATTGGCAGCCCCCCGAAGGAATTCAAATACATAGTAGTCTGTGACACCAACAAGTGTTAAATAAAGAGGAGCCCACATATCAGTTATAATATTACTTAAGTGATAAATGTATTGATTATGAAAGAAGAGCATTCTCTTCATAAGGTGTTAACGATGACGAACAAAAGTGTATTGTGGGTGTACATCACTAGAAGGAACGGCAGAGCTTTTTCATAATTTAATTATCTGATAATATGGAAATATCTCTTATATTTTGATAGGTAATTTATTCAATATCACATGCATTTCTTAGCGTCATCTTATATTATACGTAGTCTACAATTAATTTTCTTAATATATTTTGTTTAAGAATTGTCATATTAGGCCCAACTAGTTATTGATTCAATCTAAATCTTGAAGTGACTGAAACTTCCTAGATGAATAATGCAAAGTAATATCCCCTAATTCATATACATTTTACTAAAGGAAATCCGTTTAAAGTAGGATATTTCTCTATGTTACGTTCCTTTGCCCTTATAAAGTCGGAGAGGAAGTGTGTCCACTATCCTGATATTCTTGTAACCACAATAGCATGAAAAAGGATACAAAGTTATATAAAGTAATGGATTAGTATATTCATAGGCAATACGGATAACGTGATATAAAATGGCATAACGGTGAGATAAGAACGAATACCGTTTAGCGGATATTTTCCCACGTCACTTTTAATCCAATCATCTTTATTAATGTACATTTATATACTTTCAATATCTTCATCGGATTTATTTTGTCCTATATTTTTAATGAATATTATTTGTCGAAGTATTTTGATCGAGGAGTACGATGACATCACTGCAATATCCCCAGTTCAGAATTTCGGGTTCCGCCATATGGCATTGAATTTTTCAGTCTGACTTCACCTTTCCATCTTAGCCTACACACGGCCAGTGTGAAAGAATTATCATTCCATTAAAGCTTATAACCTGAAAAATCTTGTAATGTGAATTGAAGTATTTTGATGTGTTAAAATCTTTTACTGTGTTATTCTAAAACCTATTTGTTTTATCTTTCAGGTAAGTGACTGAACTACTCGTAATTAACCCTTCATCTGGTGAGTTTTTACAATAAAAATGTTATTTTTAATTGATAATATAACTGATTTTGTGATTATAATGTTATTATTTAATAATGACGATAATAATAATAATATAAATAACACTGTAGCTTTTTTTAAATTCATGTAGGGTAATTTTATAAAAATATAATTCGACAAGTAAATGGAGTAGGCCTATGTAATGAATTTGTAATACTTTTGTATTTTTCTTTTTAATAATTTATTATTTAGTGATGATCATTTTGGGGGCCGGAGTCAGAGCTATGTATTAGACCTGTTTTAGTAGGTTAGTTCAAAAAGTGGGCAAGAATTTATGCGTCTTCCTGTAACAAATCCATGATAATGGGATTCATATTTAAAAAATAATTTTATGATACAATTTAAATAAGGTTTATTCATAAATTTGTTTTATTTTCAAAACGCTAAATTCCTTGCGAGTGAGATGAATGGGGTAAAAGCGCTTTTCTTTAAACACATGCATTGTAATACTTGTCTGAGGACCATAAACCTAATTTTTATGGAGGGCCGATCTGCACCGGTGTCCTTGCTTGTATGCTAATCTGGAAATGAGATATTTTTTACATAAGACCTCTTAATGTAGAAGGTTTAAATGGACGATTATTATAGAAATACAGAATACGACAATAATTCGCCAATAGCCTACTATTTCGAAAATAAAATAACATATCGTTTTAATACGGGAAAATTGCATACAACAGAAGCTAATCTCGAACTTCAGTGGCACATACAGAAAGTGTAAGCAAAATGTAAGGCTGATATCGAAATCTCGACGCAGACACAAACATTTCACTCTATTACACTAACTCAATCTAAACTACGGTATCCGAGGTGTCCTAACCTACCTGAAAAGCCTGAGACATACTAACAGTGGTTCGGCAAGAATTCTGTTGTGAAAAATGAAAGCTCTGCTGTGCATATATTTATTTTGTGCAGTTGACCTATAATATACTCGTACATTTAGAAATAATAACCTGAATAGGCCGATTTATGATCTCAATTATTTTTTGCGTTTTTTATTAGTGGACTAGTACTTCTTGTAATGCTTTATAAAAAATTAAACCAACTTTTGTGGTACCTTGAGTATGTTAAAAACGCTGAGAGTCCTTGAAGGTTTAATTTTTTTCTGCTTACCTTGGGAGACATTACTTCCATTTTTTATATATATTTTTTAAATAAAAAATATGTGGACATTTCTTTATAGCAGACCTGGACGAAGAAAATGAGGTCACAAAAATCCTTATTAGCTTTGTGAAAAGAAGGTCTTCGTTTTGTATGCTGTACGAACACAGTAGAAAAACTAAAGCAGTTAGCCTTAAGCATAAAAAAGTCGGCAGCTCGGTTGTTTTCTTTTGCATTGCGTGTTGGTAGCCGAGGATATAGAAAAAAGGCATGATGTTAAGGGATGCTGTTTTTGTCATTTAATTCAGTGGCTATTTTATCCCTGTCCCTTAGGGCACAATTGAATAAAAACAAGAGTGGAATAAGTATCGTTACAAGTGGAACTGACGTCAGGATTCTTTAGGAAAATTCATATTGCTAACCGTTTCACTGTTACTGACATATAAATTCGTCAAAACTTGTATGACAGCAGAAATATGAGATTAAACGAGCAATGTAATATGTTAAAATACGAGGTTTATATCCTCTTTTTATGATTAACATTCATAGATACCAGCCATTCTAATGAAATTTTCCTTGTCGCTCACATAGTTAGCGCATACTGATGATTACACTTGATATTTGTTTATATAAATATATCTGCACTGTAGTTGTATAGCCTACCACAGTACTCTATAGTCGTATTATAATAGTAGTACATTTTTTTGTTTCGAATTTTGATGAGGAGACCATAATAATTTAAAAAGACTGCAAAAATAAAAACATGAGGGAAGTTGTAAACTATGCTTTTGGGTTTAATGCTATGCCAGGTCTCCAGTACACTCGTGACTAAAGAGAGATTCTCCAGTACTCAAACTCGGGAAAGCATATGTTAGTAAACAACACTTAGGCTGGATGGATACGAGTTGCGGCCGAACTAATAATTATAATCTAGATTATAATCTGCCCGGGTAAGACAGGTTAGTTGCGGCCATGCCTCTTTTGGTTTACGTATTAGTTGCGGCTCTGGTTGATTAATTATTACTCTGTGTTGTTTACATTAAACTCATAGAATTTTACATTCTTAGCAGCAACATGGTTAGTTCAAATTCCTTCATGCCGTAGCTTAAATTTTCAAATTATTAATCCATTATGATCATTCGCAGATAATGTATTGAGGTAGGTGTTTGTGCTATGTCTGCTACGAATCTAAGGTACCCTATCCCTACCATCCCACCAATTCCACCGAAATCCATAACCACTAAATACATTATTAGTATTATTATTATTATTATTATTATTATTATTATTATTATTATTATTATTATTACTATTATTTTTATTATTATTATTATTGTTATTATTATTACTACTGTTAAGTTTAATAAATAAGCCAATATAGACATCACAAAACCTGAATTATCGATCTTCAAGTATTTTTAACAAATAGGTGATTTTAAAATTTGTCATGGTAATAATTTCGTACCTTCCTCCACAAAATCTTAGGACAGTGACGTCGTTATAAGTTACATAACTTCTTAAAAAAAAAAAGCAAGCGTCAAATTTTTGCCACAAACTTTACATTAGGAGAATGACATTTTGTTACACCGGTATGTAACATTCTAAATTGGCTACAAAGCACAGATTTTTGGGGAAACTAAACCAACCTTCCCGCAACGTCTCCTGGGTATTACTGGGCCGCAACTCAACTTTACCGCGTAGGCTATAACCGGCGCGTAAGTGTTTTAGACAGTGGGGTGGGAATGTATTGTGCAATCTAGAAATGGCCCTAAAGTAGATAAATATATCTGTCTCACTCTTAAGTAGATACGAGAATTAGACATACTCGTTTACTTTAGGGCCAGTCCCCACTGTTTAAAACATTTCCGCCCCGGTTATAGGGTTTGACTACAGAACGGCAGTGAGCGTAACCTGTCAAGTATCTTTTCCATTCAGGAATTATTATTGTAGTTTGGATGTATAATTTAGGTAGAGCCTATATTATTTCTTTATTAATGTTCACGACAATATGTAAAAATACGTTAGGCAATGAATTTAATAAGTCGCGTGTGAATTTATGATACGAACGTAGGGGCCCTTGAATTTCGGGATAATTGGCTTATATTTGTTAAATAATGACAAACAATTTATAGCCCAAGGTCGTTTGAGGCGACAAAATAATATTCCTTAGCTCCTAAATATTTATGCCTATTTGATATTTCATCATCACCACAATGCGTTTAATAGTTTGCAATATAAAATACCTGTGTCTAGGCATAAATGTGCTAAACGGTCAATGTCTAAATTATACGCCCAACCATTCGAATGTGTTTATCTTCTTTTTAGTCCGTAATTGCACTACCTAACAGGGAGTTAAGTAGTCATAGGTTACATTTTGCGCTTGAGCTCTGTAATGGAGAGGCTGATTTGCATTAGGCCTTTCCTCTTGTTTTTTGCTGCAAATTTTGATCAAACCCCTTACATATTTCAGATTTTATTACATACATTTTATATGTATGGCTCTCAAAATAAAATAAAAAAAATATTTGTGAGGTCCAGCGTTAAAAAAAAAGATATATATTTCTAAGTGCTTTTTTCATACGTTTGCGAGTTGAATTTATTTTAAAAAGTACCTCTATCCTACAGAATTACTACATAACTATTAAACCTACTATTGAAATTTATAAAACAAAACCTGTACTATCTACTTACGGTATCGATAACTGTCTTCAAACACTACTGAACTGATGATTGGTACACTACAAGAAGAGTTATTTGCACTTCTTTGATCGTCTGTTTGTTGGACGATTTGTGAACTGTTCAAAGAATTTTATATCAAGGAAAAGGAAATTTATTCATAAGAAGAATTTCATGTCTAATACAAATCTCTGTTACAACTTTCACTTCGTTACCAGCTGACAAAATATGAATTTCATGTTTAAGGAAAGCAGGTTGTTTGGTTTTCCTCACATAATTCTCTTTTCGCTAGCCGCCAATATAAATTTAATGTTTTTGTTAACACTCCGGGAACCTGCTGACAGACTCGTTTCGGTCAAGTGGGGGCCAACTGAAATTATTACACCTTGAATATCTCTCACGTTCTGTAGTTTCATGTCGTACAGCTTTCTGTGATAGCGCTTACATCATGCCTTCTTGTGCCCTTACTCAAATCACCTATTGAACTTTGAGATATTCCTGCGGCAAATCACCTTAAACTTTGTAGGATCATATCTTACACTCATGGCCTATAATTTCGATTACCGACAGTGTTGTGTACACAACGGTGAATACATCAGGAGAATTAAGATTATAGGAATATGAATGTGTTAGTGTTTTGTTATTACAGTTAACATCTTTTAATTACTTTTAAACTATTGGAAGATACTACCGTTTTTAATGTTAATTATTAATCACCTACATCTACAATACAAGACGCCCTGAAGATGATGTTGGCACATCGAAAGGCCTAGGCAATAAAATAATAGTTGCTGAGCTGATGGTGTGATTTATTTTATTGATCGAGCTCAACGGTTCCATATTTTAACACCTTGTCAGATTTATCTTTTGAAAAATTCTCTCAAGACCTGAATGTCATTTCAACCTCTAAAGGGATTTGATACATTGTTCATTATAGGACTACGCTTACTACAAGGAGTAGGCCTATAAGGATACTTTCATCTTCAGGCTTGAATAAACATTTAAATAATTCAAAATTTACAATAGGGGAAAGATATGAAAAATGAAAATTGAAAAATATAATCAACAGTAGGAAATCTAATTTTTTATTTTTATTGATTTGATTTATAAATTAATTAATTAATTAATTATATTTTATTTAATTATTTATTAAAATCCAATACCTGGAATAGGTGTAATAAAAAGAAAAAAATCCTAAGTGGGAAGAACAAATTTGAATTCTTGTGGCACAGCTAATAAAATGGTTATTTAAATATCTACTAATTAGAGAGTGAAGTAATTTATAGCCTATGAAATAAGTTTTTAATATACTTATGGGATTTTTTGCTATTCATATTTGCTATTTCTGAATATGACTTAAATTACATCTTCCGGGATAATTTGCCTTCAAAGTATGGACAGTAATGATATGCGAATCCATTAAAAAAAGCAATGATGATTTAGTTTGGCGGATGCAGAATTATTTGAACGTTTCTTCCCAGATATCTTCTAAAGAAACAAAAAATAATAGGCCTAGAAGTTGATTATTTATTATTATTTTACAACATAATATGTATGAATGACTCTGAGATCAATGAATATGTTTAAGTTAGCTGAAACTATAGTTCTGTTGTGGGTAGTTTGATGTGAAAATATTTTGGTGTTAATAATTTAAAGTGTTGTAAATTAATGGCAATAAAATAGTAAGTATGAATTTCATATACAGGCTGTATAATTATAGAATTATGTTTTCCGCCACTATATTTCCTGCCACAAATTATAATTACATTAATTCATGCTGGTTTAACGTTTTTGAAGGACTGAAGAAGGATGTTCAATTTGTAATTTATGTAATTACAGTAATCAGTTTCTGCATGTCAAGAAATACTAGATTTATTTTAGTTTACAAATGTGCTATATGAGTTTCCTCAATATATTGAAAATATAATTCTATCCTAAGGAATACATAACTGATTGTTTTAATGTAAGAGCAAATTTTCTGATCGCCAGATTGCCATTGGTGACTAAAATTCTGAAGCGGGCGACGAAGATTCAATTTTGAAAAACTGCTAACTTATTTAATGAATTTCATGTTGTTCCTATGAGGGTAAAGTTATATAATCACGTTCAATATCACCACCTTATTCCCTCAAAAAATCAAACTTAGGATTGCTTGAGAATAATAATAAGATATTTCAGTAATTAATCTATTTTATTAATAGTGCATCTGTATATGACCGTATAAAAAGCCAAGTCAATAAGTTATAAAAATGATGTTTAAAATTATATAGCTGTGAATTTGATTTTTTAATATAAACAGCTATATAACTTTAAACATCATTTTTATAACTTATTGACTTGGCTTTTTATACGGTCATATACAGATGCACAATTAATAAAATAGATTAATTACTGAAATATCTTATTATTATTCTCAAGCAATCCTAAGTTTGATTTTTTTGAGGGAATAAGGTGGTGATATTGAACGTGATTATGCTAACTTATTTACTTTATTATTTCAGCTCCCACAACAAAAATCATATTTAGCATGTGCCAATTTGAATTTCCCACGAGACTGATGATTTTTCTCCCCTATGCTTTAGCTTATCGCTTCTGTTCTCCAGTAGCAAATGCTGTAGATTGAGATTGGTTCTTGTGTCATACGGCGTTAAAGCTTATAATCAGTTTATTAATAGGGGAAATACTTCAGGTACCACAATAGAATCAAGAATGCTTATAGGAGTCCTCTGAAGAATTACTCCAGATGTTAGATGATTTCCTGAGGATTTCTCTGAATGGATCCACATTGTTAGAGTTCGATCCAAAGTTGATACACGGAAGGCTAGTGCAGAAAGACAGCGCTACACCAATATGAAGTATTAGAAAATAATTACTTTTTATTTTTTAATTTTTCTCTTTGTTTGTCTACTGTCCTCGGACTTACCCGAAACGAGTAGCCTATAACTGAACACCACTTTCTCATGCTTCTTAGGCATATCCTCTTTAGAGATTATGCTGCAGAGATCTAGGAGGCTTGTATGTGTTAGTCTTGCACTTAAAAAAAGGGCCCTAGAAGAGAGAGAGAAAGAGAGGGAAGGAGAGAGGACAAGACTGAATATGGAACGGTTACGGTTTGTCTCTTTTTTACGGAGTAAGGTCTATCACAATTTCATGTTACCTACAGAACAAATAGGCAAACATATTTTGTAGCTTTTTGTAAAATAGGCCTAAATAATACAGCTTTTGAGTAAACTAAGGATCTACCTTATAAGTTATTATATTCTCTCTTTCTTCCGGCCGACTCGCATAAAAGTTGACCCATGCCTTGTGTAAGATATTCTTACTGGAATTTTAATCCGAGGAAATTATGCCTTACAACTGATAAAAAATTACAAATACAAGATTATATCATAATATAATATAGAAATTAAATAACTTTTCATGGCGCGTAGATAGAATTAATTCCTAGTTAGAGAATTATTACTTTTCTCGGTAATGGAACATACACTTACTCTCTTCACAGCATCCAGTGGCCTGTCGGGAACTACAAAGCATAGATGCATGTATTCATTCTTTCTTGGCTATGTCCATGTGGATAGAAAGTGCAGGCAGTCGAGATATGACTTTTATTATAAACAGTATTTCAACTTATGTCATTGTCAGTTATGTAACTTTATTACACACAAACAAATGTTTAGTTAAATTAGAAGCTTAGCCTATACGGTAGGTATAGACCTCTGTTAATTCTTATAATGGTATGCCATAATATAATAATTTATTTAACCTAGTCAGACTTCATTCAGAATATATGATCCTCTCAAGATTAACCACAAATGTGATGCAGCAATAAGTAGTAATTACTAATGGCAATAGACAATTCCTCAACAAGCTAAAGGAATATTATCTATTTTATGGAACCTGAAGGATCATTGCCACACTTACCTGAGCCCGCCATTCAACCCTATTCTGTGCTAACTCCATCCAATCATCCCTCGCAAATCCTACTTCCCTTAAATCTATCTTAATATTGTCATCCCACCTACGTCTATGTCTTCCAAGTGGTATTTTCCCTTTGGGTCTCCCAGTCAATACTCTTGTGATATGTCTTTCATCCCCCATGCGCGCAACATGTCCAGCCCATTTCATCTTCGGTGATTTTAATTAACCTTACTATATTCGGTGAAAAGAAAATGTTTACTTACGTAATTATTATCTTGTATCTTCGAGAAAAAATTTAAATAAACAAAATATAAATACCATAAGCTATATTGAGTATCCTATTTATGTTAATGAAGAATTTTGAAACATTTTAATCACCTTATTCCCTCAAAAACCTGTATATCTCCTATATTAACGTAAACATTTATGACTGACATGTATAGGAAAGTCATTTTCAAGTGTGTGTAATCTGTCCTTGTACAAAGCTGATATTTTAATATTTATTTTTATTCACTGTATTATGATACAAAGCTGAATATATGTATAGGATATGTTTGTATATGGCAATAAACCTATACAACATTTAATAACTAATAGATTTTTAAGCAATAAAAAGTATAAAATTTTTAGATTGAAGTTTCATTTCTCTCCTTAGGAGATATACCGGTTTCTGAAGGAATAAGGTGGTTAAATTATTTCAAATTCTCCGTTAACAATTACCCTTACAGGAAAGATGAATTGAAATTCAATAAAAGTATCATTACTTTTCTGTTTCACTTTTTGTTTTATCATAGACATCTATCGAGGGCCTCTATGTACAGTTGATCTTTTTAATAAATAATTAATAAAACTAATATTGTTTATGATCGCTGCTCATTAAAAGCCTAGGTCTACATTACACCTTTTTCATTAAAAGCGCACAAGATGTTTATACATAAATAGATCAAAAGCGCACTTCGGATTATACGAACAGCGCATACAAATTTTTCTTCCGCTCTTTTAATTTCATACGAAATGCATAGGTTCGGAAAACGTTGCAGTCGGAAAATATCAGTCGTTTTAAAGTAGGTCTAATCGTATTAAAGTTTGTATATCACGAGACTTCTTTTTTTTTTAAACTTCATGTGTGATTTTCATATTGCAAGGTATATGGAGGGTGCCCACAATATGAGTGGCTTACGGAGCAGTGAGCCATCCATTGTAATGCTTCAGGAATGACTATAAAAAACTACACACTTAATTAACATACTGGAAGATAATTCTATACTAGCAGCTCAAGATAAAAAAAAAACATACAGATGGCGAGTTTGGCGTATTTCTTACCTGTAATTACCAAACTTTGGACGCTATTAATTTCGTCTGGTCACTTCTCTTGTTCTTTCCCAGGCCTGGGACATTATTGTTGTTTACAGTTAACGAAATAACCTCTAGCCGTGCTTAAAACGGAGAACGTGCCGGCTATAAAATCTTCACATCAAGTAAAAACATATTTTTTATCCTTTACTGTTGTAACGCTAGAAGAATTTATAATGTACTAGACCTATTTAGGTTTCTAAAAATCAGTGACCTACGGTCAATAGCTGTAGAAATTTCGGACGATATACTGTATACAATAGAGTCGCGATAATCCGAGCCTCGATAATCCGAGATTCCGTGCAATCCGAGATTAAAAAAAAAAAAAAAAACAAAAAAAAAAAAAAAAAAAAAAAAAACACCAGGCTATATTTAAGGACTTAAGGAGACTTTTAAAAAACAAATAAAGTAAAGTTGCTCTACTTTGAAGCAGAAGACCTTCTACAGTTTTTTAAAGTTGTAAATGCTTATAAAAAGTCTGATCGTATTATTATAGCTTGCTATGGAAGGATCAGCAAGAAATTAATAAATTAATGTATCATACTTGAAAGTAATTTTTGTCTCCATTTACTGTATTATTACTATTTTTTTTATTACATCGCGTTGTTAATAATTTATTACTGGCGCTGATAATTACCATTGATACATGATTTTAAAAAATAGATTCTAGATTTTCTCGTTTCGTGTTAGAAATTGAACGTAACTTTATTGCTTTGTAAACTGATGGCAGCACAAAAACAAAATCAAAACTCCCACTTCTGTGGTGGAGGCGTTTTAATGATTGGTTGTCAATATGCTTAGTAGCTGATTCAGTAATAAATTACGACTTAGTTTCCGTTTGTCAGTCGAAAATAAATTTAAAAAACCGATCGTTTAACATGCATTATGGCTCTTCCTGTACACAGACATTCATGGGAAGATCATACGGCATTGGTGGAAGGTCGTGAGGTTTTAAAATAAAAACTAACAAAAAATAGAAAGGATGTCTTCGTATGGATATGTTGCAAAATATTCGAGCACCTTCTAAAAAAATGGTTGAACCGTTAGGAGCATAGGAAGGCTGAGAGTGTCGACCTTTTAATAGATGGTCACTTGTTTTTCGTCTTGTCTCCCATCTGCATTATCTTTTGACTCTGCTGTGAACAGCATATTTTCTGGTGGGTTGATCTGCCTAATCTTAGATAAAGTTATCGTGATATATGAAAGCTGAGGGATATAACCTATGTCTGAAAACTTACTATCTTGACATGCAACTATTAAAAAAACCATTAGATTCAAATCCTAAATGGGATAAAATAGTCTTACACATGTAATCAATCTAAACTGTTCGAGATAAAAAAAAAAAAAATGAGTCTGAAATTGAGTCTTAATTGAAGATCTTTTAATTCCACTTCAACCTCGCAAGAAATAAATTTAATGAAATCTAAAAATTTTGAAGATGTTGTCGGCACTTTAAATAATATAATCCTAGCTTTCCACTTTTGTGTATTCTAGAATCTAGATGGACTCGCACAAATAATTACCCAAAAATATCTTCCGCTTCTGTAGGTTTTATAGTTCGTTTTTATTTTGCTCTACAGCTTATTTTAGTTTATTTTACTTAAGTTAAGCATAAATGAGAAATTAGTGGATAAAATTGTAATGCTTTCAATATGAGTATTATTATGGCATTTTTTGGTCTAAAAATTTAAACATCAAATTAAGTACGTGAAATAACACATTATTCCTTCAGGGAATAAAAAAGAAAAATGGACTGATCGTTGTCCTTGCTTATACAGCCTTTCTACGTACTAAGGTTGAAATTTAAAAGTTGGTTGGTTCATAATTATGAAATATTTGTATAAGTTACACCAGTTGAGCACCGGGGCAGTTCATATATATATATATGTGAAAAAAAAATATAGTTACGCTTATTTTCCTGGAGAGGACAAAGGGACAGGTGGTAAGCCATCCTCTCGACGACCATCCACAGAAAATTAAGGTATGGTTGAACCTGTAAGTGAAAGGGCCAAGGAATTTCGCCCAGAAGCTCTGAGTAGTATAAAATCATGTTTGTTGTGCCGTAGAGCTCGAATAATAAAATGATTTTGTAATACTTTTATTATTAACTTCTCTTATTTGCCTAGGCCTTTCAAATACAAGGAACCATCATCAGGGCATCTTGTTTTATAGAATCACATTTGAGAAGAATAAAACAATTTCACTATTGGTGTCGTTGTTAGTTAAAATCACTAAAACCTAAGATTTTCTTAGAATATCATGAAAATTCACTCCTAAAATTCTTCTACGTAGAGACAATAAAAAAATAAAAAATAGTACTAATACGAATATTTAAAATAATAATTCGCGTAGTATCACGTAGGTTATTCTGTAACATATTTAAGTTATTTATTTTATTTATTTATTTATTTATACAAATTTATACAAATATACAAAACAAAACAAGACCACCCGAATGAGCAAGCGCTCGTGCTCGGGCACAGTTCAGCCATTTACGTTACAAAATACAAATTACAAATATATAAAGAAAATATAATATTAAATCAATACCTAAAAAATAATAATAAAAAAGAAAGAACAGAATAGTAAAAAGAAAAAAGGAAAAGTAGTAAGAACAAAAATTGAAACCCTGAGTTATTACAAATAAAATAGTTCCTTAATTGTCTACTAAGTACAGAGTGAAGTAACTTTTGAACTATGAAATAAGATTTTTGATAAACTTATTGAATTTTTTGTTGTTCATATGTACTATTTCTGGATGTGACCTAATTATAGAGTTATAGAGTCTTGGACCATAATAAATGCTATGTTTAGAGCCAGAAGAGGTGAAGTATTTTGGTTCTATTAAAGGCAATGTTTTATTTCTTCTAGTATTGTAATTATGAGGATCCGATACATGTACGTTGCGGTATTTGTGAAAGTATTTTAAAAGTGTGAGCTTATAAATTTGTTCTACAGTCATCACATTCATTTCAGGAAATATCAATTCTGTTGGATATTCTATAGGCTTTTTTTAAACAATTTTTTATAATTCTCTTCTGTATTGGAATCAAAGGAGTCAATACAGATGTGCCACTTCCCCCCCAGCCAATGATACCAGATTATATTAGAGCTAAGTAGACTGTCCTTAAGACTTCAGTCGGTAAATATTGTTTTAGACAGACAAATTTGTATAATGTTTTTCTTAATCTGGTACATAAATATGTGATGTGTTTGTCGAATTTCAGATGACGATCTATAATAATACCAAGGTATTTGACCTGAATTGTCTCCTTCACAACCTGGCAGGTACATGAGTCAGATTCACAGTTGATATCATGTAGTCTTACGCACAAGTTTTGATCCATTTTTAATTGTGGAGTACCAGCAGTTGTTAATGTATTGGATTGTGGATTTTCTTTGAATTTATGAGGGTAAAAATGAGAGACTTTTAACAGATAGGAAAGGAAAATAACAGAAAAGATTTTAGTTTGGAAAGTACGTTTTCTTTGTGAATGAATAAGAATGTAAGTTATATTATCAAACCGTCATCTTCGTAGCTTGTAAAGATAAAGTAGGTTTCTTATAAACTTGAAAATTTTGAACAGTCGTTTTTAAAACAGCCTTTCTCAGACTCATTTCTCAATACGATAAACAACCTTAAATGACAAGAACAATTATTTATAAATTAAATAAAAGTGTAAACAGTTCAAGAGTAATATTGTCTCCATACACAACAATTTGTCCTTACAAAGCACACGTTTACTTGTTTGTAGTATGCTTCTTTTTTCATAGTAGCCTATCTCAAACTATTGAAATTCAATTATTTCAATTGTTAAGCCATTTCAAGCTTCCTTGATTAATCAAATCATATCAATCGTAAAAAAATGCTTAAATTTTTTAATATTTAATAGTTATCTGAGAACAGCAATGATAGACTAACAACAACAATAATAATAGCAATAAGGTAAAAAATAAAAACTCACTGAAAGAAGATGATAAAGTTATGACTGTTGTTTATTGTCTACAGACTAAAGGACGTTTCTATAGGCTGACTTCTCCATAACATCAGATAACAAAATGAATTATTCCTGAAAAGTTAACACTAAAGTCTACACCCAAAGTTTCACATCATCTGGTATTCGAGAACAGAGAAAGGATGTTAAATAGGCTATGAACTTCTTTCTTATGTATAGCTGAAAGAATAAGGTTGTTTTTCCAATCTTCTTCACTTCCTAACCCACTTGACCTATTTCCAAGCAGTAGACTAAAGGACTCAGCATTATGCAGAACACCATTTGTGGGATTCACAGTTCATTAAGCTAGAATACGATTACGAGAATTTATATGAGATATGGTACTATAATTTTATCCGCAGCTCTTCTATATCTTTTGAAATGTATTTACTATACACTCTTGTTTTCTTGGTACCTAATTTTTTATTACTGTCACATCTCGAGAGAAAATATTCTTCACTCTCACGAAATATCGTGATAACGGCTAAGCAGTTAACACTTGGATAAATTTATTTGAAATTCGTGTAGCCCACCTGGGAGCGAAAACCCATCAGAATACGGAAAATGGTTCAAACATGAAAGTTTAATGTGTCTCGTGTATCTGAAATTTAGTGTCAAGTTTTGGTTTCATGGCAGAAACTTATTTATTTATTTATTCTTGACCTTTCTTCTAAGTGCATTCATTGACTAACCTAAAGCGAATTCCTTAAAGAGGTTATGCACGCTATATTAATAATTTATCATATGCTAATCAGTTTTTTCTTTCGACTAAAATGAGTTTACTGTGTTTCGGCAACAATATCATTCTCCTAGCATGAGAATTTCTAAAAATATCCCACACTTCAGGAAAGTGCCTGTTCATTTAAAAACAGAAACAATTAAAATTATATTTGGAATAAAATGGGTGAAAGTTTATTTTTGTATTAAATGTAGTTTTGTAAATACTTCGGGCACATAAAACACATAAAAGATAAATATATTTCTGTCAATCGATTCGGAGGCTGTAATTGTCAGAGCTTACAAATGGCATACAGTGTTGGTTAGGTATATCTGAGATTAAAAAAAAAAAAACCTAGTATAACACTAAAGACTTCTTTTGATGATTACACAATCGCTACTGTTACCAGAAGTAAATAGTTTGAGAAAAATCTGATGTGAAAATCTCATAACTTCCTCTGCCCCAATAAAAGTTAGCAGTATTCACATATCCTTGTACAGAATCGCAAGACACAATTTTACGCTAATTATGCTATACAGTACATGCCTTATAGCCCCTCCTATGGACAAAAAAAGTGTGCGTGGAACGCCACGCGACAGAAGTGAAACTTGTTTTAATTTTTGGATTTTTTCAATTTTGGATTGATAGACTTTAATATTGGGTTTTTAGACTTTTTTATTTTGGATTTTTTAAAATTTTAGATCTTTTATTTTTTTTTTTAATTTTGGAATTTGGGATTTTTTAAACTTTAGATCTTTTAATTTTTTATTTTTGGGATTTCTAATTATCGATTTTAAAATTTTGGATATCAGATTTTTAAATTTAGAATTTTTTAATTTTTTATTTTTTAAATTTTGAACTTTTTAATTCTTTGAATTTTTTAAATTTTGTATATTGATTTTTAATTTTTAAATTGTGAATGTTTTGACTTTTTAATTTTGGTATTTAATTTTAGATTTTTTAAATTTCGGATCTTTGAATTTTTTAATGTTTTGGATTTTTTAATTTTAGATTTTGGATTTTTTAATTTGGGATTTATAGATTTTAAATTTTCGATTTTTTAATTTTAATTTTTAATTTTTTGATTTTTTAAATTTTGGTTAAGTCTAATCATTGAGTTGATTGTTTTCTGTTCAGTCCTTTCCTTTCACACCTCACTAATTTCGTGACGATTTTTAGCGTTACCGGTACATTAATTTCGTGACGATTTTTGAGCGTTACACAATCTCTCGATTTACCCCTACCGCGGCTAAAGAAGTTTCACTTCAAAAAGTTCAAGATACAAAAAACAACCTACATCATGGTCTACGAGTAAGAAAAAGAGAGAACAATGTACATTATAAGTTGGTTACATTTGAAGAACATGCTTTAAAAGTTATTTAGGTGGTGCGGGACTTTTAACTAACCCTGTACTATAGATTATGGAATTATAATGTATTATAATGAGACGCAAAACTTTTGCCTCTGTTATGAACTCTTATTTTAAATGGAACACCCTTATATTTTGAATAGTGCTCATTGAGTGCTTTTTTTTTTTTTCAGAAAATACCCATCACGAGATACTTCTTTGCAAATTTATTCAAGAAAACAGAAAACTAATAATATCAGTAAAACGCTTCCTTTGTTTACTTGATTTGCCCCGTCAAGCTCTATGTGGGCCGTCATGCCTCAGCAGACTTACATAAAATTTTACTTTTTATATGTAAGAGGTACATTTTCTCACCTAAAATCTTGTATTTTTCATCATTTGTTTATTTAGATGTTTTACAAACACTGAAAAAACATTTTTGAATCGGTTAATCTCTAAACATTTTTCAGGTCAAAATGTACTTCAAATTGTAGTTATTATTTTTTAAAATAATAAATCACATTTCAGTGAAAAAAATTATGAAAAATCCTTTTTTCAGTAGGCCTATTAATATAGGATGGGTATCTTGATCTAGTCTCTAGCTTAAAAGTAGATTTTGAGAAAAGGTAGGTGGTTGTATATGGTTATTTAACGACGGTTATGTACTGCAACTTAGGCCTGTGACCCTCGCCAATGTGCCGGAATTTTGTCCGGCAGAAGTTCTTTTACATACCAGTAAATCTACAGTCACATTTATGCACACACATAAACGATATCGACCTGGGCCAGGATCAAACCCAGCGATACTAAATACGCCACCCAGGCCGACGAGAAAATGTAGGCCTACATTGTATCCAACATTATAAAGATAGGCTATTCCGTTTCCCCTTCCTTATCTTTATCGCTTATACGGCGGCTGAGACCCCCTGTCTGCTACACAGAGCGGCAACTACTCCAGCACAGGTGTATTGCGTGTGCTCTAACTAAGACTTCGCAGGCGGTTATACCCTAGCCTGTTGCGAATAATCGCAACTTCCACGTTAAAGTGATATGACGTACTTCGACACCCAATGGCATTACCTTTGTATCAGTGCCCTTCATAACTCCGTTAGCATTGACTAAAGAGGAGACTTTCTTATAGCAGTTATACAACAGAAGTTATTTTTGAAGTGAGTAATTCGAGAGCTAACCCAGAGTTTCGTTACGAAGAAAATCGTCACGAAAATAGTGGGGCTGTAACGGACTGCACAGAAAACAATCAACTCAATGAAATTAAAAAAAAATAAAAAATCCAAAATGAAAAATCCAAATTTCAAAGACCCAAAATAAAAAATAAAAAATCCAAAATTAAAAAAGTCCATAAACCCAATATTAAAAATCCAACAATCCAAAATTGAAAATCCAATAATCCAAAATTGAAAAAATAGAAAAATTAAAGAAATCCAAATTTCACTTCTGTCGCGTGGCTTTCCACGCACCCGATTTTTTTATTAAAAAGTTTCAAATAAAAGTTTTAGCTCTCCATGTACAAACTTTAAAGGAAATCGTTAGAGCCGTTTTTGAGAAAATAGCAAAAAACAAAATTTTCTTTAGACCTACATAAAGTCCCCTTAATTATAAGAGAAGGTTGTCGCCAATCTTCGTGTCATAGCCTCAGAAGGTACCTAACCCAAATACAAAATTTTGTTTTCGTACGATTTTCCGTTACAAGAGGCCGTATTGCAAAGGGCGTGTATTCACAGTGGGTGGCTTATAACTACTCTTCAGAGAATTTGCTCGAAAAAATGTTTCAAATAAAAGTTTTAGCTCTTAGGATAGCAACCCATCTGCAAAATTTAAAGAAAATCGTTTGAGCCATTTCCGAGAAAATCGCTATAAACGAAAATTTCTTCATGTAAAGTCCCCTAAAAGATAAACTTGTCGCCATCTTCGCCTCACATCCTCAGAAGGTACCTGACCCAAATACGAAATTTTGTTTTCATACGATTTTCCGTTTCGGAGCTAGCCTGTTCACAGACATCCACACAGACAGACACACACACAGACACACATACATGTTTCCAAAAAATAGTATTTTTGGGGCCTTGAAACATGTATTTATGCTAAAAACTCAACTTCGAATTTGGGGGTCGAAAACAATGCTTCCTCTACCTATAGTACCTATGGTACGGGCAGAGGAAGTAAAGAGAGAGAGAGAGAGAGAGAGAGAGAGAGAGAGAGAGAGAGAGAGAGAGAGCCCCTGGAAATGTCCATGATTTTCTATAGTGTTTCTTTTAATGAACATGCCTACAAAACTGTCCACGTTGAGACGAATTCGCCTCATACTATGATCTTCTGAATTAAACATTTCTTGTGGACAAAGTTTGACCATCTCGTACTTTATTGCCTGAGAAATTAAGTAATATTGTCGGTTTCACACAGGGGTCGATTTCTTTATACTGTTTTCTAGAAATGGTCAAGCGTTTCAAGTATTTCGTGAAAATGAGGATGTTGTCATCACCCTGGGTAGGCCTGCAGCTAATTATATCGTTCACTGTTAACGGGTATAAGGGGATGAGCACGATGAAATGAGGATGCACAGGAAATGGTAAAATGGCCATTATAACACAGCCAGCACTGTGCCACTTTATCCGTAAGCGTAGGTTGTTATTATTTTTCACACATTTGAAATGATCTATAGGCCTACCTTTGCAGTTGAAAATGATCACGGTTTTCTTGTAAAATATCTAAAATAGTCCTTATGATTCTACCTCAAGACAAAGAAATAAATCGGTCCATTCGATGTGCATTTCGAGGTAGACAAAAGCAAACTACTTTTGTACTGCAATGTATTTCCTTCACGTCTTATTTAAACATTAATTATAAATTTTCTAAGATTTTTTCCCTGCCAAAGCCTGCCACTGTCATTTTATTCCTAAAGACTTTCTGTTGGATCATGCTTTCATATTACCGCCGAATTATTAAAGAAATTTACTAACGGGCGTTATAAAGAGCTAAATGCAGTATTAAGCTTTCCTAAAATATGAAATAAGCATTATTTCAATCATTTATATTTAACCCGTCCCCATACCTCCTGATCGATGACTTTGTTTCTTCAGATTGACCTCGATTTTTTATGTGTTATGGTGGTCATTACAGGTTTAACTCTACTCAGAATGTTTGTAATTTTAAGAGGAAACTGAACTGAGTTCACAATTTTGTCCATGTCCACGTGCTAATCTTGTTGTTTCAAGTCATCACGTAATTTACTGCTATCATTTATTTTTATATCTATTCTTCGTAATGAAACATACATTTTATGGGATGACCTGAAGACCAGACAGTGCATCACTTGACTGGAATTTTATGTGAGTCCAGTTTTTAGAAGCTGGTTCCCAAATGCGAGGAAATAAAAAAAACTTACACCAAATTTGTTGTAGCCTGAAGTTGTACACTGTGTATTTATGAGATTTACGGATTGGGAGGTCTAGTGTATGTTGTAAAAATAGTATATAGGAAGTAAAAGAACATGGTCAGCATCTTGTCAAAGAGTTTCCTTTTTTCCTCTCCTTTTTTAAACTCTGTTCTTAACATGGTGATCTCAAGCTTATTTTGGCAAGCGACATTCATCTGTGAAAGTAAATGTGACACTAATTTTGTACCAGATGGGTCGAACTACTAACAGTTTAATGTGTAGAGGTCAGGAAATACAATGTGAACCTCTCTTAAGCAAAGAATATTGGATTACAAGCCTAGGAGTATGTGCTATGAAAGGTTAAAAAAAAATCTGGAGAAATTAACAATGTCGAAGACAATAAAATCACAGTTCACAATTTTAAACTTTTTATAATAGTAGATTATGAATTTAACATATAATAGCATTTGTTAAGATACGAGTAAAACGAATTTCATAATTTTCATAGGCCTACGAGTATCAGAATTACCAATGTAGCCAAGTTGCATACGAGTGTTTTTGTTCGGCTATAATTAAATGTCTTAGTTTTGAAATTTTAGATTCACAAAAAAAAAAAAAAAAAAAAAAAAAGCCACGATGCCTTTCACAATAAGCTATTGTATTTCTTCGGCGACAGATGGCACCTCATGGCATTCGGTCAAATCGAAGCTTCTTTTTGGTCGTTTTCTTGAAACCAGCGGATTTTAACAACGCTAAGCGAATTAATTTTGCTTTGATATTAAAATTAACACGTACATAATTTCTTTCATATTAAATACAAGTTGTTTATTGCGCAATTTTCAATTACTACTCTCAAGATTTCAAGTCGTTCCGTGTTCGATAATAATGGATACCACACCAAGGTTATAATGAAAATCAGTACAATAAGAACAAATCTATCGTTCCTGAAAATTCGACAATAATTTTAACCACCTTCACATAGTTTTAAAAATAGACTGAAGTAGAAAGTTCGTTTTGCCATAACCTAGCATACTGGTAAGACTTCTTTCTTCTTACTTTAAATATAAGGCCTTTTCAGAAGACCACGTTTAATGAACTGTGAGCAATTTCATTAATGTTTATAGGAATGGCAGGTATTTGGTCCCCTAAACCGTCTACAAGTCCTTCGAGCACCAAAAATACACAAGGTATATCTTCAATCCCATAAATGCGACAATATGATCAAACTTCTTCCCTTTTAAAATCTTAACTCACAACTGGAAGCAACCTTTGTGCGTGCTTAGATTCTATGATAGCGGTGGACAAGCCAAAACTTTTTTCAGTGCCATTATTGTATAAAATCGGGAAATGTGTAGCTAATGGTGGAAGGAAAAGGAGGAAGAATGGAGTTTTGGGAGATTTAGTCTTTTTAATACTTTGGAGGGTACACACAAACCCTGTCTCTTAGATCTACCCTCACTGCGATTCGAACTAATGACCCTGTACACTAGCGCCGCTGTGTCTTACATATGGACTGGGATCGAACCTGGGTACCATGATGGAAAATAAATATTCCAGAAATAACAATATGCTACGGGATCGGTGTTGGATTTTATTTATATTTCTAATTAAGTACGGTATTTTCCTGCCAAATAGCTTTGCTGTATTTCATACACCAATGGAAGTGACAGGATAGGCCTGTGGGCACATGAGCCACTTGGATTAAGAAGATGTTGCTGGGGCAAGAATCATAGCGACTTTTTTTTCACAGAACCTATAATCTCAGATTAGGGAGCCCTGGCATAAAGTCCTTTCCTTTGGACGGGTACTAATGACATTTGCTCCTCGAAAAACCTATTGCACTTAAAATCAGCGACCCCATATGCAAGCACGTAGCCCAGCGGTTCCCTAACTTTTTTGTCCTGGGACCCACCTTCACCTAGAAATTGTTTTCCCGACTCACTACTACAGTACATAACGATAACCAACATTGGCTATATAAAATACAGCACATGTTTTTCATATGCCTTTTAATAGTTTTGTGTTCAAATGTCCTGCTGAGAAAACACAGTTGAAATAAAAATGGTAAAGGTTATTTCAACAAAGAAACATTGTCCAACTAATACATTTTATTTAAAAAAAAAATGAGGTTTGTGAAACAGTTTTTTTTTTATTTACAAGAGATTTGATATCAGGATTAAACGTTGTTAGTTTTAACCTAAAATCACTTAAACACGCTTTCCTTATATTGAACACAAGTTTAATTTTCCTGCCCTTTTCGCGACCCACCGAAATTGCTCCCGCGACTCACTGGTGGGTCACGACCCATAGTTTGGGAACCACTGATGTAGCCAACTGAACTAGGCCTGCCAAGGAAGATTTAATTTATAGTTTAAAATACATAAAGCCTGAAGAACTCATGCGGGGACCCACTTAAATTGAGTGGGTTTCTTCCTTTAGAGTAGGCCTATGATCATTCTTATCCGATCAAACTATTCTTAGAATATGGCTATCAGATACATTCAGTTGAAGCTATTAACAAAGAAATGTAGTAGGCGTGGTGTTTAAAACTTCCTTCTGCATCCCGTATGTTGCGCCACTGAACTCTAAAAAGACAGCGGTCGTGGGTGGGTAAGCCTGAATGGCTCATCTGCTTGATAACCTTGATATCTTCTTTTTTACGTGTTGTTTCCTCCAACTTGAATCAACTATATGTACCCAACGGTTCATGCTTTTACCCTCTCATGTTAAGATAGGTCAGTGTTATGAGAGAAACCGGTCCAGACCACCTAACCCTTTCCATGACCTAGCTCCACATTCAAAGTGTGCTTGATCAGCTGAAGAAACAAAGAGGCACATGTCATTCGTACTTTTTGTGGCTACCTTCATTTGACATAAGTCTAACATTTGATTTAGCAGCTGCAGACCACATTCATATATCGTATTGAGTATGCAAGGTAAAAAATAAACCATTTTTCTGATAGAACCAATGTAAAAATATATTTTGTTTGTCCAATTTTATAGCATTGCTTCCAATTCATTTCTATAAGTTAATTTCCAATTTCTTGCGATTGGCCAAGTTGTTAAGAAGCCTCTTAAAATAGTAAGGTACATTAGTTATCTTCCCTGAAGAAAATTAAAAATGTATAAATCAATAATGAGAAAACATTGGTAAAGAGTGGACCAAAAGAAAGAGGATTTGCGTTAAATGGGCCAAAATTATCTGCAGATAAACTTTTGTGATATATGTTACAAATGTTTTATAATAAGTTATTAAGCCCCGTTTGCCTATTACATGTCGAATTATTGATGTGTGTGCCCTTTGAAATGTGATAGTCTTATTTACAGACTTTTCGTAATTTTGTTGCTACACGGGAAAAGTGGACTTCAGAAATGAAGGCAAGCAATGATGCCCTAATTCATTTCAAACTATTAATAATAAGATACGATAAGATAAAGATGCGCATAACTGTGCATTGTTTATTGTTCAACTATTTAAAAATATTTCATTATCGTCAGAGTTTAATTTCTGGTTCAGAATATTGATATCATAAAAAAGTTTGGGAAGAAGAAAATTACCTGCGTGGTAGACTACTTGTAACACAATAGTAAGTTAACATTTTCTGAAGCTGCCTACGAGAATGTCAATAGGGAAGGGCTGGAAACTTATTCTGTAGGGACTAGGGAGCAATAAATGCTGATGAGTTCTTCACCTACTGGTGTGAAGTGGGGGTTATGAACATATTGTAGACCAGTTCCACAATATAGGAAAATGTTCGTAATCCGCAAGTGGATTAATATGTACAAATTCCGTTTAATAAGAAAAATCTTATACAATTCATTCTTAAGATAAATAAAAAATTGTTCTGAAACTATTCATATAAACGTAGACTAACTAAAATCTGTGGAAGCTAAGTAATATTTTAGCTATTCCGTGTACTATTCATAGCCTACATTGCTTAAGTATTCAGGAATGTATTATAATGTTTATAAATAACTGTAACCAGATATTGTCAGCAATTTCATGCACTATAGCCTAATTAATATCCATATATTTATGCCTTAGTATTAGAGACTATTATGGCCTATGTTTGTAAGTAACTATAATCTTAATAGGCTATACTCTAGGGTAAAATAAGGTAAAACTTATGGATAGTTAATAATAATAATAATAATAATAATAATAATAATATTTTCTGTGAGTACAAAAATAATAGAAGAAAATATCCTCTTATTTCTAATTTGCGGAACGATGAAATAATTTATTTCGGGCAAGCCAGACAAAATCATATTGCGAGCCGCGGTTTCAAGCTTCAGGCTGCAGTAGGTACAATTGACTTTTGTCAATGAAAGTCCCGTAACCCTAGAAACAATATAACAGAGTGACTTCTTGTCCACAGCCCGAGTAAGCGCCCCCTGGCACCAAAGCATAATCCCCATGTGTGGTCTACAAAGAGAAGAACACATGATGTAGATACTTAACCAAAACATACGTCACTGCAAGTTAAACAAACATTGAGAGATGCCTGGACACGCACATGTGTGTGATATAAACATTTCACACGATTATTAATTTCATTTCTTTTCATGCGTGACTTACAAGAATTTATCATAGACACTGACTAATTACAGCACATATATTGCAGTTATTGGGAAATAAACATCTGCTCAAATGAATAAATCTTACGAAAACGGCGATACGTGAGATGACTTCTCCTCCTCCAAAATATATCTGAATTCTCTTCTCTGTATGTTGTTTCTCATTCTGTTATATATTTTTTTTTGTCTTATCATTTCTCTTTTCTTCTTTTTTATCCTCCCACGCGTACATGCAAACATGCGTATGCTATAAATTTATCTATAATATAAATTTGTAATTGCTTAGTAGTTTATACCTTGCATAATATTCGTGTCTCCCAATTTCCTTAATATTGCTTAATCGTGATTGGCTCATAGTCCGAGAGGAAATCGGAAATAACTGGTCAAAATATTTAAGATTTTAGAAGCGGAACAAGAAGAAGAAGAAGAAGAAGAAGAAGAAGAAGAAGGTGGATTTTTAGGAATAAAAAAGAGAAGGAATATGAGTGGGGGGAAACTGCGAGGAATAAAAGAAGGAAGATTTATTTTTTAGTTTACAAATTAGAGAATATAGGACTACTAAACCCTTTTTGAAGTTGTCTATTTAAATAATGTATAGGCCTATTTTTTCCCTAAAAAATTTCGCCGAAAGATTCATCATATTCGTATAAATTTCGTTGCACTTATTTTATAGTAACAAATTATCTGTTCATGATTGAATGAATGAATAGATGAAAGAATGCCAAAAACACATTATTACTTTTGCTCCTTTGCTCCGATGGGGAAAATTAAGGAAAAAATCCATCCGAATTGTCCGGCTAACTTAATCACCCTGTCTACCGAAAAATATTCCTCAATACTACATTCACGGTCAGCACAATTGATTTAATTACAGAAAGAAATATTTATTGTTATCTTACTTGAATTTGCAAGAAAATATCGCTGTACTGTTTGCTAGTTTATTGGTTTATTGTTAATGTAAATTTTGCCATCTTGTTTTATCTGGCAGGTAGGCTACCCAAACACTATATTTCAACATAAGCTAAATGACATTCTACACAAATATAAGCATACACCCAAAATACCACATATTTCAAGAACTTATAGTAGGACCAACAATGTAAAAAATCTGGTTCAGGTGACACATTCGGAAAACTATGTCCCATTGTTAGAAAGGCATGTGTCAGTGGCCTGGACGACCAGGACAGGTAAGCTTTAAAAATGCCGTGTCATTTGTTATAAAATATGCTACACAATGGTCTACGTCCACCTTGCCGGACTCGGCGTTCCCAATTTATTTCCCGGAGATAATCTGACATCTGGTCCTCACGTTATAAACTGCTACACACACTAATATTTCCGCTGATGTATTGTGCAATTATATAATATATTCTAGCTCATTTATTTTTTCACTCCGTTTTGAATCACTTAGTGCTCGGCTAACTATAATATGCCTAGGGCAACGATGAATTCTCTTAGAGAAAGAGTGACATAGTTCCCTATTAGTGTACTATAAAGCAGTTTACCATGTACAAATTTTTTGTGTTAAAATGATCTCTTTTCCTTACACTGTTTTATCCACTCCCCTTAGAACTGTCAATCAATGACGGGCAACTCAATTAGTAATAACCATACAGATCCTATCTTCCTCAGCTCCAGGAAACAGCTACAGTACAAAATGCAAAAAGCTAGTTATCGACACATAGGCAAAATGACTTCCAGCTATGTAGTGATAAGTACAGTCCACAATAAAAAAAACTTCAGTCCAGAAATAGCAATGACACTATTGAGAGACCGCAAAAAGGCTATTTTCGGATTGGGGAACAATGTTATTGTATTCTTTTATAGAAAGGGAAGAAATGGGAAGAAATCGTCTTAACTTGGAATCCAGTAATATCTTTTGCCCTATTTGTGTTCGGTGTACTTAATTATAATTATAATTATTATAATTATAATTAAATAAATTAGAGACATAAGTTTTAATAGTAAAAAATTGTAATTTCCATTACTTTGTACTTAATTTGACAGTACTAATAACTTTGTCTTATACCAGGATTTATTAGTGGTTTATGGATTGGTGTTAGTTGAAGCACTACGTGGTAAAAACAAAGCCTTAACAAATAGTACTGTACTATGTTGTAGCCTGCAGGATTACTTAACTTCCCTTGCTTTCGTCCTTTTCGTGGTACATATCGAGTCTACTTAATGAAATTTTAAAAAGCATACCCTATTTACTTACAAAAAGAAACATTTATTGCTACCTTACTTGAATTTATACGTTTATGGATAGTGAATATTACAGAAGTATACTCTCGTAAGTTCGAAATCAAAGCTAACTATATCTAATTTGGGTCTACGATTATATCTAATTATTGCAATTCTGTAATTGTTTCCGTCCAAGAGTTCGTTGTTATTTGATATGGTTCTTGAAGGAAATTGTCCACTACTACGTATTTAAGCTTATAACCGCCGCCGGTTTTGCCGGATTTATTTTTGCAGGATTTCTGCAAGATCTTTTTTTACCTGCATGAATATTATCAAATAGAAGAATTCGTTATGAGCCTGAGGTAAAACGTCTGTGGAGCCTATAATTTTCAATAATAATAAAACTTGAAGACAGTATGGAAACAAATTGTAGCTAACGATAGGCACATGTTTGAATCGAAAGTCATGCTATCCGTGATAAAAGCAGTTATTTTATTGACGAGTGAATGAGAATAATTACTGCAATTAAATGTAATTTGTATTACAACATCTACTTTAAAATTACAATGGGTTAATGTATTAAAAAAAAGTTATGTAAAAGAATTCAAGCATTCCTCAAAGAAAACAGTTTTAAAAATAAGTAAGTGAAATAAACATTTTATAGAATGGTACATTAAAATATCGGTGGTCGGTTTAAGTAGTAAGTAGTTTAGTCAGTAAGGCACTAGCTCTCTGTTCCCAAATTTGTGGGCGCGTTCCCGTCTCAACTCAATGCCATTTATATGTGCGTAAATGTGGCAGTCCCTTGCTTTATATTTACATTTATGAAAATAACTTCTGCGGAACAAAATTCCTGCACATCGGTGATGGTTCCAGACCTATGTACACAACTGACGTTAAATAACCATAAGAGGCGAACAATAAAGTAACATCAAAGCGTTATTTATACATCATTTAGAGGGGCGCTATAATTTAGACAGTTGTAGGGGTAATTCTGTAAATGTTTTAGAACCGCAAGGTCATTACCTTAATACTGCAGCTATGAAGGCCAACAGTTTATCAAACGAACTTAAGCCACTGTTACTTTGGTCTGATTGTCGGACTGTGAGGTGGGAGGCTGGAGTCAGCCCTACAGGGGGCAATCATTTCTTAACTTTCAGCCTGACCGTTTTGACGTAACAAATTGTAGAACACCAGTCACTGTCCTGCAACAGTGGTCAACAATCTGCTTCCAGCTCATACCACACATCAGTAATCACTTTTCATACCAAAATTTAGCGAAAGCCTATATATATTTTCATGGTACCTTACAGAATAATAACTGAACATCAATAGAATTTGCGTAATGATTTTAGTCCTACATGATAATAATAGTAACTACAATTATTATTATTATTAGGGATGGGTCGATACCAGATTTTCTCGATACTCGATACATGATTTTTTCCTCGATAC
The DNA here is from genome assembly GCA_964059195.1 of Ectobius pallidus. Classification (NCBI taxonomy): domain Eukaryota; kingdom Metazoa; phylum Arthropoda; class Insecta; order Blattodea; family Ectobiidae; genus Ectobius; species Ectobius pallidus. The sequence goes on along the minus strand of CAXKWD010000007.1, from coordinate 118,556,867 downwards.
TCGATACCTTCAACATTTCCAGTTTCAATAAATAGGTACATTAAAAATTAAAATTTGAGAGAACTGTGTAATACCAACTAAATTAATTAAGTCTGCATATTTAATGAGACAAAATTTAATATCATCAGTAGCCTATAATTATTTTTAAACTTTACATTAAAACTATAATTAGTTTTTTAAACAGTCCACTTACAAGTTTTTGTTAAAAAATACTAGCATTCTCACTTAATTGCAGAATTACAAAAGTATCGAAAAAGTATCGAGCGAGTTTTCTGAAGTATCGTTCGATGCCTATAACAGATGCCGATACCATGCAAGTATCGAGAGTATCGAGGTATCGAAAGTATCGAGGACCTTCCCTAATTATTATTAAAATTTTAGTTTTAACCCATTATAACTTAACTGAAGTCATGGTAACATGAATAGTCAATCATAAGTTTTGAAAATAATTATATCGAAAGGCCTATGCGTTGCTCGCTCGAATTCTCTGCGTTTAATTTTTAGCTCACAGTCACTCTGTGGGCTTCGTCACTCGGAAATTTATCGGTAGTAAGTCCATTTCCTGTAGAAAGCTCCAAAGAAAGAATGGAGTAGCCTATGTTGAGTGTGAAATGGATTTGAATCCTCTGTTTAGGGCCTTTATAGTTCTTTAATCGATCGTGAATGTACGATACTGGATCGTCAGCTAAACTTCCTTTTCAAAGGAATTCGTCTTACTAGTTTTTATTTATAAAAATAAAGTCTTCGACCGGACTAGATCTGCGATCAGTAAGTCGGTGACCACACAAAGCCCCTCTTTTCAGATGCTACAGGGAAAGTGAAGACGCAGGAAGAAGTTGGAAGCTGGGAGGGCTATCAGTGCTAATATTGTGGTAAAACTTTAAGAATACAAGACTGTCATTTTAACTTTTAATCATTTATACATTACCCAAGCATAGCAAGATGCCTTGAAGAAGACATAAGAGTGTCATAAGGCCTAGGCAGCATAACATGAAGGTTATTGAGCTAATAGTATCTTTAAGCCTGTACATTTTATTTTATTTAGGGAAAGTAAAGTACAAATAACTCTCGGATTTATGGCATAGTTGGTCGTTTGTGGCAATACGTCCGTAGTGTTTCGTTAGCTTTGGTTTTGTCTTCTTTTTAGTGTATAATTAACACTAATGCCGCATCTGTTTCTCCTTAGGGCAAAGCTTTCGACATAATTATTACAATTAGCGATTATATGGACTTCAACCGGAATGACAATTTGAAACAGTATGTTTATGGCTAGCTAGCTTTGTCATCACTCAACAAGTTAATGACTACTTCACTGTGCTCGTCGAACATAATGTACTAATAATTACTGAACCAGGAAGGTCAGTTTTCACACCTTAACGTAGCTTCCTGGAACTTTATTCATTAGCACAAGAAATGCATGAAAGATCGCTATAATTATAATCCTAATACGCCCACATCTTACAATAATTACGTCTCTTAATTTTAATTAATCGAATAATATAATTGTTTAGTATTTCACTTGTGTCAATTATAAGGAATTGAAGAACCTAAGATGCAGATCTAGAGCTAGAACCATGCTAGAGCTTCTGAATGGGAATTATTAGGATCTTGGTGTGAAAATTTTATCTTTCCTACCCAGTCAAGAATACTATGTCGAACATGATTTTACAGTAGGTATAGGCTAAAAGATTGTAATTTAGCAACAAAACGAACTTTATTATGAAAGTGAATATAATGTACTCGTGTATCAACGTAGGCTATACACACATATATTTCCTCGGTTTACGTAAACGTGATAATAGAACCTACATTTCTTGGAATGCAGGTTGGATTACAAAAAATCATAGGGATATTGTGATGACTTTCAATTAAAAAAAATGCTAAGAAAATAGCTATCATTTGGCGTGGAAAAATTACATGTTTTAAGATTTATTGTGTTTTTTCTTCCAAGTCTCCCATCTGGTTTTGTGACAGGTAGTAAGCGTATTTCATTACTATTCTTACATCAACAATTTATTTTTTATTTTTGTTTTGAGTTATAATACACTTTTTTTCATTTCTATGCTATCATCTCCTTCCTTATAGCTTATTAAAATAATAAAAGATCCCGAACATTTATTTTGAGAAAGAATTGTAAGATCCTTTTGCTTAGGTTATGGTACTGTGGCTTATGAGGGGAGTGTTTAAGAAGACACTGTATTGAAAGTACTGATTTCCATGTTTTTGAAGGTATAATCACAATTCTTTTATATCAATTGTTTTAATTTAATAACTGTATTATTTTTTAATTAACTTATCACTACATAAAAAGTTCCTTCAGGAACAATTTTCGTTATTTTTAATTGTTATTCAATTATAGGATTGCTTGTGAAATAAACGGGTAATGACTAACAAATTTTAAACAAGAAGTTTTCGCTTTAGTTTAAAAAAAACTTTTTTAATTTGCTTGGTTCAATGCATCCCTTAGAAATGTTTTATTAAAAAGTCTAGAAGAAATATTCATATTCCAGAGATTCTGTGCAAAATTCCAAACAGTTCTTAGGAAAGTTCTGGTAGCAGGGTACTTTTAAAAATAGAAAATGCGTTTTGGAGAAAACTGTCAATTATTACAGTTATTGCAATGCAGCTAATTCTCATGATTTTACATGTTTTTAGCTGTTTAACATAAAATCTCTAACCAACACTTGTTGCAGGCTATTCAAAAGTCAATATTAATTAATGAAAATAAATATTAGATTTTGGACGTCCAGAAAATGGACATGTAAATCAGAAGAGGTTTATTGAACCATAAGATGACATTTTTGGCCACCAGTGCTTTTAAAAAGTGACCGCAGAAAATAATACAATTTCTTGGGGAAACAAACAAGCTATTTTCGTGGCAAAATAGAAAATCGAATTTTTGTTCAAAATTAATGAATTTCTCCTTAGAGATTTTAAAATAATGGAGATTAAAAAAAATACTTTAAGTGTTATACTTTTCTAAGAATAATGAAAATATTATATTTTATTTGTGATAGACCGGGCAGAAATCTTACCGCTTGGAGCGCCACAATTTTTTGTTGACTAAACAACAGCGAAATCGGTACAATTTTTCACTGGCTTATTGCAGCTTCAGCCCTGCGCAAATAAGTATTATTTGATTGCCTGAGAATGTTATGTGCACAGGACATCCGATTCTTATGCAAATGAAGGACTCGTGGCAAGGTTCCGGTCAACCCTTTATCCCTTCATCCAGTCTGATGGCTGACCTGTGGCTACATGAACGTGTGTCATCTCAGTTTATCAAAGGACAGTTAAGAGGATTTAAGAATGTATGATAAAAGAGGGTCGCACCGTTATAATAAATGAATGGGGGTTGGCGTACTTTTAAAAACAAAATAAAAATATAAAGCGAAACCGGTTGTTTGAACAACGCAAAAGCTACTCGTATGCTGTAGACTACATAAGAAGGACTATTGTTAGAGTGTGAGCAGATCCTACACAGATAGGCCTATATCCATTTTTTTCCATCAGAATTGGTCAGAGTATTAAATTTCCGTTTTTATACTTCACTCATTAAACAATTTATGTTTATTAATACCTACGATCATTTGGCTACCCTTTGTTTAATGTAGTATATTGCAGCGTTTCTCAATCTTTTCGGACCCGAGGACCTCTAAAATGTTTAAAAAAATTTACGGACCCCTAATTTTACATCCCATTTTTAAAAGAAGGCCTATATTCTTAATGTTTGGGGTATTAATTATAGGTCATTATAACGAAATATGTGAACAAATTTTCACTTTCCACTTGCTTTATGATATTTTTTAATTATGTCTGCGGACCATCTGCAGCATCTTCGCGAACCACCAGTGGTCCGCGGACCATATGTTGAGAAACGCTGGTATATTGCGTTAACTTACAGGGAAAATAAACAGGTAAGCCTATTTCAAGTTCTTATTGTTCAAATCATGTCATTAAGGTATGTTTTAAATTAAAAAAATATCCATTCCATGAAATTCACTTTTTTTTCTGAGCCTCCAATCTCCATAACCAATGAATAAATTAAGTAGGCAAAGTCATGACTGTCATGAAAAACTGCCACCCTTTCAGAAGTGACCCGGGTCAGCGGCCATACTTCCAACACCTTGGGCACCTGATGTTTTTCAAAAAGCTCAATCATCAGAAGGTTCATCCCATCGAATATTGAATATGATGTAGTAATCTTAGTCCCAAAGACCCCAGAGTTCTCACTATTTGGAAAAAAAAAACAGTTGATGTGCCGCTCTACCGACTAAGCATGTATGGTACCCATTATATTGTTTCACCACCGCACTATGACAACTCGAAGAGGTGGAGATGTCAATTACTTAAGTTAAAATAGTGACTGACTAAGCTCTTTGCCACTTTGTTAAGGGCACGACGTCTCCCAGTGTTTGCCTTAAAGAAGACCCGATGAGTCAAAATTTCAATTAGGCGATATCCAGTCCAGTCCATGTTTTCACATTGCTCCGCCAGCTAACTCTGTGAAAATGATACATAGATAGTACGTAAGTAGTACATGAGTAGTAGCCAGTAGCTTAGGAAACGATTTTGTAAACGGGTGTGATATATCGTAATCATTTCGTTTTTGTAAGGTTAGTTACACAAGTTATAAACTTGTAACAATATTAATAATAATAATATTGTCGATGATAATAGCGAGTTAGTATTAATAATAATATTAATAATAGTCTATTAATAACAATAAACAACGCTTCACAGTCTATATCTAAAAAATCCTCTCACAGGAAAATTACACCCTTTTACATATAATTTACAGACACGTCCAACAGATTGAAAATGATACAATCATACTAAAAATAAGATAAAAGCAGTTAAAGAAGAAAATGGAAGGAAATGAAAACAACTCGAAAGATCAGCGTGACTCCTGGAGCGACTGATAGCATTTAAATTTAATGTTTTATTTAATAAAAAAGGGATCCACTATTACTATATGATTTGCTTCATAAGTATTAGTGTTCATTTGAGGAATGAGTGTCTGAAACTATGAGATTTTGCTGTTGGTATAAAGCATAATATATTTTGGTTTGAATCTTCCCATCTGAGCCATAAGCATAACGAAGGGGATTTAATACTTGCAGCTCGGTCTTTATATTGTGTTAAGCGGTGATCTTTTAAAGATAGATATATTATCTTAAATATAAGACTGATTTTGGTTGTATAGCCTAAAGGCTTAAGCGAAGAATTTTAAAAATATGCACTTTAGCTATGTGCATCTGTTTACATAATAATTATATAATGATTCTTTTTATTGAGGGTAACGGTTTCGTTAGACATAACTTTTATAAGAATATAACAATTGTGCAGCGTTATTAATATTTATTATATTATATTTCTGCACAGCAACATTATGAATATTCAACGAAGAGAAGTAGGCCTAAGAATTGTGTAACGGGTTAGAAATATATACAAATCTATAATTATATCTTGGAACTTATGACCACATTACGTCAATGAACACTAGTTTACCTTGTTGTTTCTAGCTAGTCAATTTACAGGTATGTAAAGGGAAATTACCACCAAGATTTAATTTAATAGCAATGTATTTGAATAGCGTACATTTAACACAAAGTTAATTTACATTATTGTGTTCAATTGACACTGGTTTCTGCCCTGATAAACATTAACTTTTTTTTTCAATGGTACAGTTGGATCCTTGGAAATATATTACAGACTGTCTTAGTTATGTTTAGGATAATCCAGGTTGTGGTTTGAACAATCCTCAGCTGTTGTATACTGAAGCAGCCCTCAAGATGCGGGCGAGGAATAGTCATAAGTTTGCTCTACTGTACCCCGTTATAGTCTTTAAGACGTAGAGCAAACATCTACCAAGAAGATATCAAGATACCTTTCTTCGGAAACTTTATGCTAACAAAGTAGCCAATTCAAACAATGTGGTCAACAGTTTCATATACATAACAAATTTCCTCCAGCTTCAGGAAGTTGATACAAGAAACCCCTTAAATTTAATACTCCAGAACTTAGGTCGGCAACTTGGGGAGAGCTGTTCATTCAGGCCAAAGCTTTTCTACTCTCATGATCTTTATGACACATTTTGCTATGTGTTATTATTATTACTTGTTATTACTATTATTATTATTATTATTATTATTATTATTTGTCTTTTTAGAGGACGTTCAACTTCTAGGCTATTCTGGCCTGAACTAAATCATAAATCTATTCCAAAGGCAAGGGTTCGTTATATCAAAGTTGTCAACTTCGATGAAAGGCAACCTTGCACAGACATTCTTCACTGAAGCAGAAGTTGTGTTTCGTTTATATACATAATTATAATAATGTAAATGAAATTTCTGAATAGTATCTTTGTTTAATTAAAAAATAAGTTAATTATTTTATAATATTTGTTTTGTATTTCTCCTTGATAACATATGCCTGTATAAGTCAAGAACGCCTAACAACTTATATTAAAGAAGATTTTTAAATAAATATTGGTTAAGTAGTTTTCAAGAATATTCTGTACACAGTTTTTCTTTCTCATAATATTTTATAAATTATGTTAGTGGATGCTGTAGTTTAGTATCGTTTTTCAGAAATGAGCGTACAAGGGAATCCCCTCAAAAATGTTTACTTAAATATGTTTTAGAGTTTGATAACCTAGATTTAACATTAAATTTAAAAGCCTATTTCGAATTCTTAAAGAACATCTATTAACATACTCTTGAATTCTATAAAAAATGAATTAAAAATTAAATAACTTCCTTCATCAACCGTATGTTATTATACTGAGGACATCCGCCATTGTTTGTCGTTAGATCACTCTGAAGATGGCAGACTACTGCACGTGGACCCTCAGCTACGAAATACGGCCCCCTACAGTTTTAGGTAAAATGTATAAATATGCCAAAAAAAAGTAATGAAAAATTAAATTTGAAAACATTTTTTCCATCAGTGTAGATGCCAAATGTCTCATAAAATGCTGGAAGACCTAGCCTATCACTATGCCCAAAATAATAAAAATGAACAGACTTATGAATATCGTAAAGAAAATAGTGAATTTTATTTGTTTCAGAGTAATAGTTTCCCACTTTGATTAGTGAAATAGGTAGTGAATTTGAGGACATGCCATGACATTAAGAAGTTCTCTGGCTTTCTTCTCTTCAAGAAATTAAAGTTTTCTTAGAAATGAAAAGCGAATCACCCGATAAGCTATGTGACGATAACCAATTGGCTTGAAGATTTGACATACCTGGTATACACTGCAGGGCATTTAAATGTTTAAATTTAAAATTACAAGGGAAAGATCAGTTTATAACTTCATTGTATGATAATATTAAGGCTTTTAAATTAAAATTAAGGCCTTGGGAAGGGTAACTGGTAATTAACAGTTTAATTCATTTCCCTGTCTACCATCATTTTCAAGATAGCATTCCTTCTGACTCCGGTCAGTATGCTTCCAACATAACACAGTTATTAATGAATAATGAGTGTAAGCCTAAAATTTGTAAGGAAGTTTACATTAAAGTTCTGTTATTTTGTTATTCACACATTTTTAATGAGCTGTTTTTAAAATGTATGGATTGTTATACACATAGCATCAAATGGCAAGAATGATAGCGTTTTATGGTATTGGTGTGTTAAAATTTAAAAGTCCAATGGTTGTTTTTTACTAGACATAATAAACAGACGTAAATTTTACAAGAACAAAATGTTATATTTTAATTTCTCATCCAGCCCTTGGACTTCAATTTATCAAGTCGAGTTGACTCTCAGTAAAAGTTGAGTTGCCTGGCCTAGAATAAAAAATAAAGAATTGTTGAACAAAGGAAGAAATTTGGTTTTTAAATCTGTATATGTCTCTACTAAGGCTCTGGGACACTATTAACTTTTCTCAAAGACAAATGCATTATGCTTTACTTTATTGTTACGAATACCATATGAATTTCTTGAATTTATTTCCTTTTCCAATAACTCGCTTTCTTATTATATAGTTAATATAATATTTTATGCAAAATCAGAATAAGAAAAAGCCGCGTCGTTCAAAATTTCAATTAGTTCTTTAACGAATTATTAGAAGGGAAGCTTTATTCATGGTTTGTAATTGAGTGATAATATATTCGGAAAGTATTAATTTTTCACATCCTGTGTTGTGGAGGAGCACGTGACCTGATAAGCCTTCAGGAGATAATATACTTCCTGTGTCCAGTAGTAGTCCCGCTGTCCGGATATCAAACAAGCAGATAACTTCATTAACACTTCTCCTTTATTCAAGGCTATTTATTTCAAGTTACAGTACATCCTCTTGAAAAATGAAACTTCCTGCGAACAGTGCAATCCAGACTAACTAAGTTTCGGTGAGAAAACAATAATTATATTTATTTTAAAAATATTTTTTCAGTTATATTTGGACATTACATTCTTGAAGGAAATATTTTCTTGGTAGGGGACCAAACCAGGATTTTCTTAAACCATTGAGCTATATATGTTAGGACTAATATCAGGCAAATTGAGAAGATTTTTAATTCATTTAGAAACTTAATTTCATAATTATTAAAAAATATATATTTTAAATAATCACGACAATAAAAGAACGTAAATATACTATATTCTGGAACTTTACAAAAAAGAAAACCGTGTGTTGTGTTCATATCTATGTGAACCGTATTGCAGTAAATAGTTTTATATGAAACAAGTGGTAAAAACTAGATTTTTTCTGCGAGTAGATTTGTGTGCGAAACGAGCCCTGAAGGGCAAAATAAAATCATTTTACCAAGTGTATGATACATTATTTGTTAACAGTCGTTAATATTTGTGAAATAAAAATTGTATTGCGTGCCGTGTACCATTTTTGGTTCTTCCAGCTGTCCAGTCACCAGTATCATAGTATGCACTTGCGCAGAAAGAGGCTATTGATTTTCTGGTACTTGGCTGACAACATGTGGGAGGGAGTTGACAACGCTTTTCACCCCTAAATGATTCCTACGACCACTGTGAGAAATTTCACATTTAAAAAGGCGTAGGCCTAATGAATTTCAAGTCATATGCAATTATTTTAACTGGAAGAGTATTTTATGTGTGACTGGTAACCCTTAGGTTCTGCCCCAAATTAGTTTTCAGATATATCGGGGATGATAAACTGATTTATATCCATTCGAAACCTGGTTTAGGTGCATCCCAAGTAAAGGAAAGCATTCTCACTGTTTTGCATACCAATGGTTCACCCCACAGAAGTTAGGACATTCACCAACCATTATAACCTTCTTCAGGTACAGATCCTGTTTTTACGAATAGGGGAATGACCTCACTGCTCATATGTTATAAATTCGGAAGTGATATTCGTTGCTAAACTGACCATCAGCTGGACATAGTACAAATTTAAATCACGTCCCCTCTATCTTCTTTGTTGCACTCTTCCCCCAATTGGGGTGCAGCGAGGAAGTAGGGCATTTTTGTTGCTGAACTAGGCAGGAAAAAGTGCAACAACAACTGACTTCTTATTCTTGAACATCTCTGATCTGGAAAGAATATGCTCAAAGTGTTATGCAAGAAAATTTCTGACAAAACCACACTATTAGGCTACAATGCTCTTTAAGTGTCGGCGCCAGAACTTTTTCTGCAGTTGGACTAGAAGAATGAAAAGTTGGGCTATGAGTGTATGTAGCCTACTTGTAATCAAAATTATGCTTATTTGTTTATAAGAATTATGAGAATGTTATCAGTCCTATAAATATGTCGTAACAAGCTGGTACACTCGGAACTACGGTGTCCGAGTGGTTAAGGAGTTGGGATGTTCCCGCACAGGTTCGAATCCTGTCCATAGCGGAGTATTTATTTATAAAATGTTATAAGAGTGTAATTAGTCCTATAGATATGTGTAACATGTTTAATCACGTATAGCTACGGTGTCCGAGTGGTTAAGGAGTTGGACTTGAAATCCAATGGGGTTTTCCCGCACAGGTTCGAATCCTGTCCGTAGCGCAGAATTTATTTATAAGAATTATGAGAATATTATCAGTCCTATAAATATGTCATAACATGCTGATACTTTCAGAGCTACGGTGTCCGAGTGGTTGAGGAGTTGGAATTGAAACCCATTGAGTTTTTCCCCCACAGGTTCGCATCCTGTCCGTAGCAAAGTATTTATTTATAAAATGTTATAAGAGTGTAATTAGTTCTATAGATATGTAGTAAAATGCTTATACATCCACAGCTACGGTGTCCGAGTGGTTAAGGAGTTGGACTCGAAATCCAATGGGATTTTCCCGCACAGGTTCGAATCCTGTCCGTAGCGGAGTATTTATTTATAAAATGTTATAAGAGTGTAATTAGATCTATAGATATGTAGTAAAATGCTTATACATCCACAGCTACGGTGTCCGAGTGGTTAAGGAGTTGGACTTGAAATCCAATGGTATTTTCCCGCACAGGTTCGAATCCTGTCCATAGCGGAGTATTTATTTATAAAATGCTATAAGAGTGTAATTAGTCCTATAGATATGTGTAACATGTTTAATCACGCATAGCTACGGTGTCCGAGTGGTTAAGGAGTTGGACTTGAAATCCAATGGGATTTTCCCGCACAGGTTCGAATCCTGTCAGTAGCGCAGGATTTATTTATAAGAATTATGAGTATATTATCAGTCCTCTAAATATGTCATAACATGCTGATACTTTCAGAGCTACGGTGTCCGAGTGGTTAAGGAGTTGGACTTGAAATCCAATGTGATTTTCTCGCACAGGTTCGAATCCTGTCCGTAGCGCTGAATTTATTTATATCAATTATGAGAATGTTATCAGTCCTATAAATATGTCGTAACATGCTGTTACACCCATAGCTACGGTGTCCGAGTGGTTAAGGAGTTGGACTCGAAATCCAATGGGGTTTTTTCGCACAGGTTCGAATCCTGTCCATAGCTGAGTTTTTATTTATAAAATATTATAAGAGTGTCATTAGTCCTATAGATATGTAGTAACATGCTTATACACCCACAGCTACGGTGTCCGAGTGGTTAAGGAGTTGGACTTGAAATCCATTGGGATTTTCCCGCACAGGTTCGAATCCTATCCGTAGCGCAGAATTTATTTATAAGAATTATGAGAATATTATCAGTCCTATAAATATGTCATAACATGCTCATACTTTCAGAGCTACGGTGTCCGATTGGTTAAGGAGTTGGACTTGAAATCCAATGGGGTTTTCCCGCACAGGTTCGAGTCCTGTCCGTAGCGCTGAATTTATTTATATGAATTATGAGAGTGTTATCAGTCCTATAAATATATCATAACATGCTGTTACGCACATAGCTACGGTGTCCGAGTGGTTAAGGAGTTGGACTCGAAATCCAATGGGGTTTTCCCGCACAGGTTCGAATCCTGTCCGTAGCGGAGTATTTATTTATAAAATGTTATAAGATTATAATTAGTCCTATAGATATGTGTAACATGTTTATTCACATATAGCTACTGTGTCCGAGTGGTTAAGGAGTTGTACTTGAAATGCATTGGGATTTTCCCGCACAGGTTAGAATTTATTTATAAGAATTATGAGAATGTTATCAGTCCTATAAATATGACGTAACATGCTGCTGCACTCAGAGCTACGGTGTCCTAGTGGTTAAGGAGTTGTATTTGAAACTCAATGGTTTTTTCCCGTACAGGTTCGAATGCTGTCCGTTAGCGGAGTATTTATTTATAAAGTATTATAAGAGTGTAATTAGACCTGTAGATACGTAGTAACATTTGTACACTCGCATATGTACGGAGTCCGAGTGGTTAAGGAGCTGGAGTTGAGATCCAATGAGATTTTCCCGCACAGATATAATTCCTCTTCGTAGCGGAGAATCTTTTTTTTTTTTTTTTTTTTCTTCCCATAGATTTGTAGTAACATGTGCGTATGTCCATAGCTGCAGTTACCGAGTGGTTGAGGAGTTGGACTTGAAATCCAATGGAATTTTCATAACAAATAGGAATGTCGCTCGTCGCGATCTATTCGTGTGGTGGGAATGTAAAGTGTAAAAGGAGTCGTGTGAATGTTTCATACCAGACTTTTAAATATAATTTTAACTGTAGCACTCCTATTACTTTAATCACGAACCAATATGGTTGTGTTTTGACCTAATTAACATTGTTTTATTGTTTTTCTTGCACCGAGACATTTTGTCTTTGATTTTGTTGTTTTCAGAAGAGTTGTCATTTAATCGAGTGCTTGTTTACACAGGGAAAGTAAAAAGTAATTAAGCATGATATAGAAGTGGTGACGTGATACATTTAGCAGTAGCGAGCCTGGGATCCCGCTATGTCACCTAATGTAATGAAGTGCACCACAAAGCCTAGGGTACGCGTCGGGTATACAATTATACTGTTTTGTGCTCTGTCACACTTTTTCCCCATCCTCCGTACTCTTTTTTCCCTCGCACCCCGGCGTTATAATAGCGAGGGGTGTACAATTTCTACTTGCAAATTACATAGGTTATGCGATGTGTAATTCGTAAATGGCCGACAGATGTCCGAGCGATGAAGGAGAAAGTTTTCCTAAAGAAGTTCAAAAATTTGAATTGCATTTATAGTGAGTAGGCCAAAGGTTCGGAACTTGGTGACCTAAATTGCCTGGAAAATGCCTTATAAAATTATCTTAAATTTATGTAAATATGACATGAAAACTGAAAAAAAATTACTTACTATTTCATACTTATTTCTTCTTCTTGAGTCTTAGTTGTTGAGCTGCTAGGTTTAATTGGCCTATAGGACATTTCATTTTATTTTATTGAATAAATGTGCATCAATAAATAAAGAAAACCAAACGAAATAAATAAATAGTCTGATTTGTATGTTGTTGTTGTTTTTATTATTATTATTATTATTATTATTATTATTATTATTATTACATTTATGCTGCTCTAAATTCGAAACAGCAGATAGTGACCGACATTTCGTGAAAGGTTATTTTGGCAAATAATCGATATCACATTTTAGAAATGTATTTGGAATATAAATTTACTTCTTAATAGTCGTTTAAGACAATACATTTATGCAGGAAGTTAAATAATTCCCATGTTTATCAAACCACGTAGGTACAGCTATTTATTTATTTCTTCTACTTCTTCTTTATGCTCCTCTCATTTTTAATTTGTACATCTGTATTCTGTAAAATAATTACATCACCAGTTCACTTCGGTAACTTCTGTAACCTTACGAGTGATATCCTTGTTATGCTTGTTGAGTATGCATCTGGACGTTCAGGATTCATCCCCCTATCACCTCAGATTATCTGGAATTGGAAGATGTGGAACTGGATACACATAGTCTCACGATGATAACCGAAGCACTACTGTAGCGGTTCGAGAAGACAGTCATTAACATTGCTCTGGTAACCGGCATCACCCATCTATCTATCGATGAAGTCGTTGGACAGAGGCTTGAAGGCATTACTGTTGGGTGTTTGGTTCTCTCTGGTAGTGGGATGTAACGCCAAACAGTAGTTTTTCATATAGTGGAAGTAACAGCAACGCAGACATAATTAATTATCATTCAAGTTTTCTTATCTGGAGTTTGTATTCAATTCAATTTTTCATCATTTAAATGATTGTATCAGAATCTTGAACTGTATTTTGTATATAATTTACGTCTATAATGGCAATCTCATTATTGATAATATTCTCTCTAATCTATATCTTTTCTTTCCTCTCAGCACTTTATGATTAGGGTTCCACATTTTAAATAGGGAATACTACCTAGGTAATATAGATAAAACGACATAATATTTTATATAGGCCTTCAGTTAACTGCAGTTTATTATTAGGGCCCGGGGGTTTAGCCACAAAAACATTAAATCAGGTTAGTGGTGACTGGGATATAGCCGTATGTAAACACGAGGGAAGGGGTGACTCGCTTTCAGTGGCGCACTCAAGATCATAGGCAGTGCAGCAAGTCTACTGAAATGATAGACACAGCGTCATAGAATAGTTTGCACATTTAATCGTAAATCACAGAAACAAAATATATTTCCTAGTAAAACGAACATAAATATACACAACGAATGCTTTAATATTTGTTAATAATATTCACAGTGAAAATTAAAAGGCAATTTATACATTGTGTCTGTGCATACGCTTTGTTGCAGTGAATGGCAATATACATTTTGAAGTTTTCAAAAGAAAAATATCTTCTATTTTCCTCCAAAGAAGATCTTTAATGGTAAAAACTTCTCTCTACGTCTCATGACGTGACTGGGGGATGATATATTAGTGTTTCCCTTGTGTGAGTACACATCAAGGTCTTCTGTAGAACCTTCCAGTGCACCTCGAAAGGTAAAAACAGTAGAAAAATACTGCATTTTTCTGGATAATTTTTTTTTTTAATTTCTGCTGCACCTGTAGAAGTATTCGATCTTCAGGTTGACTCTTACCTATGAATAATTCCTCCACGAGTCTGATCGCTTGTGCCATTTACATATTTTGCCTCTCTAGAAGAGTGATACATCTAGACAGTTGCCGAAATTATTTGCAATGAACTTGATATTACTTAGTACCTTTTCTAAACAAAAGGCTAAACATTTTCTGGAGCAGCCCTCCCCCCCCCCCCCACTCATTTTAGCTATGATCCGCCACTGGTTGTCAAGAACGCACAACACACAACGACGTCAACAGACACTAAACTGCCACATGCAGTGCAAGTTGTTTATTAACTCAGAAAGCTTTCTATGCCTTGTGCACCACTAACTTGACGAATTATTGGCTAAACCCCCGGGCCCTATTTATTATGCAGTACCGGAAGCACTAACAATCAAGTATATTCTTCTTATTATTTGCTTAAAGGGGATAAAATGAGGAAACTCTAGAGCAGGGGGTCTCAAAGTGTGGTCCGCGCCCCCTGGGGGTCCGCAGGCATGGTTTGAGGGGTCCGCGGGAGATTTTTGAATATTGAATATTAAAGTAGATTTAAGGTTGAAATTTAAAAAAATAAAACCCAATATTTCAGAGTTTTTCAAAAGCAGAAAACAACACCACCCTTCTCACTGAAATTAGTGGTATTTTTCTTTTTAACTGTTCCATTGGTAATTTTTTATAATTAATACTAAGAGTCCTGTCGTTTTGCAATTGAATTCAATGTTATAAATAAAAAAATATATCAAAACAAACCGACTGCTTTCTTTTTCTATCCTAAAGCTTTTCGTTTTGAATTAAATATATTTCAAATGGTTATTACTACAAAATTTGTAAAAATAGTAAAGGGTCATTTTTTAGGGGTCCGCAATGACAACATTAATAATTAAAGGGGTCTTCGAATAAAGGAAGTTTGAGAACCCCTGCTCTAGAATGCAAACTATTTTTTCTTTCAAAATTTATTTTTCCTTATTTTTCAAGTATCACGAAAATGATCAGATCAAGAGAAGTGAAATAAAAGTTGAAGTCTTCTTGAAACAAGATATTCAATTAATATGCATGTCAACTAGTTAAAGGATTTCCGACACACTAAATAGAATGCAGAATACAGAGAACAGATAAAAAAACTGGTTCCAGGTATGTACACCGGTAATTAAAAAATTAACTTTATTCATTTAGAGACCTCAGGCTTTTATTTTCATATTTTAAAAACTCCCTTTCACCCTTTCTCTTGATAGATTTTGATTCCCTATGTACAATGCTGTGAAAATTTTTAATTAGGCCAGTTACTGCTGTGTTATTTTCTAATGTGCTGCATTTGACACCAAAGTTATTAGCAGTTATTACTAGTATAAGCCTATATAGAATACGATATTACCTATATTAGTTTTATGTGTTTTAAATTATTCCACCTCCTTGTGACATGAGAAATTCTCTTATTTATCTCCTTTTACATGGCGAATATTTATATAAACCATTATCTTATATATCTCCTTTTTACATAGCGAATGTCCATATAAATCATTCTCTTATTTTACGTATAGGAGTAATTTTTTCACCCTGTGCACTAGTAATAGGAATGAGAGAATTAGATAAATGTTGAAAAGGAGCCAATTATGCAATCTTGATATTCAGTATTTAATTGGTAATATATAATTACAATACATGTAAAAAATATATTGTAATAATACAGTCAAGTTAACTTTAATATTGATATCAAACTAAGTTATGATGGTCATAGACTAAAGTATATTATATACATATATATATACTATATACATATATATAAAATGAATTAAAAGACTTACATATTATTAGCATACAGCTCCTGAACTTGTATTGACATTTTTCATGTAATTTATGAATATGGTCACCTTAGGATCATTTATCTAATTCTCTCATTCCTATTTCTAGTGCACAAGGTGGAAAAATTACTCCTATACATAAAATCAATAAGCACTAGCAGAAAATGAAATTTATGAATACATTCTCTTATTTATCTCCTGGGTATTATTTATATATTAGGGATTATATATATATATATATATATATGTATCCTCTTGTTACATAGGGAATATTCATATAAATAATTATCTTACGTATCTTCTTGTTACATGGTGAAGATCTGTATAAACCATTCTCTTACAAGACCCGCCAAATCTTAACAAATCTGATCTTTAAAAAAATTCAATAATTTTCTTTACGTGAAGTTCTTATACTATGATTTTATAAAATATTAATGGGAAGACATTAATACTTCAGACGTGAGGATATCTATAAATTGTTAGTTACAAAGTTAATCTTGCACACATAGTAATTTAAGGATGTGAAACTAATAGAGTTAGTAGAAACAACTGACAACTTACGAGCCACGTGTCTGGAGTGCGAACATTAAAAACAAAGGACAGCTCAATACAACATGGAAATTATCATGTGGTGGGATTTCGGGTGGAGCTCAGTCATGGCTTACTTTTCATGCGGGGGAGGAACTGATTTATAGTTCCTTGATATTAATTAAGTCTTATTTCAGAATATCTTTTAAAGTAACCATTTTAACACACTGAAAGAAACAATCGTTTATACGCCTTTTTCGTGTTGGTTCTTTCTGTCGATAACCCTTGCCCCATGTAAATGCACCACCCACCATTAGTCTTCGAGAGTCCATAGACTAAGCGTACTCGTGGGTTCTAAAGGATGTGCTAATTTGTTAACGTCACCAGCCTTGCAATTATTATTGCGGTAGACCTAGGGTGAGAGAAAGAAAGAAAAGCAGGAAAGAAAGAAAGAAGGAAATAAGGATTGAAAGACTGTGGGTTTAATAAAATATTAATCATAAACATAACAACATGAGTTTCCTAAGAAGTCATCTAGTCGCTAAAAATCGTAAAAGATACATATTAAAATTAATTTAATAACCTTTGTAATCGTTTGTAATTAAAAACCTTTGTATTTATATCTGTAATGGTAAGTAATAAATCTATAGTGTTATAATTATAATAACGATAAATTAGTATTCATAGGCTATACGATGTTAGCTGAATGCCTTTTCTGATTCTATTTTATCTCCCAAACGGAAATTTCCTACTTCTCCTTTCTGTACTACTTTATACTATAAACTTAAAAAGTTGTATATTAATGTCTTCATCCATTTAATACAGTGAAACAGTTTTGGCCTAGGGTTTATATCCAAAACCTGTTATAAATTATTTATATTTATCCTTCAACTTGTTACGATTGTTGCTTTGAAGTAGGTCTATTGTTATGAAGGATTCCCTAAGTTACATATCCTAAATTTAAATTATTAACATTTGTGATTTAATTGTACACATAAGGGCTGAGATGATCAATTGCCATTTTGTTAAGTAATTTACATAGTTGTTATTGTTTATTAATAATTGCTTTATTTTTCTATGATTAATTATTATGGTCCTCCATATTAATCTTATGATTGCAAGACAGAATCCATATAATATATATAATCAGTAAAATATATATTGGTAACCCAGAAAGACATACTCAATGGCAATAGACAATTCCTAAGCAAGCTAAATCATACTTCATACTTCCCTTAAATGTATTCCAATATTCCTCCCATCTACGTCTATGTCTTCCAAGTGGTCTCTTCCCTTCCGGTCTCCCAGTATATATTTTTTAGACATGTATTTTCTCCCCCATGCACCAAACATGTCCAGCTCTTTTCATGTGCCAGGATTTAATTGCCCTTATCATATTAGGTGAAGAGTACAGGTCATGAAGCTCGACAGTATGCACTTTTCTCCAGTGACTGTTTTCATGTTTTAGGTCCAAATATTTTCTTAAGCATCTTGTTTTCGAACACTTTGTGCTTTTCACTCATAGCATTACTAACATCATTAATCGTTTTGTAACTTATGAAATGATCCAAATTAATTTATATACGCACAACAATGCGCTCAATTGATGTAGGGAACGAAATACAACATGAGTGAGTTAAAAATTTAAAAAATCTGGCGATATATAAGGCTGTCTATTCGAACTCGATTCTTTCTCTGCGTCTAGATCTAGCCTAATTAAAGTTCGGCCTGGCCCCAAGTATGAAGTTCATTTCCTCAAAGAAAAACGTTGCTAGAAAATGATTATTATTTATTTATTGAACATCCAAAAATTATAAATCCTACTTTACCCTTATATCATATTTTGGTATTTATATCTGAGTTAGAGCCATATATTTTAAATATTTAATATACATTTAAACAATTCGTGCTCTTGAATTTGTAGCATAAAAATTAAAATCTGTTCACCATATTTCATACATAGAATATAACATGTAGCCTATAGAATATAGAACAAACAACAGAACTGACTTAATAACAGCTAAGGAAAACAATTGGCCTATGATAATAATACGACAAGAAGATATTAAGAATGCAGTAACAAAAAGTAATTATATTTTCACTAATTTTCAAGTTGTAAACACAAATTAAATAACTATAAATAGTTCAGGTACTAGTATCAGTTCTTTTACATTGCAGTTAATCTACTGACATGGGCATGTCACATTTATGCACAGATAAATGTAATCGACCTGGGCCGGGATTGAACCCGTAACCTTGGGTACAGAAAACCAGCGCGTTACTAACTGTGCCACCCAGCCCGAATTATTAGTATTGAAGTAAATAGTATTATTGAAGTAGTAATGTATATAAACATGGCAATTATTACCAGTAGTTCTGTAATCACTCGACCTATCGTCAAAAAGAAATCTAAGATCTGATCTTCATAAGTTAAAAGGGCCATAATTTTGAAATGCAATAAAAAAATAAAAGCCCTTACATATATCTAGTTTTTAATTACTTCAAGGAACAGTTCTTAGCTTTACTGACAGGTGGTTGTATGTCGAGTTTCCACTGAAAATGAGTTTATGTGTTCATATTCTTCAAATATATGCAAAATATCTTTTATCAAAAGGTTGTATGTTGAAAACCACTCTCACATAATGTTGGCTTGTATTCCGGTATGGTTGTATGTAATTATTTCCAATAGTTCCAAAAACAAAAGGTCATATGTTGCGTATTCAACTTTGTGGCAGAACTGCACATACGACCTTATGGCAGGAAAGCGACGATTTATGCGAAATTGGAAGAGATTCTAGTAACTCGTTTGGTTGTGACTGCATAACGAAGAAACTTACAGAAAACAGACGAAATGATGGTATGTCAAAAATGTATTAGAACAGAATTGTAGAATATTTTACTTAAAGTGGAGTAGTCTCCAATTTATTCACAGCAGGATATAAACCGTTTGGCTAGAATCGTTGAAAGAAGTTGAACATTATATGAAACAAAACCATTAAAGCAGTCTTTATCTTGAAACGGAATCAAAAAATTAAAATCCTTACACATACGTCGTTTTTAATGACTTTAAAGAACAATAATCTCGAATTGTAAGAAAATTCGAACAATGCATTTAGTCGTAACTTCATGAAACACACATTTTCTGACAGATGAAATGCCGAGCGGTCGAGTTAAAACAGGATCTCGTTTCGCTCGGTCAATAGGACCTAATATTCCCTAATGAGTTAGAAACAGTATACCAATAATTTAGATTTTTACAGCTGTACATTCCCAGTAATAAATAAAGGTTTTTTCATAGTTTGAATTATCATTATAGCCCATTGTAAATTTAGCACTGCTTTGACTGTTCCTTGTATATAAAACTGTAACTTATTATAAATTCTACAGTGCGTTTCACGTAAGAGTTGGCCATTCATGCGAGTTTATGCGTCGCGGCAACCACAGCTCTAAGTCCCGAGCGATCGGGTTGAATATCTACGAAAATAAAACCGCTAACGGTGTAAGGATTCAAGTTCTCACGATTACAGTTAAAATTACAATGAAAATAACCACGTACCTCTTCACAAGAGATGTTGGAAATGTCCTTGTCTTGCATCCACACAACACTGGCACCATTTTAGGAAATATTCTTTCACGCGCATAAGTTCAACTTCCGAGATAGTCTTAAATTATCTTGTGATATTGTCTGTAAGTTCTTCTAACAATATGTGAGAATTATTTATGAGGGAGCTTGAAAAATAAATTGTATAGGTCAATTTCCCATACATTAGAAGAACTTAAAGACAATATCACCAGAGAAATTAACAGTTTCTCGGAAGCTGAACTTAGCGCGTGAAAGAAAATTTCCCAATAAGGTGCCAGTGTTGTGTGGATGCAATAGAAGGACATTTCCTACATCTCTTGTGATGAGGTAGGCCTACATGGCTATTTTCATGGTAATTTTAACTGTAATCGTGAGAACCTGAATCATTACACCGTTAGCGGCTTTATTTGAGTAGATATTCCACCCGATCGCTCGGGAGTTAGAGCTGAGGTTGCCGCGACGCAGAAACCCGCACGATTGGCCAACTCTTACTTGAAACACACTGTACAATAATAGTTCATTCTGATAGACAAAGAGAAGACCAAAATATGGCTTAGGTCTGATGGAATACATAACTATTAAGCCATTAGTAAGTTTATGTATCAACTCTTAAGGCATTCATTATATTTGGTAAACAATTTTGATTGCTTCGAATTTGATTCGATTTTTAAACTATTTTTCATTTTTCCATATTTGACTACTGTTTCTGAATTTCATTTATGAATGATTGACGGGCGCATTCGCGGTATGTTTATATATCAAAGCTACTGAATTAATTTACATGAAATAACTCAAATCTGTATTAAGCTGAGTAAATGTAATTTGCCTTGAGGCCTGCATACATGTTGCACATTTACACATATTCGCTTTATGGACAGCGTTACCATATTTTCCGCTTTTCAGAAACTCGGAAATTCGCAATGGTAATCAGCAATAATTTTTTCATTTCTGTTCACTGTTGTAAAAGGTAGCAAAGTATAAAATAATTCGCTACCCTTTCTGTTTGTTCCATAATCCGATAATGTATTAGGCGAATTACAGCATTTCATCACTTTAAAAGTGTTAGTCTAATTACAAGTATTAGCTTTTATGCAAATAGTGGGACTACAGTATTTCATGTGATCCATGGTGTTTAATTTAACAGATTTGCATATTGTGAAAGATGTAGGGCCTGTGGAGGACTAAGATGAGAGTGTGTTGGAAATGGCTAATGTGCACATACGATAAGTGAAGGAACATTGCAGAAATATGTATAAAAAGTAATGCTTTGATACGAAAGTGAAAACTACGTAGCCTTTGGAGGCTCTTTTTCATTCCAAGAGTAGGGACTCTTGACTTTCAGACAGTTGCACATGAAGACTGTTGGCTTCTAGCATAGGTTAATTTATCATATAGCCTATTGCTGAACGTACTCAAACCTAGTAGAGGTGGATCTTAGGATGGTAGTGCCACTATGAAAATGGAAGTCATCTAGGTGCCCACGATCAGCACCTGCTCGTATTCTATAGGGTATGCATTTTTGAAGCGACCTATAACTTGCTATGAAATATATAAATTGAGCATTTTCTATGAAGATTAAACTTATTACGGGACCAGTGCTCTACTGCTGAACTAAAGAAACATAAATAATCTGTATTATTAAGATCACTCTTGATTGTGAAGATTTAAAAAAAACTTGCTAATAGCCTACTGCTGATATGTTCAGAATGTAGTTTCTTCTCTTAGTTTATAAATCTTTTCGATGACAATAATTTTGTAGGGAATGATTTTATGACTAAGCTTTTAAGACTTCTCTCTTCTGACTGAAAAGTACTGTATACAGAATCCACACTATAAGTAAGCAGAACAACATACTACATAACGATAAGGATGATGTTATATACGGTCCAGTATATGAGTATTACTAAAAATAATGTATACTTCGAGTACGATGTTCACAAGCCGTTCGCTGTTTGGATTTAAATTATTACTCGTTATGTAAAGTGGCCAAAATTACTTTTATCTCGTCGATCGAACTAACTTCAACGTTGTGTGGTTAACTTGTATCTTAGTCTCTGATATTAAATAGCTCGTCTGAACGTCACGCTGTTTCGAATTCCGATTGGATATTAGCCTTTAATGATGCTACGATCTTAGTCATTTATGTTAACAGTAAGCAGTTAAGTAATTGTCCAACTAGTATCTCACTGTACTTATTTAACTAAAGATATTTGTTGGAATATTCAGTACGTCCTAATTCGAGTATCCTACGTTAGTTACTGTTAACGTTATAAAGAACAATATGTCTAAATGCTATGGCGGTCACAGTTATTTTTTGTTTTGCGTTGTTATGGATATCTAATAACGATTTGTATTTCTACTGACGGGATTTCATGGATAGGAGCTATTTTAAATACCTGCAAACCTACGGGATAGGCCTATAGTCTACTAGCATAGGCTATATCCACACATAAATCTCGACAACCTGGGCAGGAATCTTACCCACAACCTAGGAAATGGAGAACCTGTGTTTAACTGACTGTTCTAACTGTTCTACCCATTTCGACAGTGAGATAAGGTTAGCATGTTGTGTCAAGTTAATGGGTTCAATCCCTGATGAGGGTAAATATAAATCCTTTCAGTTGTGTTTCCACTTGGAAGGAAGATAAAGCCATTGATCTCGTTTCATATATTTCTGGCATTCTATGCACTTAAAGATGTCCCTGGTCGTTTCGTATTAAACTAGAATCTTCATCTTCTTCTCAGGTGATGAGCTGACCCTCATCCTTATAGTCATTGAGAAAAAAGCTATAAAACACTCTGGTTAAGACAAGTCTTGTTAGAAATCTGCAAGGCCAGCGAGAGCTGTAATCTAGTCTACTTGCACAGCAATCTGGTATTTCGAGACAATTAGGACATTAGCGACACACGATTTGTATATTTTTTTAGTTTGGTCTCAATAATGAGTTTCACATTTGTAGGCTACTCGTTACAGAAAAGTTTATTGTAATGCTGCTGTTGATCTGAGGACGCGTTCTTCCACTGAAATGTATGAGGTATACTTAAGTTAAGTGCTTCTATTTTTAAATTCTTATAGCCTTCTAATATATTATGCATTTATTTTAAAGTTGCTAGAAGTTTCTAACTGAAGGTACCAAACTTATTATTAAGGAGTAAAGTAAAATAATCTCATGATTAAATCTAAAATTACTTCAAGGTCTGTAGAGGTAGGATCATGCATTGCTTGCGAATGATCCTTTAATGCATTGCTTTGTAAGAGTTTTATACATGATCACAGTTTGTGAAAATTATTAGCCTATATATAACTATTAAGTTACTGATCTGAAAAAAAAAAAAGAATGATGGGAACTAAAGACGATTCGAACATACTCGAGGGGGCAGTGAACTGATAGAGAAATACCTAATTTCGTTGAGCTCAAAGATTTAAGAATGTAATTAAGCACATTGGCCCTATTGATTTTTAAGTATTATCATTTTATCACATATTGTATTATTACAATGATTATATTCAATACCAGTGTATAATATACTGTCGTAACTTTATTTGTTTACTCAACTCTCGATATATGGAAACATACGCTGAATGATCCTTTAATACATTGCTTTGTGAGTGTTTTATACCCCTGGTCCAGCTCATATAAGACAGCTGCAGATTCTGTATGGAGAGAGAGAAAAAAGGCGAGTATGCATGGGTAACAGCGTTCGATTAGTGATTGTACTGTTGGCCATTTTCTTTGTCAGTTCAGCTTCCGCACGCTGGACCAAGTTAAATTACATCTCTTTATGGGGACAAAAATGATTGTGAGTGGCATTGGAGACGGGGGCGAATATAGGTCGCCAGCCGACCATATGGGAGTTCGATCATTTATATAAGTTACACACCCTGTTTGATATCCTTAAACCCTGTGTGTATGTTTGTAATCGATTTCTTTCAATGTCAGTTGCATAGTTGGTCCTGTAATAACATCTAGAATCAATGACGCATATCGGAAAGAATAGTTAAATTTGTTGGATTCTGTTATTTAATAACAGGTTAACCTGCTTAAATTAATGATGCAGCCTGGAAGACATGTGAGAGTGTGTTGTTTTAATTTATAATAAAAAGTACATTATTCATTTTTTCTCCAAAATTGAAATGTAGCAGGCTATAATCAATCATGATTTTAGGAAACTACCTAAATGTACACAGTGGATGTATAATTTTCATTAGTTTGTAATTCCTTAAGATCAGCATTCTGAAAACAACATACCGGCATTATAAATGCTTATCTGTACATATACAGTATAATTAACTATCTGTAACTTATGCCCAACGAGTACTCCTATATGGAAGAGATGCAATAAAACGTATTCTATAATAATAATAATAATAATAATATATATATTTTTTTTTGTTTGCAGTATGTGAACTGTAGTTCTCTAGAGCCGAATTATCCCTGCATTCATTAAATTTATTTTCAGTTTAATGAATTGTGAAATTCATTAATCATGACAAAGACTATTTTAACACCTTAAGCTCGGACCGTCCTCTCCTACTAGTAGTCAAGTCTACTAAATTCAATGCAATTATGTCAATCGTGTCACTTTTTTTTGCTAAATATGTTAAGAATTTTTTTCTACATTTTACCAACTTCTTAAAAACTGTCAGAGTTTCAATATTTTACACTTGTCTCCAAACACGAACTGCATTCATAGGGCCTAAGTTTCTTGTGGGTATTGTACCGTCATATTAAAGTAAAATGGAATGAAATAAAAACTATTCCTATGCATTTTTACGTAGAATTTGAATCAATCCATGCACCAAAGGGAAAGTGTAGAAATTTGTATTGCAGGAGAAGGCCCATTATTTGTCTTAGGCCCAAACATTTTTCAGGCGAAAGCTAGAGGTGAAAATCGAGTGCTGAGTCCAAGGGAACTTACATTACACTAATTTACTCTTCAAAGGATGGTGTTAGCTACAACTGCACAACTGCTATGTTGTACTCGAATCATACTGGTCATAAAATTATTATAACTGATAAATATCATTAATGATATGAGACACGGAACTTTTTTTTTATAATATCCACGGTCATTAATATCAGCAAACCTGACCTGGACGGACTAATTCTTTTTTTCTTTTTGTTTTGGTGCGACATTTTTGTATTGTATTGGCAGATTTAATCCTTACAAAGGAGAGGCCTTCCTGTCCATCACGAGATTGTATGGGTGACAGCAAGATCGGATCTCATTCATCAATAAAGCAGCAGCAGACCATGTCCGGAGGGCGATCTCCGCGTCCGACTCCTCATTTCTTCTCTAACAAATGAATCCACTCGCACGAGCAACAATGACGCATGTGCAAAGTGATTCGTTATTAATGTACGCATGGGAAACTAATTGTGTGTTTACGAGGTCCGATGCACCGTCGTGGAAAAAAGAATTTTTTCGGTCAAAAAAAAAAAAACACATACCTTCCTCTACCTTTAATACATTCCAGTATACAGCACAAGGCTGTATTGCAGTAGTGCACAATTCAGTTATCTTAGCCTCATCCAAAGTCGCTTAATTTGCGAGGCAAGACCTGTAACTTAAATTTATTATTAAATGAGTATAATAGCTTATAAATATTCTTCAGAGAATTTAACGGGAAATGTTTTTCAAATAAAATTTTTAGTTCTTAGTATAATATATTTTCATACGTATTATACCTATATATATAATGCGTATTATACAATTCCTGTAGAAAATTTAAAATAAATCGTTAAAGCCATTTCCAAGAAAATAAAATATGAATTCATCTTAAAAAAGAGTGGTTGTAAAAATGAAAATAATGTCGCTGCCACGCTTCTTATCTCATCCCTGAAGGATGCATAACCCAAGTAAAATCTGATGTAATGCACTCACGTAACTTTCTTTACCCAAAGCTTGGGCAATTCACCTTTCTTTCTTCACATCCTGATGTAGAATAATAGACCGTGTTGTAACGCGTACGTATTAAGTTGTTTCAGCCTGATGCAGATAATTACGTTTACCAGGCAAACCTGAGTTTCTGTGAATAGTATCTGGCTTATAACTACCCTTCAGGTAATTTTTGCGCGGAAAAATATCGTTCATCACAAGCTATTTCTCTTATTCATGATTTATTTATGAATGGCACTCTGCTTGGTTTTTTAAAGACGAAAAACGGCTGATTTGATGTCTTGATGTTGTTTAGAATCTATAGAGTTCCTACCAGACTAGACCAACTAAGAGGAGACTGTTGGCGGAATATTGGGGTGAAGCTATTCCATACCCACTTACGATCATGCGAAATGCATTTCTATAAACTTTACTGTATATTCATTATATTTTCTTTCATGTTTGTTCGCTAATTTGTTATTTATTTATTTAGTAAATTACGGGTTCATTCCCCCTCTCTCTACCACTTATTTATATATTTACTTACTTACTCACTTAATTACTTCCATACTTGCTTTCTTAGTTACTTATTTTACTTACTTGTTTACTTAGTTTGGTACACTTTTCTTTCTTTTTCTTTCTTTCTACTTCTCTCTGTTTTCCTTTTTTCTTTTGTCCTATTTCCAGCCTCTCCGTTAATAATTTTCCCTTAAATCTTCCATTTCTTTCAGTATTGACATTCTTTCTTCGTGGTTTCCTTTATCCCTCTTTCTTTCCCTCTGGCTATTTTTTACTTACTCATTTTCGGTCTAATTTAAGTTTCCATTCCTTCTCTAGCAGCATGGTGTATTTAACAAGTTTTATTTTATACATTACGGTAAGTAAACTATAAGAAGGAACGAAAAAAAAGAAACAAACAACAAAACAAAACAATAAACAAAAAAAAGTCGGCTGGGTGGCGCAGATTTTCTTTCCCAAGTTGGGTTCGGATCTGGCTCAGGTCGATGGAATTTATTTGAGCGTATGGATATGCCAGGCCCTAGTCTGTAGATTTATAGGCATGTAAAAGAACTCCTCCGGGACAAAATTCCCGCATAGAGCCGACGGTCGCAGGCCTAACTTGCTCTACATAGCCGACGTTAAAGAACCATAAACCACCAACCAAACGAAGATAAAAGGAGACCTTGTTGTATTTAAAATAGTTATGAGATAAAAAAAAAAAGTACGGATTTTTCTAAACAAACACACAAACAAAATATATATATATATATATATATATATATATATATATATATATATATATATATATATGAATTCAGTTTCACTGACTAATTTTGTTTAACTTTACTAACTTAAAATTAGTATAAATGGGAAACATTTTACAGAAAATTTATTTTTCGATATAAGGACTGAATTCATGGGATTTTTATATCAGACTAAAACGTGCATTTATTTCAGTGGAAGTAAATATGCAAATGACACATTCATATTTTACCGATAGGGTATTTCCGTAGACCACTTTAGCGCTGAAAGCTTATTGGGATATGCATATGATGTAAGTTCCTTTCTTTATTAACATGGCTGCTGCATTTGATGTCGCTTGACAAAGGCGTTTTCCTCCCTATCGAGCCACCCACCCCGATAAGCGGTCAGCAAAAGAGCGATTCACCCCCTCGGATTGTCCATGTGTCCATGCTGCTACTACCTCACTGCTCCCACTCTTCAACAATGCATACACTTAGCTCAAATAATCTCTAGTGTAGAGTAGGGGTTTTCTCTCATACCATTAATTGTTTCTCTCATATTTAAAAAAAAATATATATCCTTCTGAAGGGAGAAATTTTATATAAAATGAACGTTCTTAAATATTGGGCTTTTTATCTCAGCCAAAAGTGCGAACGAAAAGAAAATGCGAAGAAAGAAATTCTTCAGTAGAAATAAAGAAAATGTAGACGATTGTATGACAATATACACGACTAGAATTATTGCACCTAAATATAGAGAAAAACCTGAAGCAGCAGTTGCTGAATTCTTGGTTTAACACCTTATTCCATTACATTGTTGTAGGTGATGTATGTGAATATAGCTCGAGGTTTGTGACAGGTAGCGCGAGGTTTATGACATAACCTTCCTACTACATGTCATCATTGTTACACTTAGTACCACTGGGTTCATAATGTCCCCAAGTAGTTTACATGGGTTATATTAATAGAATTGTATTTGTTATAGTTAACTGGCGTACATTTTTACCTTGAAAACAGGACAAGTATGTACTTTTCTTTTATCTTTAACCGTCCTCATACCAGATTATCTTTGTTATCGTTGTTACATTGAGTACCACTGGGGCCATGAAGATTCCAAGTAGTTTACATGGGATATGTCGGTAGTATTGCAATTTTTTTAATGAATTGGCATGAAAACATATATTTTTACATTGAAAACAGGACAAGTATGCATATAAGCATTTTTATATAATGTTACATAACATGACATAAAGTGATTTCGTAGTAGAATTTGAGTACATTCCTCCCCTTCCACTTTAATACTAACAGACTTTTTGTTAGTAGCCCTATTTCTCATAAATTAGATGAATCACACAGCAAGCATTGTTACAATAAATGCAACTTAGTTACTGCAAGTTATACTTTGCAGTAAAGTACCCTAGGTCACTCTCGTACAACTTAGCTATAATATATTCCCGTATATTATAATTGCTATGTTGTACAAATTGAATTGTTATCAGTACTAATGTTAGATAATCAGTTATAATTAATGTT
Source organism: Ectobius pallidus (assembly GCA_964059195.1). NCBI lineage: Eukaryota > Metazoa > Arthropoda > Insecta > Blattodea > Ectobiidae > Ectobius > Ectobius pallidus. The sequence continues at coordinate 118,527,913 of CAXKWD010000007.1, read as the reverse complement.
AGGTGGAACACCTGTCTCAACTCCTTTCGGCTTGACGGGGTCGTAATTTCTCTTCCCAATGTTCACCCCTCTGCTTCCCCCACTGTTTCTTTTATTTCTCTTTGCGGATCCACTTTCGTCTGTCTCCCTTTTTGGACATAGGGCTCATGGAGAGCAAAGAATGCTATTATAGGAAACGCACTACTTCAAAATATCTCAAGCAATCCTAATAAAATTGCTTATGTTATGTTATGTGCTATTTAAATTTTGATAACTGATAGTTCAGACGGATTCATTAAAAAACTATCGTACTAACATATGAATTATAGGCCTTTGGTTGTTTAACAAAAGGGGTGTACTGCAATTCAGGCCTGCAACCGTCGCCTGTATGCTGGAATTTTATCCTGCAGGAGTTCTTTTACATGCCTGCAAAACTATAGACACGAACCTGTCATATTTATGCAAAAGAAGTAGGGAGGCTTGTCTAAACCTGCTGCTGGATGAGCACAATTGGCATGGGATATGTAAATTTTTGAAGAAAGTTAGTTGTGTGAGAAAAAGCCTCGGTTTTGAGGATTAAGGAAATCTAAGTGTTATTTTGTTTAGTGATGTCTATGTATTTCTATGATAATTTTACTTGCTTTGGGGTGGGGGGTTACGTCTATGGATACTCGTGGTTATGTAAATTAGATATATATTTTTAATTGGGTATTTTATGGGGTAATAATTTAAGTGTATGAAGTGAGAAATAAATACACACTATACTGTATTTACGCAAACGCAAACAACTCGCTGGGAACGAAACCGCGATTTTGAGCCAGAAAATAAGCGCCATATTTACTGAGCTGCCCGGGCCAGTGAGAGGCAATGAAGAGTTGACATGCAGGCTTATAAAATAGATGTGGTATAAACTCCCATTCAAGGGTAGGATAGCACTTGGCTTTAGTGCATTCTTACAGCGAAAACCCCGACCTTCCGTAACAGTTTCTGGTTTGGGCGATGCAACCTGCTGCTATGAATATGTTAGTATGATAACCCTTCATCATACGGCGTACTTTTTAATTCGTTCCACCAGTTGGTCATCAGAATTTACTCAACCATGGGCAAGGCCGTCCGACCGAGGGGTGGCAACATAATTTCCTTCTTATTCAGGAGGCGCGAGCTTTTCTTAATATGAAAGTTATATGCAACAGACGGGCCAGCTAATGCAATGGAATTATTATTTTCCTCCAGGCCAACTCATACCTAATGAATGCTTTGAGAATTAGTTCAGTATGATTATTGCGACAGATGAGTTATGTTTATTTTGCCACCTTGTGGTTAAAATAAACCAAGATTTGTCGTCTTACATAACAATATTAAATTATGTGACACCAATAATAGTATATGTGAATTGTGGATATTTTTATTGTAGTGTTTTAATAACTCTATGAGATGTTAAATATAACGTTTACACTTCGAGGGTTCCATCGGAAGTAAATGGCTGAAAAAGAATTTGTTATTTGGATGTGTAATTCCACCTACTTTTTAAAATTAATAGCAAAGTAGTCTAGTTTTTTAATGTAAGGATTTTTAACATTGTGATTTATAATTAAACTAGCTTAAAAGACCCGGCGTCGCCCGGGTTTTGTATTTTGTAATTGGAAATTAGCTTATGAAGGATTTTCAATTTTAAATTCTAGGTCCTTATATAGGCATTTATAATTTGAAATAGGAAGAACGACTTATTACACTCAAACTATTCCCTCAGAAAACGCTTGATATAGTTTTTTATGGCTCATAGAGGATCTAGAATGTTGCATCCCATCGCTTGTACAGTGCACAGAAAGCCTGGTAGAGGTTTAAATAAGAAGAAACAGAAATTCCTGTAACATAAAATTGTAATATCGAGGCGGGAAAATTCCCACTCTTATGTTACCATAAAGCATTATCACTTTCATACTTTTCTCTCCAAAAACCTGCGATATAATATAATAATATACACATTACCATACCTCGTTTTGTTTTCTCTATGTCCAGGGTAGAGAAAGTTATGTGATTCCATTATTTTAGTGGATTTCATTCTGTAATATTTATTTATAACATGAATTATTTTGATAACTTCTCTTATTTGTCAAAAGTGCATTTCAATTGTTTTTTCCAAGCCTACCTGATACCATTTGGCAACAATATATTCTGTGATTTGGAATTGATAATTCTATGTAAAAAGGGATTAAGTATTTTCAAAAACATTTAATTTTTGGCATTTAGAATCAGAATTTTTCAAAATCCTTTCTTAGTGAGCACCTACATTATGAAACGAAGGTACTGTCAAAATTCCAATACTGTTATAGTTTAGGCTGTACGTTGATTCCTGTCATTCAGTCAATCAGTCAGTCATTCATTCAGTCAGTCAGGACAAAGCCTTTTATATATAGAGAGATAAATGACACACCTACTGATGTCTATAGGCCTAAATGAAAGAAAAATCAATGACATATCTAGGTACAGAAGGCCTACGTATAAATTAACACAAAATACCTTCTTTAACTAAAATATACAATAACATCCTTCACTACAAAAGTTTAGTTCATATTTCGTGGTTAACGTAAAACTTAATTATTTTGTCTGAAACAAAAGAACCCACGTGCGGAATTTGAATAAAAAATTCATACCAAAGTAATAAAATGCCAAATTTGTAGTTAAAAACTTGTTGAAGTAACAGAAAGATAATTATTTGTTGCTGTTAAGCGTAAAAGTTTTATTTATAAATAATAGTTTTCCTATAAATACCCTTATTTGTTTTTTTAATACATCACCACCGACAGGTATTTGCTATTCCTTTACATAATTTGTAAAACAATTCATACGCAAGTTAGTGTTTATAGTTACGCGTTGAACCGTTTACTGAGGACGGATGGGCACGGCAATACCATACAGATATGTGTAAAAAAAAAAAAAAACAGAAACTATCTAAGAACTTTTAGCAGAAATTTCTCTATTTACTAAGAAATGTCATTTCTAAATTTAAAATTCAGAATTTTAATTTTAATCCATTATTTATTTGTATAATCTTTCTGCACAACTCAGATTGCCTTGCAGACAAAGAATATATTTCAAAAAAATATACACTTACACAAAAATTACAAGCTTTTAGTTAGGTCATTAATGATTCAATAATGATAGCAAAATTAAAATAATCAGTAAACAATATAATTACAAGGTTATTTAGGAAATCACCACGACAAGTGTAGGCCTACCTTCTTAACTTGACGAAGCACTCGCTAGGCTAGTAAGTAATAAGCGAGGTTTGCAAGAACTATTTTTTATAATTATAAATATTTTAATTAATTCAAATGTAAAATAACCTTTCTTTTGGTTACTAAAAAAAGCGTATGTTACTTGTTCCATAAGTAAACCTAATGTGCTCTCGTTAAAACCTAACGTAAAGATCTCGCACGAAATCTGTGCCAATGAGACCGTTACTCTCTAGAGAGAGACATGCTATTGTGCGAGAGAGAGAGGTAGCATGGCCTTTACAAATAGAAAGGGAGGTACTGTTGTGCGAGAGAGATAGGTAGCAGGCCAATCGACGCTACAGTCCGCACGAAAACGTAATGCAATGACTTAGGCAATCGGCACAGATTTCGTGCGGGATCTATACTAATGTGAGTAAGAGCTTTTGACATAATTTGAGACAGTCATGTCATTCAACTAAGATGTATTGAGGGAATAAATAGATTTTCGATTACATTACATTATGTATCTTCATATGAACCAATATGAAATCCATCATGCCTATATATGCGACTTCCTAAAATGGGATAACTTTCTTAATTATTTTTGTCATTTGCTGAAACCATTTGTTTTTCTTGGATGATTAAATTATCTGTTTTTATTGTCAAATTATTTAAATCTGTTTAGTCATATGTTTAACAACACTTTCACTTTTAGAAAGGTAAAATCCCTGTCTTCTGAGGCGTTGAGCTGATTTTTTTTATCGCCATTAACAAGCCTAGAATACGGTACAAATATTACCAAAACACCTTAAATTAAGACCTAAAGACATTGGCACATGAAAACTAGAAGTGTTAACAGTGTGAGCTTTGTTTTCAATTTTAATAACAGCTGGCGAGGCCAATTTACACACGCATAAATCCACACATAAATGTCCATATCCATACCGTGGTTTATTTATAGGTTATTGATAGAAATAACACAATTTCAGATTTTCTTCTTCTGGTTTTATTATTAATACATCGTTTACTGGAGACTGGACAGTGAAAAACTGCATCGTACTTCTGAAGTGTCAGCCATTTCACAAGAGAATTATAGTTTAGGGTTACAACAGAGAGTATCAACATGCGTAGTATTTAACTTCAGGGATTTAGCATATTTGATTTATAACATCTTGTTTTGACAAGAAAGTTATTCTAACTCTAATATAGATAGGCCTACGTATTATTATTTAAGGTATGTTGATTAATTGTGAATTAAAGTAAGCATGTATACTCTACAGTAATTCTTTTTCCACAGCAAAGGTGTCAAGAGAAATGTATATTTGGTAACCATGACATCTATGGTCCAAGTCGATTCTAGTACTTATTTGCATACGGCTTGTTTCATAAAAATGTCAATGTCACCGCACAAAACAAAACCTACGCACTTTTTTTTTCTACCGTGTACTTGATTATAGGGATGAAAGGCTGAAATTCCTATGACGTCAAAGAAGTGTACCATTGCTTAAGCATGAGGAAGGCGATTATAAAACACAGAGCGAACGCCTAATTAGCATGCATCATCTAGTATGACATGTATCACTGGGACCATTCAATGTCACCTTATGTTTCACAATGCTGGTCTTAAGAATGGAATGTTGCTGGGACGATGTATTATTTCTGACGTATTTCTTAGAAAATTGGCAGGAATTAGGAGTCTCACTTGTACATGTTGTACAGACTACATTTTAGGCGTCACTAGAAGATACAAGATTATAATCCGAGATGGTGACGTTTTGGACTCGCATTCGGGAGGTCCCAGGTTCAAATCCCATAGCCGGCCAATTTTACATGTGTTTTTGAAGTAAAACTTCTTTAGTGGCGGTAGAGGGTAAATCTGGAAAATCAGTCACACTAAAACCGTCACGAAATCAGTCACAATCAGTCACGAAATCAGTCACACTCTTACTTGTTTCGGTGCGGACTGCACAGAAAACAATCAACTCAATGATTAGGAGTAATCAAAGGAAATTTTTCAGACCTTACTTCCTCAATGGCAATAGACAACTCCTAAGCAATCTAAAGGTATATTATCTATTTTATGGAACCCGGAGGTTCATTACCGCGCAAATCCAAAATTAAAAAATACAAATTTCCAAAATTTAAAAAAACAAAATTAAAAATTATGACATCCAAAAATCCAAAGTTTAATAAATAATAAAATAAAAAATTAAAAATAAAAAACTATAAAATTTTAAAAATAAAAAAATAAACAATTCAAAGCTCGAAAATTTAAAAAATCAAAAATTAAAAATTCAAAGATCCAAAATTAAAAAGTCCAAAATCCAAAATTTAAAAAGTCCAAAAACCCAATATTAAAAAGTCCAGTAATGCAAAATTGAAAAAATCCAATAATAAAAAATTGAAAAAATTAAATAAAGTTTTACTTCTGTCGCGTGGCGTTCCACGCACTCTTTTATTCTCATGTTTCCCCAGTCGTAAAGACAAATTCCGAATTGGATATTTACATACCATGATTCATCCTCACCATTTCATCTTGTATCATATCCATTTAAATTAATATAAGTTGAAATTTACTCCATAAAATATATCAATAATAGAAATAATTGACCATCAATGGTTTCATGGTCTATCCTACTGTATAGACACAAATCCCGAACTCCTGATATGGTCTCGTAGCTAACAGGAGTATTAAAAAAATTAGACTCGTCTCTAGTCTAATTCTGTTAATGTTGGCCAATGCAGATCAACTAGAAAACTGTTTTTCCAGTAAATGGATCTAAATTTTTTCTACCGAAATTTGATCAATTAATTTTGCATGATTTTATCTTTCTAATTTCAAAACTGCTACGTCATAGTGGAGTTGGTTGATTCACTGCAATACCAATTTTTTATTATCGCAAGTATGTTGTTTTTAGATATTTTTACTGTAGGCTATATGTCAACGTAACCCTTACAGTTTACTTAAAGGCACTCCAGAAATATAAGTTACATCCAATCAACCGTATCTCTATTTCTTGGCAAGGTACCACGTCTTTCAGTGTAATTTAGAGTTCAGTGACTTGAGATGAAAAAGCACAAACGCTCCTGTTCGTTTCAACCCCGCCGATGTTAATGTAGTTAAGGGCTGATGCCAAACCAAGGAGGGGATATTACCTTCTCTCCCGCAGTCTTCTTCCCTGGCGTCTGGACCAAGGCGTAAAAATAGCCAGCTCATTTCAAGAAAGCAAAGGGGTGAACTCAACTATCAATCTGTCCCTGCAACATCCCCTGCTATGCATTCTTTAACGCGTCTAAATGTCATCTTCCCCTTCTTGTTCTGGAGAAATAAACATATCCGGTCCGTCTTAAAATTAGTGTACAGGAATTTCTTGTAGCTATGACACATCCTGTGTGTGAACTTGGTCTACTATACCGGAAGAATTTAGAAGTAAATCTGTATATTTTTACATCAGTTAAATTATGAGACAGGACGAAATGAACAGAAGCCCGAAGGAGTCACAATCACTTCCATATGCATGATTTGTAGGGTTTCGTAGATTGTACCTGTTAATAGAAGGCATAAATACAGAGTAACCTTGGTTATGGAGGTCGCGTCAGTAAACCATACTTATTGAACAGCTAATCATATCGTCCCAGGAGTTGGTTTGGAACTTGTTAATAAATAGTTTTGACATTTCCACAAAAGAATCCCAAATGAATTTCCTTTCCTTCTTCCTTGTGATGTCACACCTCTTCATATTCTTATGTTTGATTTTTTTTGAAATGTATTGAATATTAAGATGAGATAAAATATAATAACTTGTAGTAACAATGAATACAGAAACAATTGCAATAATCTAGAGGTAAATGTGAATTAACCTTTTTTTTTTTTCAAAAATATTAAATCGCCCTCAAAAGATTATTCAAAATCGATTCTCTAAATAGTGAACCCCAACCGAACTGTAAAAGATTTGATATTAATCGGGTGTCCTTTATTTGGAGGTAAAAGACTTTCCGTAGAATTACAAAAATCAAATCCCTCTAATCCAAATACTACAAAAGTAGTGCCGTCTAAATGAAATACAAAATTAATCACATCAACGAAACAATATTATTATTATTATTATTATTATTATTATTTATTTATTTATTTTGTTACACTGCATAGACTGCATGTACACAAATCTACTCGTATTTATGAGGTAATACTTTTTTATTATTTATTTAAGGATCTGACCCAGGGTTTGCTTAGTAACCCGATTACCTTACCATATAATACGTGAAAAAATAACATAAAATACAATGTGAAATAGGGCTTACAGCATTGCAGATCCAGAATTTTATCTTTTTCTTAGTTTAACCTCTCTCGTTGTAGAAATGATTATGCGGCCCACGCCGCCTGAGTCTTACATTACCGCAATACATTGGTTCACATACTGTACATACTTTCTGACCAGATATGGAGGGCCTCCCCTGTTGGGCGTTCGGCCCGATGCCGGGGCCATCTCCACGACAACACGAACACATCAGAAGAGACACACCAGTCACACATCCATTTATGCCAAACAAAGCGTGGATGTGATGAAGATGAGAATGATGGCCAGGTGATATCCGGGGACCATAAGGTCCCGAAGGATCCGAAATTATCCGAAATGCGTCTCAAATGGGAGGAAATCCCAACTTAGATAACTTGTCCGGACCAGGAATCGCACAATATAATAATAATAATAATAATAATAATAATAATAATAATAATAATAATAAGAATAACAACAACAACAACAATCCCTTAAGTTGTTGTGTAAATTGCCTACGGTTAATGGGATTGGGAGTCCGTTCTATTGCGTTCGTGTCCTCTAGTACTGACTATTCCATTTTATACGACGCATATTTGATACTGACCAATAACGTTCAGATTTATTTCGGAAATCGACCAGTCACGGTCGTTTATCTTATAATATGCTTGTTAGGAACACAACGATGCTATTTTATCTGATAATACATCAGCTCGTTACTGGAAACATGTGGTATCAATATGCAGTGATTAATATGTCACATGCTGCCAATGAACAGAATAAAAACACATATTTTTTATACAACATTACTCGTTTGGAAGTTTGAATAATATAAATATAGGCCTACATTGATTAAAAATTCAATTTCCATTCGGTGAAGCCAGTTCGTGTGCTTTTATTCAGTTCTGATGCTAGCTTATCTTAATTAGATTAACTATTTCTCATACGCAGTATTGGCAGCATTGGTTACAAGCTGATACGTCGATTGTTCCTTCTTTGTGTGACAGTACAGAATACTGATTAAACAAAAAGCAAGAAAGTAATGATTATTTTATATAATCCGTTACATCTTATTCACGGAATCTCTCTCTCTCTCTCGAATCCTATGCCTCCATATTGGAGCGAAGGGCCTCCAAGTGGAGGTTTCTGTTTACCTGTGTGAATTTTGTTATGCTTATTTTCATAGAGAGGGAAACTAAGGTATTATTTGGACGTGAAAGGGCCGGGAAATTTTGTCCAGAGGCTCTAATGTAGGATTGCAGTTCTTATACATGCCGTAAATCTACGACACGAGCCCCCCAGCTTAAAGTCCCTCCCGGAGGACTCCATGCCCAGGATTTTTACGTCCTGAAAAACCCATCGACTGAGGCCCGGTTTGATCCTTCGAACTTCGGATCTAAAGGCGGTGATGCTACCTCCAGACCAGACCACCGCAGCCAACTATTCACGGAATTGTCTTAATAAATCCTCCTCTAGATTACTAATTTCATCAGATAAATCTATCGATAAACACATAAGCTCTCGTGGGATTAGAGTACCTGTGATAAAATCACACTGAAAAATCTTATAAAAGCTGTTAAAGGATGATGTTTTGGCATGAGCTCAATTATTAAAACGGAACTTTTTTCATGCCAAGCGGCGACATTCGGTCATCGTGAAGGGGCAGTTAAGTTGTAAATCAGCGTCCATATCAGCGGCTATCATCAGACACGTTCCTCAAGAGTGGTGATTATTTCATCAAGCATCCTGCCGGGCACACGGTGCTACGTGTGTCGCATAGCAACGCTATAAACAGCGACTCAAAGCCACGGATTGGGCCCTTACCTTCCCATATAACCTTTGTGAAACCCGCAAAGGTTATGCGAAATATTTCTGCATGAAAATGTGTGAAATATTTATTACCCATCTCTCATTTTATGATTCTCTGTAATGACCCGTTTAAAATGAATATTTTTATTAACATTCAGGTGGTTTGTTTGAATTTATGCTACAGTAGAGGTAGAATGGACGTATTACTAAACTTGAGAGTTCAAAACGCTTTAACAAACTTTTATACATTTACATTTGTTTGTTTATTTGAAATTTAATGATTACGCTCTTAACTTCCTTGGCACGCGGTAGTCCTTATCACCTCCTGAAGTGGTTGTGACTTCATGGTGTTCACTTAAATGGAGAAGTTAAATTCTCGCAATTTACTGTTGATGTCATGCAGAAAAAATTTACTATTTCGGAATGCATCAAAGGTATTTTTCAGATTTACGAAACTCATTTTTGAAAGTGTTATTTGTAATTTAGATGTACTTACACATACATGCGCACACATACATACACACACATACATACATATACATATATATATATATATATATATATATATATATATATATGGACAATGAAGTAAATTAGGAAATAACGTTATTGTCACTTCCCATTACCACCGTACTCGTTATTTATAGCCATTAACGTTTTAGGCCGGCAAATTACCTAACAGACCAAAGAGCTTAGGGCTGCTGGTGGAAAATTCAAGTAGGCCTACGGAAGTTAAGAATAGACTAGTAGTTTTCAATTAATAGCATTTCCTAAACTGTTAGATATTAATTTTGGTAAGTAATCCTACTAAATATTTCTTGGGAAAATAAATTTCCATATTTCACTTTCCTCTAATCATAGTTAGCTTCTGACTCATCTGCTATGAGAGAGGGTTCTGTATTAAAATTATAAATTCCTTTATTGGTCATTGTATGATGAATGGAGGGTCATTGTATGATGAATGGAGCTCTGGTGGAATGATATATGGCAAGGGAAATAGGAACACCCCGAGAAAACATGCCCCGACCCCATTTGGTCCACATGGATCCACCTAGATTCGATACCGGACCCCAGCGGTGAAACGCGAGCAGACTAACCGCTCAGCCATGGGGGCTATCCCATTTAGTAGGATTTATCCCTTCATGCGACAAAATTGACTTAGGTCTATTCATTTTTACGTATTGCATTTTACTCAATAAGTAGCACAATGATACACACTCTTGCTAATGTGAAATTACCATGGATTCAGAAACACTTATGGGACTGACTACGAAGTTTTCTGGGATGAATAGGTAGAAATGTATAGATGTAGGACAAATATCGACATAAAGAAGTGCATAAGCCTGTATTAAGAAATTTGATCAGGTCTTGAAGCTCTCTGTAAATATACTTCTCCTTTCGCTGGAAATTGAATTTATGGGTTGTTAAATGTGAAATGCAGAAGTAATTAGTTTCGTTCGAGGTTACTGTATTCATGTTTTGAATATGATATTAAGTTATGATTTATTTTACTACACCTCACACGCAGCTGTTCTGAATACACCATTTTACTTACACACATGCCTTAAGTCACGACATAACACTATCATTTGCATCTGAAGGGACTAAAATAGAAACGAATGTTTTCAGATAAAACATATTACTGATTATAGCCCATGCAGATGGACGAGTTTTCAAATTGTCAAAACTTCAGTTGGATTAAAAAAATGCATTTCTTCTTTTTTATAAGGTTCATTATCTTCAGAGAGAGAAATATTTAACATACTTGTCTTGAAGTAGACGTAGTAAAAGTTTTACTGTTTGCTGTCATTCCTTAAGGCACCCAGCCTGATGGAAATTACATTTTCTTGATTTGTTATTTGTCAGAAATTCCCATAATAATATTATTGCAGTTGACTTGCCAAAACATGCAGTTGGCAGATTTAAATAAGTAAAATTAGTAAAAATTTCGATAATAATTCACTGATGGGTCTGTCTCAGAAAAGTTAATATTTAAGAGTCCGATAGACAGGCCTACTACCAGATCATGTGACGGTTCTATCTGTTGCTTTAATTTCTTAAGAGAGAATATTATTATTTCAGCCTGGAAGCCTACACCTATCAATCGATTTTCAGAAAATGCGCTAGTGCCAAACATAAGGGGAAAAGGCACCTACGGATTTCTACATCAATAATTTTAATCGTAAAAAACACAAGTTTCACTTTAATTTGAAAATAGCAGGCCTATATTAACAAATTATTATTTAAGTGAAGTGGTATTTTAAAGCTTGTTTCTGCGGTAGTAATTCGTTATAAGATGCACCCAGTGCATTTCCGCTGTGAGGAATATCAATCCTATTCGTAGATTATCATCTAATATTTATTTACTATGTAAGATCGTCGTGTGAGCTTGTGATTAGAATAGCAGGCGAAAAACGTTTTGGTTATTTCGTACAGTGGTGGAATTCAGTCTCTTTTGGTTGGCAATAATTTCTTTGAAACAGATCACTATTTGAAACAGTTGAACATTGCAGACACATTTGCGTAAAAGATAGAACTTATTCGTAAAGAAATGTTTAGACTATCTCTCTTGAAGTAATAGGAAAGGCAAAATCGAACTAATATTTAAAATCCTTCGCTATGATAAGGAATTACAGACTTTGCATGAATGAAGAGAAACGAAGGCCATAAGTAATGTTTTTAGCGAAACTAAATATCGTGTTAGCCTACGTTTGTGTTTTGTCGAACACCGGTATCTAGTTTATGGACAACATTTTTATTTTTTAATTTACTCATATTAATATCGCTTTAACTGAAAAGTAATATCGCGACTAAATCACTAAAGTACAATAGTTTTACAATATCAATTACATATCGTAACACAGTTTAGTGTCATTCATGAATTTTAATACTTTATTATGGTAAACGGGCCCAGGTTCGATTCCTGGTCGGGACAAGTTCCGGGGTTTTCCCTCACCTGTGAGACCAATGTCAGGTAACTTTAGAACCTTGTGGTCCCCGGATATCATCTGGCCGTCATTATCATCTTCATCCCCCTCCTCGCCTTGTTCTGAGTGAGTGTGTGTGTGTGTGTGTGTGTGAAAGGTGTGTCTCGTCCTATGTGTTCGTGTTGTCTCGGAGGTGGCCACGGCATTGGGCTGATCACTCATCCGGGGAGGCCCTCCATGTCCTTGTCTAGTCCAAAAAGTATGTATGTGATCCAAAGATAATCCCTCTCCCGACAGGTTGCGGTCCTGTAAGGCCCGGGCGGCTTGGGTCGCTTAAATCCTAACAGGGAGAGGTTCAACTACGATAAAGAGAGAACGAAAGATTATGGTATATTGGTTGTCCCAGAGCCATGGAGATGTTAACAGGAACTTTGCACCGAGTTCGTTGGTCAGTGTACCTGGGGCAGTTTGTCAGTAGGTAACATTTTTATTGCCGAAATAGTTATTTATGTTTTCATATTTTTAAATGATTGAAGCTGCACGATAATAGTAGTAGTAGGAATAATAGTATCTGTAGTGGTTTAAATGAAGGAAATGTATAATTTTTTATACGAAAGACAAAATAACTACAGTAACGTCTGATGATGGGTGGTAGTAAATTCCCGAACGGTTGATCGTTTTTCTTAAATGCATGAATAATATGCAAGAGGTAAAATACAGTACAGACGTAAACTTCCGCACGTAATGTTTTTATTACCAAGGTTTACTACTATATAAGTGAGAGACTGACTCTGAGTGGTCTGATTTAGGATACGAAAATACTGACGAATGAAAAAAAAAAACAAACAAACACACACGCCCACACAAATGCAGTGGAATCATTCCATTCAAAATTCAATGCATCCTTCCATAGCTGTCATCAAAACATGTTCAAGTTCATGAGCACCATAAATACAGTTTCAAGTGCAAACCTACGTAAAAGTCCGAAGCAGACAGCAGAAAATTCCCGCCAGGAAGAATGTAAAATCAATAACTAAATATCAGCATATTTCACACTTAGGACAACGATACTTTCTAAAAGAAATCTAGATTTGATTTCATTAAAAGAGCAGCTTATTTAAAGAAAACTACAAAAAAAGGCTTTTTCTTATATGTAATTTTAATTTATTATTATTATTAATGAAGAGTAAAAGTGGCCAGACATTTCAACCACAACTATGCATTTCGCAAAGCCAGTCCTCAGTCTGGTATAAGTATGGATATAAAAAATAACTATATAAAAAAATTCAAAACTAATAGGCCTACGTTGACATTTTTTTACAGGATTCTCGTACTATTACGTCAAGTAACTGATGATTGTTTGGTTATAGACGAAGAAGCTTAATATCCATGTTTATTTTTAGTGTAAATATTATAAGTTCTTCTGTCAAGCAAGACAACACAACACGAAATACAATTTCTCTCGTTTCACAAAACAATCGATCAAAGATAATACTCGATTAGTGAAGTTGCAACATTATCAGAAGCCACTGCTGGGTGGCCATTACAAACATTTTGACTACAAATTTCTCATATGCCCACAACTCTATTTATTTTATTAATATCTGTAAATGTAAAATGTCTTCGGCCAGACAGATAAATGAGGGTTTGAAAGTACTTACTGTCTTCTGGAGGATGTTGAACCAACGCCAGAAAATATGGATATGCTAAAATACGTCCATTATTTATGCACTTAACCTTTATGACAGACCATTCATATAGCCACTTAGAGATCTCCTTATTTTCAGATCAGGTGTTAAGTAAAGTTTTGTTCCAAATGGGAAACTATCGAATAAACTTGTCAAGTATTTTAACAACATACTAACAGCATACAGCTTTTGTAATTAAAAAATTGGATTTCATGTACATACTGTAAACATCACCTGTCGTAATAGTGTTATGGTCAGAAATGACTTAATAAGAATTACCATAATCCAACTGTTCCAAACTTGTGGTCCAGGGACACATGGGATTGGTAGGAACAATGAAAAGGGTCAGTAAAAATAACTAATTTAACGTACAATATTCTCTGTTCCCCAAAATATTTCAAGTCCTATTCTGTATAGGCCTACTCCTAGTCGTTTTATGGATTTTTCATTGAAAGTCTAATTGTAAAGTCTAATCGTCTCTTCTGCATATAGAGTAATTTATTTTTACAGTCAGAAATAATTTTTTAATTCTTAACATTAATAAATTTCATTATTTGCGTAAATATAAAAAAGTAAAGTGATCCCTCTGTGGCCGCAGAGAATAGTTCGGTTCCGGGAGGTTGGGGCTCACAGATTGAGACATTTGGCACATGAAGGGGGTAAAGGTTGTCAGCCCTAATCTGCTACTCATTTCTGTTAGATCGAACCCAGGGCCATACTGCCACCAGAAAAATTAGGCCAGTGGAAAAATCCCACCGACCTCATCGGGAATCGAACCCGCGGCCTGCCAGCATGTAGCGCAGGGACTCGACCACTAAGCCATGGCGTATCCCATTTGTGTAAATAAGCTACAATAAATAAAATAGTGAGGGTTTTCATATTCTTACATCAATTTATTGTTTCGTTAATAGGCCAAGATTGTAGCAGAATTTTTTGGTGACATTACTGTAGAGACTGTTGTATGCGTTCCACAAAATAACATTTTATTAACTACTTTGGTCATGCTGGTGATGTGGTGCTTGTCATTAAGAAGTGATGCATGGTGCTTCTAGATTTAGCAGAAAATCGCCATTTCAGGAAATTAGTTTTGGGAAAATAGCAACTTTTTAAAAGTATTTACCTTCTAATACACAGTAATAGGCTATCTATGGAACGTATGTGTTGTTAAATAATTATGACCACTGTAACACGTCTTTAGAGGAATAAATCATACACTTTACAACCACATATTTAACAGGTTTTTACAGAGCTATGAAACTGCTGATCGCGGGAAATTTATTTCTACGCTGACGTGTACTTAATTTTATTTGAATGCACATGGCGAGTTTCTGTATAAATGTTTATGTCACTTTACTAGTTGTAACAAGCTTGTTTGAGAATCTGCAGATCGAGTAAAAAAAAACTGCAAAACAACATTCTTATATCTTTATTACTACTTACCATCTTATAAATTATACTCACTCATCCCACATTAATGTAAATTACGAGAGGCATAACATCGAATAAATAGTTATCCATATAAACTTAAAAAAAATCAAAATCTATAATGTTGGGACAGAGCCTAAACACCCAACCGCTGTGCCATAATATTACCCCTACCTGCTTTTTCGAACTCGGGATCAACCTCCAACTACGGCTGTTACTAATGGCATTCTCGACCGGAGCCAATAGTTGTTTATCAGGTAGCTAATCGTTCATTTCAATTATTTTCATTCTCCAATTGAGTTATTGTGTATAGGCCTACATGTTAATGTCAGTTCTTCCACCTATGCTCAAATATAATCAATTAATTTTTCCATCTATTCTAAAATACGAGTCGTAACATAAGTTATTTGTCTCTGATATTAATATATTTTGTCTATATTAACATAAACAGACATAAAATTCA
This sequence comes from Ectobius pallidus, assembly GCA_964059195.1. Taxonomy (NCBI): domain Eukaryota; kingdom Metazoa; phylum Arthropoda; class Insecta; order Blattodea; family Ectobiidae; genus Ectobius; species Ectobius pallidus. The sequence goes on along the minus strand of CAXKWD010000007.1, from coordinate 118,512,127 downwards.
CTGTTAATTTTTTTTAATGTTAAAATGTGATCATAAATTTCATAAAAATGTCTGTTCTTTACAACAACAAAAAAGTAGTTTTCATGTTTTAGTTCATCGCGTTTCGGCGTTAATTCGCCACCTTCAGATAGTCCTATTTTTAGGGGGAGGGGTTAATAATCATATTCGTTCTTCTGCTGCCAACGTGCAGTCATTTGTCCTCACGAGGCTGAATGCACCCGTTCCCAGAGATCTCTCAGATTAAGTAAAAGTAAAGTGTTCCCTATTACAGGCCATGGAGGCCCAGAGGGTTCCAGGAGGTTGAGGCTCCCAGATTTTTAGACATCGGCACATGAAGGTGGTAAGGTTGTCAGCCTTACGCACCGGCCGACTTTACCCCCAGGATTACTCCTGGTACTCATTTCTGTTAGAGGCTGAGTCGACCCCAGGGCCATAGTACCACCAGAAGGATTAGGCCAATTGAAAAACTCAACGACCTCATCGGGGATCGAACCCGCGACCTTCCGGTTTGTAGCGCAGCGCCTCAACCACTACGCTACGGCGTACCCCTTCTCAGAGTAAGCTACGAGAATTAAACATAACAGCTATTTAGTAACCCTAATAAAGTAGATGTGAACTTAGAACTTAAAATTATGTTTATTCTGTACGGATTATTCTTATTTTCTTTATCTGTACCGAAGGTACTATAGGTGGAAGAAGTAGTCTATTGTGTTGGTCCCTAAAATTAGATGTCGAGTTTTGAGCAATGCGTAGGCCCATTAAGTTATAGGTTTCGAGGTTCGATAAGTCCAAAAATATTTTTTTACTGAAACATGTCTATGTGTCGACTGTTTGTGAACAGCTTAACTCGAAAACGAAAAACCTATGAAAAGGAATATTTACATTTAGCTTAAATATCTTCCACGATGGAACGCCAAGCACATCAACGACTTATCTTACACTCTCTCTTTATTTTTTCTCTCTCTTAGTTTAACCTGTCCTGTTGTAGGGACATTTATGCGGCCCACACCGTCCTCGCCTTACAGGACGCGATCTGTAAGGAGAGAGATTACCTTTAGAACACAGACTTTTTTTTTGGCCTTGGAGGGCCTCCCCGAATTGGTGATCAGCCCATTGCCGGGGCCACCTCCGTGTTGATACGAACACATAGGATGAGACACACCAGTCTCTCGCACGCCTTATCTTACTCACACTGCGACTTTTTATGAAAACATTTGTTTTCATTCCTCGAAAATTTCTCGAATAATTTTGTTTAAACTCTAGTTAAGACCTAAACTTAAAAAAAATAGTAAAAATTCTTTGAATGGTAGTTATAAGCCAGTCAACCGTTCAATAAAATCAGGCTTTTAAGGCCTGCCTTGCAAACAATAAGTCTTGCATTAGGCTAACACGCTTGGATGCGTACATCCAGTAGGCCTATTGCGCGAAACTTAGAGTAAAGAAAGTCAGGTGTTCATATAATATCAGGGTTTTTATATTTAGGTAAGAGAACGTCCTATTTACTTTATGTAATGAAAAATTTCCAGGGCTGGAAAGGAAATAGATTTTCTAAACAATATTTTAAATATGCTACGAAGTGTATGAATTATAAAATAGGCATACAATTCTACATAAAATGGTAGTGGGTCTGTCCCATGTTCGCGGGTACAAACTCCACCCAGGTTGATAGGATTTATGTGTGCTTAAGTGTGACAGTCCGTTGTCTGTAGATTTAGATACATATCAATTTAGGGCCCGGAAGTTTATGAGAAATCATGTTTTTAATAATGCACTCTATTACATGCTAGTATGAAAATGTGTAAGTAACAAGACATAAAAAAGATAACAAATTTATGGTTTCATGCAGGGCATTTGGCGGCTAAGTGATTGTTTTTAGAACTGACTGTACAGTAATTGCCAGTACATAGTCTAATGTTTTCGGAACTGTTGTATAACATTACAGTGACGTTTCACTTAATTAATTCTCTATTTTCTAATTTTTTTTGCAGTGACCTTGGTTTTTTTACGTTTTATAATATAATTTATACAGCTTCTATCTATTTTGTAAATTATACTGTAAATCAACTAACAAGAATACTTAAAGTATTAAAGTAACTTAAAGGATAGAGCACACTTCATTGGTTCCGAAGCATATTTTACAAACTTTAGAGCATATTTGTGTGCATACTTCATCTTTTATAGCTTCCGAGCCTTAGAGAACTCCAGTGAAACACAATTCCGGCACGCCGTTGACGTTTACAGACTTAAATAAAACATTAATAAATAAATAACAATAGAAAACCATGTTTTCCTAAAAATAGAAGTCATATCTTACCGGCTGGTTTCTAAACTTCACGATTAATTACATTTTCTGAACCTGATGTTTTCCTAAAGAACAACAGTCTCCGTTTAGCAGCATACTATCGTTTTTCTCATAAATGGGATTTTTTTATTTCACATAAGTGTTCTGAAAATTATGCTTAATGTTACCCATCCTTTATCAGGAGAGACTTACTAGCACTTGTAACATACTTTACTCCATGCAATGAACGCGGTTTCACGCTCTTTAATTCCGCATGACTCCGAAACTGAAAGTTAGCTTATAATACGATAATTCGAGATGATTATACGTGGGAAACTGACCAAAATCGTTTGTAATCATATTATGTTTGCAGATCCTACGGTGTGTATATGGTTAGATATTCTTCCGAAAATGGACGTGCTAGCTTTCACTAAAAGTGATGTAAGAGCCTTCATTTGCACGTGTCTTATTATGAAAATAGTACGTAATGTCTCAATCCAAGTAAGTTTTAGGTAAGTGTGTTTTGTACGTAGGTTTGTTTAAGCTCGCCTTTTGTGGGGCTTAAAAATAAGTTTCTGTGGAAGTTGTTCTATAGAAGTCACTTTACACTTAGGATCAGTACCGCGCGGAACTTTTTGCTACATTTAAGGAAAATATTTTATATAGTTTTTTTTATCTTAAAAGGTAAATATGCCGCCATCATAAACACTCGCAGACAACAGACGGGGGACGTTAGGGTAAATTTTAAGTAAATTGAAATGCTGCATACAGTTTTTAGAGTGAAGGAATCCCTAAGAATCCTAAACTCACGGGCCCAAGTTTTGAACCCATGAGGAGGAATATTGTTATTAATAAGGTTTTCAACTATAATCATTAAATGTTTCTAAAATGCTATTTAAAAAAATGATAGATTATCTCATTCTGCTCCTGTGAAGTGTTTTAACAATCTTAAATTTGTAAAAATTATTTTCTGGTTTACAGCCAGGAGAGAAGTTTGGTGTTATTTAACGTTTCGAAGGCGGACGCTACTCCATCTTCAGGCATTCTGAAGAGTCGAGGATGAATGTAGCCTCTGCCTCTGAAAGGCTGGAAAACGCATAATTCTCACCTGGCTGTAAACCCGATAAAAATTTCTGCATATGGTACTTCAGAAAACCTCAAGTCATCAATCTGAAATTTATTTTAGGGAAAAGATTAATGAAGTTCAATTTAAAAGTTTAGCACCATAAAAGAATCTCCTGAGGATCTACATTGGCTACATTGAAAGGCCTATGGGAGAATGAGTTAAGCAAATAGGCCTAATGGTTTATTAAAATATTTAAGATGTTTAAGTTATTGATTGAACTTTAGAAGTATCTCACGGTATGCTTTCTAAACTCTGAGAACCATCTACAAATTCCAATCCTTACAATATTTTCTTAGAAATATGATTTATTTTCTTAGTTTTCCTCTAAAAAAGTATGCGGTTGATTGCCCTTAAATATATCGTGCCAGTTCCGAGCAAAGTAAAAGTTACTAACCTACTAATAAATTGATAAATTGTTAATATGCTACTTCAATTTGCATCAGTTGGTTTTTGCAAGAAAATACTACCGGTAGGCCTACTATTCTGACTTGAGAGAAACCATTTTTTTCACCTACAGTAGTTTCAATGAATGTGCTTGTTTTTGTACAGTAAGTTAATTTGAAATAAAGATTCTACTATCCATTATGAGAATGTTGTGATAAGTTACTTTTCACCTTTATTTAAAAGAAAACCATAGGCCTAAATGTTATTGTTGACTGTAAAGAAACAATAAATATATCAATTTGGTATTATTCTATTTTTGTAATTCAAGCCTCCTACAGACCAATGCACCTTAGAAATCTCAGCAGTTCTTGCGAATCTTCGCTCTCTAAAATACTAGATGGCAGGGAAAATAAAAATATAGAAGGTATTCCCGCTATCAATGCTAAATGACAGTGAACAATGTTGAAAATATAGTACCTGTCGATTACAAAGAAATGTAAAAAGGTAGGAGTTCAAGGGCCGATCGCGGGCCGAATTAACCCGCAAGCCACAAGTTGGACCGCCACAATGGCCTGTTATCCTACTTACAAGGCGCTTAATTTATCAAGGACTAGACTGAATATAGAAAATAGAGAGTATTGTTGCTAACCAATTTTAAAAATCTTCTTGGCGTTTAAGCTGCATAAACTTCTACTTGTAGATCGCTTACTAGTACTATTTTTATTTAATTATTTTGCCCCTCTTCAATTTTGAAGTTTAGCATAAAACAGAGACTAGTAAACAGTTTAAACGTTTTAGGCTTATAAAACATTAGGACGAAAGTAAACTCTTAAACACATAAAGCGTAATCTTAAAGCAACTAATTATAACAATTTAATCATATAGGCTACGACATGAAGTGCATTGATGAATAAGGGTTTTTCCTACTTTTACAGTTTTTTTCTTCAAGTGCCTAAAGGCTCCAAGGCTCCAAGGTTCAGTATCTGCAGATTAAACTTCTATATATTATTAAACATGTAAGTTGCAATTTATGTAGTCACAGCCTTAAAATTCTCCATAGAAAAAACAATAAATATTTTTGCAGTTGCTAGTTCTAAAATCGTGACTGAAGAAAATAATACTAAATTGTAGATTGAAAAATAGTCAATAAGTTAGTTGTTTTGGTTTTAATGATACCATAGACGGAGTGATATGTTTTTACTAAAGACTGTATTTGAAGCTTTAAATATATTTCAAAAAACTATTAAATTATTTATAAAATATCTTATACATTTTTATTCTGACAATAAAAGTAAAGTAAAGTGTTCCCTATACAGACCATGGAGGCCCAGAGGGTTCCAGGAGGTTGAGGCTCCCAGATTTTTGACATTCGGTACATGAATTTGGTAAGGTTGTCAGCCTTACCCCCAGAGGCTGTTAGAGGATGAGTCGACCCCAGGGCTATATTACCACCAGAAGACTTCGGCCAATTGAAAATCTCCAACGACCTCAACGGGGATCGAACCCGCGACCTTCAGGTTTGTAGCGCAGCGCTTCAACCATTACGCTACGGCTTACCCCATTGTGACAATAGCTAGTGGCAAACAGGCTACACAATAAAGATCCAATATTTGACCCAGATGAATGTTTGAGACCATACTAATGGAAATTTTCAGAGTTGAATTTATTAGGGGTATATAAGCAAATGCCAAGAGAAACCGTCATTGCGCTCCAAATTTATTTAAAAAAAATATAATAAATAAATAAATAGCTGGCTTTCTTGGGTGACAAACCTAATACGTGGGTAAAGACTTTCACCTTTTACCTAAAAGTTTATTCTATTAGTTTTAAATATCGGCTTTAAACAATTGTTTAAGTGACGCTTTTATCCTCTATAATAATAAAATCATGGTACGAATAAGGATTCATAACGGTCATTAGACCAGAAACCATCATTAAACGGTACTCATAAATTCGTTAAGGGAAACTTATTTTATAAATTACCTTCATTGAGCTCGCTTACTTTAACACTATCACTTTATGGATATACATTATTTAATTGTAAGGTCAAACAAGTATAAAGAAACCCCTGATGTGTAATTTAATAATATGTTGTATGAATTATTAAAGAAGAAGGAAGTTATATATGGATAAAAACTCTTCATAGATCTTTCATCTCCCATAATTTAATCCATTGAGGTCTTGTTTTATTTTAGATAATGCAGCTTCTCGCTTAACAGGTTTAAGACATGGGTGAAAAAATAAGCAATGGACATCAGAAGTCTGTTCATCTCACCAGGATAATAGGTGGTGTGTAACCTTAGAGTTTAATGCGAGGAGATAAGTACAGTATTTACCTCCATTAGACCGACTACATATAAATTACATGTGCATGAATTGAGGATCACACCTGTCATACAGATGTTTATAAACCATCGTAAAAAAGGTGTCAAACAGAGCTAGGGAAATACAAATCATGCTAGATTTTAAATTAATAATACTTTGAACTATACTCGCTAGTTGGGAATTTGTTAATTTCAGTGTAAAAAGTGTATATTCTTTTGCTCAACATCTTTGCCTGGTTATGAGGCTGTAATTTCTTGGTCTTGTTACAACATTATCCCAACAACATTATTCCAATTAAAAGAATAACATATGAAAATACAGTAACTTCTAATTGAAGGAAGAATTTTAGTCTATAAACTAAAATCCCTGGTGCTACATCCATGAACGGAGAAGACCTAACACCCGACCGCTCCGTCATCCACCATAGGCTGATGGCAGGATTGGGGGCATGTGGTCAGCATGCCGACACCCACGGCCATTGATGGTGGTTTTTAAGACCGGAGCTGCTACTTCTCTATCAAGTAACTCATCAATTTGAATCACGAGGCTGAGTGCATCCCGTTTCAAACCTCCCTATCTCAGAAAAATCCGAGTAGGTTCCAGGGATAGAACCCGGACCTACGGATCTGTAGTCTGCGACGCTAACCACAACAGAATTTTAGTAACCAACTCCTAAAACAATAATATCGCAAACAAGTAGGAGAACGTGTGAGGAAAGCTGGTTTCTTCTAAAAACTGGATTGTACAAATCATTCAGACTGGTTTGAAATCTCACAAGTATTTCATTATGACTATATTATTATCACTATTATTATTATTATTATTATTATTATTATTATTATTATTATTACGATCATAATCATTATCATTATTATCATTTTAATATGTCAGTGGAATCAATTTTTTATTTTTATCACCAATTGTTCTTTATTTGATGAGCATGGAGGCAAGATTATTTTGTTCTCAGCACTGATGTTCATTTCACATAATGAGCTTTGCTTTGCTTTTCTCAAACCATAGCCCATTTGTCATATACATCTATGTATCAAATATAACTTTTTCTTGTATAAATATATATTTTTTTATTCTGAAGCTAAATTGTAATCAGTTTACATTTGTTTTAATTTACTGATCTACTTGGACAAAATTACTGAAAATATGCATTTCAAGAATTTTTTTTTTCTGTTTCAGGGTGAGTGAACCAAAATCTGGTTGCTGTAACTTATTTGAAAATCCTCATAAGGATCCTCTAATTTTCTTATTGGTAAGTTCTCTTTGTAAATTAGTTGCATTTTGTATATTAGTAGCATAATTTATTAATTAGCCATACAAAGGTAATAATAATTATTTTCACGTAGGAGGATACAGAACTCACTATAATTGATACGCAATTGCTCATGACCAGGGCCCGGATTCTGATGACCTAAAATTGTTTGAAAAATGACCTATAAAATGACCCTAAATTTTAAAGAAAATGACTTAATAATTATAAAAAATGACATAAAAACTGATATTTTATTTATTTATGTGCACACAAAGTTATAGACTACTTTGTACTGTAAAAGCTGTAAATTCTAGGACGTTCCTAGACAAAATTACAACTATTTCCTGTCCTATCGTCTTTCGTGTTGTAAGGCGTTGGATTAAAGCTGGATTAATTGAGTTCTTAGCGTATCCATATTATAATACCCCCAAAAACACAGTTTAAAAAACTCTGTAATAATTACATAGTCCTACTCTAATATTTTTTTACCAATAGTTTTAAAAAAATATGAAAAGTTGTATTTTCAGTTGGCCTATTTCTTATTGTAGAATTGACATAAATAACTATTTATTATAAACATTACACTATTTTATAAAATAACACATTTAAAAAAATATAGATTAACCGTTTATTTCTGAGTCATACAAACGACAAAAAGACACATGCATCCATTAGCAAAAGATGCCACGTTATGAAGCTAACAGAAATGAGTATAGTGCCGACATCTGAATTAACATCTTCATTTGGATGACCATACTTAGAAATGTTTGTGATCGAAAGTAAAACGGAGATAATGAGTAAGTTTCTGCAACAAACTTAGATAATATCGCGTGTACATTAAAGCATTTTCCAATCACTATCTACTGAGAAACTGTCGTGGGTTCTTTATAAAAAAATGATTGGTGCAATTTAAATTACTGTGCTTTCAGATGAAATTGTCATAGATGAAAATAATAAGGATAAAAACTCGGAAGTGTCCCAGGAGAAGCAACGAAATACGTAAATATAAGTACCACTACCATCAATGCAGTATTCAAGTAATCATAGTAAATCATGATTAATCATAACTCCTAAACGCCACAGCTCTACATCGCCGGTAGAGATAAAGATGGCCTTTCTAACCACTGTATCATCTATCTCCATCTATCGAATTATTTGGCAAATGGTAAGAATGAAAAGGATGTAGTCAATATGCCACGTATCCTGAAATGTAGGGTTATTATATAGGCATTAAGGTTCCCTTATCCTATAAAATCTTCAAATTTTACAACTGTCCTTAATTTTATTTTCTCTTTTAAATTAGCAGATACCTACAAAACAATGAAAAAAGACGAAAATTATTTTGAGGGTGTGAGGGGACTAATTTTCCAAATAAACCAGCTATATTTTTGTTTTATCTTGGATCAGAGTTATTTAGCTGGCACAAACTTTATTTCACTGCTTGAATCACATTAGAGAACTGAGCAATCTGTTAATTCTGTTATTTCTTACTTTATATTAAGATTTTAAAATCCACTCAAATATAAAATGAAAAAAAAAGCCTGTTACTCAAACAACCTGTAAATGGGTTTTGTTTAGCATTTATTAAAATAATTTTTCACAAAAAGGTCAAGTGAAATGCACAGTAAAAATGAGCGAAACCTTGTAAATCGGAACGTGCAGTCCAATACGATCTTCTTTACATGGAAGTCATAAACCGTCTGCTAGTGGACATTGAAACAATGTAACGTTATAAAATAGATTTCAAAGTGTAGGAGTTGGAGGGGAGCTATACCGTTGCTGCATGGTATGCCAGAGGCAGTTTATTCTCTTAGACACAAGATCGTTGACTAGTTTTGCGGAAGACATGAGACCCCCTATGGAGATTATTGTGAATATCACCACTCACATGACTGGTCTATTGGAATTTGGAATAAATTTACTGATAGATATGCCTTCTCTTTGTAGCCTAGTTATCTCCGGATATACGATACAAACTCGTAGCAAACTGATTTCAATAGTGTAAGCCTGTATAGTCCTAGTATATCGAACATAAAATTTGATTCAATTTTTTTAGTTTCTCTGTTATGTAGACAAATCTTAATTTTATGTGGATACAACTGTGATATATATTCTCGAACTCAATATCAGTTTTCATTTCCTATTTATCACATTTCTAAACCAGCCTAAAAGCAAAAGAGCGAAATAGGAGTCTGCTATATGTTACAGGTGTAATTTCTTTAACATATAAATTATGTTATATTTTCTCTGATTCAAATATAAGTTGGAGATGCAATCAATAGGCACTTGAAAGTTATTCTTGACCGAAACTCATACTATTATAATCTTTTTTTAATATCATAATAGGAAATTAGTGTCGGCAGTTCATTAGACTTTACATCATTTTTTATTACTGACTATGTACGAAGCCCACGTAATACAATTAGTTTTATGTAATGTAAAGATAGATTGTTAATTTTATTAATTAAGACAGTTTCTATGTACAAGGATGTAAGGTTGTATATGAAAACAATAATACTTTATTCGTGTAAGAAAATTTGATGAAAGACCCAATGTTGACATGTTATGTAAAAAGTACAGTAAAATTATCCTTCTACAGGCTGTAGAGGCCCTTAGAGTAATAGGAGCTTGGAACTCGCAGATCTTTAGATATTTGGCTCTTGAAGGTGATAAGGTGTCAGCTTTATGCACTGGCCGCCAGTACTATCAGGATTGCTCCTGGTAACCATCTCTGAGAGGCTGAGTCGATCCCAGAGCCATAGTGCAAAAGGATTACGATCATTGAAACATCCCAAAGACCTCATCAGGACGCCTCAACGAACTGCGTCACGACGTACCCCGCACTGATGGTAATGAAATAATATATTCTTATTTAATATTTAAAGCTTTGTCGTTAAACTGCATGATGACTATTTACTCACATGCTGAACATAATCATTTTCTATTTTACTATCCGATTATATACTAATACTATGGAGCTTCCACAAATTACTCTTTATAACTTAGTAGAAATCGAACATTAAACACCAGGATATTCAAAATAAGTCAGATAAAAATACTTCTGTTAAGCTGAAAATGGAATCTAAGGTAAGCACTAATCAATCACTGAAATAGGATCAAAATAATTATAAATTAATATTCATCTACGAAAAGAGTTAACTTTATCTAACCGTCATCCCAACTAAATGTAAAATATATATTATTACTTATTCATCTCAAACATATTATAATATACACATATTATAATATTTATTATAAAACTCTGAGATTCTTTCGAAGGAAATGCCTAGTACCTAGGTAGGCCTATTATTGATAATATAACATCTTTGAGAAACCTTTTATGAGGTGGGCCTACATATTATGTCCCCACATTATTGGGTTAAATAACTTAAAAACTAGCTTATGTGTCAGTAGTCTAACATAAAAAAATACTATGATAGTTAAAAGTATAAAAATCGTTGTGGTCCCTCGTTGTATTCATTACAGGGCAAACGTCCTGCCCTCACCAGCCCTTAGTAGGGCCTAAGCAGTTTATTTAGCCGTCTTGCACATAATATTGTTAAGGGTTGATAATGGCACAACGTATGCCGAAATGAATATCCTGCATTGAATATAGCGAGGGACAAGAACGTTTTTTATACTTTTAATTATTATGTTACTGACGCATATGCTAATTTTAGTTTAAGTTCATGACATTGCATACTTATACATAATATTTTAATAACTATGTACGAAATCTAGTATAATATAATGTAATAAGTTTTATGTAATGTAAAGGTAGACCGTTAAATATATTAATAAATCATTTTCATATACGAGGGTGTAAGGTTGTATAATGTACATGAAACAATAATAGCATCAACCCCTTATTACAATGAAGATCATTAACGAAATAAAGTAGTCTATAGGAGGATTGTAAGTCCATAGGCTATATAAAAATCCACAATTAAGTCCTTGGCGCTCATGAAACAGGGCCTACCGTTTGGCCGTTACGTAATCTGTCTCCGTCTGTCAATATTATTGGAATGTCGGGTAGGTCTCATCACGGGCAATAAATATTCATGCTCATGGTTATTGTCAGGAGGCTCTTAGTTCAATCAGTTTCTGGCATTCTTTTTCTAAATTCAGCTGTGTTTTTACTACTTTTAGCTAAGAGGTCATATCAGGAGTTCGGGATCTGCGTCTATACAGTAGGGTAGGCAATGAATCTATTGATTGTCAATTATATCTATTATTGGTGTATTTTATGTATTAAATTTAAACTATTAATTTAAATGGATATGAAGCAGGATGAAATGATGAGGATGATTCATGGTATGTAAATATCCAATTGGGCATTTGCCTTTACGACTGGGGAAACCAAGAAAACAATCCATGTCAAATTGGTCGGCCACGGGATTTGAACCTTGGACCTCTCGAATGAGAGTCCAAGTAGCATTCTTGTCTTACAAAAATCTTAGGCTAGAACGCGGGAATACAAATCCATAGCTATTATTGCTAACCCATGGGCAGTGGAGGACGTCTAAATCACTAAAATAATATTGTGAACTGTGAGGCACAGCACAGCTGGAAAGAAGTATAAAGACTAAAGCACTTCTGACTTGTGTTCAAAAATTTAAACTCGGAACACACACGCACATAACAGTTGGTGAAATAACATCTCTATGCCAGAGCTTTTAGACTTCAGATGTTCATAAAAGGAAATAAATCGTTGGAAAAGGCTTGAAAACATAAAGGTAAAGGCCTATTTAATTGTGAAGCATATATGTTAGTTGAATGGGAGGAGATGCAAGCTGGACTGGTGAGATGAAACGAAAAGATGAAAGAACTAAGGATCAGATTACGTACGGTAGCATTTTCACTGCTGGTCCAGTTGAAGTCCATTCCTTTTTACTGAATAACCTGCTTTTTTTTATTTTACCCGCTCTTTTTATGCGATAGTAAATGCTTCTTTTCCGCAAAGGTTATCTTGACTGATCAGAACTTTTCATTCATCCTCCCACTCTTTTCAGATCTTCTATTATGTATTATGCATGTGAGGCATGTGTGGATTTGCTTTATGAAGAGCAGTAGTAGCATAAGTACGAAGAATAAGTTTAAATGCTGGGAACAGGTTAAAAAATGTATTTTAGCCTACTAACTAAACATTGGGCTAAAGTATTGAATATTCTTCAATAATAGTGAATAATGGATGGCATCTGTTTACTCCATGATCGGCAGTGGAGGTTTCATTACCGAAGGCTAATTTAGTTACGCTTATTTTCCTATAGAAAACAAAGGGTCAGATAGTAAACTCATCGCCTCGACATCCAGCTAGAGGAAACCGAGTTATTGCTCTGAGTGAAAGAGCCGAAATATAAAATTTGTCCAGAGACTCTAATTTAGACTTAGAGTTCTTTAAATAATCTTAAATCTACGACATGGGACCCTTAGTTAATGGTACTCCCCTACCCGGGAAAACTTCGTGCCTTCGAAATATCCTTCGACCACGGCTAGGTTTGAACCCGCGACCGTTTCAAAGATGAGCACGCTACATCTCCATCACCCCAGCCGACGAAATAAGTTGAGCCCTTATATAAGCCGTGAAGAACCTTAGGATTTCCAATTCGTAATGTCAAAATTCACCGGTTGCCTCCATCTCTGGATTGTTTCTGGAATTCAGTTCTTTTAGAGGCTGAGTTTACCCCAGTAACACAGTGCCAATAGAACTAGGCTAATAAAAATATTCCGAGGTCATCAGAAATCGAATTCGCAATCTTCCGTAGCTAGAATATATATTTTTATGGACACGTTTCTAAACGGTTAAACTATGAGCTTTTAGGCGCGATCACAAAAATATGTCAATATCTGGAATATTTTACAGTAACAATTTTAAGGTTCATTTATTTCACTTATATTTCATTATTTTTGTTATGTTTTATTAAGTTTTTCGAAGAATTTCTGACGTGTTAAAAATTTTTCTATTCCGTTCACGTATAGCCTGCACATTCAAGTTGGTGAAATAATAATTCTGTTTCAGAGGTTTTGAAATTTCGTTTTAATTTTAAAGGCTATTAACTGTCTCATTATTTATGAGTTTATGACTATTTTACTCAACTTGTTCGAGCATTTCATGCCTAATTTGTGTTTACTTTATTGGTTTTGTGATTTATTTTATATTTTTATTTGCCCTTTACTCTACGACGTATTTTCATCTTGATGTTTTTTGCCTTTTTTTGACAGTTGAGACCGCACCCGAAAAGTCAGTCGATAATTTGACTTGAGTGTAATTTGCAATAATTTCCTTAGTATGTGTTGATAATAATTCAGAATAGCTACCAGCTGAGATATACTTTGACCAGAGACATAATAAAAAAAACTTATCTCAGTACATGTGTATGTATGTGTGTATTAGGTCTAACGCGTATTTTGCACCACTTAGAGCAATGGTTCCAAAATCTGCAGATTTCCGATAATATACTTCCGGATATACAGTATACAGTAATTTATTATGGGAAACTGTATGGGAGGATGAAACAATTTAGTAGTCAGAATTCTTCACAGATGTGTTCATAAAATTTACGCTAATCGTATGCAAGTATTCAATGCCAGTAAAATAACAACGGATTTTCTAGCTTCCAGGCAACTGATACAATCGATAACAGACGATGATGCACGATACATCGATACTGCATGAATATTTCAGTGTTGCGTCTCTTTAATGAGTGTATAAATCAACACTCTAGAATTTCGTGAATATCCTTGAGCGTTTAACAAACTTACTTCTTTTTGGGCAATTCAGGATAGTGATATTCTTTTTGGAGAATTTTTTTTGTATTCATATACCATTATTTGTTAGTCCTATAATCAGTTTACACTGTTATTTGTATTACAAATTACAGGTCTTGGATTTAGAAGTTTCTGTGATCAGTCGACAAGTGAATCCCCTTTGCGTTTTTTAAATAGGATTTCGATACGGAGAGACAAAGAATAAATCTTATTATTTGCTACTCTGACATATTCTCCGCAGTAAAACATTTAATATAGGCCTACTTTCGAGCTATACTTTAATAGACATCAAAACCTAAGTACGCTACGTGTGTTCATACCTCGCTAAAAAAAACTGCAATGTTTCAGCCTTAAAAACATCAGCATCCATCACTTCGAAAGAAATAATTGATTAGTTATGTGACACACGGTAGCTCTCTAGCCTATAAGCCTATAGGCCTATAATAATATATCAATAACTAAAGGCACATTTGGCATCAGCGACCTAAATATACCCAAGAATAAGTATAAATTCTAAGGCAACAAAATGGCTGTTGGTTTGTGTAATTAAATTGAGTTTAAAAGAAGAAAAAAAAATTCATCCTGACGGAGTTACCGTTTTTTGCACATTAGCATGCCTACTATAATGTTGTAAGGACAGTGAGATAACACTGAATTTATGTCCCCAAAATCGCGGGTTCGATCCCTTTCCTAGGTACGTGCGCACTTCATGTCAATCGATTTAGAAGCATGCAGATGAAGAAAATTCCGGCACAACGGCGACGGTCTCACTCCGAACCAGCAATACGTTAAATGTTCACAAAATAGCCAACCGCTATTTATGAAAAACGAGTGTATTTATTTACATTCCGATATCATCCGGATATTATTCCAAAAGCTTTGAGTCTAACCAATGAAGCTAGTAGCCAATCATATTATAATCTTCCTATCATTCATCAAATATGTAATTCAGGTCTATACTTCGGGGCTTTTCAGTAGAAATACTGTAGTTAGCTGACTTTACGAGTGTGGTCTTCTGGTGCTAAATAGATCTCTCATATTATTCGTGTTGGCTTATATAATTCCATCTTCTATTTTCTAAAAATGTGGTTTTCATTAATTAATTACAGCCTATAGCAACTAATGGGGAATACGGAACAGGTGTTGTAATAACTTCGCTATTACTAGTTTTTGTCACGAGAATCTCTGAATCCCCATTTTAATTTTCATCATGATCATCCTCTTTGTAAACCCACCTTTTGGATGAAAATACTAACAGTACAAAGGATCAAAAGGTTACCTGTTATATTCTCCTTTAACATCGACACATCGTGTCGAAACATTTCATGACCTCCTCCGAAATAAAAACAACGGATTTCTAACATAGAACCATAACTAATCAGAACATCATGAACTACACGTTAAGTACATGAAACTTTCTCTGTATCAACTGCTTCTTTCTCTTCCTATTTTTCCCGTCGTTATTTATTTAAACTAGATGAATAATATTATATTTTAGTCAAAGTACTCTTTGTACTTCTTTGATTGGTTATTACTTCATAAGATTTATCACTAAGATTGATAATTTATCGACCATACTGTAATCCATTTATTGCATGTAACGTAAAGGTCCCATAATGATATCCATTTGATACAGATTTTCATGTTAGCAGAGATGTGGTGTCAATTATTATCGAACACGGAACAATCATGAAACCTTAAGAGCAGCAAATGTAACTGCGTAATAAACAGCCTGTATTAAAATAAAATAATTTCTGCTCTAGTTAATTTTAGTATTACACTAAAGTGAATCCGATCCGTCTGATAAAAATCCGTTCTTTTAAAGAAAACGGCCAAGAACAAGCTTTGACTTGACCGTACGACATCAGCTGCCATCTGTTGAAGAAGACAAGAACTACTAATTTATGCTGGAGTTAATTTTAATATTACACTAAAGTGAATTCGATTCGTCTGATAAAAATCCGTTCTTTTCAAGAAAACGTCCAAGAACAAGCTTTGACTTGACCGTACGACATCAGCTGCCATCTATCGCAGAATACAAGAACTACAAGAACTTGTTAACGGCTGATTGCCTCGGCCAGCCGATTTTTTTTTTTTTTTTTTTTTTCAAATCTAAAATCTTAGAACTTAAACGTTTAATTAAGGTCGAACAAATATGTTGTATCCAACTTTCCTATAATGGTAATTAAAATTCTCGTAAGAAAATTGTTATGAAATTTGCTTTGCTCGTTTCATAGACATACCCGTATACGAATAAATGCTATTATAGGCTCGTTGCACAATTAACTATTTGCTGTTTTAGTCGTTAAAAACATACCTAGGCTATTATGTTAAATTGCAGATATCAGCCAATCGTGGAAGTGTCTGCAATGCACATTACAAATCTATTAGAAGTACCTTACCCTTTCGATTATCTTGTGGTTAGCGATTTTGACTTGGGATCTGAATATCTGAGTTCCATCTGCGGTCTCTTCTAGAAATTTTATGAGGTAGGGAGGTCTGTGAGGAGGTGCACTTATGCTTTTGGCGATTTCTGAACTGCAAGAATAAGGAAGTACAGGCTGTGGTCAAACTGTGGGATAATACTTGCTGTTTTCACGCCTCCAAACCTCTCATCTGGTAGTGAAGTCGAAAGACGTAGATAGATGGCACAGAGGGCGGCGTTTCGTTAAACGGGATGTAGAACAATGGAGTTTAATATAGTTGAGGTATCCTACTATTTTCCTGTTAGCACCATTTGCAAAAATATCAATACTTGATCTGCAAGGAATTCTTTGAACCATTCTTATTATGATAACGGAAGTTTAAAATAATCTTTTCTTGATTGTAAACATAAAATTTGCAATAATTTTTAAGCACAACGGTTGATAAAGATTTGCTAGTTTCAATAAAGTTCTGAAAAGCTCATTACTTGAACTAATAGGCCTATATTTTGTTTAATTATTCTAATCAAAAAACGATAACATTATGAATGAAGTCCCATGATTTATTAATTTGCATTTTAATCGTGAGAGAGTTAAAAGAGTAATAATTATAGTATACAATATGCAGTATAATAGCATCTTTATAAAAATAATAATAAATATTTTTTTCATTTTAACATATTTTTTATTTCGAAATACATAAATACAAATACAATGCAAAAATACAAAAACAACAGAAATTATAATAATAGGGTATTTACAAAGTAACAAATGTGTTTTACACCCGAAAGAGCTAAATTATCAGGCTCGGGTGCAGTTCAGTTCCAAACATTTTCAAATTTTATAAAAAAAAGTACATAAAGCAAGATATAAAAGAGAGCTAAAGCACACACTCGCCCAATGACAAAACACAAGGAAAACATATATACCCATGACTGTAAGTGTAAAGTTATAAAAATACATAAAGAAAATGAGAAAAAATATATTTTAGCATAACTTTTGTAATACAGTATATCTTGTTATAATCTTAAAACGATGTACATTTATTTTAAATGTATTTGGATATTTTTAATTATTTTATTGTATAGTCTTACTCCAAAACAAAAGTCAAGTCTCAGCTTAGCTGGTGTATCACATTTAATTTCAATTAACGGTGATGATAACGATACGTTAAACTCAGCCCTTCTTTCTGATTTTACTGAAAGCAAAATATAAAGAATTTATATCAATACAGTAGTTCGGTGCTTTCCAGACGTGTACTGTCCATAGTTTGAAGAACGCGAGTTCTTGGATTACAAGCTGAATGCTGCGTTTTTTATAGCTTACTCCGCTGCATGCTTGCCTTGTGCGAATGATCCGTGACAGTATAAGGGGTAAGATTAAACAAGTCTTTTGAAAGGCATTCTTATTAAGGGCGGCCCGTGCCCCGGGAGACGCCAGGTGTCCTGCCAGTTGTCACATGCCACGTACCTCAAGAGTGAAACTTCTTTGCAGTTACTTCACATACGTCCGCATTTTTACACAGCTTTAGATAACTTTCTGATATCATTATTTTGTCGTAGGTGAGGGGAAGAAATCTTTCAATTATTTTTATCCAGATACGGTAACGGTGTTTTTTTTTACGTAGTGAATTTTATCTTCCACCAGAACTAATTTACGGTACGTTATTGGTAAAATCTAGAGATGGTGATTTTTCATATGATAAGAGAATACGAAGTCTCTCAAGAACCTTATACTTTTATACGTTTGTTTATCGTGGCTAATTATGTTGTTCCCGTTGTGATTTTGAATTCAAGGTAAATACGAAATCAGTTCAAAAAGTGAAATGCATGCCACGATGTTGCGCAATAGCAAAATCGACAGAATTGTCTGTTTCACAAATTTGTACTGCCATAAACCATTTTAAGTCGTTTCCTCGGCTCTGGAATAACATGAAACAACCACCATCCCACCTCTCATTCAACCACCATCGAATTTTTGTTTTTATCATGAATACAAAGAGGTTTTTGAAATTAATCTGGTTCAAATTTAATATATCTAAATGGAAAATGATTTAATGCGTATGCAACGAATAACTAAAATTACAGAATATTGTACTTCCCAATTGGAGACCCGAAGGGAAAAGACCACCTGGAAGACCTAGACGTACCTGGGAGGACAATATTAGGATAGATTTAAGGGAAGTAGGATTTGCGAGGGATGATTGGATGGAGTTAGCACAGAGTAGGGTTGAATGGCGGACTCAGGTAAGCGCGTCAATGAACCTTCGGGTTCCATAAAATAGATAATATTCCTTTAGCTTGCTGAGGAATTGTCTATTGCCATTGAGTAAGTAAGTACTTTCCAATTAAGTAATGCTCGTGTTCGGAAGTTCATTTCAAAGTAACAGAAAACTGTTATACCGCGAATATTTGCTACAGTTACAATTTCCTGCATCTTTTCTCTGATTTTCTATCTTTAGCCATAAGTCGAAGTATAAGAGAGTTAGCTGACAAAATATAGGCTTTCATTTGCTAAGTGCTCGATGGCATTACCTAGGATAAAAGAAAGAATGTTAAATAATTAATTCTTGAAATTTTACATTCTTTAGTTTAGGCTTAATGTTAAGCAATTAATTTTTCTAATAATTTCATATTACGAACATTATAAAATACAAGATAACATTGTGAAGAAACTTTCAAAGGGTTCTGCAATAAAACTAAGAAATTATAGTTAGACAAGAACCCTGTCACAGATCAGCTTCGAGTGGGACTTGATTGGTTGAGTTATCAATAATATTATCCACAAGAATTGTGATTCAGTTTTTCTTTGCGATTTGTTTTGTATCTTAAATTAACTCGTGCTTTGTCGACTGTTCAATCCCGTAAGAAGACCATCGCAACATTTTTAAACTGTGTAAGAGTTAAGTTCTGTTATGACTCGAGCCATGATGTTTCCAGCTGATTCCTCCCAAGTTTGGACTCCACGCCGACGCCACCGTCCGAAGCTAAATATAGGACATTTTTACAGGAACAAAAAGGCGTACCCTAACTGGCGTCCCCTGCTCCAGGGATAAACTTAGGAGACTGAAAACCACGGTGGGGTGTCAAACTCTGGCTAGAGGTCACCTAGAGGTCACCAGTTCTAAAGTTGTCCGTCTACAAATACATTTACGTTTCCTCGAAGTTTCTTATAAGGTTTTTTGGTTGGGATTTCCTTGTATGATAGACTCACAAATAATTCAAGTTGTCACGATTCATAGAATAAAAACAAATAAGGTAACGAGTATTCCACATAGAAGAAGTATCTAGATTTTAGGCTTGACATTTATATTTGACGTTAATTCGATCGACAATACTATTTGAAAGTTAATTGTTATTTGAACCCTCTTATAAGATAAACGAAAAATGATACAGTAATATAATACAAATATAACTTTTCCCTTGAAAAACCTAAGTATTTTGGTAAATAGGCCCATTAGCTAACTTCAGGTAAGAGATCCCTTATGTTTGAATAATCGCTGCACCAAGGAGGTGCTTACATGTGTTTTAAACGTTCAGTGCTGTTGTATTGGGATTTATTGTGGTGGAAAAAGAAAAGACCAAATTTGTGATAAGCTGAAGAGTTACTAGTGTTAGAAACTTCAGTTGCTCCCAGATACCACTTAGAGCTTTTAGTATTCAGTTCCGGGGAACTATAACTAAATGTTTCAAATTGTGCTCTTTTATGAATTTAGGGTAGGCTTTTAATTATGTACGTTACCTAAAATACTTATGTAGGTTTAACTACTGTATTTTTAATTTTAATTGCTTATGAAACAGCTTTCATTAAATCACTTTTTAAACTTATATTAAAATATATAACAACTTAAGAATTGATTTAGTTTTCAATGGAGTTCATTACTGTAGCAAATAAAATTTGTACAGTTTTAGTTTCTAAGATAAAAAATAATCATATTGCTCATTTAACAAGAGGACCCTACGTGATTTTAAAAATCGCAACAAAAGGCAAAACAAATTTCTTCTTACCAACTGCCAATATCCAGTATTATGGAACAGTTTCCGAAGTGCTAAAAATCGTAAATTGACAATTTAAAAACGAAATGACAGAAATATTCTTTGTAGAGATCTCTATGATCTTAAATGACATTAGACAGGATAAATTTCTTCTTAATAGATGGAAGGAACGTTTTCTATCCTTTTCAACTCTATGTGTACTTTTCCTCCATTTATTCGGTCTTGTGTGTCAAAGGTTGACTTGGACAAATCTGTAAACGATTCTTCAATCGCGGTCTGGTGAATCCACCCCTCTCGGAAAACAATCACAAAGATATGGGAACACGAGCGCTTCTGATAAAAACCCATTTGTTACATCTCATCCCCCACACTAGCTCCTATCTACACTATTCTTCTTTGTTTTCTGTAACCCACTTCCTCTACAGCTTCCAGGAAGTTCCATAGGCAGTTCTGGAATCATGAACAAAAGTAACTAGTTCCCGGAAAAACTACACCTATCACAAAGTCAATTGTCGTGTGTTCGAGTATTAAGAACATCGTATAAGGGTACCACATAAATACAATGGGCTTTCTGACAAATACGTAGACCTACGAACTGATGATAAAGTTATTATTTTAATTGGTTAATCACTGCATTAAGAAATTAATTTCTACACATTTAAAGAAAACAATAAAATAGATTAATCTATATTTATTTTTCCGGAGCAGGCGATAAATATGTTGTCTTTACATAATTTTGAAATTGTTAACTGTTGAATTTTAAAGGTTAATTCATTATAACTATTAAATAAATTATAGGCCTATTTAATTCTTTCTACTCCGTATCTAGTAAACCAAATGTCCTGGATATTTTTATATGTTTATGTTTTCATAAAACTGACTGTGATAGTAACGATTAAACTCTACTTCCAAATTATTAAAATTCAGGTTGTGTAAAATTAAGGCAAAGTAATGTATATGAATGATATTTTATCAACATTTTTATAGGAATCATTTCCATTGTCTACTAATCTAAAGTTCTTTATTTGGACTGTATAACGAAAGGTCAAACAAATTGTGAATTTCTCTAATTTGAGTTACAGTAATTGAATAATTTCAAGATTTGTTTTTTACAATAATCCCCAAATAGGATACATATATGATAGATTAGAATGTATTAATTAATAATAGTAGTTCGTTTAATAATACATGTGATAATATGCCTTTAAGACGGTACAATATTCCAGCAACTGGTGAAATTTTATTTGCAATATTTGCATATTCCCCCATAATAAATATTTTTCAAGTATTAAATCAAAATATTTTATATGCGACATTTTTTAGAAGATTGTTGCCATAATTTAACTCAGTTGTACTCTGCAGTTTGAAGTTTGATCTATAAAATATATTTCAGTGATTTTTGTATGAGTTTAAAGACAATTTCTTGTAATTGAGGCAAATTTCAATAATGGTAAAACTTGTTTGAGGTTATTTACGAGTGAATCGTTTGCAGAAGCTTTGGGAAAGTATTCTTGTATCCTATTATCTGTGGTAGATATTTATATTTTTAATTCATTTGTTTATTATGTCACCTTACTTACTTGCTTACTTATTTACTCAATAGCAATAGACAATTCCTCAGCAAGCTAAAGGAATATTATCTATTTTATAGAATACGGAGGTTGATTGGCGCGCTTACTTGAGCTCGCCATTCAACCCTATTTTGAGCTAACATCTAACCATCTCTCGCAAATCCTACTTGCCTTAAATCTATTCTAATATGTCCTCCAACCTATGTCTAGGTCTTCCAAGTGATCTTTTCCTTTCGGGTTTCCCAGTCAATATATTAAGACATCTATTATTATTAATATTATTATTGTTTTTAATAATAATAATTTTTAAAGAATAGTATTATTATTGTTTTAATAATAATATTATTATCATCAGTATCACCATGATCATCATTACTACTATTACTATTATAATTACTACTATACTGTAATAATAATAGTCATTAATGTTGTACTGTTAAATTGCAAAATCAAGACCACAATATCATGCATGCATCATTTCTGTAAAACTTCTTTGAACCCCCAGGTCCGCTGCCTTTCCTTATGGGTAGTGAAAGCTGCAAAGATGGAAATTTCTATTGCGAAATTCGAGGGCACCTCTCTAGAGAGTCTCAATCTCATCATAATTCTGTATTGTATTCTGCTTTACAAAACTCGGTTAGCCAGGATTCTTTCAAGCGAGATATTTAACAATAAGCTGGGCCATGAACTGCATTTCCGTGTTCTGAGGGCAATTAAATACTCAATGAACCATAATGGCCAGGTACAGATGCTGAGTCCATACTTTATTGGTATTCTTTAGCTGTCATAATCGTAGCCATGACCTGTCAGAGCAAAGATTTGGGGTTTTATATCTGACTACTTACCACATGCAAGCTCATGAGCTGAATAAAAATGAAGAACTATGAAAACCCATTTTTCATTTTTTGTTATTTACAAGACATCTTAATGCAAAAATAAATACAGAGTAGAACTGACACATATCAATTGAAATTCTATAGTTCTAACAGGAGAAATGGTTCTACGATGTAACACTTTTTACTCTCAACACAACAATTCTTTCCATCAATTCTATTTTTTACAGTTCTCAATATCAATAAGGGCTAATTTATTTCTTTATAGTCTTCCATATTATACCGCTTGAGCAATAAATACGATTATGTAAAATTATTTATACCCGTAACACACTCTTCTTATAAAATGTACTCGTATGTTAAAACTCTTTGCCATGATAAGATACTTCTTGTATTTATGACCTACGTTCTTACCTTATTGTTGACTTTTTCTTTTTAATGTTTTCTAGACAATAAAAATGTAAAGCAAATTTAATTTCTGTTCTCTTCAGCGTTTTACATCGTAGGCCATTACATGCACTAAGGTTATGCAGTGCTTAATTAAGATATTAACAGAAGGAGTATGACAATTTATATTTCTTTATTTGAAAAAAAGTGTATGTAATTTACTTTCTAAAAATGAAATGTTTGCTTGCATAGACCTGTGCGTGTATATATAACAGCCTCTAGCAACGTGTACTGTGATTATATTCTAGTAGCTACTTCATTATAAACTAGCTCCTCGTTTATACTCATGAGCTGATTTCACTTACTTCCGCTGTCCGGACCAGAGTAGGGCCGCTGCCTCCCTGGAAATGTTATTTACATCTAAATCTCTAAATTAATTTACTATAAACAACTAATATGAAATGAGGCTTAAGTTTCTACTTACTGTAGTTGGAGTTGTTTGGACAGAAATGAGTTGTAACTACTTGGTAACTTAGATTTAGGCATGTAGGAATAATCATTTCCACTAAACTTCAAATCATTTCTAGCCAAACATTTTGTTGTAATGAAGATAATACAATGGAAGTATCCGTTTTATATGAATACTACCTGTGTAATTGTAGGGGATAAAAAATGTTAAATGAGTATACTACGTAAGATTTTTTCTATCCAAAGTCATAAGTATGAATACAGTAAATCAATTATGTGGATTCTAATAATAATAAACTAGTAATAAAATAATAATAATAATAATAATAATAGCAATAATAACAATAGTAATAATAATATCAACAATAATAATAAAGTGATTGTAATAGTAGCATGGTGTTGGTGGTGGCGGCGGTAATTTGTTCACTTGCCCCCCCTGCCATGAACCTGTACCTCAGATTGGAGGAGGTACCGGAGGTCAAACCAGGGCCTGCAGATTCTTAGCCACCAACTCCAAACACCGGATCATTTATTTTATAATAGATGATATTGAAATTAGTTGGACAACACATCTATTTTATTTAAGTGAATGAAAATAAGGAGAGATTAAAAGAACTAACTCAAGAAATAAAAACAAACGAGATTCAAAATATCGGCATGTGTTCATGCTCTAATATAGTCTATTTGTGAGAGAACCCTATGCGTTAAAGAACTGACCGTTTATCCAATGGACCGAACTCTAAACAAATGGACGGTGGAAAACATCTGTGCACGTAGCAAGTTCCGCATTGAAAAAGACAGAAAGCGAACTGAGGGGCGAAGAATGGACGCAATAGCTTTTCAAATCTCTTCAAAAGAAAGCCTCCCTCTATTACCATTTTCCTATTCCATATTTCTACTTCTCTTTCCTTTTTTTCTGCTTCGTCATGTACGATATAGAAATGTATTTATATGATACCATATGTGCCAAACTGCACGCTGTAGTTGTTATGACCAGCAGAAGTGTTTTCTGGAAACTATTTGGTTAGAGCTTCAAATCCCTAAAATACTGGGAAGTTGGCAGTTGTCTGAATAATGTACAGTAGTTAAAAGATGAAAGTTGGTTTATTATCTTGAATATACAGTTTTCACATTTTTTTTTTTTTCATTAAGATGCCATCCGAATGAACACATGCTCGTGGATGGAAGGTGTTCAGCATTTAGGGGAAACAGAATTGGTTTTTGGATAAAAATTGTGATATATTTATTGCTCTATTTCATTCTCTGAACTTTACTCTTTAAAATGATGCACCATACATAATTTTACTTTATTTATTTCCGTTTTTTTAGAAGATCCAGACTATGAGGCAGTGATGTTTTAATTTGGAAGCTCAATTTTTTTGTGAAGAAAACTGAGTTTTCTTTTTATTATTAGACCTATATTTTATTATCTGAACATTCCTCTTTAATATGTTGTATCATTCATAATTATACTCTAATTCTATCCAAGTATTTTTGTTTTTCTGATAAGATCCAGACTATGGAGAAGGGATATTTTAATTTTGAATCTCTTTTCCGAAAATTTGCTTTTTTTATATAAAATTTACCTTTTCTCAGCTTCTGCTGACCTACGAAAATGAAATTTTCATAATTTTAGTATTCAGATGTCTTATGTACACAAAAAAAAACAGCATTTTTTTAATCGGTTAATCTATGAACTATTTACAGATCATATGATACTTAAAAAGTTGATAAAAATTGTTGTAAAAAATCACATTTCAGTAAGTAAGTACATTTATGGAAAATTATTTTTCAGTACTGACACAAGGTATGCATCTAGGAACTGTAAAAAGAGCAAATGCTTAATAGTTTCTTTTTAGAAACGGTACATTTTCATTTACATTGTAAAGATAGGCTATTCCGTTTCCTTTTAAATTAAAAATACCAATTGTTTGAAATACCGAAGGACATTAAGAAAAGAAAGAAACGTGAAAAATAAAGGGACATATTTATATAATAAATTTAATTATTTTCTTAATATTGAAATGGTTAAGAATACTGAATTTAGGGTTATTTTCAGAATGGAATTAAAAAAATCAGTAAAAGTTTGATAAATTAAATGTCAAATATTACTGTATTTCAGGAATAAAATAACCAACTAATCACAACATTCTTTAATAATTTAATAAATCGTACTTTTTGCTGATCGGGCTGAATCGGTAAAGTCGGATTTGTTCGGTTGGCCTAGGATCGATTCCGGGAAAAGGGGGTTATTTTAATCATGTCATGTCCAAAATCAACTGGAGTCTACTCATTCACCTGTTGAAATAATAGCTGAAGAATTTTTCTCTCATAGGCCTGTACACTGTGCACACTGTACACTGGAGGGAAAGGTGAACTCCAGGATGAATTTCCCTCTACAGAATACAATATACAAATCTTTTTCTAGAAATATAACTCATATTGCAATAACTGTGATCCAGAAAGGTAATATTGGAAAAACACACGACTCTAATAATTAAAGTTAACATATCAGTTAGATGCTTTCTCTTCATTGTTTTTCTCTGCTAGGGCCTACAGTGAGGTTTTTAGGGATTTAGAAAAATACCCATAATAAATCTGGTAAATTTAAAAGGGAATTAATTATATTGACATCAGCATACTAAGGCCAAAAATTCGAGTTCAATTCCAGCCTAGGGGAAATTTTTTTCTATAGAATATAATCTGGTAATTTAATGTGCAAGTTGTGGTGCTTAGTCGGTTTATATTCCTATATAACATTCGGTGTAATAAATACATTAGCAAATATAACCACTAAATATCCTACATTCTCCCCCAAAATTCTCATCTTTTCTCCTGTCCTTTTCAAATCTGTTATGAAGGGGGATATGAATCAATGGAGTAAAACGTGCTTAGGGGGAGGTAAAGCACCCCATGCCCTCAATGAGTAAAACGAACTTTTACACACAAAACGGCCGATAATCTTTGTTATCTATCCCACTTGTAAGAGGTGTCATTTTTCATAAGCTATTGCCAATGGTCATTCATGGACTGACGGGAGGGTCCTGAGAAACCAGGGGTCACCGCTTTTTTGTATGCAGCTTCCCGCAGCGGTGCGTTGAACTCACACCCCGAATAAAATTAAGGTATCACTCACTCTCGGTGGGATCCAATCCGGCGTTTTTGGCCAGATTCATCATTTCCGGCTGTTGAGCAAAATAATTCTCAATAAGTTTATACTGTATAAATGGACTTGTTTAAGGAGAATTAACTAGGCTATTAACTAAAACATACAGGCCATGCTTTATAGTAATTTTATCGTGGAAAGTTTAACATATTAAATGCTATTGGCGTTAAAATGAGCCATCTAATATATGTATGAAAGTCGAAGCTTAAGAATAATAGAGTAATGTTTTATTTTAATGAGTAGGGGGCGGATTTCTATGATCTAAAAAATACAATATATATATGCATGCATTTATGACCTAAAAATTAAAATATGACCAATAAAATTTAAAATATGACTTTACCACTTACACATTGTGTATATTATTTTTAAATTTCATTACAATTCATTTTATTAAAATAATATAATGTTAATTATTTAAAATACATGTGAATTCTCAAAAAGTATCATTATAATGCAAAATTTACAAAATATGACATGAAACTTCAAAATGTCTTTAATATACACAAATATTTTTTAAATATGACCTAAATGTGCATATTCATACTAAATATGCTACAGTAGTTGAAAATTTCCTAAATATGCAGTTATATGCACAATAAAAGCCGTTCCATTTTCACCAGGATGCTTGGAATCGGGTTTAAATTAGTCGGAAACATGAAATAATGCAAAAAGGAAAAATATGACATGTCATAGAAATCCACCCCCTAGTAATGAGGATTGTATCAATATGTTAAAAATGTGTCATTCTCACAAACCAGCTATTCTAATTAAATTTTTACTTCCTCTGCCCATCCTCTATAGGTAGAGGATGTAGCTATAGTTTTCGAAGTTGAGTTTTAACATAAACACACATTTTGAATCCCCTGAATCCAAAAATACTATTTTCGCTTACATGTCTGTCTTCGTGTCTGTGTAGATGTGCGTCTGTGAATAGCCGAGCTCCAGAACGGAAAATCGTATCAAAACAAAGTGTTGTAATTGGGACAGGTACCTTCGGAGAATGTGATACGAAAATTGGTGACAAGTTTGAATTATTTTTAATGGGAATTTACATAAAGAAATTTTCATTTTTCACAATTTTATAGAAAATGTCCTTAACGATATTCTTTAAATTTTGCACATGGGTTGCTTATATCAAGAGTTAAATCTTTTATTTAAAACACATTTTCGAAAATATTATCTGAAGGGTAGTTAAAATACATCCACACTGAATACGCGCTCCTTGCAACACGACGTCTTGTAACGGAAAATCGTATGAAAAAGAATTGTACTTAGGTTAGGTACTTTCTGAAGATTGACGATGACTTTCTCTTATTTTTAAGAGGATTTTACATGAAGAAAATTTTGTTTGTCGCGATTTTCTCGAAAACAGGTCTTACGATTTTATTTAAGTTTTACACGCTGGGTGCTTCTTTACTTTAAAGAAAGTTACGAGGGTACATTAATAAGATTTTATTTGAGATATGTATCCATCGGGGATGCGATGTGATGTGTTAACGCCGTTCTCTTCATTTTTACAACCACTTTATATGAAGAGAATGCCATAACCAGCTGCAGGGGAGACAGATAAGTTCGTCATTACTTCACGGACATCGTACAATTAAAATGTTTTAGTGCCCTACAAAATATGGCGAATGTTGAAAATTTGTATTATTGTAATTATATAACTGATTCCGCCCAGGATCGAAATGAGGCCGTCTGTGTATGAGACAAATGTGATAAACACTACACCACGGAATACATTCAGCAAAGTGTTGACTCAACAACCAACGACTGGGAATAGAGTACTCAAGATTCGAATGTAATTATAAATTTGATTTCGCCCAGGATCGAACTTGTGATAGGCCTAGGCACTAGCTCTACATCTCGGAATCCGTTTGCCGTCAAGCGACTATACTGATTTATGTTTTGAGTAATGAACATGTTATCAAATAATATTATTTATTGATAATTTTAATATACATTCTATGAATTAGACTTACGTGATAGCCAGCTCACCGCGAAATCGATTCAGAAAAGTGTTGACTCCACTACGAAAAATTCTGAAGTAGCAAGACTCACATTTAATAAGATAATTATCCCGCGTAGCACCGACCTGGCGACGTTCCGTGTCATAGAGCAAAGAGTTGCCTCCACTTTCCCAAAGTGGGAACAGTGAAAAATCGTGTGGAATAATACAAGATAATTAATTCCGCTTAGGGACAAGCTGGGGAAACAGACGTGATAAACACTTCAAGACTAAAAGCTTTAGTCATCTGTTGATTCCATTACCAGAGATTCTGAATACGTAGGATTAGCATGTAATAATAAAATTGATTCCGCCCAGGATCGAAGGGGGGACTTTCTGTGTGTTAGACAGATGTGATTACCACTACGCCAAGGAATCCGTTGTGGCCTGCAGTGACTACACCGCAGGTTTTTAGTTGTGAGCATTGGTATGAAATTAGCTAATTTAACGATTCCGTCCAGGTTTGGAACTGAGGACTTTGCTTGTGCTAAACTGACGTGATTGGCTTTACACCGAAGATTCGTTTCTGATAAGTGTTGCCAGAGATTCTGAATTGAGAAGATTCGAATTTCATACGAAAATTAACGACGACTCCTCGGTGAATCCAACTGGAGACCTTCCATTTTAGAGCATGGTGTTGTTCCCACTAGCCGAAAGTCTGAACAGTGAAGATTCTCATGCAATAATGAATAATAATCGATTCCGCTATGTGCCAAATTTAAGATTTTTTTATGTGAAACACACTTAATAAGCACTGCTCCACGAAATCCTTTAGACACCCGTTGACTTCATTACCAGAGATTCTGAATACATAAGATTCGTATTAAATAACCAGAGATTCCTAATAGTAAAGATTCGAATGGAGTAATAAAATTGATTCTGCCCAGAATCGAACTAGGAACCTTCTGTGTGCTAAACAGATGTGATAATCACTAAACCACAGAATCCGTTCAGAATATTTGACTCAACTACCACAGACTAGGAATAGTCAAGATTCGAATGTAGTAATAAAGTTGAATAAGCCCAGAATCGAACTAGGGACCATCTGTGTGTTAGACAGATGTGATAACCACTACACCACGGAATCCGTACAGAAGTGTTGACTCAACTACCAGAGATTGGGAATAGTCAAGATTCGAATGTAATAATTAAATTCATTCCGCCAAGGATCGATGTGGGGGCCTTCTGTGTGTAAGACAGATCTGCTAACCACTACACCACGGAATCCGTATAGAAAGTATTGTCTCAACTACCAGAGACTGGTAATAGTCAAGATTCGAATGTAATAATAAAATTGATTCCGCCCAGGTTCGAACCGGGGGCCTTCTGTGTGCTAGACGTATGTGATAACCACTACTCCACGGAATCCGTATAGGAAAAGTTGACTCAACTACCAGAGACTGGGAATAGTCAAGATTCGAATGTAATAATAAAATTGATTCCGCCCAGGATCGAACTGGAGGCCTTCTGTGTGTAAGACAGATGTGATAACCACTACACCACGGAATCCGTACTGAAAGTATTGACTCAACTACCAGAGACTGGTAATAGTCAAGATTCGAATGTAATAATAAAATTGATTCCGCCCAGGAGGCCTTCTGTGTGTTAGACAGATGTGATAACCACTACACTACGGAATCTGTACAGGAAGTGTTGAGTCAACCACCAGAGACTGGTAATAGTCAAGAATCGAAAGTAATAATAAAATTGATTCCGCCCAGGATCGAACTGGGGGCCTTCTGTGTGTTAGACAGATGTGATAACCACTACACAACGGAATCCGTACTGAAAGTATTGACTCAACTAACAGAGACTGGTAATAGTCAAGATTCGAATGTAATAATAAAATTGATTCCGCCCAGGATTGAACTGGAGGCCTTCTGTGTGTAAGACAGATGTGATAACCACTACACCACGGAATCCTTACTGAAAGTATAAACTTTACTACCAGAGACTGGTAATAGTCAAGATTCGAATGTAATAATAAAATTGATTCCGCCCAGGATCGAACTGGGGGCCTTCTGTGTGTTAGACAGATGTGATAACCAATACACCACGGAATCTGTACAGGAAGTGTTTACTCAACCACCAGAGACTGGTAATCGTCTAGATTCGAATGTAATAATAAAAATGATTCCGCCCAGGATCGAACTGGGGGCCTTCTGTGTGTTAGACAGATGTGATAACCACTACACCACGGAATCCGTACGGGTAGTGTTGACTCAACTACCAGAGACTGGGAATAGTCAAGATTCGAAAGTAATAATAAAATTGATTCCGCCCAGGATCGAACTGGGGGCCTTCTGTGTGTTAGAAAGATGTGATAACCACTACACCACGGAATCCGGACTGTAAGAGTTGACTCAACTACCAAGAGATTGGGAAGAGTCAAGATTCGAATGTAATAATAAAATAAATTCCCCCCAGGATCGAACTGGGGGCCTTCTGTGTGTTAGACAGATATGATAACCATTACACCACGGTATCCGTACAGCAAGTGTTGACTCAACCACCAGAGACTGGTAATAGTCAAGATTCAAATGTAATAATAAAATTGATTCCGCCCAGGATCGAACTGGGGGCCTTCTGTGTGTAAGACAGACGTGATAACCACTACACCACGGAATTGGTACAGTAAGTGTTGACTCAACTACCAGAGATTGGGAAGAGTCAAGATTCGAATGTAGTAAGTTAATAAAGTTGATTCCGCCCAGGATCGAACTGGGTGCCTTCTGTGAGTTAGACAGATGTGATAATCACTACACCACGGAATCCTTACGGGAAGTGTTGACTCAACTACCAGAGACTGGGAATAGTCAAGATTCGATTGTAGTAATAAAGATGATTACGCCCAGGAACGAACTGGGGGCCTTCTGTGAGTTAGTCAAATGTGATAACCACTACACCACGGAATCCGTACAGAACGTGTTGACTCAACTACCAGAGACTGGGAATAGTCAAGATTCGAATTAATAATAAAATTGATTCCGCCCAGGATCGAACTGGGGGCCTTCTGTGTGTTAGAATGTTGTGATAACCACTACACTAGAGAATCCGTACAGGGAGTGTTGACTCAACTACCAGAGACTGGGAATAGTCAAGATTCAAATGCAATAATTAAATTGATTCCGCCCAGGATCGAACTGGGGACCTTCTGTGTGTTAGACAGATGTGATAACCACTACACCACGGAATCCGTACTGAAAGTATAGACTCAACTACCAGAGACTGGTAATAGTCAAGATTCGAATGTAATAATAAAATTGAATCCGCCCAGGATCGAACTGGGGGCCTTCTGTGTGTTAGACAGATGTGATAACCACTACACCACGGAATCTGTACAGGAAGCGTTGACTCAACCACCAGAGACTGGTATTAGTCAAGATTCGAATGTAATAATAAAAATGATTCCGCCCAGGATCGAACTGGGGGCCTTCTGTGTGTTAGACAGATGTGATAACCACTACACCACGGAATCCGTACGGGTAGTGTTGACTCAACTACCAGAGACTGGGAATAGTCATGATTCGAAAGTAATAATAAAATTGATTCCGCCCAGGATCGAACTGGGGGCCTTCTGTGTGTTAGACAGATGTGATAACCACTACACCACGGAATCTGTACAGGGAGTGTTGACTCAACCACCAGAGACTGGTAATAGTCAAGATTCGAATGTAATAATAAAAATGATTCCGCCCAGGATCGAACTGGGGGCCTTCTGTGTGTTATACAGATGTGATAACCACTACACCACGGAATCCGTACGGGTAGTGTTGACTCAACTACCAGAGACTGGGAATAGTCAAGATTCGAAAGTAATAATAAAATTGATTCCGCCCAGGATCGAACTGGGGGCCTTCTGTGTGTTAGACAGATGTGATAACCACTACACCACGGAATCCGTACTGAAAGTATTGACTCAACTACCAGAGACTGGTAATAGTCAAGATTCGAATGTAATAATAAAATTGATTCCGCCCAGGATCGAACTGGGGGCCTTCTGTGTGTAAGACAGACGTGATAACCACTACACCACAGAATTCGTACAGTAAGTGTTGACTCAACTACCAGAGATTGGGAAGAGTCAAGATTCGAATGTAGTAATAAAGTTGATTCCGCCCAGAATCGAACTGGGTGCCTTCTGTGAGTTAGACAGGTGTGATAATCACTACACCACGGAATCCTTACGGGAAGTGTTGACTCAACTACCAGAGACTGGGAATAGTCAAGATTCGATTGTAGTAATAAAGATGATTACGCCCAGGAACGAACTGGTGGCCATCTGTGTGTTAGTCAGATGTGATAACCACTACACCACGGAATCCGTACAGAACGTGTTGACTCAACTACCAGAGACTGGGAATAGTCAAGATTCGAATTAATAATAAAATTGATTCCGCCCAGGATCGAACTGGGGGCCTTCTGTGTGTTAGAATGTTGTGATAACCACTACACTAGAGAATCCGTACAGAGAGTGTTGACTCAACTACCAGAGACTGGGAATAGTCAAGATTCAAATGTAATAATAAAATTGATTCCGCCCAGGATCGAACTGGGAACCTTCTGTGTGTTAGACAGATGTGATAACCACTACACCACGGAATCCGTACTGAAAGTATTGACTCAACTACCAGAGACTTGTAATAGTCAAGATTCGAATGTAATAATAAAATTGATTCCGCCCAGGATCGAACTGGGGGCCTTCTGTGTGTTAGACAGATGTGATAACCACTACACCACGGAATCTGTACAGGAAGTATTGACTCAACAACCAGAGACTGGCAATAGTCAAGATTCGAATGTAATAATAAAATTGATTCCGCCCAGGATCGAACTGGGGGCCCTCTGTGTGTTAGACAGATGTGATAACCACTACACCACGGAATCCGTACGGGTAGTGTTGACTCAACTACCAGAGACTGGGATTAGTCAAGATTCGAAAGTAATAATAAAACTGATTCCGCCCAGGATCGAACTGGGGGCCTTCTGTGTGTTAGACAGATGTGATAACCATTACACCACGGAATCCGTACAGCAAGTGTTGACTCAACCACCAGAGACTGGTAATAGTCAAGATTCAAATGTAATAATAAAATTGATTCCGCCCAGGATCGAACTGGGGGCCTTCTGTGAGTAAGACAGACGTGATAACCACTACACCACGAATCCATACAGTAAGTGTTGACTCAACTACCAGAGATTGGGAAGAGTCAAGATTCGAATGTAGTAATAAAGTTGATTCCGCCCAGGATCGAACTGGGTGCCTTCTGTGAGTTAGACAGATGTGATAATCACTACACCACGGAATCCTTACGGGAAGTGTTGACTCAACTACCAGAGACTGGGAATAGTCAAGATTCGAAAGTAATAATAAAATTGATTCCGCCCAGGATCGAACTGGGGGCCTTCTGTGTGTTAGACAGATGTGATAACCACTACACCACGGAATCCGGACAGTAAGTGTTGACTCAACTACCAGAGATTGGGAAGAGTCAAGATTCGAATGTAATAATGAAATTGATTCCGCCCAGGATCGAACTGGGGGCCTTCT
This sequence comes from Ectobius pallidus, assembly GCA_964059195.1. Classification (NCBI taxonomy): domain Eukaryota; kingdom Metazoa; phylum Arthropoda; class Insecta; order Blattodea; family Ectobiidae; genus Ectobius; species Ectobius pallidus. Next base: position 118,477,574 of record CAXKWD010000007.1, on the reverse strand, counting down.
GTGTGTTAGACAGAAGTGATAACCAATACACCACGGAATCCGTACAGCAAGTGTTGACTCAACCACCAGAGACTGGTAATAGTCAAGATTCAAATGTAATAATAAAATTGATTCCGCCCAGGATCGAACTGGGGGCCTTCTGTGTGTAAGACAGACGTGATAACCACTACACTACGGAATCCATACAGTAAGTGTTGACTCAACTACCAGAGATTGGGAAGAGTCAAGATTCGAATGCAGTAATGAAGTTGATTCCGCCCAGGTTCGAACTGGTTGCCTTCTGTGAGTTAGACAGATGTGATAATCACTACACCACGGAATCCTTACGGGAAGTGTTGACTCAACTTCCAGAGACTGGGAATAGTCAAGATTCGATTGTAGTAATAAAGATGATTACGCCCAGGAACGAACTGGGGGCCTTCTGTGAGTTAGTCAGATGTGATAACCACTACACCACGGAATCCGTACAGAACGTGTTGACTCAACTACCAGAGACTGGGAATAGTCAAGATTCGAATTAATAATACAATTGATTCCGCCCAGGATCGAACTGGGGGCCTTCTGTGTGTTAGAATGTTGTGATAACCACTACACTAGAGAATCCGTACAGGGAATGTTGACTCAACTACCAGATACTGGGAATAGTCAAGATTCGAATTTAATAATAAAATTGATTCCGCCCAGGATTGAACTGGGGACTTTCTGTGTGTTAAACAGATGTGATAACCACTACACCACGGAATCCGTACGGGAAGTGTTGACTCAACTACCAGAGACTGGGAATAGTCAAGATTCGAATGTAATTGATTCCGCCCAGGATCGAACTAGGGGCCTTCTATGTGTTAGACGTATGCGATAACCACTACTCCACGGAATCCGAACAGAAAGTGTTGACTCAACTACCAGCGACTAGGAATAGTCAAGATTCGAATGTAATAATAAAATTGATTGCGCCCAGGATCGAACTGGGGACCTTCTGTGTGTTAAGACAGATGTGATAACCACTACACCACGGAATTCGTACGGAAATTGTTGACACAACTACCGGAGACTAGAAATAGTCAAGATTCGAATGTAATAATAAAATTGATTCCGCCCAGGATTGAACTGGGGACCTTCTGTGAGTTATACAGATGTGATAACCACTACACCACGGAATCCGTACAGAAAGTGTTGACTTAACTACCAGCGACTAGGAATAGTCATGATTAGAATGTAATAATAAGATTGATTCCGCGCAGAATCTGTATTAGACAGATGTGATAACCACTACACCACGGAATCCGTACTCAAAGTGTTGACTCAACTACCAGAGACTAGGAATAGTCAAGATTCGAATGTAATAATAAAATTGATTCCGCCCAGGATCGAACTGGGGACCTTCTGTGTGTTAGACAGATGTGATAACCACTACACCACGGAATCCGTACAGAAAGTTTTGACTCAACTACCGGAGACTGGAAATAGTCAAGATTCGAATGTAATAATAAAATTGATTCCGCCCAGGTTTGAATTGGGGACTTTCTGTGTGTTAGACAGATGTGATAACCACTACACCACGGAATCCGTACTGACCCCTCTACAAGAGACTACGAATAGTGTAGATTCGTATTTATTAATTTCGCCCTGGATTGTACAGTGAACCTGTTGCATGTGTTAATCATCACACCACGGACATCGTAAAGCAAAAATGTTGGGAATGTCCGTGGTGTCCGTACATATCGGTTATGGATTCGGTGGTGTAGTGGTTATTTCATCTGACTGACAAAAGGTCTCCAGTTCTATCTTGGGAAGAATCAATTTATTATTACTAGGGCAAGGCATTTAATGATTATAAAATATTGAAAAATTCAAAATTGAAAATGCATATATGACCTAAATAATATAAATTGAAAAAGTTACACAAAATTTTAATAAAATGACCAGTAAATTTACCATTATTACTTATAATTAGTTTCTTTAAAGTAATGTATTGTTAATTGCAATTTAATGGATGATATTGCGTTGTATATAAATTTACTATAAAACACGCTTATTGTCTTACTAAAGAAGTAAATTTATGCCACTTGGACACACTTAGTGAAAATGAAATTCTTTCATGCCCATCAAATTGCCCCTAGCATATATGGCTGACAACCTTACCACCTTCATGTGCCGATGTCTAAAAATCTGGGAGCCTCAACCTCCTGGAACCCTCTGGACCTCCATGGCCTGTAATAGGGAACACTTTACTTTCGAGGCGATGGGCTTACCACCTGTCCCTCTACCCTCTCTCGGAAAATAAGTATATCAAAATTAGTATAGGTAATGAAACCTCCACTTGGAGGCCCCTTCGCCCCACCTGGGGATCATAGGGTACCAGATACAAGACAAACTGCTATGGAGTTCACAATAAACCTGAATTAAAATGAACTATGAACTCTTGCAGAGATTCTCAAATAGAAACGGTTGTCTGTTCTCTGAAAGTAACGATTTCCATTGTACATGGAAATGCTTTTTTCTATCTCCACTGGAATATGACCTAAAAATGACCTAAAATTTGCCCAAATAATTACCTAAACCTTAAAAATGACTATAAATGCAAAATACAGTTAAGAATGCAAAAAACAAATGGCTCTTATTTAATCAATTATTTCATGATATACATTTATTTATATCTGAGCTATCTTTTAACTTTCGTGCCTTGCCCTAATTATTACCTACGAATCTTCACTATTCGGAATCTCTTAAAATGGAATCAACTGTTTACTGTACAATTTCCGTGGTATATTGGTTATCACATCCATCTTACATAGGCCTACAGTAGTGTTTCCAATACGACCCTGGGCGAAATCAATTATAATATTACATACGAATCTTGACTGTTCGCAGTCTCTGGTAATGGAATTAAAGTAACTTTATTGTATGAATTTCGTGGTGTAGTTGTCTTCATATCTGTCTTTCACATGGAAGGTCTCCAGTTCGATTCTCGGCGGAAACATTTATATTTATTACATACGTATATTCAGTATTCGAAATCTCGGGTAGTGGATTCAACACTTTTTTCTGTAATGGTTCCGCTGTCTTAACAGAAATTCTCAGTTTTTCCTGGGCGGAAACAGTCAAATGGACGCCGTATTCAATACGTCTTGTAGGCCTATTGTATCTGGGTTACATATCTTCTAAGGAGGTGACACAAATATTAACGACCATTTTCTCTTACTTTTACTGCGACTTTTCATGAAGAAGTTTTTTTGTGTGCTTTGCTTGAGAACGACTCAAAATACCCTTTTAAAACCTTAAGCACGAGATGATTGTTCTAAAATCTAACACGTTTATTTGAATAATTTTTTCATAAACATTCTCTTAAGGGAATTAAAAGCTAGCCATCCTTTGCATATACTCAGGCTTGTGTCATGTATAGCGAACAATATTTCTTCGCATTAGGTTTTATCAACTGAATACGTACTCTTATTGTATATTAATGTGAAGCAAAGAAATCGTATTAAATTTACTTAGCGTAGATTACCGGTACATATTATCGGTTTATTCTCCTGTTATTTTGTTATCGAATTTCTGAAGTAGCGACAGACTATTCTCATGTCAAACAACGTCTTTGGTGACATGAAACAAATTAAATTCACATCGTAAGAGATTCGAAGATAAACAATTGCTCTGGACATAGAATTTCGTAGTTAACCTAATAACTACATTTAACATAGTTTGTTTCATCCCCAAGGAAATATTTAATGTTAAGGACGTGTAGGCAACTAGGGGCAAAATGCCTATAGCGAGGCAAAATTAATTAATTAACTTTTATCAAACTTTTTATAACGAAAATCTTATCAGATATAAATTGTGCTAGCCTATCTATTCAAAAAAATAAAATGTTATAATTTTCACAGCATCATCAGAATATAGCTTACTTCAACTTATGGGTAGCCTACTCTCTATTGTATAGAGTTAGAGGCCCTTCGAGTTCACGCGTGTGGGACTCCTTATCCGCGGTAGGCAAGTCATGCTGCTTTGGAGAAGTGGTGAAGGAGGTTGTTGGTTTGAGTCCCGCCTCGGACATGGGTGTTTGTGGTAACGGAAAAAAAGAAGGAAAATAAGTTAATTAAACACAAAAGACAAACAATTCAGGAAAACTTACCTATGAGCAGCTAAGAAAAAAGGTTTACAGTTTTTTTTAGAAAATCATCACGAGTTGGTAAGATTCTCAGCTTTATGTAGCCTATCAACTATGCTGTCTCTACTTCCAGGATTGCCGTATTCTTCCTGATGATTGAAAAATAAGTAAAGTATTCCCTATAGCCTACAGGCCATGGAAGCCCAGAGGGTTCCAGGAGGTTGAGGCTCCCTGATTTTAGACATTCGGGACATGAAGGTGGTCAGGTTTTTAGTCTTACCCCCAGGATTGCTCCTGGTAGAGGCTAAGTCGAACGCAGGGCCATGGGGCCACCAGAAGGAGATGATTGAAAAGTATCAGACCTAAATATAGTTGTGGTTACTATAACAAAATTGTGTTCATAGCAGTATCCTTTCTTTTATGGGACCGAATAGTATAATAGACTGCTAGAGTATATTCGCCTTCAATAAGAAAACTTAATATACTATTTGTTTCATATAAGCCTACATTAAATCACCGCCTGCATTTACGGATTCTTGGAAATTTAATGCTGCCCAAGTATCCAGTATGCACGCATGTGTAATTCTGGGATAAAAACTCTATGTCGCCACATGTGCACCCTATCATGGTCCTTAAGTCCTTCCAGTGACGTCATAGAGACCTCCGCATCGTTTACGAACGTCTCCTGCCGTGATTTTTTCAAACTTTTTTTCTATCGTCGCTTTACAACTTCTCTCTTCTGTTTAGTTTATTTTTCTTCCTGAGTTCTTTGTCCATTTTTGTCGCCCTCTTTCTTTTCTACTACAAGTGATGACCATCTGGAGATCTTATTTTCAGAACTTTTTTTTTTAAGGAAGACTAAAATATACTTTGTGAACAGTCAGGCGGCTACTGTAAGGCGATACGTAGGACTCCGAATTTTGAACTGTAGATTGAGAATGACGTTTCACAAGCTGCGCACATCCGTCAGCTAAGGACTTTTACTCATTCTAGTTGCATTGAAGAACAATATGTTTGTCCTCTTAGTTCATAAGGGGTAGGTCTACCATAGATTTGATCGAATTATATTATTTTCCAACATTGTAGTTAGAATCAGTTTGGCGATAGTCTTCTCATAGGCTATCTCTCGTAAATTCTTCACTATCATTGAGTTTTTACCGAAAAATGTTGATATCGTTCTTTAACAACCTATCCTTCCATCACATTGACCCATCATAAAAAATCTTATTAATTTCGTCTTTCTTTCTTTAAGAATTTTGTGCTTATACTAACTGCTGTCTACTCATTTATTATTTTTTGTTGTTTCTTTTGCATGGAATAAATGGTTATTATTCTCTCTTTCTCTTTGTTTCTTTCGTCTGAGTTTAATCTCCTTTCAGAAATCACTCTTTTATGCTCATAGGCATTCCCACTTCTGATTTTTATCTCAGGTTTATTTCACTTGTTTGGTATGAACATATCGATTGGTGTAAAAAATGTACGAAGGAGAATCAAATGAAAACAGCAATTAATTTGTTTCCACTATTTTTCTGCAAGAAGAATGTTTGCTTGTACATTATTTTTCTACATAGTCCCCTCCCAGTTCAATGCACTTACGCCATTGGATAGGAAGAGCTTCGATACCGCATGAGAAGAATTATTTTTGTTGACGCTGCAGCCACTCCTGCACATCGGTTAGACGTCTTCATCCGATTTGAACTTCTGCTCTCTAAGGAGATGCTTTAACGAACCAAAGATTTGGAAATCTGATAGTGACAAAGCGAAGAGGGTTGCTGAGAGCAGATGTTTTGCTTCAACGTGTTAACGCCCGTCCTCCTGCTGCTCGTGCAACCATGAAAACCGTCGACGACATATGCTTCAAGTGCCATCTGCCATACTTGCCAGGTTTGGCACCGTCAGATATCCACATCTTTAATCCATTAAAGGAGCTCCTTGGAGGGCAGAAGTTCAAGTCTGATGAAGACATCCAATCGGCGCTGCATGAGTGCCTACAGTGTCAACCAGAATAACTTTTCTCATGCGGTATCGAAGCACTTCCTATCTAATGGCATAAGTGCATTGAACTGGGAGGGGACTATGTAGAAAAATAATGTACAAGCATACATTCTTCTTGCAGAAAAATAGTGAAAAAAATTAATTGTGGTTTTCATTTGATTCTCCCTTGTATTTACGTAAATTACAATTAGCCTATATGTTCCTTCCATCACTTTTATCCAGAAATAATTAATTCCCACTCTCATTCCATTGAAATCGCAGTATAATAAACTCATATCATTCTTTCATCTGTTAGTAGTGATCATTAAGTAGTATTTATAGTGTTTCGGAATCATTGCCTTCTTTTTATTACGAAATCAAATGGGGCAAAATAAGCATGAACAAGGTATTGAGTTTACTATATTCAATTATACTTTTCTTATAACGGAAACATCTTTTTAATAGGCTTGTTATACAGTGGCATTACCATTTTGATGTTTAATCAATTATTACCAGCATGAAAGGCAATCGTAAAGGAATATAGAAATCTTCTTTCTTCTCTAACCTATTATAATGAAAGTAGCATAAGCAACGGACGTTGAACTTTTGGGATACATGTTAAGTGAGATTAAAACGCGGTAACTCCGCCTCGTCAATATAAAATGTAAATTGTTAAAAATCAAATATATTTCAATCAACATGTGGTCATTCTCAATGATAAGAATCTTTAAGTGAACCACAATCCGGTATCCTCTTTTGCGAATAGGGAAAACATCTTAAAATCCCATACATACATTGATCACTCATGGATTCGAAACAGCGATCACCCAAAGTGCGTCCGTAATGTGAGTTCTTGGCCAATAAACTTGATATTCCCTTTAAGGGCTAAAATTAAAAAGTGGGATAACAATAATTCCTTACAGGCCTTAACTATACCAGAGGGAAATTAATTAATCAATTTAAAAAGCGAGATAATGACAAATCCAGAAACTATAGATTCGTGCTGACCATGGTAATAGGAAAAGACTTTGACCATATACAAGAACCTATGTTTTTATGGGTTGGCAATGCACAAGCAGTTTTGGGGAATTTTTTAAAACCGGAGCCTTAACATTTTATCACCGCTCAACAAACGTTGTGTTAAAATTTGATAGCAATAGGCAGATGAGGGAAAAAAAATCTTAAGTAAGTGCGAAATAAATAATCTGGCACGAGAAATAATAGATTTGTCTAGGATAGCGTGGTACATTGTCTGTATAGGTACAATTCGTATCAGGTTAAGGAAATACTGTACCATATTAAATGTTTTAATGTTTGACCAGATGAGTGCGACTTGCTGACGGAAGAATTGTTAAAACATATAAGGTAGGCCTATAGGTCATTTTAGTTAAAATCTGAGTCATTATTACACAAAGAAAAGTACTATAGGTAAGCAACGTCACTTTCTTTTTAACAATGAGTGTGATTTAACAAGATTCGAAATGTGATTCTTTGCGTTTCTTCTCCTTACAGATGCCACGCAAAAGGTCAGAAAAGAAAGGTTATTGAATTTAATTTATTTATGTAGTCCGGTGAAGATAAGACCATCAGTTCTTCTCTTCCCCTCTACAAGGATTCCAGAAACTACAATTACAATACAGATTACAAGAAAATATGAAACGGTCAGTTGTGGAAAAAACTGTAAAATGTGTTATGGAAGGTCTACTCGAAATGATGAAACCCCTTGAACCATTGAATGAAAAATATGTAATTATACTGTCACCAAGTTACAATCGTTCAAAACCGAATCCTATCCCAACACCAGATAATTCAACCAATCGCTTCAGGATCAGTTTCGAAAGTTGTGAGCCCTGTATTGCCAGACGACTCCATGAAGTAAAAATTTGAGCATCACCTGAAAATAAACTCATGCTCAAGAAAACCAAAGATATTCGCCCCCACCTTCAATCTATCGTGTAAATATTTTATATACACATTTCTGATTCAAGTATCACCATTTTTTGCAGTATGAATGTATACCTGTTACAATGAAATAAAGCCAGATATTTTTATAATTGAAGTTAATGTTGCAGTGTCTCTTGAAGGATAGGATACTACATATTATATGGATACCAAGGTACTAGTTTATAAAAGTAAGTTGCTTCTGTAAATTGTTCATACGTAACTCAGTTTGCCATACATGTTCTCATTAGCTGAAGCACCTTGCAGAAAACAACTAGCATTTTCAACAATGAGGATAAATGTAAGATATTTCTGCAATCCTGAAGCAGATAACTGAAATGGAGTAGAGCGAGGGACTGATATGGGAGAAAAGATGGAATCAGAGCGTCGTATTTTGTTGGTTTTAGCATTTGTGCATGCCTTAGTGTATTCGTGCTGAATCGGTAATGCGATGCAATTGTATAGTAGTAGTGTACCAACCTTTTAATTAGTCTCCACAGCGAGTGGTACCTCAAGAGGACATTGTTCATGGGTCTGTACCAATGTCTGTACTCTTAAGCTGAAAAAGAATAATGCCATTCTAAAGTTAACCTGAAATAAGTTTGTAAATGATATAAATTAATAATTACTTGATGAAGTCCACCGCTGTGGCGTAGGGGGTGCATTCACTCCTCTCACCCAGCTGGCCCGGATTCGAATCCTGGTCGGGACAAGTTACCTAGGTGGGGTTTTTTTCTGGGGGTTTTCCTCACCTGTGAGACAAATGTCAGGTAAATTTAGCCCCTTGTGGTCCCCAGATATTATCTGTGACCGTCATTATCATCTTCATCCCATCCTCGCCTTGTTTGGAGTATGTATGTGAATGGTGTGTCTCGTCCTATGTGTTCGTGTTGTCTCAGAGGTGGCCCTGGCATTGGGCTGATCACTCATCCGGGGAGGCCCTCCATGTCCTTGTCTGGTCAAAGAAGTAATTATGATTTTTTAAAAATCTATATTTATAATTATTTACACTGACATCGTTATAAAGAAATAAATGAAACAAGGTTGGCTAATAATATCAAAGCGATCGACAATTTGATGCGTTATGTTTAGGATAGAGTGGGTAGTGCAATATTATTGTAGCACCATATGCTATGCCCATTATAATAAGTATAGCTTACCCATGGATTTTTAACGTTCAAATAATAGGGAAGATAATCTTCTGCACTCTGCTGTGCATTGCTATTATAAAGCTATCATGGGTAGTAACTTCGTTAGGGTAGTACTTCTATGGACGTTCATGCGGCCCACGCCACTCGGGCCTTACAGGACCGTGACCTGTCAGAGGAGGGATTTCTATGCATCATACACATATCTTTTTGACCAGACAAGGACATGGAGGTCCTCTCTGAATGGGTGATCAGCCCAATGCCAGGGCCACCTCCGAGATAACACGATCAGATAGAAGGAGACACAACAGTTGCTCATACACTCACTCTGAACAAGGCGCGGATGGGATGAAGATGGTAATGACGGCCATATGATATCCGGGGAACACAAGGGTCTAAAATTACCCAACTTTCGTCTCACATGTGGGGAAAAAGTCCGACAAAATCCACCTACGTAGTTTGTCCCGTCAAGGAATCGAACCTGGGCCCGATGCGTGAGCGGAGCGAACACTACAACATAAACTAAATAGTTAATTGAGCATTGTTGGTAATGAAATAATTTATAACACAAATATTAAGACCATCCTGAATATTCATTCATTCATAAACATAATAAAAAAAGAGGATAGTGGGGACAAGTTAAACCAGAGTGCTCATCCAAGTGGTTGTCATATCAAATTAGGGCAGCTGCTTGACAACGAATAAAAAATCACAAAATCTCAGCATGCACATTTGCACACTCTCCTTGTACGGAGATAGCTGGCTTATCATTTGGTCATTTCCCATGTGAACTCGTCCTTGTGCGAGATCCCGATTCCAGAGCGCATGCCCACGAACAAGTAGTTGAAAACGTGATGGTAACTCTATACTATATTGTACAGTAGAGAAAATAGTACACCTCTTATCTATCATCTCTTCTTGGGCCTCGCAATACGGACGGAAAAAGTTGCAGTGTTTACTTTGTGTCCAGCAATTCGTAATGGATATGCTATACAATCCGTAATTACCGTAATTCAGAATGACCGTGGACGATGTATACAAATTGAAATCCTGACTTGTTAGGTCGTTCAAATAAAATTGTATTGTTATTTTGGTCAGAAAAATGATGGTATCTGAGATTTAAAAAAACGGTACTTTTAGTCATCTAGTAGGCCTAGTTTGTTCTTTTGAATGTAGATAATAATTCAAATCGTGCATAAGTTTTTCAGTCCAATCACTAACTTGGTATGTCTAAATAAATGTACTAGTACATTCATTTCTTCTTCTTCTTCTTCTTCTTCTTTTCCCCTGAGCTTTACATTTACGCGACCCATGCCGTTCAGACCTTACAGGACTACGACCCGTCGGGGAAGAGTTTCTGTAGATCATCAGACAAGGACATGGAAGACCTCCAAGGATGAGTGATCAGCTCAATACCGGGGTTACCTCTGAGACAACACCTGTCTTACACACTCATTCCCGAACAAAGTGAAAGTGGGTAAAAGTGACATTGGGCCAGATGATATTTCGTCTCACAGGTGAGGAAAAGCTCTGGAAGACCTCCACTTGGGAAACTTGTCCTGACCAGGAATCGAACCCGGGTCCTATGTGAGAAGAGCGAATGTTTCCCCTATGCCACAGCAATGGACGCTTGTACGTTCATTTAACTGTATGAATTCTATTTTGAAGAGTTCTTTTTTAACCACATTCGATCTTGCTTTATTTTTAAAATCCTTCACATGACCTATTTGTTTTTTTGTTTGTTGCTTAAGTACTTTCAACTGCTACTCTCATTTTAAAGTAATAATAAGTGCCCACACTCCATATTATGAGAAGTGACCGACGCGGGAACTTCATGGACTCAACATTCGGGAAGTGCGGAGTTAAAGTCCGTGACCAGGCATTCTGATTGTAGATATGTGTTCATGAAACCAAAGACTATTGTTTCTGTTGAACATTACAAAAGAATGTTTGAGGAGAAAAATTCTTCCGACACTGGGATTCGAACCCATGGTCTTCCGCTTTATGTGCTGATGCTCTACAACTGAGCTAGTCAGAATTTAAATCACAGCGTCAGATGAAATCTCTTTAGTAGACCTATAACTGGAATTCTTCTCCTAAGATATTCCCAATCTGCTTGTAGGTTTTTTTTTAGTTTTTTTTCTCCACTTGGAAAGGAATACGCCTAATTGTAATTTACCTGAGGGAAAACTGTGGAATGTGCTAACCTACCATAAGTGAATGCTTCCTATTTTGCATGAATGTGAAGGAGAATATTACGAGATCCATTATTCGGTATTCATCTGGGGAAGGAGTTGCACAGCCTTCATCAAGGCATAAAAATACGATACAAAATTTAAACAGCACTAATATTTCCTAACATTCTATAGTCTGTTCTGTTAAATTAACCTCTTCACTGCTTCTAACGTACTTATGCGTCACGTGAAAATAGCATAAAGGCCGAGAAATAAGCATAGAATAGATTAATGCGTTATCTTAAAATATAGATGTATTTGTTCACGTTTAGAATTATCATTAACGGAAATCAGCTACTCCAATAAAACCTAATAGTCCACTATTGATGTTAGTTGATGAATACTTATATCAAAATATAAATTCAGATCTGAAAGGATTAAGAATGTTAGGATGGTCGAAAAGAGTATCATATGGCAATAACTTATATGGTTATACATTTAAAATTATTTTTTTCTTCTTTCCTTTTGCACCAAGTAGCCTATAAGCTAGAGCTTTAGACACCAAAATTGTCCATAATTTATTTATTTATTTTCCAATTTCATTGGAAAGAAATCCCTTTGAAAAATAATATAACGAAACCCGTATAGTTTTCTTAGTGTTCACTACAGTCCTTGCTAAATGTAGAACACTTCTGCTGCATTCATTTTATACATGTCATTTTATTAAGTTGTAATATGTTTTCCCTCGACCCGCTGCCACTGTATAATTGAATTAGTCCCTCTGTTAGCCTTGTCACCAGTTCATTTTGTAAAGAATAGCAATGACAAAAAAGTGTATCAAAGTCAATTAGCTGATAGAAGTGTGCCTTTTTTCCTCCCTTGTCTGGGCTGGCAACTTTTTTTATCGCTACGGGCTAGAAAGTACATTTCCCAGATTGCTAGAACATTACCATTTACCCCTCCCGTATGGATGTTGATAGAGGAAGGTAGGGGTGATATAGGAGGATTTTTAGGGATTAGCCGTACCACTAGTCTCTCGTGCGCGAAGTATAATATGAGGGTGTGTGCATGTGGCTGTACTTGTGTTTTTGTATGGTGTATATGCAGGAGTGAATTGACGCGTAGGCAGCTGGTATTGTAAGGTGGACTTGTTTGCAGGGGCTTACAACTTATAGCGTTTCCCAAGACCTTCCTTGGGAGTCTAGGCTAATAACGCGCAGTAAATCTACGCACGAGAACAATATCTTACTTCCATTCCGAAGAAAAGCAATCTGCTGGTTTTTACCTATGTCAGAAAAATCCATAAGCAGGGTTTGAACTTCGGGTGTATTGGCAAGCGGACTACTGAGGACAATAATCTTTTGGCGCCAACTTATATGTCAATAATTACCTAAACTATATGAAGTTGATGACTTATTTGTTTCTTTTCCTGCTCTTAAACTATTGCGAAGAATTACATAATTTTATTATTAAACAAAAGGGGCGATGGGCTTACCACCTGTCCCTCTGTCCTCTCTAGGAAAATAAGCGTAACAAAATTCACATGTGTAAACAGAAACCTCCACTTGGAGGTCTTTCGCCCCAATATGGGGGCATAGGATTAGAGAGAGAGAGATTATTAAACAACGAAACAGAGTATCTTAAAATATTAGGGAAGAATTAATAGTTTTACTTTGAATTCTGATAAAATACGATTATTAGAGCCCGGATTTGTATGCATAATCAAATAAGAAAATATGCTTGCAAGTATGCATGATTAATTTTGAAAATATGCACCACTAGATGCAAAAACGAACAAAAATCAAATAAACCTTTTTGGGGGCAAGAACAGTTGCCCTGAGGTTTTCATGTGTGAAGCTCCTACATCTGTCAGTGAAGAAGGTTTTATGCAGTGAATGTCTTTTCTACATCGCATGGTGTGACGGGTGCATGTGAAAAACACAACTCTTCTTCAATGAATTCTTCTTCTGTTACAGCTTTTTCATCAATTAATATTCAACTGTCCGACGTTGATTGTAAGTCATATAATCATAATACGTTTACCGTGTTTGATTGCTCCAGGGGTTCGAGAGTACATACTTAAATACATCCATCCACCCACCCATCCATTTATAAATAAATAAATAAATAAATAAACATATAAATTTAAGAAATATATACATTGCTTGCAGAGACTTTACAATGTACCAATAAATATTAACTATCTAAAGGGGAAAATATAATTTTTTTTTTTTTTTGCAAATACAAATTGCCCGTATTTAATCAATTGTTTCATGATACACATTTATATATATATATATATATATATATATATATATATATATATATATATATATATATATATACGATCTATCGTTTAACCTTCATATAAAAAAATAAGCAAAAGCATCAAATTACAATTACAATTACAATTTATTACTCCAAAGTACACGAAAAATATATACAAAAGTTGATACACCCCCCGAAGAAGCAGAGCTTGTGTTCGGGGGTGGTTCAGTTATATATTAGAAATACTTATACTAAACAATTACTTTAAAAAAATGCATAATTTGGAGAAGTATGACAAAATGTTATGTATGAAAGGTTAGAACATGTTCTATTTACAATACAAAGGTACGAAGCAATACAACAATAATACATAACAATTTATTTGTTCAAATTTTCGTAAAAACAAAGAAATTAAGTTCTATCCAAATTTTAAAGTTTAATATGAAAAATGTTATAACAGTAATAGTCGATAACAGAAGTAATAATTATATAAATTTTCTAATTTTAGACCTAAATTGTTTGTTGTTTAAGCTATTTAGATCAGGATGGTTGGTAATAAATGAATTGAATACCACATTTAATACCACATTTAAGTTAAAACATGCACTTTTTCATTTAAAACTTAAAATATGCATTTTCCCCTGCAATTTATTCTGTGTGAAAACAATACATTTTTTCAAAACAATAAATTATTTGCCAATAAGGTATTCGAATTTTATTTATTAAGTTATATACAACATGCTCAACGAACTTTGATATTCTACACAATTGTTCCCCCTCCAGTATTAGCCTGCATATTTTATATTCGCCAGCATCGAATCAGTGCCAAAAATTCAAAAGAATCTCTTTATATCACTAAGAAACTTATTTTCTTAAATACATGTTTCACGAACACACAATTTAAGAACTCTACCAAACACTTCATGCAGTCTTTAAGTGTTTATAAAAAACTTCTTAAATGATTGTCGTTTGTTAGTGTTTACCATATTTTTAGCTTTACATTTCCTTAAATTTATTTTCTTCAGAAGGTTTACTTTTTATTTATTTAATTTTAGAACTAGTGTTTCTGCTCCTTTTTTGAGTGTCCTAACCTCCTGCAAAATACGTGTTTCTGAGTCACTTATAACCACGAATCGAAATCAGGGGCCATAGCTTTTTCCCAAACAAAATTCTACAGTCTGGCTTCCAATTTTTCCATAAATATTATAGTAAGCCTACTGGGTCTCAACAGCTGAAGAGCTGAATTCAAAATCAACCTTGGACTCAAATCTCAGTTGTATTCAATGGCAATGACGCAATTTCGATAATGGCAGCTCTGGCAGTAGGCTAATGTCTTCTCGAGAAGTACAGGTGTGTCAAGCGTAGGCATTGATCCATTTTGAGACAGTGAACATCATGGTCATGTCGTTTGCTTATGCTATTCCACATCCATATTTCTATGTCTCTGTGTCTCTATTAACAAATACTGGTCAAATTGTCTGGAAACGTGTTACTTACAAAATATATCATTTATATATATGAAACCTCGTGATTCAAATTGAGGAGCTACTTGATAGATAAGTAGTGGCTCCGGTCATGGAAACCACCATTAACGGCCGTGGGTGTCGGCATGCTGACTACATGCCCCCAATCCCGCCATCTGCCTCTGGTAGATGACGCAGCGGTCGGGTGGTAGGCCTTGTCCCTTCAGGGGTGTAGCACCATGGAGTTTAGTTTTTTTTTTAAATATATGAAAAAGAACATGCATTTTGCATACAAATCCCGGCTCTAATAATCACAGTACACTTCTTACCATGTGGCATAGTTTTGGGATGAATACAGTATTCATTATTTCTAAAGATGTAAAGATCTCGCACGAAATCTGTGCCGATGACGACCGTTACTCGCTAGAGAGAGACATGCTACTGTGCGAGAGAAAGAGGTAGCTTGGCCTTTACAAATAGAAAGGGAGGTTCTGTTGAGCGAGAGAGATAGGTAGCAGACCAGTCGACGCTACAGTTCCCATGAAAACATAATGCAATGACGTAGGCAATCGGCACAGATTTCGTGCGAGATCTTTACTGTATAAGACTTTGTCATCGGTGGCCTTAATCATTCTGCAAAATGTTCTAATGGTTCAAATGTGATCGATTTCTAATAATTTAGCATACGCTTTTCGGCGATTAATGAAACTTCATCGAGCACTCTATTCCGATCAAAAAGTGGATAGACCTTAATTCTCAAGTACTGAAATAAATACCATCCGTTCAGTTGATAGGAGCATGGCAGTTGATACCAAAGCACCTATTGTATGCTTTATACGGAAGAAGTATACTGGTTGTTTCTGTTACCTTTCCGAGAAATAAAATGCCAAAGCTTGTTTATTATTTTTTAGTGTAATTATTGACTTACTTGTGTTTACTTTAAATGTTCGTTCTTTACATGAAACCACATTGAATTAGGCCTATGGACATCTAAGAGAGAATGCGGGCGGTAGGTCGGACCAATTTCTTGTAGGTCTATAAGGTTGAATTTAGACGAAATGGAAAGAAAGTAATAAAGTAGGCTTGTTCTTAATTTTGTCAATACTCTGGATTGCTTAAAATATGGAAAACCTACGGATTGAACTGGAATGACTGCGATTATTTAAATGCATTATTTTACTACAATAGAAGGAAATGAATCAGTGCTCTTCATATATCGTAATAGCATCTTTAACATGCCGCATTTGGACTGATAATTAATTTAATAACTTGTAATAACAAACAGGGACAACGTAGATAATGGCATGCACTGATAATTAATTTTATTTGGTATATGTTGCGTTTGCGTAGCAAATGTAGGTTTTGAAATTGGATGAATATTAATCTGCTTATTTAAATGCAATACGAAAAAATACAGTAGGTTGTGTGAATAAATCTGTAATATCTGTAGGCCTAATTCATTAATAAAGTATGGCAAATATTTGTTTTAATCCTGCACCGTACAATGTAATTATGTCACACTTTCTGTTCTGTGCTATCTTATAATAATATAATTATTCACACACATGACATGTTTGCAAGTCAGGCATACCTATGGGTAGCCACTATTCACAACTATCACAATACATACGGGGTAGAAGTTTAAGAATGAATTTTTAGAGCATATTGATAATATTTTGTATTAAAAGTAGCCTATTCGGATACCATCAGTTAAATATTTTAGATTTCGCAAAATGCAGGTATTTTCTCATATTTTTGATGGTATTTTATTGAGTAATCGCTATCCACAAGCTTACCATTACTAAGCTGATACATATACAGGGTGATTCAAAAGTCACTATACATTTTGTATTTAAACAGGTATTATTACACAATATGTAATAGTACTAAAACATATACCACAGTAGGACATAATTTCAATGCATTTCAATGTGACCACCTTGCACGTCTAGACACAATGACCAACACTCCATTACACTCCGAAAAACTCTCATAGCTGGCATAGCTGGTGTAATCTCAGCAGCCGCAGCTCTAATCCGCTGTTTTAACTGTTGAATGCTGTGGATCTCTACCTGGTACACCCTAGACTTTATAAACCCCCAGGCAAAAAAGTCTAAGGATGTAAGGTCTAGTGGTTTGCTCCCTACTAAGTCTCCTGGTAGATGCAGAGGGGCTACGAGTGATCGCATCCTGTACATTTTGCACTGGTGATATTGTAAGGTGGTACATTTTCGAACATGGTACAATTCTGAACGGACTAAGATTTTTATCCATTTTGGGGTTTCAAATGTTAGCCAACCTCTTTTTAAAAATATAGCGTCCATACTGATTGTTTTGTTGATCTGTATCCGCGAGAATGATGTTCCGAGTTGTCTCATTCGGCCATAAAAAATTATTTTCCAACCGAAGGTAAGAACGCCATGCTTGAAAAATGGCACGTTATAAAATTGCTTATAATTCCACGTTGTGTTACTGGAATATATTTTTGAGGACCAATTTTTAACTCATACCAACAAATAGCGTAGTCTTTAATACGTAAGTCATTGGCACAACAATGGGCATTCGTGAGCGGAATTTCAACAATGTGGTAATTTACAAAAACTAGCTCGAGGTACAAATTCGAACAAATTTTAGGTACTATTTCGAACAGTACTTTAACCCGCGATTGCTTGCTTAAGACTTGCATGGAAAAGCTGTTTTGCTGTCACAGCATTCTGCATGTTTATTATTATTAACTGTGCAAGTCAAATATAAAAGGGTGGTATTCATATATCTCTCAACAGTGGTATTATTTCAACGAAGAGTTATAAACAAAGACTTCCTGTGTAATGTTATTTCATCTCAGCATTTATGCAATACACAATAGCATGCAGCTGTTAAGTATTTTTATTATTGCTCTTGATGTTATAACAGACAGTCTTAATGGTCTAGTGGTTCCTGACTACGGACCCTCAAGTCTGGGTTCGATCACCGGTACCTCCTCGGATTTTTCTGAGGTAGGGTGATCTGGAACGGGGTGCATTCAGCCTCTTGACACCAACAAAAGAGCTAATTCATAAAGAAGTAGCGGCTTCGGTTCAGTAAGCCATCAATAACTGTCGTAGGAGTCGGCATGCTGACCACATGCCCCAATCCGGCCATCTGCCTATTTAAAACGTGACACATCATTATTACGCTCATATTACTGATAAATAATAATAACAGAAAATAATATTTGGAAGAAAGCACTTTGTTCGTTGAAAATGCCACTGTTCGAAATAGTACCCACTGGTGTTTAGAATTGTACCTACTGCGGTACATTTTCGAACGATATTCTGGAAATGAAAGATCGATTGCCATGACCAATATTGCAGCTGTATGACTTTGATATTTTTGTGAAGGGTCAACTACATTGCCAACTTTGTGAATACAATACAGTTGAACTTGTCTTATGTTTATTGTGTTCATAAAATAAGAATATTTGTTAAGTGTTCGAAAATGTACCACCTTACCCTATGGCCAGTCTCCCTGGACATTCTTCATCTGTAACTCTACCAGTGCGCCAAAATTTACTGACCAGGTTCTTTATAGGCAGGCTGGTGGGGCCTGGTTTCCTAAATTTACGAGTGAAATCTGCTCGCTTCTGTTCATACGTCATACCATGTAGACGAGCAGAAACAACAGCTATTCTTTCTTCTTTGTTGAGCATACTGTCACATTACTTGCAAGAAATAAGAATACAGTAACTGTATCACTAAAATGTATAGTGACTTTTGAATCACCCTGTATTTTTACGTGTGCTATTAGAGAAGTTAATAAGGAATAATTATCTCTTAGCCTATAAAAAGTTACTTTCAAGTTAACAGTATTTAAAACTCAGGATCAGAAGTGATAATATTTATTACTGACAAATTACATTTCAGCCTAATGTTTAAACCTCTTTTAGCATACCAGGTTTCTGTTCACTCTGACAAAGTATTCTGATTAAGTGCGAATTTAGTGTTCTGTGAAGTCCACTAAGCCTATTTCTTTTGAAGTTTCCGTACGGCGACACTTACTTCCTTTCCTTGACTTTAAGGTGAGAATACATAATGAAATTAGGTCAAATGTTAACCTTTAACCCAAAAATTTTATACTTAGCTCTTTAATGCTCTAATATGAGTGAGCAATCAAGTTTGTAAACACATTGCATTTGTAGACAAAATTAAGTGTTATGTGAAGTAGATTTCTGAATTCCTTCTCAAATATTCTGCACAGATGCTATTTGTTACGACGTTTTTAATCCTCCTTCATTGAATTCACGGATGTAACGACATTTAGCCATTTTGTGCATTGAAGATGAGACTGCCTTGTGAAGCCAGGTACTTTTTCCTCAATAAATATTCTTCATTCGTGCAGATTATGTACTTAGGTCTACTGCTATCTATGGGAAATCTTGAGGACTGTAAACATAGTTGCTCACAAAGTCTTGAGATATATTTTTCCTGTATTAGTGTAATAATATCCCACCTCTTGGCTCTGAAGAAACTAATAAATTATATACCCCCAAAATATAATCTGCAGGATTTCTTCATGAGCACGCTTCGTGTTTATTATGTGAGGGAAGCTAGAGATCGTCTGTAGTCCCAGCAGCTGTCCAGCCTTTTATTCATCCAGAAAACAAATTCATTCTTTATTACTCAAGCTCATTGTCGCAGGTTAAATCTAGAGGCTCAGAATTTTATGTCGCCTTCTTGTAGAGGGTGTCGTCAGGAAGTAACTCTTTGATCTCCCCAAGTCAAGGATTGTAAGAGGGATGAAAGATAGTCCAATAATTAATTATAGAAATAATAACTTTTTCTTCTTCTCCTTTTGTAAGATATGGGTCAGTATTCACCATTATATTTTTTTATAATGTTGCCAAACATATCCGGGGTATATCGATGTGTTGTTTCCTACTTTCTAAAGAATTTAAATGACAATAATATTAATCTATAGGCTCCTGTAGATTAGGGATTAGGCCATTTGCTAGCTTAATCACTCAGAAGGCACCCGGTTTGGAATAGAAAATGGATGGGGCAACTCGGCTTTAACTGTCTATTAACATTTAGCTTACGGAAGACACACCATGTTCAGGATTCCAGATTAATTCTTGCAACCAATGGTCATATTATGATGAATTGAGCAAGGTGGAATGATATACGACAGGGGAAACGGGAGCACCCCGAGAAAAACTGCCCCAATCACACTATGCCCACCACAAATTCTTCATGGATCCAAAGAGAGTCGATCTGGGGTCCCAGCGGTAAAAGGCGAGCGGTCTAACCACTAAGCCAAGGGAGCGGCGAGGATTACACATTAAAAGATGTAGGTTCTTGCCCTGTAATAACATCTGCAGTAATCCTAAACCCACAGTAGTAATTCGATGTACCCCCACGAACAATCTTGATATGGATCAGACTATTCCTTGTGGATCTAAATGAGGGTTGTCGATTAGAAGAAGAAAAAGAAAACGAATGTGATATTAATGAACAGCATTTAACTTTTTTTCACAATTGTTTAGACTTGAGATTGAACTTTAGGTTCAAAATTATAGTATTGACAGATCTGCTAATGTTACTGCTTTTTTTTCTATAATCACAGAAACATGTTATGGTTTGATTATGCGTGTTTTCCCCATAAATTTAGGCAAATTCCAAAAATACGCAAATATTTTTGTATTTTAGAATCTATTAAATTGGTTAGGTTAATTCTTCAGATTATTTTGGTGTCCACTACAGAAGATGTAAGAAATAGGATAAAAAGGACTACACGAGTATTTTGCTGAACTTTCTTCCATTTAATCTCGTGGGATGCATTGAGCGTCTGTAGTAATACTTAGAGAATAATTACTATAGAAAGCACTTTTTTTTACATCATTTAAGGTTATGTAGTATTTTGACAGCTGAATAGTTCTTTGTTCAACATTGCTTGGAAAAAGAAAAGAATTAGAAAATAAATTCCTTCGTAAACCTTCCTCTTGAGAATAATGTTAGTATTACTTTCGTCGAAATGTCATTTATATCGAAAATGTTTAAAGTTCACCGTAATTCGAGTTTACGAAAACATTTTACAATAATTAGAACATACTCTTTTTATTACTAGATTCCTAAAAATCTTCAAGAAAATTATATTTTTTTTAATCGCAATAATCTGAAACCATTGTGTCATTACAATGTAAATTTAATAAACATTGTATGCTATCGTGTGAATTTATAAACAAATATTATAATATTACAAGACCTCGGAGTTTTAGATATAAAATCTTAAGTTTTATGAACCCAAAATAAGTTATGAAATTTTGAAAACAAAAAATAAATTGAAAGTAGCACGTAAATATAAACTAGATACTAAAATTAAAACTTAAAAAAATATACAATAAACATTTATTTGACAGCTAATCAGCTATTATCGGTGTGTGCAGGACTTTCGAAAGTTTTAAAACACTTTCTTCAGTTCGAGATCCAGTAAAGTACACTTCGCATGCTGGAAGCAGGCTTAGAAACACCAGAAAAGTGCTGAAAATAATTAGAAGATCAGGAAGATGTTAAATTTTAAGTTTACTATTTACAATCACACCTGGGCCCTGTCTTTGCCAAAACAAATTTTCTCTTTTGCAATCCCTTAGTACATAAAAATTCAATGACGTGATTTTTCTTATTGGCAATTCTATTTGAAAAAAACTGAAAACCACATTTTTTCATGGAAATATATTTTTAAATTGCCTAATTTTAGGCAGTATTAGACAAAAAATTATAAATAGATCTAACCCTCATTCTTTGTACTGTAGGCATAAAAATAGCTCTCCCGATGATTCTCATTTCTCGAAAATAGTAAACATGAGTAATTATTTTCTACACATTAATCAAATATCCATTTGCCTATAAGCCTGATATCTATTTTTTGTTATAAATAATTAATAGTTATTTACTAAGTTAGGGTAATAAACTCAAATCTAAACTAATAATAAAGATAATAAAACAATTTAGAAACATCAATGATGATCTTTTCTTTCTGAGAGAAGAATCAGAAACTGTTACCTGGTCGGAGCGGCAAAGGAACTTCAGGAAAGGAAACTCTACTAGATTACAGGCCACATAAACACATGCTCATAATGATTCCTGTCAAAACAGGATTTTTATCTACAATATGATTCTCATAGAGAATGACTGACCTGGGAAGGTAAACGCGCCGGTTTCTGAACGTGTGATAATTCTCAAGAACTGTGTAGGCTACATTGTAGTCACCATATATCTACCATGCAAGCAGTGGATTTACAAAGCTCTTATCTCGTAACTAAGTGAAGTAATTTGACCATTAAGCAATATAAGGAATATTTTCATGCCCATCATTTTTTATTTTATATGCTATTTCTTCTTAAAATTTAGAGAATTAAAACTATTTTTAAATATTTATTTTAATATAATTTTAATTTTATTTACTTAGCCTGGTAGAGATAAGATCATCAGGTCTTCTCTTTCTCTCTACCAGGATTCCAAAAGCTGCAATTAATACAAAAATTACGACAACAAAAGATTTCAATGAGAAAATGAAAATAAATACTTATAGGCGTAAATGTTTTGAAATTTAAAGAAATAAAGGAGATGTAAAGTGCATTGTATAATAATAATTAATGTTGGGACGGTACTTGAATAACGCAACTAATAATGGCTAATTAAAAATCACATAAAAACACATAAAAACAAGATTAAAAATTGTCTTCGTTCACTAAGCAAATTTAAAATAAGTTCTTTTTCTTAATTTTAGGGCATTTAAATTTTTTTAGGCAATAAATGCCTTAAGGAGATTAGTGTTTAATGTTTCGCCTTATACCCTCAAATAATGATAAAACCAAAAAGCCGCAGTTAGCCTCAGATATTCTAATAATAAATATCTGAGGCTAACTGCGGCTTTTTGGTTTTATCATTTTTGAGGGTATAAGGCGAAACATTAATCACTAATTTCCTTAATACTTCAACCCCTCAAAGAAAGAAAAAATGAAATTTATTAATAATAAATGCCTTGTTTATAGGACTTCTGCCCTAGTGTTGATCAAACCTGTCATTTACCTCAGGGGACTTGCTCCGCTATTTCTTCAGTATGAGCCCGAGGTGTTTGAACTGTCTCATTCAACATACTTGGTTATAAAGTTTTTAGTTATGTGCAAAACATTGAAATTCTACTTTGTTCCTGATTGTGAAATCCACCACTGGCAATGAAGGTGTGCGGAAATGGGGAGGCTCGGTCACACAAGGGCAAGTCTGTGTCCATATCGGCCCTGCGTTATCAGTCCACACACGGTGAGTACATACAAGTCTGTACACACAGATATGGACCACGTCCCTCATCTTAGTCTCTGATAATAACAGGGCGTGGTTTCCTAACGCCTTCAATGTTTCAAGGTTTCCAAGAATTTCCAAATTAGGAGGTGACTTTACGTGAAGATTACAGAGTCAGTTTGTTCGATCGATTTAATTCCTGGAGACCAGGATTTGATACCTGATGCTCATCAGTTTGTTTGTGACATTCTGTGACTTTCCTTAATCTTGAAAATGGATCCAGAAATAAACTTATTAACAGAGTTTCGACATTAGGATAATCATCAGGTTGACTGAAACCAAGTAATGGTCTCTCAAACTAATCAATAGTAAATTAAAATTAGCATCTACTTATGACAAGAAGATGGCCAGCTTGGAGTATCATTACACGTCCATCCAATTACTGTCTAAAAACATTTTCCTACTTCTTGGGCATTTTCATTATCGTAGTATATCTTCGTTTCCCATGATCTGAACTCGTGTGTGATTGAGGGATTTTTTTTGGGAGGGGACAATAAAAGTCTATGGTCTCTTTCTGAGGGTTCGGCGTGGCGCTGAGCAATATGAGCTAGTCTGGCGTAACGGCTGGGATCATGGAATGCTGGCTCGCCTAAACTGAGGGTACCGTATTCCAGATTTTTGACATGAGAATGGGAGAATTTCGAGTTCTTAATACAATGGTTAGTTGAAGGTATAGGTAAGAAGAACTGTCGGAATGTTCCATACCAGTAGAAAAATAATCCTCATTCACTACCAAAAGATTATGCTAGACTTATCTTTCTTAATAATGATATTTGGATTGACTGAGACAATAATTGTTTTACTATCCTTATTTTTTATTATTATCCGACTACACTACATAGTTTTCGTACTAATGTACAACTTGTTTGCATAGTTGTTTATTACTTTTTCATTGCCTATAAAGTATTACTCTATCTTCCTGATAACGATAACTGGATTGGTTTGGACGGTTATTATTTTACTCTCCGTATTCTTAATTACATATTATAGTCATTATTCATAATATTAGTGCTGACCACAGTAGACATTTTTCATACTTATATATATATAAGTACCCAAAAAATATAATATTCAGTTTCTTAGAATACAATTTTATAATATTTAGCGCTTAACGATTCTCAGCATAACAAATTTGAAACTACTAACAGTGTATTATTCTGGGAATTAATTCATTAGGTAGCTTACCTGTATTTTTATTGTATGAACATTATGTTAACCTTGTTGCATTTTGTATTCAAGGAAGCGATAACACTACTCAATGAATTATCTTTTTACCGAAGAGTGTCTTTAATATAATCCAGGTCATAGCAAACGCTCATACATATATAAAATACATTTTATATGAACATAGAAAATAATGAAATAGTGAGGAAGTTGGGTGATAATCAAATACAATAAATCCGGATGTGAAAACGACCAAATAAACATCAGTTACTAACTTATTCTTCATAATCTTATTCTTCATAATCTTATTCTTTCTTTAACATTTATTCTGTTTAATTCTCCCTTTACACTCTGCCTATTTCAGTCTTTCGTTCTCTTATTACCTTTCCATCTCTTCCATTGCCTCCTTCACTTCCCTTCAGTTCTAAAGTAGAAAACCCTTTCCCCGAAAAGCTTGAATGCATTAATGAAGGCAAAGAGTTGTGAGTCCCACCCAATTTGTAGCATATGCTGTAGAGATAAGGTGTTGTTACATAGAGAGTCCACTGTGGCCGTCCCTATTCCCTACAGGTAAGAGAGGAAGGAAGTGTCGTAGATAGTGAGTGCACACCTAACTCTGCTCTTGTTTGCCGTCCATGATTACACACTAAGCCCTCTGTAAATATCATAAAACATATCCATGGCGACAACCACGCTTACTCCTCCTCCTTACCATATAGATAACAAAAGGTCATCGGTTTCATTTTATGTCGTAAGAAAGGATATTCCTGTGCAAAGAAGATGTGGAAATCCTATTGTTTTAAAGAAGATATATTAGATTTTGTAATTCCTCTAACTCTTCTTCATTACATGTTCTTGATTCGATCATTTGATGTCTTCTTTTACTCAAAATATCATTGCAGGACTATCAATCATTTGGTCTTTAGTTCGCTGAAACAAATTTCATATGAGACACTCGCATGTCTTTTTCCATCCTAAGAACGATATTCTTTCACCATGTAACCAAATACAATAGAGACAATACCGGACACTTACTGCTTTGACAATGGAAAAATGGGGGACAGATTTTGCAGCACTCCTGGTGGCAAAACCTAGAATCTTGGGGCAAAATTAAAATATTCAAAACATATAGGCCTGTAAACTGCAATGATTTAATGTTTCACGAACCACTGAGCCCGAATACACTCTTTAAGTAATTGTAAGAATAGTAATAAGCAAACAAAACACCTAACTTGCGAAATAGTTCATAAAATATTAATGAAAACAACTGTCTCTTGCCATCGTATTTTTTTCAATGCCTCGTCATTGTTTGATTTTTAAGTCATTTGTTTTTAAACAGCAAAATTGCTTTTCTGGGCCATAGATAGCTAGAAAAATCATACCCCTTATACATAACATGCTGAGATTGACTATTTTGGCTCTTATAATAAAAATTATTTAACATCTTTTTAGCTAGATACTGCATCTATATTCGGTATTAGCAGGTTGGGCCACTAGATGGTGCTCAAGTTATTGTCACCCGATATATCGCAAAGTGTCCTGTAATGTCTGTATAGTATTTGTTGTAACTAATTAAATTATTTTTTTAATTTGACTTTCTAACCCCATAAGTTCAGAAAAATATGAAGTTATGTTTACTGGAAAACGTATTCGAGACTTGAACACGATGTTGTATCACTGAGACAATCCGCAGAAAATTTTATATTTTCACATCATAATGCCTTACACATGGTGGCCAGATTGCAAAACAAACAAACAAAAATAAAAAAGGGAGACCTTACCAAGTAATACAATATTCGAACCTTTCATTGACACAAATAAAGCATTCAAATTGCTGCAATTAGAGTACGAATAACAATATAAAGCACTTTGATATCATATGTGGACATTAATTACTCAAAGTAAGGATATCACTGTCGTTTTAATTTTTCACAACTATTAATTTGCTTTAGGAGATCCAGATTTTTTTGTTTTATTGATTTCGCTTACAAAGGAGAATATGTCTTCAATGTCAACACTTAGAATGTGGCATTGTCAGATACTGTGAGAAATAGCATCTAGTCTACATACTCTCAAAGGTTATTGGCTACATGAAATTCGTAATAAGTTAGTTAAATTGTCCATTTCTGAAACTATAACGTCTATTATGTCACTTATGCAGTGTACGTAGCTAGTGAGTGCACGTACTCATATTATCATGTATATAAAGAGTTATATATACTGTATATAGGCTACAATTTAACTACTTATGTAGTGTTTAAAGGAACATTAAATGAATTACTTATATTACTCTATTAGCCTGACTATTCTCCGTTACATAAATGTAAAAAGTAAATGCTTATACTCTAAAAATGAATGATAGTGCTTATGTATGATCAGCTCCTTTTTCAGTCAATTTTGATAAGAAGAAAACTATAAGAAATGTATCATTGTATAAACAAATTCCTTCATGTCTTCTTCATGTCAGTAAATAAAGATCTCTCAATTGAACTAAATGATAGGCTACATTACATTAATAGCATGTTAAACCATGAGATGAAGATCAAAAGGGAAGGAGGAATAAAAAGAGGTAATGATGTAGGTCTCGTGCACAAAACCAGTGGCTGTCAGGTGAGGTCCATTACCGATGCTGACTCAGATGGGAGGTATGGGGTGGTCTCTCGGATCTGGACCATGGAGACAGGAGAAGAAGAGGAGATTAATGATTCGTCTTGAAAACAACATTGTTTAACTCTCCCGAGGAAACAGCTAAAAAACGAGCTGAACGCTCCTACTTACTTCTTTACAGTACCAGATGCAATCAATCTGATATAATGATAGAGCGTACAGGAGTTTGTCCTGGTAAGACATTTCGCTGACGCTGTGCTTGTGTTCAAAACAGAATTAGAGAAATAGCAGCCGCCTAGGAGGAGTGTACTTTCCGCAGCCTCCCCTCTCATGCAAGATTATGCTGTCGGCGAAAGGAGATTTAGTGTGATTAATATTTTTTTTCGAGACAGGTAACTTTTAACTAATACTGTAGTCTATTTAGATAATTTATAAAAAAAATCCACAGTTATTCGAGTTACAACTATCAGATTTTGGAAAGCTGTTTTCAAAAGTAAAGTAAAAGTTAAATGACTACTACACAGGCCGTGAAGGCACTTATGGGTCTAGGACAGCGTTTCTCAACCTTTTTGAACCCGAGGACCTCTAAAATGTCTAAAAAATTTTACGGACCCCTAATTTTACATCCCATTTTTAAAAGAAGGCCTTACGGTCTTAACTTTCTCCAGGTTAAATAAACTATTATTATTATTATTATTATTATTATTATTATTATTATTATTATTATTTTCTTAATATTTGGGGTATCATTACAACGAAATATGTGAAATTTTTTTAATCTTTACTTTCCACTTGCTTTATGATATTTTTTAAATTATATCTGAGGAACATCTGCACCATCTTCGCGGACCACTGGTGGTCCGCGGACCATAGGTTGAGAAACGCTGGTCTAGGAGGTAGAGGCTCCCAGATTTTTAGAAGTTCGACACATAAAGATGATAAGGTTGTCAGCCTTAAAACCTGTCTCATTTACTCCCAGCATTCCTCTTGGTACTCATTTATGTCAGAGGCTGAATCGAACCCAGGGCCATAGTACCACCAAGGGAATTAGACCACTTGAAAAATCTCATCGGCCTGATCGGGGATCGAAGCTTAGGTCTTCAGGTTTGTAACACAGTGACTCAACCAACCACGCCTCTATTAATTTAAAACGAAGTGTATATAAGAAAAGGATTCTAGCAGGGCCTGAAAATAAAAAGAATATTACAATTTCTCATCACTACCTATAATTTTGTTGGCGGCGACAGACCATTACATTTGTAAAACTTCGTAGCAAATTTTTCAATTTATTTATGATTTACTCGAATTCTGGAAGTTTAGAGAGAGAAAGAGATTTCTGGTAATTGGGTAATTTTCGTCTAAGTTAAAAAAATAACTTAAGTTACTTACTGGTATGTTTGAAGTGTTACTTTATGAATTTCACTTGCAGATTATTAAGTTCACAGCAAGGTCATCTCTCCAATGGCATTATTTTATTTTGATTGTTGAAGGAGAATATGGAGCAGTAGCAGCATTGCACATCGACTGAACTTCAGTAATCTCTTACATCCTACATTTCATACAATCTGTCACACAGATTAATAGTATGCATATCACCTTAACTACCGTCGATGTGTATGCTTTTCACGTACTAATTTTTAAGTTAAATTTGTAACAACTTTATGCCAGCGTTTGTTGCATAAAGGAATATTGTGGAATGTAGAAAGGAAGAACTACTAAACAGGCGTTGCTACAAAATTATGCAAAGAATAGCTTATAATATGTAATGTTTTGAGATTTATGATAATAGATAAATATGACTTACACGCCATTGACATTCCCACAAGAACAAATTATAACATGCCACGCTAAAATTGCCTAGAAAAACGTGTGAAAGTGTACTCCACATAACTAAATCAAGCCAAAAACTGATTAAAATTTACCGTTATACAAAAAATTGTAAGAGCAGATCTGTAGTATTTAAATACCAATTGCACATTTCGACTTTAAGGTCGGAATCGTTAGTTTCATATTCTACCATAAACTATTACTGAACCTTAACTATCTGTCCAATTATTATCAATACATTTCTGTGTTAAATATTATAATTAAATATAAGTATTCTAGTGTTACTAAATTTTTCAAAATTTGTAGTATCAAACTCTGGTGAAAAAACTTTAAGTGAATTTAGATTTTTTTTCCCTCTATAGTGTTAGTTTAATGAATTTCAATAAATATGCCTAGATCTTCTTCGCTACATGCTTTCAGTTTTAATTTCGTGTTATGGGAAATGCATATGGTGACCAAGCCCAAAGCTATGGCCTAGTTTAAAATATACACTAAAACACCATGCCCCTACACACCATACATAGACACGGCCTCATTGGCTCATCTGCCTCTCTCTTTTGACTTCAGAGGCAGGATTGGGCTCCTTGCTGCTCCTACAGCCAATATTGGATTATTATTCAAATAGCTCCCCAGTTGTCCTCGTGAGGTTTAGTGCACACCGTTGCAGATCTCCTTACTTCCAGAAATTCCGAGTAGTTACTGAAATGGAACCTGGGTTTAGGGATTCATTGTCATTAACACTATTATGTCCATGGAGGTGTCAAATATGAGTTACTAATTAATTTATGAATAAAGTGTCTTGATTTATGATAGCTTCCTCAAACTACAATGTTTATTTTTACCTCTGCGGATATATCATTGCACTTGCAGAAATTCTTTTGGGTGAAGCGTATTCATTAAAGTTCTAGGGTATTTGTGTAACATCACAACAAATCTGGTTAGAGCTTATAAATCTCATAGCAGAACTGGGCGTTACCCATTACTCATAGTTCAAACCTAGGATATCGTTACTGTATGGTTTCATTTTAGTCGTAGCGATAGCCATAAAGTGATCATGTGGATTTTGGCCCATAGTGAATGTTACATTATAGAGAATTATTATTTTTTCAAAAACAAGAAATGAACAGAACCCTCATGAAAAAAGTTTCAAAGACTTTTTCTAACACATCATAACCATAGATTAATGCTATAAATTATAGTGTAGGCCTACTAATTTTAATCGTAATAAAACCGTTTAGTTACTGAAAGATAACCTCACCTGAGAAAGAAATGCCGGGTAAGGCCCTGTTCAGAGTGAATGTGTGTGTGTGAATGTTATGACTAGACTTATGTGTTCATGTTGTCTCAGAGGTGGCCCGACATTGGGCTGATTACTTATCCGGGAAGACTCTCTTGACAGGTAGTAGCCCTTTAAGGTCCGGGCGCAATGGGTCGCTTAAACGTCCCTAAAAGGGAGGGGTAAATCTAAGGAAAATAACAAGATTAAATAGCCTAAACATTGTATTATATAGGTCTAACTTTCTACCTATTCTACCTATTATATATTAGTACCGGTATTGTATAAGCATTAGAATGCGACGAATAGATTTGCAAAAGAAACATCTTTCCATTACGTTTTAAATGCTATTTATGGCCTATAGGAATTGGAATCTTTTTAAAGGTGTGAAGACCATGCACAACTCCAATTTAGTTGTCAAGGTGTGAAAACTGAAAAGAAGCCAATTGAATTGTTCACAACATTCTTCTCTAATTACAACTTACTGGTGCTTAGGTTCGACTTCCTTGTACCGGTACATAATGCCGAGGTAGAATGAGGATTGTACACGAAAGGTGACTGGATATCCGTGAACAATTCTGATCATTTTTTTGCTTAAATACCAGCCCTATTTTATTGTCCTACATGCAGGAGGCAGAGTTAATATATGCCACGAAATAACGTGACCGTATTCCCGGTAAAAGTTTTGCTTCTATTTTCTTCTCAGAGGATGCGCTCTTTACAGTAGCCTAGCATCGTGATGACAACAATTCTACACTGTCAAGTTGGTCGTGCTGTGAAAATCGCTTCCTTGTACGGGCCGACATAAGACGATGATACTTTCTACTGATATTCCATACAGTAGTTGAACGGCAGCCTTCTCGTTACACCCAATCATTCCTCCATCACAGCTGATTCAGCCACCGGTATTGCCTCAGCGAGATTTGTTATAAACTTATAACTAAGGCCCCGAACGTAATGCTCTGTCAGAAGACTAAGTATGCGTACAAATATGCTCTAAAATCTTTAAGATATGTTCCGGAGCCAATGAAGTAGACCTATATTCTATCATTTAAGTCATTTTAATACTTTACGTTTTCTTGCTAGGTGCATAACATTATGAGTTACAAAGAAATAATAGCAATTGTATAAATTACCTTACAAAATTAGAAAAGGAAAACAAGATCAATAAAACAAATTTTAGTAAATTGAGAACTAATGAAATGAAGCGTCGCTTTAATATTATAAACTATTTTCCGAAAATATTAAGCTATGTGGGTCTACTTGCCAATTATTCAGTTCTAAAAACATTCACTTATGCCCGGTTTCTACAAACTGGTGAATTACCTATGGGTAAATTATCCATGGACAAATTAGTTCCATTTAACCTACAATGATATAATGAGCAAGGCCTTGGAGTTGTACAGTTAATTTAATTCAGAAGGCTTTGATTCTCATTGTTTAAATATTACTATTGATCCTATGAAAGGTTAAATTTTATCCAGCCATCCGTGAAAGGATAAATTAACCCGAAGATTTACCCTTGGAAAGATCTAGCCCGAGTTTGTAGGAACATTTTTTCTGTCATTTTCATATTTACCTAGAGGACATTTATCTAGAAACTCTCCACAAGTGTATGTGATTGCTTTCTTTAAATTATTTGTGTTTGTGTGGTGTTATTTTTGTGTAAATTCTGTCCATTGGATAATTTACCCATAGGTAATTTGCGAGTTTATAGAAACCGGCCATTAGTCAAATAGACCTATGCTGTAAATTTTTGAATTAACAGAGATGTCCACAGCATTTAAAATATATTAGAAATATACCATTAATATAGTGCCATATTAATAAAATATGAACAAATGTTTTAATAAGAAGCAAATATAATGCATTATTTCAAAACTAACGAAATATGCAACAATATGCCCCAAAAATGACTAGGCTCAGAAACAGAAATACTGAATGAATGTAAGATGAAACACATGTGGACGTGGTTTAGAAACGTGTAGGCTATCATATACCGTTTAGCCGAAAATAACACTTAATTTAGGGTTAGTAAATATTTAAAAATATACAAATTATAACGTGACAATTTCATGGTAATCTTGCTATCGTCAATTTCATTTATTTAGGTTACAAGCTGACGAATTCTTGGCCATCTGGAACTGTGGTCGCCAATTGCATTTATTTTTCGGTGTGTAAAATTAATAACAATGTATAAAGAGATTGGTAATTGTGTTAGACACTAATGTCTAAATTGCAACTATTCGCGCTATCGTAGAAAAACGTTTCTATGTAGATCGCACCTTCACGTGCTGTTTGGCTATATGCAACGTGACTATGCTTATAACAAAATGTTGTATTTCATTATTTGAGGAGTATTAGACCCAGTTTATCTTATCTCCAAGTGTTTGAAATATGGTGTCATATATTTAGATCTCAAGGTGGCCAACTCATGATGTTACTTGAATTCTGCGTATACCAGGAAGAGACTGCAGGACTAAAATTCTACTCAGTTTCGTAAAAAAAAAAAAAAAAAAAAAAAAAAAAAGTATATAACAGACCTTTGTCAGTAGTTTTACTGCTGATTGTGGAAATTTCCCTTTTTAACGTAAAATAAATTAAGAATATTTATCATAGGTAATCCCACGAGAGTTTACGAGTTTATAGATAGATTCGTGACTGCGTAGTCGCTGCCAACCTTGATTCCTACATTTCCAGTAACGAGCTGATGTTTTATCAGATAAAATCGCATCCTCATATTAATAGCAAGCATTTTCTAAGATAAACGATTGTGATTGGTCTATATACTAGGAGTTGCTAAACATTATTGGCCGATATCAAACAAGCGGCGTATGAATGGAATAGTCAAGAATATTTTCTCTGTTACCGGGTACTTTGGCTTTACAAGTCGCTGCTCCACAACTGAGCTGCCAGGTTTCGATGCATAATGCCACATAGAATTCTTTGACCACCTCTTCTGGTCGACATCACTGTATGATATTTACTTCATACAAGTGATATAGTAAATTTCAAGCACACAAATTTAGTGATTCATTAATGGATTTTCACTGCTTATTGGACAGTGTAAGATGTAGGTATCTATTTCTGTTCCCCAATTCCTGCTCCATTGTCAGGGGAGTTTTTCTCCTATATCTTATGGAATATCAGCAGTAGGTTCCCGGTTAGCTCAACAATTATTTAATATTATAATTATGAAGTAAATATACCTCTTAATAATAATAATTGGACCGGAAGTGATGTAGGAAGTAATAAGGGATAAAGGAAATGATAGTGATATATTACTGTTAATAATATAATTGAATATGTAATATTTAATATGCACTTTAGTAGTTATGACTGCGGTAAAAGCGGCCCAGGGTTAAAATCAGCTGGGATCCTCCACTTTTCCACTGAAGGCACCGCAGCATGAATTCGTCATTCGCCCAATACGCCGTGGGCGAA
Organism: Ectobius pallidus; assembly: GCA_964059195.1. NCBI lineage: Eukaryota > Metazoa > Arthropoda > Insecta > Blattodea > Ectobiidae > Ectobius > Ectobius pallidus. The sequence goes on along the minus strand of CAXKWD010000007.1, from coordinate 118,443,844 downwards.
TTGAGACTCTAATCCCGAAATTTCGCTTAAGGTTTCTGAAGCAAGTTTCAGTCTGTAGGGACTTAAAAAGTTCCAAAAAATCTGCGGAACATGAATTTATTTCTACACAAAATAAATTTCCAAGTAGACTTACTATATACTGTAGTCTACGTTATATACTCGAGTAATTGGCCTAATTATGTGTTTTAACTTTTTGTATACATTGTAAGCAAACTGGGTCACATAGAGAGAGATCTAGTCTATTTTTAACACAGATGATGAAACGAGAAGTCCGGATTTTATCTTGAGAAATTATATTCCTCTTCGAAAGGACTAGAATTGCTTGCCTTGATTCTTCGTTCATTTACAGTTCATGCACTGATTCTTGTATTAATTAGAAAAAAAGCGTTTTACTCTGAAAACTGTATGCATCTCTACCTTATTTTTTAGTATCCCTATCCCCTTGTGATAGATTTTCATAACAGTAGAAAAATCTGAATTATATCTGACCATTATTAGAGATTTTCAACTTTAGGATCATAGCTTATATACAGCTGCCGCAGCATTTGAACTCTCACTTAACAAGCCATATGAGTACTTTTTGCAGCGTAATGGATGGTATTATAATAACATGCATCAATAGAAACTAAGGACAGCATGGTCGAGTTGGAATTAAAAAAATAGCAAAGGAATTTCGCAACGGAATTCTGTAACATACAGAGAATGTAAGGCTCATTTGCAATTGAATAGGAAGAGTTTCGCAAAGTGAGAAGAATCCGATCACGTCTTCTAGCTGGATGTCAGTATGCTATATGAGACTCATTAATCTAACTGGACCAAACATTCCCTCTATAAATATCCTAAGAATTAACTTTTACTATTTATCTCGTATGCCATTATTTAACCAAAGACTACTTAAGCAGATAAATCTGACAGACTATTAATTTATTTGTATTTGTATTTATTTCTGTGATGTAAAGTTAGACAAAATCACTCCAATCTATAAATGATTTTCGTGATAAACTGCCATTATAATTAAAATAAACGACTAAATAAAATAAATTTCAACTTCCTCTATCCTTTAGGCATACGACACGATCTTATATTCTTTCGTAGAATTGATTCCAGCAATCGTTTCATGAAGTTACATACAGAAATCCTTGAATCATATATTTTTATTCGCAGTTATAAAGAAGAACACTCTAAATGTCCTTCTGGAAGGACTTTGATTTTTCACGATAATCGTGTATGAACATGAAAACTAGTATCACAATTGATAATTTTTAGCGAATACATTCACACGAAGCTTGAAGTATTTTAAATTTTAAGGTCGATGACTGTTTGCTAACACTGCAAAGATTAAAAAAGAAAAATAAGGAAAAGATGTTCATACATAGTCAGAAACGATATAACATTCATCTTAAAAGTCTATTACTTCCATAAATTTGCATCAGGACCAATATTTTCCACCAAATAGCTCATTGGATTCATACTTGAGATTTTTTTCTTTAGTACATGACATTCCAGATATTCATTATAGTCAATTGATCATTGTTGGAGATTTCAATTTTTCTGTTGTCACTGGTAAAGATTATGATTTTCTTCATGGAGGGCCGTGCTTAAGGGCATTATCTAATTTCCTTTCTCTGTATAATATGAAATCTGAAAATAACATTTTGAATTGTAATAATTGCACTCTTGACCTAATTTTAACAAATATTCTTTACGTTGAAGTCTTTAAGGACGTTGATCCTATTCTTACTGAAGATCGATACCATCCTGCACTCAATATAAAAATTCGAGGACTTAAACAGAAATATTGTAGTGGATCTAATATTACATTATACAACTTCCAACATGCAAATTTTGATAAGTTTTATTCATTACTTCGGGAAGTAGATTGGAGTTATCTTGATTCTTTCAATAATCCGAATGTAATGCTCTCTAGTTTTTATGATCGATTAAACACTATTATTGAAGCGTCGGTGCCTCAAAAAGTTATAAATAACAATTCAAAATATCCTATTTGGTTTAGCAAGGAGATAATTCGAACTCTGAAACAAAAGGAATATTTTAGGAAAAGAAAAAACTATTCCTCATATTATATGGAGAAATTTAAAGAACTTCGGAAACTAGCTAAAACGCTTGTAAAAAAGACGTACAATGAATACATGTTTACTTGTGAACAAAATATTAAACTTAATCCGAAATATTTTTGGAATTTTGTGAAAAATAAAAGAACTGAAAATAATAGTTCTAGCATCTTTCTGTCTTCAGATGGTGCAATAATGAATAATTCAAAGTCCATATCTGATGAGTTTGCTACTTATTTTCAAAGTGTATATCTTCAAACGCAGTCATCTTATAAAATAGTAGATACGGTTAATATGCGCACATCACATTCCTTATCTCTATACCCAGTAGACAGTGTGGAATATCGGAATGCTATTAACAAGCTTAAGCCAAAGAAATCAGCAGGTTATGATGGAATTCCTCCTTACGTATTAAAAGGTTGCGCAACGATATTAGAATCCCCTTTTCTATTAATCTTTAACCGAATACTTAGTTCTCAAATATTTCCAGATGTATGGAAAATCACTTAAATAACTCCTGTATTCAAAAGTGGTGAGAAAATAAAAGTAACGAATTACAGACCTATTGCTCTAATAAGTGCGCCAGCAAAAATTTTAGAACGGATTCTGTATGATAGAATATTTTATCATGTCAAACAATATATATCTGTTTTTCAACATGGTTTTTTTCCTCAAAGGTCGACTTTGACAAACTTAATGAACTTTATTCAAGACATATCAGAATCTCTAGATAAGAAGTGTAGGGTTGATGTTATCTACACTGATTTTGCAAAGGCATTTGATAAGTTAGATCATGATATTCTGTTGGCTAAAATGTCTATGTTAGGTATTAATACGATGTTTTTGAAGCTGATAGCTTCTTACTTAAAAGACCGTAAACAATATGTTGTTTTTAATCATTGTCCTTCCTTTGTTTATGATGTAAATTCTGGTGTACCACAGGGCTCTAATTTAGGGCCACTTCTTTTCCTAATCTTTATAAATGATTTACCAGATATTGTTAAAAATTCTAAATGCTTATTGTTTGCAGATGACTTAAAAATATATAAAGAGATACGTTTATTATCAGATGAATTGGAATTACAATTAACAATAGACAAGCTTTTTGAATGGAGTATCCAAAACAATTTGGCGTTTAATGTTAGAAAATGCTATTTCATGAGTTTTCACAGATTTTCACTTCACCCGATTATTCAATACAGTATGAATTCGGAAACGTTAACGAGAATATTTACCATTAAAGATTTAGGATTAATTATTACGCATAATTTAAATTTTAGAAAGCATATTGATAAAATAATAGATGAAGCTTATGGACAGTTAGGATTTATTTTTCGTAATTCCAAAAATATTAAAGACGAACGTGTCTTGCAATTACTTTATAATAGTTTTGTACGCAGTAAGTTAGAATATGCATCAGTTATATGGTCACCATTGTATAAAACTCATATTAATGACATAGAAAAAATTCAGAAGAGTTTTCTTCGATATATGTATTTTAAAAAATATGATAGATCTGCTTTAATTGATAGAATTTCTTATAATACTTTATTAAATGAATTTAAATTTGTTACTTTAATTGGTAGAAGGTTGGTAGCGCAACAGTTATTCTTATATAAAATTATCAATGGTAAAATAGATAGTAATGAACTTTTAAAACGTATTAAATTTAATGTAGTGCAATTAAATTTAAGGAATAGGGAATTGTTATATATTCCTGTCATTAAATCAAAAATATTAGAATGTTCATCTTTCATCCAAATGTGTAAACGATATAATTCTCTATCACTTCAAAATGCTCTTCTGGATTTTGACTTGTCATTGAATCAGTACGTAGGACTTCTTCATAAACTGTTATATGTTCCATATGATTTGGCTTAATTTTTAGATTGTCTTGTTAAATTAATTGTAGTTATTGTAAATCATTTATGTATTTTTTTTTCTTTATCCTCGCACATTCGTTCATTTATTGTATTGTATCTTTTTATAGTGTAAAACATGTATTGGCGAAACTACGCCAACTGTAATTGGGATTTATTCCTGTAGTTGGCACAATAAATTAAATAAATAAATAATGTACAGTAGAATGTAGAGTGTAGTCGGAATGCGATTTCTCCATGTACCGTTTTGTTTATGTATCATAAAAACGTATGACGAATGTTTACTGATCATGGCTAGATGATAAATTTTTGCACACTTGATACGCACATGGACACATCTGTGCGAGTGAAGCAAGTTGGTTTCCCATGGTTACCAGATCCACCTTTCTGACCCATCACAGATACGATTCTTGCTCTTTGTCTTTGCATGGTATAGATGTGCAGTTCAGATTGCACCAGTTTTAAGGCTTACGTACGTAACTATTTTCTAGCTGCCTTTCTGATGAGCATGATGTGTTAAAAAGACAAGATCCTTCGTGACAGGGCGGTTTTCGTTCACCATATCTTCACTGGCATAATCAACTTCTGCTAGACAACTACCTGTCAACGTATTTCCTTCGGTTTCTGGACATCTTGGAAACGTTTTCCAGTTTTCTTTATAAAACTTGCAGTTCATTCGTTTATAAAATGTGCAACAGTTTTATGGTACAGTCAGTACAAGTTTTCCTGCTTAAAATTCCATTTATGGTAAATCTATGTACCAGTTGCCTTCAACCCGCGGCCCTTTACTAACTTTTACTACAAATGTTACCTAGTACTACTTTCAGTTTTGTTCTTAAATGTATATTTTCCCGTTTTTCAACTTAATTAATGTACCACAATTTTGCATCTATCTCAATAAAATTTTCAAGACTAATGTAGAAGAAGTAGATAAACAGAAATAAATGGCTCGTTTATGGTATATTTGCAATAGATCAAACTGTGTTAAATATTTTAAACATAACAAATTAGAAATATATATATATAGGAATAAATTTATTTTGGAAATTCAAGGAAAAAATCTCAGTGTTAATAGCCTGTTTGATAACCCAAGAAAAATGTCACTATAAAATTATGAATACCTTGACGAACATGGTGTAGTATGTATAATAATTTTAAATGAAATAGTCAAATAACCCAAAAAATATGAACTTACTAACATGCACTTAGCATGGGGGGGGGGGGGGGGTGAAATTTCGTAATGATCGGTTAGAACGTGTGGAATTCTGAATTTTCAGTATAGGTTTGATTGATGAACCCCAAAACTTAACTATTATCCAGTATACAAAGATATTAAGCATACCATCCTATTTACAGCTGATGTCTGTATAGCTCCAATGAAATATTTTACCCCCCTAAACCCTTGGTCCCACCCCTCGGTCAGTTCCATCCTTAGCTCTCTCAAGTTGGACATAATTTTCTCCACCCTAAAAAATCTTATATTAACCAAGAGGCAATATAACTTATTGCCAGGCAATCCCTACAATATGCTATTCATATTAGTCAGGCCTACATCACTGTTCCCATAAGTTGTGAAATGTTGTTGTTATTATTATTATTATTATTATTTATATTATTTTATAGTCCTTTTTAGCCATTCGGTCGGTAATAAGCTGGTTTGTAACATTATCTCTAGAGGAGTATCACTCATTCCAGCAGGACTTCTGAAAGTCTATGTGATTATCGTCATCATCATCATTTGCTTCATTAATCATGTTATTATATTTTTTGCAGGGATCCAGCTCAGCTGAAACGTAGGAAGAGAATATTGGTAAGTAGGCCTATAAATCTTCTTATAAAAAAGCATGTGTTATGGTAAAATTAAAATTTGAATGGTTTTGGTGTAGTGAAATGAGTTATCAGACAGGTGTAGGATATTCTAAATAGAATCATTCTATTATTATAGAATAATTGTATTATTATATCATAATTATTAGCTATAGAAGTATTACCACCAATTTAAAGGAAACTTATGAGCTAAGAAGGCCGGCTGATCGAAAAAAAAAAAAACCTGCCAGGTAGGAGAGGAACTCAGGAGAAGGGTGGACAAGAGAACAAATGAAATAATCACTGAACATGAATATATTCTATGATCAACAATACATATAGTCCACTGCAGTGTGACACAGGGTTCACTCCTCTCACGCAGCGAGCCCGGGTTCGAATCCTGGAAGAAGTTATCTTGGTGGGGGTTTCCGGGGTTCTTCCTGCGAGACAAACATCGGGTAATTTTAGGCCCCTTGTGGTTCCCGGATAACATCTGGCCATCAATGTCTTCTTCATTCCATCTTTGCATTGTTTAGAATGAATCTTTTTGAGAATGTTCGTGTTGTCTCGGAGATGACTCCCGAATAGAGCAGAACCTTCACCCCATGTCCGTATCTGGTCAAAACAGTATATATTATGTGTGATCATTAGATAATCCCTCTCCCGAAAGCTCGGGCCTCTCCAGACGTGAATTATTCGCGGAATGAAGCTGGAGTGTGAATGAGTAGAAGAGAGTTCTTCAGTGTTGCATTATTTATGTATTATATCTTTAATTTTGAACGTGAGTTATTTCATTGTATCATATAGCATTAGAATCCTTAAAAGTTACAGGTGATATAAACTTTTACATTATGAAAAATATCATTACCAGTTACCAATTTCTTGACATAAAACCAAAAGTGTAATAGTTTCGGCTTTGTTGTAGACGGCATTTTAAAATCTCAGATGAAAAATTAAGAATTGTTCTCAGTGTTCAATAAATTTGAATAACCGAGCGAGGTAGTAACGTTTTGGATTTGCTTTCGGGAGGTCCCAGGTTCAAATCCCGTGGACGGCCAATTTGACATGTGTTTTTTCATGGTTTCTCCAGTCGTAAAGGCAAATGCCGAATTATGCACCATGACTCATCCTCGCTGTTTCATCTTGTATCATTTTTCATTGAAATTAATATCTGTTGAAATCCACAGACGCCATAAAACACACCAACAGTAGAAATAGTTGATCATCAACAGTTGCATGGCTTACAGAGCCAGAACTCCTGATATGGTCTCGATGCTCAAATGAATATAAATAAATCTGAGTTAAAAATGAATAATTACAGCATCATTAATTCACACATATTACTCTATTTTCGATGTACAATAATGGAAGTTAATATTAGTTTAGTTAAATTTTAATGTTTAAGTCATTCATAACTATATTAAAAACATATTTTAGTATAAATTTTAAAATCTGAAAGAATTTAAGGCATATTTTCTCGAGACTTTCCTGTCGAACGGTCAAATTTATCCTTCATTGGTTGAGGCATCAGCGGTTTGGATGTGAAAAGAAAAAGCTTACTGTATAAAGTGACCTCAACTCATCCGTTATTTACTAACCTTCCTTACTATCACAATAGTATTTAGAAAAGGTAACTGTTGTTAAAGAACAATTTTATTTTCATGCTTTGTCATTTTAGATTCATTTATTCCTTTATCATCACATCAGCATCTTCCACAATAATTTAACAGAGACCTATAGTAAATAACATTATGAAAGTGAGTTACGGGAGATGCTTTGCATTTCATCAAGTACGTGCCCGAGTGTCATAATATTACCTCGGTCCTCGTACCCAAGGTTTCGGCTTCGAAGCCAGATAAGCACACGACAAGGTCGTTCTATTTATACTTTTATTACAATAAAAATAATAACTTGAAAGGCGCACGTGATGGTGAATATTTGATGCGATGAACTTTGACTGCACCGACCTATGACACATAATCTTCCTTTCATCTTCCTTGCTGGCATCATTAACCTTCTCCAGATGAAGATGAACATCCTGGAAATGGCGTTTGTCTTGCTGGCGATGTATTAGATACAGAATCTGCCACATACTCCCTCGTTAACCTGTACTTGATTATATGTAGAGCAGGTACTTCCAGTTTTTTTTTGCAATGAGACCTAATTGCGGTGGGTAATATACTGGTATACGTGAACCGAGTTATGTTTCGTGATTTTATCGTATTAATCCAGTTTTTCAAAGCAGAACAGTATATCTACAGTACAGTTTTTTTCTTCCTGACACTTGCAAAACGCGTATGACGGGAAGGGCATTCAGAGGTGGGAGTTGAATTCAGAGAGACAAGCCAACCTTCCCCTCCCGCCAGTCATGACGGCCGTACCTTAGTCAGCGCGATGCGACTCCCTTGAAGACTGGCGTAGGAATGAAACATCACCCCTTCAAATGACATTATTTTGATAGTTGACCCGTCGAAGCTACTGCGCATCTTCCTGAGCAGGTCCAGGCAAAAGAAAATTACTTGGTATTTTACCATTACCTATCCATGCCACGCTACTCCACGCCACTCCACAGATATTTTGGTCCCCATAATGCGTTCTTATGAGAAAATGGCTGACCTATTCATATCTACTTCATTGTTTTCTATTCACGCCACTCCATGCCACTCCACAGATATTTTTGTTCTTTCAGTACTTTTTTATGAGAAAGTAGCTGACCCATTCATATTTATTTTATTATTTTCTATTCACGCCACTCCACAGATATTTTGGTTCACATCATGCTTTCTTATGAGTAGGGCTAGGACTTTTAGGTAAATACATATTTTTTTTGCTATTACTACTTATGATTTCTGGACTTTGTCAAAGTTTCGGTTGGGACCTTTGGATACAAAATACTGAGTTGCATATCACATGAATAAAAATATTTTCGATATTTCTTATTTGAATAAATATTTTTGGTAACTTAATTATTTTTACATATTTTACCACATATCATGTTTAGAAATAAATATTTTGACAGTTTTTGTAATATTTTACCACATATCATGTCTAGAAATGAATATTTTGACAGTTTTTGTAAAATTGCGCCATATTTTCAATGTGTTGCGTTGTTATGTTCAGTCAGAATAAATCAGGGCGGATTTGGCCTTCATTAGTGCACATTTCTGTTTCCTCTCACACTGCATTACTAAGTTGGAAACAACAAAACAATTGTTGACAGAATCAATAAAAAGAAATCAAACTCATTGAAAACAAACTTAACAAAATCAGTGATTCAAAAGCAAACAAAATTAAAGAAAAATTCCTGTCATGCCTAAATAAAAATGAAGGGTTACAAGTGTTGCGCAAGATTTCAGAAATTTTAATGGGTAGAGAACTTGGAGCAGATGGAACATCTGAGTGTCAGTGTTACAAATATGCAAGATGTTGAACGTACATTTTCAAGATACAAGTCTCTGTTCCGTGAAAATCGTCACAGCTTTAAGATGCACAACTTAAGATCTACTTTTGTCGGTCACTGCAACAGTTCTACACTTGCTGACTAGCATGACTACACGAGTAGAGCTACTTCTGTAAATATTGGTTAAATAAGTTAATTAAAATATTTTCATATTTTTTAACATATGTTCGACTTTTTAAACACATAAAAAATAAATATTTTCGTTTTTATAAGCACCTAAAAGTCCGAGCCCTACTTATGAGAAAGTGACTGATCCAGACTGCCCACACGCCACGTCACTTTCACAGATATTTTGATTCCCATAATGCCTTCTTATGAATAAGTGGCACGGCCACAGCACAGAAACAAAATTTATGTCACCCTACTTTAAGTAGGACTGAGGGAAAAACCATTATGGGAACTAGACTATCTATGGAAGTGGCGTGGCGTGTGGACATTTTCTCATAACTAAGTCATTATAGGAACAAAAATATATGTGGAGTGGAGTGGTGTGAAATGGCGTGGAGGCAAGACATGGAGCCTTTATGGCTACGTTCTTAGGGCCTGTACTACCACCTCTCAACAAAATATTTATCTATCAGGTAAAGAATAATTAATCTAAAAGTTGGCCAAGAATTGCGCACTAAGACCTTCCGGCAGAAGGTGCTGGAAGACCTTTCGGCAGATGGTGCTGGAAGACCTTCCGACAGAAGCTGTCTGGAAGGTCAACTCCCAGTTAAGCTGTCAGGAGGATGGAGTGGCCGAAAAACCATCAACTGCCAAATAAGCGGACTCGATGGAAACAAAAGGGTTGCCCGCTGGAGCTTCGTAGCCACTTGAATTTTAGAATTGATGCTGGAAGGTTAACTTATACAATAGTGTCGTTTTAAGCTCACATTCGAATGATATACAACTGCACAAATAGGTTATTGTACTTCAAACGATATGTTAGATATGTTATTATGTAATTCCATTGTACAGGTAGAAAAATATACTACGATCGAGTTGTAGCACTTAGCGGAGGCTCCTCGAACTTCAAGAAACACACCTCGGAGCTCTCTGGTCTACTATACAAGCTACGAAATTTTACTGTGCTCTTCCCAGCAGTAGTGCGGTGGAGGTTATGTAACGGGAGGATTTATCGGGAGGTGGTAGTACAGGCCCTCAGACTACAGAAATTCTGTTACTATCTGAAGAATCTTCGTATGAGTTTCTTATGTCACCCACTACCAATTGTAGAAGTAATTGAAAATCGTTTTGTTAATATAGTGGTCCTAGATTTGAAAGATAAAGAAATTAAATAAATATTAAACTAACTCCCTGGCGCTACGTCCCTTGTGGGACAAGGCATGACATCCGACAACTGCGTCATATGCTATGATGACATGCTAAGCACATGTCCCTTTTCGAGAACGAAAGATATCGTCGCATGGTGGCACCTATTCTGTATATATTGATACACAAATGTTCATTAATATTAATTATTTTGACATAGTGTATTGGAGAACCTTTCTTATGTCACATCACTTGAAATTTTTGCACCAGAAGAGACAGACGCAATACTTTACTGGAAGCGTGAGTTAATTGTTTTTCTACACCCAAAATTATTATTAAAGAAAGATGTTTAATAGGAAAGTATGTAGCTTTATTTATTGGTTAAACTAGTTGTTTGTATAAGTTCGCAAAAATCTCTTGTCTGATATGAAAGTATTCAAGTCATCGTCTGTTTCTTTCCTAGCAGATTTCAACTTTTTCATTACATGTTTATTCTGTTGGGTTGTAGGGCCTAAGTTCTAATAACAATTAGTAATTAGTAGACCTACATTGCTAAGGTACCGTCAGGCAAACACCCTCCAGAAATGATATATCCAGGCTATAAATTACGCAGAAGCAGGAATTATTATTAAATGTGTCTTCTCTATTGATGTATGAGGAATAGCGGTCTGTTTTGTTTACACTTGTGCCATGATAGGCGAGAAATAGAAATAAAACATTAATCAAGAACAAATTTTCCACAAGATCATACCATTGTGTAAGGCTCTAGTTATGTGAGAATTATACTCATGTTTTCTCTTTCCTGAATGGTGGCTTCTTTTAACGCACACACTTTTATATTCACAACAGTTATAGGTCTACAGGCTGTTCGTTACTCGTAGCAAAGACGGTTGATTCGACATCCTGCTGTTTCTTCGCTCAGTTTTTATTCAACAGAAAATATCTTGAGACCATACAAGATGGATTACCTATGGATGTCAACGTAATGTACAAGCTATTTCTATAAAACTAGACTGCTAGTCATAATATGTTATGTTAAAGTAGTACTTCAAGGATTTTATTACTTCGCTATTTGAGTTTTCATTGCTAGTTATTGAATAGGAAGTCATCAGAATAGTGATTTATAAGTATTTTGAACGACAGTTGTGATTGTAATTTGTTCCCTAGTTAAACTCATATTAACGGATATTTTATTTGAATGAACTTAATTCTAATTATAAGGAATAAGCCTCCTGTTAGCGGGTTGAAAACCCTCTTAGTCCAAAGCATATTTTGAAAATAAGTTCCCTTTCTAAACTGAAATGAACGAAGCCTACATACAGCTTGTATTGTTACACTACAGTGTTATAAGCCAAGGAATTTCAATACTTCAGGAAATGAGGCTGATGCTCAAGTACATATTCTTGATGATTTCAAGTTTTATGACGAACTACCTTTACTCTACTTTCTGTTCTTTTTAAAATACATTTTGAACCATCTTGATCAGCTTTTCGTTGAAAAATAAAACCTATATAATAATTAATATTTTTCATAAGTGCTGAATGTTAAAGTTAATCTAAACTAGCTCTCCATTTTAATACGGCATTGACTACAAATCCAGCTAATGTTTCTTTTCACAATATGGCAAATAACAAAGGCCAAAAAAATTATCCTGGGACATGAGTTCTAAAAAAAATGTCGGAGCCCAGGTAACTGAGGGTAGTTTCCATCCTTAATGTGTATTTCTTTTAATATCATGAGTTGGGTTAGAAGCATATAGTTAACAACGAGCGAATACAAAATATCATACTGCATCTAAAACTGTACATTTAATATGCAGCAAGATTTAATACGTATAGTTAACCCTTACGTCATATGTAACCGGCTTTTTCTTCTATCGCTAATGAAAAAATAAACACATACAAAAAATAACCCTTCTCTTTCATTTGATACACACGGAAGTGAACATAAAAAAGAGGGGAGGTCAACTTTTTGCCAGTCCTTTTTATTTTTTATGACAGCTTTAGTGTAACCCCTTTTTTTTCTTTGGCAGCATAAGGGTCGAATGAAAGGGTAAAAAGTAGCCGAGGTTTGCACACATTAAGGCCGACATCAAGGTGGAGTCCAGGTGTGGAACCAAAAATGGTCGTCTAGATAAGATTGCTATTTCAACATCTGTGGATGATAAATATATCTAATGTCCTCTCTACCTACGATTTATATTTATTCTCTTATATGTCCGTGATTATTAACGGACAGACATTTGTGGCCCATTCATTTTACTTTCTGGCCATCTGGTTTTTTTCTGCTTTAGTTCATTGTGGTTTTGATTAGTGCTATTAAAGCAGAAGTTCGTTTCAAATATCCCGCATGGTTCCCTTCAAATGTAACACATGCTGCGAGCTGGTTGTATTAGAAACTTCGTTAATTGCGTTGGAGGGATTCCTCGTTTGTATTCTCCTTAATGTACGTAATATGATTTATAACATATCAACCTAACAAATCACATCTGTATTCATGGTTATTACCAGTAACCATATTTTTGAATCTATAATAAAGTAAATATATTTCTTTTGGTTTTGTGTTGAGAATTTACTATGGTAGTTCTTTTATTTAGTTTTTGTGCTATGGCCTTTCGCTTATAAGAACGTTCATATGTGATATTCCTGATCCTTAGTATCAAAATTAAAAAAAACATTTAATCAGGTAAGGTAATATGGGAAATTATAATCTTTAGAAATTACTTAATATAATTTTAACCTACGTTCTTTGAAAGTGACTGTGTGAATTAATTAGCCAGTTAGGCATGTTTACAGTAATATTTGCATGCACGGAATCTTAGCGTTTTCATGTCTGTGACCAACGTACTGACCACTTACCTAATTGTGAGTTATAGTATGTTTAGTGGTTATGTTAAATATGAAAGATATTTAAAATGAAAAAAAATATAAAAAGATAGGATATTAAACTTAAAATCGAAGAAACCCAATGAGTTACTTGCTTCTTCAAACTCCCTCATCAAGGCCTTTCGGATTTTCAGAATCCCTCAACTATTTCTTCTTGATTTGTGTTTCATATAAATATAAATTAATTAACAAAAGATAATTTGTTTGAAACAAAAATCAATATTAAAAGTGTAAATTTTTTAAGTGCGTTATTCACATAACAAAGAAGGTCTAAATGGCAACTGGAAAGCGGAAGTCTTTGATAAGATAGTTAAAAGGAAATCTGAACACGTCGGAGCAGATAGTAGGCTATTGTTTCATTAAAAATATTTGCGATTTATTACTGAGATGGACCAATGGCCTTAAACACAATCATATATCCGTAATACCCTTCATACTAAGCACCCAATTTCATAGTGAGTGTCAAAATAACGCTGAAGGACAGTCGAATATTAAGTAGAATATTAGAAGCGCAAACATCTATATAATTTAAAAGCATTAGTTGTCCTTTCTGATAGAAGCGCAAGAATGGAGGAAGCAGATAACAATGATTGTCTTGCACGCAGAAGTGTGATGATCTAACTTGCATAGAAATTGGCGTTTATCAGCCATTACTTGGTTGCTTATAAACAAGTAGTTTTCTTCTTTGTAATAGTTGTTTAACGAAAGATTTGTACTTACCTACTTAGCCTAACCCTTCAAACGTCACCGGCGTCCGGAAATTTTTCCCACTGGAGTAATTATTAATATACCTGTGAACTTGTGTTGAATATCACACTGAATTAGTAAGACAGTAATCATATAAATGACTTATTAATATTGCGTGATAAATTGTAAATGAAAGTAGTGAAGTAATAATTATATAAAATACGTTATTACCATAATTCGCAAGTATGCAACTCGGGGTACTAGTTAATTTATTTTTAATAAAAGTTTGTGAGTACAGGATTTTCAGACAAACATGTAAGTGAATTGAATAGTAATTATAAATTTAAGGAATAATTGTTTTAAATTGTTCTCGAACTTGTGTAAAATTCAGTTTGTAAAGGAACGTTCTAGAGAGTATTTTTTACTCCTGTAACTTATTCGTAGAAAAAAATAGAGCAACAGTAATGTTTTTTGTCCCACGGATTAGGTTATATGACCCCTAATTGTTTTTATGTTTTCTGTGTAATTTATTCGTCTAATACAAAAGAATTAACACCGTAAAAACAAGGCATTGAAAAACAACACAAGCCGGACAAATGGGAGACAAAAAATTGAAATTAATTTTTTATTGAAGGCTACACTGAACAACTACTATCCGTTCAGCCCTAATGTTATACGGGTGTTCATGGCTGTATAAATAATTTATGCATAATCCAGTGTGGCAAGAACTATGGGTTCATATTAGAAGAGCTATGTTGCATAACGTCTTCAACGGCAAACACTATCAAATTCTATGCAGAAGAAAATATTCCACATTCTGGTTGAACTATGGAGGAACAAATTTTTAAACGCATATTTAAATATAATTATGAGCTGAGAGGTGCTCTCTTTAGGAAATAGTTTTATTTATTTCTGTTTACAACTTTTATTGTGACCTTCCCAATAGTATCTGTGTTCAGGTGTTTAATATTTAGGATTACGTAACTTTCTATTGTTCTTTGTTTTTTATTCTCATTGTATATTTTCCTTCCTTCCTTCCTTCCTTTTTCCCTTTATCCCTTTAATTATCATTATCTCATCCCTCTTTGTAGCTTGTGAACTCTATTTCTTTCATACCCTATCCTATATTTATTCAGTACCCTATTAACGAAATTTAGCCTTAATGTGTCCCATATTTTGACAAAAATCATTTCATGTTATGTAATATATGTTTATTTAATTTTTGTCAAACAGAAAATAAGTAGGCCTACAACTTCATAAATACATTTAAATAATAATGATTTAACAATAATATTAAGTATTATTCATTATTATTTTAGTATTATATTAGTACAGTAGCCTATTAGGAGTCATACTACAACTATTACAACACATCTTACTCTACAAGTTTACAGATTTATAAAAAAATTACAACTACCAAGAAAAAAGATCCCCCACGGACACCTTATGGGTTCATGTTTACCCTAACTCAGCTGCTATTATGCATTTCGAAATGTGGCTCTCACTACTTTTGTCTTTATAGTTTTTTAAATAAACGTAAAAAAAAACAAAAAATCCTTTGCTACTTTATGCAACTTTTTATGAGGGATAGAAATTGGGGTGGTGTTTTTACGCAGTGCTAATACTGGAATATGCCTTAACTATATATACAACGTAAATAAATAGGGACCAGAGACATCACATGAAAAAATCGGAAAACTAGTGTGTCAACTGTTAATTTATTAAGTTTTCTCAGTAGTGGCCCCACATTTAGTTCAGCTGTAGGGTGGTATGTTTTTACGCAGATTTAAAACAATAATATATAACCATGGATCATAAGCAAGTAGGGACCACTGGCATCACATAAAAACAAGCGAAATACTATTAATCTTCTGATTTGTGAGTACATGTATGATCCATCTGTGGGGTGAATCGTTTTTACGCAGATCTAAAGCTATAAAGTAAAAAGGGAACATGGACATCTTAAGAAAACAGAACAAAATTACTAGATGATTACTTTTAATTTGTGCTGTTATCCAAACCATGGATAGGCCCAGGTCCAGCTGTGCAAAGGTTTGATTAAGACTGATCTAAAAGATTAGCCTCGGGGAAATTCCAGGATCGGGGTTGCATCCGAAAAAAAAAATCTTGTTACAGCGAGGGTGTACTCATATACAGAGTATCCACTCAGGAGTATTAGGCCTATAAACCTCGTAAGAGGACAGTAACTAGAAGAGGATGCATGAACGAAGTAATAATTGAATATTCCGCATACAAATCGTGATGTATAAGTTTTATATGTTCTTATACATAAGTTATAAATTTCTAAACATTTTTAAAAATATCAATGGATTCCATATTGATGATATAATGGAGTGATTAATTAATTTAGAACGTAACTTTTAGAAAGGATACCTGTCATAGTTTCCACGAAAAAATTTAGTAACGTGTGTCCTACATTGTTTGGACAGCCCAGTAGGGGTTATCCACACCTTAATTGCTTCTAAAAAAATTTTATATTTAAAAGCTAATACCAGAGTATTAATTTTACTTAGACAAGGTATATATAATAGCATCTGCAACAGAATATGACTTTGTTGAATTCACAGTCGTTTTCAAAGATGCATCCCTCTGCTGAAATGTAGCAAATTGCAAGTGAATGAACCTAAATTTTAGGACTTCAGAGACAATGCCTGTTCTCCCATATAAACCTTGTTTACGTACCACGATGTGTTATAGCAGAGTTACTGGATTCTAGTCTTCAAAACAAACGATATACGTGAATATACAGGCATTGTGAATAAGCACATTTTGATGTAGATTATTTTCTTTGTGGATAAGATAGCAGCTATTACATGGTATGTTAACATCACTTCATTTGATCCCCATGGTATCAAAACACATGTTTTGTTTTAAGCACTTACATACTCTTCTGATGATTATTTTACCAATTGCGCACACAAATCTGATTGTATCAATGTCTCCAACGCAGCTTGTCATAAAGTACCATTGTAGGTATCTAATTCTCAAGTAACAGCTAATGTGCCTGCATCCAACCTAGAATTGAGAATGATTTCTAAAGAGCCACGCTGCATAGTAAGGAAAATGACATCTAATAAAAACAAATCGAAAAAATAGCGGAGTCCAGCTGTGAGGTGATACGTTTTTACACAGATCTAAAACAATGCAACTAGCCTTGCATCAAAAGTAAATGGGGATTCAGATGTATAGAAACAAAATAAAAAAGTACTAGTTTAGCTTTAAATTTATGCACTTTTTTCATCCGTGGGTACGCATTTAGTCCATCTGTGGGGTGGTTTGTTTTTACTCACTTCCAAACAATACGAACGGTGGCGTAACAAAAGAAAATAAGCAGCATGGACGTACAGAAACAAAGAGAGAAAATCTGCGTCTCTTTGAAATGAATGGCCAATTCTATCATCAGCATTAATATTCTCATCAGCACTTGCAAACGTACAATGCAGTATGTGACAATAAAAACTATGACCCAGGGTTGTAGAGGTGACAAAAAATGCAATGCAGGAAGAGAACAGAAAAAAAATATCATAACAAAAAGTGTGTGAATGAGATAACCTCAGCTTGTCTCCCCACATCGAGATGTGCAGGCAGAAAAGAAACTCTTGATATCCTGCTGAGACTTTATGTCCTTCAAATAAGACAAATTCATGTGGTTAGGAATCAGTGGCCGATCGATGCATAATCTAATAAATTACTGTGAAAATCTCTTCTTTGTCATCGCAAAATATGTTTCATGTAGGCCTACTCAGTGTGACTTTGCAAGCCCATCCACACATCATTTCTGAATAGATCTTTGGTTACCAATCAGGGAAGTGAATATTGTTCCATAAGTCTAATAGACTGAAATAATTTATACTGGGAAGTGTATGGTTGTCTCTTATAATATCACAATTGCTAATGAACTTCCCATTTTACTCAGCTAAATGGAAGTTTTGTTATGAAAATTATTCCTGGACAGCGCTTGGAGGAAATGTTGATCTACTGATAAGTATTCTGAAACATGAATGCGAATGCTAATATTCCTATTTAAAGAAAAATAATGCTTTATCCTCTTGATTCGTCCAATACATTTCTTAATTTCTTCATTACAAAATTATATTAAACGTACATGTAAAAGAAAGTTCTCTATTTATTTAACACTTTCCGTTTTTAACCTTCTAGGAGATGTCTATTTGTTTTTCTATCTTTGACATTGGAAGCTAGGTCTAAGTTATATTTAACTTAATTAAGTTATACTGTTGCATTTGAGTTAACTTAAATATAATTCCTATTTCATGTAATCTTAACAGATTCAATCCGTTATTTATATGATACTTTCCTTTGTGTGCCTTTATTTATGTATGTATGCATGTATGTATGTATGTATGTATGTATGTGTGTATTTATGTATGTATGTATCTATATATGTATGTATGTATGTATGTATGCATGTATGAATTGTATGTATATATGTATGTAATGTACGTATGTATGTGTGTATTTATTACGTACGTAGGACCTGTAATCCGGTCATGAAAACCACCATTAACGGCCGTGGGTGTCGGCATGCTGACCACATGCCCCCAATCCTGCCATCTGCCTACGGGAGATGACGCAGCGGTCGGGTGGTAGGCCAAGTCCCTCCAGGGATGTAGCGCCACGGAGTTTAGTTTAGTTTTTGGACCTGTAATAGTGTAAGTATATACTTACGTAAGTATGTACCTCTGTATTTTTTTGTAGAACAGATGAACATTATAATTAGATTAATATGTGCAGTACTTATTATAAAAATAATAATTTTGTAATGTTGTCTAATAGGAATATAATTACAATAAAATTACATAAAATAGTACATTATGCAACAAGCCTATAATGTCATTTATTAAGATACGAGTATGTTTATGAAACGAGCAACGCGGGTTTTACAATTTTCATACGAGTATTTTAGTTATCAATATAGGAAAGTTGCATACGATTGTTTTTGTTCGACTATTAGTTTAAATGTTTAAATTTTGAGATTTTAGATTAACTCAAATAATCGGCAACGAGCCTATGATGCCCTTCGCGTCACCTGCCCAATAATTATAATAACAGCCGCGCTCTAATTTATATCTAAGTATTTGTTTTAGTGCTTTATTTTGGTTGGGTTAAGCAAAATAAAAAAAAAAAACATATTTTGATTTAAACGATTTAATTTATTTAATGAATGAATCCTCAATAAATTATTAATCCTTGGAGTGTATTTTAATTCGGATAGGATAGCATAATGAATAAGAAAATTCATATTTTATAATAGGCTGCAGACGTGTTTAGTAAACAGAATTCGCACTATCTGGTCTATAATGCCACGTTCGCTAACCCCTAGAGTAAGATTCTGAATCGCTTCAGTTAACCTCAACAGGCTAGTATCTTAAACAAAATCTTGTGGTTACAAAAGAACTGTAGTAGTATCATTGTCAAATTCAGTTTAGAAAAGTAGATTACAAAAAATGAAGCTGGGCTTCTTCGCACTGTTTACTCAAGTATCCAGATATGCCCCACCCCTTTGGAACGGCCTAAGATGAATCTACGCATCACGCTATTCAGGAGTTATTAGCCTTCGTTGTATGCGGAAACCTAAAGAGGAAGGTCTTCCTTTCAGGGAATGAGGTTGTCGTTCGACACAAAAGGCTGGAGAACATATTTCAGTTTCGTTATGCTAATTCAGAGTAGTGAACCGTCAGGTGTTGAAGTTTTCTCTTCCATTCATGCTAACTCGCGGTGATTTCCAGGCTGCTATTCAGCTATTGATCTATGACTGCCATACTTGGAACTTATATTATTATTTATATTTTGAAAATATCCTATAACCTAGTTTGGAGAAGTAGCATAGTCTCTTAGTGACCTGACCGTTTAGTATTCCGGTACCTACATGTATCGTGGTTAAAACTCACTATAAATTTAATTTTTGTTTATTTAACATACGTTATTAAAATAAAAATCTGAAAGTAATAATTATTGTCAATAAGACATTCAGCTCAAAAAATATGGAGACAGCTTTATAAAACTAATCTCCATGGCGCTATATCCCTGGAGAGACTAGGCTTACCATCCGACCGCTACGTCATTCACCAGAAGCAGATGGCAGGATTGGGGAGCATGTGGGCAGCATATCGACTCACCCGGCCGTTAATGATGGTCTCCGTGACCGGAGCCGATACTTCTCTATCAAGTAGCTCCTCATTTTGCATCACGAGGCTGAGTGCATCCCGTTCCAGAGACATTCCTACCTCAGAAAAAACGGAGAAAGTACCGGGGACCGAACCCCGGCCTGCGGATCCGTAGCCAGTGGCTGTAACCTCGAGTATTCGAGTTTCTATTGTTACGAAACATTTCAAGTAATTCTTTTATCATTATGACATTACTAGCTATCGCGTGATTTTCCTTTGAATTTGTGTTGAGATAGCTATCTTTCATTCCACAGAACGCGCATTTTTATTTTAAACAATTGCAATGCATATTATTGATTTATAACATTATAAAAAACACATTTAATTTTATAATTAAGCCTACAAGAACAATATAATAAAGTTGAGCAATACGAAATGGGCCTATTTGTTTGTGGGCCTCAATACCTTGGTAAAGTAAGTACTGGTACCTAAAAATCCTTCGGATTGCTTGGATTAAATTCCAAATTAACAAAAAAAAAATAATAATTATTATTATTAATGAACTTCAAAACTAGATCAAAATTAAATAATGGATATATTCAGTCCTCGTTTATCACATAATTATTATTATTAATGAACTTCAAAGCAAGATCAAAATTAAATAATGGATATATTCAGTCCTCGTTTATCACATTAGTCTATAAATATATTACAATTCACTTACGCTACCTAAATATTATTTCTTCAGATTTTCTAACGCCATTTTGCTATATTAAAACCCTTGTTTTTCATTATATATATACAGCCTATATATATATATATATATATATATATATATCGTTAGACAAATTTAATCTATTATGATGTATGGCACCCTCTTTGAAAGGTATACAATGTGAGAGTAAATGTAGTCCGTATATGTATTGTATTAAATCATTTCCAAGAAAAAATCTACTGTTTACATGTGAATTAAGTTTGAAAGCCTTGAATTTCATAAGAAAAGCTATAGTTCTGTTTATTTACTTTACTTCAGTTCGATAAAGGAATTATTCAAATTTAGTAAAACTCGGAAAACTCACACTCAGTATGGCCTACTGGATCTTGAACAACTTCAGCAAAAATTTCCGTAATCCATATGTGCAGAGTCAGATTCGAACAGCTAGTGTGCGAACTGCGAAGACGGTATTGATATACACTGTCGCAAAATTACTGGAGGTAGGCAACCGTTCTAGCTGCTTGTAGGGACAGCCAAATTTAAACGTCCTTGCAACGTTCTCTGTAATTGAAAGCATGTAATATGCAAAAGCATTAAAATAATAGTGGTATCATCACTGTACCGTATAAGTGACATGACTGACAGGAAAACGACCCCCCTCTTCTGTGTCAGTAAGTCCCCCCTGTCAAATGAATGAAATGGCTATTGGGAAGGAAGTAACCATATTTTCTGCTGTTAACCTATATCGTAGATGAGGATGATAATATCAAGCTATGCAGGAAGTAGGGTAGAAGAGATCATTGGTCAGCATCCCGTTTCAGGAGCCAGTCCATCATGCTCCCTTCGTCTCGTATGGTAGCGATTGCCTAATGCTCAATTTCAAACAGTGGGGGGCCCACTGGACTGCCGACTGCACTGCTAGAGCTGTGCTCTCTTTTGCTTGTTCCAACAAAGAAATAAGCTGCAATTAAATTTATTTATACCTGGAATTTTAGGAAATATAAAATTAGCAGAAAATTATGTAAGTTACCTTTAGTCAGGGCATCAACCTTTTCCGTTAGAGTAGACATAATCTTTATGGGATTTATTTAAACACTATAGTTGTAAATATTGTTTATTGGCATAATAATAACAATGAAATTCATTAACTTTGTTCAGAATAAACCTCCGTTACATAAATGTAATAAATCAGTAAACACAAACACTCTTTAATATGCAAAATCAAGGCAGCTGAATCAAAACTGAACTTTTTATATGAAGATTATATATTATATTTATAATTCTCGGTTCACTTACTGTTCTCATGGCGTTGGAGATGCCGTATGTTTTGTCTAAACTGACATGACCATATTTTAAAAATAAATTTAGTTCCCTTCTTCGTTTCATTTCAATCTTTCCTTCTTTACTGTGACTGCTACATCTTAAGGCTCAAATTTTCTGGCATTATAATTCAATATCAATCCCTGTATATCGAAATACGATATAACAAAAAACCCGCATTTAACGAAATTTCCTTTAACGTTAAATTTCGCTCACTACAACAATGAACTTATTTTAGAAAGAACCCATTACATCAATACTTCTAAGTTCAAATGTTAGTGCAAACCATAGGCGTAGCGAGGGGGGGGTTTTGGGGGTTTGAACCCCCCCCATTGAATAAAAAATGGAAAATTGTATAATTTTTTTAAGTCTGCCCATAAATTGCTTAATACAAGTATAAAGCGTGGGAAGCTTAAAACGCGTTATTTTGCGTCTTAATTTTTAAAATTTTCCGGGGAAGGACCCCCGGAAGCTTAAAACTTGTTATTTTGCATCTTAATTTTAAAAATTCTCCGTGGGAGAACCCCCGGAAGCTTAAAACTCGTTATTTTGCATCTTGATTTTTTAAATTTTCCGGGGGAGGGCCCCCGGACCCCCCTCTCCTTCCATACTCGCCAGACCCCGCGGATGTTATAACCCCCCCCATATGGTCGGCCTGGCTACGCCTATGGTGCAAACCTGTAGCTTAATCCTGTGTATGATAAGGACGTAGCAGATTCGTGCCCTTCCGAGTCACTTTATTGTTTTCTGCGGACGTGATAACCATCACTTTTCTTTAAGTTCTCTCAAAAGATGGTCAGTAGATGGTGAAAAATAGGTTCAACTACATGAGCAAAACATACAGTAAGTTAAGTTGCTACTGCAATATGCAATGTGAAATTAAAACACTAAACCGAGCAAATGGTTTAATTTTGCCATAAGTTTGTGACGAACTTGATCTTTCTCTTTCTTTATCTTTCCACCCTTTATGAAGTTGAAATTTCTGGTATATTTTATGTTCAAAGTTTAAAGCTTGAAATTAAACCATTATTTCTAGTAATTTTTAAATGAAAATTGCTCTTTGGAAATCAGAGAGTTTGAAAACAGAAATAGCGCTCCTAAATACACAATGTATGGTTATTTGTTTTATTTATGGCTATTTGGTTTATGTAGCCTATGGTTATTTGTTTTACCCACACAGTTTTCTGCACGCAGTCTTAATAATAGACTAGCCTATGGAGTAATTTATAGCCCCTCAATATAACAATAAGCCTCGGATAACAATGCAATCTGCCAGGGACCACAATTATTAATTTGTAATATTTTTCATTAAGTTACTTCATGAAGAGTACGAAGATAAATATTGCATCTATTGATTCTTTATATGTAGGTTTATATAATTAAATAGCAGGCCATGTATGAAATATAAATGTTGCTGTCTCTAGCCATTGCATTTTTATATCAAGTTTATAAGGATCCGTAATATATTATTAGAAATGTAGGCTATTACGCAAAATGTAGGACACCACCCATCAAAACATCATAAACAACAAGCATGGAACATCTACTATGAAAAACCACAGTTGCCGAATCATAGAAACGGGAATTGCTATTCAATTAAGAATCGGGCTGTATATCACTGAAGTGTATTTTGACCTTCGATTTCTCCTTTTGCTACCCCACACGGAGAAATATAAAAATAAACGGCAATGACAGTAATTTTCAGATGCAATTAACGTCAATTGGGAAGGCTTCATCGTATATCTATTACACAAATAACGAGCTACTGAACAATAAAAACTTTATTTTGCACGTGCAGATGGGGACAAAGGTGAAGAAACAACTTCCGCAGGTATATTTTTTATTTCTCGCTGCAGTTCTTCTATAACGTGTCTCGGGATGTATTTTATAACAAAGTGCATATATATTGAATTCGAGTTCGTCCAAGACATATCGTCGCATAAATCTCGTCGATTACAACGGCACTTACACCAGTGAATAACGATTAAAATGTGATAGGTTAAGTTATAGGATTTGTTCAAGTGAAATAAAATTACCGTTATGACTTATGAGGTTTAAATTATTTTCTTGTCTATAAGAATCTTCGCTAGAATTTGTCGGCAGTAAAATTGACCTCTATTAGCCCTTCATGTATACAGCCTACAGTACAGTACAAATTAGGACTACGTATAAGGAATCACATTTTATTATTTATTAAAACACAATTAGATTACCTCGCATAACGCAAATAGAACATAAATGCGTATTTTCTTCATTAACAGGAAAAACTACAGTAGAGTCCCGCTAATCCGGATCCAGCTCATCCGGACATCCGAACAATCCGGAATTGTAATCACAAAGATGTTTTGTTTTGTTAATCCTACATTAGCACGTAGGTTAAAAACTTAGGTATACGTATGCAGTAGTATTAAAACTAAAATTAAGCAGTCAAAGTTATATTTATGAAAAAAGCAGATTTGTTATAGTTGTACCCATTTAATGCTTCTATTAAGTACAGTGGGGGTACGCCGTAGCGTAGTGGTTGAGGCGCTGCGCTACAAACCGGAAGGTCGCCGGTCGATCCCGGATGAGGTTGTTGGAGTATTTCAATTGGCCTAATCCTCTGGTGGCACTGTGGCCCTGGGGTCGACTCAGCGTCTAACAGAAATGAGTACCAGGAGCAATCCTGGGGGTAAAGGCGGCCTGTGCGTAAGGCTGACAACCTTACCACCTTCACGTGACGAATATCTAAAATCTGGGAGCCTTGGAGCTCTCTGGGCCTCCCTGTCCTGCATAGGGAACACTTTACTTTTTACTTTTATTAAGTACAGTACGTGCATTTTAAGGCAAATTTCGTTTAATCTGGACTTTCGGTGATCCGGACAAGGTCCGGTCCCATCTAGTCCGGATTAGCAGGACTCTGTTGTATATTAATAAGAAAGTTCTTTAGTAAAGTGTTGTATTTTATTCATACCTTACTTACCCTAAGAGAGTAGATAAGACCACCTAAAATCTGTGAATGTTACCGAATAACAGTAGCTAACCTTTTTTAAACTAACAGTAGCTCATCTAGATTTTCACGGAATTCTATATTAGAGTTTATTAGATTGTGATAGAAGTGTTAACATGTTTGGTAATACACTCAACATTTGTGGTTCAAACTAAGCTGAGGTTTTGGGTTTTTCGACCATAAAAGAGAACACGCCTTCTTTCATAAGGGAAGTAAAACCCTTCGTCTCCTATTGTAGATCTACGGTACCTTAAAGGTACCTTCAACAGCACCGTATCCTGAAAGAGAATGTTAGTGGGCAAGATCACCATTTGTTTCACACCCTTCCTGTTAATTCTTCTGCTCGTATATTTTCTCTGGTGATGTGGTGAGTCCTCTATTGAGGTACCAACTGAGACCAACTACCAGTAAACTCGGCAAGGGCGCTTCAACACAACATTTTGTTCTTTCTTTCTACGTAAATCTGTAGAATATTTGTTATGCAAAACTATAGAAGAAATGTTTACCTTATAATAAAATAAAAACATAACTGAGATTGCTTATGACAAAGATCAAACATTAAGCCCAAGGGTTTTTTTCCTTAATTCTCTTTTTTTTTGGCACATATGAACATCTTTGTCAGCTTTAAAATATGTTCCTTTTCATTTCATGTCATTTCTGTATAGGCTACGACCAAGGAGAGCACTTTCTTATTAATATAAGATTAACATGATTGGAACTAGGAATTTCAGCACTAAAAATAACCACATTATTTTACGAATTCCTTAATGCAGTCCGGTTATTGCAAGTTATCCTAATTAGAAATAAAGAATTTGCGATATTAAGGAGACTAATATGTTAAAGTAGTGAAATCTCTGCAATATTTTGAGCTTATTAGAGTTTAAAGTATAAAATTCTGGCCATTACTTGTACTCTTTCTCAGAAAAGCCGCCCTATTATTGAAGCTATTTTAATTGGAATATTAACTTCGTATAAAACAAAGCGGTGAATACTTTAAGACAAGAAATATTTTGTTGTAGTGCGTTTTTGTGTATAGGTCTACGAGATTTCCACTGAAATGTGAAGGGCATCCCTTTAGTGGATCTATTACCGTTTCAGGTATAACATCAACTTCATTTTCGCTATAGGCCTACCAGTAAAATTCAATTAAGATGTTACTGATAGTAGGCCTATTAAAAATTCATTAAATTTTTACCTTTTCGTTTATTTGGTTTTGTATAAGAAACAATATTGCTAATAGTTTTATTTTCGTTATTCGTACAATTGCATTGATACGAACGATAGGGACCCCCAAAAAATAGATGTCCAATTTTGAACAAAGCTACATCAGATATGTCTCTCTAGTCCAAAAAGCAGACTTTGGAGAATGATCTACGTCTCTGGGTCTTCTTGTTATGATAAGTCCATTTAGTTCTACCTGCAATAAATAGGCCTATGTTACATTAGCCCACCTTTTTAAGAGCCCTACACAAGGAAAATAACATCCTTCCCTAAAATTAGCAATGAGAAACTCTTATCCTATCTGAGGGCGTGAGTTTGAGTCCCATTTCTTAGACAGTTTTCATCTAATCACACTAGAAATTACTCTTGCAGTTGTAGGCTATACAACTCGAATGCTCAAGCGATCTAGAACAATAGGCGGAAAGAGAATTTAATTGCCTAAAATAGAACGTGATCCTTTCACAGGGCATTAATTCCACTTCTGACATAATTATCATCTCGTCAAACGCGAGGTTCTTTTCTCGTTATAGGACGTAATTAATAAGAATATTTCCGGATGGCCAAACGATCTAAGGTGAATTCTCAAGAAAAAGTAAAAAATGTAAAAACTTTTGTGAATAAACAATGTCGTCCTCTGAGATCGTGGGTTACAATTCCTCTTCAAACACAATGTTCGTATCTTCCACCAAAACATACATTTCTTGTCATTAGCGAACGTAATTTCTAATTAGAAATAGAGTGGAAGGGTTGAGGGGCTCAATACGTGTGACTCGAAAACACAACCTTCTTCGAATATATGAATAAAGAGATGTATAGAGTTTCGTTGTTCTGAGAGGACATGCGTTCAAGTCGTATTTCTGACATAATTTCAGCTAGCCAAAAACGAGATATTTTACATTTTATTTAGCCTATATAATTTGGTAGAGTGACCACATAGCCTAAGACACAATAATATAATCTTGGGGTTTGCTATATCTCATAAATGGGCTCTACGCGAGTTGTTCCAAGCGATTACGCGGCCCGTAGCTTGGATACCAGCACTCCTATTGGTTGCCGACGAGCTTACCTTTTGATTTTTTTCTTTAAGCCGGGCTCATGTTTTAGTTATTAAGTGAAAAAAGAAAGTGATTAGGAAATTTGTGGTGTGATAGTTGAAGGTTTTAACAGTAACAAAGAAATATTTAGGGTTATTATTTACAGATGGGTTTGGCCTAATAAAGAAAACTGTTCTCGTTAGAAGGGGATATGGTAACCTACTTTGTATTTGGGTTGACAGGAAGAAGAAGGGTTGTTGATCCTTCATATCGATTAGAGTTTTCCATCATAGCGCTGGTGCTGGCAGATATTCTCACATAATTAAACTATTGATTGGTTTCTGCATCCCCTTGCTGTCCACGCATTACCTACCCCAATACAGATCGAGGTTAATTGCCAACGCGGCTAACACAAGCCCCCTGTTGGCATATAACATCTGGACATCAGGTACAATATCAGATCGTATAAAAACGTATTGCTGTAAATATTTAGCCTTGAAAAACTACTAGTAACACGGTGATCTGACAAAGTACCGGTACTGCATTGTTTTCGGTTTCACGATGAATGTCCTATAAAATTACGAAGGAATAAACAGAGAAGAAACGTAACATTATCTTTTTAAAGTCTCATGTATCTCTGGTATTAGCTGTACAAATCGGAAAACGTATTTTTTTAAAATAATTTTTATCTTTAAGTTGAGATTGAATCATTCATCCAAATATGACAGAAATTAATTCCGCGTAATTAATGTACCCCTAAGCAATATAAGCTTTTATCGCTCATACAGGGCTTAGAATTTTGCAACTCATTGGTTTTACACACCATGCCTCATAGAAGAAACAGAAATTCCGGCAACATAAACATTTTACTGCCCTTATGGGATATTTTTTTTGCCATAGCCTACAAGTATCATTTTCACTCATTGTTGCCCAAAAATCTGAGACACAATAGTTTAATGCATACGTATGACTAAAATTAATGTTCCATCCTATTTTGTCTCTTTTTATGTACATGCTAAGGGCTTACAATATACTTCTCTATTTCTCAGCTAATATAAAGCCTACAGCAATGAATAACATATCAATGTATAAAATTTTTTACATACTTCTGATATAGGCCTAGCATTACTTGCTACCCATCTTTGGCACAAATTCAGGCTGAGACAACTGAAAATGCTGTCTCCGCAATACGACCTCTTATTCTACATCAAAATGCGAAGTGAGATAAAGATATTCTCCATAAAGTGATGTGATGCTTCATACACGATAGGCCTACTTATTTACGTGGATTCCATTCTCCATTATTGATGTACAGAAATGACTTATATCGAAAGCCTCTTTAATTATAACTATTTGTCAAAGCTCAGTAAAATGCAACTGCTTAACTTTAATCCTTCTCCGAACAACGCGGATCATTTGCAAAAAACCACACGTAAATCGGCCCTGTAGTTTTTTAATCTATAACGAACACACATACGAACATTGTCTTTTGCCCACAAAGATAATTGACATTTATTTGCAACACTGCCACCTGGTTCTTGGACCACTTGCAGTGTAACAAAATAAATAGAAAATAATAACAAATAAACTAATTCATATGCATTCTTGATTAGAAACGAGTGCTCAAAAATACATAGCTATATACGAGAAAGCTTTAGTGGACTCATCATTGCGGGAAGGAAGTATGAATTTATAAAAGATCTTGTGCACTTTTGATTGAAGAAAAGGGTGTAATATGTACACACAGTGAAAAATCTGTTTGGGCATGGGTAAAGCAGGTT
The DNA here is from genome assembly GCA_964059195.1 of Ectobius pallidus. Classification (NCBI taxonomy): domain Eukaryota; kingdom Metazoa; phylum Arthropoda; class Insecta; order Blattodea; family Ectobiidae; genus Ectobius; species Ectobius pallidus. The sequence continues at coordinate 118,414,594 of CAXKWD010000007.1, read as the reverse complement.
TATTCTCCTTGCTACGGACTTTCGGTGATACGGCTACCTCTGATAGCGAGGAGTGTGTGATGATGACCATTGTCCATGCGTGGTGGGGAGTTGCGTGGACAGTGGTGTGGTCAGTTGAAATTGTGTCAAATGTGAGAGCGCAAGTCCGTGTGTGATCCAACCACATCAATTTCCTGCTACTGACCAATTGAGTGTGGACCACTCGCACTGGTCAATTCGTGTTTTCTCCCCTCCTCATATCCATTGCAATTCCTTGTCCAATCCGCGACTTCAACTCATTCACACATTAACGAGAACATCATTATCATCTCAAGTCACGTTGAAGCTAGTAGTAGTCTAATCAAACAGTGGTTCGCTGCGGGCAGAAATTTTCATGCTTGCTCTTAGTATTGCTTACAAGCTTTATTTCTTACTCTGTGGTGTAGGTCCTCCTAGGGTTGCATACATGTAGGACTTTGAAGTATAGTAACATTTCAAAGGGTATTCGGTAAAGTATACTAGAACTCTCTTTATTAAGGGCCAGAATGGTATTTATGCTTTGACAGTGATATCCATTTGTTTCAGAATTCGAAATATATATCCAAAGCAAAATCACAATAGGAAGTCTGACGAAATTCCATTAAACATTGTAGGAAAAATAGGTCTACTTATTACAACTTAACATTATACAAATTCATCAATCCAGAGTAGAAAACAATTTTCCATTGTTACCTCACTCGTACATACTGACCCAGTATTTGCTCTGAAAGTGTAAAATGACAAACGAAACTTATATAAAATTATCCTACTGATTTTTCAGGATTTAAAAAAAGTTTTACTTCATTAATGTAACCAACCTATCTTGCAGGAGAAATTTAAAAGTAAAATGTAATTAACAAAAATAAATATTATTGGCTTCTTACATGAGACATAACATTTACATGCCGGTAGAGCTTTAAAAATGGAACCACATAAAGTAAAAAACATTTTTATGGAACAAACAATAATATATTTAGTGGTGAAACTTAAAAATCATGCTTTGTTAAAAATCATGAATTTTCGGATCAGTATTCCTTTAATTTTGAGTTTTATTCTGTTCTGGGATCTATGCATTCTACTGTATTTAGATTTTGAGAATACTGAGGGTAAGGTCAAAGAGAAGTGAGATTGATAAGAAAGAAAAAAAGTATACACTTACTTCGGTCCCTCAGGATGTACAACAACTTAACGATTTAAAGTATATTTTTGTCCTTATAAAACTTGCGACATCCTTCTTTTGTTGACTGGTTACTTTATTTTGACCAGAGTGTGCAGATAAAAAGTGCTATTTTACAAGAGGAGAAGATGTTCTTGCGAAATTTTCTCTCCTCATTACTTATAGCGGGTATGCAGTTTCAGTAATTGAAATTAGAGATGTTGCGAAAAAAAATTGCAGTCCTACGTGATAATAAAGGCTAAGAGTTAAAGTTGAGATTTGCCTGGCAATTTAAAATTACATTTAGTAAAGCAATTTCCTTAAAACAGGGAGGGAGATGCAGAACAGGTAGTCACTGACAAAACAGAAGCAAACTGTAATAACAATACGAATGGAAAGAAAGAGAGGCAAGGAACTACTCAGTGAGTTTGGCAAGTATGTATTTCACTTACTCCAAGACTGTGTATATTTAAGGTGCCATTTTTTCTGTAAATAGAATAAAGATTGGTGTTGAGCAAGTGACAATGGTAACCTAAGACATTAATAACAGAATTCTTGCGGTTTTTATTTGCGTTTGATAAGAAGAGAAATTATCAGTCATTTCATGCACCATGACTCGCACATTGCATTACGAAATGTCACGACAACAAGTGTCACTATCCTTTTCTTCTCGTGATTTCCTTGATTATTATACCTTTCAGGGACGGTTATTTTTAATAGGCCATAGGTTCTCGAAATGAATAACTTAAGCAACTTATCAGGGCATGTATAAAAGAATTGAACTAGTTTGCATATTACTTGCGAAGACATTGTTTCCGATAGAAAATCACGTGTGGCAACATCGGATAGAACAACTTTCCAAATTTACGTACATTACAAAGATTCACAAACAAATTGAAAAGGAAACTGCTTATCAAACGGCATATATCTATGGGGCAATCAAGATCTTGCCATACACGGGCTAGCACGTTCACGTTAATGGATTCGATGCCAGGGATGGCACATTAACAGCATCCTTCACGTAATCTGACTGAAAAAAATAACAGGGTTTAAGGTCAGGTGACTTGGATGGCCAATTGAGACATGCTAATAAGCTGTCGCATGGTCGATCCAGCAATGGTCAACATTTTTGTGTTTTTGAAGCAATAACGCCCCTCAGCGGGCATAAGAATGCTGCAACAATTAGAATAATTACTGATGTAAACTTTGATAGTTTTCTACCTATTGTTGCCTTACATGTTTTTGTATCTTAAATAGTGTCTTCACAAATAATATGTAAACTTGTTCCATTCTTTTATACTTGCCCTGTATTTAGTTATCAGTTTGTGTAGGGATAACTATTTTCGGTTTTCGGAAAGTATTGGATATTTGAATTATTCTTTTCGGTTTGCATGTAAATTTGTGGATTATATTGTAAGTTACATTAATATCTTTAATTTTTCCTGTCATTAAATTTGCATTGCACTATAGAAAATTGTATAATCTATTATTTATTGTTTCATCTTTAAATACTGTTTATACACCATATTGCTCTAATGTTTAATGTTTCTCCTAAGAATACATTTTACGTTTGTTAATTTCTATTAAATAATTTTTTTTCTGTTTATCGTTGTTAATATTCTTGCTTAGACAGTAAATATGTGTTTTCAGTAGCCTTGTAATCAAGGAAGCATTTTAAAATAAAATATTCACATACTACTACTAGCCGAGTTATTAATATTGTTCCTCCTACTAAATTATTGTCAACAATACTATTATTTCTAACTTTTTTTAGTTTTCTTCATGACCATCATCATTATCATTGTCGTCGTCATCGTCATCGTCGTTATCTTTATCAATATATGATTGTAAATATTACAATTTTAACGCGTTCTGCATCCAATTCAGTTACTCCGTCAAACAGAAAGTAAATGAACCAAAAGAAACTACACCTGGATCAAACAAATGTAAATAAAATAAAGTATGAAAGAAGGAAGCTACCTACAAAACTTTTCATGCTCGCAGAAAACGCATAGTGAGAGAGCATAAATAACACTGAATTATCTTTTATTCCTACAGCCATACTTATAAACAAATAAAAAACATATTATTGATAAAGCATATTTCAATAGTTACAGTTCAAATAACATTCATTTTTGTGTATCTTCAAGTACAATTGACTGTAATATTTACTTTTCTCTACAGTAATTCATCTAGTTCACATCACCCTGTTACATTCACCGTCTCTTCAGTCCATTGCCCTTTTTTTCTTTCTTGAGCTCTCCCTCAACATTGTGCAACTGTCCATGAAGAAAAGAACACATGTAAGTCCAATAATATAAGGACTAAAGATCCCACACAGGCTATGTAAGAGGCAATCAAAAGAAGACATGGGGAAGGAGAAAAGCAAAGTTTGTGTTTGTGCTCAATGGTCACTATGGCCGGTGGGGGTTTTTAGCAAGAATAGTCGGATTAAGAAGACGCAGGTCTTTCCAGGGTCCATGCCTCTCCATGAAGACAGCAGCTCACGAACTCCCCTCAAACCCCTAAACATTTAGTATGGACATAAGTTATCGTCTGAAAGAGAGGGAGGGTGATCTCCTTTATTGGAGATCAGTATTGTCAGACTGTGGTTTTCTTCTTTTCATCTCGGAGGAATTTTAGAAGTTGAGATGTTTTTTTCTGCTTCCTAGGGAAGGTTACACACATAATTCTCCCGAGACCTTATTTTTACTTCAGTGACGTAAAACAAGTGTATCGGTATGCTTATAACATATTCCTTTCTTGAAGGGAACATCTTATTGTATTGCTGAAGGATCTGTGAGAATTCTTTTATTGGGAGGACTTGCTGCAACAGATTTAAAGATTAGTGCTTTTAAGTTTACTTTAGAAGGAATGTTAGGAACTTCTAGTAACATAGGCCTATGACGGTTACAAAACGGTTACTATCATTGTATAGCCTATGCTTTTAAATTTTCTTCTTACATAAATAACTAAAATTCTTGGCTTCTGTAAGGTTACATTTCTAGAGTGCAGATTTAAAGAACTCCCGGTAGTAACTGGAAAAGCGTATTTTATCGATTTTTAGAAGAACAGATCAACTCAGAATCACTCTTTGGATGTTATTTGCCTAAATGGTTTCTATTTCATTTTTAATAGTGCAGTGCAAAGGTAACTTTTTTAAATCCGCTTTACCTTCCGTTCTTGAAGACCTTACACACCAGTAACTGTTGCGAGAATTATGGAATGTTATTTTTAATGGAATCGTATCATACATCCTATAGGACATTTTCAGGTAGGACTATAGATCTCAGAAAAAAAAAACTGTCTTGGTCTTTTCATGGTTTCCGCAGTCATAAGGGCAAATGCCGAATTGGATATTTGCTTACCACGACTAACCGCTGCCAGTTTATCCTGTAACTTACCGTACCCATTAAAATTGAATATCAATTGAAATTAACAAGCCATAATACATCAACAACAGCAAACAGACGCACATAAATGTTATGTGGCCTACGCTGGTATACCTACAGAATCTTAGTTGCTGATATTACCTTGATGTTCAAAGGAATATAAATAAAGCTGAATAAAAAAAAATTAAAGTTATACCAGGAAGCTTTTCTTGTGGACACTGCTAAGCAAAATTACCCACAAATTTTTACGATTATGGTAAGCAGATATTGATCCTAGGCCCACCTAGTAGGAAGCTACTGCAGGGATTCTTATAATAAATCTTGATAGCGGTTTTGTAGTCATGCCGAGGAAAGACAGAAACCTGGTGATCATGTGACGTTAAATTCCCCTCTTCCTTCTGAATTATGCATATTTGTTAGCCTCACACCATGTGACGCCGAGCGCTATCTCACTGTCATATTTGTTTAACCTGGCTAAGTCAATAAGGCGTTATGCGCCCACACTGTGATTTATTTACTAGTAATTGCTGTTATTTTATTTCACCAGAATCTGATTGTGACGGCTGCTCCTCTGTAATTTGCCATCGTGATTATACTGGGTTCGAGATTACAAATATTTGAGGAGCAAATCTGCATACCTTCAGGCCCGAGTTGTCTAACGGACGGATCTGTTCGGTCAGTGTACAACTGTATAGCATGTAAAATTTGAGAGTTGGTCCACTATGCTATTATGTTATCATGAATAATGTCCCAGCCTTATAAGGTAAAGTAAGTAAAGTAAAGTAATCCCAATACAGGCCTTGGAGGCCCAGAGGGTTCCAGTAGGTTGAGGCTCCAAGATTTTGAACATTCGACACGTGAAGGTGGTAGGGTTGTCAGCCTTACGCACCTCCCTTATTCTATTATTCCGAATTTTTTCTTTCATTATTATTATTAATATTATCATCATCATCATCCGTTTTAGTGTCTAATATTAGTATATTTATTTTATTCTAACTTACTATAAAGAAATCAGTAATTCTTTCTTCTTCATTATCTACTAATTAAAATATACTTTTTCTCTTCTCTTGGTGAACTTGATTAGAATTCTGAACACAATAGCTTCACAATTCCACTTGAACTATTCCATACATTAAGTAAGAATAATTACAGAACCAGAATTCCGACATGGAGATCTTAATAAACATATATGTTACCCGTGTTTAGAGGCCAAGCCGCCATTCTTGCCCACTCCCATCACTTTACATTGTCTTATAAACATTATTTCCACTGGCGGCAGATGTTATTATAATTGGACTACATTCTCTACTGTTCTCACTTGACATTGTAATGGTAAAGTTTTAACATTCCCTCTCACTAGAACAGATTCAACTGTGAGGGAATAACGCTGTTAAATTTCGTTAACTTGACACTATAGGATGTCCACATTCTGGAAAGTCAGTGAACGTTAGGGAAATTGTAATTACCATTTTTTTCGGACCATAAGATGAACTTTTTTACTTAATAAACAGAGCCTTGAAAGTTGAGTGCGTCCAATGGTCCGAAATACGCTAAAAATCATCCTTTTGTATAACTGGTTCTTTCATACAAAAGGATATTTCCATGGGGTGGTCTAAACAGCCTTGTTCTGTTACATTTACCATATTATGTATTGACTGTTAGAAATATTTTCAGTCTTTTACGGAATTTCGTTTAAAATCACATTAAGATTTTCCCTTAAATTTCCGTGCTGAAATCAAGGTGCGTCTTATGGCCCGGAGCGTCTTATAGTCCGAAAAATACTGTAGTCAGGGAAAGTCAAGAAACTTTGTAAAGTAAAGGAAGAAGTCAGGAAACTATTTTTAAAATGTATGGAATAGTCAGTGAGCGAAATGTGAGGGCATGTGTTTTTCTCCAGTCTGCTTTAACCCAAACTGTGTATGCAATTTACTTTTCTTATTTTTGCTATGGTGATGGTGGAGATGGATGTTTTGTTTAAAAAGAACCTTGAAAATATTGAATCTTGTGGTCAGGTAAATGTAAGTTTATGGTCATGGAAAGTCAAGGAAAAGTCAGGGCAATGTATTTTGAAATATCTGTGGACACTGAATTACAAGCCTTGAAAATTGGGTGAAAATTGGGCGACCCAGGGTGGAATTATAACTGAACCACACAGGTGAGATCACTGTTTCAAATGCCCTGACTGACCATTCTGAGTATAATTTCGGGGTTTCCTAGTTATCAGATTAGAATGCCGAACTTACTCTTAATTTCAGAGTGGATTAGTGAATGTACATTAAATAGGCTAGAATGATTGGCTTGTCACAATTCAGGAGTGGAAACCAGGTGAATAATTCACCAAATCAGTTGACAAGAAATTACCAAATTCTGAAATGACTTTATAGATGTAATACTGTACTAGAAGTTTCAGTGCCTTATTCGTTAGGTATTACAGCTTAACCTTTTCACTGCTAACTTATTATTCATTGTGCTGAATTAATTGAAAATAATTTGTCAGTTTCGTATGAAACAAGAACACAGTACGTATTTCTTGAAGTTTGGACTGAATTAAGCAACCCTGGAGCGGTATATCGTCACAACACAGCAGAGTAAGATACCATGCGTTTCAATGGAGGGTGCAATACATTTCCTGAAATATTTAACTCCAGATGGCAGCACATTTAACTACGGCCGTAGCAGTGAAAGGGTTAAAATAAAAGTACTGGAATTGGAAATATTTTAAAATATCTATGGCTAATTAACAGCATAGGCCTAGTTACTAGGACGATTAATCATTAAAATTGAGCTCTAATAACTAAACTACGAGAATTTTGACAATTCAGGTGTCTTTATATGACCTATAAATATTACTGTGATGAATCGACTTGATTCAGAACACTTGACATTTTATTGGGCGCTTTTCGTGTCTTACGGTGTACATCTACAAATCGAATTGAGAAAAGAAGGCCTAAATTTACGCCTGACTTTAATAGAGTAAGAACGGCGAATCGGAAAAACTTTCTCATAATCTGCATTACTAGAATGCTAGGGATGTGCCAATAACCCGTGCCACTCTGCTATTAGAGACAATAAAATGTGGGTGGAGAGAGGTGCAGGTGTGAGGTAATAATATCGGGTGTGGAATTCATGCGACCATTCACCTCCAAACATGATGCCAACCCACCTATTTTATGTACTGTATTTATTACTGTAGTTAGACTGTATAGAGGCACCGACTCATAAAAAATTATTGTGATGCTCTCATGTAAAAATGATAGGCTACTAGTGTGTCTCAATCGAAATTAATTCACTTTATTGATTGAAAGTTAATGAATCGCAGGAAAAAAACTCCTATGCATTTTCCCATGAAAATACGAGGGATGGGGCATAAGTCATGGCAACTATATTTTTTATGTGGGAAAATTTGAAAATTTTGAAATGTACAGAAAGAATAGGGTTTGGAATGTATGTAGAATGCAGATTATGGGTACTAGATGTAGGATAGTGAACGAAAAAGTCACCCATAAACATCCATACATAGCTGCTTCGTGCCACTCTTTTGGGCGCTTTTCGTGTCTCACTGTGTACATCTACACATCGAATTGATAATTTTTACAATATAAGGTATATGTACACCGAAGAAACCAAAAACATTCTGAAAATTTTCATTTTTGGAAAATGGCATATTTCGATAGACATTATTTTCCAAAACTGCCTAAATATGGTTGTGGATTACCTATATTAATCCCATATTTATTTGCTAATTCTAGCTGGATTAGGACTGCAACTATATTATGACTAGGGGGCGGATTTCTATGACATGTCATATTTTTCCCCTTTGCATTATTTCAGGTTTCCGACTGATTTAAACCCGATTCCAAGCATCCTGGTGAAAATGGAACGGTTTTATTGTGCACATAACTGCATATTTAGGACATTTTCAACTATTGTAGCATATTTAGTATGAATATGCATATTTAGGTCATATTTTTGGCATATTTGTGTGCATCTTAAAAAAATTTTGAAGTTTCATATCATATTCTGTAAATTTTGCATTATACTCATACTTTTGAGAATCGACAGATATTTTAAATAATTAACATTATATTTTAATAACATGAATTGTAATGAAACTTAAAAAAATATACATAACGTGTAAGTGGTAATGTCATATTTTAAATTTTATTGGTCATATTTTAATGTTTTTCAGGTCATAAATGCATGCATATATCCTATTTTTTAGGTCATAGAAATCCGCCCCCTAATTATGACTATATACTCGTATTTTTAGGTCGTAATTATTATTATTAGCCTAGTATTATTAGCCTATTATTATTATTATTATTATGATCGGCGAATCCGGGGTTGTAAAGTCTCATACGAACTGGTTTAAGTGGAGGAAGCAGTAATGAGGCGCTTTCATTATGTGGTGAGATGGACGAGTTTCGGTGAGAAAGCTGGCCCGTGAAGACGTACAACACACGCAGCTTGATGCCACTTCGACATCCCACACTTACATTCACATTATACTTTCCCCCTCTCTCTATACGGTTTCAGCATTACACACAGTCATACACCGGTAGTGCAGCAAATCTATTTTATTCTTTACTAGAGTTTTATCTCCTCCTTGTAGGGACGTTAATGCGGCCCATGCCGCCCGGCCCTTACAGGACCGCGAGGGAGTTTTTATGGATCACACACATACATTTTTGACCAGACAAGGACATGGAGGGCCTAACCTGATGAGTGATCAGCTTAATGCCGGGACTTCTGAGACAACACTAACACATAGGTCAAGACACGCTAGTCGCTCACACTCACCCGTGCATCGAATATCGTTATAAAATGAAATATCTGAAAGCAATAGTCACATGATGTTTTGTGCGAGTCTTAATTTTGTAGGAATCTGTATTCTGACGGGCTTGCAAAACGACAACCTTATGTTGAAGAGAATTTCTGTTGAGGAGAATTTATGATAATTTATATCCAAAATCTTACTTTTTCTCATCCCGAAATTATGTCGTAGGATCTTTGTAAAAATTTTATGTAGGCTTATCAGACAGTCAGAGGTCATATAATCACGGAAAGGTAATTTCTTTGAAATTAAATTAAATTAAACTTTATTCACTATAATGTATTTTCTAAGATCTGAGAACGATACTCTTGATAAAAATATTTAACGAATGTTTGACGTTTAACTCCCTATATATGTGACACATATTTTGTTTAGAAAATAAATTATTTTATATTATTTTTCAATGTAGGTTTTAACTTTGAAAGGGTGATATAAATTATAACATTTGTTGAGAAAAGAAGACTTACTGTGTAAGGGTACCCATAAGAAAAATGTTGAGGATATAAATTAGAGTAATTAAACATAACATAACTCCCAACAAAAATAAAAAATATAAATAAAAAATTTCGCTTGTAAATCAATTCTACTTGGATTTACAACTGATGTAACATATGGATATTTTAACTCAGGAAATGCAAGGTACTATTGTAGTAGCAAGTTTATGGGATGCATTATGACAATGCAGCACGAAAAGTGTTAAATTGGAAATAGAGTGAATCCTGTGAGAAAGGTGAAGAAGATGACGGGATGGGTACCCATGGCAAGTCCCCACGGCCCCAGCTGGAGCACTGACCGAGAACTGACCCCTGAACGACAAGGAGAAAGAAGCAAGTGCAAACAATGCCTTGGCGTGAAAACCTCTTTGTGATGAATACACGAAAACAAAAGAAACCACCTAGCTGTCCATTTCCTGGCTCAGAAGTTGCTCTACTGGCTAGATGTAATTACAGAATCCAGCTCGCTATCCTGCTAAATTTAATACGCCGCTTGCAAAAATGTCCTCTTTTAAAAGAATTAAAAATACCATTTGCCTCGTTTTATATTACCGCGCTTGTAAAGAGAGACGCCTGAAAATGGTGACTTCATGTGAAGAGTGACATAATACTACATATAACGAAAAAGGAATACTGCGGCTCGAAGGCCAAACCTCTTAACCCAGAGGGCCATGGGATTCTCCCGGTTTCATCAGTGGTAATATCGAGCAGTGCCAATGATACTTTACCGACTTGGGATATACGGTGCCCTGATACGATGGCATCGTTACGAAGTTACGGCTCTAAAAGCTCTTGTAGTAAGCATGTAACTAAAAAGTAAAGTAAAATGTTCCCTATGACAGGCCATGGAGGCCCAGAGGCAGTGTTGCCAACTTAGCGGAGTTCCCGTTAAATTTGGTGGATTTTTAACGTTTTCAACGGGGAAAAATATGGTTTTAGCGGATAGCGGAATTTTTAGTGGATGTTGTGCTTTGACGGAATATTTAAAAAATGTAATATAATGCCATATTTTAAATTTTCTTTATTAAATTTTAGCGTTTGAGGCTGATGACATTACCAATAATACTTTCGGCTAAAGGTTTCCAGACGACGCACTGACAGAAATAAACTTCCATTACTTGAAATTTATAACTGTGGAATGGGAAAAAATCAAAATATAAGTGAATTTTTGGAATTAAATGAGAATTTATATACAAGTGCTTTTAATCCTTTCAAATAAATTTCGGAATTGCCCTTATGCTTTTCTTGCTGCCATGGACAAATTCAAAAGTTGAAAGTGCTTTCGGCTATTTGAACTTGAATTCATTAATTATTTTAATTTAGCGGATTTCAGCGGATTTTGAACACTGTTTTAACGGAACAAATATTTTGGAGTTGGCAACACTGCCCAGAGAGTTCCAGGAGGTTGAGGCGCCAAGATTTTTAGACATTCGGCACATGAAGGTGGCAAGGTTGTCAGCATTACGCACCGGTCACCTTTACCCCCAGGATTGCTCCTGGTACTCATTTCTTTAGAGGCTGAGTCGACCCCAGGGCCATAGTGCCACCAGAAGGATTAGGCCAATTGAAAAACTCCAAGATCGAACCCGCGATCTTCAGGTTTGTAGCGCAGCGCCTCAAGCACTACGGTACGGCCTACCCCAGGAAGCATGCAATTAAATATATTAATACAATTATACAATTAATATAATTGCATTAATATAACGCAATTATATTAAATACGCACATAAGTAGACTAATGTGCACTAAAATTTATAAATTTAGCAATATACGGTTCACGTAAACTTGCATTTTAAGTGAAGTATTTTGACCAGATACATGCTGCGTCAATAGGTTTAATACCGATAATTAATTTAAGTTTTAATATCAGAAAATTATGTCTATTGTTTATTCTTAACGTGTAGCTGCATGTAACAAAAAAGTTTCTTAACAACATATTGTTGTGCTATAGCAAAAACTAACAAAGGATGATCTCGCTAGAAAACAATAATGCTAGAAGGAAAATGTAATTTGTCTTAATATTGTTTGTTTCTTTTGTATGACAAGTATAGAATGATTGTAGAACAGCTTTCGATACGATTCATTAAGTTGTGCAGATGAACTCAGATTGTTAATATTCCTAAGGTGGTCAGTTGCGTCATTCTGTAACACATTATCATTTCGCACAGCCGCCACATCTCACAAATAAGGAGGCTTGCCTTATAAGTACTGGCCGCTGCTTGGCCTCTGCCCTTTTGCAGGTCTCTTGTAAAGTCAAATACATCAACTTCAACATGAGGGAGAAGGCCTAAAAGGAACCACAGATAAATTATATGCTGCGGTCATCCTCACAGGTATGTATCGGCAGCTTATTACAGCACGTAACCAGCCAGAGTTCTCAAACTGAGGATATCTTCTGTTTTGATTTTACTTGTCGTATCAACATAGGATGTATATCCGTTCCTGACTTTGAATATTGTGATCTCACCAATAATACATTTTTCTTTGCATGCTTCCGATTCTTTTAGAAGTGGCTCTAGCCTTTGTGGTTATTTACCTTGAAGAGCATGAACTGAGAAATCAAAAGTCGAGAATCGTCCGGCCCGTAAATGTCTGATCCATGCGGAGTTTAGTTATTAATATAAGTCATATTTTTTAATGCAAGGAATTAGAGGGTTTTGTAACATTGCATTTTGTGATTTTTTGTAAGAAATGACGAGTTTATGGCGTGACTTTTTCTTTTTAAGGAGAGATGACTGCAAACAAAGATGTATATAGAAAATATTTCCTATGAATATGCATTATCCTAATTCTAGAGTGGTAGGGAAAAAGCGAATAAGTCAAAAAGCCAAAGTTTCAGGAGAGAGAGAGAAAAAAACATTTATTTACACAGCAGTGTTACAATGTTTAGTTCAGCCCACCAGATATTTTTACATGTTATAAGATACTGTGTAAAAATATCTGGGTGGGCTGAACTAAATATTGTCTCAATGCTATGGAAATAAATTGTGTTTTGTCTGTCCTGAAACTGTGGCCATTTGACTTATTTTATTCGCTTTTTCCCTATCACGCTAGAATTTAATTTTGTAACGTTGCATCTTGCAATTTTTTGTAAGCAATGACGAGATTTTGGTGTGGCCAATTTTTTAAGGAAAGATGACTGCAAACAAACATAAGTTATATAAAAATATTTCCCATAAACTAGACATTTGCATTACCCTAATAATCTTCATGGATATCTGTCCAATAATTTATTGCAGATAGGAAAAGATGCGCTTATTTAATATTGGATTTTTAGCTCAGGAAATAGACATACAAGACTTGTTTTGGAATACTTATAATAAGAAATTAACCTCCATTAAGCTGAGTGATTGTAATTCACCGATCACAATGGACCGCAGAGTTAACAGAAAGGCAGGGTACAGTTGAACGCTCAAAATGGAATTTCTGTCCTATGGTTACCCTTCGAGGGTACACCGCTATGGCGTAGGGGACGCTTTCGCTTTCCTCACGCAGCAGGCTCGGTTTCGATTTCTGGTCAGGACAAGTTTCCTAGGTGGGTTTCTTCCGAGGTTTTTCCTCATCTGTGAGACAAATGTTGGGAAACTTTAGGCCCTTGTGGTCCCAGAATATCATTTTGCCGTAATTATCACCTTCATTTCATCCACATCTTGTTCGGCATGAATGTTTGTGTGACGGAAATGTCTTGTCCTATGTGTCCATGTTGTCTCGGAGGTAACCCCGGCATTGGACTGATCAGTCATCCGGACAGGCTCCATTTTCTTGTCTGGTCAAAAAAGTATTTTTGTGATCCATAGGTACTCCCTTCCCGACAGGTTGAGGTCATATAAGGCCCGGGTGGCATGAGTGGCATAAACATTTATACAACGGGATAGGTTAAACCCAGAGACAGGAGAGGAATAACAAGAAGAATACCCTTAATAGTAGACCTCAATGAATGACATTTACGCCATATACAGTTATACGGTATTGTGAGGCACACTGATTTATTAATTTTGTTACATTCTGCAGATTTCCATTCATGAAAGCACAAAATATTGTTTCTGTTGAACATTAAATGAGAATAATTTAGAGGAGAAATTCCATTGACATCGGAATTTGGACTGGGCTAGCCAGTTAATAGAGCATCGGAACGAAAAGTTCAACGTCACGGGTTCGAACCCCAGGAGGAGGAATGATATACATCTATTCATAAACCAAGGAGGAATGTTTCCTCTAAAATAAATAGTATTACCTTCCCCGAAAGTATAAACAAATGTGTGCATTCTACACCAAAATGAGCAATTTTAGCACTCTATGTCTGATGGGAATCGTCGTGTCATTTTTGAGAGGGGATCATTTGGCAAGAGTAGAGGAGCTGTACAGGTGAAATGTGGTACTAATCGCATTACTTGCTGAGAATTTGTTAAGGACGGCCTGCATAATTGCAGTTGGAAGTATCTTTTGTACAAACTTGATATCTAATAGCCCGAGAGGGAGCAGAGATTTCGCGACAAAGACTATGAAAGCAGTGAAGCAAGATGAAATGAGAAGAAAGAGACTGGAAGATGCGAGCACAAGATAAGAAGAGATTAATAAGGGGCAGACGAGGAAGGAAAATCTCTATTAGACTCCCGGCTCCTAGAATTGTCCTCGTTTTATTCATCCATTTTCTGTTATTTAAAAAATCAAACTTCGCTTTATTTCCCCATCCCACATAACGTAAGTCTAAAGAAATTTATACGTGGAGTAAACCTCAAACTCCCTCAAATTCTGTAATTTAACAGCTAACTTCCCATTATCCACAGCAGTAGGGAAGAGCAGATTCAAGCGTATCTCGGTAAAAATGTAGGCCTATAGTCTACCTTTCTTGGGACATGAAATGTAATCTTAAACAATTTGTAGTTTTCATGAAAATCCCTTGTCATTACAGACCATGGCTAGATTGAAGGAGTTATAGAACCAACTAGTTCAAAGGAGTGTTAGCATAGGCTTGCGGGATTTGCCATAAATATATATGCAATAAATCCTAATTCACGTACGCTGCCACATGTGGGGCCATCTACAAATATATATGCAAATGATTCTTGGCACAGTAGATTACTGTCAGAATATTTAGTCCTGTTTAACCATGTGAGCTGAGTAATATCAGTTTTACTTGTCCTCCTAGTGGCCGGCTAGCCACCACTGTCAAAATGAGAATTTGTGATATAGTCTCTTAGACAGTTTCGATAAAGGAGAGAGAACACCCTTAGGCCAAGCGGATTAGGAAAAGATTCCCTTACATACACTATTTGCATTTACCACATTCTCCTCCGCCTCTGCGCAAGGCGATGCTGAGTTTGTACATGGGAACATTACATAATACAATCACCAACACAGAGGCTGGTGTACAAAGTGTGAACTGTGCAATGTTCTTTGCCCAGATTTTCAGGAAGCTTGGCACTTGAATCATTTCGTGTTTTGAAGAATATCTCCAAAACTAGCTCGACTAAATCTCCCTTAACATTGCCCTATTTATTTTATAGGCATATTACTGGTTGCAAAGAATAATAATAATAATAATAATAATAATAATAAAGATAATGATAATGATAAAAATAATGGTAGCTTATTACTTAGGCCACAAGTAGCTTATTTCGTATTATTAAAGACGGTGAGGCAAGGGGAAGTCTGAGAGACAACACATTTTGTCCAGCCCTGTTTAAGCTTCAAGTTCTTTAGAGACCTGAATATCATATCCCAAATTATGTCTTAAATATAGGAGCGATGAAACGATTTTTTCTTCTAAAAATTCTAAAGCTCCTGGATAGATCTGAATCGTTTTGTTCAGAAGGTTTCATAATCGAATCAACCACCTTTAATTATGCTTTACTTATAAAGATAACAGATTAAAACACTTTTCATACAAAGCAATAAATTATTTGTTATGCTGAATGTACAATTTTCAGAAGCGGGTTAAAAAGAACATATAAAAACATACTAGAGTTCAGAACTTCAAAAATCCATTCATGCTGTGACGTCATACTGTCCTTGTCCTGTTTCAATTCTCGCAGATGACTATCTCAAAAGCTATTCACTACAACACCAGAAAACATTTGCAATTAACATTCATAATTGTAAAGGGACAGATTACAGAGATAAATTGGTTATTTTCAAGTTTAAATGTCTATCGAGTTTTGACACAGCGATCATGAGTAAAAAATAGAAATAGCTTGCGATTGGAAATGAAGTGGGAGTTAGCCTATAGCATGATTCACCCCTTCCACTGCCCATTTGCTCGGACTCTGTCGTCAGAAGGGGATGAGGTGCGGCATGCAGTAGTCGTTCTACCGAGTCCAATTTTGTATGACGCAGAACTTTCGTCCACTCTTTGAATCTGGTAAGTTAACATTGTAGGTGTTCTTTTTTCAGATATAAATTCAGAGAATATAAAGTTAATTAACTGAATATACGTGATTTTCGATCTAGTGTTAACAGGCCTACCTAATTTCTATTTTATACGAGACACTGTTCAGTAATATCTTACGAACGATTTATTGCTCTGTCTGCAATACTACTAATATTACTACGGTAGTACTACTACTAATACCATAACTCCTGCTACTACTATGTTACTACTGCTTCTACTGCTAGTACTACTAGTAATAAGAAGAGTAATCATAGTAATAGTAGGCCTACAGTACTGGTCTACATATAAACCAACTAGAGTAGCCTAACACTATTATCTAACTGAGCTAGGTGGTAAATATGATATTATTATATAATATGATTAGTAAGTTACAATATACAATAGAAATATAATATTGTGAATATTAGTTTATAACATGTAAAATCACAACAGGACGACCAGCGTGGTCTCTTGGTTAGCGTCAGGATCCGCAGGCTCGGGGTCGATTCCCGGTACCTTCTCAGAATTCTCCGAGATATGGAGATCTGAAAGTGAGTGCTCTCAGACTCGTGATTCAAATAGAGGAGTTACTAGTTTAAGAAGTAACGAATCCGGTCACGGAGACCATCATTAACGGCCATGGGAGACGGCATGCTGACCACATGTCCTCCAATCCTGCCATCTGCGTCTGGTAGCCAAGGCTATGGAATTGATTACCAAATTCATTTCTGGTGACCTAATTTTGTCTTGTTCTTGTGATGTGAACATTAGGCCTAGGCTGTACAGTATGTTTGTTTAAATTAGTATCATGAACAGTTTCATATAGCCTAATGGTATTAACAAGAGTAGACATTGGCAGATGGATACATTTTAGAAATTATTGTTTAGGAATTGAAGAATTTTGATTTTCCAGTAGCCTATAGGATGGCGTAAAAGTCTGTGTAGGGGGCACGTGGTCAGCATGCAGACACCCACGGCCGTTAATGGTGGTTTCCGTGACCGGATGACAGGAACTGCTACTTCTCTATCAAGTAGCTTCTCAGTTTGTATCACGAGGCTGAGTGCACCCCGTTCCAGACCTCCCTACCTCAGAAAAATCCGAGGAGGTATCGGGGCCTTCGGCCTACCCGGGCCTACGGATTCGAAGCCAGCGACGCTAACCACGAGACCAAGCAGGCGGTCCATGCATTATAAACGCTTAGATTTTCTAGTACTAAAATAACTGATTTGTGGAACTTGTCTACGTTTTTGTGCCATTCTTAAATTAATATAATAATATATATTCAGTTTTACGATAGTTAAAACCACATGAGTAAAGCTTTTAGCCACGTGAAATGTTTTAAAACGCCTTAAATCCCAGATCCTCAATGGCACAATTTCCGACGGCTTGCTCCCAAATCAGCAAGCGTAATTTCCAACCAGTACATTTCCTCTATCTTGCTGGAGTTTTTATTCAAGGGTCAGTCGAACGATTTATTGATTTTCCTTTGGCAATTTTTGTGTCCCTCGTATTGGAGGTCAGGATAATAAATAGACAGATCCGGCCATCTGTGATATGCAGCGTGAGATAAGGTTTGCATGTAATAACCGAAATGAATTTGAGCGCTTCGTATAGTGGACGACGTGATTCTGGACCAGGCAGGAGTGGGTGCTAATACAGGAAGCTATCCCTCTTCTCTCCCGAGCCGTGCAGGGGACGAATTGCTTCCGGCTGGTCCTCATTCTCATCTGATATCCCCCAGCTTTTTTCAAACATTCGCCTTTACTGCAGTTATTCTGACCTGCTATTTCATAAGTATGATATTCGAAAATAGGCTGCTGATGAAACAAAGAGTTATTAACTTAAAAATCTTGTTTATCACACATTTGTGCAAATTACCACTGCATAAATAGAAAATTGAGGTGCAATTCCAAGTAGGCTGCATAATAATCTAAATTGTTTGGAGTTGCATCCCTATAGGGCTTACCACCCAATATCTGCGTCATCCTGGCCTCCAGGCAGATGGCAAAATTAGGGAGCATGTGATTACTTCTTACTCAAATAGCTTTTCAGTTCGAATCATGAGATACCCCATTTCAGGCATTTCTAGCCCAGAAAAGTACCAGGGATCGAACCATGGCCTGCAGATTCATAGCCATTAATGCTAACGACAAGACTACGCAGGTGACCAATGTAGGCTACTTGGCCAAGACAAATATCAAGGGTCTAGTTAAGCTAGAAATTTTCATGAAGTTTATATTCAACCGCTTAAAAAACTTGAAGGGAAAGAGCCTCCCTTGCAAAATTTTGCCCTTGTTGATGTTTCCCCTGCTCCCCTTCTTCTATTCTCATGGGAATACTGGGTGTGAACCCACAAACATTACATGATACAATTGCCGAAACCATCGGTAGGTTTGTTATATTTGACTTCAGTAGCATAACAATGACCTGCAAAGTAAGCCTAATTGTACAATAGTTAGGTAATAGCCTAACCATATAAGTATAGGCCTATATAGATGATGGAATTCTTGCAGAATATTTTCAGATTTGTTGATAGAAGTGCTGTGATTTTTTTTTTATTGCACTCAAAACGCAGCTTCTGTGGTGTAGTAATTATATCACTTCAATATTCTCACCAGGTTAAGCAGTGTTAGTTTTGGCGAAAGCTTGATTGGGTGACCGCTACTTTCACCTCTGAGAATCCATAACCTACTAAGGGGACAATTGCATTGCCATTGTGGTTCGGAATCTCCGTTAAACCGTAACTCCCGGCTACTATAATAATGTCTTCATTAGTGGTTAATCCATGCTCGTGACCTTCTCCATTCTCTACGTGTCCGGCTAGCCACAATCCCCCCCCCCCGATATTTTTTTTAATGACTCATAATCCGGCGATGTATACGTATCGAAATCAACAGACTGTAGGCTCACAGATGAGAGGAAGAGAAATTAGGATTAGAGAAACCGTGCATGGGCGTAGCGAGGGGGGGGTTTTGGGGGTTTGAACCCCCCCCATTGATTAAAAAAAGGAAAATTGTATAATTTTTTTAAGTCTGCCCATAAATTGCTTAATACAAGTATAAAGCGTGGGAAGCTTAAAACTCGTTATTTTGCGTCTTAATTTTTAAAATTTTCTGGGGATGGACCCCCGGAAGCTTAAAACTTGTTATTTTGCATCTTAATTTTTAAAACTTTCCGTGGGAGAACCCCCGGAAGCTTAAAACTCGTTATTTTGCATCTTAATTTTTAAAATTTTCCGGGGGAGGGCCCCCCGGACCCCCCTCTCCTTCCATACTCGCCAGACCCCGCGGATGTTATAACCCCCCCCATATGGTCGGCCTGGCTACGCCTATGAAACCGTGTGTTATAAAAATCAATTTAACCGTAAGCAGCTGTCATTTTTTATTAAACATTTATTTATGTTTTGCATTTGCAAAGAAGTGTAGTAGGTCCTACCCTTACTAGTTCTGTAATTTTCTTCCCTTTTCCTAACCCGCAACTGGTTATTGCTGTCTTGTCTTTTCCTTTTTTTAAATCACTGGAAGGATGATTTTAAGTGCATTCCAATGGCAAACAAATTCCAATGCCCTTGATACGCTAAGAGCTGATTGTTCGATATGATATTTTTCTGCCCGGGGATTTATTTTTTGTTTTGTACAAATAGTCGAGGAGTTCGTACTTTTTTACTTCCTTCTTTATTCATGACAGTTCATGTCTTCATTAGAGACGTGATATCTCCATTGCTGTAACATGTACACCAGACCCGCTCTCGTTCAATGGGATATAAGCTACATAAAAATGCGTTTTCCACACTCAAACAGGTTCTATAAATTATTCAAATGAAGATTTACTGCATAAGTAATCATTCAGATTGAGTTGTAGTAATTACCTATTCCTAGTATCTCTCTCGTTCTCTCTCTCTCTCTCTCTCTCTCTCTCTCTCTCTCTCTCACTCTCTGACTGTTGCATGGGCTTTTTTTGTCTGTTATGTCAACTATTGCTAGTGATGATTCTTTAAATCAAAACAACAAAAATCACTTTTCAGTGTGAGCAGTCAACCGTAACCTCCTCAACCGGTCACAGGTTCGACTTCTGCTGTGGGTAATTGCTCAATTTCAAACTCGTTTATCATCATGACTGTCATTATGCCCTCTTCTTTGGGCACTTTATGGTAAATGATCTACCTGTGCCGGTATCATGTTTATCTTTGTCCGCGTACAGAAATTTATTGATCACATGAACAGAGTATGGAATTTTGCCTAGTTAGATTTTTCATGTTGGTGTTCATGTGGTCTCCCCCCCCCCCCCCAAGAAAAAAGAAACTCAAATTATGAGATCGAGTATTTCAGTATATTGTTGAATCTCATAATTTGAGAAGTTCCAAGAAATTGTGAATGGCGAAAAGTTCATTTTGTTCGCCAAATACCCTGTCCGTTATCAAATTTTAAAGGTTAATGGAAGTTTGTGTTGGCAGCGGTGGTCTAGGGGTAGCGTGCCCGCCTCTAGATCCACGGATCGCGGGAACAAACCCGGCCGCGCTCAATTGATTTTTGCTGACGTAAAAATCCGGGCACGGAGTCCTCCGGGAGGGACATTAAGCCTAAATTAGAGCCTCTGGACAAAATTTCCCGGCCTTTCACGTCCAAGTAATACCTTAGTTTTCTGGGGGGTTGTGAGGCGATGGACTTACTACCTGTCCCTCTGCCCTCTCTCGGAAAATAAGCGTAACAAAATTCACATAGGTATCAGAAACATCCAATTGGAGGTCCTTCTCCCCGACACTGGGGATATAGGACAGAGTCAGTCAGTCAATGAGAGATTGGAATTATGATCCTCCTAAGGCCTATACAAATGGTCCTAGTGTGTTGCCTCAAATTTTCTTGATCAGAAGAGAGAGAGCGGTTAGAAGAATGGGAGGGATGGAGGGAGGGAGGGAGGGAGGGGGAGAGAAATAAATAAATAACGAGGTGGTATTATTCAACACCAAGATGTTCAGAAGGTGCAAAGCATTCAAACAGGTCATTATTTTTCTGAAAAAAATAAAGAAAGGAAATATTACAGAAACTTAGGCTAGATTTAAACGCACAGGATATATTTATGTTTTCTTTTAATTCAGCAATATTTTATGTATTTCTAATCACTTAGTTATCTTTTTGAAAGATTAGTAAATGGGCTTTCTAAGTTATCCAGTACACAGAATGCATAACCCTTCTTGTTATTTATGCACGATAAAATGGTAGATATCCATACGTTAGAGTCATTTACACTTTTAAAGCAGTCTGCTTATGGCTTATGCATTCAAATGAAACATGATTGTCGTACCTTTATCTGTATACCTTGGTTCATCCTTCGCATCCAAATAACCTGCTATAGAGGTCCAGGATATGATGCTCATAAGAGAATATGCGGAAACTGCTCCTCGTACCGTAATAAAGTTTATATTGTCGGCTTACAGAGATCCTCAAGACGTGGGAGAATTACGTGTTTTTTATAGTAAGGCCATAACAACGGCCGAGACCACTGTACAGCGTCTTATCTCTAAGACAAGCCACTTTTCGATATGGGTTAAAGGTACTTGAGCACGGTTCATAAACTAAGAGCCTTACTGCTGTACCTCTCGTGCTCTTTCTACTATTTTTATATCGTATTCGAAAATCTCTTCTCTTCCGGTTTTGCAGATATTTATTTACTACCGCCTTCCTTCTATGCATATTTGTACAATTCTTGTTCATTGTAAAAGTAGTATAAGGTACTTGAGAAGATTTAGCCATCATTCTGTACCTGACTGACTCTGTCCTATATCCCCAGTGTCGGGGCGAAGGGCCTCCAATTGGAGGTTTCTGATACCTATGTGAATTTTGTTACGCTTATTTTCCGAGAGAGGGCAGAGGGACAGGTGGTAAGCCCATTGCCTCACAACCCCCCAGGAAACTAAGGTATTACTTGGACGTGAAAGGCCGGGAAATTTTGTCCAGAGGCTCTAATTTAGGCTTGGAGTTTTTTAACGTGCCGTAAATCTACGACACGGGCCCCCAGCTTAAAATCACTCCCGGAGGACTCCGTGCCCGGATTTTTACATCCGGAAAAATCCATCGACTGCGGCCGGGTTCATTCTGTACCTACTGTATGGTAATTGACCGGTTGTCATGCAGGATTATGCTTCAATAGACAAAGTCATAAAAAACTCTTAACTTAATATACAATGTAGTCAAGTTGCTAAATTTTTAAATAAAATTATTGATGATTAATAATCGATAACTTAAATTAAAATTAAATCAAATAAATTAAAATATGAAGGACAATATACAAGAAATTAATTTATTAGTTTACCTATTATCACTGAAAAATTATTGTATATTGTAATAAAGCGTATGAACTTCACAGTTATGTTACTTTTAGCCTATTTAAATATTGACATTAAAATGTTTTACATTGCCATTAAAATGTTTTCGATGCAAGATATTTAATATCCGATAGATACGCCCGATCTTTGCATGCTTGTGAGTGACAATTCTGGAAGGGGCTATCAACATTTGGTCTGTCAGTTTTCCTCCGCAAAGATATAAATTTTTAGTTTATTCTTTGAATAAGATGATAGAGTTAACTATAGATGTAGTAAAGTAATTTAGATTAATTTATTAAGAGTCCTAGATATAAGTTCAGAATAAATAACAATTAGTACAGATTTAAAGTAGAAAATGGGTTACTGGAGCATCGCGCAGTAGACGCACTGTGATGTATTATTGATTCCAGTCTTGTCATAAAATGTTTATTCAAAAAACCTCGTCTAGACCATTTGGCTGTACCGCTATTATCAGGCCTTAAAATCTTATATGATCTCGGATGTATTAATTGAAATTTTTTAAACTTAGTCATTGCTATTTTTATGACGGTTCTTGATCTTACCCACTGGTATCGTATAGCGTATCTTGGTTTTGACTTGTTACACAGTAAGCCCACTTATTTCAGAGCAACAGGGACTATGTAATGGGGCACCTGTTGCCATCGGGGCCATTTGATAGCAAATTAAAATATTTCAGAGACGAGAATCACTAGTATTATTATTCATATAGTATTATTATTAGTATATATTAGTATAGTATATTAGTATATTAGTATTAACATTATGTAGTAGAGGGAGGCTACATCGTACGGTATGTTAAGGCAATAGCCTCTTATTAACTGGCAGGTCTTGGGTTCGACGCTTGAAAATATTTCTAGTGGCATAATCCTAGAGGTGACACTGTGACTTTGGGGTCAACTAAGGCTCTTATCAGAAATGAGTTTTGGTAGAAATTATGCTAGTAAAGGAGGTCATTGCCTTAACCTACCACATCATTGCCCAACTGTCAATAAATTCAAAGCCTTAACCTCCAGGAACCTTATAGACTTTTCAAGGGTTCAAATCATTTGCTCTCAAGCGGAATTCAACTCACTACCGAAAGACAATCCTCTGATATTAGCAACAAAATTATGCAATATTATTTTCTTGACATAACCCGTCCACTCTAGCCTGTTTCTTTTTCCTATACAAGTAGGCTACTCTTCTTGTTATAGGCCATATATGTGATATAAATACAATTCTATGCAAGCATTTAGACGATTAAGCTATTGAGATGCAAATTGTGTAATTGTTGCAGATCATGACTGAAGTAATGCGGTCATATACTCTTTTACGAGGAATTTTATCTCTCATACACGTATACTTCGCTAATCCTTGGCTATCCCTTTTAACACGGGTTATTGCTCCTTTGCTTTATTTATTAGCGGTCAAAACATAGCCTATGTGTTAACGTGGGGGAACACTTCACGAGTCTGAAATTCCAGCGGTATCCTCTACCTCTGAAGTGTGATAATTGTTTAATGATTTTATTACGAGACTAAAAATCAACATAAAATGATCGGTATTCCTTGTAAAAGAAGTTGGGTGGTCCTCGGTATGTGAAGAAAGTAGATAGTCTTCACTAAGAGACTATATAAAGTAAAAGGAATGTCTCAAGGTCTTCGTTCTGAACTATGTAGCTTATATAAGCATTATAATGTATTATGTTAGTGATGATTCTCAGATACATGGTATCTCAATGACTGTCACTTCAACAAGTATATGTCATTTAAGTGAATATTTAGCGTACGGTATGTGCTGAATTTTAATATTTAAATTTATCTACTGGTATTTAAATATTGAATATATAATTATATTTTGCATCAAACAAATCTTTGTAGCGTGTGTGATAGTTATTATTTTTAATTGTGTAACATTTACATAATTTAAAATAAATTTACAAATATACATATAATTATTCTCATTTTATCATAATCGCAATAAATAAATTTATGTTTATATTTAAGCTACAGGGAAGAGTGGTACAGGGTACGCTACAAGTGGTATTGCTAGTTGTGAAGAAATTGTTTAAATATTCATGTTAGGATACTCTATTTTCTCTATAAGGAATGTACAGTAAATTCAAATTGCACGCATTACCCTTTAATGACCGAATTCTGATTCACCTGTCAAATTCAGTTAATAAATAATTTTTATATTTCATTTATCCTCAGAAGTATACTTTTATACACCTTATAGTTTCGATTTTTGGGGTTTTATACAACACCTTGGCTCCCATTTAATATTAGGGTAATTGATATTAATGTAATTAATATTAAAGCAAGAAATTATTATAGGGTAGGAGGGTGCAGAATGATTGTGAAATGAAATTTGGGAAATGGAAGAACCCAAAAAGTCCTAAATATATCGATTTTGTTACCACAAAAACGGCTTTACCCTCACTAAAAATCGAAAATGATTCCCTTGTCACCGCAAAACCATACATTGGCACCCAAGTGGCGATTTATTTATTATTAATTTTATTTTTTTTAACTTTTATAAAAGTGGTATTGGTTCTTGGAATCTTTGGAAACCGCAATAAAATAATTAAAACTTGCATGTTTTCACACACTTGGCATAGAACTGTTTTTCCCATCTGAGATTAAGTAGGATTTCCACCTATCCATTTATATATATATATAGGCCTGTATGTATATGTATATGCATATTTATATGTATAGGTATATATATATATATAGTAAAAATGATTTACTGGATTTTTCTTTCGATACTTTAAGACACATTCTACTCACAGGCTCCGATTTCACACATGCTTTCAATTTTAAACAGAAATTCCCAATCTTTAATTTCGCAATAGCTGTCCATTGTATTCGATACTTAATCGTACTTAACCGCAGATCTTCCAGAGCAGCATGGCAAAAATATGGAAATTCACTTCCTGTCTTCCTGTTTTCTGAATGTTCTGTGGACAAAGAATCATACACGAGATATGCCTTAAGAAATCTGCCCTCCATTCCACGTTCACTGCTTTCCACGAGACTTGAGTCTATAACTAGAAATAAATATTAAGTTACATGGCAGTCATTTTTTTATTTTTAACTTTGGAAAAAAGTGGAGTACATGCATCCATATGCACATATTAGTGAAATATGCACTCATCCCTTAAATAGGATTTATATGCACTATATAACTTTATCAATTGCTCTCTAATGGCATGAAACAAATATTTACCTTACGTGCATAGTTTTACTCTCAGTGAGTAAAACATGCTAATATACAAAAACGCGCCCTCCAATTATTAGCTAATAGTGTGTTAAACTATTGGTCTGTAAGTTTTCTTTTAACTAAGACCGTACTTACATCTTCTTTCACATCAGTAATATTACTGGGTGCTTGTCATCTTTATAAAATTTTGGATTTCTACATACATAGAAGCTTTGTTCAAAAGTAAAAGCCGGCACATGAAATTCGACTGTTTTTGTGTAATTTGTCATGATGGGAACACCCCATCATTACACGATCTTCCCGACAGAAAGGTCTGTTGTACATAAAATCGCTGTGCAATGTGTATGACTATATTTAATTAATTTTAATTTATTATTTTGCCTGGTAACTTAGAATGAGATGGCATATTTTCCAGCAATTTGCCAACCGTCTCGCCATAGATCAACCTATAGGCTGCCAGAAAGAACTGAATTTATTACCTTCACCGTAACTTATTATCACAAGAGTAGAATAAAGTATAATGTTTATAATTAGACATCTTCAGATATAGGCCTAGTAAAGTATATCATTTTTCGATGGCTTAGTAACAAGTCTTGCAATACCCCTTACGAGTATTTTCATGTAGACTAATCCCTAAGTTCTATACAAATCATCACAAAAAATTGCACGGTGCTGTAGGCCTATTATCACAATTATAAGCCTTTGTTTTGTTTCTTATTTGTTTGGCAAAGTCTACTTCAATGTGTCCGGTATCACTCTTCACATTGATAATTAATTATTGATTATAATCCATCATACAGGCCAAATATATTATTTACCACCTCTCCACCTTCGTAAACATGAAATGCAATCTTCTTGCTTGTTTCGTGGATTTTGCTCAAAATGTAGAGTATTTTTTCTGTGGCGATTTTATAGCAGAAAATAGGATTCTGTAGACCTGCATACAGGCCACGAATTGACACTGAGAACATCCGAAGTGATAATTTAAGATACGCTTTCATTAATTTATTTGGTTAATGGTTGTAATTTTGTATTATTTTGTGACTAAACAACATGTGATTTGGTTAATTGAAGTAGTACTTTCATTGCCAATTGTTTGATTTGTTTCTTGTCTGGCGGAAATCGGTCGAACTGCTTTTGATATTGCTGAAGGTGAATCTAAATTGGTTTCTGGTTTTAATGTTGATTTAATTTTTTGGCTAAATATGCCCTGATCTGCATGATGGAACAGTTCTTTGTAAAATTTTGTAATATAGAAATAAATTATGGTGTCTTTACAGGGCAAGGTCTTGTGTCATTGCTGCACGGATGCATGTGTGTTATTGTAGGTGTAACGGCATACCATTGGGGTCTTCCTTTCTTTCTGCAAATGCGAGTTTTCCGAGCACGTCCCAAGTTGATGCACGATCCCCGCACTTCACGAGTTCCAGTAACTCCATACGGATTCCTTTATGCAGAGCGCCTAATCATCGTCATATCCTTGACTGACATTCCCAACCTGATATTCACACTTGCCCGGAGTTCAAAGAATTGACAGAAATCAGGACTCTTTAAAATTCATAAATAGGGATGCCTTATTTTCGTGAGTGACGGATTCTTGAATTGTATTTACTACCATTGATAAGTGTTTCACATTTGTTTCGAACACTTCTACGCCGAAATATTGTCCTTCAAATTTTTCCAAAATTATAAGCAAAATTTTATGGTTTTGCGAAATTTTCATTTTTAGTGCGCCTTTCGTTATTCTTTTGAACGTTATTCTATTTTAGAAGGCATTTCAAGAGGAGTTAAATTATATATTTATCGAAAGTTGGATATGTGTAATATTTAAACAATAATGTAATAAATAGGATATTCGATAAACCAAGTAAATCTTGCGTTGACAGGTGTGTTGGTGTTATAAGTGCAAATAGCTTAAATCAAAAGGGATTTGATATTTTTTTGCAATAAGATACAATATTTTGCACCACATGAGCCCTAAATATATGTATTTGCTTTAGTTCGAAATAACACGGAAGTGAACCCAACTTTTGTATCAAAATTTAATATTCTTTTTCACCGTAGAATAGGTTTGCTACTGATAATATATTTAGTTAAGTCATGATGTAAATTATTTGAACACATTTGAACTAGGTTTTCACAAAATCTTCTATAATTTTACTGTGAACAGATTTTCATAAAAAAATTTCGCACTAGCTTCAATTTGTAGTACAACAATACTCTGCCTATATATTTTTAAATTTTTCTGAACATCAAACCATCCATTAAAATTCATATCACCTAAAATGAGATAATTATTGCCAATTACAAATTTGTCTTTTTAAATGTGAGTTCATTTTCTGAAGGGTCGTACCGCATATTTTTCTTACAGGTTTCATTGTTTAAAAAAATATATAATATATATTTAACAAAGTATTTTAACAATGAAACCTGTAAGAAACATATTACGAAAATAAATCACTTCCAGCATCGTTCCCCAGAATGGGGAACCAATATTGTTGTGGTGCGGCGAGCAGTACGTAAGGAAACTTATGTGTCGCATAATTTGGATCTACAGTCATAAAATTATAAAAATAAAGTGAACGCTCATCTAGAAGCTGCCATTCTTTTCGGCAAAGCTTAGTAGTGGAAACACAGGTAGAAAAACTGATCATGTACCTCGAAACGACATTATATGTAGGCCTATTGCAAAATCAAAGGTTGTTAGAACTAGTTACATGATTAATTACCTAGGTGACTATAATTAAATCCAAGACTTTTAAGCATCAAGTCTAATGAGTATATATTTTATTCATATAAATGTATACCATGAATGGTAAAATCGTAAAGTTATAAAGATAGTCTTTACGCATAAGAAGATATGCATCCCTGGTGGGGATCGAACCCACGACCTTTGGATTAGAAGTCCAACGCGCTAATCCTCTGCGCCACAGGGACTGATATACATAAGTCAATAATCTGGGTTAATAATTTAATGGCCTGTCTCTTCCGAACTAGAATCACATAAATCCAAGACCTACTTTTCATACCCAAAAATTATTATAATCATAGCTTCGTAGATAAACCCACAACTGTAAAATATTTTATGCATTGTAATTTTTAGTTAAAGAAGATAATTTGTTGTTAATAAGCACGTTTATATTCAATCATATCCTTCAAATATTCACTCCATTACCGTGACAACTAAATGTACAGTTTCGCATTGCGGCCACGTGCTGTATGTAGGAATGCAAAGCGAGAAAACAGAAATGTCTATGTTTTTCCTTTGTTAATTTGAATTATTGTAAAAATATTGTAAGAAGACTATAGATGTACAGGAGAAGACTTTTTGCACTTAACTTTTTCAATAATTCAATTAGCATTTATTTTTGGCTAATCCTTAATAGTAAAATAACTTTGCTTCTCTACATTTATTATTTCGTTACCTATTTCCATATTCATCCTTGTTTTTCCACATTTCTATATCTGGTATTAAACCGTAATCTTGTTTGTCCCTGTTTATTCTAACTTTCCATCATTTTTAGCTCTGTTTCTTTCATTTTCCCTTTATCTTTGGCTTTATATATTTTTCTATACTTCTCCCTCTTTTACTCTCTCTCTCTCTCTCTCTCTCTCTCTCTCTCTCTCTAACTTATTAAATGGCTATACCACGAAAGTAAAAGTAAGGTTTGCCAAAACGAAGGAAGAAACTACATACACTGAGGACATTTAACGTCTAAATCGGTATTTTGAGGTGGAAAATTGCTTCCCCATATATATGCATGGATGCGAGCGTAAATTAGGAGTTTGAAATATAAGCTACGTTATCTCATTTTTCGCAAAAAGTGGAGTTGGTAGATTCCAATACTCTGCTGACGATATATCTATGTCATATGTCAGCATGAGATATTGAGATATAACATTCAACTAAATAACAATATTTTGTGAATTATGAGTGTACATCTTCATATTTTAGCTTGCTATTGAGGAAGAAACATGACAGACTTCAATTTAGCCTTGAGGTATTTTATGGGCCTGAAATCTCAATCACTGTAAAAGAAGCCTACGGAAAAATCCTCCCCTTGGACTCTTTTGAACATGCGTCTCATAAGTTTCGAGATCACCCACAGTTGCCTAGTTTTATATTATGTAGAGGATTTTAGACCCTGTATAATCCAAATAACTGCCTCGCAATTTGAACAATTCTACCGGTTTAATTAACACTCCATGAGGTCCTTGACTGACATTGCACCTCGTCCTTCACAGTTCACACCATCTGCAAGATTATAAGATTTGTCTTTTACAGCTCATTGTTTTTCCACATCAGCTTTAACCTTTATTGGTAATGCAAGGAATTCTAGTTAAGATCATTAATGTTTTCTCAAAGTTCTTCTACAGCACTCAAAAAGTCTGGCGTTTATTGGTCATTAAAGTAATTGAGATATTGCTCATAGCCTAATCCTCTTTTGTTTTTCTGTTAGGTGTTCAAAAGTATTCATGATTATTCAAGGGCTTCCACAGTGAATCGTAATTACCTATAAAGATCAAGCAATATTAATACCTATAATGAAGGTTTTCTATATTTAATGCATTAATTGTTTTTCCGAATAACAGTGTGTTCACGAATAATATTATATAATTATGTACTGGAAGGTTATAGAAAAGGTAGAGAACGTGAACTTTAAATAAATAAAAACTTGCACCAAGTGAAATGTAAAATGCGATTCCTTTTGAGCTAAGACCTCCTGACAAGTCACAACAAATTGTTGAACTCTCATGCAATAACTATATTAAGCTTACCACAAGAGGCATATAATGTAAGCAAGGCCCAATTTAAATATGATTTTAAAGTTGGCTAAGCAATCATCCATTCTTTAATATTAGTAATTTTGTCACTGGTTTATAAATAATATAATAATAATATATAATAATATAAATAATAGACTACTGTATATTATTTACAAGGCAAATTGTTTTATCATTATTAAATAATAGATATTTTACATTTTCATTGTAAATAAAAGCATACGTCCATTCAGCCAACTTTTGCTCATAATATTATATAATGATTCGTAAATTTCTTATGCAGGGACGGAGCACTTATTACGAAATTTCAATTGGTGAATGGTTCCTAAATCAAGTAGTAAGCCTATATTTGTACTCTAGACTCCGCAGCATTGTACCAGTTACCATGATATGATATGATGTATTAAATGAAATATATTATATATGACGTGACATGATATGTCGTGACATGACGTGACGTGAAATGACATGGCATGATACTGTATATTACATATGATATGATACGATATGATACAATACGATACGATACGATATGAAATCTATTGAACTGAGAAAAGTTACAAGAGAAGTCTACCCTGTTCTGATTACCAGTTACTAGGAACTTCATTGAAGAAGAAACTAACCACGATGTAGAAACTTACATATAGGCTACAGTACCTTCAACCACCATAATATGCCGCATCCAATAATAATTTTACTCAAATAAACCGTTTCACATTTCCATCACAATGTTGAATTTATATTTACCTATAATTAGGTAGTCCCACTAGAGTTTACGAGTTTATCAATAGATTCGCTACTGCGCAGAGTTTATCTGATGAAATTCGTCAACTCCAGTTGGATTTTTTTTTGGTCTTACAGTGAGCACCGTTTTTAATCAAGTTTTCAATAGGTACGGACTATAATACATTATACAAATACAAATACAAAAACACAAAAAATACAAAAATACAAATACAATATTATACAAGTGATAAACACCCGAAAGAGCAGAATGCTCGGGCTCGGGTGCAGTTCAGTTTTAAAACGTACAGCAGTATCATACACACACACATACACATGCAAACATCACAAAATATATTCTTAAAACATAAAATGTCATTAATGTTAACATTTACTTATAAAATACATCAAGAAAATAAGAACTATTTTAGAATAACTATTTTATAATATATCTTATTCTATTCTTAAAACTATTCTCATTCATGTTATTTATATCTGGATGCTTTCTTAATACATTATTGTATAGTCTTTCTCCAAAATTAAACCCATGTTTCAGCGCAGCTGATGTATTACACTTAATTTCAATTAAGGGTGAGGAGGCAATTCGTCTTGTGTTATGAGGGTGAAAATGTGTTTTAAAATTAGATTTATGTTTATGGATAAAAATAAGTAAATTTCTTTTATATAAATTCAAAATATCTAATACATTAAATTCAGGGAAGATAAGTTGCGTAGGGTAATCCAAAGGTTTCTTTAAGCAAATCTTTATTATACGTTTTTGCAGTAATAATAAAGGAGTAACAATAGAAGTGCCTCCCCAACCCAAGATCAGTAAACTTACAAGCCTTGTCCCCAACCAACTATTCCGTACTGTATTACAGATTGTATTAAAGCTAAGTAAAACATACGTAGGCATATAAGAGTGCAAGATCACAAATTTATGTATATTTTTACGAAGTCTGTTAGTTATGTATGCTATGTGAAATTTATTAAGACTATTCCATGAATAAGGGGGTACGCCGTAGCGTAATTGTTGAGGCGCTGCGCTACAAACCGGAAGGTCGCGGGTTCCATTCCCGATGAGGTCGTTGGAGTTTTTCAATTGACCTGATCCTTCTTGTGGCATTCTGGCCCTGGGGTCGACTCAGCCTCTAACAGAAATGAGTACGAGGAGCAA
Organism: Ectobius pallidus; assembly: GCA_964059195.1. NCBI lineage: Eukaryota > Metazoa > Arthropoda > Insecta > Blattodea > Ectobiidae > Ectobius > Ectobius pallidus. The sequence goes on along the minus strand of CAXKWD010000007.1, from coordinate 118,382,097 downwards.
TCCTGGGGGTAAAGGCGGCCGGTGCGTAAGGCTGACAACCTTACCACCTTCACGTGCCGAATGTCCAAAATCTTGGAGCCTCAACCTCCTTCGGGGATCCAATGGTAAAGAATAATTATGTGAAAGGATAGGTGATAAAGGTGATGAAACTGCTAGACCACAATTCGACTAAGCACGTATCGTGTAAGTGGGCTATTAGTTTGTTGAAACAATTGGAAAAAACTTGTGCCGAAAATGTGATAGAATTTAGTTTCCTTCGGAATCCGATGCATACTAAATACAATGGGTCCTTTCTCCTAACGTTCCGTTCGGGGGAGATAGGCCATTAAATTATTTACCCAGATTATTGACAAGCGTATATCAGTCCCTGTGGCGCAGAGGATTAGCGCGTTGGACTTCTAATCCAAAGGTCGTGGGTTCGAACCCCACCAGGGATGCATACCTTTTTGTGCGTAAGACTATCTTTATAACATGATGGTTTTACCATTCATGGTATACATTTATATAAATAAAATACTCTTGATGCTTCAAAGTCTTGGATTCTATTATAGTCACCAAGGTAATTAATCATGTAACTATAGTAGTTCTAACAATCTTCGATTTTGTGCTTCAGAAATGCAGATAAAATGGTAATACAGTTCATAGGAACCGGGTAAAAATAAAATTTCATATTCATCAAGAGAAGAGCATTAGTTCTGATATTATTGCAATATTGCGAAAAATAAAATAATTACTGTTGGCTTAGTAGAACGGGTTGGCCCATCATGAGCAGATTGTGAATTCATTTCCATTTTAGTCTGACCTTTTCTAGATCTTGTAGATTGATATGAAACCTTGTTGCTGTTGCCCGTTCGTCCTCTTGTCTACAGAAAGAGGGACTTGAAATAGTCTAAGCACTACAAAGCAAAGATTATTGTTCAAATTTGTAGTTAACTTATGGCAAGCAACTGTTGGTAGTGTCCCATTGGAAAAATAGGAACAAATAGAATGCCAAAAGGGAGAAATGCTTATAATAAAGTTCTTGTTTTAAAACTAAACGCACTAAGATTCTGAAAAAATAAATGGTGTAATGATAGAAGTTTTAATTCTTCATATCAGTATTTCCGCGATTTATTAGCCTACTTTAACAGTCGACAATAATCATGCTTCCTTCTGTTAGAGAATGCCGTAGGCCCCTTCTGGACATTAATGCTATCTAACTTAAGGTATTATCGATTGTTTTTACTAGAACATACTCAAATGAACATTTCTTCATTTTAGACGATAACTTTGTAAAATTTATCAACATTTGTTGTAAACTTCAATTTTCAAACAAGTTACGTTGTATAAAATAATCTGTTTTCGTTCTGCTTAATGGTAGCGAGTGACGTATTAATCACAGCACATTGATGCTTACGTGTCCGATAATGAGCTGACGACTTTATCAGGTAAAATCCCATTCTCATATTAATTATATATAATCATATTATAAAATAAACGATCGTGATTGATCTATATCCGAGGAACTGCTAAACGTTATTGGTCACGCGGCGTATGAGTGGAATACTCATAAAAATTATTAAGTGAAATCTTAAAGCCAAGATAAGACATACAACATATAAAATCTGAATTAAGGACAGATTCGTAGCAGCGAAAAAAATCCAAATACAGCATATAGTGCTTACTGGCGTGTATGTTTCGTTGGCGCAATAGGTCCAATAGGGTCATTTTGTTCTGGAAAGCAGCAGACAGCAGTAACTCGATTGTAGTGCTTCGTGATGTAAATTTTGTCAGCTCATTTCTCCAATGCTTTATAACCAAGGCAACGAGAGTTCAATTATGGGAGCAGAGGAAATAGCTACATGCAGCGATACCAGAAATCTCGGGTTCGAACCACGACTGTTATACAGAAGGTCACGTAACATTGCATAAATACATGCATCTTCCTCCACCCACAGCGCGTCCTTTTATGTCACAACTCCCATTTTATGACTCCGGTCTCCGGTGCTTGAGATACAGTGGTTCGTGAACAGGCACGGCATTTCTACGTAAAATGTGTTCCATCTCAATAGCAAACATAACTTTCCTGAGTAACCTATTCTGATCTTAATAATGCCACGATTAACTTGAAAAATAACAACTTCTAACGTGAGTTCAAGAAATAAATTTAATTTAAGAAAGAGAGATTATTCTAGTAGATAATCACATGGTTTAAGTTTCTCTAACGAGAAAAAGTGAATCCCATATCGCAAGAATCGAGTATCTTCATGTAACTTATTACTGTTAAGCCTGCGGACAAAAATCACCCTACTAAATAAAAAAAGGTGAAATTACAATAGGTACTCGCAGAACAATAATAATTAATGGTAACAGTGACCATACTGTAGGCTAATTACGTAGGCTAACACGGAGAGAGTCTTATTCGTTAAAATCTTCTCTTGGTCGGTTGGTTCTAACGTTTGGTTCATTTTCGGCACTGGCAAGGGACCTGGACAAGTATAATTTGCCCCAAACATCGTCTCCAATCCTCAAGATTATCATCAGCGAGTCGGTATCTTTGTAAGAATTTAACTGACACATTGAAAAAGATAGATTTAAAAAATATATTTTTTGCCCCAAAACGCACGTGGAGTTATCATGTTGATTTGTTGAGTTAATATGGAGTGATCTGTTACGGATGTTGAGAAAGTCTGCTTTAGTTTGGAGCGATACTTAAACGTCGAAAGTGTTTTTGTCATGCTATTATTGTTATTATCGTGCTATCAAGCAGTAAGCTCTCAAAGACGGAAACTTCAGTTGGCCTGGTTGAGTGAATCTTTTAGGTATAATAAAAAATATATACACCGTATATTTCCCCATCTAAAGTAATTCAAATAACACAATCCATATGCCATAACAATAATGATTATAATAATAGACACATTAGTTTAATTTTAAGGCATTAATGAGCCGAAAATAGAAATCGCGATCAGCTTGCAGCCAGTTGTTCATCCCTACTCTAAAATGTTATGCGATACTGTATCCCTTAACATATACTCCTAGATTATTTAAAAAAAATACAGACTTTTCGCACAATTATGGGGATTCAATTATTCCAAAGTTATTTATTTATTTAACTTAATATAATTCAAAATGCTATTTACTCTATTCGTTGCATTTGAAAATCACAGCTAGGCCTATAATCTACTAAAAATATTATAGGGACTCCGACAGTGAAAGCCTACGTAATTATATACTGTGTAATAATTTTTAGGTGGTGGGGGTAAAGGGTGTTCTTTAAATAGAGATGAAGAATACTTTGGTATTATGGGGTTTCGCTGCATTAAAATGTATTATTTCAGAGACATAATTATAATAAGTAAATTGTTATAACTGACACGTGAAATAAAATACTTAATCATGTCATAATTTCATAACTTAACACTTATTTGGGGATCCAATGGTAAAGAATAATTATGTGAAAAAATAGGTGATAAAGGTGATGAAACTGCTTGACCACAATTCGATTTCAAACACGTATCGTGTCATCTTAGTGAGCTATTAGCCTGTTGAAACATTTGAGAAAACTTGTCCAGAAAATGTGATAGAATTTAGTTTCCTTCGGAATCCGATGCATAGGCCTACTAAATACAATGGGTCCTTTCTCCTAGTGTAAGATCAAAACGTTCCATTTTCACCCATAGCGTCACTGAACTTTCAGGAAATTCTTTAGTAGGATTCCTCCTGATCTGAATAAGAATGACTTGGTCATCAGATAATCTTGATACGTGATTATACTTAGAAGTTACCCTAAAACGTACAAGGAAAAAGATCCTAAAAGTGATAAATTCATGTGGTTACGTTCACATGGAAGAAAACGTTGGTATCCATGACCTCACACAATTTAAAAGCGGTATGAACTTAACGATTCATATTTTCCTACTGCTAAAACTCCCTTTGCATAACTAAATTTTGCAATACGGCATCTCTACATATATAGGCTACGTTGTTTTGTATGGTTTTAAAATTTATACATTCAATGCCTATCGGGGATTATATTTCAGTGGATGGCCATGATTATAATTCCATAGACTGGTATGAAATTTTGTCCAATAAAGAACTTGGGAAGCATTTTTTGTATCACGCAGAGAATACTGTATATCGATGGCTAAAAGCACAATCATTGTATGTCCATTTTTGTAAACTCTGAGAAATCGCGAAAAGAACATTTTAAACTTGGGGGGAAAACTTCCCAAAGTCCCAAAAATACTCAACAGGCTTAATCAACTACATGTAATTACAACTTTGGCAAGTTTTCCCCCAAGTTTAAAATCTTCTTTTCGCGATTTCTCAGAGTTTACAAAAATGAACATACAATGATTGTGCTTTTAACCATCGATATGATTTATTCTCCAAAGGTTGTTGGTTTGATCCCAAACTCAGATGATGTTTTGCAATAAGAAAATTGCTTACTACTCACCCGTTTAAGTATTTTGTAAGTATTGCCGCGATGAAACAGATAAGCGCATTCGACGTCTAGTTAGGCTAAGTGAAAGCATTGATTACTTTTCTAAAGGCTCAATTCATATATTTTTCTTATTAAGAAAGAAGTTCGAAAGTGTCATTAAGGGATCAGAAGATAGACTCGTTGAATTTCTACTTTGAAGTTTATAATCATCCATGTGTCTCAGAAAATAGCTTTAGGATTTAACCCAACACTATTATAGTCATGTAACCATGTAGGGGGTTACGATCTCAATGTTGGAGTAAGACTAATTATGTGTGAAGAAATTCTTTAAATGATGTAGGCCTATGTTCGACCTTAAAAATATTAAATGATTTAAGTTCAAATCTGTGTAAGTCAGGTTGGCTATCTGTAATTTAGTCGATTATTTTAGTACAACCAGTATAATTTGTATAATAAGTTGAATAATAAGCCTATAGAATCAGTAATAATTTATAATCTTGGTAGACAATTTGATTCATCCTATTTTATATTTTGTTCCAAAAATATCAATAATGTAATAGGCAGATAGACTGCATACATTACAGCAGGTGAAAGTGTAATATTTATGTTTGCTGCTGTTCATGGGGAAAACTAATCACCCAATTTGCATAATATCTATAGAGTGATCATAAATTATGAGCTATTAACAGATGTTGCCTATTTAACTTTCCAAATGTAACTGAGGTATCAAGCATTTTGAGATGACAATAGGCATACGTCAGGAAACATGATACCGGTCACGAGTAAGATGACCTTTTGAAAGCAGGTCGAGAGCTCTTCACCGCTTCAACCTGCTTGCCAATCAATCAAACTGTCCAATTATAACTGATATATCTATTGAAACTAATGTGGTATTCCTTGCAATGCCATGTACGGAACAGCTTAGAACTCACACTTATCGGTGCTGTAAATTGCGAGTGAAATTATGAAAGTGGTGAACTATTCATTATAGTAACTAATATTATTATGTATTTGCTAATAACATCAGTGTAAAAGTCATATGAAACATGAGCTGAATTAGAATATTAAAATCATCATCATCATCATCAACTGCAAGGTTTGAGCTTGTTAGCCCGTTCCGTCCTCAAAGTCTCTCCATCTTGTTCTTGGTCTTCCTGGATCACGTCTTCCTTTCGGTTGATACAGTAACACTTGGTAAGGAATCCTTTCTGATGGCATTCTTTGTACATGGTTATACCAATTTATTTTATTTTGTTTTATTTCTTCATTGAGCTTTTTCACTTTCAATTCATCTCGTATATCTATGCTTCTTTTTTTATCCAGTTTTGTATAGCCTGCTACATATCTTAAAAATTTCATTTCGGCTGCCTCTAATCGTCTTTCATCGCTTCTTCTCATAGCCCACGTTTCGCTACCATACATTAAGCAAGGGACGGCCATAGTCTTATAAAACTTTAACTGTGTTTTTTTTCTGGTTTTACGGCCTAATGTTCTTTTTATAGTTCCACATATATGTTGGAACTTTTGTAGCTTATTATTCAGATCTTCCTGATTGTTCTTAAGAAATATGTTGCAGCCTAAATATTTAAAATTTGACACCTGTTCAATAATACTGTCATTTATAAGTATTTTTGTCCTAATTTGATGTTTCCCAATGAAGGCCATACTTTTTGTTTTGACTGTGGAGATCTACAAATTATATGTAGATGCAACTTTTGTTAGAAGGTGAGCTGCTTTCTGAAGTCCATCGTCAGTATCCGATATTATCACCTGATCGTCAGCGTAAAGAATTGTATTTAGGATATTTTTATTTAGTACAAAATTGTCTTATAATTCGTTTTGCCATTTCCTTATCATTTCATCTATATAGATTCCAAACAAGATGGGTGAAAGTGGACAACCTTGTTTTACGCCTTTCTGCTCTCTCTAAAATTAAAGTTCCATTATCTATTACAATATATTTAATCCTTTTTTATATTTAATTTGACATGTATTTAAGTATTTTTCTTCATTAACTCATATTTAATTTCTTTATTTAATTTATTATTTAATTCCATAATTTGTTAGGAATATTAGGTTATTAGTTATTAGAATGGATATCTGTAATAATTTTTAATATTTTCTTAATCTTTAATGTTTTCTTGTAATGTAAATGTAATTGATACCACTGCCACCGGGCAAAACCCAATTGCAGTGTGAATAAAGTACATACATACATATGTTGGGGAATAAAGACATCTAACAGCTCTCACTAACTGGTTAGGAAATCCTTTCATTTCCATTATGTTCCACAATTTGCTCCTTATTACACTATCAAACGCCTTTTTATAATCTACATATAATAAATGTGTTTCTAAATTAAATTCTGTTAGAATATTAAAATCTGTACAATTAATATAGAATGTTTTTCTTATGTTGTCCAGTGAAAACATCTAGGGAACATCAACTCTATATTTTTCTTGATAATGATCTTTACTTTGCCCGCGTTTCACGTTCAGGCTTTATTACTTTGATTCCCAGAATAAAAACATGGCCTCGAGCTAGAGTCAGGTGGCGCTGCGCCGCGGGCATTAACTGGAAGCAACCCGTCAGATTAATTGGCAGCTTCTTGGGCAGTTGACCCCACGACCTGGGGTGTTTAAAGTATCATTAACCCGTACCAATTCCCATGTTAAAGAAATTATATCTTCTTTAACTGGTTGAATAGTTACTTCTGCACTTACGAGCAAGCTATTTGACCACTGTGGGATTAAGGCCAGATGAGTGCTTACGGTGTTCATGTTAGACATGCTTGCCCTTTAATTTCCCAGTCAAATACGGAGTTCGTTAATTTTTTCCTCTGGCTAAATGTAACCCTCTTCCGATGGTACAGTTAAAGTTGCAGCATATGTTATAGGTAAATTCATAGTTCTGTTTGCCATAACCTGTCCAGGTATAGTTCTCTTCAAAACACGAAAGCTTAGAGTTCTTGGAACTACACAGGGACAACATTCCCCCCGCTACTTAACTGTAGGGATTACTGAACAGAAGGTGACCCTCATAAAAGACCTTGAAGTAATACTGTCAAGTTTCTATTATGTCTGCAGATTGTTCGGTCCAGTGTCGAGTTTCATGTTGAATAGTTGCACCTGCTGTGTTGAAGTATAATATATCCTTATTTTTTCTGACCCAGGTGATATAAGGTCAATTTCGGCACATCAGAAGAAAATTTAGTCTCTGAATACACTGACTCTGGTATTGGCGAACAATAAGCGACCCTCATTAGAGGGGGGCACATTGTAAAACCTTTCCTCAAAGAAACCCCCGGACTTCGGGCAGTGGAGTGAGGCAAGGGTTTCACGTTATGGAATAAACTATACAGTTTTCTCCATTTAATTTTATTTCCCTGTGCCTTCTTCTTCCCATCTTCTTATTCATCTCCATCATCATCACTATCATCGTCTTTCTCTCCTCTCACACAGTCCAATGCCTACGGGTTATATAAAGCATTCTCTCTTCATTTTATCTGTCTTCAAACAGTTTGGCACTGTTGAGGTGAAGGTTGCCTGACGTAAATGCTCTTTCTGCTGTAGGGAATGAAGCTATTTAACATTCTGATGTTTGAGTTCTGGGATTAGGCCTACTCCAGTAAAATAAAGTACTGTGGAAACTACAGTAACACTGTTACATGGTTTGTACTTCTACTTTGAGGTGTCTATACCTCTACTTCTACATGTGGATTTTTTCAAATAGTAATAGGTCTATTGTTGTTACTGTTGTTATTATTAGGACTATCGTTGACATTCTCAGTGTCATAATCAAAATGTCAAGCTGACAATCTTCTGGGAATCTTGTGTTGAATCGAACTACATCATGCAGCCCTTTGAGAGGAGGGTAGTTGTAAGAAACCAAGTTAGTTAGTTCCATGGCATTGATTAAAATGTTCTTAATTACCCCTCAAAATAATGTCCTGTAGAGGCTGAGTGAATCCCGTTCAATAATAAATAACTACACTAGCCACCGGCCTATATTGGCAGTTAAATGAATGTACCCCACTGTAGACGCATAAAAATTGCTTCTCATTAAATCAAGCCTAATAGAATAAATGAGACGTCAGTAAGTCTTTGTCAATACGATATAATATATGTAGAGTAGGCAGTTGGCTCCTCATTTTATCAATTAGGGATTTTATTCCTCTTTGTCAGAAATCTTGACCACTCTTTTTTTATTCTACACCACGTATAAACTTAGAACAACAACTCAACATCATTAGTTTAATGCTACGTTACATTGTACCTTGCTAATGATCAAGAAGATCAGGTGGAATCGCAGTAAATCAAGCCGGACTCTCATTGGATGTAAAGATTAGATGCGAACATTTGTGTTGGTCAGAATAATATTCATTTAAGGTTGTTGTATTAATTAATGATCACCCATCACTAAAAACTGAGGGTAATGTTGAGTCCTGTAGAAGGTGTAAATGTGTGTTGTAAATCTAGTATGACCTGTTCAGCGCCCAGTAACATTTCAACCAGTGCTTCATTAGCAGGAAGTGCTACATATTCTTTATTATCTGTACACGTTTCAAAACAAGACCCTTAATAATTTACAGCAGATAAACTAAGCAATTAACATATATTATATATGACATTTTATTCTATTACATCTTAATGACTTCTTTGTTATGCTTCCTTTTGGTTATGTTCAAATTAGTTGTTCTTACGTTATGTTTCATAAGAAGAAATGATTAACAAAAAATTAAGAAAATAACGTGAGTAGGTAATAAAATAGCCTTAACATGTTCGAAACTGATTGGATAAGTAATGTGTGGTATTTTTGTTTTATTTTCTACTGTTTTTAAGGCATAGCGATAATAGCTTTTAAAAAGTTTAAAAAAAGTTATCGTCAGAGTTAGTACTGCTTAAAACCCGGTGATTAGATTATTATACTATATCGAAGACCCCTTTTGTAAAATAAGACGTAACTTATTCTTTCAGTACAAAAGTCAAATCCTTAATTTTCTCCTGAAAATATTGGGTTCGATTTTCTGTAATAGGCCTATAGTGATTTCTTATATATTGTATGAAATAAGCGTAAAACATCCCTGGTGGGGATCGAACCCACGACCTTTGGATTAGAAGTCCAACGCGCTGATCCTCTGCGCCACAGGGACGACATCTGTGGCTCTCTGATATCGTAATTCTTATAGTACATGAAGTAGGTATAATATAGGTCTATCCCTGGCGGAGATCGAACCCACAACCTTCTGATCAGAAGCCCAACACTCTAATCATCTGTGTCACAGGGATGATCTATATGAATTGCTCTCGAGATTATTATACTATATCGTAGACCCCTTCTATAAAATCAGACGCATTCTTTCAGTATAAAAGTCAAACATTTAATTTTCTCCGGTAAATATTAGATTCGATTCTATGTAATGTATTACTATCTTATAATTCATGAAGAAAGCATAAAACATCCCTGGTGGGGATCGAACCCACGACCTTTGGATTAGAAGTCCAACGCGCTAAATCCTCTGCGCCACAGGGACGATGCGTGTATTCTGCTCTCCCAAAGTAGGCTATTATACTGAATTGTTTATTCCTACTGTAAAATCAGACACATTCTTTCAGTACAAAAGTCAAATCCTTCATTTTCTTCAGAAAATATTGGGTTCGATTTTCTGTGATATAGTAATTTCTTATATTGTATGAAATAAGCGCAAAACATCCCTGGTGGGGATCGAACCCACGACCTTTGGATTAGAAGTCCAACGCGCTGATCCTCTGCGCCACAGGGACGACTTCTGTGACTCTCTGATATCATAATTCTTATAGTACATGAAGTAGGTATAGTATAGGTCTATCCCTGGCGGAGATCGAACCCACAACCTTCTGATCAGAAGCCCAACACTCTAATCATCTGTGTCATAGGGATGATCTATATGAATTGCTCTCTAGATTATTATACTATATCTATTACACTATATCTATATAGATTATTATACTATATCGTACTTCTATAAAATCACACGCATTCTTTCAGTATAAAAGTCAAACATTTAATTTTCTACGGCAAATATTGGGTTCAATTTTATGTAATGTATTAATCTCATGAACTAAGCATAAAATATCCCTGACGGAGATCGAACCTACAACCTTCTGATCAGAAGCCCAATACGCTAATCCTCTGTGTCACAGGGATAATCCGTATGAATTACTCTCGAGATTATTCGGCCTATACTGTATGGTTGACCCCTTCTTTAAAAACAGACGCATTCTTTCAGTATAATAGTCAAACATTTAATTTTCTCCGGTAAATATTAGATTCGATTCTATGTAATGTATTACTATCTTATAATTCATGAAGAAAGCATAAAACATCCCTGGTGGGGATCGAACCCACGACCTTTGGATTAGAAGTCCAACGCGCTAAATCCTCTGCGCCACAGGGACGATGCGTGTATTCTGCTCTCCCAAATAATTATACTAAATTGTTTAATCCTACTGTAAAATCAGACACATTCATTCACTACAAAAGTACATTTCTTAATTTTCTGCGGCAAATATTGGTTTCTATGTTCTATAATGTACCCTGCTGACTAAAAGAAATATCCCTGGTGGGGATCGAACCCACGACCTTTGGATAAGAAGTCCAACGCGCTAATCCTCTGCGCCACAGGGACGATATATTATTATTTAATAGATTAAGTAATGGATTACTTATTATTTAATGGATTATTCCTACTGTAAAACCAGAAATATTCTTTCGGTACAAAAGTAGATTCCTTAATTTTTACCAGCAAATATTGGGTTATAAGTTATTTTCTGTAATGTAGCAGCCTCTTATAACCCTCTCATTTTATTTAATTTAGCCAACCTAAATGTATGCGTTTTAAAAAATCCTTAATAATAAAAGTGTTTTGGCGTGTTGTCGAAATCTGCATTTTCAGCCGAAGTGAACTTGACAGTTGACTAGAAAACCGCAAGTGAAGTCAGAAGTCGTTGTCGAAAGGTACTGTACATAAAGTTCTTATTAGCCAGCAGTAGAGAATGTTTGCTTCAGGATGTCTTGTAGATAATAATTCATAGCATCAAATCATACACTGATCGTCTATAAATAAATGGAAGCACCAATGCTTGAAGCGTAGCCTACGTGTCGAAAGCTTGTAATATAGTTACTAGTTATTAGTCATCAATGTAGAACATAGGTAACATCAGTTTTCGAATTCGGCCAAGGGATGGGAGAAGTGTTGATTTAGTCATTTTGGCAAAAAAAGAAGCTACTTTCGGAGTTTAGTATTAAAACATCAAGCATACCAAGTATACTTGAGCAAAATTTTAAGCCATTTGGATGCTTGAAAAAGATGTTTTTGACACCATTTTTAAAGCTCAGTGAGTTTAAAACTGCTAGAGCATGCAAACTGTATTCACTGTTTTCTCAACTACAATTTGCGTCAGATTTTGCCACATTCAAAATATGTCTTATCCCACAAATATAGGGATATAGCTGTGACTTTTTTTTCTTCAAAATATACGTACTTCAAAAAGTGCGCAGTAAAATGTCTAATCAGATTTTCCGTATAGGCCTTTCAATATTTAGCTTAATCCAGGGCAGTATTTAGACTGGTCCAGTATTCAGAATATAAGAAATCAATACAGTGTTGAAGCGAGCATCAAAGAGACCCACATAAAAAATTCAGATTCATATTTTAATATCTGTCGGAGATTTATTTGAATTTTTATGAAAAAAGCATTAAAATAAAATAGTATCTCAAAAATGAATTGAGGCATTAGAATAAAATTGTAAACTTTGGTTTAAGTTTACTTTTTAATTAAGTATGCAACATTTCAAGTTTCTAGGACAGCTAATTTAGAAAATCACTACCAAGACTTCGGAAATCCCAAGTAGTCTCTTCACTGGTTAAGGTTATTTTCTTTTATGCAGGAAGGAACAATAAAGCTGCAATTAATCATGTTTCATTAATCAGTATGAAGTAATGTTAAAGGACTAAATGGTGTGTTCCTTCACTCATACACACACGAACCTTAATATTTTAAAGAAATGCAAATACTATGTAAAAGATAAATTGGCCGTATGGGGGTTCTGGCCTGTATTCACATTACGCTTTTCATTTTTAATATTGCTGAGAGTAACAATTGTCGAAAAAATTAATATTAATATTGCTGAAAGTAAAACTTAGCAAAAAAATATCAATATTGTTGAGAATAACACTTGTCGAAAAACTTAATATTAATATTGCTGAAAGTAAAACTTACCAAAAAAATATTAATATTGCTGAGAATAACACTTGTCAAAACCCACATTAATTTTAGCGTAGTCTTTCCACGCAACATTTTTTTAACAATTCAGTCTACTTAAAAGCTCGTTCATTTTATGTCTCAAAGCTATGGCACTATCTTGTTCAGCCAGACAAAATAGAGCTCTTGCTTTTTTTTTAATTTATCCATAGAACTGTAATAATAATAATAATAATAATAATAGTTTATTTAACCTGGAGAAAGTTAAGACCGTAAGGTCTTTTCTTCCACTGTACGTGCCAACTGAACATTTTTAAGTGCATATGAGAATAAATAAATAAATATATATATATATATATATATATATGGTTGTGGAGCAATGAGTATCTTGGTCAAATATGAATGGAAACACTCGTAGTAATTTGTTATTCTATCTGACGATGTTGTTTGCGCGGTTAAAGTAGTCCCCCCCCCCCCCCATACACGCAATTCAAAGTTCACTGGATGGTCATAATAATCATTTTCCTGACCGCTGTGCCCACTTAGCTATGCCCCCTTTGGCCTAACCAAGGGTTGATGGAGTGAAGAGATAAGGTACTTAATTACATCACAATAATGAAAGGCTGTGTGCGAATATATCCAGTTGTCCAATTTAAGCCACACCATTACGGGAGAGATGAGAACTACATCTACATAGGAACAATAGGCCTCTGGTATTGGTAACCACCTGATGAGTTGTATTTGCGGATGAAGGCGGTTAGAAAGCAAAGTACATAGACATAGGTGTTGTGTAGCAATCTTTCGTTGTTTTTTGTTCACGATTCCGAGAGGTCGGGCGTGAGACGACGGTATCATCTCTGCATGTATCACACACAGAACTACTTTACTTATAGGGCAACTACCTGCCGCAGCCATGCACTTCCGCCTCCAAGTTCAACTAATAGGACGATTAAAAAAACAAATTCTATTAACCCCTGCTTACCTATAAGGCCACTACCTCTCACTGCCGTTACCTTTCTACGTGCTGACCATCAGGGTGTTTACTTTTATTGCTTCAAACTGATACGTATTAATTGCATTCCTCGAATAAAAAAAAAATCGTAAAACCGTATAGGGGCATTATAGAGCTAAAGGTAAAAGGATGTAACATGTTTATGACAAATGACCTGACTGGTTTCGATAGCGTCTTTACTTGATTATTCATCTCAGCTGAACTGTATACTACAGTAATGTTTATACTCCGTAGTACATGGGAGATAGCCCTCTTTAGGTATGAAGTATGTTCTGAGAATTCAAAGAGCTGGATTGTTATTTTTTACTTGTTTCTGATTTACGTTTATGATGGTACGGTCATCCACTCTTTTACATTAAACTCACCAGCTCGCTATGAATTCCTACAAAATCGTAGGAGGCTAACATTTTTGGGAAATAAGGTTCTGTGAATTCCTACAATCTCTGAAAAATTACAACATGCTAATTCCTACAATTTTCCTTCACATTACCAATACCTGTGAAGATTTCTACGCAGACCTTTATTCTAATTCTTACAGTCACCACCCTGATACGTTCAAATTTTTAGAGGTGAAGAAGAGAAAGCAAAAACATTAAACACACACATTCATAAAGCACGCGGTGCAGTAAATAATGTCTCATATTTTATGAAAAAGGAGAGAAGACACTGAAAAAAAAAAAAGAAAGGCTTTGAATGTGGGCCGTCACAAGATTTCATTACGTGAAGAAAGTGTGTTACAGAAATATAATATCAAGAATTTGATATATTTGTTTTTTTATTTATTTATTTACATTAAACGATGTTTCGACAAAAGATTTAATGCCTAGCTTTCACATGTTATAGTTTTAATGTTTAACTTTTGAAAATTTTATAATTTTGAACAAAGATAAAAGATTTAATCACACCAGCCTGTATTAAAGTTGTTCAGTTCCAAGTCTGTATTAAGTGGGAAGGAAAATTTTGTGTTTGTAGGAATTCACGTAATTTATCTTTGTAGGAATTCATTTATCAAATTATAGGAATTCACATATCAAAATCCTGCAAACACCAACTTCGTAGGTATTCACCTAACCCGAACCTCACCAATGAATTAAAGTGAAATTTATTAATATGAATTTATCTCCATATCATTGACAATCTGACACCGTTTCCTCTACTTTTTCAGAAATCGCCTTCACAAAGTCATTGGAATCAAGAGTAGAGTAGCATTTCCTCATGCCTATAATAAACAACGTGACGATGCATTGCCGCTAATTTCACGCTGTTTACCTGTCTTTAAGATGCAATATTTGAATCGTGATGCTCACAGGTGTCAGGTACTTACTTTCTCGAATTGCGAAAACACCTTCGCACTCAAATCTGCGTGCGACATTAATTATTTTTACAGTTACAATAACATCGTTACGAACACAAGTGTTGAAAAGGCATTATCGTTCTGAAAGACTCTCATCAGCAGGGCCCGGATTTTGATGACCTAAGAACACTAGTGCAGATATTCTGATCATGACTCGTAGATTATAAAAATGGTAAAATTACGTGTATATGTATTCTTTTTGGCCTACAGTTTCAAACGAAAAACACTTACTAATAAAAGAAATACTAACTACGATTATTACCACGACAGAGTAAACTATAGAGAAACATGAATAGAAAGTAATAATTTGTGGAATACAGACATTGATCGCTTACATGAAATACGAACTACTTTCAGCACTTTTCTACAAAGACAGTACATCATTTTTGCTCTTTTAAAAACGCAAGATATGACTGTAAACTGTCACAAGACACATATGCACGTATCAAACACATGTACACAATAGAACAGGTGAATAGGAACTCGAAATTAAAAACGCACGAACATAATATTTCCTTTGTTTAACAGTTTCCTTGGACAGTTAAGTGATTTATACACGTACGGTATAGCAATGTTGAGAATCCACCACCATACTCAAGCAGCTGCATGAAATTTACTCTCAGCAAATATACGATGATCTGACGTTTCACTTGGGTAAATATTTTAGTATAGGCCTAGAGGAACATAATTATTTATTTGTAAAAATCATAAGCCACTATCCACTGTAGTATATAAGTTTCATATTGTTTTTAAAAAGCTTCCGAGATTTCTCAGATTTGGCTACAGCATTGATAGGAGAGATTTTCTTGCCCTACTATTTTTACGTCATCAGTAATTTGTAAATTACTAGCAGGTGCCCGCGGCTTCGCCCACGATAATTAATTTAAAAATTAAAAATTATCAGTATAATAATTATTAAAGCATTATATTTATTAACACTTACACGCGAATCATTCATAAACTAAACCATTAGTAATTAAAGAAACAGCTAAAATTCCGGCTTCAGAGTACATTTCACGATTAGAAAGCGCCCCATGGGAAAACGATCTCAGATTCGATTATCCAGTTCCAAAGGAACCTGTGAACACATAATACGTATTGTTTCTCAACTGTTTGTTGACAGATGAATATGATGTGAATTTTATTTGATAAATTCAGTGTTATTTTCAGAAATTATATAAATTTTCAAGGGAAGGAATGGTTCGTTTGGATTTTTATTGTCCGCGATACTTCCTTGGTTAAACTATCAATATTTTACAGCTGGTGTCCGCGGTTTCGCCCGCCATTATTAATTGACTCCAGGATTTTTAAGAAATTTGCACTGGCAGCTTATTAAAAATGTTTGTGGTTCAGAGCTATGAAAATTGTAAGTAAACATAAAATTAGAATATTTGTTCATTGTGTTCATTTCACTTAGGCCTTATATAATAAAGAAACGGTTTTCCTAATTGTGTACTTTTCGTGAAAGTTTAGACTGAGAGAGACGAACATCGCCGAGTACGCCCGATGTTTCACAAATCGGGCGAGCGATGAGCACGCTATTTAGGGCCGTTGAATTGTATAAGAGTAGATGAATTCTTCATCAGTTACAAAAATCGATCTAAACGTTATTTAAGAAATTCAATTTTATGATCTTATCACTGCATCACATAAATCTACATTAAGTCCATACTTATATAATAAAATTAAAGATCCCGCACGAAATATGTGCCGATTGCCTACGTCATTGCATTATGTTTTCGTGGGACTGTAGCGTCGACTTTCCTGCTACCTATCTCTTTCGCACAAAAGTACCTCCCTTTCTATTTGTAAAGGCCACGCTACCTCTCTCTCTTGCACGATAGCATGTCTCTCTCTAGCGAGTAACGGTCGTCACCGGCACAGATTTCGTGCGAAATCTTTACAAACATTAAAGCAGATTAAACATGTCAGTTATATTATTTATACTTAGGACTATTTATTATTAGTAAATTATGCCTATAGTTACTACGTATAATTTTTAATCATATTTAATTACTACTGCAATACTGGTTTCGTTTCCTGGTTACATAAATTCTTGAAGTGTATAAGAAAAATCTTTGGTAAACTAAAATAAAAATAGGACTAAGACAGCCTATAGTAAATTTAATTTAATTTTTTTTATTGAATATATAATATTTATACAACCCCAAAGGACAAAGCTCATATAAGGGGTGACATACATATATTGGTTCAAAGGAAAAAAATGCATACTACAATTATCTTAAGGCTGTAACAAAAAAATCACACTTTGTAGAATTTACTGCTAAAAGTGCAGAAATATTGTTTTGCTGCACGTTTTTATGTGGTTAAAACCAAAAATAAAGAACACGATGGCACATTGGTATAACTATATAGTAGTTTATTGCATCAAATATATTTATAACAAGCCTCATAGAACAGGTCTGATGATCCCGGAGCTAGATAATGTTTCGTTTAATGAAATATACACTTCCTACAAATGTTTCATGGTTCACAATATAATCCTGATATGTTGGTATCGAGAGAGAAAAAGAGTTTTGGTCGGTATATCACGGATGATTGCACATATCTCTGTAAGCAGCAAGCTTTCACATGTTGGAGTCACACAGCATCACGAACTGGAGCCGTTGGGTTCGTGAGAACTGTAGCAGGAACTGGACATCACCACAAATGACGCGCTGCTTTACACGTGTTTTCTGCAGAATTTACTAGTGAGGATTTCTTCGTTAAACAGAGGCGAAGATTTAAATGCATAATTTCGAGACTTTTATTACAATATCGTCCATAATGCTAATAATGCATTTCCTTTTTATCAAATAGTTTTTTTAATTATTTAAAATTTGCACTGTATTGCTCAGTTGTTTAATACTGTAGATATTTATTTATTTATTTATTTATTGTATCTCCAAATCTTTATGAACCCTATTTTGCCAGAAAAGGCATGTTAGGGTTATAGCTTACACAGCAATATATACAGTAAAATGTAAAATATTTATTGCATATGGTTGTGAATATATGTTAGATACTGCATAAAATGATTATAGTAACATTGATTCGTGAAAATATTTTGACACATGGAAATTTCGTCACGATCTTCAAAAATCAAATTTAGCTGAAGTCTTTTAGTTTCGAACATAGGACAATAATAATTAATTATTATAATTAATACCGTAGATATACATACATATTATTTACTAAAAATAATTTAGCGTAACATATTTAATGCATACTGTAGGCAATAAATATAAGTTATACCTACTGTAGTATTAAATATAACTTACGGCACATTATTTTCAGCAAATTAAATTTAATTACCCAACCATTACACAAAATTTCTTTCGCTCATCTCTAATGATTTCCAATAAAAATATGCGTTTTTTAATAGCTGAAAAAATTATAAATCTTAAAATACTCCTAAGAAATTTTCATATATCAAAACATCAGGGAAATTTGATAAAAACTGATGTGTTTAGACAATACTCCGAAGAATAAACGGTTAGCAATTGCTATAAGAAATATTAAACCTATTGAACATAATAAATAATATTCGAGTTTTTAAAAAGATACTGTAGACGAAAAGTGTTCCGTACTCCAGTCATTTCCGTTCTGGTTGTGATATTAGATTTCGCGAAAATAATGCCGATAACTATGGACTCACTACCGTTACACTGGCGGTATAGCTTTGTTTTGTTGCCTTCTTTTCCGGGTGTTGATAAATTCTCGAAGTATTGGGGTTATTGATCAATCTTAAGAAGTGCTAGAAATAACTGTCTTGTAATTCTTCTATTCAGTGAACGCATAGGTTTCGCTGACAATTAAATAACATTCTTATCGTGTAAGATGTATTGAACGATCGATTCTAAATTCTCGGAAATCTCTTTATGTTCGTATCTTCTAGTCTCATGAATTGGTGACGAGTGAAGCATGTAAGTTAAATAATCTTCACTTTTCTTGCAAGGAAAAGAACAATCTCCAAAGTTGATTGTTATTATTATTATTATTATTATGATTATTATTATTATTATTATTATAAAAGGTCGCAAAGAGATTGAGTTGTAAGATAAAATTATTTATCGATTATCAATATAAAATAATTTTTTAGTCCAAGAAAAATGACTGTGTGCGTCTGTATGCTGATCATATACCCTAAAACCTGTCATCTATCGATGTTATCGACAAGGGACTTAGATGAATCGGCGGTTAGTGGGTCCTATTCTACCATGGGTTGTAGGGCGAAAGACCAATAAAGTGAAGTAAATGAAAGTTAAGTTAAATTAAATTAATTAAAACGAAATAATTTACATGAGTCACAGGAAATGCATTTCCAGGAATATCTACTTCTGTTTATAACGGATCGCACAATGTATTAAGTTTCCTGAATATAGGCTATCTTTATCTTCTGAAACTTATGAAGTTCAGTGTTTGAAAAATAGGCCTAATATTGCGCCCGGAGTAAGTGTAATAATGCTTTGTTCTTACCGGTCTCAGTTTTACTAGCACTTTTGATCGTCAAAGAACTGTGATGTTATTTACACTGCACCATTTGGTTATTTATGTTTTTATATATTTATATATTAATAACACAGTAACTTACTTCAAGTATATCTAAATAAAAGCGCTAAAATATAGGAACTGAAACTAACACCATTATTTCATGACGTATAATTAATAAGGTATATGAAGTATTACAAATTTGTTCTCTTTGTTTCAGGTATGTATACTGGAAGGCCTATGTATTGGGACACCCCAGAGGTCCGATAGATCACCTCTAAGGATGGAGGAGTAGACGAGTATAAGGTTGCATGACCCCCACACATACTATAAAAATCTTCTCAGAACGATCATTATTTCGATCGTCAAATAGAAAATTTTATTTAGCACTAGCTGAAAAGGCCCGGCGTCGCCCGGGCTTTGTATTTTGTAATTTGAAATTAACTTATGGAGGACTTTCGATGTTGAAACTCTAGGTCCTGATATAATAATGTATGTAGAATTCGAAATGAGGAAGAACAACATATGGCACTCAGACTATTCCCTCAGAAAACGCTAGATATAGCTTTTTATGGTTCATAGAGGATGTCGAATGCTGCATTCCGTTGCTTCTACTCATCATGCCTGGGAGGGGTTGAAATAAGAAGAAACATAAATTACATAAGATTGTATTGACTTTACGGAAAATTTTATTTCTCATTCTCATGTTACCATACAACCGTTTCGGAGCTGAAATAAAATAGAAATGCAGTATCACTTTCATACTTTCCTCCCCTAAAACCCGGGACATAATACACTGCGAGCATAGGACTCAAAATGTTCCATCCCATGCTTAGGGCCTATGATAAATCTCAACTAATAAAAAGCCTACAGCTATGGATAACTGACTATTTACCGACTTCTGATATAGCATACTCACACACTTAAGTTGCTCCTGCAATACTGTGCTCACACTTTATCTTGAGCCGAAAAAATGCGGTGGTGAGGGGAGCTGATATTGCATGCAGTATAAGAGACTGACTATTGCAGAAGGCGGTGAGTTGAAATTGACGTTGTTTCTGAAGGGTTGCCAATTACCAGAAAATATAACGTGTGTATTTTATGCTGGTACACAATGGAACTAATTGTAATTTGTAGCACTTTCAACCCTCGCTACCAAACTAAAGATTTTATATTGATTCCGATATTATAGTAGAATATATCGCTGGAGAAATTAATAGAGTAATATATTTAGGCCTATTTAGACAATTTCTCTCCCGGTCTTCAGAATATAGAAAATCGTTTAAAAGTCGTAGCATTATACATGTAGCCCTACTTGAATACGTACTTTCACATGCCTGAATTGAAGTAATTTAACTAAATACCTTTCGCGAAAGTTTGTAGGTAATTAATACAACGAAATAATAAAACTTGACTTGTTCTTTTTTCCGACAGATTCAGCTTAAACGCATTAAATTGCTTGTCCTTCCATTTCATTTATTTGGTTTATTATTTCGCTGATTTCCGATACTTCTTGGTTTAAAGAATCTTTATTTTTACTTCGTTGTCACTTATATCGACCATTTCCACAACACCAGTACTGTTCTTCTAAAATCCCTGGATTTATTCTGTCATTTTCAGAATAATATGATGTAAACAAATAAAAAAAAAATGAGGTAGCTCAAGAATGCCTCAACGGGAAGTTTTTGGGTATGGTAATACTGGAGACGGGTCGCGATCTTCATTTTTTCGAGCGAGGCCTTCTTTATATGGACGGTTTTCAGCATTATGGAGCGTTTAGCTCAAGATAAAGTGTGCTAATAATACGACCTCTTATTCTACATCAAAATGTGAAGTGAGAAAATATTTCTTATGTCGAGGGTAGAGAAAGTTATGTGACTGCATCACACTGTGCTTTATTTTCGTGTAATTCATTTTTCAGTAATTATTTTCGCCAATATATTACATGGAATCATAATTCGTTAAAGTCCAGCATTAGGCTATATAGTTGCCAAGGCCCTATGTAATCACAGTAAACAATTCACTGTTGCCATGTGAACTGAACAACATTTCATTTTTTTCAGTAGAATATTCACAGAAATTATATAATTTTCAAGGGAAGGACTGATTTGTTTCAATTTTAATGTCGACAGCTATACTTCCCGGGCTTAACTGGGTATGTGTGCAAAATGTCGTGTAAATTGGTAAAGAAATGTAGATTTGTATAAGGAACAAACATACATACATACATACATACATACACACTTTCGATTTTATATATTAGATACTAAAAGTGAAACGCAGAAGACTTTAACCCATTATCCATTTTACTTTCTCGCATATACGTAGTATAGAGAAAGTATTGTGATCGTGACAAAAAATCGAAGTCGAGATAACACCGGGAGAGCACGTTTCATGAAGCCTAGAAACCGAAAAGAATATTTTTGGAATGACGTCTGTCCGTCTGTCCGTCTGTCCGTCTGTCCGTGGACAAGCACAGCGGATAAACGGTTCATTGTATTTACTTCATTTTTTGAATTAAGGACTTTTTCGAAATTTTGTCGAACCGCCCAGAAATTTAGTTTTACAACTGAAATATTAAGGGGACTTTTCATGAAAACTTTTTTTTTTAATTTGATTTTTTTAAAAATGGCTCTAACGATTTTAATTAAAATTTAAAATTGGAAACTCTTATCTATGACGAATAAAATGGCTATATCCGTATTTCTGCAAAAATGACTTAAGGGGTACTTTACTCGTATCCATTTTCAATTTTTCTAGATTATATCCATTACAGTAGGCGATACATGAAAACCTATCACAGTAAAGTTGTAGAAAAATTTAAAATGAACATATTTTGTTTAATAAATTTCTTTGTACATTTAATAGATATCAAGATAAAAACGAAATAAGGACAGCTTAAATGCGAATTTCAGAACATAAATGTCATTTAAAATATGAATGACATTTTGTTGCCCCTAGTAACAAGAAAACTATAGGCCTAATGTACTTATTGTTGTGAAATGCAATCAGTTTAGCTCAGTCGCAATGAACACACTAAAACCAATTACAGCGAGGTGGTAGGCCTATGGGCTAACAGGGAAGAGGTCCTGAGTTCAAATCAAATCTCGTGGCCGCCCAAATTGACTTGGGTTTTTCATGATTCCGTCGTTCGCAAAGGCAAACGCCGGGTTTGTAGGACTTGCTTATTTTCCATAACTCATCGCCGCTATGTCACTGGATATTATAATCGTTTAAACTGAATATCACAAAAGAAGACATCACTAAACAATAGAAACATGACGCGAATGAGTTGTTAACATAGACCTGCGTTTCTCAACCTATGGTCCGCGGACCATCAGTGGTCCGAGAACACGGTGCAGATGGTCCGCAGACATAATTAATTCAAAAATATCATAAAGCAAGTGGGAAGTAAAGAAGTAGAAATTTTTCACATAAAATGGACCCTACAGTGTTTTGCAGATGACAAGCCGTTTCTTCCTTCTCCTGCTTAGATACGCGGTCCAATCAGAGACGGCGAGACGGAGGGAAGACCCTTACTGATAGCGGCACCTGATTAGCTCGTACACATGATTGGCGGTGAAGGAATTGGCTTCTCATTTGAAAAATACTGTAGATGTCCAAGTTTTTAAAATCTTCAAAAATACAGGTCATATTGCAATTTTCCTTACTTTTGCAGTTACGGACCACAGTTTCAAACCCCTGATGCACTGACGTCTATGGTTCCCTCTTTCATTCAAAACCCTAAAAAATAAGACTTTGTCGGAATTTGTTTTTAGAGGCGCCATGTAGTTTTCAACAACCTATCTTTGTGAGAAGGGATTTTCATCGTTCGTTTAACTAAAAACATAATACAGAAACCGACTTAATGTATCTGCAGATCTTCGACTAAATTTGACTAATATTGAGCCAAAATTCAGGGACTCTGCAAGAGGCAACAAGCTCAACCGTCTCATTAAAAGTGAGTAATAACATAATTCCTAATTATATTATGAAATTGGTAATACATATTAAAGTCTGTTCAAAATATAATTTTACTGTCAATAGTTTCATTCCAATTCAATAACTGTGTTTCCGTCGGATTAAAAACAAATGTATTTCGTTATAACGACCTATAATTTAATACCCCAAATATTAAGAATATAGGCCTACATATAGCCTACTTTTAAAAATGGGATGTAAAATTAGGGGTCCGTAAAGTTTTTTTTAGACATTTTAGAGGTCCTCCGGTTCAAAAAGGTTAAGAAACGCTGATATAGACTAATGTTTCACGCAAACATACTAAACACGTGATATGACCTACATGCAGTTAAAGCGTGCAATTTTACCTAAGTAGTAGTAGTAGTAGTAGTGGTGGCGAAATTCAAATATAAGTCGCCCCTTAAGCTTCCCCATTCGATATTAACATTTGCACGGACTGTGTGATGTATTTTGTTTCTGAGCGAAGCAGAGTGACCAACTGCCCTTGTATACTGTTGCATATAGCTAAATAATGCACAACACTAACCACATAGTTAAGTGCGCGAAGCGGAGGCGGCAGCCGAAGCGAAGCGCCCTTGCATTTTCGAATAATCTACGATACACTGTTTGTAGGTTTCGAAAATGTGGCATATTATATCTCCCGCAAGGTTTGTCAGCCTGCCACCTCTCGTCTAGCGGTAAGACGTCACACCTCCCGCAAGGTTTGTCAGCCTGCCACCTCTCGTCTAGCGGTAAGACGTCACACCTCCAACGTTCAATCACGAGTTTCTTCATAATACTAGGACAGAAGAATTCGCTAGATCGTGGTATAAAAGAAACTGCATCGGTGAAGATAGGTTGGGTGGGACCGATTTATCCCAAGGTGCGTCTTATATTTGAATTTTCCCGTAGTAGTAGTAGTAGGCCTACTAATAATATGCAGTGTTACTGTCATTGATTATTATTATTATTATTATTATTGTTGTTGTTGTTGTTATTATTATTATTATTTCACGGTAAAAGCATTGAACATAAAGATCGACCCTGATGCTTTCCGTTCTAGATACTTGTTAGTTTTATGAAAATGTAAAGTGAGTGAAGTGATCCCTATACAGGCCATGGAGGCCCAGAGGGTTCCAGGAGGTTGAGGCTCCCAGATTTTGGACATTCGGCACATGAAGGTGGTAAGGTTGTCAGCCTTACGCACCGGCCGCCTTCACCCCCAGGATTGCTCCTGGTACTCA
This sequence comes from Ectobius pallidus, assembly GCA_964059195.1. NCBI lineage: Eukaryota > Metazoa > Arthropoda > Insecta > Blattodea > Ectobiidae > Ectobius > Ectobius pallidus. The sequence continues at coordinate 118,357,367 of CAXKWD010000007.1, read as the reverse complement.
TTTCTGTTAGAGGCTGAGTCGACCCCAGGGCCATAGTGCCACCAGAAGGATTAGGCCAATTTATGAAAATGTAGTAAGTAAAATTTAATTGTCTCTTTAATTTAATTTTTTCTGTGCTAGCCTTAACACGTATATGCGAGAAAGTTTGTGCAACGTATTTTGGCACCATTTATTTTTACTGGAGCCTTCTATGTTAACTCACACGGTCAGTTTTTAAGTTCACCTTTACGAAGATTTTCCAAGCTATTTTTCTTATAGTTCCAAGCAGGATGCGTGGGAAAATTACATAAATTAATATTTTTTGTAAAGAATTTTCACAAGAACAATAATTATATTGCCATGAACTGTTAAATATAATCCATTCTATAATTTTGTATACAATACAGTTAAAGAATTAATTGTGGATTACCAATAAACCACTTTAAGAAACTTTTCACATTAAGCTTTCGCTCGTTTATTTGTCTTAACAGAACACTTCTAAGGAACGTTTACCTTTGAAAATACCTTCTTTTATAGCCAGATGACTGACATCTTTATGGTCTCTGCGAATCAGACATTTATTTGCCAACATTTACTTCAAATTGTATAGTGCAATAGGCCTATGTAATGTTCCTATGCAAATTTTCAAGAACGTTTCTCCGCAAAGCTAATTATTGCTAGTTAACTTTGTCAAGTATGAAACTTCAAAATACAAAATTTTAATAACCATAATTTTCTTTGTTCTAATAATTCTATATTTTACTTTCTACAGTTTTAATTCTAAAGATCTTTTCTCTTCAAATTCCATTCAGCCACCAGAAATTGTGAATAAATCAATCAAAGATTAGTAAATAAATTGGTCCAGCTACAGTTTGCCAGATAATTTCATTAACGTGCCAGTTGTTGTAGCTATACTGTTTAAGTTGTTACTTAAACAACAGAAGACAATTCATTTTTCAAAAGCTTAGCTTGGGAACTATTGTCCTTGCTGAGTATATCTACGTTGTAAAGCCGCATTTTGGTTAACCCTGTTATAGACCATCCGAGAGTAGCCCTCACTTGCGCTTTTTTTTTGCCAATTTTATAGGGTTTTTTCTTTTATTAAAATAGTTTTAATTAAAACAAATATTGAAGAAGGATGTACTTGTTTTACTCCTGTGTTTTACCGAATAAATCATTTTAAGAGTTCTTCCTCATTTCTTTTTGTTGCCGGAACATTTCTAAAGAACTTAAAAGCATAACTCTTCCTTTTGTAAACCTATCGTCTTGGTATTTTATAGCTTAAGATGACTGTTGCCTACATCTTTATGGTCTTTGCGAATCAAATGCTTATTCTTTAAATCTATACTTCAGATTTTATAGTGGTTTCCTTTAAACAGACTTAGATGTCAGGTTATCGCAGTCGGTCATCGTTCATGGTAGTGTATTGTCCTCTCTTTGACGTACAGCACACTGTAATGAGACTGCTTGTTCCTCATAACGGTCAGTGTATCTGAAGCAAGCTCCCTGCAGCTAATTTCAGTTCTGGATGTACTTTATGTGCTGTATTGTCATATCTATATCATATTCCTGCAACTGGTCATGGCAGTAGAAATATATACTTGCCCTCGAGGATCAACAAATAGGCTTATACCAGACTTCTTGCATTGTGTTTCGTTCATGGCATTTAGTATTGTTCTGCCGTAGTTCATTATTATCTTTGTGTTTTATAGTGGATTTACAGGGATCTCTGGGTGTTACTTTATAAATGGTACGAAATATTTCAATCCACCCGAATTAGTTTATTAAATGTTATTGCCTTGGCTCTTTAACAACAATTTTATTACTGTATTAGTAACGTATATCCTCAACTGAAAAAATAGAAACATATTACATGCAATATTAATTAAAATAATGTAATGTTTCTATAGCCGTCCACCGTATAGAATTACACTAAATTGAAATACCCAGCTTTATCTCATTATAATATTTTATTGCTAATTAATTTTGTTCTCAAGCTCATATCTAATATATCAGATCAAATTTGCATGAAATCCATCCAAATCAATACTCATGACTCATTAAAACTTCACAATGTGAAAGGATAACACGTATAGAATTCCGACAAAGAAATATGGTACTAAAGGGAACGGATTCCCATTAAGAGTGAATTAATACGCCCGTACCTTGACGTGTTTCGTCGTATCAGTGAGACACCGGGTTACGCCAAATCTTAAACGGGAAGAAGATTTGTTGTTCTTGTCTTATAATTAACTTGAGCAGAATTAATGTTATAATCTTCATAATTTTCATCCTATTGTGGTTAATGTTCTGTTATTCGTGTGGATCTATATTCTACTATTATACCATGACAAATACTATTACGATTATTACTCTCGTTGTTAATTCAAAATCATCAATAATGATGCCATAAGATCACCCTACCTATAAGTTTAAATTGAGACATTGTGTATTATTACATTACATTACTTACATTATATCACATTTAGTACAAGTAAAAACAAATAAAACCAACAGAAAATACTATTTCTAATTTAGCATTTAAAATGTAAGGTACGCCCCTGTATGAGCAAAGCTCGTGTTTAGGGGGTATAGTAGATTAAATATAAATCTAATTATATATCAATGCACAGTATACTACAAACTAAAAATTATAAATGTATGAGTACAATGTAGGCCTATACAAAAATAATTTTGCAGCATTAACCAGTGGTTTATATAGAATTTACAACAACAACAACAACAAAAATATAATAAATTGGGTAGAAACATTGAAAGACCAAACAAAATTAAAGTTGTGCTATTAATATTATATAATAATTTTTTTCCTCTTAGAATGTTTAAGATTGTAATTTACATACTCAGGGTGCTCAGCAATAAACTTGTTATACAATTTCAAACCATAGATTGTAAGTTATGTAAGTTATAGTTTGTAAGTTGTAAGTTATGTTCCTCTGAACTCGTCAGTTCTATGCTTATAAGGGGAATTGGTTTTATGTGAGTTCTATGTAGGATTCCCGAATTCTTCAAACGTGAGTTACGCGTTTATATTTCATGTGTGTTAGTGGCATTATGCAAATTGTTAAAAAGCTATAGCCGATGGTGGTCCAAGGTGTTGTTCCCATACTTTCAAATAATAAGCATGGAAAGCAAAATAATTTGTTATATTTCCCACAGTCTGTTGGTCATCGTATAGTTTAGTTTTGAAAAGGCTTCATTCCTTTCATATTTGTGCAAACCGTACTCTTTCGATCAAGAACAGGCCAGTCACTTGAATAATTTTTAACTTGCTTTTCCAAAACTCTAGTCGCATGAATGGCCTAACATCAGACTGAGACAGTTTGATATAAATGGCCATTCCACAGTTACGTTTAAGTATTAGCCTAACAAAAATTAATTATTGCATAGGGATTTTAAGTGAATCGTCTATACACAATTCATTAATTAATAGCTCTGTATAAACTATTCTGCTTCTCTGCACAAAACTCATGAATTAACGATAGTGGAACTCCAATTATCCGGATCAATTGGAACTGGACCAGAACCGGAAAATCAAATATCCGGATAATTGGACACTATTTAAATTTTTTTGGGGGAAAAAAACTAAATTATACAGTACTGTACAGTACTTATATAAAGTGTCACATCTTGAATATATCAGTCAGAGTCAGCTGTTTTGCTGACAAACTATCGATTTTGTCAGACACAAGTTTTGCTTTTTGCAAATAATCGCCCCTAAAAGAGGGTTTCCAATGCTCGCTGCTGCAGATACCACTTGAACACGGCCACAAAGCGATCCGGATAATTGCCGTTCCGGATAGTTGGATTTCGGATAGTTGGAGATCTATCGTAGATTTAAAATGGAACCTTATAAATTCATCTACTGGAATAATAGCACCAAACTCTAAACTTGCTGCGAAACTGGACTAGATTGGTCTTTAAATCTGCCCCTGCACGTTATTAAGCAATGACCGTGATTGCATTCATACGTCTTTTTCAGTAAGGCTCCCACAATATACCATCCCAAGCGTATTAGCTATTTCATTAGGTGATAGTACCTTTTGGATTGAAATTTTTGTGTGGAATGATAATATTTTGTGTTTTACATTTTTTATGTGATTTACTCTTTAGCCTAAATGCACGAGACTTAATTCCTCATAGTTTACTTCTTAAGTCTTAATTTGTAATTTTGCATTAAATTTAAATTTTTCTTCCAAATTCTTATAAATTATTTTATTAGAAATTCAAGACAAATGACTGTATTCCACAGGATAGGCTACATTGTCAATTTAAGGATTAACCATAAATATTTTAATATTTGCTTGAATAACCCGACGTTCAAAATTGTCGACAGGCTCTGTGTTGCAGGCAGTGTAATCTGGACACAAAATGAAGTTTATTGATACTGAACAGTTATATTTCTTAGCAGAATATCCCTACTTCAGAATTTCAACACTGACGGGAAATGGAGTTCAATAGTATGGAATGAATAGTATGTTGAAAAGCAGCGTTTGCATTACATACTCTAAACATTGGTCACTGTACCGGTTGGTTGGTTGGTATATGGTTATTTAACGACGGGGATTCACTGCAACTTAGGCCTGTGACCGACGCCGGTGTGCCGAAATTTTGTCCCGCCAGGAGTTCTTTTACATGCCAGTAAATCTACTGACATGGGCCTGTCACTTTTATGCACACATAAAAGTCACTGTACCGTATTCTAGTGGTTGTAGTATTCCTGAAATAGGAAAGTATTGATGGTTTTGTAGCTTGACTCAGACTTTAAAGGTAGATGACTTAAAAAAGATGAGTTAAGACGATTATGATAGATTTAATCTCAGATGAAACACTACATTACATAAGAAAAAAACTTGGTTGCATTCTATCGTAATGTAAACACAGTAAACTTTCACATGGCGGTATCGTCCCCTTAACTGGATGTAAAGTACCTCGATAGCAAGTGAGATACGGTGTATTACAAGCAGTAATTGACTAGCTAGTGGCTAGTTCTCAGAAAATTATTACGCGAATGAATATCGGAATGCGCAGCATACCCTCAGGGGTGGTTGCTTCGATCCCAAGTCGTTCGTCTTGCCCTGTAACGGGAAGAAGCAGTGAGAGACGTCTTTATCTCACCATGGGCTATTTAATTTTTGTCTACTTTTCTTCTTCTCTTTTCCTCCTCTTCCTCCTCCTCCTCCTCCTCCTCCTCCTCCTCCTCCTCCTCGGTTGCTAACTGTTTTGACCCATCAACTCTGAGATCGAACCTACAAGCTTGTCCGATGGATTTTCTGTATTCAGATCCAGTACAATTGATCCTGTTGTGGATAGTGGAATTTCAGTATTAGCATATACATTTTTTTATCCTATTGAATCTTGTAGTACAAGCTTCATGCTAATGATCTTCGCATTCTTGCCGAGTTCATCATGCTAATCGTAGTATTTGTCCCTTTAATCCGGCATCATGTCTTCTAGGAAGAGAATTTGTATCTTGATTTTCAGGAAGCTAATCTAGGCTGTCTCGAGCTTTTTTCGTTTTATGTGGAATGATATTTTTGCGTGAAGTTGGAAGCTTAATGGTACATTATGCAACGCGCCTATAATGGTATTTATTAAGACTCTAGTATGCTCGCTTTGCTCGTTTCATAATTTTCATACGAGTGTCTTAATTACAATTATAGGCAAGTTGCATACAAATTTTCTATTCGATCATAATTAAATGTTTAAGTTTTGGTTTTTCAGAATACCTCATAATTGATGAAGCAAACGACTCTCGGTCAACTGCTGTTAGTAGTTCTTGCCTTTTCCGATAGATAGCAGACTACAAGGTATGCAGGCCGCAGAGCTTCTCTTGACGCTTTAATGTCAAACAATTCACATTAAGAGCACACAAAATTAAATCAATTAAGTATAGTATTCAAATTAATGCGAGAAGAATTGATTTTATTTTGAATACAGGTTGTTAATTACGCTGTTTCATTTTCTGATCTCAAGGTTTCAAGATCTTTCCATGTTCGGTAATAATCGATACCACATCTGTGTTATAATGAAAATCTGTATCGTAATGGATATCATTATGACAACGTTACGTCGCATATAATTGGCCTAAGCACATTATAGTATGGTCGAACAAAAATATGTTCTCTGGTTCTGATAATAAATAAATATTTCTATGTCTCTTTGAAAAAAAGTTTTACCACCTATATTAAGGCGACTTCTTCCCATACCATCGTTTTTCTATAAAACAATACAGAAGCTTTGCTCCTTAATAGGCTATTATCAGAGAACAGCATAGCTTGGAAGAGAAAAGTCGTACGAAAGTCAAATTTCATTATTTAACAATAAACAATATCATCTTTGAGGATTTGATTTGAAACTCATTGTTTCTTTTCTCTTACCCTAATGACTACTTTCCTTTTTGCGACTTCCTGAAAAGGGCTCTAACGAATTCATTCATATTTTGAGCGCAAACTTCTGTTGTTACTGTAAGCCTCAGGAAATCAAGTTCGCTAAGCTCAACGCCAGCTTTCTTGCCTGTGTTGAAAGCTATCCTGGGCTCAAATCCTTTTGAGGGCATCAAACTACGAGTACTGGCGGAACTAGTGGTTCATAGCTCATAGCCATCTGCTGGAATTTATTACTCAAAATGGCTCGTGACTATCAGTGTTTCAAACACTTTCGAAACTTTTCTCTCTGACTCCTTAGCCGCTGTAGCTAAGGTCCTAGAGGCAGGGTATAGGATACTGCAACTTCGAGCCAGTCCTAGGCATGGGTGTTTGTAACTGTTGGACTTGGAAACGTATGTGTATGTATATATAATATATATATATATATATTATATATATATAAAGAATAGAAATTTAAAAGAAAAATTGGTAATTTTCCGGAAAAAATTATGAAACAAAATATAAAATTCGATCTATGTATCTGGCTTTTCCATAAATGCAACAGCGGCATAAACGGATAAAAGAAGGAATAGACCCTATGTGATAAAATATAATTGAGTTCTAATTTTGGTCGTTACTTATTTATTACGTTTCTCAGTGTAATAAAAATAAAATTAGCACAATACGATTGATTAAAAATATTAAACATTCCGTTGAATGAAATAAAACAGGAATTCGATATGTTTTATTTAAACTGATAGAATTATGGGAAGTTGCCCACATTATGTTACATATAATTTTGGTGACCCTTCTCGAACTCGATGGCATTTATGTAAGCTTATGTGAGGGGTCTATTGGCAAACCTGGCAATCTCCATTCTGAGAAAAGATAGAGTTGCTAACTTCTATTGAAGGTTTAATGCATTTCCTGGTACACATTTAGTGAATATTTGCAAATCTCACTTCCTACATAAGGGAAGAACTCAGATTTTCAACATATTCACTAAATATGTAATAAAAAATGCATTAAACTTTCATTAGAACGTAGTATCTCCATCTTTTCTCAGAACGGAGATTGTCGGGTTTGCTAATAGACCCCTCATGTAATCTCTATGTACGATTTATGTAATCTGTAGTTTTTTTTACCCCTTGTCACTTATTATACTATTGAATCTTATAGTACAAACAGTCATGCTAATGGTTATAGCATTCCTATCAGATTCATCTTGTCATTCTTATATAGTTGTCTCCTTAATCTGGCTTCTAGGAAAAAGTCTTTTTATCTTGTTTATCAGGAAGTAAAACCCATGCCATTTCAAAGTTTATTTTATTTTATTTTTTCAACTGGAAGTATGCAATTAGAGTTTAAAGATCTCTTCTGTTCGTGATTCATCCGTACTTGAAGTCGTACATTATCATTTTGTAATGGTTCTTCTCATCGTAAACGCTGTTGATTTATTGTTTAATCTATAGTAACTCATGTAGCTGCAATCAAGATCGAGGATGTGTTTGACCGTTCAACTGTGGTGTGTAGTAACCTGTCTGAAAACAATCATAACCTACATTAATCTGATGAACAGTCAAATGTTATCAGAAAATATAAACATAGTAAATTAATTAATTCTAGGAATAATCCCTACCTTATTTAATAAATAATTTACAGAGTATTTAAGGATGAGGCATTTATTATGCCATTTACATAAGAAACACTTAGCTTCTAGACATGAATTTTATTCTTTTTCTTACATAATAAAATTTATCGTTAGTCACATAAACTTACTGTAAAACTAGTCTTAGGACATCATTGCCACATCATTGTAATGAGAACAATAAATAGGCAAACCTAAGTGCATAAGTAAAGAAGAAAATTAGATGCTAGTAAAAATCCAACATGAACAGGAATGTGCATTACCAACCATTCACATCTCATTGAACATTACAAAAATACACACGAGGGAGCATATTTCATTTGTGCATGAATATGTACTGTATCTTTCTCAGTATTTATATATCAATATAGTGTGTTTTATAAAGAATATGTAGTATTAAAAAGAGAAAGAGGACTATTAGTTATTTTCGTAATAGGCTCTCTAATTATTGACAATACAAGAACTGTTTACCAATATTGCCTCTCTATCTGTCTGGGAAGCAACTTGAATTCGTGCCCGACACCTATGCGAGTGTGAGCTTATGAATTAAAAAGACCATAATAAATTGTCTTAGTTCACATAGAATAAAAAATAACAACTAATAAATAAGTCCCGGATTTTTAGGTTCCTAGTGACTCTCTGCAGCTAAATCATACCTTTCTTAGTTGACAAGCGAAGTGTAAAGAATGGTGCCTTGGTACTGAGCCTTGGACTTTAACCAAGACAAAGAAGAAGTAAACACACAGTTATAGTTTGTTAAATTCTAAGGTTTAGTAATAATTTTTACTACAACGTTAAGCTCTAACAAAAAATTAAATACGATCTCATTTTAATATTTTAAGGTTCTAACCTAATTTTAAGAATCTTAATCTTTATAAAAAATATTTTAATTCAAGTAATCTATAGAAAATATTAATGATCCATTCTGTTCTATCAGCATTACAACAAGTTTTTTAAATCTCAGGCCTGATGTAAATATATTTCTTAAAAGACTGTAAATAACAAGATTTACAAAGGCCTACAAAGCACTTAGTTAACATTGTATTAAAATTGTAAAGTATTATACATCATGCCTGTTATTTTTATAGGTGTATAAGATGGAATGTAATATTATGCCATCAGAGGACATCACGAAATTCATTAAAAATTAAAGTTTATAGTTTTATGAAACTCTTTCTTAAAATTTAATACTTCTCAAATGCTGTATTCGTAAAAAGGCGTGTTTTTGAGGTCTAGTTTCGCCTATATTTGTCTTCTTACAATCCGGTAAGAAGAGCGGTTACCAACAAGAATTTTAGGTTTAAAGAACGTTGATGATTCATTTTATGAATGTCTGAAAATCTAGCCTTAGCCTTGAAGTTCAATGGGCTTACAAGCTTACTTAGTTGCATTCTTATTTAATGTCAATATTTCAACAATTTTGCATAAATTATTACTTTTATAAGAGTATGTATCTTACCATGGATACTACTGAAGGAAGTAAGCCTTTATTAAATCCGATGTCGAGTGTTCACAGATTTTTTACGTTCGCTGAGTTAAAAGGTATAAAAAAAGTATGTGTCAGGCTTGTTTATAACATTGGTTTTTAGTGGAATGTTATAAATTCGTGAGAACAATTAACTCAGCAGATCTCGTGAGATCTTCGTACCGGTTTTTAAAAATCATTTATCCATTCACAATATGCTAATTTTGCCGCAGAGTTCTGTACTCAAATTCATGACGGTGCATTGAAACGGATCTTCAATAAATTAGAATGGTAAAGACACTTAATTGTGGCGTTTGAATATCTTGCATAAATACAGCTTGAAGAAGTCACAGTTGACCTTTCTCCATCTTCGCTCCATTATACGGTTATTGCATGGATCGTCAATAACGGATAGTCTTCTGCTACCGTATTAATCCGGGGTGGACTTGATTGTGGTATCGAGCAGGCATGCAAAGTAGTAAGTTATATGTAGTGTGAGGTCATGTGAAGTCCAGAACGCCTCTTAAAGGCCCGGTTAACGTGTTTCAAACGACGAAGCATAAAATAATCAAACTTACCAGAAAGTGACTAAAGAAATGCTTAAACACGTTCGTTAAGCTTGATATTTACAGTTAGAGCTTATTAATGAAAAGTAGGAGATATTGTTATTAGTTCTTTTAATACTGAAGTCAGACTGCATTATTAATTATTTTATTTTATGGTAATTCTAATAGGCCTAATGTATTTCACCGAGATGGCCGAGACGTAGTAGTAGTAGCAGTAGTAGTAGTAGTAGTAGTAGTAGTAGTAGTAGTAGTAGTAGTAGTAGTAAATTATTTATTTTGCCCGGCAGAGTTAAGGTCATAAGGCCTTCTCTTCCACTCAACCAGGTTAAAAATATATACAATGTAGATTTAGATTAAAAAACAAAGAAATGGATAAGTCACTAATACTAATACTAAGGTTAAGGCTAATGATAATAATTAATTAACTAAGTAAAAAGTATAAGTTTCATAAAAAGCACAGGTTTAATCAAAACTGAAAGTTAAAAAATATATATTACAAACAAAGCAAGGGTAGGGTAGCAGGTTTTATTCCGAGGCTGATAAATCCGACTGTGGTTTTCGGGGGATTACCTAGTCGTTAAGGTAAATACCGGATTTCAATTTAATTTCCCCTGAATGCTTCTATTTCTGTCCTTCCTCTTAAATATTCGTGTTGTCTTTACGGGATGTGATAACCATACTACGGAGTCTTCCCATTATATCCCGTCTATGAACAGTAAGTGGTTAAGAAACCTTAAAAAAAACAATCTCACTGGAACCGACATATTCGCGTAGCAATTAACACACCATTCCTCTCTTCAACAATTCATGGGAAACATGGGTTCGCAGTCAAAGTTACACAAGATAGTTTTAATTAGCCTCTGTCTTTTACATGGTCTTTACACTGGTTCTTAATTTTCTGTTAAAAAATTCTTTCCACATGTCAGTTTTTAATATACCATTAATTATAACACTCATACAAAATGCAGATGTTAAGAGCGATAAATGTTATAGCGTGCAATTAAATCAGATGTTTAAGTTACAATTAAGCAATTACTTAGTTGGATATATGCAAATGTACGATCATAAAGTGTTTTCACTTATCTCAAGCGTTTTAACTTGTACTGCATACTATTACCGGTAGCAGGAATTAGTAATGAGAATGACTAATAGACAAGAGAGCATTTGAATGGCTGTAAGGAGGAGAAAATATACTTACTACAAATTCATTTAAACGTTATAAAATATACGATGGTGTTCTCAAGGGTCGAGTGATTAGCATGCTCGCCACTGCATCCAAGATTCATGTGCATAAATAACTCCTTCGGAAGGGAAGTATATCCATTGGTTTCATGTCGTAGTTTTATGGCATTGTTTCAGCATTAGATATGCCTTCTTAGTTTTCCTTGTTAATTCTTAGGTGATATTTCCCACATCACAATATGCCTTGAAGGAATAGAAGAACTATAAAGTGTTCCTGGCTGAAGAGATATCGTAAGATGTCTGTGGGAAATGACATAAACTTAAATTTCCTCGTAACAACACAAAACAATAAAATCGGTACCCTCAACGGTCTAGGTGGGTTTTTGTTTTTTTGGGAAGAGATTTACAACACATCAATGAACACCATGCTTGAGGGGTCTATTAGCAAACCTGGCAATATCCATTTTGATAAAATATAGAGATGTTAACTTCTAATGAAAGTTTAATGCATTTGCTGGTACGTATTTATTGTATCTGTTACAGACCCGACTTCCCGTATAAGGGTGGAACTCAGATTTCCAACACATAGGCCTATACTAAATATGTATCAGGAAATACATTAAACTTTCACTAGAAGCTAGCATTTCTATTTTTGTATCTAAATGGAGATTGCCAGGTTTGCTAATAGACTTAATAATGAAGGTTCATGAGTGAAACATTCTTCTGTAGGCGCGCTGCCCTGAGCGAGAACGAGCTGTAGAACGGCTCATGTTAATGAGGTTTCCCAAGGGCCTGCGAGAAACAGCGTTCAGTTGTAAGGCCTACGGTAAGTATATGTACAAATTCATTTAGGTATTGAGGAAAAAGCTTCGCCATCTAAAATCCATCAGAAATCTGTAGTCGTGGATATTAAGAAAGTAGTCTATGTTACCGGATCTCCGGGTGGGGACTTAAAGTTGACTACACTCTATAGTCTAAGATTTCGAATCCGCGAGCTGAAATCCTGAAGGCTGCCATTATTTTTTATAATCTTTTTTTTAGGGATTTTCCCCGTCCGTAAACCGATTTGGAATAGAACACCAATCCAAACGTTCCCTGTCCGTAGTCTTGAATGTTCGTGAATTATGCGTGTTGACCACAACCCAAAAATCTATGTTTTTTTAACGTAAGCTCAGATTATGATAGCCGACATTATTTTCATGAAAAATGTTTATAAATTAATAACATCTGTCTTATTTCCAAAATTTACCTTAAAGAACTTTTATTGGATTAATATGACCGTTTATTTAAGACAAGAAATAATTTTATCTTACGTTACTGGCCATTTTTAACCATGCTTCCCCAGGCTACAGTAAAGTGAATCGTGCGAAACCGAACTGCATATCGCAGATAATTCAGTGTGTTTTTGATAGACCATGCCGTTATGTCATTGTGGCAGTGGCTGGAAGGACAAGAACGAATTGAAAGTGAACGACTTCTTTAAAAAAAAACTGACTTTGCTGTGTAGCCATTGCGAATACCATACATTTTAATACTACAAACAGTTTTCAAAGAAATTGAATTGAATTTTCAGAAGTACACTATATTCAAAACTCATGAGTCACTTTATATAGGCCTACGGTACTTATGGTTACACGTGATTAGGATTTGTAGATTTATATTTCTCACATAGGCATTGTCGGATTTTTCCTACCGGTTAAGTTGGATGAGGTAGTCAAGTCTCGAACTCACAATCGGAAGGGCGCGAGTTCAGATCTCATTTCCTGCTAAAATAAATTAAGTAAGGTTTCTCGCATGTTAGAATATAAAATGTAGGCTATAATGAATCCACATATGCCAGACAGAATGACCTATCGCTGAGAGGCGTTACTTTAAAAAACAATAGGTATAATAATTACTCAAAAGAAACATTAAATAAAGAAATAAATAAGGAATGAGTACTAACCCCAAAAACTCGAGTATTTATTACTATACGATCTGAAGGTCCTATCTCTACCAGGATAAGCAAATTAATTAGATGATATTTTTTATCAAAGAAATTACAGGTATAATGATGTTTCACTGGCCAGTTCTTGTGTAACTCATTTACATAAAAAAGTACAATAAAATAAAAGTGACAAAATTAAACAATAATATTATGCAATTGATTGAATTTTCACATGTTCTTGTACTGGAATAGTCACTGATTTATGAGCTAAATAGTAATACTAAAAGAAAACAAAACACACGGAGACTTGGAAAACTAGAACTGAAGGTCTTCAAAATGTAAATACAGGTGACAGTGTTGTCCTACTTGCATATTTACTGCCCAGGGATCGTAACAGGTCTTGACACACAAACGCAATTATGGCCTTTAATACGCACCAGTCGAAATCATTCTAGTCAATGGGTGCGCCGTCTCTTGCGGCGGGAATAAACAAAATCACAATTATTTGACTGTCAAGACAAGAAAATAAACATTTCAACAAGCCATGTCTATGCCACTAAGTTCCGAAAATCTCTGATTGTGCAGGTAAATCCGTTTTAAACTAGGAAGTTCAAATATGGAAAGTTGTAATATGATAAAATCTGTATTTTTGTTTGTTTAGAAAGTTACACCCAGGTGAAAATTATATTTAATTCGTAATATTATAAACTAGCTACCGTTAGAAAAAAAATGACTGTGACAAAATGGAATCTTATCTTACTAGGCCTATAGTTATGTTTTTTTTTTTTTTTTTTTTTTTTCCCCCTCTCAATAGTCTTCCAAGTCGGATCATGCACGTATAGGAAAGAGCACACGAAGGATTCTCAGTTTTATCATCAGTACTAAGCAGGACCTCCTTTTAAGGCATCTTAAGCATTGAAGAGAACGTATTCGATGGATAGACAATAAGTCAGAGACAGGGTCATAGGGTTAGCTAAAATCTCCCAAAGACACTCACATTGGTTGACGAGTGCCGAATGTCCGTCGTTCAGAATTGCCTTTGACTTCTCAAGTTTCTGTTTTTGCTAACTCTGTAATATATTTTTTCTATGTATTATGAAGCGTTGCCACTTAGAGGTTAAGTTGATTACTTGCAGGTTTTCAAATGTGTTCAAGTCCAGTTCTTATGTTCATACTATATGGTTTGGTTCCTCTGGAGGGATATTAAGTTATGAATCCTGAATTTGAGATTGCAGGCAATCATTGAAGATTCTGAAGCCTAAATTAGGGCATCTAATAGATTTCATTTACACTTTAGTTCGGAATCAAGATATTCAGGTTTCGACTTTAAATCTGTCCTCTGTACTTAAACAATATTGTTCGTATAATATAATTATTGTTTTGTATTACAATTGCTAAGACTATTAACCTATTGGTGGATTCCTTCACCGGAACCACTACTGACTCTTTCTTTGTCCAAGTATGAGATTTAAACTTCTTACGTGGCAAAGTTGGCCCTGCTTCAGATCTCCTTTTCCCATAAAAACCGGAAGGAACCTAAATCTAGGCCTTCAGTTTGAAAAAATAACAACTAGGCCATGTGGCGGACCTCTTTTTTTTTCTCTTTTTTTCTTTCTTTCTGTCTTTCTTTACTAAATCTTTTCCAAGCCCAAACATTTTGTACTAGGTCTACTGTTGCGCGATTTCTTGAAATCTTGAAACAGTCTATATTAGTTACCAATTCATGGAACCTTCTTATTGTTTCTTCTAGTAGACTAATAGTGCTCCAACTTCTCTTCTAATTTCTTCTTGCCTTGCACATTATGCCGTAAGCAGAAGTTACAATTTTTCCTATATTTCACGTAATGGCCTGTAGATCAGAAGAATGGTTTACTGCAGTATTTCACTTCCACATATGGAGGTGCACAAACATGAGATAGATAATTAATAAGCAATGCATACGTGATAGTGTAATTTCTATGCATGCTGCACTTGCATTAATGCCTGTGTCATCATATTATGCATCTGTTTGACAAATTTATGTGTATTGAATGTGCCTTTCATATTAATAAAGATTAACATAATCATATTTATATTTCAGCAGCTGAGCAGACTAATAATTTGTGTGTATGCCGATGATAATTCTGTGTGAGTGAATTATGGAGTCAGACAAAAGATTCAGGTATAATAACATTATAGTTATAATACAAAAATGATATTTAATAATAATACTAAGATAAATAATACTCGTGCTGAGGTACAGTAATTTAAAGCAGTTTAATATTGCATAAAACCAGCTGCATTGCTTCGTGGTTAGTGTCGCTGGCTATGGATCTACAGGCCTGGGTTCGATCTCCGGTATCTCCTGGAATTTTTACTGAGGTAGGAAGGTCTGGAACGGGATGCACGCAGCCTCGTGTTTCAAGCTGAGGAGCTACTCTATTGAGAAGTAGTGGCTCCAGTCACGGAAACCGTCATTAACGGTACGGAAACCGTCATTAACGGTCGTGGGTGTCGGCATGCTGACCACATGCCCCTAATCCTGCCGTCTGACTATGGCAGATGACGCAGCAGTCGGATGGTAGGCCTAGTCGCTTCAGGGAGGCAGCGCAATGGAGTTCATTTTTTATATTGCACAATATCTTAAGCCAATCCGAAGAATTCCATAGCATAAGCATAAACATTTGCCGTTCCTATAATTTTTTATAACTAGGCTACGTATTAAACACATTATTAGGCTATTCTCTTTACGTCTTCTCTCGTTTCCTCTCCGACAATTTTCTTAACGCTCTATTTTTACACATCATGTTTACTTTTGTATTTCCACGATGTCTAAGTATTGTTGACTAAGGATTCGAATGCTTAGACTGTACCTAGGTAGGTCTAATTTTTCAAGGGTTTCGGGGACAAGACGATCTAGAAATGGATTCAGCTTGGAATTGCTTGATGATTTGATGCTGCCATAGCGGATCTGGTAAAAAAATCAATGTCAGCGGTAGGAATCGGGATGTTAACTTTATGACTCGAATCCAGTAATCTGTTAATCAAGACTTCATCAGGACGAAAGTAGATGTCTTAGCTTTCGGATGGTAGAACCTGTCTTTGACTGGGATGTTGTGTTGAGGAAGTTCGGTAGTTATTTTTTAGACAGTGGAAGGTAAAAGAAGCACTTTTAAAGGTAGATGATAATTAAAAAGAGGAACTTATGCCACTGAGTATTATAAAATTAACCAACTTTAATTGCTTCATATGGAAATTACTCTTTTAGTTAAAAATATTTGCATATGATTATTAAGTAGACTCAGTGTGATAAAAATTGAAAATTTAAAAAATCAGTATGCTTTTTTTTTTAAATGTGAAATTTTTCACGGTGATTGCAAAAATCGTCATACTTGGTGGCTGAAAAGCGTTGCCCTTAAGTTGTCAGTCCTGTACCAGAAAATCAATAACAGTTGTCTGTGCACTCCAATAGTGTTGGCTTCACGATGCGTAATTCACTTAAATAAATGTAAATTGTTTTGTTATTTAAAAAATTTAACGACTTTCTAAAAAAATAGTGTATGATGCACGTAGTAAAATAATAATTTATTTTGTTCGTAGTTATTCTACACTCGCCCTTACGGACTTGTTTCACAAACGTAACCTACTCTCAAAACATAAATCGTTTATTAACACTTGGGTCATAAATAACTATTCTTATACGGAGTAGTTGTGCGAATTGAGGTTGCATAACTGATTGATTAAAAGTTACCTTTCGAGTTTTTAAAGATACTTTTATTTAAAGAAGAGCGGGGATGAAAAGTTATGGATGAAAAATGAGAGAAAAACCTTCTACATGAACATTATAATCGTATTTGCCTTACCGCTTCAGGAAACTCACCGAAAACCATGTGCCAGCCTTGGGATTTGAACCATTGACTCATCGGATGTGAGAGCCTCAAACAATAACGCATGAGCCAACACATTCTGTTTATGTTAGTCAACTTGCATAAAAATAGAGCCATCATTAGGTCAATATGATCGATTGTCTTATGATAATATTTCAGAATATGATAGCAATTGTCTTTTTTATGTAAGTTTACCGTACCTAATAACGGAAAATTTTAAGAAAGTTTTGCAATTATTCATACGCACTCCAGAATCAGATGTAATTCTTAAAATAAATTATTATGGTCAAAGGCCCTTTATACAGCCCTTAGACTCGACGATTTCATGTGCAGAGTTATAGTTTGCGATTTTAAAGAGTGTTTTCTCTCCATGTGCTAAAAGCAATTTTAAATCGGGTGCAATTAATTAAAAATATATATCGGTAAATGAATATTGTGTTTTTAAATTAGAACTAATCTGAATAAGGAGCACAGGAGCAATAAGTTTTCATTACTCAGTTGTCTCCTTAGTGTGGAAACCGCGAGATGTGTCGTCAACACGCCACGTGAGACATCGATTTGCCTGTCACAACGAGAGAAAGCGTCGATTGTTACTCGCCTACCATGTTGCACAGGGATGTACACTTCTCTGCCATACTTTTGGCACCATAACTGCTTGTTCATAATTTCGTGCGTGTTCAATCTGTGGAAGTTTGGTTCTTTATGGAAGAAGCCTAAAACACATTAACATTCTTACCTTGAGATATGAGATCGTGCCCAAAATGTACTTCATACTTTGGAGACAAAATCCATGTGCCACAAGACCGGATGAAAAGTTTGATGTTTAATTTTATAGGAAGAGCTTGGCGCAGCCGCTGGCCAACCGAGATTTGGACACTTTCGACCATGACAAGCGCTCGTCTTAAACTTGTTTCTTGGGGAGAAATTAATTGAAGGATGGCTTTGAAAAAGATCTACATAATACAAATTGCAATGAGTTTTGCAAGTAAATTAAATGGAAAACTAACTCTGGATAATATTATAAAGTACCAGCAAAAGAAGAGACCAAGGGGATTTTAGGCAGTGGAGCGCAAAAAGGGATAAAAGCCCAAAAAAATTAAATTAGTGCTAGAAAATTATCTCCATTCTCGAGTGAAGACAACATGTCATTTGTTGGTTTCTTTTATAGCAGTATAATAACGAGCAAATTTGTAGAAGCGAACCATCTTTAGTAAGGCAAGTTAAAATTACCCTTCAATTAATTTCTCCCCAAGAAACAAATTTAAGACAAGCACTTGAAATGATCGAAAGTGTTCAAATCTCGGTTATTCTTCCTGGCTCGGGAATTCAAGTGAACTTTCAACTGAACTGGCGAAACTGTTATACGATACACATTTTGCGATTCAGGAATCTCATTGGGTGAAAAATACCAGCCAAACTTCATTCAACAAATTTTCAGCTCAATTATCAAAGGAAATGGACACTTGAAATAACTAAAATCTGCTCGCGATCATGAGGCTTCAGTAACAGATACAAAATTAACTGTAAACAAAGTATAAAAATTGATTAAAGAGGCCTAAGGTTATGTGAAGTTTTAGTCTAAGTAAAAGAGAATTGAATGAAATCTTTACAAATTAAATGTTTTGTTTTTTAAAGATTTATTTTATTTATTTATTTATTTTATTTATTTATATTTATACAAAATATTTCTACAAAACAAAACCACCCGAATGAGCAAGCGCTCGTGCTCGGGCACAGTTCAGCCAATTTATATTTACATATTCAAAAAGGGGTTCAGTTCTTTTCAATAACAGTGTTATATAACCTTGGAACAAAAGATATACAGAATATATCATGAACTTGCCTATAATTTCAACCCAAATTTCAACCCTACCATGAATAAAGCCCTTTGCTTAAGAAATAAGATCTTGTGCATGTTCTGTACGAAATAAGGTTCAATATTTATTTATTTACTTATTTTTTATTTATTTACGCTATATTGAAGAGTATATTTGTCTTGAACATCAGTTAACTAAAATTAAAAGAACGCTTACCATGATACAGCCAACTGGAAATAATCTTACGAATGAAGTTATAATTCTTTATTACAAATAAATTTTCATATATGATGAATGGAGCAACGGCGGAGTGATATATGGCAAATGAAACAGAATCACCCGGAGAAAACCTTCCCAGACCCCATTTTGTCCACCACAATTCCCACATGGATCTACTGAGATTAGATCCGAGGTCCCAGCGGTGGAAGGCGAGCGGTTTAACCACTCAGCCATGGGACGAAGAAAGTTACAGTGATCATCTTTTTCTTCATATCGACCTAGGTGGAACAGTCAGTTAGGAATTATTTTTCTTTACCTTGGTTCATGAGTTCGATTCCGATACAGGTAGATGACTTGTATGTGGATTATAGGCATGTAAAAAAGTCCCTGCGGGATAGACTTCCTTTACTCCAGCGATGGTTACAAGCCTAAGTTGTAGTAACATTAAACAAATCATCTTCACATAACAAAATCTGGACATCCTTGAAAGTACTTAGAGCATGTATGTAGTACGTCTTGGATGAATCCGTCCCACATGGCGGCAGAAGAGCAAAGAGACGTAGTTTATTGGCCGAGTTTCAGACACTGACCGATTTATTACCCAAAACTTTTGTTTTATACACGGAGGTGTATGGTTAACGGTGTTGTATTGTTTGAAGTCGTGACGACCATGGTTGGTTGACAGGAAATAAGTAATAACATGGCGCAGGCAAATCGGATGAATCAATTAGTCGAGATCACCCCTCCGCTCCTTACGCAGTTCTGAAAAAAATGTCGTAACCTACTTGAGAAAACTGCATGGAAGTGGTATGGTAGTACTTGATAAAACCTTACTCTCTATTGCACCCGCGTATTTTGGAAAATTTTATCAGAATGTTTTGTTTTCTTCAACATAAATTTAGTAACGTTGAGACCAGTTGCTATATTGTTATAACTTTAATTAATATAAACACCATAATACTGTATGGATCATCAACTTTTTTGGAGATGATTTTACATTTTAATATAAGCATTCATGAACTAAATTCACTAGTGGGTTAAAAGTTTGAAATCAATTAGGACAATTTTAATAGAGTAGCTGGTTTTCATGGATGGCAATTTTAATTTTTGGATAAATATTTTCATATTTTAAAATATAACATTAATCTATTCAATTTATTCCTTGGCCTTTATACAATTTTTGCCGTGCGCAAATGTAGGCTAAGTCAACAGCAGTGGGAAGTTAATAATGTACAAAAATAAAACGTAACGTAACGCGACTCGTAAATATTTTGTGTAAATTGTATTTCCTATTTTAATGTAGGCTTGCGGTTAAATATAGAATTAAAAAAAAAGTTTGTCAGCTTTTAAAGTTTTCAGTGGGTAATGATTATTGCAATTAATAAAACCTAAATTTCTCATTTTTGAGGTTTAAAATTCAATTTCAATTTTGTGTGAAAAGTAAGTTATACTGTTGTAACCGAAAAATACCCATATGTAAATAAGTATTTCTTATTTTCATATTTAGTATGCTTATGATTAAATACAGAATTTAGAAATGTGTGACAGCTTTAAAAGTTTTCTGTAGGTAATGTTTAGTACATTTAATAAAATCTAAATTTTTCACTTTTGATGTTGAAAATGTAATTTCAATTTTGTATGAAGGGTAAACCCTAGTCAAAATTTGAGTTTTCAAGAACAAAATTGTAGGCTTTACTTAACTTGCACTTTTACTTAGAGTTCAAATATAGAACCTAAAAAAGGGCTAAATCGGACTTAAGGGCCTAAAAAGGGCTAAGGAGGACTTTTGCTGAAAAACTAGAGGCTAATGAGGACTTTGCAGAAAAACACGATTTTTTAATAGATTTCCAATTAATGCAATGGAAAATAAATATTTGAATTTGTCATTTTAAGAAAAGACTTGATAAAAATAAATTTATACAACGAACTGAAATTAACAACGTAATGTCGCTTGTCTTTGTAACTTGAAAATGTACCGCCTCGCCGTCGCAGGAAATGAAACTTGAGAAGTCTGCAATAATTTGGAATCTGCAACTAATCCATTGTCGTTTCAACTTTAAAATAACAAGTTGCGACCAACGACAGAGAAGTATATTAAAGGAACAAATTCGTGACACTCGAGTCTGCTTATTTTTGTAAATCGAAACTGAATTGAATGGTATATTGAATAATTGTATCATTAAAGGGTAAATATCGTAATTATTTATGCTGTTTTTCGAGTGCCGATATACTTGTTACTTGTTTATTTTGTATATATATAATAACTGTGTCAAAATTATAATACAGTTTTCGTTGCTAATATTAGTGTTAATATTAGTGATCATATAAAAAGCTAAAACCGCGTGTTTAAAGCCTAAAAAGGGCTATTCCACGAAAATAAAAGACTAAAACACCTTTTATAAAAGCTTAAAAATCCGGGCCTGTTACTAAACTTCACAAAAAATAACTGTTTAGCATGGTTGTTGGATGGATATTAATTTTATAGAAACAGAAACTTTATTACAAATTACAAATCAGAATCTCACGTATATAACACGCGAAGGAATCAATTTAACTTATTACTTGAACCAAAAAATGTTAAAACTGCTGGAGCCAAGCACTGTTCAAGTTTCGGCCCAAGACTATTCAACTCATTTATTACCAACCATCCTGATCTAATTAGCTTAAACAACAAACAATTTAGGTCTAAAATTAGAAAATTTATATAATTATTACTTTTGTTTTCTACTATTACTGTTATAACATTTTTCATATTAAACTTTAAAATTTGGATAGAACTTAATTTCTTTGTTTTTATTATTGTATTACCTCGTACCTTTGTATTGTAAATAGAACATGTTCTAACCTTTTATACATAATATTTTGTCATACTTCTCCAAATTATGTATTGTTTTAAGTAATTATTTAGTATAAGTTTTTCTAATATATTGAACTGAACCACCCCCGAACACAAGCTCTGCTTCTTCGGGTGGTGTATCAACTTTTGTATGTATTTTTCGTGTAATTTGGAACAATAAATTGTAATTGTAATTCGTACAATGTTACATAGTCTCCTGAAGTCGATTATTTCGCTGAGACAGCAAATCACAGCAGGTCAGAACAGCACTTGTATATTTCATTTGATAATTTCGTAATTACCTCGCAGCTCCTTCACATCATTGACATCATGTCTGCAGGGCTAATTAGCGAAGAAAAGCAACTAAATACATCTTTACCATTTTAGTCATACGGCGTCTCGATACATAGCTTAGGGTCTAATAAAGAAAGTACTAGTATGAATAATATATTTTTTTTAATTTTTGTTTTAATACATTTTTGTAATACACTAGTGACTAATATTAGGTTCATTAACATAAGCTGTCAGAATGTTCACACGAGTAAAATTTCTTCTTCTATCCTGTCTGTCTTCCCTTTCATACTAGAGTAGATATCCGTGTTATTATTTTTCATATTTCTGAGGGTTAACTTTTTGTGATCAATTTGATTTTTTTTAGATAGATTTTCTTTTCTATTTTTTTACACTACAGCATTGGTCATCAACGCTCTGCAACGAGATAGGTATTATGCAACAACGTCTTATCTTCTTTCGTTCTTTCTTTCTTTATCGGAGTTTTACCTCTCCCTTTGAGGATTTAAGCGACCCAAGCCGCCCGGGCCTTACAGGGCCGCGACCTGTCGGGAGAGGGATTATCGTTGGATCAAATACATAGGCCTACTTTTTTGACCAGACAAGGACATGGAGGGCCTCCCCGGATGAGTGATCAACCCAATGCCGGGGCCACCTCCGAGACAACACAAACACATAGGACGAGACACACCATTCACATACACAGTCATTCCAGACAAGGCGAGGATGGGATGAAGATGATAATGACGGCCAGATGATATCCGGGGATCACAAGGGCCTAAAGTTACCCGATATTTGTCTCATAGGTGAGGAAAAACCCCGGAAAAAACCTCACCCAGGTAACTTGTCCCAACCAGGAATCGAACCCGGCGAAAATCCCTTCGGAATCCAAGTAGATTCAACCCCTCTTGGTTACTGATGAATGTTTGATGAGAAGTATCCCTTTCTTTTTGGACGTTGGATTTTAAAATAACTTAGCTTAAGATACCAAGGTCTTTGTATCCCTAATACCAAAGAAGTCGTCCGCATAAAAAGCAACTGATATCGAAAAAATGGAGTGATTAATATAGTTTAGTAAGATAATTTAGTAGCATGAAATCGTTCTTAAATGTCATTTAAAATATTGGTTAAATGTTATACCGACCTGATAACGGGGGCACTGTTTAAAAAAGATTAATGCCAACAATAAAATCTTAGTTTTTTTTCTTCTAGACCTACTTTGTATCGGCAGGATTAAAGGTAACAAACTCGCTTCGATTTAACAATTTATTCTTCAGTGCCACTATCTGAAGAATGTATTCTGTGAATAACCTCCAGGGTCATTTACCCACTCAGATAAAGATTTACTAGACAATTAATCTTACATGAAGATAACTAAAGAATGATACAGACACGAAGTACAAACTCATGAAAACCAACTTACTAAACTTCCTTTAAGACTCCTAAGTACAGTAAATCTCTTACATATTTGAATTTGAAATCTTCTGCAAAGTGTTTTTAGATATCTTCTGACGGTGCTTAGAAGTAACAATAGACTATCGTCAGAAGTGCAGGAGTGCTGTATGCCCGACAGCAGAGATCAGAGTTATGCACTCTTGTTCCCATAGTTCACAGACTTCAATGCGACAAATAAGCAATGTCGCCAACTATTTTGTTGTCACTATGTCACCGAGCTGAAATTGACTGGCGTTTGTAAGGCTTGATTTTGATATTTATGTTGTCGCGGCCTTTCAATTTATAATAGCAATTTACTTTGTAACAAGAGAGCACTACAGCAACGCGAAAAATTGTTTACGTAGGCTAACCCGTTTCCCATCTATTGAAATAGATTAATTGTGTCAACTCAAGTGCCAAACCATAAACCAATTTAAGTCATAATTTTTACATTTTTTGTTCTTGCAAACAATGCATTTGGATTCTTTTATTGAGGCTCTTATTCTTTTAATTAATTTACATTGTTAAAGACGCTAATGGCCGCTGAAATCGAAATATCTTCAGTCCTTACTTATCTAACTTAGGTTTAGGATGGTGAGGTTGAAGTAAGTCATTAACTACTATTTTCACACTCTTTGTCAGGACCATGGACGCTAAAGAACAACTAACTGTATTGAAATTTCAACGTTTAGTTTACAACAGAAGTACATGTTTTGAGATTATCCTATTTTGATTTCAAAATTTAGAGATTTACGAATAAATTTACGAATGTCTACGTGGGATGACATCTTCCGTTGATGTATAACGAAGCAAATCAGTTAATTTGTGTTTTCAAAACACAATACCTAACTTATCTCATATTAAGTTATGGGGGAGGGCCCACGGCCCGACCGAGGCACACTAGGCCGGATGACACCGCGTAAGGTGGACAGTTCCTTTCGCGGGATGGAAATGAGGACACAACACCCAGTACTGACCCAGGAAGGAAACTTTACATCTCTGTGAAATGCCCGAGGCGGCCGGGAATCAAACCCGGGCCGCCCAGGTGGCTGGCAGTCACTCTACCAACTCACCCAAAGCGGCGAACGAAAAACATGTACACCCTTAGCAACCAGGGAAGGCGGTTGAGGCCAGGTAGGTTCCTTCACCCGCATGGACCCTCACATTTACAAGGGCAGGAGATTTAGGACCAACCGTAATTTCCTCCCCATGAGTCATCTAGTCTACTTCAATCAATCAATCTTAGATTTTTTTAATATGTCATTTTATCTTAAAATGTTTGTTATATATCAATTCTACACATAATTACAAGAAAAATGACACCAAACAATGTATAATTTACTTTAATAGGAACATAGGACTTGAAAGCAGTTTCCTCGTAACCTTTATTTATGTATTTGTTAGAAATGTTCCTATTAAAGTAAATTATACATTGTTTGGTGTCATTTTTCTTGTAATTATGTGTAGAATTTATATATAACAAACATTTTAAGATAAAATGACATATTAAAAAATCTAAGATTGATTGTTTGAAGTAGACTAGGGGAGGAAATTACGGTTGGTCCTAAATCTCCTGCACTTATAAATGTGAGGGTCCATGCGGGTGAAGGAACCTACCTGGCCTCAACCGCCTTCCCTGGCTGCTAAGGGTATAGTTACTAGTAATTTCCTCCAAAACAAGTTCAAACGAGTTATTTCACTTTCACACAATAACAGTTTGCATTGAGACTTTTATTTTAAATGTGTTCACACAAAAACGTCTGGAGGGACGTTGGGACGTCTTTTTCTCGTTACTGAAAGACTAAGTTCATTTCACGAATAACTCAATCTTACATGAACGGGTCTTCGCTTGATAAATTTGAATTTCATTATAAGGTTGTACTCTTAAACTATATTTTCGCCAAGCAATAACTACAGTTTTGGTCATCCCAGGCAATTATTTCGTGAATAAAATAAACTGACATTTGTGGCTTCGTGACTTTGTTTAACCATTGTTTCAAATTACGACAATGCATTTAAATTCTGTTATTATTTATATTTATTATTACTGTTAGGCTGTCGTAAAACAATCAGCAAAGGATAATCAAATTACCCAACTTAGGAATGTAGGTATGAAATCTTTTTCAGATCTGATCCGATTTGTTCTTTCATCGTTTATTTAAATGTTATTCCCGTTATTAAATATCAGTCAATTAGTTTTATTTATGAGAGGGATCCATATATTTGTAATTTTGCAGCTTAAAAATAAATAGAATTCCGTTCATAGCCTTTGCCAAAAAACGGAAAAAGAGAAAAGCCAAAACATGTGAATCTGACGAAACTTGTAGCCTACCCGTTAACATTTAAACTTACGTACAACAAGTAAATCTACATTTGCCATTAGTTTCTTTATGTAGAATAAATTTCTTACACAAATTTTAAACATAAAAAATTAACATTTCTAAAATTACACTGCATTATTTCTCCTGAAGAAAGTGGATAATGTTTTTTAATGGTTAATGGTTGTTAATGCGTGAGTAAATACACTATTTTTTGTTTATTTATTCAGCGCCCTATTATCTCAACATCTGAAATTTTTGAAACAATGACGTGCATATTTTATCAGGTGTATTCTGATTACACGCTAGTAAAAGAGAGGTGTCAAAAGTCTTAGTAATGCGAGGGTAATAGGCTACTTGGTAAAATTAATTACTTGTTAAAATGAAATAAAGTCAACTGTAATTTTACTCAATAAATTTTATTTTTACTATCGAATTAGATAATATAATCACGATATTAAGGAGCTTGTTGCAGAGATTGTAGGACGAAACAAAGGGAGCACATAATTAGTCGACAGGCAGCATGTCAACAATGAGGTCTTGAATTTTCGCTAGGACCATGCAAGACCTAATTACGTTCAATGTGCAGCAAGTACGCGTTGAACTAGTGCGACGGCCTGAGCGGCGCGACCTACAGACGGCAAAGTGTGACCACGATTTCTCCTTGCAGTTTCTCCTGGAGTTCCCACGGCCTGCTAGCAGCTCCACGGCCCGAGGCACCCTCACCTCGTGCTCCAACTTGGGTTATACTTCCCCAGGGGGTTCAGTGACTCACTCACACATCTTGACCACAACTGGACATTTCACTTTCCGTACAGTACTTTACCTGCTGCTCCATGAATGCTAATCTCTCTCCTTCTTCCTGTTTAATCTGCATGACCTGTTCTCTGCGTCTTCTTTCCCTTTTTCGTATCGCTGTACAGGTGGAATTCATTTTAGCCGGTCGAAGGTAAAAAAAACACTTTAACAGGAGAAAATTATGCCACTCAGTGGTATAAATTTATAACACTCCAGGGGTACCAACTATAGTTTGTCATTCTAATAGTATAGGAGAACAATTCCTCTAACTCTGGGATTTGAACCCAGGACCTTTGGTTATCCGTGCCAATTCTGTTACCGACTGAGCTACGCCAGAGTTAATTCACAGCCCCAGAAAGAACCTCTCTCCTATAACTGACTGCCCTTAATGGTCTACCTTACTGACAGACAAGTTATGTCATATGCAGTACTGGGCAGTCAGTCATAGGAGAGAGGTTCTGAATTGAACTCTGGCGTAGCTCAATTGGTAAGAGCATTGGCACGGATAGCCAAAGGTCCTAGGTTCAAGTCCCAGTGTCAGAGGAATTTTTCTCCTGTAATACTATCATGTAATTTCCAGCAGAGACAATAATCTGTGGTACATGAATGAATGTGCATACTGTATATCTATATAGTTTGTCACATGGAAAAATTACAAACACTATAAACTTATAATGGATATTGGCGTTCTGAATAATTCAGAACAGCATAGAAATATTACGTCGTCATCATATTAGACTATAAATGTAAGCGAAATCACGTAATCTAATAAAAATACGTCTTAAATCCCTTCTGATAATGCTTTATTTTTATTTTGGGCCCCTTGTGACGTTCAGTCATTTAAATATTACTCACTAGATTATTATTTATAGACAATTATAACTAAAAATATAATCCGGATCTTTATTCACTTAAAGCGAAGTTTCTTATATGAACTAAATTCACGAAATCATTCACTGCATTAAGAGTATTCCTATACTTCGCGCTATTATTCAAGACTAGCAGCTGGAGGCAAGACAATGCTATAAGAGGAGGGCATTAAAATCACCATCGGAAGCCACGCTATGGTCATTAAAATGGCCGCATATTGGCAGCCAGCGGGATAAAAATCACATTTATACTCTCCACTCAGCTCCTTATACTTCTTTCCGAGACGCCTATGATAATATCACAATATAATTGGCTGCCACAATTCTTAACTATTTAGGCCTTATTCCTCATATGGAATGGATTTTTAAAAAGGAACCTTGAAACTGAATTTATGTTTGTCCTAATAGCCCATAAAATAATCATCTGGTTTCTCATAGATTTGAAATTTAGATTATAATTGCATAGTAAGTTACTATTAGTTATGTACGGTACATTTTTGTTTTACTTCGCTAACTTGTAGCCTGGCCATCGACAGTCGTGGAGCGTGCCCGCCTTTTGATTCGAAAGTCGCGGGTTTAAACCTGGCGTAATGAACGTGGAATATCTTAGTTTTCTCTAGCTGGCCATTGTAACGAGACCCTGTCCCTGTGTTCTCTGTAGCCAGGGAAATAAGCGTAACTAAATTATTCTTCGGTAATGAAACCTGCACTCACGTCCGCGACATGACACGTTGTCATCTACCCAGTCTAAGTGTTTGAAGTAACAAGTTTTTCAATTTCCAATTCATTTAGGAAATCTAAGAGTCTACACTAAATAAACAATGCTTGTTCTTTAAATATCGGACTTAACTTGCTTTTAGCATCCTGTAGGTCATATGTATCCTACCAAAAATCTGAAAAAGAATAACTAAAGATCCATTTTTTGAAACGTGAATTAAACCTTGTACCTCATAAAAATTGCAATCATTATTCCAATGAGTGTTTCATATTATAATTTTTCAGTTTTACCTTCTGTGGCTAAGAACCTTATCGTAAAGGAATACCGTAGACTGTCAATCTAAAGAAGCATACTCTTTTAGCTGTTCATAAAATAATTCAGGAATTTAAAACTTAACTCTTGCCATTCTATGTTTTATATCTAGCAAAATTTACAGGTTTTGAAAACATTATAAGCCTGTCTATTTTTAAATGAAATCTTTACTGCCATCTGATTAATGACTAGTGTATATTTTTAGGAAAAACAAAATTTTGTCGTCACAGTTTTGCAAGTTATCATACTGATCTAATAACTTACATAAGTGCCTAGAGGCCAGAAGTTCAAGCCAACTTGATTAACTGCTCTGCAACGCTATTGGTTTTACCTCATCTATTCATAAAAATTCCTGTCTTTTTTCATAAAGATTTACAGTTGGGATAGAATGGTTGAATTACAAAGCCAGCAGTAGCTGGGTTTGATTCTGGGAAGTGTCTCATGAACACCAATCAGCCATGTTTATTGTTCTTAACATAACGTTCACCTTTGTTTATTGCAGTGTACAGTAGTCGTAACTCTAACCTCTGCATGATGTCAGACTGTAGGGAAAAGTAGTCAACCATTAAGTACAGTAGCCTATGTACGTTATATACCAGCTATAAATATTCCCAGCATTAAGTGCAGATTGCACCTATCGTATTTAATAGAACATTAATGTATTTGGTTGGCTTATAAGGTAACCTATCCTGTAAATTTTAACAATTTGCAAATTTTTAAATATACGACATAAATGAAATAATTCTGAAATTCTCGCCAAGTTCCAGAGAAATCTTTTAGTTAGAATTATATTTAAATTTACATGAATGAAGTGTATTATGTAAGGAATTCTTACATAAAAATATAATTTTCCCTAATTACTTATTTCTGTGTTACTCATTTAGGCTTCAAGGTTTATAAAATTTACTTGCAAACTTTCATGAGTGATTTTGATTTTCTGTACCCGCAAATACATCTATTTTTTTTCTTTGAAAATGTCCCGAAGATTTTATGAAGTTTAAATATTTATTACTAATGATTTGAGACCTCTTTGCAGTAAATATATTTATATATATATATTGGGCAAGGATAAGTGAAATCCTATCTGTCATTTTCCCCTGCGGGGGGAGAGGTACAAATTCCCTTCTCAGACGGTCTTTTTATAGTTTAAAATATTGTCTGTTCTGTTACCATCCTGGTAAGTAAAAAATACATTTAGACTGTAGTCTTATGAATATTGCTAAACCAATTCTCATAAGGTTAAACGTTCTTTAATGTACAACTCGAGTATTAAGCCTACTTTTTCTAGATTAGTTGCATGTTAGTAATATTTTGTGGTTCTTTTTTAAGTTTTATTTTTAAACTAACAAAGTGGAAGGAACAAAGTATTATATAAATAGGCTTTCCATTGGACTATATAGGACACGTTACATACAACTGGAAAGAAAGTCTCACTAAATTAATATAATAATATATTACTCCTTCCAAACTGATAACTTCAGCAACATTTACCTTTGACAAAAGCTGAATACCATAAGGCAAAATCAAAGTATTCGATAATAATTTATTCTGTCCCGGAAGGAAACCATCCTTACAACAGACATACTGTATGTATATAGCCTAGCATCTTTCTAAAATAGGTTAATTTCCCTCATTCACTGTTATCACCCTGTACACGTGTAGTTTAATATTTTGGATCACTCTATAGGTATGGTAATGCTAAGTGAAGATTCACCTGATGTTCATTACGCATGCGGAGAGTGAGTTGTGTTTGTGGGTCACTCAACTCATTCGCTAGTATCTCACCACGATTGTTTTATTTCGTGGTTTTGTGTTTATGAATGATAAAAGTATGGGAACCAGCTGTATAGACTTGTCTCGGCCTGAGTACAGTCGCATCTCAATCTAATAGATACTGTGATTGACCTAGTCCTAGGCAAAAATGATTCTTTCTAGAATAGACTGGTTATGAAATTTGTTAAATTTAGACGGCAGACAGTACTCACATTACCCTGAAATTACCAATTACCATATGTAATGCAACGAGTACTTTTGAAGATATCAACATTTGGACAAGCATCGCATTAGCTGGGATATTTTATTTCGGAAAGTTCAAAAGTAAAAGTTTTATTTGTAAATTACTTTTTTTTTCAGGCATAAAATTTAAATGAATATCGCTTAGAATACTATATGATGTTGATTAGTCTGATCGGCCTAGACTGTAGCCTGTATCTTCACTGTGATAAGATCCACATGAGAAAAGAAATCAATTTGATGATATTGACGTTGCTTCGAAGCAAGATTTCATGTAATTTTTCCCCCTTTATATTTATATAAAATTTAGAACTCCGCATCATTCGAAAACGCAATTATGAACACACCATTATTCAAAACAGAATAATCCTTAGTAAATTGATGAAGTTTGATAGATGCAGGCATTTTTTCCTTTCTTTCTTTCTTTCTTTCTTTCTTCTTTCTTTTTTCTCCCGCATAACTGAGATTGTTGTGAATCGACTGATACTCTTGTAACTGGAAATGATGGCACTAAAAAGAAAGATGCAGAATCATAGCTTAGCGATAACGGTGTTATTGCTCATTATCAAAATAGAGCACTGGTCATTATGATATTCTCAAACTAGCCTTTTAAAAGTATGGATCGCGAGAAAGAAATACTTTACGAGAGTAATCTGCCTGGCATATGGGATGCGTTCGCTCTCCTCACATAGAGGGTTCGGGTTCGATTCCTGGTCGGGAAAAGTTAACTAAGTAAGGATTTTCCGGGGTTTTCCCTCACCTGTAAGACGAACGTTTGGTAAATTTAGGCATAATAGATAATCCAATAGATAATCCCTTTCTCGACAGAAAAATAAAGATCCTTAAAAGGTAGAGGTAAAACTAAGGTAAAGAAATAATAAGTTAGCTTCATATTGGTAAAGCTCTGCATTCAAAATGTATTATTAATTATTCAGTCTTAATATAGGCCTAATTTCAAATTTTATGAATTGTATCATGCTTTCGAAATGTTTTTCGAATTGTGCCCCGTGGATTCTACACGTGTTTGCTCAATGGAGTTGAAATTCAGACTCCAAATAACATAAGAGGTACATAAAGTAATCTGCCGGAGAAGCTCTTAACAACAGATACACCAGTAAGCGTTTTATCGTCTCATTCTACGGGAGATTCATAATGCCTTCTCCGAGAAGAGATTTCTTCATGATTGTTTAAATTAACTTTATGCGCTGTGCATATTAATACAAGTAAGCGGTTATGACTCTAAAACATAATATACGCTCTTTGTTGAGATTTATATTGCTGAGTTACAAGGCCAGAGGTCAACAGAATCACATTTTTATATCCCTGAAATAACAGTTCCACTGTCTAATTCAATAAAAATGTTGACTCCTCTTGTCTAATTATACGAAAACAGTGAACATAAAATAACATAAACGAATATCTTCCCCTCATCTTTGCTGCAATTGTGCGTGTGCGAGTGTTTGTATGTGTGTGAAATGGCCGCAAATGGGATACGGTAAATCTTAGTTCTTTACCCACGATGTATTGAATTGCGTTCCAAGCTTTTTACGTAGCCTGTTTATATTAAAATTAATATAATGTTGTTACAGTTTACGGAAAGTAATATCAAGCCTACTGTTGATTCTATACAAATCGCTCGAATCTCATAAAGATGAGGGGCCAGTGAGATTAGCCCAATTGCATACGCTGTATTGCCAATTTATTTATTTAATAATAATGGACATTACTGGTATAAAGCCAAATTACAATGTCCATGCCAAAAATACAATGCTTACATTCAAAATAATTAAAACATAAGATACAAAAGATAAGAATACACAAAAGATAAAAATACAAACAAAAAACAGCAATTTAATAAGTAGAAAAAGAAATTCCTAGCCACTTCTGGGTTCTAGCAGTTGTCAGATATCTTCTCTAATCACAGTATATAATGCCTTTGAGAATTAAAATAAGTCTTTGGGAACACTTGATCAAGGATCGATAAAGATTGCACTGAAAGCATATCTAGCTTCACTCAATATGATAAATTGGACAGGTGATGTGATATGTGAAGTGTGAGGTGATTGCTTCGTCTATTTTCTTGTGATGTGTGTTAGGTCATGTCGCCATAGTGTTGAATTCTGTATTAGACGATACGAGCTAAATTTTTGTCATGAGCGAATTCCCCCGCTCTCTGCTTCAGTATTCTGCAACTCACAAATAACCGCAAAAGATTACATTCAAAACTGAACAGTAACCATCGCAACCATACTGCACTTGACGTTTGACACTAAACAGAATCATACAAATTCAGATTTAAGAATCTAAGATTATAAACAGTAACTAATAAAATTGACGATTTTATCAGTCTCAGGTTGTGTAATAAACATAGGCCTATTTTACAGATTTTAATAAAATACAATAAAGTACAGTACAATACCATATAGTATAACAAAGAAAGTAAAATGACTTATGTCCGGTTTCTACAAACTTGTGAATTACCTATGGGTAAATTATCCATGGATAAATTAGTCCCATTTCAACCACAATGATATAATGAGCAAGGCCTTGAAGTTGTACAGCTAATTTAATTCAGAAGTCTTTGATTCTCATTGTTATTGATCCTACAAGAGGTTAAATTTTATCCAGCCATCCATGAAAGGATAAATTAACCCGAAGATTTACCCTTGGAAAGATCTAGCCCGAGTTTGTAGGAACATTTTTTCTGTCATGTTCATATTTACCCAGAGGACATTTATCTAGAAACTCGTCACAAGTGTATGTGATTGCTATCTTTAAATTATTTGTGTTTGTGTGGTGTTATTCTTGTGTAAATTCTGTCCGTTGGGTAATTTACCCATAGGTAATTCGCGAGTTTATAGAAACCGGCCATTAGTAAGCTAAAACAAGTAGGCCTACGATAATGTAATAGGCCTACTATATAATAAACTAGTGGTAAGCTTATTTAATTATTATAAAAAAATATATATATAATTCGATTACGATATCAGTACTCGTAATACTATTAGAGCTTAGAAAACGAATAACTAAGCCTGACAATACGACAGTTCATGTTAACAGCACTGATTTTTGTTAAAATAATTTATATTGACAATGAGACGGCGATAGTTTCAATCTGTATTAAATACCCGATTTTAATAAAATAAAATAAAACTTAGTAATCGTGTCCCTGGAACCAGTTTCAGCTTTGCACATCAAAACGCTTGATACCTTCATAAAGTCATTCTTACACACAGGCCTATCATAGTGTTTATTAGCATAATCTAACTTCAATGAAGTCACTAAAGAGGTCAGAGCTATGATATAGTGGACATTCTGCAATGAGGTCGGTGCTATTGCGAAAAACCTTCATGTGTGGCAGTTGTGGTTTCTGTGGTCTTAAAAATCACAACAGGGTGGATAAATGAAAAAAAAATACTCTCTCTTTCTGCAAGTCAGCGGTTAAGTGGTCGAGGCCAATTCCCATTTCTGTAAATCTTCTATTACTACTACTCATTTATTTGTGATCGCTCAAGTTCTTTGGCCAATAAGGAACAAATTGTGAGGTAAATGTAGTAATATGCGGTTCACACTTGAATTGAGAACTCAAGAGAAAAGACTCCTATTATTTCTCTTTTTCCATTATCTTATGTCACATTGCATCATAGTCAATTATGTCACACTGCATTATATATTTTTCTTTTATACTTCCTATGAATTGTGTAAACAGAAATGTTCTAATGAATGACTTGAGATTTTCCTGGCATTTGGTCTGAGCTTAATGTTCTCGAGTTGCTAGTCAGGAGAGTGATAGGAAAAGCACCTACGTTTCAGAGGAACACGCTTCCTCCATGGAGACTTCATCTTCACTTCAGTTTCCCTGAAGATGGAGGACGCTTGTTTCTCTGAAACGTCGGAACTCTATTAATCACTCAACTGGCTAGCAACCAGAGAACATTATACTAAAAATTGTTTCAAGTTATGAAGACCATTTTTGTGGAAAACTAGAAAAATATGCCCAACACTTCAAATGTCGTTTATAAAACTACCATAAAGTTAGGAAATTATTTTGGCTTATTTACAAAGTCAATGCCCACCCAGAATGTGTATGCATACAAATGAGGATTTCTCTTCCAAGAATAATTTCTCACCAAAAACTCGATTTTGAAAAAAAAAAACTTAGTAGGCCTACCTAGATTATTATAGACAAAGCATAATATACCCAATTAAAAATATCCAAGCTTGCAATTATGTGAGAGGGCGAAATAAAAACTTGTTTTAATGACTATGTTTTACTCTACCCTTACTTTACCGGTAATTTTGTAATATAGGAAACTATATCTACATTCAAAACAGACATTACATTATTTATTATATATTATACTATATTTTATAATTATTATGTTATTATTGTCATATTGTTATTGTTATTATTGTATATACTTTAAATGTGTAGTACGCTACAACTTAAATATTTAAGTTATGTTATTTTAGTTCTCTTTATTACTTTGTAATACAATTACTTCAACACAAACATAATTTAGTTGGCTTAGGTGGCGCAATCTCATTCTGTGTCTACTGTATAGTAGGAGTATAATTCCGATCCTGGTCGAATCATTTATGTGTGCATAATTGTGACATGACAATCAGAAACAAAAAAAATTATGAATTCATTTTCATTAGTCCTATTTACTCGAAAATTTGAATTTTTATATTTATAGCGTACTATAAGGAAGCTTGGTTTAGCTAATTAGTAACGTTATATTGCCAAATTTCTCTGCGAGTGCTGCAGGAAGAGTAACATGACTCACTGGCCGATTCACTGATTACAAGACTTTTATGAATACCTCACGTTTCCTATCCGTAGCTAAGGATACCTCATTTGTTCATGTGATGATGTGTGCACCGGTAAGATGTGGGCGAATCGGATGAGGACATTCCTTCACGTGCTATACGCTCCTCTTAATTTCACATCCACTGTTCTGAATTCACTTTCCTACTCTGCGCACTGAGAAAGTCAAACGATCATTGCTGTAGCATTGCACAATATTTCGTGTCTGAACGAACCTCCAAATTAATAATGCCAAAATTGCTTCTTTAAACAGGATTAGTTGATGGAAAGATGATACCATATAATTAAAAGGAGAAATGTTAGTGGAATCCCGGTTTCGTAGTTTTTAATGCAAATAATCCTTAATAAATTAATTATGAATAATCTCACAGGCATGCTAATTTTTTTTATTTTTTTTATTTTTATAAATTGAATAATCATTCGAAGTGCCGCGCAGCTACGTTTGAACCACTTAATCGACCTCTATCACCGTTTCCAGACTGATTAAGGACATAGAATAGGCTACATGGTTTGTAAAAAATCCAATTTAGTTACGCAATTATGGATTATTTAGTGAAAACAAGGCCTATGGCTAAACTTAGCTTTACGTTGTGATCATGGCCAAATAATGCTGTTTCTTTTCGTTGTCAAGGATAAGTTTAATGTGTGATGGAAATTAATTAATTAATTAATTACTACATACCAGTAGGCGAAGTTATACAAAGAAGGGAAAGTATTGTGATTTGAATAATTTTACCCAGAGAAATAAGTGAAATAGAAGTATAACTTCTAGTTGTCCTTAAAAAAAATCCCCCTCATTATGAACAGTACATAATGCATATTTTATCCATATAAATATTAAATATTTTCAAGAAATCATGAATTTTAGGGCAGTAGGTTATGACTATGACTACTAATATAACTGTTTTTCTAGTTTTATGAAAAACAAACAAAGTCAACATTTCATCGTTTATTTAATCAAATACTTTACAGGATACTTTGCTTAGGAAGGCATGACAAGATAACCTCTTCTGTTTATCGATAAAGGGTTCAATTGTGAAACTTACTGGGCCTAATTTCATTTATTCTCCTTTTTTCATAACGAGATCCAAGGATTTTACAGGAAGAAGAGAAAATGGGCTGTATAAATAGGAAATTCTCAACTTCTGAGACGTATTTTCATTAAGCACCAGTTCACTTTTTCACTCATCAACGGTATTAGGAAGCGTTTCCCGAATACAATGAACATTTAGCGCCGTGTTACCCCAGTTCATTATAATAGTTTTATTTTGTAATGTGATTGCATTTAGTTTACTGGGTATTCATTTAAATGAACAAAGAAGTCAAATATTGCAGTTAAAGGAACAAACCGATATAACGGTACGTCAAGAAGATAACATTCACATACTACCTGTACATTCCGATTGTTGTGGGTGTTCATGATCGTGGTCAGGGCGGGAGAATATAACACCTGGGTCAGGGGTCAGGTCAAGGTGGCGCAAACGAAGTGTTGGACCATCACGACAATACCTGTCATCAGCATCTGTAATCAAATCCAATAAATTCCAAATTTGTTGCGCTATACTTGTCTTCTTGAATGTGGTTAGTTTTAGGGAATGTTTGGTTACTTATAACTATCTACCCTAAGTATTGCACCCGTTGGTTAAGGTGTCGTTGAATTGGCCTAGAGTTGGGAGACCAATTTATACCAGTTCGTTGACTAGGCCACAACTTGGGCAGCTAATTTATACCCGATCCTATGTTTGGATGTTAGATCGGTGGGTGATATGGTAATTAGCACCGAGATGGGCACCAATTTATAACGGATCGTATGGGGTCGTTGAATTTGTATGAGCGCCTTTCTTTTTAATTCTTACATTATCAATAAATATATTGTCCAGCTAGTGCTTACTCAGTTGGTAGAGCGAGATCTCTTTCTAGGGCCGTGCTAGACGAAGCTAATACAGGATATAAGCCTAGGAAATGATGGGTCGTGAAATGATGTCAATTGGTTATGTACTTGAATAATATTTGTAAGTTTATTTTGTTCTTAATTTTGTCACTTAGTCTGTAATTATCGGAATATGTCGGGAGGAAGAATACGGTTACTTTATATAATGTCTTTTTCTATTTACTTCGTCGTCGCCAAAATCACTTTAGGTTAATTATTATCCTTATAACATCTGCACGTTTTATCGCAGGAATTTACGTTATTTATCTTATGGCGGTATATATTCTTTTCACTTCGCAATACAAAAATAATATTTATAATCTTTTCTTGTTTCGTTATATAAATTTATATCCTCGACAGTATTACTTGAAAAGTCGGTATAAAATCAATATTCGTGTTCGTTACTATTTAACTGTATAAAAGTCAATATTCCTACCTCTTATTTCGTCTACAAAAATAACGTCCGTGTCCTTTCAATCCATGTCTTCCAGTCCTGTCGTGGTTACATCGAAGTATGAGTCGCAAGTCCCTGTTCCTTGCTCCTGTTCCTGTTAATATGTTTCTGTGTTAAAATATTCTTGCATTTCCATTGGTTCTGTCAGTTAGCTTTGTCTCTTGTGATTGGGAATTAGCTAGGTCTTCTGCTAGTGTTTAAAATATTTGTCGTTGAAATGGAGTGAGATTTGGGGAGAAACACATATGTCAATGTCAAGCTAATGGTGGCGTCAGTGGTCTTTTCCAGACAGAAAAGTACCGCCCTCAATGCATTGTATTCCTCTATTTAGTTAATAATTCATAAAGTATTTGTCACTATTGTGTGTTATAAGTGTAGTTGTATTGCTTTCTTGATTACGCGTTGAATGATGTAATTTTCTATGTTGTCGTGTTAATAATTAATCGTTTGATTAATTATTTGTAATTGCAGTTAATGTCTTTTGATTCAGATGGTCGTGTTGCATATCAAATTGTCCGTGTAAATGTCCTCTGTCTTGTCATGTAATTTGTTTTGTGGTCATTGTAATAGTCTAGGCGTAATGGTCATTTTTAGTAGTCGATAATGTTGCGGGAAGTTCAAATATTGTCCGTGGAATGTATTTTATATAAGTCTATATGAACTGATCGGCCACAGTATAAAAAATAAACTTTTCTCATTTCACATAATGATATAAATCAGGCATGTCAAATTTAACTTTTACTGTGGGCCAACTAGACTTAATCAATAGAAGTTCAAGGGCCACACCCAGAAATGAAAATATTACCTTTCTTCTTGCAAAATTTAAGTGTGTTTTTATATTTCTAAAAGCAGCCACTCAACTTCTAAATTTTACATACCCTACAATAAAACATATCGTTCTTGCCATTTGATCCTATTGTGTATTGCAATCAATACATTTTAGATACAAAAATGTATGGATGACCTGAATTAAAAAAGTGTTAACACAAAATTACTTAAAATTTTTAGGCCTACATTCGTTATTAATAAACTGTTTTATTAGTTATTAATAAACTGTTTTATATTTTAAGCATAATGACTGAAGTCAGAAACAATGTGGGAAATCTTGAAATCCTGATAGTTCGGAAAATGAATTTAGCTGCCGCTTAGCAGTTACCCTTCCTAAGACCTGAGCTTTAATTTAAATTTAAAGGGTTAATATTATCACTTTATCACATAGCGAAATTACAAACTGATCTTTACCTTATAATTCTAAATTTAAGTAATTTAATTGCCCTGCATTATCTATGATGAATGTCAAATCTTCAAGCCAATTATTACATTACACAGCTTTCATTTCTAAGAAAACTTTAATTTCTTCTCTAAGGGGCTTAGCTCGTATGGGACTTATGATTTTGTAATGCGTAATAATTTTCTTTGTATATATGTATGTTTTTAAAATTTTGATTTCAGTTTGTTTTCAATAAAGTAGGCCTATTCGTTGAAGGGATTAATGCGCAGATAGCTTTCAATTAATTACTAAGATTAAAGTATTCTTTGAAGATAAACCCGTGAATTTGTTATATTTTCATTGCTATCTTACTTAAAAAAAGAAAAGAAGAAACATCACAAATACAATTCTCAGTAAAATTTAAAAAAATCAAAACAACTCAAATTTCCAGCATTATGTTGTAAAGTCGTGGTGTAGTTTATTTTCGTGCATATTATTTTGGCGGGAAAAGATTCATAGGGCGGAGAGGACAAAGGGGAGGTTCTTTCTGAACTTAGATAAACTGTGGGGGTGAGGGGCCGAGGCAATGTTTATGGGCTTGTCTCAATGAATTCGTAAAACACGGAACATCCATTGTGCAACTCCATAACCAGAATAAAGAAGTATTCAATTCATATGATCAAGACTTGAGATGTCGTTAACATGATTTTTTGTTTAGTAAGAGTGATAATCATCTACTCCCAGCTTAGGTGATGTAAGCAACGTATATTTCAAGAAATAATATTTATTTTCTTATTTAATAAGACAGTGGAAGATTTTCACGGAAAAGTAATACCGATTGCGTTACTCGTGAATATTTCTCCATTTTTGTCCAGCTAGAAAAAAATACCCGACGAATGAATATTAGTGGTTTTTAGTAAAAAAAAGTTCAGGAATCAAATTAAATATATATTTATTAAAGGGTTTTACGGAAATAAGGCATAAGAACTATTAGGTTACACTTTTGAAAATAAATGGTACTGCAATATCTGAAATAAATATTTTAAAATCCCTACAAGGATTTTCTGTAAGTCTGTAAAATATTTTAAATTTTTTAGTAGGATTTTCTGTAAACCATTACTAAAAAAATTTATAGGATTATCTATAGAATGTAGAATATTGATCCTACAGAGAATACATCGAACATGAGGAAGAAAATACTCCATGTAGGCCTGTTAAGAAAAAGTAACATAGATCTACATTTCTGAGTATAGGTGTGGGGCTGAATGAAAGAGTATAATAGTAATAGTAATAATAATAATAATAATAATAATAATAATAATAGTAACAACAATAATAATACCACCATCAACAATAATAATAAACTGTTTTTATGTTTTGTAATTTTTTCTTTCTTTCTTACTTAGGCCTACTCGTAGGCTAGTTTCACCTCTCCTCTTTTAGGAATCACGCACTAATATACAAGGGTAGCTACATGTCGGGAGAGGGATTATCTATTGATCACACATAGGAGCTACATACTTTTTTTTACTAGAAAAGGACATGGAGGACCTCCCTGGGTGAGGGATCGGCTCTATACCGAGGCCACCTCCGAGAAAACACGAACACATAGTACGAGCCATATAGGCTATATTCACTCTAAACAAGACGGGGATGGGATGAAGATGACATTGACGGCCAAATTATAATTTTATAATACTCAGTGGTATAATTTTCTATTTTTAATTATTATTGTCTACCATTAAAAGTGCTTCTTTTACCTTCAACTGTCTAAATAAACATATCTATTAAACAAAAACAAATGACCAAAGATAAGGACGAATTGACCATTGGAAATTTGAACAGGAATTTATTTTAAGCCAAAACACAAAATGCGCTTTGTTCAATTTGTAAAGTATTCTCAGTAATCTATCGTCTTTATGAAGTGATAAAAGCGGACTGATTCTCTTAAACTTCGAATGTTTCATGTAATCACAGTAAATATTTAAGTGGGTCAGCTTATTAGAATTAAATATTAACATACCGTTAAACACAATTTCACAAGACACATCCACAATCCGCACAGGAGGAATTATATAAAATACGACTTCGGCGATATGAAAATTAGTAGCCATAACTGTGGTTTCTCAAAATGTAACTTACATAACGGGTGATATGACAAGATGGGCGGATGGATGCGGTTAGGGGCCGAGTCGAGTCGTGCAAAGGAGACATTTGGCAGCCCTTTCACTGATGATAGCGTGTGTCTGTGATGATCACGATCACTTGCAACATCCAAAGCTTATCGATATCACACTCACTCCAGGGAGTCTATAGTCGGACATAATTTCAATTAATTTCGCAACTTTCTGATCTGCGAACAATATCTCAACATCAATAGGTCAGCAATCCTAGCTGCATTCTTCCTTGCATCTCATGTTGCTCTGCGATTACTGAAGGTGATAAGTAGAGCTGGGATTTCTATGTAATTACATATTTTGTTCCTTGCTGTTTAGATGCTGGGAAAAGAGATATCTTCACAAATCACTATGTTAGGGTTACTGTAACTGATTTTCATTTTACATATTTTTACATATTTTTAAGTATACTACATATTCTTGTGATGTTACATAAAATTACATATTTCAATATTTTCTTGTTTCATATGTGTAAATTTCTCTATAAATTCTATACTGAAGCTATGTGGATATTGTCACTTGCCACAATAGGAAGATTAAGATCACTGACGGGTATTGAAAAGCAAGGAATGACCATACCATAAGGAAAGAGATGACAGATGATTGACAGCCACTTAAGAGCATGACCACAACATGAAAAGAAACCTAATAGCCCTAATGGTTTTGCGAATTATTCCATAAAACTGTTGTGAATTCTGCACTCAGTACTTTTACTGTATATACTTTACATCTCCCTTTAAACAATGTCTATTTTTTTTTCAAAGTGGTAGGCTACTGTGGTTTGGATATTCCAGTAATATTTTAAAATTTGTTCTTTTGTTGGGAATTCCAGTTAACCCTAAATCCCAAACTGTTTTTAGTTTCATTCAGAATCAAAGTGGGTAAGTGAACAGTTTACTTCATGGCACCAGTGTCATCTTCGCTGTCTTCAAAATTAAAACCATGGACTGCAATTGACGAGTGTTTTACGACTGACGGCAAAATAGTTATTTGTCAAGATTGCAACAAACACATAGGGTGCTCTATGAAATCCCAGCTTGAACAGCATTTAAGAAGTGCACTGTATAGAAAAAACAAACAATTATGTCAACCGACAAAGCAAATGCTTTTAACACAGATAAAAAATTCAACTTCAATTAACCCTTTCTATATGGATTTGTGCAGTGCAATGATTGCTGCTAACATTCCATGGTACCTGAATTCAGATCTTTCTTGGAAAAACACTGCAAGCAACATATACTTGACCATTTAACACTACGCAAAAACTATCTACATATCTGCTATGATGAGGTAATGGACAGCATAAGAGAGTACATCGGAGATTCTTTCATATGGGTTTCGGTTGATGAAACAACTGATTCTAAGAGACGTAACATGCAAATCTCATGGTAGGAAAGTTGCAACCTGACAGCGCTTCTAACCTGTGTTTAATCTACTGCAAAGAGCTGGACCGTACAAATCATTCAACTATTGCAAGATTTGTGAATGATGGACTAAACCTGTTGTGGCCTACCGGAACTGTTAGTGTTATATTCTGATGCAGCACCATACATGCTTAAAGCTGCAACTTCTCTGATGGTATTTTACCCCAACATGCTCCATTTGACGTGATTGGCTCATGGTTTGCAACGTGTTGCCAAGGATATAAGAGTTACATTTCCAGAAGTCAACACATTAATTTCGGCAACAAAAAAAGTGTTTCTAAAAGCCCCACAGCGAGTGAACTCCAACAAAGAGCAACTACCAGGAACACCATTGCCTCCAGAACCAGTGTTAACTAGGTGGGGAACATGGATTGAAGCAGTGAACTTTCATGGTGGCATAAAGACTGTTGTAGATTCTTTTGATCCTGAAAATGCTGTATGTATTCGTGAATCTCAGCGTACCTTCAGCGATTCCAAAGTGTTTTTTTCTGTCTCCTACATTAGGAGCAACTTCAGCTGGGTCCTGGAGAGCATCACACGTTTGGAAACTTCAGGACTTCCAATTCAAGATTCTATTGGTGTTTTGGAAGATGTAGTTGAAAAACTAAGTGTAGTGCATGAGGAGAATGGTGAGAGTGCATTGAATAAATTAAAAACTGTTTCCAGAAAAAACTCTGGATTTTCAACATTTCGCAGTGTGTGTCAAATTCTA
This sequence comes from Ectobius pallidus, assembly GCA_964059195.1. Lineage (NCBI taxonomy): Eukaryota > Metazoa > Arthropoda > Insecta > Blattodea > Ectobiidae > Ectobius > Ectobius pallidus. The sequence goes on along the minus strand of CAXKWD010000007.1, from coordinate 118,313,985 downwards.
AAAGGGGTTATTATAGATTGTCCTGAGGACATTTCACCGGAAAGATTCCTTTGCTAAAATTTGCTCCAGTCACATCATACGATGTTGAGTGGTCATTTTCCGCTTATAAGGACATTCTATCTGACAAACGTCTATCATTCACCCCGGAGAACTTAGAAAAATATTTAATTGTTCACTGTGCTCCAAAATTTAATGAATAGTATTGGAATTTGCGTGTTTACTCATATAATAATATTTTTACTTGATAGGACTGAGAGCTAATATTCGAAATCAGATTAATACAATGTGGTTTCTAGGTTAAATTTTCATCAAATAATAACTGTTCACTGTACTCAAAAATGTAATGTTAACGTATGAATGTCTCTTGAGCATAATGTTAAGAAATTGAAAAGAAATATTTTCTATTTTATATTACATATTTTGATGATTTTACATATTTTTCTACATATTTCTCCAATTTTCACTACATATTTATGTACATATTTTCCAATTTATACTACATAAAAATCCCAGCTCTAGTGATAAGTAGGGGGCGGATTTCTATGACCTAAAAAACATTAAAATATGACCAATAAAATTTAAAATATGACTTTACCACTTACATATTTCGTATATTTTTTTAAGTTTTATTACAATACATTTTATTTAAAAAAATGTTAATTATTTCAAATATCTGTAAATTCTCAAAAAGTATCATTATAATGCAAAATTTACAAAATACGATATGAAACTTCACAATTTCTTTAATATGCACACGAATATGTAAAAAATGTGATCTAAATATGCATATTCATACTAAATATGCAAATATAGCTGAAAATTTCCTAAATATGCAGTTATATGCACAATAAAAGCCGTTCCATTGTCACCAGGATGCTTGGAATCGGGATTAAATTAGTCGGAAACCTGAAATAATGCAAAGGGGAAAAATATGACATGTCATAGAAATCCGCCCCCTAGTGATAAGTTATACTGTACTTGTGTTAAGTGTAGATATACCAAATGCCAGTCAGTCAACACGCATTTTTCCAACTTATATTAACATTTAACAACCTTTTGCAGTATGCTATATCAATTTAAATCCGGGTTTAGATTCACAACGTAAATTTATGGTACCGGACAGTGATCTATAAAAATAGCTTCATTAGCTTAATTAGTTTAAGTCCCATTCTAGGAATCTTTATTAGCTCTAAATGACTGACAAAATACCTGAATTGAGATATAGTTGTATTTTTCCACCATAATACATTTAAAAAAAGTATGTTATATTATACAGTATTTTTCAACAGAGAACATCGTCCTGTTTTACGAGGTAAAAATTAACCATTTATTAGGAAATTTTATATTTTTCGCACAATGTATATAAAACTATAGCAGACTCCAAAGGAAATAGTTTCCACATTGATTAGTCCTGTAGTATTTTCTTGTACAAAATCTTTAATTTTGCATGAAATCTAAATTCATTAGGAATTTATATTCCCTTATTTTTTTTACAAATAAAAGGTAAATTGTTCTTTTCCAAACGGATACATCACTAACTTACTGAACAAGATTTGGAAAAAAGCACTTACAACTAAAGACTGGCCATTCTAAGAAGGAAACCTGAAGTAAACAAAAACCAGTACATCTGTCTCACTCTAGCACATTACTCGTATGACCTAAGAGTGAGACAGATATACTGTTTTTTTTTTTTTGTTTACTTCAGGTATCCTTCTTAGCTCGTCTCGGGTATAAGCTACATCGGATCTCAAGAACATTTCTCAAACAAAAATCATAAAGAAAGGAACCCGGTAAATAAATGGTACCTTGTTTACTGGCCCGACAAAAAATAAGAGACCAAAAACTTCTAGTAACTTAATTGGCATTTTTGTACTGTACTGTATGCACACAAATCAAGCAACTCAGCAGTTATTCTTTTTGGAAAAATTAAAATTCATCGTGATTTGGTTGAAGAAGAAAAGTTAACGTTTGCTTTTATTTCGCTGATATCCATGGTAATATTATATCTTTAACAGGAGAAACATACAGGGCCGTATTTCCAAATAGGCTAAGTAGGCTGCAGCCTAGAGCGGCAAATTTTCAGGGGCGGCAGTTTGGCAATTTATTCAAAAGTTAAAATGAAGTATTTCAGAAGTTAATAGTATTTTCCGTACGAATTTAAGGATACATGTTACTTAAAGTTTTTCCTGCCTTAGAAGAGTTAAGAACTATCTGCGAACTAGTATTTCTGAAATGCGGTTAAACTCACTTTCATTACTTTGTATTGAGGCAAATACAACAAAAACACTTTCATATGAGGACATTATTAACGAGTTTGCCATTAAGAAATCTCGTAAGAAAGCTATGTAAATTTGAACATGAAGATTACGTGGGATGAGTTGTTTCAGAGAAGTCTGTAAATTTTTCAACAAATAAACCAGTAATTAACTACATTTTGTGTAATTTCATTTCACCGTGTAGGACAACTTAATTCAAAATGAACACAGTTCTTCAATTATGTAAAAGATGGTCAATAGTATTAAAATATAAAAATATGTTTAAAATAGTGATCACTGATCTCCAAGAACAAATTAATTAACAACGAATCTTAAAAGAAGCAAGTAAAAAAAAAGTAGATAACTAATTTGATTATATAATTTATTATGTAAACCATTAAAATTGTAGTTTTATCTAAACTAAATGAACTTATGTTTAAAAAATATGAAAACACCAATGAACTCTATCCTTTTGTTGTATAAAACAAATATATTAAGTAAATATGAACTATAGAGGAGGCGGCAAATAGTCTTTAGCCTATAGGCGGCATACTCTTAAATCCGGCCCTGGAAACATAGCTATGTTAATATTTTTTCAGGTCAGAAGTAAGATTATCACATCCTTGGCAAACAGTAAAGATTGAAGTAGACTTATAGAGCACTCCGGAAGGTTCAATTTATTGTGCTTTTCACTTATGTTGCCTTATATGTTTCTACAATCAATTACTGTACTAGATGGATTAGATATGAGCAAGACGACCCCCTTATGCAACTAGGAGACTCATCTTCCCGTAGCTCGTGGCGTAACACCGTGAGGTACAGTCTCGTCATCTCCCATTCTACACAACAATCTGTATACAGAGTGATTCAGTTTTCCGTATCTGAAGAATGCAATAATTTCTGCCCTAGAAGTCTTACATAAGAATAGGATAACCTTTTTATGCAATAAGGAGAATCGTATTTCCTTAGCCAGGGATGAGCGAGAAATTTGCCTATGAGTATTTTACAAGTAACATTTTTTTTGTGATATTATAGCCAAAAATATAACGCAGTTTCCAAGTAGTTGTCTTTGTACTACTCTCTGGATTAAATTAATAAGACGACGGACATGGAGCATACTTTTCTCGATCTTTCTATATATGAGGAAAAAAATAAGGCACAGTTTGTTAAACAATTGGGATACAGTATTTATTTAATTTTAGATTATATAAAGTCATTAGTAGCTTCATTCACATATTTTGGCACCACGTTTACAGCTATAATATAATAATGCGCCCAAAATTATCTAAGTTATACAAGTTTCCGTGTACCGAAAGATGAAAGAGGACGGACATTTACAATTACAATTTATTGTTCCAAATTACACGAAAAATATACATTAAAAAAGTTGATACACCACCCGAAGAAGCAGAGCTTGTGTTCGGGGGGTGGATTAGTTCAATATATTAGAAAAAACTTGTACTAAATAATTACTTAAAACAATACATAATTTGGAGAAGTATGACAGAATATTATGTATAAAAGGTTAGAACATGTTCTATTTACAATAGGCCTATTTAAATATTGTCTGATTCATTTCACGTTGGTTAAAAAATATGCTTATGTACTATGTTATCGAGTGTGGGAATACAATAAAATAATGTTTCATAACCTAATTTTCAAGGCTTCCACTTTTCCTAAGAAGCAAGGTGACTTGTAAGTGGGTTGAAAATTTGCCCTACCTTTATGCCTTTATGCATTTTATGTTATGAATTAAGATGATCTAATCCTTTTTTATTAACTCAATACATTTTTAATAGGATACAATTTAACAACACTCCATAAAGAGTGCTGCTATCAATTGCTCTTCTAATAGGTAGACCTTTAATGTTTTACATAATTTTTATTTCTTTTTATCATCTTTCATATTCCAATTTTTTCTTTCTTTGCTTGCAGGAAGGTAAGCGCCAATGCTTTTTCGAAGACTTGCAGCTTCTGAAGTGTAAGTTTTCAATCATGCTATTTAATTTATAACTGTTTCGTATAAAGATTGCTTCTATAATCAGCTTGTTTTTATTTTCAGAGTAGAAATCCGAATAAAACATTTAAAATTTGATTCTATATAATTTCCAGCGAGTAAGAATATACATTATGTATTGTCACAATGAGGCAATAGACAAGATGCAAAAGAGGAAGTATTATAATATTCTTTTGATTCCATAATAAATGACTCTTTGGGTTAATTTAACAGAAGTCGAGGCTAAATTAACAACTTCCGCATTTTGGTAAAAACGGATTCATGTAAGCAATTTACTGAAAGTTAGCATAAATTAAATTATACTTAAGAAATGTGATTAGCTTCAAAATTCTTTCAGATTTTTTCGAAACAAATGCATTTTAAAAGTTACGGTTACATGCCAATATTAGGCTACATATTAAAAGTATATTTTTCATTAAATTTTTTCTGTAAAATTCAATAAAAATTTTATAATAACAAAGATTTCCTTAACGTTAACTGGTACCAGATCAATTCTAGAGTTTTGAATTTTAAGGATATAAATGTCATGTCCTAATCTAAGGACAAATTAGTAGTAGGCTATTATTAAATAACCGTGACAAACAAAACAAGTTAATTTCATTTAGTCTATAGGCCTAAATTTCCTTAACTGCAATGTAGAGACTTAACACAAATTTTATGGTGTAAAATGCCTTATTTCTATATTTCCATTTTGTATATGAATGTGCAAAATTAACGACATATACAAACGTTATTTTTACTATACGGTATGTGGCTGTATAAAAGTAGATAAAATGAATAATATAAATAATAAGAATTTTCCCCTACTATGGCAGTATTATTTCCATAAATTACATTCACATTTTAAGTAACTTAGCTCTTTCAGTTTTATTGCATAAGTGAAGTGCGGTAGGTACATCGCTACTAGAACTGTGATTTAAAAAGTTCTTTTATTTCTTGCTATTTTTTGTGAAGAAATATACTCTCAAACTGTTTTGCGAACTTAAGAGAATATTATCGCTGAGACTCTATGTTTATACAAAATTACTATTTTAACCCTTAATTATAGAATTTTGCGGGTACAAAAATTTAGGAACTACAGGGGTTAACTAAAAAAAAAATTATTATATAAAAGTATATTATTATATTTATTATATAAAGTTTTAACAAATGTAGCATATTTTATAATTTGTAATTTAAAAGAAATTGTTTGCTTTTATGTAACTGCTATTATCCTCGAGTTTTGGTGTTGGTGTTGATAGACAAAAGAAAGTGTTAAGAGAAGTTCCGGTATTAAGGGGTTAAGAGGGCATTCTGTGGCCACAACAACCACCGCACCTGCTTCACGATTGAAATTACACAATGCTTCTATAATGACAGACTAGAGTGTCAAGAAGTCTAAGTGAACTAAATGTTTCCTTAGTTGTAGCCTGGCATTTCAAAGCCTCTGGGATAACCTGATCCGAGAGGTTACATACCTTAGGCCTATACCAAATCACAGCAATTAAAATCCTTCACAGTTTAACAACTTCATCAGAGTAGAATGACGTGAGGGTGTTATAAAAATATATTTGCCTGTTGAGAAAGTTGTTAAGTTCTTTTCGGTCTTAAGCTATAATTTCTTCCTCATACTCTTAAAAATTTACCTTCTCTTGATTTCTTTTTTCTTTGTCAGATCATTGTTACTGTTGATATGGGCCTAATTCACTAGATTTCATGATTAACTAATAGCAACAATAGTAATAACAATAACAATTATCATATTATGTTATTTAAGTTAAAACGACAAACGGCTTTGCGATAGAGTTTTGAATGTAGTATGACTTGCGGCGTTTCATTTTCATGAAGAACAGAAAGGAAATTAAAGTAATTGTTCTTTGCAAAAATAACATAATAGTTATAGTAAAGTGATTTACTTGATAAAGTAAGAACACTGTTCACATTCCGGGACTCAAAAAACTACTAAGGACTTATAAAACCAAGCCTAAGACGAAAACTAAGTCTAGAATGATAATGCTGGAGTGGGAACAAATTAACTTTATCACAATATTGAGCTGTCGAGGAATTTTTCCTTTTGTTATCTGATTTTTATCCAGATCCTTATTTAATCCTTCCTTGCAATCAATTTCTTTCATGTATATTTGAGCACTTTATTTAAATAAGGTTTATAATATATGTAATTCTGTAAATGTCTACTGTCCAATCCCAAGGTGGTGGGTGCTATCCCGGCTCAGGTCGATGGTGTATAGGCCTAAGTGTGACCTACCCATATCTGAAATCCTGCGAGACCAAATTCCACCGGCGACAATCATAGACCTATGTTGCAGTATACCCTCGTCGTTAAATAACCATATAACCAACCAAATCTATTGTCCAACACTTGTATTCACAAATTACTCGTCCAAATTGTATTGAGTAGGATCTTTCTTAAATGGGGTTTTGTTGTGGTTAGTAAACCCATCCTCATGTTAAATGCAATTATGGTCTTTTTATTCTGCTACTGATCTTCTTCCCTCGTCTTCTTTTATAATCAGTAAATCTGAAATAGATTATATGTTTCCTCCTTTCTTGTGTTCATAAGAATTATGTGTTTCAACTCCTGCTTCCATTTCTTCATTAGTCTTTCCAATCTACTAGCTTTAAGCCACCTTTATTGTACTTTAAATTATTCACACCTGTGTTCATCTAAGAATGTTTATCATAATTTTCATAATTTTTTCATAATTTATTTATAAATTTTCACATATATAATGTCATAATTTATTCGTATTTTTTCATAATTTCTTTATATTCTTTGATATTTTTTTCTCAAATTTATTTATAAATATAATATTATTCTGATGGTATCCACTTGGTTTGATTTCCTATGTGTAGCCTACTATAAGCTCCGAGGTTTTAAAGACCGCGTTAACAACTAGACATCATCTGCTTTTAAAAATATGATTCATCTTACAGTTCCGTTGAATGGAATCTGGTACAGCTTGTTGAACATCCATGTTAAGCAAGTAGCCAAGTAGACGATATCGAGTGTTGGAGAAAACAGTTAATGATGAGCCCATTACGGAGTGTTAGGTGTTAATGATCAAGGACTACGAGTTCTTCTTAAAAGGGCAAACCTGTTGTTTATATGATCACGATATCAATACTTTGCAGTGTGATAGAAATAAATAAGATGCCGACCTATTAACGAGAGTTAACATGTGGGATAGAGAAATCATTTGCTTGCTTTAATATGATTTGTTTTGACACCATTCAGCAACGCGCCCTTTCTGTGGGAACTGTATACTAATATCCTTGTTCTACTAGGCTTATATTGGTAATCCATAGTACTCATATCACTAACGATTTATTTGGATTTTTATTTATATGATGGCATAAGCATTATTAACTTAAAACTCACTGCATTATATATAGCCCAGGCCTAGATGAGGAAAGTAATTCCCTCCTTTCATTTTCGGCTGAACTGTTATGTTTGCATCTTAATGAATCCACGTACTGTTATAATCCCAGGGCAGTTTGTTCATTTTTCTGGGCAATTTTTTTTAACAAAAAGTATAAACAATATAAATAACCCATTAGTAAATTTTTAAAGCAAACATCAAAGAATTCCACATAAAAAGTGAAGATTTTCGGAGGAGATAAATTTGAATTTTTATTTAAAAAAATATATTGAATTAATGTTTTCAAAACAAATTGAAACATTGAAGTTAAATTTTGAACTTTAGTTCAAGTTTACGTTTTAATTAAGTGTGCGAAATTTCAAGTTTCTAGGACAAGTAGTTAAGAAAACCACTCTCAACACTTCGGTCATCCCTGCATTTAAAATGGATTGAAATATTACACCATAGTATGAAAAAACTTACAAGACGAATTTCGCAGGCTACACCCAAGTTCCATGGCATTTAGCTATAAATATGAAGGTATTTAAAACGAATTTTAAAACCCCAACAACAATGGCTCTGCCGCCCACTCTATGTAAGTTTTTTTAATTAACTTTGCATTATCCTTTACGTTTAAGCAAATGAAAGTATGTGGGAAGTTATGAAAGTAACGACATATTTTAATGTAAAGAATTTGCAGTGATGACGCTATGGACTTCGTGATAGGCGCTGTATTGAAGATGGTTTCATGAACACACCCTCTCCTATGCTCTTTGGATTGCCGTAATCATCGTGACAATCCGTAACCACGTCACGCATGGAAGGATTTGACAGTTACGATGGAAATTTCTTTATTTTCCCTGTCGTTACTATTACTTCCTGGCTAATGATAATATCCAATAACATCAACTTCACTTTTACATAAATGGATGGGAAAACAACTTTTTGTTTATTGTCACAAAAGTTAATCATTGTCATAAGTCATCATCATCTTCGCTCCACGGTTTGGGCATTTTACCCGTACCGGCTTCATAGGTTTCTCCAGCGTCTCCTGGGTCGTCCTCTTTCTCTCTTTCCTTTTGGGATGTAGTTCAATAATGCTTTTGGATATCTACTATCTTCCGTTCTTAAACTGTGTTCATGCCATTTCTGCCTACGTTCTGCTATTTTATTTATTATTGGCTCAATTTCTAATTCTTTCCTGATATCTTCATTTTTTAATTTGTCTAATATTGTGCAGCCTTGAACACCTCTTAAAAATTTCATTTCTGATGCTTGTATTTTATTTAGATCCTTTTGTGTTGGTATCCAGGTCTCGCTTCCATATAACAATGTTGGTATTGCCATTTCTTTATACATTTTCATTTTTGTATCTCATCTTACTCTATTTTTAAAAGTTCTTTGTATTGTCCCACATATCATTCTGAACTTGTTTACTTTTTCTTCTATGTCTGTGTTGTATTTAAAACTTATGTTGCATCCTAAATATTTGAAACTCGAAATTTGTTCTAAAATTTCATAGATACTGTAAGTATGACATTGTCACCAGTAAGAATAATAATATAATAGGTCATGCTTCAGCTTAATTCTTGAGTGGTAACATAAATCCTCGAACTAACAGCGGATACCATTTTCATAATTTATAACTATTTCTAACCCCAAACTCATATACTGGGTGCTTGCCGTTTATTTGATATCAAGTAGAATTACATTGTTGAAAGTAACTAAACAAACTATGCAAGTGTGGTGACGATTTAGGCTAATAAGGATCTGAAGATGGTTAAACGTTAGGCTGAATTTTATATCATCACATTGTGTTTTATTACGTAAAATAATAATTACCCTCTTGATAGGAATGTAGCAGTTTCAATTTCTAGCAACGGGTGTTAATGAAGATCAACTCATATCGTAGTTTCTTAAACGCTACTCTTGAGACATAACCTAGTTTTACTGCTAGACAAAACATATCTTAATACAATGTAGGATACAGCAATTATAGGTACAAGATAGCTTCTGTTGTATTAAATGGCATTTATTAACCTTTAAAAGTGCTGAATTGATACAATAGTAGGCCTATAAGCAATCTTCAAGTGATATCATCAGTGGGATATAAGTTTGAAATCAAAGGAGAGAATAGCATTAAAATAACTAGTTTCTATGGATTACAATCGAAATACAAGGATAAAAATTCTCACAACTATGCATGTAACTTTACTCTATAAATATTATATCTCTGCTTATATACAGTTTTTGAAGTAACGAATTTATACGTCAGTAGCAGTGAAAAGGTTAAATAGCATATACGAAGGAATTGGCAGTATTCTTCTTTAGTATCCCTCGTAAGAAAACGTATGAAATTAACAAAGTTCAACCGCTCGATTAATAGTTTCTCATACTAACTAAATCAGAGAATTTAAGCTGGGGGCCCATGTTGTAGATTTACGGCACGCTAAAGAACTTTAAGCCTAAATTAGAGCCTCTGGACAAAATTCCTAGGTCCTTTCACGTTCAATTAATACCAGTTTCATAAGAGGGTTGTGAGGCAATGGGCTTACCACCTATCTCTCTGCTCTCTCCCGGAAAATAAGCGTAACCAAATTAGTCTAGGTACTGAAAATTCCACTTGGAGGCCCTATGCTCCCAACCGAGGGAGCTACAAAGACATACGAATAATAAATCATAGAAGCCTTAAAATTCAGCCGTCCAACACAGGTAACTAAACTCTGAATTAAGAAACTACAGTATATCTCTTAGAGGTTGGTTGTAGTCCGTAGTGTTTGAAATGTACTGTTGCATTAACGCCCATCGATATTCTCGCATCAAAATTCAAAATGAAATTGGTCATTCATAAAGTGGGCAGTGAAGGCAGATATACAATGGACGAAGTGAAACCATTAATTTACTGGACGGAATGTAGGTGCCTGCTTGAAGAATGGAAGGAGGGCTGGCCCTTTGGAAGACATGCAGGCCTGGAGATGGTAGGTGTCCTTTACCACGGCACACGCCCCGGACGTGTTCAGACACTAAAAATGCCAGTCATCCCAAATTAACATATCCATCTCGAGCAATTGTCCACAGTGGCGTGGAGTCTTTCACGCTTGTTGAGAACTTTTGTGAAGACTTGGTTAAAAACTGTCTTATATCCCAGCTTCTTGAATGGAGGAGATTACTCTTGCCAATCTTCCCGTATTAACATATTCAGATTAACAGGTGTGTGCTCGCTTTCGTCGCGTTTATTCTCACATTGTTTATTTTCTGGAAATACCTGACTTTCCAATTACCATAAATTCATAGCCAGCAATGGAATTATAAGCTCTTTAGATTTAGCTACTTTGTCGAAGGCCATGTTCTGTTTTTACATTGGTGGTTATTAAAAGCGTACATTGCACATCTTTCTTTCAATTAAAAGCGCACAAAATCTTTATGTACTAATATGTCATAAGGAGGGGGAGGATTTCTATGACTTATCATAGTTTTCCCCTTTGCATTATTTCAGGTTTCCTACTAATTTAAACTCGATTCCAAGCATCCTGGTGAAAATGGAACGGCTTTTATTGTGCATAGCCTATAACTGCATATTTGGGGAATTTTCAACTATTGTGGCATATTTAGTATGAATATGCATATTTGGGTCATATTTTTGGCATATTTGTGTGCATATTAAAGAAATGTTGAAGTTTCATATTATATTTTGTAAATTTTGCATTATAATGATACTTTTTGAGAATTTACAGATATTTTAAATAATTAACATTATATTTTAGTAAAACGAATTGTAATGAAACTTAAAAAAAATATACACAATATGTAAGTGGTAGAGTCATATTTTAAATTTTACTGGTCATATTTTAACGTTTTTAGGTCATAAATGCATTCATACTGTATATCCTATTTTTTAGGTTATAGAAATCCGCCCCCTACTGATCACATTCCCCCAATGCTGTCATATTTTGCCTACGGTAGATAACGCAGCTGTAGGATGGTAGGCCTGTTCCCACAAGTGATGTAGCGCCACGGAGTTTAGTTTAGTGACTTAAGTTGCTGTGAGAATGAATATTATTGAACGGAAAGATAAATTAAATCGAGATGTAGACTACGCCTTACTATAGGGATGGTCACATGTAATTGTTCTTACAGACAAGTGTAACTTGGTAACTTGGTGTAATGTAGGACCTATTCCCAGCATGCCGACTCCTACGGCAGTTATTGATGGCTTTCGTGATCGGAGCAGGTACTTTTTTTTTATGAAGTATCGTCTTGGTTTTGTCACGAGGCTGAGTACACCCCATTCCAGATCTCCCTACTTCAGAAAAATCCGGAGAGGTACCGGAGATCGAACCTAGACCTGGGGGTTCATAGTCAGCATCGCTAACCATTAGGCACGTAGATGTGTGAATAAATTGCTATTTACGCCTAGATTCATTTCTAATGAATTTTACATGAGAATATTTTAGAAGAAAAATTGCCCTGACACCGGGATTTAAGGTAGTGACTTCCGCCCGGTCACAAAAATCACTCATTAGTGTGCCTCACAGTACTGTATATGACATAGCTTGTCTGTCTGTGAGGTAGACCATTAGGGCAATCAGTCATAGGAGGGAAGTTCCATCTGGCGCTGTGAATTGAACTCCGGCTCAGCTCAGTTGGTAGAGCATTGGCGCGAATAGGCAAAGGTCCTGGGTTCTAGTCCCAGTGTCGGAGGAATATTTCTCCTACAATATTCTCAGATACAAACTAGTTGTTCCGTGTACAGTAGACCTCGCGTCCAAAAATATCTAACATCTCCCCTTCATCGCAGTTTTTAAAGGTTTAGCCAACGTTGTCATTCACTTTTTAAGACAATATTGTTTCCACGGAAACAGTTTCATTGAATCGTTGAAAGAAGCTGAACATTTCATGAAACGGAACCATTAAAACGGCCGCCACCATCTTGAAACGGGATCAAAAAATAAAACTCCTTACACATATGTCGCTTTTAGGCCTAATGGCTTCGGGAAACATTTATACAAAACAGGAAGAAGGTAGAACGCGTTTGGTCGAGACTGCACAACAAACAAGTTTACAAAAGGATGAAATTCTGCTGTCAAAACAAGACCTTTCTTCGCTCAGTCAATAACATAACAAACCTTAAAGAAAAGCCTTGTGTTAATTGAGTCGAAGAAAGAAATATTCTTGATTGCCGAAATTTCCAATAATTCGTGAATAAACCAAATATTTCGTGATAAAAATATATAGACCATTGACATATATAAATAACCCAGATTTCGTGTTTTATTCCTAATCATAAAATTATGTTTTGGCGGTCACTAACCTTTTAATTCCCTAATTTAACTTTTGTGCCTACTAACACATTTCGCGTTTGCGAGATTCACCCATAAAATTTCTCCTCTTATTAGCTGACAGCAGTAACCTTGGCATAGGTGGTTGAGTTCCATCACCGATAAGGCGGCATTTTTATCTGGTAATGTGTTAAGCTATTACAGGAAAATGCGTTTGCGGGCATTAGCGATTTAACTTGTACCGCATTTCATGAATGAAAACTGCATCTGCCCCTGCAAGCTAATAACTAGACTACGTGCATTACGCTAGTGTCGGTGAAGTTGCTTCTGCTTATGGAGTTCGGGCGCTGTAAACTGCATCTGCCCCTGCAGTCTATTAATTAGACTACGTGCATTACGCTAGTGTCGGAGAAGTTGCTTCTGCTTACACTGTTCGGGCGTTGGGTTAATCTAGGGCTCACCTTAGGTGTTTGGGATCACCTTAGATCAGTGTAACTTTATCTGAAAAAGTGCCTACCTTTCTATTTGTCCACTATAGTAATTTAAATAGACTGATTAATTAATGGATTTTTACAGGAAATTACAGTAACTATTGTTCCTTTCGTTTAATACATAGATAAAATAGAAAGAATGTAGCAGGCTTAGCCTAATAAACAGAACCCTAACAATGTTTTTCATTTAGAGGACTTGCTTTACTCAGCATCACAACATGGTAAAGTAAGTTTTCACAGTCAGAAAAGTGATCATCTGCTATTATCCGAATTCATAATTATGAATTATGAATTAATTACACAATTTCTTTCTTCTTAAGAGATCAAGTTCTCTGTGCTAAATCAATTTGAAGTTTAGTTACTTCTGTTCTACTAAATCAACTGTTTCAATCCAAAAACTTTGAAAATTTATTACAGATCTGTGTGAAATATATTTCATGTCTGCTGAAAAACATGATAAGTAACAGCACTGTTCTAGTGCCTATGAATACTGAAACCCGATTTGAAACCACTGAAACGTGACGTAGGCCTAGGTATCTCGAGTTCGACTGGTCGATTATTTAAGCACTCCTGGCCGCCTTCGTGTCATTTCTCTTGGAGTTTGGCTTATTCAACTCACGCGCCCGGGTTGTGATGCCACCGAACCTCTCAATCTGCAATATATTTAACTTACTAAACTACATTGGAGACGTAAACGCGAATAATAGAGTAACTCAAATATCTGGAGTGCTTTACACATAGACTACGAATTTTACGTAAATAGCTCAAACCATAACTATTTTTTTCTTCCTTTCTTCCTTTATTTCTTTTTGCCTGTTTGTACCTTCTGCTTCAAGAAAATTTTTCGGTACAAGAAGTTCACACAATATCTATGCACATAGTCTACTTAACTATTTATTTAAATACAGATGAACGATAATTATTTTATTTTCATACCAATAAACTATAGAAATATATAACTAGGCATAGACCTATGTCTGATGATGGAAACCTCAAGTAGGCTACCCAGATGCGTAAAAATAAAAAATAAAAAGTGCAATGTATAAATAAGAAATGATTCCTTAAAAATCCAACTATCCTAAAACAATGTAGTACAGAAATGTAGGCCTAGACTAGAATGCCAAAGTTCCTTATATTTATTTTTTACCTTATGTAAAAAGATTATGTTTCCTCTTTATCCACGATTTAGAACGATTGAAGCATTTGGGCTTCTCTAGGCTATGGAACCTTCCAATTTAATCAGCCATGACATTACCGGTATAATATAGATATTTCATAGACTAGCCACAGCCAAGAGGGAAATACTGAGGTCAGGTAAATCATCTAATATCGGATTATAATTTTGCTGAGACCAGTAAGATGACAGGATTCTGTCCAAGAGAATATATTTCAGTTTGAAAATTTAAACATTAGTTCGCCTTGAAAAATCTAGCCTCTCGCCTCTGCTAGTGTTGAGCATGCAAAACTTGTGTTCGTAGGTCAACACGCAACTTACAAAGCCAGCGATTTTAGGTCTATTAGGATATTTTAAAAATTCGAGAAATTTTGCTATATTAGTCTGCTAATAGGTACGTAAAATGTTTAAGAAAAACTGCGCTGGTAGCTATTTCTTCCAAACTCAGATTTTTTAGTCAATCTTGTAAAATAATGACTAGGGGCGGATTTCTATGACATGTCATATTTTCCCCTTTGCATTATTTCAGGTTTACGACTAATTTAAACCCGATTCCAGCCATCCTGGTGAAAATGGAACGGCTTTTATTGTGCATATAGGCCTAACTGCATATTTAGACAAATTTCAAATATTGTAACATATTTAGTATGAATATGCATTTATATTTCATATTTCTGGCATATTTGTGTGCATATTAAAGAAATTTTGAAGTTTCATATCATATTTTGTAAAGTTTGCATTATAATGATTCTTTTTCAGAATTTCTTATATGAAAATGCATTTATTCAAACCATAACGAACTGAGATGAAATGTGATAAAGTGCAAATATTTTTCAGTATATCTTTAAATAAAAATTCTTATCTTATCTTATCTTGAAACATCTATACTTCTCAGAAATGCAGTAGTAGTGATTGCATTGTCTGTGGAAAGCAGAATTTAGCAGGTAAGCCTCTATTGTTTGGCGAAAACACTGCACAATACAATTTGTCAAGGGTTTTTGTGTGGCCTTTAGAATTAATTGCATGTGTCAGAAATTCTCAGTCTGATTTCAACATGCCTAAAATAAAGAGTACAGTTAGTGAGAAATTGCGGTGTTATGTTAGAGAATTTGGACAGAAAATATTTAGTACAGACGGTGTTATTTTATTTTGCAAATTATGTGAGGTGAACGTTTCGGCCGAGAAGCGTTTCACTGTGCAGCAGCATTGTAATACTGCAAAACACAAAGATGTTTAAATAGACAGTCTGCATCGGAGACTAGAAAACTCCTATTATTTGAGAACTCTGCTGGCATTTCGATTTCCCAGAACAAATCAGAATTTTCGAAAGATCTCTGTAATATGATGGTTTCCTGCAACATTCCATTGAAAAAACCATGGTATTGTGCAGCTGAAATCTTAAAGTTACAATATTTTGACCCTCTTTGCATTTAGCCGTGTGAAGTTATTTACATTAAAGTTATTTATTAACACAAAGAAAGGTGTGATACAGTTAAGTACTGTGCAAGTCATCTGGTTACGAACCGCGGAAAAGAGAACACCTTTTAAAATATCTCATTTAGGGTTAGTAATCGTGAACTAGGTATCCTAAACACTGTAAACGAGGCACCCAAGACTTAAAAAAAATCCCATAGAATGAACTTTGAAAATATAGTTCTTCGCAAAAACGAAAGTGAATCATCTAGATGCTTTAATCGATTCTTGAAATTCGACGAATATCTTGAAATCTACTTCTTTCCACTGTTAAAAACTGTTTTTCTTTCATATGCTTCTTGAAGGTTAGAAAATTATAAATGACATTTGCTTCCTAGAACACTTGTAAATTAGATATATTTGGGGGGATGTGCAATACATTCCGTTTTTGTTCTCCTAGTAAGTTTTCTCATATTATTTGGAGGCCCTTGCTTATGGTTAGGCCTTTGAAACGCTATTTTCGTTAATGAAACTGGTTCGTTCACAACGTAGCCCTGTTTAATTTCATGTACTTTTCTAATATTAATTTAACCAGATAGACCTAACAGTAAATACTGTAGAACGTAATCTTAATTTTAAATGTAATTTTGCAAAAATCTAAATTTTTGTTATTTCTCCTTTCAATGAGATGGATCTCTACTCCTACTTATTCAGAAAAAGGAAAAAAAAATATATATAGTTTTCGAAGTGCGCGCGCTTGTATGTGTGTTGTATGTATTTATGTATGTAGGTATGTAGGCCTATACATATATATGCATGTGTATATAGGCCTATATACACACCTGAGAGCAAGTAGTTTACTGCTTACGCCGTTTCTCCCGCGCTGCCAACCAAGACTTCTTTAACCAGGGTAATTCTACAATTCTTTTTCATTCCTCACAGCCTGGACTGAGTAGGCCACCCAATCTCCTAAGAAAGGATCGGAGAAGAGAGGAAAAATATGATGATTTTTGCCCCTATATCCTACGATATTTAATTCTTTAATTCTGCTGTAATTCTACTTCGATTTTTGTTTCTTTCTGAAGGAATTAATGCGTTTAGTTCGGAAAAAGTCAGACTCACAACCGAGATTCACAGGCTATAGGCACTATACACATGTTATGAGCTATAGATTTTTGTAAAAAGCAAAATCACTGTCCTCCCCGGCATTGAACTTCTGAACTTCTGCATGCGAGAAGCTAACCGCAAAACCTCGAGGGCGATTGATGAGAATTACGTCTTCAAAATAATGAAACAGACAAGAGGTATTGTGCAATTATCAAGAGAAAGAGCCCTGAAAGGCAACGCAACCATGGACAGTTGGCTACTTACTGCTAGGAGTTTAAAGCAGGGTCGAGTGATCGATGTTTCGACCTTGCCAAGTGTTTAACAGGAGAAGTAAATTACAGTGTAGAAGAGTTAATGAATGGGAAACAAGAAGTGGATGCTGGCTACTTGCAAACAGCGAGAAGTCTCGGACTCCTGACAGCTGTGTCTGCGGTGAACCACGGATACTTACCATGCCATTGTCAGTCAGTATGGTTAATGTCTATGTGCCATTGTCTGTTCTAAGTTCTGCAAAAACAATAATTTTTTTGGAATATCCTATAGCTTGGCCATATTTTTATATCCCTTCCTAGTTATGCTGTCGTGTGTGTCAACATAGGTCTACACCGTAATCTGAGAGAGTAGATACAATTTTAATAATAATATAATAATAATAACAATAACAATAACAATTTAACCTGCATTTAAGTTAATGTAAACAATTGACAATCACACAAATATAATATAGGCCTATGTTAATAAGTTAATAATAATAATAATATTTATTTATCTGTCATTAAACTTATACAAGTAGTAGTAGTGTGTATTTATTTTCACAAAAAAAATTCTCACATATAAATCACATTATTTACATTAACCGGCGCACGGGTCGGTGTCGACCATACGTGCTCACTGCATACACTTAAATTATTACCCCATAAAAAACCCAATTGAAAAAAAAACTATATTCTATTATTTACATAACCCCAGACGTAACCCCCCACCCCCAAACAAGTAAAAATTTCATAGACACATAGACATTATTAAGACAAAAAACAAAAAGATAATAATAATAATAAAAAAATAATAGGCCTACTTAGATTTCCTTAATTCTCTAAATCTAGGCTTTCTCTCATACATCTCACTTTCTGCAGAAATTTACATAACCCGTGCCAATTGTGCTCATCCAGTAATAGATTTAGACATGCCTCCCTACTTCTTTGCGAGTTTAAAAATTTGTCGGGTAGCATCATAACTCTCCAGCGCTCTGTCACTACACATCCCGCCAAGATATGAACCCAGGTTTCATTTCCCCTGCACATTGGGCAGATTCTCCCCCCTCCCTCATCCGAAATTCTCTGAGTTTTCCATCTTCCCAGGCGAATCCAGGCCATTGCTGCTCTATCTTCCGCACCCAATCTTTCTATATATGCTTCCCTTCCCCAATTAGCCTTTAATTCTGCTTGTAATTCTAATGACACTTTACCATTACAATCAGCCTCGATGTTCTGCCTCTCGATATCAATTAGTCTCCCTCTTATCTTCTTCCAAATATTTTTTCTATTCTCAATCCCCTTTTCCCACACCCATCCCATCCCTATACCCTCCAAACCCTTTTTTATGTTGTACGCCCAGTTTGTTGTTCCTAAATTCTCAAGTTGCTCATTGTAACAAATAAATTTTAAAGATGTATCTTCAGCCGTTAATAAATTTAACCAGTATTTTATTGTCATAATTTTGCAGAATGTTGTGTCGCATGTAATTCCGCACTCTTTTCTCACCCCGCAATTTGCCGCACCTCTATCTACCCTCAAAATCCTTTTCAGAAAAATATTCTGTATTTTAGCTAAGCTCTCTAATTTTTCCCACCCCCAAAGTTCGGAACCATACAACATTGTTGCTCTCGCCGTAGCATAATAAATTTTCAATAGTATAGCGACTGGCATATCCGGTATTTTTGCCATTGAGGCAAGTAATTCCCCCACTTGTCTGCGCCCCCTCCCTCTGGAAACTTATACAAAGTAATAGACATCATCAGTGTAAAAATTCTAAAACTATTGAAACACCAGATCATCCAGATTTGTCTCATCGAACTCCTGTATAGTGTAAAATGCCTTGCTTTTTAGCCATTGCTTAATTACTATTTTAAATCTTTTCGAATTAACATTTCTAGCATTTAGTGGGAGTTTGTTAAAAAGTTTGATTCCAACATGCTTAAAACTATTCTGACTTTTATTCAATCTTTTAAAATTAGCGACTAAATTATTTTCATTTCTTGTTTCGTATTTATGTTTAGCTGAACTAATATTAAAATTATCATAATTATCTTTGACATACTGTAGCACATGTAATATGTAAAGACTAGTCAAGGTCATATGTACTGTATATGTCCAATAAAATCTGGAATTCTAAAATTATTACGTTTACTCTACTATTCTAGAATTTCGTTTGTGGCCTTCTTCTTCAAGCAGGATGACGTAACGAATGTGAGAAAATCTTTATACGGAAAAGAGTTAATGTTTAAATGAGTGTTCGTGAGACATAATCTGAGGCAACCTTTTCCTGGAAAATAGACAGTAAAGTTCCTTATAGTTAGCTTGCTTTTTGTAGAGTAAAGATATTAAATAATGGAGTTAAGTAAAACATTTTCCACGTTGCTGAAGGCAGGTGTAACACGTTATTAAGGTGGTTCGGCATGAACGTGACGGAGCTTGACAAAAGAGAGAGAGGAGAATCGAAATCGGCGTGAAGTGTTTTATGTACGGCACCTTCGTCAGCTGAAAGCTTGGGAAACAACACTGATCAAACTGCTGATAACCTCGCGGATATTGCAATAAATTGCTAGCATTAATAATGACGTACCGGTTCAGCTATTCAGATAAAATTATAAATAACCAGCAGAACCAGGAATATTAATCAGCCTCCTATATTTTTATTATTTCTATTTACAACTCTTTTTAATGTAAAGGATAAAATGCTGTTTTTATGGACAAATTTTTATATATAATGCAATAAATATTGATGATTTTAATTAGATAATAAAAGTCTATTGCGTCTAACTTGGAGAGAAAAAACTTATGACTTCAGTTATTGGTATATTTGATGGGATAATCAATATTATAGGCTACATTCAATTAGAAATCAACCATTATTGACCATGAATTTTATCAAGTCACCCGAGGTTTTTGTAGAATGAAATGAAGTTTTCTTTACTCTAACATTGTACCTGAGTAGCCAACTGACTAAAGCCGCTTCATTTGCTTCTAAATATACAAAATAAATCTTAATGCCAGCCTACAATCGAATACATTTCTGTCCCATTTTTCAGTAATATTCAGATAATATTCAGGGATTAGAATAGCAAATAATATATTCAAAATTAACACATACAGTATGTAAAATAAATTAGGGTCTCTTGTGAACTAGTGGCCGTACCACTTCCAAACTGAACACCGTATTAAGAAGTCAGCGAGACAAAATGTTTTAAGTAAAGCGTATGGGAGGCCCACCATGGTTAGGAATCCACGTCGTGTTGTGGAATTGTACAGTCTTCAACCCAAGATAGTGGGAATACCACTACAAATCTTGCTTAAATCGGAACTTCTCAGCAAAATGTTTGCTGTTTCTGCCCCGTTAGTATCCTATGTCAGTTCTCTATGACTCTCTAACACCAGATTTTCATATCTTAGAGTGATCTTCGAGTAGCAGTACCGTCCAAAGGATCACCAGCCAGCATCCAAATGAGCAGAGAATCTTTCAAATGCTAGTGTCCTATCTCCTGACTTGGAGAATAGGCGCGCTTTTCCTTCCCTGTTCAAAGAGGACTTCGATACAAGTTCCTAATGAAGTGTTCTCGAAAGCTGGTGTTGACTTCCTAATCTGTTCTAGAACTAACTGAAAAATAAAAAAGTATCGATTTTAAAAGTCCTTTAAGCAGGGGAAAAACGTGCAAAAGCTTGGGCACATGCTACTATGGCAGGAGTGTGCAGTAAAATGACAGGGGAGGATTTACAAGTCTACCAAGTCAGCCCTTGGGGAAATCTTTGGACATAATTGCTATATTGTGAAATTAGTGTAGCCAAGCAAAAGCATTTAGCAGGGCTAAAAGATTCTGACACCAAAATGCTTCGTCCTTATAATATCCTATAAAATAAGTGCAGTGGATCGTCAGTTATCCAAACTAATTGGGACTAAGGATAGTTAGGGTTTTCAGTTTGTTCGATTTATCGAATACATAAAAAAATAACATGTAAAAATTTGGATCAAAAAATAATAATGGAATGAATAACGATACAGTTAGGCCTACGTACCACAAAGGAAATATTCACAGATTTTTCCTGCACCATTTCCAAACGTCGTTTCTTTCCTAATCCGAACTCAGCTACACTTGTCACTTCCTCAGACAACAGACTTCGGTTTGAAATTCCAACCAACAGCGAATGCGAAATGGTCATTTTTATGAGGGTTTATACCCACACCCTGAGTAACTACGCAGCTTGCTTTCTCCAGTCCAGCTCATCCTTTCCTGTGGTATCGTGTAAAATCTTTAGTACGGTAAATATGGCATAGTATTGACTTGACTTGACTTTGAAGGGGGGGTCTGATATCAGCCCTAGCACTGCGACCTTTTCAGATCTATTGCGCATCCCCATCCTTTTGCTTTCAGTCAAGCAGTCTATTGTTCGAAATGAACCTAATCAGACTGCTGACCGGGACATGTGACAGTTCATCTATCCTTGGAAAATGATTGCCAAAACATTCTGCTCTCGATTTAGCAAGAGCCGGGCAATCACATAATAGATGAGTTACAGACTCATCTCCTGGCATAGTATTACATAAAGTCTGGCCGTTCTAAGAAGGGAACCTCAAGTAAACAAAAACAAGTACATCTGTCTCACTTTAGCACATTACACGTATGACTTAAGAGTGAGACAGACATACTGGTGTTTGTTTACTTCAGGTTTCTTTCTTAGCTTGTCTCAGGTATAGGTAATTGTCATAACTTGTGGTGACTCTCAACTGTTCGATCTGTGATAATATGATGGTAGCTTCTCTGTAACGATTGAAATGCTGTATGATCAGCCTTTAAATTGTTATCACAAGAATGCAGAAAACGTCAAAATGAGTAAAGAAAAGCATAGGCCTATAAGAGAAATAGATCCTTCGGATAATTGACGATTCGGATGATTGACGTTCGGATTATTGCCATTCTGCTGTATAATAGGTTTGTTCGCAAAGCAGTCAGAAACCAGGAACATATCGTTCGCGCATGCGCTCTTTCTCCACACGCGTTCGCAAAGCGAGAATTCGTGATTCTGATTTCAATTTTCTGTTCGCAAAGCTCTCACGGTCAGTTTCTGTACTATAAGAAAAGTTTGCAGGCTCTAGCATGAATTGTTATCAGAGACATGCGCAGTAACCTATTTTCACGCGCCTGACTCCTCCCTCCTATAACATTGCGCCGGTTTTCTAAACATAGGCTACTTATATGTATGAATAATGGAAGATAATTAAAAGTTTCCCAAAATATAGATTATATTGTCGATGTATATTGCATTTATAACATGTCAAAGGGAAATATATATTTTATTTGCATATCATATCGATTAAACGCAGAAACTATCGATTCCAAATTCTTATAACCGTTCGCAAAGTGCAAATCACGGGTAAGTTACAGACTGGACATGCGCAGTACAACAAATTCTCAAGCGGTCACGGATTTGCTTTGCGAACAAACCTATTATCTAAGATTGAAAAATCTTCACTGAGCTCAAGGTAGGCTTCGTATCCTACCAGTGATCTATGACATTGAATCTGGAACACATGGAACTGGAACATCGATGTACAGACAGAACACGCCACTGAAGATGAGTCGATATGGGCGCATCACGTTATCGACATGAGCTTATCTCAGTGATCGCTTACATTTATTTAATTGTGATGCTGACCTCCACCAAGATGTTCTCCACCTCTTACGTGTTGTCTGACCCACCATCTTCGCATCTCTCGTGACCGCCCGCGACTCCCGGCCCGTCCCATTCAATTCCCCGACCGGCCTTCGATTTCCATTTCGTAACAAACACAATTCTGTAATACAATTCATCTTATTCCTTCCTTGCAATATAAGTTTGCTAACTTCATTTATGATCTATTGGGTTTAGAAAGTAATCGGACAGTTTTATTGTATGACTGTTATTTATTACTTATTTTACAATAGTAGGATGGCATAGGCGTGGTCTTGTGGTTAGCGTCGCTGACTACAGATCAGTCGGCCCGGGTTCGATTCCCGGTACCTCCTCGGATTTTTCTGAGGTAGGGAGGTCTGGTAGGGGTGCACTCAGCCTCGTGATTCCAAATTGAGGAGCTACTTGATAGAGAAGTAGCGGCTCCGGTCCAGAAAACCACCATTAACGGCCGTGGGTGTCGGCATGCTGACCACATGCCCCCCAATCCTGCCATCTGCCTACGGGAGATGATGCAGCGGTCGGGTGGTAGGCCAAGTCTCTCCAGGGATGTAGCGCCTCGGAGTTTAGTTTTTTTTTTTTTTTTTTAGGATGCCATAACTCACCTATTATTTTGCAGACTTTTTATTACGTTTGATGTTGATGTTTTTATATTTTAACTAGCCTCCGGATTGTAGTTTGTGTGCAAAAATTATAACTAAATAAAAGTAGAAAATTAAGGAATAGCATTGAATTTGATAGTAATTTCTTTCTGGTTCTTGTGTTTACAAATCGAGCTTTACGTTGAGGTGGTAGTTTGTATCGTTTAAGTAAGCAATTTTTTATGTGAGTAGTCCTGATGAAGAAAAAAAAAGAAGCTGGAAGTGGCGAGTTACCAAAAAGAGAAAATCCTCAACACATACTTAAAAAGTACCGCATCATTTGGGAGGACCCAGAATTTCATATTTAGAAATCAATTAGGCCTATATGATTTAAAAACAAAAATAATTAGGTAGGCCTATACGATAATTACACTGGAAGTAGATATTTTCCGGATAGGTTATATGATCTATTTGCAGTGCCTTCCTAACGACCCTGGTTTGGAAGCCATACTTTTGGACAGGTAGTGCAGTATGAATTGATTGCGAAAGGTAAATTGAGCGACATGTTTGCAGAACAATGAGGTGTTTAATAACCATTGCGCTATCACGTGGTACGCGTGTTTGGACTCTGTATGAACAGTTGTTCTGCCTGTTTGTGAAAAGGACGTTACATTGAACGCTTGATTGAACACACTTGTGTCTCTTTGTTAATGACCTGGTCATATTGTATGGCAAAAGAACCAATAATATACGTCATACATCTTATTAATTGCGTGTCAGCCTTCTATAGTTCTACCTGGCAGTTGTGACAAATTCGCTTAAAGGAATATTACTGCAATGAAACCTATTTTTAAAAAAACTCTTAACAAGTCCAGTCAGTAATTTCCTTAATTTAACTCTTTTTAAGAGACAAGATATCAAAGTTATAGAATTTAACTATAAGTTATAGCGTACAGTCTTAGGTTAACGAAATTCCTTTTTTAAGCACGGATATAGAGTATTGTGTTTTTTGTATTTTTTCTCAGTCCGCTTAACCTCCTCTTTTAAAAGTCTTACATAATAGCGCCTGTAGGGGAGAGAAGGAACTCTGCGTCTATCTAAACAGGAAGTGGACTAAGGAGGGACTTTGTATTGAGGGATCAACTTGTCGCAAAGAATCCTCCTAGGACCACATAAACATATAGGACAACGAACTCGTACATTCGAGGTGACAGAACGTACCAATGCGGCAATCGTCATTGGCCTGGAGAAAATTCAGAAAAAACCCACACTCAGATTGATCGGCCTACGGGATTTTAACCAGACACCTCCCGAATGTGAGTCCGCGACTTAATGCCCTCGGCCACTTCTCTTGTGTAATGTGCCTTGTAGGCTTAATGCTAAAATTAAATCCGACAATAATGCTTGCTGTTCATGCTGAATGGTAGCTTATTTAATCCTAAATGGAATGTGGGCATTTCCAGCAAGAATGTTTGTTTCTAAGAGTTGTGATTGATGCTCGTGGGTTCCGAAGACAATTTTCTTCCTTCTGTATAGCATTTACGATTTTTCTGGTGTGGTATAAAGTTGCTCAGATTTGTAAGAGCAGAATTGCATTTTCGATTTCCTTGCTCAGATTTGTAAGAGGAGAATACGATTTTTTTTTTTTTTTTTTTTTTTTTGAGAAACGAGCCAAAGAGATCCATAGTTATAAAATACACTATTTTAATGATTATTTCCAAATACTAATGACTACTCCAAATAATCCAATAATTTTCTTCCTTCTGTATAACATTTCTGATTTTTCTGATATTGTGTAAAGTTGCTTAGATTGTAAGAGGAGAACTGCATATTTTCGTGACTCAGATTTGTACGAGGGGAATTTCATGTTTTTCGGGAATATAGTCATAGTGATCACTTCATAAAAATATTATTATTTTAATGACTAATGACTGAATCATTGATCAGATATAAGAGTAGGCCATTTGTTCCTTATGTAAATCCCAAGGATTAAACACTGAAACGTCTGCATTCTGTAGCTTCTTTGAACATAAAAAGTTATTCATTGAATACAGTGATTGGATATGTAAAATAACCTGCATATGAGCAAAAGTACGTAAGGACATAATACCCTATGTATGTGGTGAAGCATTTTAAGCGTATAATAATTATGGCGATATTAACAACACGATATTATTAGTAGCCTAGTAGCAAGGATCTTTAATCTATAAATTAAAAAAAAAATTGAGAGACTCTATAGGATGTTCCCATAAATCTATTGTCTCACCATGAGCTGTCTCGTTCAAAAAGACACAAACAGTGACATGTTTTATTCATTTTCGTGGTTTTCATTATTCATTACATGCCCAAATTTGTAAGTATTCGCTAAATAGTCACAATAACTCGTGGTCCAAAATCTCGTTACATTGCCTATGATAATTATTGGGAAAACTTAAGCATGTAAAATTTCCTAATGAACTCTCTTAAATTCGCAGGAGAATTTTTGCTCCTCCAATTAAATAACCACCTTCCTTATATAAAAAAAAGGCTAATTTTTCACTCCATTGCCAGCGATCATTTAATATTAGTTTCACTGTACTGACTTCAAAATCTTTGATAATTTATTTCTTAAATTATTTTCTACAGTTTTTGGTGTAATATTAATTTAACTTGTTATTGATAAAAATATAATCGAAGTGAAGAGAAAGTATTGAATTCGATAATGAGCATAAAATACAAATATTCTTCACCGTATTATTACTAATTAGAAAAGTATGCTCAATTTTTTTTCTCCATGTATCTCAAGGATTGGAACAGTGTTACCCGATCCTCCGAAATTTTAGAAAATCTTCCGATTTTCCCTAAATAAATTTAAGGAAACAGAACGACAATGTGTAGTAGTGTTGTACCTGCTAGGAATTTGTTTAGGAAATATATCGATGAACTTTGACAACACAGATCCGACTGAATATTGGAGTGCAGATTGTAAAATAAGAAGATGGGATGAATCACAAATATTTCCTAAATTTTAATCTTGATGTTGTAACTTTTGTGGTTATTTTATTCACCTGCCAGTGGTTGTAAGAATATTTTCTGCTTTAAACCGAATGAAACAGAAACAGAAATCAACTAAGCACTTAATAATGATCTCCCGATTTCTGCATTCGAAAACGAACACAAGATCACAAATTCAAAATTGGTGGAGAGTTTCTACATCGGATGAATAGGGAATCAACAAATAAGGGTGGAGAGCAAGAAGAAGGAGAAGACGAAAAAAGATAAGAAGACGAAGAAGAAGATAAAGACGCGTAAATTACATAAAAAATTGAGTGAATGTATTTTTTATGTAATAATCTCATAGGCCTGTAATTACAACACAATTTTATTTCAAATAACTTTCGAAATTTTCCTTAAATCTTCTGAATCTGTTTAGTACAATCTTCCGAAAAAACTTTTTCAGAAGTAACAACACTGGTTCGGTAGTAGGCCCAAAAATTCCTTTGATCTCTTTACTAACTGTAAACTATTCTATCAGTGTAAATGCTTTTTTTCTGCATGCAAAGACTGAATCAAATAACTTTATAACGTGCCATACATATATCACTTTTACGATTAGTTACATCCATATGTTCTTCATACTTGGCAGTACGAAGAATATAAACGTGAAATAAAATACATATTCCATCTTGTAATAATCACCATGACTAATATATGCCATCAAACGTTTTATTACTGCGCACAAGGTACCGACACAATGCCTATGTTATGAACGAGTCAAAAGCATTTTCCTCTGTGGTATATCATGCAAAAAAGGGATAGCAGATGAACGTAAGAATTTAACAAATCAAATGGAGAGACGAATGATTAAATGAGTTTGATGATTGCCGCTTCATAAACAGAAATAAAAAATTGTCAGTTATTTTCCTCTTGAGATAATGTAAGCAACATTATGTTAACAGTAATAAAACGTAACAATAACAATATTTAATGAGTGGAAATTAATTCACAGATGGGGGAATGTTTAATTTCACTGAGTACTTTGAAGATGAAGCGAAATAGCAGTTACTTCTAATGCTTTGTAACAAATAGCGAAGTTAACATCCTCTTATATCAATCAATAATAATTATGACATATTATTGTGAAGTATACTTAATAGAGTTAGTTAGGAATGATTTTTGTTCATGTTTGAAATGGGTTTGTTTTATTTGAGTAAAACTTAAGCAAATCCAAAAGTAGATTTATTCCCATGGCAACATGGCTTGTTGCCATTGAACCTAAAATAAAAATAATACGTTGCTGATTGGTAACTTAAGCGGCTGACTGTTAAAATCCACATTCAGATACGATACCGTTGAAATCATTAATAAATTTACTTGAAAACTAATAGCCCACCTGTTTTCATCAACGTTTAAAATAGGACCCAGACCTTTCAACTATTTTACACCAACACTCAATATATCCTTAAGACAATAAATTAAAAAGAAAAAAAATTAACCAAAAATAATACGAAAGACCTAGGCTCAAACAGCAACAACATGAGACAAACAGATATTGGTATTATTTAAATCTACAGTTCCAAATTATAGTACTCGAAAGTACTTAACTTGTACGTTTTCTATAATGTTTATCCCTTTATGCATTATTCACCATTAAAAAATACTGGTATATTCAGTAGCCTACCATAGCAGTAAAATATAGAAAGACGTAAAAAAGTAAAGTGTTCCCTATTACAGGCCATGGAGGCCCAGAGGGTTCCAGGAGTGTGAGGCTCCCAGATTTTTAGACATTCGGGACATGAAGGTGGTAAGGTTGTCAGCCTTACGCACCGACCGCCTTTACCCCCAGGATTGCTCCTGGTACTCATTTCTGTTAGAGGCTGAGTCGACCCCAGGGCCATAGTGCCACCAGAAGGATTAGGCCAATTGAAAAACTCCAACGAATATAGAAAGACGTATCAAGTACAATTCGTATAAAACTAACAATGAGCACTATACGTACTATGTTCGATTTAATAAGCGGTGAATAGCCAAATAAGTTATTCATAAGAGAGTCAACGATTTCTCAAAAATCAAAGTATAGGCCTATTCGTTAAATAGTCACACAATTGCCCTTGATACGAAAGTTAAATACATTAATATTTTATATGCCTAATATAAATAAAAATACTGTATAGTAACATTAATGTAAACGTAAATACGACCGCCTCCGTGTCCGTTGGTTAGATCTGGAAGCCCAGTTAGGAACTTTGGTAGGCTTACCTCCTAGGATATTTCTGAAGTAGGGAGGTCTGGAACGGGTGCACAGAACAGTGAAGAAGTACAGGTTCCGGGCAAGAAAACAATCAATTATGGCCTTGCGAGTTGTCATGCTGACCATATGCCCCAATCCTGCCACCTAGCAATTTAGTAGAAAGACGAACGTACAAGACGAAGAACTCTGCTTATCAATTGGATGCAGATAGAGATATAAATATAAACAAAAATTCATAAGTAAATGTATTTGTAAATAAGTACAAAATACAAGTGTAAATTTATAAATAAATGTATAACTACCCTACATCATTTTGGTTAAATGAGTGGTACCTGAAATCTATTAAGTCTGGAACTTTTACGGTTTTATTCTACTTTAACCTTTTCACTGCTACTGACGTAGGCTATACATTCGTAACAGGAAAAAGTTGAATAGGCTAAACGCAGAGTTATAAGATTAATAGAGTAACGATTTATGCTAAAACATGAGAATTTTTATTCGCGTGTTAGGACTGGGATTGGAAACCAGCTATTCCACTGAAATTTTTGTATTGATTTCAAATTCATAGGCCTAATTAACTGATGCTTTTACTTGATGATTGCTTATATAAATAAGTAAATTCAGCTGTGAAAGGGTTAAACTGTAACTCATTGTCAACTAGTTTAGCTTATCATGTCTGCGCATAGGCTGCACGAAGATAGATTATATTTCTTAATGGAAGAGTACTTAATCTATCCTTTTTCAAGACATATGCTGTTAGTTTCACCTTTCTTACTTAAAAGACTTCCAAAATTTTTCAACTTTTGTAAAATACTAAACTGAACTATTAAAATATATATTTTTGTCATTTCATTTTTCTTAAAAAATTAAAATTTATTCCAATCAAATTAAATTATCAAGCAAAGAATTAAACAAAATGGTCGTACATTACAAACCTTACATGTGTACTTTCTTTGAAAGCCCCAGATGGGAAAAGCTCTTGTGTAATTACATAAATTAACCAATGCATATATAGTTTCTTAAAATACATATAGAATATTCTATATCATTCATATGGTATTGTAGATACAAAATTAATTAAAACCGGGCCAGAATTGAAGACTTTAAGGTCGTTTTCCTTTTCCTCCTAATAATGGTCTGACAGTAATTTCAGTATCTAATAGATTAGATTTTTCAAGTTTGGCATGGCGAATAGTAGGTCTGCAAATATTATTCTCTACTTTTAACGGTATGAAATTGGGCTGTAGCTTCTATACTATAATTCTTTTGTTTGAGTTGTGAAAATATATGTGTGTCTGTAGCTCTATGTTCTAATATAAGTTAACACCAAAATATATGTGAGAAAATAATTTTATTCAGTAAATTTCGAGCAGATCAAACAAATATAAATAAATAAATAAATAAATAAATACAGCGTACAATGTAGATTTGAATTTGTTTTTCACTCAATAGCTCTTGTTTTTTATTTAAATAATTGTTATGGATATAGATGGGATTTGATTCGTTTAATCATTAATAAACTGATGCCTTATTTCTATCTTTAAAAATTAAAGATAAATTATTTATGTTCATTTAACTTATCGTTGATTTATCTCTTCTGTACAATGAATGACCATGGTATAGACATATGATTTATGTGAGGTGGCAATCTTTGTTTTATTACCCTTCTCATTGCCTACACTTCACATAAGTTATCTCCAGACATTTTTATTCATGAACATATTGCTCTCGGATTATCAGCTAGGTGAGAAGTTTTGAATTCTCCAACGTTTCACCCTCAGGGATTACTGAAGTATTACTGAATACTTTACTCCAGGAAATCCTCAAGTCATATATTATTATTCCTATGAAAAGAAGACTAAAATATATTTTAATGGGATTTAGCGAATGTTCTCAAGATATGCAGTTTAGTGTAGAGAATTTATTGAGATATTCACTCTTTGTACTGCACCTGCGATTCATTCTTTAGTACATACGTCGCTCACATAACAGGCGTTGAAAAATACACAACGTCATGCGTCATTAGAATGCAGCGGAGGACACCCACCAATCGGCACTGGGCTGATAAAAAATGTATACAAGAGAAATTATTTTGCAGACCAGCATAGATCATAATGTCCCCCTTCACTGCATACAAAAGAGTCGAAGCAAATCGGTGTCATGTAAGTCATGCCTTAAGGGGGGCTACTCCCATGTTGCCCATCCCATATTGTGTTGAGGGGTCATCTTGGGGGTCAGGGGAGGACAATAGCGGAGATGTAAAATAAAAAAGGACAGCAGCATTC